>OU565267.1:18274461-19751961 GCA_913789895.3 Seladonia tumulorum
CGCCACAATCCTTCCCTTGCTGACGCGAGAGAAAGAGAGATGCGAGAGGAGGGAGAGGTTTTTCACAAAAATACTTGGGCATAATAGAGACCGCGTTGTCCACGGTACAAAAGCGTGCCCTTACTTAACGCGATTCTTCCAGGAATTGGGCTGGCTTCTATTATCTCTGCGCCCATTCTCCACTCACGAAGACTTGATGCTTTGGACGATCGCTTTGGATCGTTGTTGCTCGAGAAATTGTTCTCGTTATCTGACCGATAGAAAGTCCAACTTGTGAATGGTAGTACAGTGATTTCCCTATACATATACAGTCGGTCACGAAAATATTCGGACACCACTACAGTTTTGACTATTATAGACCGTCAGAAATTTATCCAATAAGAACAAAAAGAGGTTTCACGTATGTTACTATGCAGTGTATAGTTAACAAAAACATAAGAGATATTCATTTACGATAAGTGATTACATAAATAATAACAGAAAAATGGAAAGTCCGCTCATTTTCATGTAACGAAAATATTCGGACACTAACAAAACTAAGTTTATAACAAATCTATATATAAATCTTGTTTTTATAAATTAATATTTTGTTGGATATCCCAACAAATATTATGTTTTATGACGTGCCGTAATCGCGTTGGCATATTGCAAATTATTTTTTTTAAATAATCTTGCCCAATACGTAGCCATTCTTCTTGCAGACGTCTTTTTAGTTCGTCCTTATTGTTTATGGGAGTGGTTCGAATTCGGCGATATAATTCATCCCATAAATTTTCAATGGGATTCAAATCTGGAAATCAACAACATAAAAACAACATACGTGAAACCCCTTTTTGTTTTTATTGCATAAATTTCTGAAGTACGGACTATAATAGTCAAAACTATAGTGGTGTCCGAATATTTTCGTGACCGACTGTATGTCGCTAAGACCTAAAAACGTCGCGGAATTATCCCCACTACCGCGGGGTACATCCTGCGAGGAGCCACGAAGCTCGAGAGTCCTCGGACGCCAAGGAGTGTAAACATAACACGGCTCGGGTACGTCCCCTGGACGATACACGACGCTGGCAAGACCCTTGTTGTTGACATATACACTACTGCTCAAAAGTATCCAGACAATTGCGAAATATCGTTATTAGCATTGCATCAAAGTTATTTCAGTGCCCAAAATAGTGACCAAAATCGATTTTTATTAGTTTCTTGTGAAATATCTGACGTTCTAAATTAAAAATTACGTATACACAGAGTGAGTTACCTAAAATTTCCACCTCAAATATCTTTGTCATTTCTAAAGATACGTAAAGTATGGTAAGAACAAAGTTGAATAGAACAATGGGGCTGACACGATGCTATGAAAAATTTTGTTTTTATGTCATTTTTTTTAGAGATATCGGTAATTATTTACATTAGGGGCTTCCTCACCGATTTTGATGACCTTAAAATATGTTGTCAAGGTCATCATTCTGAACAACTTTTTCCTATACATGTTACCGCCGCTCAGCTTTAGTTTCCGAGATATTCGCGAAAAAGTTTCAACATCTCAAAAAGTGATCGGAGTAGGTGTATGTAGGACTGTGTAAAAGACAAGGTGTATGTATTTCAAATAGTTGACAGTAACTTATATTTTTATGATATTTTGTTGCCTGTAATGTTATTACGATATTGTAGTCTGCTTATCAATATGTTACATATTCGTAATTAAACTACAAATCATACTTTGCCAACTGTTATAGCTTCTCATGTTAAAAATTATAATTTATAATATTAACTACTTGCTCAACTTATTTTCATTGTAAGGAAATATTTGAAATACAAAATAAAAATATTTCATTTTATCTATCTGGTTGTCAAAATAAAAATATTTGATTTAAAGTAGTATCTTATTTGAACCACATTAAATTATACTATGTACCAAATCATTAATGATCGTTAATATATGTTGCAAAATATGATAGAAAACCTTGTATCCAATGATCCACATACGAATACTAATCTTACATTATAAAATACTAACGTAAAGTGTACTTACTTCTGAATCTTCTGTACCTCCGTCGGATCCACAGCACACAATTATTCACTCACGAGAATAGGTCCGAATAATTGAAAAACAATCACTAAGCAACACACACAACTCACGCACACAACACATTTTATAAAATCGTGACAACGAACGAGAAGATGTCACTCCGACCACGAACAAAATAATACTGTGATTTTAACAATGATCCCTTCCACGGAGGTGGTACGGTCAGGTTATCCTTGGCAGGTTAGACGCTGAGGGTCTATAAACACTAGATACAAAACCAAGGAAAAAAAATTATGGCGGGGCGCCGACCCTATTTCCCGGAATTCCCTGTTTTCGTATCACACGTCCGTGGAAGGGGAACGGTTAAAATCGCAGTATTATTTTATTCGTGGTCGGAGTAACATATCGTCTGCTGTCACGATTTCGTTAAGTGTGTTGTGTGTGTTGTTTAGTGATTGTTGTTCAATTATTCGGACCTCTTCTCGTGAGTGAATAATTGTGTGCTGTGGATCCGACGGAGGTACAGAAGATTCAGAAGTAAGTACACTTTACATTAGTATTTTATAATGTAGTTTGTAGTACATTAGTATTATATTTTATTATTTGTATGTAGAATATTGGATGCAAGGTTTTCTTTCATATTTTGCAACTTCAATGTCCCTTTAACACTAGATTTACAAAGCACTAAAACTGACTACTTAACATTATTTTACAAAAATAACAAGAACGTGTCTATCCACATTTGTATCAATTTTTTAAATAATATATACCCAAAAAAATAATTTTGTTGAGTAATTCCCCATGGATACATCATATACGTCGGGTCATATTTCAAGGTCATCAAAATCGGTGAGGAAGCCCCTAATGTAAATAATTACCGAGATATCAAGGTCACCTTAACTTTTTTTAAAATGGAACCACCCTTTTTTAAACATCTAAAATGATAGTCTTTTCATTAGGAATTCAGTGAAAATAATTATTCCAAAGTCATTCAAAATTTTTTTATAGCATCGTGTCAGCTCTGTTGTACCATTCAACTTTGTCCTTACCACATTTTACGTATCTTTAGAAACAACAAAGATATTTGAGTTTACAAGTGTTCGGATACTTTTGAGCGGTAGTGTATATCTAGAAAAAAACTGTAGCCCAAATTCGATGGAACACTTGCCCTCGGTTCGTCCCATATAAGGCAGTGACTCAGGACTCGCATTCTACGTCCCGGTATTACGAGCATTTCAGTGTGGTGGAACGGAAAGGTGAGGATGCACGTGCTCCGGTAATTCCTAGCGCAACTAGAAATGTATATTAATGCGCCGTGGAAACCGTCTGGCTAGAAAAACGGCCGAAGAACGTGGCGGATATAAATTAGAATAAATAGTGCGTGCACCTGGCCAGGTCGGGAATGCTAACTAGTTCAATCCGCCAACCATGTTTTCGACGTTCACGCGTGTCCCGGTGATAGTAGAATATCGTCGGACGTGGAACCGAGGACTATGGTAACGAGGCCGTTGCGAATTCCTCCGCGAAACAACGCTGCGAAATTGCACGGAAATAAAGCTCTGTTGACGGATCGATGTCACCGACGATTTTACCCCACGTGCGTTCTACATCTTATTGGACGGTCCGCGGGATTATTCTGTGATATGTGACAGTCAACGTTTGCGGATTATTTCGCGTTCCGTGACGCGGGCCAGTCGTCGCGTGCACGAACATTGTGCTTACACATGCAAACGGGCTGACTGACAATGAATTCGCATAACCATAGCTAACTAGAGAAATTCGCTACCGTTACGCCGTTTCGTACCCAGCTTCGCATGGTCTCGTTCCCATGAAAAAGAAAGAAATAAAGAAAAAAGAAAAAAACAGCAGATCACCGCGAAAATGCAAAAGACACCGAACGGAGCAATTACTTAATTCTCCCCTCGCCAATGACTGGCCGGAAAATTATCATAACCCCAAACTGTTCCGTGGGTCATCGAAACGGTAGAATCACGATTTAACACTTTGACTGCCAAGCTAGAAACCTCAAAAATTCCATCAAATCAATGTAAGTTATTTAATGAAATAAAAATTGAAAAAAATTATATGTATGGTATTAAGCAGTCCTCCAACTTTTTGGCATTTTACAGATTCTAATAAAATTTGGCACGATTAAAATATTAGCGTAAAAATTCATTTTAAAACTTGGACAAATAATTCCGTCACCCACATATGGGTGACATGGCAGTCAACGTGTTAATTCAAACATTTGGCCCACCTATTTTTGTCAGAAATGTGTGTAATTCTCAGTCACCCTCTGGCAATTGAAGTGGGAGTGTCCACCTCCATAAAACAAAAAAGTCTTGCTCTATGAAAATGTTCCAGGTGATTTCGAAGATTCCGAGATAGACACGCGTGCAAAGATTCGCGGTGGTCGTGTTCGCGAGAAAAGCATAATAGAATCTAGGCTAGACTAAAACCGGCAGACGACGGTGGGTAGAACAGAGGGCTAGATGCAAAGGTTCCTTAATTGGGTCGCGGTAATAGGCGACGGCTAGAGAAACCGGGCTTCCCCTATCCGAACCATTTCGTAGGACCATCGCGGGGAACGATCCTCCCTGTGTAGCTCGCTTATGCATTATGCAAATCTGCCTACAATGGCCTGAATGCCGCGCGCCGCTCCGGTCTGGTTCTTACATTAGCAATAATGAAGACCACGCGGCGATGTAACTTTCCCGGGCACGCGAAACCGACTCGAAAACAGTTCAATTCTGTTGCGATTCGGTATTGTTACCGTTTGCGAGCGAGACGATCTAGATCGAGGGAAGAGTATCGAGAAAGATGGTGTGTATGTGAGTCTGTGCGCGCGTGTGTACAGATGTGTAACCGAGAACGATTACGATGTTAACGCTAGATAGATAGCCGCGTAAGAGGATATTCATAAGAGGATAAATTTCGCTCGAATCCTAAATGGACTGTAAATAATACATTCCGCCGATAGCTTTTCCTTCAGCAGCTTTAACAACCGCCCAGCAGTCTGTCGTTAGCTTGAAGGGCGACTTTAACGAACCGTCGCAGGGTGCTTCGTATGAAAGATCGTCCCCGATGGGGAAAACGAACGACGAATCCCTGGAGGACTTACTACCAGCAGCTGGGGACCCTATGATGCTTCATTTTTCGGTGGTTCGTTCAAAATTGTTCTTTGGTTTATCGAATTGTTTCGCGAGTAACCGTTCTGTAAAATTGTCCAAAAGTTATGAAAGGAGAAATTTTATTCGATTCATAAAAATTGTAAGGTTCAAGTATTCGGCTAGCTTGAATTCTATTTGTACTGAAAAAGGTGCCACTGTATAAGTATATATGTAAAGGTACCACAAAATTGTTCTTTGGTTTATCGAATTGTTTCGCGAGTAACCGTTCTGTAAAATTGTCCGAATGTTCTGAAAGGAGAAATTTTATTCGATTCATAAAAATTGTAAGGTTCAAGTATTCGGTTAGCTTGTACTAAAATTGTCCGAATGTTCTGAAAGGAGAAATTTTATTCGATTCATAAAAATTGTAAGGTTCAAGTATTCGGTTAGCTTGAATTCTATTTCTACTGAAAAAGGTGCCACTGTCAACTTGGACAGAATTACCAGTGGCCGAGTTTTTAAACGTAAATTGAAATCCAGTGGTGGCGAGGGTTGCGAGAGGGTGGTTTGTGTAAGTCGTGTGGAAACCAAGGGTTTATCGGCGAGTAAGGGTGTCTTCCACGATGAAAAATGGATCTCCATTTGCACGAGTGCGTCACGTGTCCAACGTGTGTGTACCCGAATACAAGAAATCCATTTTTCTCTCCGTGACTTTGGTCCTGCCATGTCGCGGATCAATCTAATTTTTCTCTATCAGTTTCCGGTCGTCCCCCTCGTTTCTTTCCCTTCGTTTCTTCGGTGATTGAACAAAGATTCAGAGGAAGACACGTGTTAATGCCTGATCGATCTGTTTCACCCTATTGAAATCTATTTTTCTCACGGATTTATAAAGCGCTGTGCAATCTTTAAAATCACACCATCCTTTAAAAAATAATCTCACACTAGTCTAAAGGAACCAAATAAAATTCAGACGTTTACAATTTTTTGTACGTTCGAAGGTAATATTTCCTAAAAGTCTTCATTCTTACAGGGTATTAATTAATTAATTTCAAACCACCGGGCTTCATTAACAGTAGATATTACTGCGCAAATACCCTCTTCGCTGGAAGGAAATTTTTGGAAAATTGCAAGTTCCTAATTGATATAAATAGGCTGACGTCTGCAAGCGATTGCAGTTGGAAAAATGGCTCCTAGGTTTTCCCAGGGGTCGGAATTACTCAGCGGCGCCGATTAACAACTAATTACGAATTATCTAGGGTGATTAAGGATCGTGAGAGCTGTTTAACGCGTTTTTCGTTAGTCCCGGGTGCAGTTTCGCCGCTGGTGGAGCGACCGCAAGGATCAGCGATAATTGTGGCGAGAATTGTTCCGTCGGTATTAACGCGGCTCGAGATTTAATTGCGCGATTCAGTAATCCCTGACGGGATCACGGTATTACCGTGGGTCCTACACATTCCGAACGTGTTACGTTTCTAGGAGAGGTTGTGGCCCCGTGTCTCGAGGGCGCAGTTATTTCACTGTGCAGTTTCTCGTTCAGCACGTTTCGACCCGATTGCAGCTTGCGGAAGTGATAAAAATTACGAAAACGCCGAAAAGAGAAATCACCGACGGCCGACCGAGAGACTGGATCAACTTTTTTCGGCCCGCTATTAATCCATCACAATAGGAAAATACTTTTTTCCACTTTTTTTTCCGGACCAATTATTTTTTAACCTCCGCCTGAGTGGAACACCACCCATCGACCCAGAGGGAAACACGCTCGCTCCCACGATCCCGCAGATTGCAATCGTTAGAAACCGATTTTCGATAACAGAAATAAATTGACGATTTTGTTCGAACGTATTAGTAATTTTATACCGTCCACGAGGCGTATAATAAATTAACTGTGTGTGTGTTTCAATTATTACATACCGATTCTCAGGGAACAGTGATACCAGAAATATATGGCTGATTGTATTTAAATATATTAGTTTTAAAGCATTAACGGAACGTATAATAAATAAAGATGATTCTGTTGAGTTCAATTTACGGGCCAATGGTACGAGCCAACGTTACAAACCAATTTTCGGAAACTGATCAAATCAGGAATGTAGAATTGTGTTAGTGTTTTATGTGACCAAATACGAACATGTAATTGACAAACGTTTTCAAACACTCAAATTCGTCCGGCTGTTCCAAACATTTTTTTTGAGAGATACATGATTCGATCTTGAAGCAAGTAGAAACAGGGGTTAATGGTCAGACAATTATCACAAAAATTGAAATAGCTAACAAGCTACTACAAAATGGAAACAGTAAATTTTCTTGTGTATAGAGGGCTATTTTTCCGTACAGTGTAAGTGGTATAAATCTTATATGATCAGACCTACACATTATTTTCATAACACACTCCATTCTCTAAGGGCAACAGTCTCGTATAATTTATCAAATAGGCTGACAATATTTGAAAGTGAAATCGTCTATAATTTCTGAAGATAAACCTGAAGATAAACCTCGCAAATTTGTTTGAACAAGTAAACAGTAAACGTTCCTACAAATTGCAATCGTCGCAAAATAATTCCATAAAATCCTTGTGTCACACAAAATTCGAAGTGGCTCGTGAATTAGTAGAGCGCGGCGTTTCACAACGATTTTTCCTTCCAATTTGCGATAAATGCGCAAAATTCCCCATGCTCCACTAAATCCCAGCATGGAGACAAATTTGAATGTGATTTCTATAAATTACCGGGAAAAATTAACGTCAACGTAAACACCGATCGGTTAATTGCTGTTTATAGGTGTAATTTGTCGCGCTGCGCAATATTTATGGTCGCACGAGGGTCCACAGAGCCGGAAGATAGGAAATGGCATAGAGGGCTCCCTGAAATATGATTTCAGCGGATAATTGAAACGTATGACGAATTCGTTCCGCGGGAGGAACGGGATAATCCGCGAATTCGCTCGCGCTGGTTATCAGATCAGAATTTATTCTTATTGGCGGACGAATGGCTCCGATATAAACTGTTCCCCGGCGTCGTTCCGGATAACGAATGTACGTCATTGTTTAAATCCGAATTGTAGATTCGCGTCCGGGAAGGGTTGGCGGAATGACGTTTGTCTTCGGCCGCTCGTGAATTTATACTGTGCGGCCGCGCTATCTGCCGTCGGATGCATTAACGATATAAAACCCAATGAAACAAACGACGAGGAACGGCGACAGTTATCTTTTTCACCGAGTCCCACTTTCCAACCCCTCTTCTTTTACCGAGCTCCCCCTACAGTCGCGCCACGGCCGCCCCGCGTCCTTTCGAAAAAGCGAAAACGAAAAAGTAAAATGGACGGCCGGGAATAGACGGGGAGCAAAACAAACGAAAAAACCGTGAAACTCTGTAGCGCGCGCGGTAACTCAGAATTTCCACTCGCCGGACGGAAGTATGAGAACGAACGCGCGTCGTTCACCCGCGTGGCTATTCGGGGCCGGACATTAATTAGGCGAGTAAAAACGCGACCGGTTTAAATGCGCTAATTTTCGGACACTCCACGTTCGAGGCACGAATTTTTCGGCTTCGCTTTTTATCAAGCCCCCTCGTTAATGCAGTGTCTCGCTCGTATCAGAGTACTTTCTCGCTTCCAGCCTCGATTACCCCTACGCGAACGTTTTCGCAACGACTTTCGCGCGATTTCTTCGACTATTAGCTGAAAGATGCTCCGCAATTTTTGACGGTCGATGGATCTTAATGGAGAGGTATCAATTTTTAGAGCCTTCGTTTGATCCTGCTTCACTGGTTTTTCACGGCTAAGAAAATCGAAAGGAATTTACGATGATGAGGCTTTATCGTTATGCAAAATAAAGATTGTCCAAAGCGATCGCAAGGGACAGTGTTTCCGCGTAATCAGTTAATTTCGAGGCGACGGTGTCCGCTGAAATAATTTTTCTCCATCGACTGAGAGCCAGAGGGACGACCGTGGCTATCAATTAAAGTCTACAGACCGGCGATTAAAAAGGAAACAGGGTGGAACGGGTATCAACCCCTGGGAAACCGCGAGTCACCGATCCACCGACCAACAGTCCACCGGAACGATTTCCGGGCAACTTGTGAAACTTCGAAGATCCGATTCCTCCCCCCGGAAATTACAGTTTCACGCGGCGGGATTTGAATGCCGGTCAGTTGAAAAGGAGTAATTAGCGTGATTTCGTTTCGGTCGGGGGGGGGGGGGGGAGAAGAAGTTGTTTAAAGCGCGAGAGAAAATTAATTAGCTGCTCGTTCCGACGACGCGCGGCGCAAACAAGGGAGCCCCAACTTCTTTGTCGCGGATAAATCAAACGTATATTCTCCGCCGACGCGTATTTCTTTCGTCATTCGTATCCGGGAGGAAGAAGTCGAAAGTCGAGCGGTCCCGAAAAGGGAAGAGCTATGTCACGGAACAGGTACATTTCGCCCAGCGATCCATCGATCACGCCTAAGAACTCGCGCGGATCGGACGGGAAAATCGAGTTTGTAACACGTCGAGACTGAAAAGTCCACCGCTCCCCGAATACGCGATCGGTTTCGCCCGGAAATATTTTTCCGACGAATTATCGAATCGCTCCGAAACGAACGAACATTTTTCCTCGGATGTTTTCTCTTCATAGACAAGGCCAATAATTGGATTCCATCGAAAAACACCGGCCCCCCGAATTCGGTTTTTCGGCGTGGCCGTTTACCGGCTCTCTCTCTCGAGGATGTTTCGCTTCTTCCGGGAAAGGCCGGCCTGCTTTTCCCGGCGTTTACTCTGCATTCCGCTGCTCGTAATCCTCGGCACTCAACCACTCGTTCTATTTCGCTCTGCAACGAGCGATATCGACGAATCAATTGCCCCGGCGCCTATTCGCCGGCGATCAAACTTTCGAAATGCGTTGGACAGATCGCTCCGAGGAGATTTAGAACGCGATAGCAGAAAGAGGGGAGCGCGAGCAGCAGAACTTTAAATGCGATGCGCGGACATTGTTGATATAATAATTCCGTTGGCGGACTTGAAATTCGATTTGGAAGTCGTATTCGGCCGGTTTGAAGATTCAATGACAGAATTCTCGAAAGAATTTCAAGTTTGTAATTCAGAGTGTATAAATATATTTATACTCGCGAAGCGGGACATTAATCTTGTTGACAGCCTTCGATTTACAAGTTTGTTTCAATGAAGCCTGAAGATTTATTGGATATAGAGACGTGCTCGAAAGACTTTTAACACAAATGTTCAGTGTACGAATATGTTTATGTTCGGATGTATGTATACTCGTTCCGAGGTTGTTGCTGACCAGACAATGTGACATTAATCTTGTGTTGGCAGACTTGACGTTCGATTTAGAAGGTCGGTTCTGGACAGTTGAAAGATTTATCGACTATGAAGGTATATTCTAATACATTTTATGTCCAGGATGTAGTGTATAAATGTATTGATGTTCAATTGGTGACAGAAAATGTGACATTTACGTTGTTGGCAGTCCTCGTGTTCTGTTTAGAAGTTTATTTCAATGCAGTGTTCTAAAGAGTCGAACTAGAAAATCTACGGCACAAATATATTTATGTGGAAGGACAAATATGTCAGAAATTTCTCCCGATTAGGAAGCATGACAACAATCTCCGTGGAAAATTCTATATCACTTCACAGATTCAGTAAGCTTATAAGGTAAAGGCACCAGTAGTTGACCATTTTATAGAAAAACATAAAAAATAAGGTTCTTATAAGCGCACTCATAAGTGCACTTTTGATGAAAGTGAACCTCGGATGCCATGCCGTCTGTTGTTTAAATTTCAAAACAATAAGAACATTTGAAAACTTATTTTTTATGTTTTTCTATAAAATGGTCAACTACTGGTACATGGTCAACTACTGGTGCCTTTACCTTAAGCATATTCTAAAGAATTCTAACTGAAAAATTTGAAGTACGAATATATGTACAAAAAATGAGGTTCTCAATGCTGAATGAAAAGGAAACGATTCAGAAACATGAAGATGGCGACGAAAAGAATATGCATATGATAGTGGGTGACAGAGTAAGACGTTTATGCCTCGAAAAATCGATGAGCTTCCGGCGAGTTCAAGGTTCGAGTTTCCCTGTCGACGGCACTTTCGCGGCAAACAGTGTTACGGCCCTGAAACTCATCGTTTCGGTCTAATATCGGTTCGTTAAAATTCCATTTTGGTTGAGTAAATGTTTTGCCAGCCCGAATCCCCCTATCATCGTGCTTTTAATTCACAATTATTCCGGCAAACTCTGTGTGTGTTCGCACGCTCTGGAAGATCGATCGGAATCACAGAAGCAAGGGGAAAGGAAAAGAAAAGAAAATTCTTACCTGCCCGTTTTGACCGCCTTTCGGCGGTCTCTTCCGGTTGGGGGCCCTCTCTATGGGGGCCCCAAGTAGTTGCACTTTTCGTTCACCAATATCCGGCGCTGTGACAGCTGGAAATGAAATCACCACCGTTAAAATGGCCGTCGCGTGCTCGCGGAACCACGACACGATCACGTAAATGCAGCCGAGACGCGCCGAGAAATCGGGAAACCGTGCTCTATTGTGTGCAACTTCATGTTGGGAAATGCGCTTTTCCTAATCTGACGCGTTTCGCAGCCCTTTATCGACCGTTTTCGGAAATTCTTGATCGCAAACCGTGTTCCTTCGATACCAGAATACAGAAAACTGTGGAAACTTCTACCGTAAGCGCGAGGAAAATTGTGAATTTAATTTTAGGAGCTTGGAAAAACTTCTAAGGAGATTCGGCTGGTCTGTGGTCAGACGAGTCAGACACATAGAATAATGGAGCTGTTTAATACAAAAGTGGCGTGAGCCGCTATTTGTCTGTTAAACGCCACATCTGAATTATTTAATTGCTATTAAATAAAGGAATTGAATTTTTCCCTCAACTGTAGGCTAATGAAATTTCTTTAATCCTCGTATATTCCCCAGTGGAATGCTTGTTCAGTTTCTATTTCGACTAGAAAAATGTATTTCTTCGATCCGCGAATTTCCAAAAGAAACAAAATGTACTGATTTAAAGTGTGAAGCAACATGAAGTATTACCGTAGGATCTTTTATGCAACTACTTTCAAGGATCACGCGAGGGTTAACCCCGTAGAAAATACTAAAAAACTTTCAGACGAAACAGTCTGAAACAGGCTAAACGCGGCTGATTGAGAGTTAAAAAATAATGTCCCCGCGAAAGTTTCAAGAAAGGGTCATAAAATTTCACTCCTCCCGTCGTACGAACTTTCTGCGCAGTATAAAATGATGGATTAAACTCATGATACATTGTTAAAGATTCCCCGAGAAGAGTCAGAAGAAGTACGTGTTCAACGGCGGAAACGGCGGCAGCGAGACTCGCCGAGCAAGTCGGCCCACGTTTGTCTTCGTAGAAATTGAATTGTGGAATTGGATTACACGGCTGTCTATTACCGCGTAATTCGATTCTCGGCCCGGTGTGTTCATAAACTAATTAGACAGTTAACGGGGTGTTATTTGACTTCGAAATTCCATGTTTCCTTAAGCGGTGCCACCGCGGCGTTTATTTTCCGCGTCGCAGAATCCAGAGACGGCCACCGTTTTGTAACACGCTAACAGTTTCCGAAGAATCCAGTCGCGAGAATTAACCCTGGGAAAACAGGTCGTCTCGGTGAAAAAAGAGCGAAAGAGAGAGAGAGAGAGAGAGAGAGAGAGAAAGAGAGAGAGAAAGAGAGAGTGAGAGAGAGAGTGAGAGAGAGAGAGAGAGGGATGACTCTCCGACTAACTTTCGCGGGTTCGAAAGTTTGCTGCCGCGGCGTCGCTCGAATCACTTTGCCAGGGGATTAGCGGTAATCCTCGAATCATCAATTTCCGCGGGGAGGAAAGGGCGGGAAGAATCGCCACGTGGGAAAGGGAATCTCCATTCCCCAGTTTCCCGGCTGCTTCGCGCCTTAATCGCTGCTAAACCCTGTCGATCTATCCCCTCTATCATCCCTGCGCACCTATACACAGGTGTACAGGGTTGTTCAACAGCCACGACCCCGTAGAAAATCAGCAGCGACCTTCGTGCGGAAGCGAACCCTCTGCACCCCATTGCAATTGTCTGTATATACCTATGTACTTCTGCTTCGAGACATAAAACTGAATCGATGGATCAATGTTTCGATATGAATCAAGAATTAGCTTGTCTTGCGAAAATCAGCGAAATTTTTCTTACACAAATCGTAGAATTAACAGGCCAAAATGATTCACCTATTCACCGTTATTTAGCATTATTAAAATCGAAGAATAACCATTACCAACGCATTTAACGACGATGATAGAAGATTCTAGATGTGTACTGTTTTATCCACTTCTTTATACTGTCCGTTTTCTTTGGAATTGATTGTGCAGTTCAGATAATTGTCATGTATTTAAGATTGAACGAAGAAGAAACACGGTTTTTAGGGAACGTACGAGTAAAGTCGATCGACACGAAGGTTTTTAGTGGGTTTTCCGCGGAAAATCGTCCCCACCTACGGTGTGCCAGGATTACTGGGGCGCACTGTATATTTTTAATCGGTTTTCCGAGTGGCAGCGGGGCATCGGCACGGTTTCCCAATTTAAATGGCGGTCCGGATCGATTCTGTCTCGCGAGATCTTCGGCACGGACGTTCGGAAAAAGCCACGGGCCGGAAAACGTTCCACGATGACGGAGGCGACGACGGATAAAAAGCAGACAGAGAGAGAGAGAGGGAGAGAGAGAGAGAGAGAGAATAAAGGGAGGTTAGAGAGAGAAAGAGGGGATAGGGAGAAAAAGTGGGTGGTCCTAGCTTCGAACGTTCGACGCACAGTGTGCCAGAGAGGCAAAAAGTTGGACAAAATTCGTGTCTCTGTTAATGATACGTTATCAATAGCGGATCTCTGTGCGAAATAAAAATTGTCTGTATCGATCGCAAGACCAGTAGACACGTGATTTTTTTTTAAATGATCTCGGTAAGCTCAAAATGATATATTGACAAGTCTTAAATTCGTTCAATCTTCCTGTCGCTTTAAATTGCGTCAACTCATTTTTCCCATTAATGCGTGAAAGCCACAAATTATTCATTAGAAGCAGAACGGTGGTTTCCGAGGGTTTTCAGTGTCGTAGCCTCTAATTCTGGGATCACTTATTTGCCAGAATGAAAAACTGTCTTCCTGAGACTACCCTTGCAGAGGGTGTTTCAATCTAAGAAATTTAAACTTCGCCAGTTGATTTCGAATGTGATTTCGAGCAATTAATGGACCTACCCTTGGGAAGCAAATAGTTAAGGAGTTGATGATAACGTGAGTTACGATTTTTACTAGGAGTTTGACACGCCTGAACGCATTTTAAATGAATAGAGACTGAAAATTACAAGGGTATGTAGTTTGAACGAAAGTTCGGTCTGGGTTAGGGCGACCTGACGAATAGAAAGGAGACCGAAAGGGGATAGAAAGAGGTGGTCCGGGAGAGAAAAAGGGGTGGTCCGGGCGTCGAAGAGGAAAAAGTCAGAGAATAGGGTTGCGCTCCGGTGTCGCGACGCTTGATGAGGATCTTTTCTCCGGTTTCCGGGCGTCGCGACGCCGGTGGTCGTTGCAAAGAGAGTAAGAGAGAAAGAGAGAGAGAGAGAGAGAGAGAGAGAGAGAGTGGAAAAACTGTAGCGGGAACGAAGCGGGTAATTGGACACCGGCCGGCCATATTAGAGCACGGATGAGACAGACGGAGATAGTGGGATCGAGGAACGGGCGACGTGAGAAAACGCGGAGGAGTGGAAGCACAGACGGAGAGAAATAGATGGGAAACGGGAGACAGTAAGGTGATAGAGGGAGAGAGCGAGCTCGGGAGAGGGAGAGAGACACGTCGGAGAGGGAGAGAAACGACGAGGAAGAGAGGGAAGCTCGGCGGAGTGACACAGAAGCAGAAGAACGAAAGCGGAGAGTTGGGAGGAATGGAAAGGTACGAAACGTTGTAGATGCGTTCGAGAAGAAAATAGAATGTTTGAGAATTGCACAAAGATTTGTTTAACATCGAAAGAAAAATGGAAGTAGGAAGGAAGATGTAGCAAAATCATTCTAGAAGCTGCGTAAATGTCTAAAATTATGGAAATTCTGAGGAAATGTGAAAAAATGACGAATAGATTGAAGAAGACGTTGAAGAGTCGTTTCAGAAAAGAGAAGACAATGCTTTAGGAATGTTATCGATGGAAGTGAACGTTGCAATAATAGGTAATCGAAGAAACGAAATAGACGTTAGACTACCATTTGCGAAACGCGAAGAAATGAAGAAGTTGAAGAATCATTTCAGAAAAGAAATAGAAGGAAGGAAATGCTTCGGGAATGTTATCGAAAGAAGCGAACGTTGCAAAAACGACGAAACAATCGAAGTAGACGTTGAGTCAATGTTTCAGAGGGTTATGAGTCACAGTCGAAAAGGTTAACGAACAAAATGGAGCGTTAAAGAGTCATTCAAGTGTTGAAGAAAAGAATAAAGTACGAAATAATCGAAGAAAGCGTTGCTTGAAGCGGAAAAAAAGCGACGAACCCGAGAATCAGCGGAAGTAGACAACATCTGAAAGCGCCGGGTGGCAGCATTCGGAGAGCCTGCCAACGAAGATGAATCGCAATTAATACCGGCTAGGATTGGCGAAGCCGAGTCGATCGTGACGTTTGTTAACGGCAAAGCAGCGTGAAGAAACGTGCGATCGGGAATAAGCTCGGCGACAGGGTCGAATAGAAGGGAAGGATGAAGGATGGGAGGATATTGGTTCGAAGGGGACAGAGAGAGAGAGAGAGAAAGAGAGAGAGAGACAGAAAGAGAGAGAGCAGAAAATCTCGACGGTGATGGAAAAACTGGTGCTCGGGTGTCTGAAATCCGCGGTAAAAAGTCTCGAAACGATTCTTTCCTCGGTGATTCCGTGGGAAGTCTCTCGAGGTCTCGAGTCTATTTCAAACTTCGGCCTGGGGGGGGAATATAGCTAGCGCCGCGGATTATCCGCCGAAACAGTCTCTTCGACGGGGGACACGAAGAAAAGAAGGGACAGAGAAGGGACGGGGTTATGTGGCAAGAAAGCTTGAAGATGGTTTAGGGGAAGAGGAAGAAAACCGAGGGTTAATAATAGTTGAAGATAATCTGAGGCACTTCTGCTAGTGGTAGAGAACGCGGTTCTGCGAATTTTGTTCTGAGATTCATAGAATTCGAAGGGCCTAGAGACTGCACAAGTTTCCCGAAGAGAAACATCGTCCAGAAGTTGCGCCGAGAAGAGATGCAAGAAGAAGAGCACGAATGCGGAACAAGAACTGTTCAAGATAGTTGAAAGAACTCGACGAAATACTCGAATAAATAATAACTAAACTGCGGATTTTACGTAGCGGATTTTCCTGTGGTAGTATTTATATTAAACCTATTAATGTATAATAGGAAAATAACTTTCCATTTCGCTCGAGTTTGTTACAATTCAGGTGAACATTTTTTGCTTTGCATAATGATCCACAGTCTAATAATAACAGTGTCTAATAATTCGTCCTTTTGTTATAAGCAGTTCAATCAATTTTTTTCTTGAGATTCAAGAAAGTTTTCCACGACGACAATTGGTCGTCCAAGAAAATTGGAAAGAAACACGTGTGAAGCAATACAGCAAGAAATATGGAAGATGGTTGAAAAAGCTGGAAGCAATATTCTTGAATAAATAACAGCAGAAGGCCTCAGTTTTAGAAGTCGAAAGAATGCGGTTGAACAAATTCTTTCGAAAAAGTCGAGGAACTCGAGGGTCGAAGAGAGTCCGACGGGTATCGCGAGGCGGGATCGTTGGTCCAGAAATGGGACCTCGAGCAGCCACGAGTTTCCATCACCGGTGACCATCGCGTTCCATGGCCAGGTCTTTCCACGCCAATGGCGCCCAGCTCGCGAGCTTGCGCGAGCTGGCTAGCTGGCTTGTGCATCTCGTGTGCGCCGCTGTACCGTTTTAGTAACGGAGCGCACCGGTGCGCACCGGTGTGCATTATCTAACACTTAAAATTAGACCGGCGATGGCGACGGCGAAAAGAGAGACTGTCTCTCTCTTCCTCTCTCTCTCTCTCTCTCTCTCTCTCTATCTCTTCCCCCCCTCTCTCACTCTCTCTCTCTCTCCAGGTCGTATTCCAATAGTTTTCGACGTCCGTTTCTGTCTTTCGACAGGGTTCGCCGAAAACTGGTGGGGATAAGCGGAAGCGTTTGAGTCGATGCTCGCGTACGATGGATCACTTGCACTGATTGATCACGTGATACGAATCTTCTCTACCAGGACCCTCTTTCTATCTTTTTCTGTCCTCTAGCCTCCCGTGCGGTTTTTTAATCAAAATCCGGAGAGGAGTGGAATAGGCACTTCGAAACTAGGACACCAAGAGAAGACGGTTACGCGATTCGTTTCCGCGGCACTTTCGACGAACGATCTTTTTACCCCCGTCCGCGTGATATACATCCCGGCGATCTATCGATCGATTCGAGGCGCAAACGAGGTGTTGACGATTACGAGATTAGGAGACGCACCGCGTTCGTCCGGGCCGGCTGGCCGCCCGTCTCAGAGTGAATGTCTTATTAGTTATTTCTGGCTAGCTACTTCGTCGCCTCTCCACCTCCTACTTCGTCTTTTCTTGATCCTCTGCCCGAGCTTCCGCCCCACTCTTTCCCTCTCTGTCTCTCTCTATCTCTCCCTCGCTCTTCTCTTCTCTCGTTCCTCTCTCTCTCTCTTCATCTTTTCTGTTTCTCTATCTGGTCCCTAGTCTTGCTCCCGTTCGAGCTACATCGCATCGTCGTCGTCCACGGATCCCAGAGCACGCCAATGGCGAGTCTTCCTCAGTCGAGTCTGCCCTCGTGCATGCTCACTCGCAGGATCACTTTCCCGTGGATCACTGTCCTTGAACTTACGCGAACCGATCGTTTTCGAAGACGACACGCTCAGATACGCCCCCGCAACGGTATACCTGAGTCTGAGGGTCCTGCGTCTCGAGAAATGAGCCAGGTTCACGGGGCTCGGATAGCATAGCCGGGGAAATGGGGATCCCGATGGATGCTGCACGATCCAATGCAGATTAGGGGTTCTGTGATGCGGCTCGCGACTATTTTGGCGGTTTTGAGAGACGTTTCTGCAACGGGCAACTGGAAGTAGAGAAATCGATGCGATGTCTAGACGGTAGTCATTACTTGTACAAAAGATTGAGAACAATTCTGTGCACCAATTTTTAAGAAACGGGGCCCGAATGAAAAGTTCTTTTCCCTTTAATAATTCTGAGAAGTTCCGAATAAGGCATTTGAATTTTATACCATTCGAAAATTTATCCATCGATTTTTATCGTAAATGCATAAAATCTATATATCTCTCCAGTAGAGGATTCTTTGAAATTGAGTTCGAGAATTTTGGTGGACTATGCAGTCCAAGAAATTTTTGACGCGCATGGCAGAGATCTTTCTCAATTTCAAGCGGCCAGCCAAATTCTGCATCCGGCGCTGGTCATGCAACAATCTAATAACTTCTATTTCTGTATTTTTGAACCCCACGCTCGTGACACGACGTATTCACTGACCGTTTCTCAACTCCGATTGAGTTTAAACCGATCCCGAAGTTGATGCTCTTGGCAAGCGTAAGTCTTTTCGTCTCGGTGAATCGTACGTCTCAATTATTAAGGAGCCATTTCCCTGCGAGGTATACAGCGTGCCATCGCAGCGGCTCCATGGTGCTCCATCATTTATTATCGGAGAGTTTTGAAAGGATAGGGAGGCCGTGGGATATAAGGGTCGTTAGCATCTATTAGTTGCAAGTACGAGGTTACCCACTTTGTCATCTTTAAGCCGTTTCTTCAGAAATGGCAATAGATTACACAGTTTAGCGATTCCTTTGGAAATCTTTTCTTGTGCGTTCCAGAGTCTCTCGAATCGTCAAGGCATTTTTAAGTCACCGATTTTTCCTGAATTTCCCTGTATTCCTTGGAAAATCATAAATTTGAACCAGAAAGTCGTGGACCATAGGACTTCTGAAATAAAATAATGGTACTTCATGGAGCGTGTCAAAAAATTGTTATTTTCTCATGAAAAGTCGGTCGTAACATAATTGTTTCTAGCCAGGGAGATATTCACAAAATTCGTTCTGAAATAAAATAATTGTGCGTCAAGTAGCTGATCAGAAAATTTTTATTCGCACAAGCGAAGCTTGTCAGGTGTAGAGCTAATTTCTTTACGAGTCCTCGATGATGAGAATTGTTATCAACCATAAATAAAATAATCGTGCGTCAAGTAGCTGATGAAAAATTTTACTTTGCTCAAGAGAAGCTTGTCAGACGTAACGCTAACATTTTGACAAGCTGCCGACGACAGAAACTCATTTTGGGATAACGAATTTGAGTTATAAATCGAGTGGATCTTCGGCGCGACTCGATGGAGTGATTTATTGGTAGGCTCGCTCTGGTTTTAACAAGCTCGAGCGGAAGCACAATTAAACGGTGATCAATATGCGGCGAAAGAAACGATCTCCGTTGAATTAACGAACTCGACCGCGATGCTCGTCGATTAATTTAAACGTTTCCGTAAAAAGAATCTCGCTTCGTTATTCCGGTACGCGCGTGACGCTCCCCCCTCCCCTCTCTCTCTCTCTCTCTTCGTTACCGAAATTTCAAGAGAGTAAAAAAGCTCTCTCCGTCGATGTTTCCCGAAGCTAATCGACTGTGCTCGCAGGTTCGCGGGGTTTGCCCTCTTGAACCGTCGTCGAACCCATCGCGTTCGCCGACTTAAACGAATCTCTCGCCGGTAATCAGTGAACCGAGGACGATCGAACTTTCGACAACGCCCGGAGAAAAACCCTTGATTCTGATGTGCCTCGGAGCCACTAATGAGATACTCCGCCGAGGCTGGAATTATCACCTGTCGACCCCCTCGATGCTCCTTCCACCGTTAAACGAGAAACGAACTCGCTTAACTCGCTTATGGTCGAGACAAGAATCGTTCCCGGAAAAATCCTTTTAAATTAGAACCACCAAGGATCCTCCACTGGCCGATTCTCTCTCTCTCTCTTTCTTTCTCTCTCTCTCTCTCTCTCTCTCTTTCCCTCTGTTCCTACAGATGCCAACCCGGAGACCGTGCTCCAGAGAAAATACTTCAAAAAGGCGAATTAATCTAGACGAGACTTCTCGCCATAATTGTCAATCGTAAGGAGCTCCATCGGATCATGCAAATCACAGGTTTATAGCAATCCCGGTGATTAATATGCAAATAGTATGGATGGTAAGAGAAATTGCAAAGGTCCAGATCTGCAGGTGTAGGTCTACCATAATTGATTTAGACCCTGTACTGTACTTTCCCTCGGCATCTCTGTGGAACTATCCATTAAACGTGCGATAATATATTTTCATTTCAAGTATCTACAAGAATATTTCATTTTATATGCTCCACTTTGAAGAATCTGAAAAATGATAGGTATGTTCACAACCATAACGACATGCTATAATTGTAAAAATATAAACTTAGTATCTCATTACTTCTACAAGAAATCGGCGTTTCAGAATTTTTTTTTATTTCTTAAAATTCGGTTTCCAAGCTAAAAATTCTGAAAAATTCATAGATGTGTATTCTGGTATCTAAAATATGCTAGATTTTTTCACAATTTTCAATTGAAGAGGATAATAGAAATCACGGAAAAACCTGATTGTCTTTGTCGTCCTATTACTACCCCCCATGTCGACATATAGGGTTGAAAATTGGTACAAAGTATTCTCTTTGGAGAAACTATCGAATTTCAAATTTAATTTCGTTTACACCCTTTGATACTTCAGAATAAATAGGATTGTTTACTGTTTATTATTTCATGTTTTACTCAGATCTGTTGAAACTATAAACTGCAACATCACCGAATATCCTAGCTAATTTTGGTTCTTGCCGTAACGGTCAAATGCTGCTATATTTCGCGTCTCTTTTTGACCGAACCGCTAGAAGACCACCTACACCCAGAGTAATCAATTACACAATTGAATTACATTGTATTTCCATTAAATAGTAGTTCAACTACATCGTAGCCGAATTATTTAAATATCAAAAATATTAAATATTAAATATACTAATCAGGGTTAAGTGTAATTGAAATACAACATAATTAAAATACAGCTCTCCAAATTATAGCCTAGAACTTTGAAGAAGTGCGATATATTTTTATCTTATCTATCTTTATCTATTCTATTTCTCGTCCTCGTTCATAATACGTAACGCTATTTTATATAATGTGATTACAAAGTATTTTATAATTGTACTCCAATAGAAATTACAAATTACATTGTAATTGAATTGAATGAAGATCTGAATTATAAATTACAACGTGACGGAATTACAACGTAATTCAATTACTTTGTAATTATAATTCCCGGGGTAATTCGAATGTAATTCTGCATATCTCTGCCTACATCATCGATTAAAGATAATTTCGATTTTTTCGAAGGGTAGCAAAGGTAAATTACAATGCAAGTGAGCAATTGCGGAAGAATGCGAAGCTTATTTATTCGGCTATGTATCATTGTTGCCCGGCGAGTATCGTTCGACTGTTTTATTTCGGAATCATAACACAGTCCTGTTGGTCGCGTAACTATTCGCGCTAAAAATAGCGGTCCGATGAGTCAGGCTGCCTAAAACGGTCTACACGGTTTTTCGTGTGCGCGCGATTATGCCCGCCACCGCCGCCGCCGCGTCGTTGAACATCGCGCGTTCCGTCGCGGTTTCGAAAGCGTCGCGGCACTCTCGATCGGATGCCGCAGAAATTCCGCGCATATCCTCCGGCCTCATATTTCGTCGGTGGATCCATTGAATAGAAACGCGTTTCTAATTCCCGGGGGCCTGTTATTTAACCGGGGCGTCACCGAATCGGACGCCGAGCAGAATTTCGTGACAATTCGGACTAATGGCGCGGGCGCTCGAATCCGACAATAATTCAACATTTAATTATGAATCTGTCATTTCGCGCGGCCCGCCGCACCGTTTCAAGCCAGACCACAAAACTGTACGCGGCCGCTCGAACGTTGCGGACAACAAGCGGACCCCTCGAGCTCGGGATATTGTATCGGACCGGAAGATAAATCGCCGTGTCCGCTCGGAAACAAAGTCAAGAGCAGCCCGTCGATATTTCATCGCGGCCCAGGCTCGAATAAAAATACGATCCGGACGACCCACGCCCCCACAGAATTACGCGGGCGTAGCCGGACAGGTGATTCCGGTCGCAATGTACCGTGAGAAAATGATCTTCCTATCCGTCCGAAACAATCGAAATTAGGGTCAATTGGTAGAGCAGGTTCCTTTGGGTCCCCAGGTTCCCATGTGGTAAACCGTCCAATTTTTCGTCTGAGTTGATTGTGACCATTTTTGCCAAAACTGGCAAAATAATTTTTTAAAATAATTAATTACATTTTCGAACAAATAGAAATTAATTTTAGACAGAGCAGATTCCTTTTCAGCGGCCCGTCGTCTTCAATTTCATTTATCACTATTATTACATTTTTCTTAATTCTCTTTTTTCTAACTTCACGGAGAATCCAACTTCAGTTAAACCTGGCTTCGTATCATATTTAAGCTTTCTTCAGGATACCCCCCGGGTCTCAGAATTCGTTCATTCAGCCGTCCGTTTATCCTCGTTCGCTTCTTCCGAACATGAAAGCGTACCAAAGTCGTGAACAGTGGCAATAGAATCACGTCACCGTTGTTTTCCGGTCGCTGGCAATCCTAGAATTATTTCTGGCAGTTATCGAGACTTCAAAAGCCACCGTGAAACCGTATAACATTGATCTTGGCATTAGCTGTGTACCGCCTTGCCGCTAGCGCACCTCTTCGAGCACCCGAGTCGCGAAGGTTCTCAAACGGCTTCGAAAAATGCTCGTTAACTGGATACAAAGCTGGGTATCTTTCTAACAACGTTTCACGACAGGAAAGGATGATCGAAATTTATCTGTATTGCGCCACGATATTGAGGATAATTGATATACGTGTGCTTCGATAGAACAAGTAAGTGAAAAAGTACAGATGAACTGAAGAGTCATTGCTAGACAGAGCGGATTTTATGCATTTATCACAAAAATAAGTAGGTGTAATTTGAAGCAGTAAAAATATTAGAAAAATTAAAAAATAAAGTTAGACTATTTCTCACCTATTAAGAAAGAAAAGAAACTTCTATTTCATTCCAGTTTGTTGCAATTCAGCTAGATAATTTTTATTTTGCATAAGGATCCACTGTCTCTGGTCATTGCTTACATATTAATTAGTGGCTAGCTGTGCGTTCTTCAAAATTTTACCAAATATCCCAAAGTAATTAACCAATCGGATTGAAGTACTGTAAAGATTGTTATGACGAAGTATGCGATCGTTGAACGATAAAATGGGCGACGAAAAAAGAAAGAAACAAAGTAAGAATAGGGATTTTCTTTGGAAAGAAAGTGCCGTAAAGAGTGCAAAGAACGTTTCAGAAAACCATTGATTTGACTATTAATTAAAGTAAGTCAGGTTATAAGTTAGGTTTGTCATAGGTGGACAAGAAAATCCGAGCGGTCTTGATCGGCGCTAATTCATCGTGCGGTACCGTTGAAAAGTTAATGTTTACGCGAGATATTTCCGCGGGCGTTTAATCCATATCCCGGCGATACCGGGCGCGCCCGCGAAGGAAACTTTCATCGGCCCCGAAATCATTTTCCCGGCCACTTAACGGGATTAGCGTTGCAATTTCGCGATGAAGTTCCCGTCTAGATTGCTCATTAATCGTTTCGCGTGCCTCGGTAAAATAAACGAACGGCGGCGGTTGAATTGCGGAGCCGTCGTGTCGTTGTTCGCCGAAATTTCCGCGCGAGCTTTCGAAACTAGCCCGCGCCGCGGTTCATTTATTCGCGAATCCGAGCGTCCGGTGTGGAGGAGACGCTTTCCGAAATTAAAACGACTGTCCCGCCGACCACGCAACCGCCATCGTTCTCGTGGAGGATCCGTTTTCCTTTTTTTTTTTCGTTTTATTTTTTTTTTTCGACGACAGATCGGAACGGATAAATCAAACGACGTTGTGTTAGAATTTGCACGCGGGGATAATTTATACGACGCGCTGTCCCGGGGTCGAGAGAAATTCTCGGCGAAGTGACATTCGATTTATCATCGACGTGAATTTATTCGCGCATTGAGTCCACCATTGTGCCATTTCTCCCGGACGATACTGATCCTTCCAGCTTGATCGAGCTTATAGCTACGATTCCTTCTGGATGGACTTTGATTGTGTTCTGCTGGTTGATCATAGTAATCTTAACCCTTCGAATTCTGTGTCGGAATCATTCGTGACTCGTCGTGGTAACGATGGGAATAAGCTCCAGCGACAGAAAATATAATTCTCCACAAAGTCACGCCGAATAGGTACCCTCATCCGAAATACGACGATAGCTGGTCCCGAACCGTTCTCTTATATCGGCATTAAATTGCAGTATTGAAATATCGGTGCAAGTCAAAAATTAGTCCAGCATAGCCTTAGAACTCGTGAAAGTGAAAGAATCGTCGAAGGAATCTGTATACTTTACATCAGCCATCGAAACGATTGGCAATTATTAAAATTGCTCAAAGTGTTTTCAATATTGATCTGGACCTGTCGGATGACTTGGATCTGACTTTTCATGGATGAACCTTTATGAGGACGTGATGTGACATAAATAAAATTATCACAGATACATGAACGTAAGTATAATTTGTACCAATAGACATACTACGACACGCTCGAATGATGAAGTGAAATCGAATTTCTATAAAACGTCCCTGTATCATCGAAGCGTAACAGACAAATTTTATTGTTCGTTGAAACGATAAAATATGTTCCCAGTTCAGAGGATATTTTATGGAAAGCTAGAGCAGACCTCGTACTTAGAATGGATCCCCAGAAATCCCCAGAAACACTTTAGCCAGTTTCTTCTCATTCCGATCGCCGGGAAGATCGATCGTCGACGATTACATCGGTAAGCCACCATCCCTTTTTTGTCAGCGAATTCTTAGTCGCGAGCTTTATCGCTTCGACGATTCGTTCGATTGTCACCAAGGAGATAGAGACGTGAAAACGAACCTGCCGAACCGCACGTTCCTTCGTTTCAGCAAATTTACTTGCGATTTTGTTCGCTGGGTCGGACGACGAGTAAATACGTTTACGAGTTTCATTGGCACGGACCGCTTGAGACTCGCTGCTGAGTCCTTGCGGGTCAAAAATAAGATCAGAAAGGATACAGAACCAACGAGGGAGATCACGAGGATCTATATAAAATTAGGAATTCTCAAGTTGCTGGTAGAACTTGCGATCATGGTGTTCTGAAATTATAAGCTACAGAAATTCCGGAAAATTTGTGAAAATTGACTTCGACGAAAAGACGTACCGAAGATTAAAATGAAACGAATATTAAAAGTAATATTAATCCCTTGCACTACGCCGAAACTCTGAAAAAGCCGTGCCAAACTTGTCCGCCGGAATGGGCAGACAATTAACAAGTCACGAGTCAAACCCGTGATATTCAATTTTGGCACAAAATTTTCATCACGAGTCAGACTCGTAAAAGTAGTGTAAGGGGTGGGGGGGGGGGGGGATTCTTTGTTGAAACTGTCAAACATCTTCAAAAGCTTAAATCCATTCGGCTGTTTCAATTTTTGTGGCGTGTAATTGGATTTGGTTATGCGTCTGGTCATGGCTGTCTGTTTCTACTTGTGTCAGGCACGAACCGTGTACCTATGAGAACAATATGTAAAAATCGGAGTATAATTTCTGATCTGGTGAAGCGTAAGTGGTATGGGCCATTCATAATCAGACACGTTCAAGTTACTAAAAATGAATATTATAATTATTTTTTATCAGATCTAATAATTTTCCATTCTGATAAAAGCTCACAAAATTTCATGCAAATGTATCTCCTGCTTTTTTAAATTGAATCAGAATTTTTTCATTTGCCATATGATCCATGTAAAGTTATTGATTAGCGGCAACGGGGTTTCCCAAGCCTATGAGAATGATTTCTCCCGAATGAAGAGCGCGGCGATGCTCACTTACTACATCGTGGAATTTCGATGGATTTGTGATTCCCTCGTCTTCCAGGGCGAACGAACAAATGCGAGAAAAGGCCAAGAGGAAACTTGCTCTCGAAGGATCGTCATCAATTTCTATTCTCGCTGGATTTTCGACGCGATCCATTTTCGGGAATGCTGCGGCCGCTCGCGTGCTGATCCATCATTGTCCGAAACAAGAAATTCGCCGGGTGACTTATCGCGGCAGTTTCGAGGCACGACATCGATGGTCCCCGGGAATGGACATTGTACGGCATTCCTCGCTGTTTGTTTCGCGTAAATGGTCTCCGGGGGGCCGAGACAAAGGGCTCTCGGATCAACAAGCCACGTTTACACGCGCGATTCCATTGTGGAGACAACTTACGCCTCCCTGGTGATCCTGATCGATTGACTGCGGTTTCTTTCTTCTCGATCTTCCCCTTCGCCGCAATCATTTAGAGGAAAAATCACTGCGTAGATAGAAAAAAATCGGAAATTTTTTCTCATTTTTTCTCTACCGTCAATTATGTTAGATCGTAGCACCGAAGGCTGAATTTGTTTTTAGGATTCAATACGGAGCCCCATTGTTGATTTTTGATAGGTGCATGTTGCGCAAGAGATCTCAGAGTGTTCAGAAAAAACAGCAGTGTATTTAATTGGAATGGTTAAAATTAGCGGAGAAATTAATATGACACTGTAACTTATCACCAGGAGCCAACGGACTCGCTCCCGATGATTTTCATTTTGCAATTCAAATTACGGAGCTGTTTTCATATGACACAATCGAACAAATTGCCAGATTGAAGATTTTTTATTACAATTTGCACAGAATTTAAATAAATTAATACTTGTCGTTTTTATACAGCAACACATAGTAATCAGTTCGGGCGCTCGGCAGCTTCGGCGTCATAATTGTTTGCGGCATGGTTTTAAAATATTTTGCAACAACCACTGGCGTTTCGAGGCTCGAATTGTTATTACAAAAATCATGAATAATCTACGATGGAGCGGGATGGAAAAAGTTCGCTGGAAATGTATGCACGAACGAGGCAATGATTTTTAATTATATTAATAAACTTTCGCTTCGGGAACCCGGGGGATTATACAATTTTGCGTTTCGCAATTTGGGTCGGCGTTTGTATCCCGGCGTAATCCGCATTGCAGAGTTCGGAAAAGTCAGTTTTTTGGGAAGAAAAATGGTCGTTGCTGTGGAATAGTTGCTGAGAGGAATTCCCAGTTGCTGTACGCGCGTGCGTGTGTGTGTGTGAGAGAGAGAGAGAGTAGAGAGAGAAGAGTTACAATTCGATGATTCCCATTCGGTGGAGAGCGAGACCACGGGTTTCGGATTATTTGTGGATTAAGGCGGTTCGTATTTCGAGAATTCGGGGCCATTACGGGAACCGAGGACAGAATTAATATCTAGACTAATTTCCGGGGGCCGAATCTAGCACCCACCGGTGTTGTAATCACCGGGAAAATGGGGAAACACGCCCGGAAAAGTTAATTATTCCGTGTTTGTGTTCGCGGAGCCGCTCTCGCTATCTCGGATATCTTCCGCCGATCTTCTCAACTTTTATCCACTGAAAGACCAGCAACTTTTAATCACTGAACCGATGAGTAAAAAAGTTTCTCGCTGCAGTTGCTACGCGTTCCCTTCGTTTCGCGATCGTTAATGTTGCGGAAAAACGCGAGACGTTCCCGAATCAATTTTCTTTCGAGTTATCGAGATTGCAGCCGAGGCTCCTCGACGGATCACACGGCGCCCGAACTGTCACGGCCCTGGTTGCTATTTTTGCTGTCGTCCGCGTGATATTTATAACAACAGACTTATTTCACCGTCGACACGACTTCTATCTGTCGCCGGAGACTCAAACCTCGCGACTCATGCTGGAAACGGGCCTCGACACGATCCGTTCACTTTCTTTGATAATACTAATCCGAAAAAGCTCTCCGAATTTTCGCGCACGTAAAAATAAGTTGGACTTTTCCATTCGATTATTCTTGGCTGTGATAGGCTTCCACTGTAATAAATAATGTGTTAAATATATTCTTCGGATACATTCTTGAGCAAAATTAATTTATAACTGTTTCATTTAATTGTAACTTCAGAAGGTTCTCTTGATTGTTCATGGAATTATTCCTGGCTGTAGCAAGCTGAAACGATTCGTTTCATTCTCATTTGCAAAATGCTGTCTTGATTTTTCTTGGGACTTATTTTTAGCTATACTAGGATGAAACATATCATTCCCATTCACGTTTCCTCTGCAGCACAAAATACCTCGAACACATTCCTCAAATATTTATCTGCTGGCTGAGAATTCTTTTCCCGTATTTTAAAAGAATTTGGAAGGGAAGATTCACTTTCTAAAATTAAACATTGCTGGCTTTCTTCAACAACTTTCTGCCACCTCTCGATGCCTTCATTTATTTATAGAATGCATTCGTGTATCGTAACATAAATTCTACAATATCAAATGAATAGCTGAAAGACTTCTTCAGCAGATCCTCCAGTGATTGATTAAAAAATCTTTATTCATACAGTATGCATTCATATATCATAAAATAAATTCTACAATATCAAATGAAAAGTTAAAATACTTCTCCGTGGCACTTGCCGCAATGATTTATTGAAGAAAATGATCTATACAGCAACGACGAATTAAAATCACTTTACAAGAAATATAGCGCCATTCAATTAAGCTCAAGGATAGCCAGCTGGGCCGAAAACGAACTGAAAAATGAACACCATCTATATCCCATCACGAACAACGAACAAACTACCCAATAAATCTTTTCGATCGACGATTTACAATTTCCCAGCGACGCGTTAACTAACGAACGATATTTCCACTGTCTAAAAAATTCGTATCAAAGTGTAACGGCTGTAGCGGGTTGGCAGGGGCGGGGAAGGGGGGGGTGTTTGTTAAAAAAAAATTCTATTTTATGTGCAACACTTTATTTCCGTCGACGTTTCTCCTGGCCGAGCAGATTCCATTCGCGATCGAGCGCGATTAAACGCAAAGGCCGATTCGCGTTCCCGTCGATAAATTAACAATCACCGAGTTTATCGGGCGCGGATTCGCTTCCCAGAATCGAAACGCCGTCCATCTTACGAACGGTGAACGCCGGAACACAATTCTCCGACCCGCGGACCTTTCGATCGGGCTGAATCGGAGGATCGTTCGAACCGAGATCGAGCTGGATTCGCAACGGAAATGATAACAACCTGCAACGTCCGCGAATTACGCTACTCGGGGTCATCGTTCCGGGTGTTTGCAACGCGCGGGATCCGATGGAAATTCATTAGCGGATATTTGCGAAACGGTCGAGACGCATACCCGTGGTTCATTAATTTCGCGGCTTGAACAGCGTCGACGAGTGACGAGTGGCTGTTCTCCCAGTGGAATAAGTCCGCCATTGCGGCCACCGTGCAGCTTCCTTGCACTTAGGGTCCTTTTCATCGGAAATAAGAATGTCTTCTAACGAGAACCGCCCCGTGGAGGTTCTTTCCGTCTTGTTTAGAAACCGGAATAGAAAATCTTGTGAGCATCGGAGATCTGTCGGTGAAGAGAAAAAAGAAAATAGTCCCGCGAGAACTATTTCGAGGAAATTTTGCTATCTTGCTTGCAACAGGAGATTGAAGGGTTCGTAAACCAGTGACGAAGTCCTTTGCACTTTGATGCTTCGCTTCTGGGAGGAGAATATTTTTTAGGGCGAGATGCTGAGGCTGCTAGTTCGCTTTGAAGAGTAAATGCACGGAGATAGAGAGACCTGTGATGAAGCATATTTTCATAGAAGGAGTTAGGAGGGAGCAGTCAATGAGTTGTGTTAGTTATTACAACCCTGAAGAACCTAATCTACGACGAGAATTTTAATATCAACTTCTGGAGCTGGGAGTAGTAATTTTTGTACCACGATGATCAATTTCGTGTTATGAGGGTTCAAAGATCTCTAGTGAAGAATATTTTTTTTACCAGGGGTTGACATTGAATGGGCAATAAGTACTATAAGAATTTTAATATTGTTTATTTATGGAGCTGGAATAAAAAATTTGTGCTCCACCATGCTCAATTTCGTAATTGAGAAGATTTCCGAACCATTTATGAAGAATGTCTTTTTGCAAGTGGTTAGAAGTGAATAATGTGGCTTGTACAGGTAATACCAACTTCGAAGAACCGGGTTATTATAAAAGTAGAGCTGTCGCTAATCGATGGATTCAGGTTCCATTTGCGCGTTGGAATGATGGTTTGCAGATTGCCAATAACTGTAACTGAGAGATTTGATTAGTGATAGGGCATCAGTATCGGGAATATGGCGACGCAGATGGGCGGAACTGAGCAGAGCGTTGCGAATTTAAGACACGGTTCGACCAGCGGAAAGATCGATAAATACAGCAAATCGCTGGGAACATTAGCAAGCTTTCCGGTACCATTCGTTCCCATTATGCGGCCGATCATGATCATCCGGAGGCTTCACTATGTGGTTATTGATACTGTTGGTCATTTATCTCGCGACTTACGGGTCCACCCTAATCGTTAATAACATCGGGACTTAATTATCCACCCATCACGAATTGGCAGACTAATAATCATCAATCTAGCAGTACGTGTGTACCGGCGAACTTCAGCCGTTGTGCGCGTAATATTCTGGATCCAACGAGCTATAAATTCGGCCCGCGGACCGAAAGTAATCGTCTAATCACGCCGGACTAATTACAGAGCCGTTAATAGCCACCCCTGGACGAAAAGCATCCCGTTCAGGCACGCTTCGAAGCACCGTTACAGATCGTTTTGTTTTTCCAGGGCGGAGATGCGGAATTACTGCCGCACGAAGCTGCGGCTATCGGGACCGTTGACATTTCGCCGTGAGTAATTTACAGTTATAGTTAATTTACAGACAGATCGTAGAACAGGTTGGCCCTTGTCAGTATAACTGAGTCAGCAGTTCAAGATTTCTCGCGAAAATTGTAATACTTCTCCGTGGAACGGTTCTCTGAAGAACATTTATTTAAAACGAGACCTCCAGTTGCTTTTACAAATATTTCCGAACTGTTTCTCGACTTTCAAGGCACGCGCGTTTAGTCGGGTTTGTTATGCGGTCGGCTGGAATATGCTATTTTTGAAACGATTGCAAATAAGTGTATTTTTGCTGTCGATAGAAAATGAAACTGCAAATTTCTCTGCAGAGACGCATTTATCCCCGCCTGGTACTAATGACATTAAAAATGAAACCTTCGAATAATAATTTTGACCTTGAATGACGTTCACAATCCAATGAATCACAGTTCCGTAAATTCAACTTGAAATGTTCTGTAAGCCTAGCTAAACAAAGATTTATAATTCCATCTCATAAAAAGAAAACAAAAACTCACCTTAAAACGAAGTACAATTTTGCTTCTAAGATGTTTTTGAAAATATTTAATTCTTTCGGGCGTTGTTTGGGTAATATTGTGATGGGAATTGAATGGGTCGCCCTGTATACCGAGAATAGACGAGCGCAGCAAGTAAAGCGAAGCGGGCAAAACGAAGTTCGAGCAAGTTCGCGTGTAAAGTCGCAAGTTAAATGCATTGACGAAGTTACTTAGCCGAGCACACTTTGTTGTATAGGGGGCAAGGGCCAGGCTACAAGCTTCGGAAGCGAACATTTTCTTTCCCCTCCTCCTCTGACCGCGGAACGGTCCCGTTTATTTACACGGGAACGAGTTATCGCGTAAATCGTGCGTCCGTTCGGTTCCATGGATTTCGAAGTCGGCTAGAAAAAATTTCGACAGCGGAAAAGCTGCGAGGAATCGCTCTGGACCCGATCTCGAAATAGTTTGATGACCGTCGATCCGTAATTTTAGTCCAAGGTGTAGGTTGTGTGACGCAAACGAGCCGGCCAACAGGAAATCGCGGTTTTTCCGCAGAAGTGTAATTCTAGTGTTACTTCCTCTGTGGACGAATAATAATATCTCCAATTAGAGAAACAGATCGTGTATTAAAATTTAAAGTACTGGAACAGAAGACAAGAATATGTTCTGCTGTATAAATAGTTAAATAACATATTTGTATACTTCCTGGGTAGGTGCGTGAGTAAATGTCATCAATACTGCAACATTCGTCCTCATAGGGTTAATACAATTTTTGTGGAAAATCGTAGAGGTTGTGGAGGATTTCGTAATGGCGAAGTAGCCAAAAATTCCCAGTTCAATAATTAATCGTGAGCAAGTAAATGGCGCCAGGGGGTACACCTTACGGGCTGCGATGAAATAATAAACAGCGCGTGAGAGCGTGGCAGCGCGCTCTACACTCGTCGCGGTATTTACTTTGATCTTCGTTCTGCGTTTCGACGTTCCCGGTAGATTCATCCGGTGGAACCAGTTCTGCGTGTGGAAACGGCTGCAGAGACACGGTGCAACCTCGATAATTTCGGTTGCGAGTGGAACAAATCGCGAATTAGAACGACACCGAACGCGTTCAACTGTTACTCCGCTCCTCCTCCCTATCTCGATCCGCGATTTTCGATTTTCCCTTCGACAGAGTCGACTCGTTTTTTGTTGGGAAACACTCGCGCACCATTCTAGACGCTTCGTATCTCCCACGTTGCACGAAATTCTGTCTATAAACACGCCCCCGCAATCAGTGTAGTGTTACGATCCGCCAAGATGATTTATTCGTTGCTTTTTTGACCGGCTTCCAAACATTGTCGTTTCTTCGCGATGCTAGATGTTTCTTCAATTCCGATCCTCGAGTCATCATTCTTCGTTGACAGCTAAATTTATTTTACGAGATGAACACCGGCACGTGGGATTAATTATTAGAATGCGGGAAGTAAAAATTTCGTGCGAAGTAAAAATTTTTTCTGCATCGATTGCAGGAGACAGGAATCCAGACACACGTTTCATTCTTTCTGTAATAATTCTAGTAAGTTATATGTATAATCTAGCAAGTTATAGTTATATGTTTATATAACTATACTATATTTATAAATTGCACCTACTCATTTTTCCGATGAAAGCTGCATTCCATTAATTATATTTCTTCGAGTATTTTATTCCGTTTGATGGAGACCTCGGCATCGTTCTCATGTGCGTTGACTGTCTGGAACGACTGAATCTACTGCTAATATCTTATGCGTTTGCAGCGTGGAATATTTTTATTTTGACATAATCAGAAATGTAAACGCTGACACTTTGTACGTGGTCTGTCTTGCAGGCTGGATCTGTTTACTATTCTCTTATATCATCTCCATGTGAAATATTTTTGTTCCAGTTGATACAATCAGAAATTTATATAATCACCTTTTTGTACTTGTCTCGAAGACTGAATCTACCTTCTACTAGCCTGTACGCTTTTTGTGTGCAGTATTTTTATTTTGGTCGATAAAATCAAGAATTGAGGGATTAATATCTAATTTATTGTCTGTCTTGAACGACTGAATCTACTTCGCAATATTTTATTCACTTGTCGTGTGCAATATGTTTATTTTGATCGATAAAATCAAGAATTGCTGTATTAATATCTTACGCTTGTCTGCCTCGAACGACTGAATCTACTTGCTAATATTTTATGTATTTCTCGTATACGTTAGTCAATAAAATCAGATATTTAGACATTAATCTCATGGTCCGTCTTAAAGGCTGAATCTACTTTCAACTATTTTATTTATATTTACTGTGCAATATTTCTATTATGGTTGTGTGAATAGCTTGCATACCGTCTGTCGCAAGATCTCTAATCTACTTGTTTAGACAGGCGTCTTGTCGCTGTACGTTCCAAGACAAACAAAATGACAACCACTGCGAGTAATCGCAGATAATCTTTCTAATTAATTGAGGCGGTCTGTAAGATCATTGTACGGCATGCAACACCTACGTCAGAAGCCAGATATCGGTGACAGAGTCTCAGGAACATAAGAGACAATTGTTTCGTTGCCAAAGTAGAATCAGCCGTTCGAGTCAGACAACGCAATATTGCATTCGATCCGTCAATGTCTCTATTCAGAACATCGCGACTCTTCCTCCTGCTATCTTTTAAAGAGAATTTCGATCATCCAACGTTCCCTCAGTGTCTCTTTCCTTCAAATACATTTTTTTGTTTAGTAACTTCTTTGTTCCGAATAATTCGAGAGGATCACTTAATATTGATGATTTCTTAGATCAACTTAGATTAGAAAAATAATTACAGTTCGGTATTAAAATAAGCTGAGCATTTCCAACCAGATCGGCGATCTGAGCAGAATAATTTTGTGGCAGAAATTTTTGTAAAAATTCTACTTTCGCGGTGTTTATTTTGTTAACTCTCCGATCTCTTTTCTGGCAACTTTGAATTTTCGTTCCGAGATGCGTCTGCCAATTTCGAGGCGTTCAAAGGCCATTTGCACGAAGACACGCTGATGGTCGACGTTTTTAGCAACCAGGCGGGTGAAACAACGCGGTAAAAATTGCATAGCGTTATAACGAACGTCGGGGGAGATGGAATCGCAGCGCGACGAGGAAACTGTGTTTCCGTTTCGGAATATTTTCGCGCGAACAGACAACTGGGAGCAACGCAGCGTTGTTCTGACATAGCGTTGCTCTCAACGGGAGCGAAATTAAAAGCCGAGGGTAAATAAGTGCGTTTCGCGGAAAAGCATCGGCGTCTCTTTTATTTTTAATGGCTCGCGTACGTGCTGCCTCTATTTTCTACCTCCTCCCATTTTACCCTCTCTATCTCTCTTGACGTTACAGGGCACACAAAACGTCCGTTTGAGCTGTCTATAGAATACCCGCATTGTCTTCCACGTTCGCATAATCGCATCAACCCCCAGTTCGTAATCGACTTCGCGTAACTCAACGAAGATTCATCGACACTGAAACCGTTGTCTCACAGAAACTACGAAACGACTTATGGATATAGTAAGATCGAATCGTACAAAAAATCCACAGGAACTGTTCCTGCGAACGTTCGCGCAATTTCCGGTTTTCCCGATCGAATACCCAGAACTCGGTATCAACTAGCAACTTGGTTTCTTGATAACGGGTTTCGATGCCGCGTAGGAATTTGCACGGAAAAAACTGTGGGTACGCAGACGACGGTCGCAATTTAATTGCGAGCCGTTTTGTTAATGGAAAGAAAACTGCGGAAACTATGATTCACAACGCTGCTCGTTTTACTCGCTTTCCCGAGTCTCTAGATTCGGCGAGAAATCCCTTTATTCGGTATTTCACTGTGAATATTATTTTTCAATTTTTCGAAAACGGTGTCTGGCTTCCTGACTGCTCAAATGTTATTAATTCCTTTGGCGACCGTTCGTACTCCATTGTACTTCGGTCTTTGTATTTTCCCTTACGCGGATTTTGTCCGTTTCGTTTTTATATTCACGTTCTTCGTGTTATCGTTGTTCTCTTTTGTTAGCAGAGGAGGCGTGATTCTTTTTATCTGGATATGATTTGTTTTAACACGTTGACTGTAGAAAAAAATCGTATGGAGTTCGATTTATTTGTTTAATGGGGTTAATAATTTTAGATTCATGCTAAAATTATTAACCCTAGCTGTTGCTTTTTTATTCTCTTTTTGCTATAATCAATAATTGAGTATTTTGCGTGTGTGTTGATGCAGTGGGTTAAGGGTCGCCTCAACGACAACTATAGTCATTTAAATATCAACATGGCCAATCCGTTATTGAAATTTCAGGAAGGTAGTGGTGTCGATGGAACGTTTGTACGCAGTGCCATCGGAGAAATTGCGTGTTTGGTCCGCCTGGCTCACGAAGATCGGCGAAATTACGGATGAATGGCAGAAATGGTTACGATCGAACATCGATCTTGCAATAAGGATCGCGGAACACTTGGAGGCAGCCGAAGAAGCCTTGAGGAAGTCCAAGATGGTGAGTTCTTTTTCGTGTAACGACCGGCACAGCACCTATTCCAGGATATTTATGTCGGACCCTGGGGAAGAGGCTGAGCAACAGATTAATGCTATTATAAAAGCTTAGGTGCTCGGGAACCGTCTAGGGAAATTACTGGACTACGAAAATGTACGTTCTTATCGTCGCATTTTGCGTAAAGCGGCACAAGCAGAAAAAATAGTCACAAGCGTTAGGATTAGTAAGAATAGTGCAAACGCTATAAAATTTAATAGGGGAATACAGGCAGTACAAAGAACACAATTATGATGATGTAGTTGGTACAATATTTCTGCACAGTCACATAGTTTTTACCAAAATGGTGAAACCAATTTAACTTCTATAGAAACCTGTATGGCCCTAACCCACACCATTTCTTTTCAACTACATCAACTCCTAAATTAAACCTACACAAGTAATTTCAGTAAAATATGTTACATTAATACTTTGAGTGTCCTTTTGATCAACCTCAAAGGTTCAATTCGGGCCAAATAATTCTGTTTTCCATTTCTGGGAGACTTGGTACTAAAAGTGTTAGGTAGTGTCGCTTTTGAGAAAGGCTGAGAAAACGACTAAAATAAGATTAAGAAAATTAAGACAGAAAATTATCTGACACTCGGTCTTTCCCTCCATAAATTCGCCTGGAAACATAAATTCATCCAAACCCGAAATTCCTTCTCTAAAAATCGATCCTTTCTTTGTCTCTCGTCGATCTGAGCACAGTCCAGAGCGATATTTAAGATCCTGTACCATTCGGGACCCCACAGATCCACGGAGCACACGATAGCACTTATCAGAGAGGGCCCAGGAAGGGATCTTCGGAATTCCCTGTTGGATCGAGTGTCATTAGATCGGTGGATCCCGTGGTGGAAGACGTATCGGCCGCTTAAATTTTGCGTGGAAGTTCGGCTGGCGGTCTGCGGCGACCTAATTTCGGTCTAACGATGCCAATACGTTCGCGTATAACGACGTATTGTAAGAACGCTGTCGCACGGTAATGGTGCCGATCGTCGAACCAGATCGGGAGCGAATATATTATTGCCTGGGACAATTTCGGTCGAGCATCAACGGCTCCATTTATCGTGGAATCGAACGACGGTCGATCTGTAGTGGCGGTATCGTTTTCCGATCGTTTTCGCGCTCGGTTCCTGAGAGATAGCGCTGCTTTCCTAGACGCAGCAAGACTCTCTCTCTCTCTCTCTCACTCTCTCGCTCTCTCTCTCTCTCTCGCTCTTCTCTGACGTTGCACACGCGAGTCCTTTGACAAAGGTCCTCTAACAATGCGCGCGCGATACGCGCCACGGCGCACCGTAAATATCTTACAGTCGTAAAAGCACGTCTGAATGGAACGCCGACGGAGTGCCTCCTGTTCCGTCGACGATGCGGACGACGACGACGACGACGACTACGACGACGAACCCAGACATTTCCACGGCGAATCACAAGTTCGGCGAGCGAACGCCTCGCATTGAAACGGCCTCCCGACAACGACGACAATCGGGGACGCGAGCAGGAATCGCACGCCTACACACGGAATTGGCATAATGCACGCAGCATGCCGGCGAAATTTGACGGCCAGATAGTCGGCTCCGTTTCCGGCACACGAAGATTGGTACCTTCGCGCTGAGCCCCGTCTGCAACTGGCGGCGCACGCCTCTTCGACTTCCTCTGTCCTCCATAGCAATCGCTTTTTTCATTTTCTGACTCACCTGCGAGGCGATAGCGAGTCTATCCGCTAAGGGAAATTGATTTGTTTGGCACTTGTTTTCATGTTTTTCTTTGCTTAAAGATTGAAAGGCTCTGCCAATGGTTGTGGTTTGTTGGTGGCTTTGGGGTTTTTTTTTCAATCGAAATTGACAGACGTAAAAATTTGGAACTCTGCGGACTTAATTGGCGGTCTGAAGAGAGTCTGTACATACTTTTTTTTAGACGGAAATATTAAGTACAGCGGAGGTGAAGACAGTGCTTCTTCAGGACATCTACAGTAAGGAGCAAAACTGAACCCACATATGACATTTCAACAAAAATAATTTTTTATTCAATATTTGCATGTAGAATACAAAAGAAACGAAATACTTAATATTATCTACAATCTTCTAGCTTTTCAAAACAAATTTAACTTAACTAATTTCGCTTCATACAATCCTTTTTCTTAACATATTAAGAAAAACACGCATAACTTTTGAACCAGTGAATTCCTCGCCTTAAAACTTCGATTGTTCGCATATTGTCGTCAAGATGTACAAGATTATATAGTAGAAAGTGAAAAGTTTCTGGCTTGCCAAGGTGAAGTTTAACCAAAATTGGATTCAGAGTATGTTCAATATCTTTTTATTTCAACACATTTGGATTCTAACCGATATTATGTCCAACAGAGCCCCGTGTAAAACGGTTTAAATTCATTTCTGTCATAAATTCACAAAATCTGCGGTTTATCGGACTCTGACTGGCAGTCACAGCGTGAAAAAGCATCGAAACTTTCGTTCGACTTTTCCCTCGGAAATAAAAGTGTCAAAAACGTATTTCCAAAAAACGTTATCAGAAAAGTGCATTATTTCGTGAGCCGCACAAATTTGAACGGCTTCGACAGCCCGGCAATTCCGCGCGCAAGAGAAACACTGAATGTTTCAGTTTCCGAAAATGTTCCGGGCGGAAGTTCGACGAAATTCCGAATATTAAAAGAAAGCTTCTTCTTTCGTTTTCCGGAACGCATCAAGAGATCTCTCCACCCCCGCATTGTGCTCGTTCCATTCAGCTGGAACGTTCCCGAGAACGGCATCGTTGTTCGATTTTATTAAACGTTGTTTACCTCTCAACGTTATCGGGGGCTGTCGACGATAAAAATTTCAACCTCGAATCGTCACGACATCGACACATCGATACATCAATACATCGAGACACGTCACACGACGAGCGACAATCGCAAAAAGCTAACAAAATTCATGTGTGTCTCTGGTACTTACAAATTATTAAATAAAAATAAAATAAAAATTTTCTGTATCAATTCTAATAGGTTGGGGACAACTAGAGGGGCCTCTCTTTTTTTAGTCTGTTTTAACTCACTGTTTTAACTCTCACGTACCCAATTTAAGTACGCAGTCTATTAATTATTGACGATTTTAGGTTTTTCGTGGTCGTAATAAGTGTTTCGTCTACCTTAATCTAGTATTAACTTACGAAAAGGTCCAGTTTTAACCCCTTGTTCTACAATATCGAGTCAGACTCGTGATGAAGATTCTGACCAGAGTCTAATAAATATGTAGGTCGTTAATTTTCTTTTAACCGAACTAAAATTCTATTTTGTTGTAGTTGATATATATATATCCTTTGGAGAAAACATAGGCATAAAATAACGACAAACTACCTTTTTTTTTCTGTGAAATTCTGAACGTTGAAGAATTCCTCATCATTATAATCACAAAATAAATAGTAGTTCAAGGGGTTAATCAATTTCCTGACAACCATTCGTTATCCCTAGCCGATTTAATTTCTGAATGAATTCCATCTACTTTACAGAGACGGCCCACTGTGAGGCGTCGATACATCGAGACATCGATGCATCGCGGGCTTTCTTTTATTAAACGCGAGGCGGCCGGACACGCGAGCCGCAGCTAAATATATTGCGGTCGCTCGATTAATCTTCCGTTTCAAGGCCGACCTTCGCGAGACCGTAGAGACGCGCGTGGGCGACATTTTCCATCCCTCCTTTTATTTTCACCGGCGAAGTGGTAACTCACTCATTGGCCCGCCAGACAGAGATTTAAACTGTTCCCCTCGTCACACACAGAGGAGCATAAATCTTCCGTCCGACGGAAAAGTAACGCGGTTACCAGCACGGACACCTGTGCCGTGATGCAGCGACTACGAAATACGGCTGCAACCGTGTTCAAGGTTAAGCTCCGCCGGCTTGAAGTACACCGTACCAGTGAACCGCGTAAATTATGCGACTTCGCTACGGGAAACAACTTCGGGATGAGAATTAACCAGAGTCTGACGGATTAGGATCCTGGGAAGATGGAGAAGGTCCTCGGTGGTCGAGACTCTTCCCACGGAGAAATTGCAGAAAATAGCGGCAGTTTGAAGTACTTTTCTCCGGGAAATTCTATTTTAAGATTCACCTTTCGACGGAGATCTGTGTAGGGCTATTCGGAGACTGAGCGGCGACTTTCACGAGTGATTTCACTGGTTTGTAAAGAATTGATGAAATAGATTGAACGTGTGCAAAATCGTATACTCTTGTTCGTGCTTGATCTGCAATCACAGGTGGTAAGCTATATCGGGAATGCGAACGAATTACACGCGCTTGACGTCACTACGTGTTGTTGGAGTGTTAACAGAAGTTAACTGCTGTTTTTAATGTCCAAAGTGAAATTCGATATTTGGGCACGGCGAGTCTCGAATTATCTGCGAAGATTATCTGTAAATTTGGTCTATGTTACACGATCTTCAGGAAATTCGATAGGATAAGGTATCGCGGGAATTGCGAGAGCCGGAATCCGTTGCGCGTTTACGGGCTACCGTACTCGAGAGATAGAGGGGGGCGGAGGGAGAGAGAGAGAGAGAGAGAGAAGGAGAGAGGGACAGTGTGTTCGCTAGAAAATTTTAAACGACCCAGTGCAGATTTATGCACTGGCAGCGACGGCTGCGGGCTCACGTTTCTCCGGTCTCACAGCAGATAAGGGGCGCAAATTTAATTTTAATTTTAATATGCATTATTCGGCTGCCGTTCTGTTTGCTTCAGCCAAACTCCCGAGATGTTTCGGCATGGAATTGAGTTTCGACGAGACGAAACCTCTATGAGATCCTTTTCTTTCCAGCAAAACTGTTACTCGTGTTTCTTGCAGTTAACTGTGCGTTACGATCAGAAAAGAAAAGAAAATTCTCTTGTCGGTGAATGATCACTGGAATCTTCTGGTATACTCTTTACTGGCTTTATTAAGACACTATCGTGCTGGAAAAATTAGCGGAAATAGCTTGGACGTTTGTGTATCTAATGTAACTATTCTCACATTTCTTTTCTGTTTCTCTTTGTCTTGGTTTTCCAACACAATGGAGAAGCCAATTTTCACGTGGTTTAAGGAATGCCTCGCGAGACTGGCACAGACAATAGAGAGATAAAAGATGATTTGTCCCGGTCCTTAAATCACAGTTCCGGAATTTCGCATGATCCACTCCGCTTGTGACGGACGTAATTTAGGGTAGCGGGAGAGGGAGACTAGGGTCGGTGGGGTCTCGTCACGGTTCCTTTTCGTCGCGGGACGTGGCACGTAATTCGCCCGGTCTGATTACTTTCATTCTCGGCCGAAAAATTACAGCGTTCCGTGTGAAAAGCCGAAAGATACAGGAGCGCTCAAAGGGACGGCCGTTTTCTTTCGCAGGCAGACGGAGATAAGGCTGACGAGGATCTCAGCAGCGAGGGCAAGAAACAAGCAGCGTCGCAGTCTGTTGAAGATGAGCTCGCTGATCCCGGAGGTGAGAGACGAATAATTTAATCGAAGCATTCTCTCCTTCCTGTCCTCGAACTGCCTCGTTTGTTCTCCACGGAGTAACATAAACAGAGAAAGAGAGAGAGAGAGAAAGTGAGAGAGAGAGGAGGCTGAGCGAGAATGAAAGAGGGAGAGGCAATAACAGAACAGTAATTTCGCTAGAAGCCGCGCTATAGTCGACGCTATAGCACTTATCACAAGATAAATCTGAAGGTATGGGTATTGTACTCGCGAGCGGCCACCGCGGTATCACGTAGTGCTTTTACGTTGCCCTAAACAGATTTTATGGGATCACGAAAGATACCCCGGGCCCGTTAAGCCGAGAACATCCGCGGAAAAAAGGGGAGGGCACCGCGCGCGATTTCTTATCACCACGGTTTCGACCGTATTTAATAACTAATTCCCCCGCCCACCGTGTTATTACACGCGAAATCCAGAACGCGATAAACTAATCCCCGAGGTCGCAGAAACTTTTCTTCCGCGGATTGCTCTCGAGGAAAGAACTGGGAAGACAGAGCTTTTATCCTGCTTAATTAACGCTGAAGAATCGAGAATTGGGTGGGTGTCGATTAAAAGGGCGTGTACGCTACATTTTGTAAAACGAGAAGACCAATTCGTATTAAAGCTACTGTAAAATTCTACGCTATAGAAACTCTGGTGCCATTGTTGTGTACTAAAAGCTTTGCCAAAGTAATTTGTACGTTGGCACCCATTGCATGGAAAAGTCTATTGCAGAAAATTTGTACGCCTTACGCCCGGACATTCATTGAGTTACCAAATTTCTTTAAATTGATTCGCTTCTCGTTTGGCACTGAAGCTATAAATTTGAAAAATTACCTATTGTTTTTAGAGGAAGCATCGGCGACCAAGACCGACGTTTCTTCAACTACTGTGAAAACTGCAGCCAGTTCAGCTAAGGAGGAGTCCATTGTCGATGCGGAAGCTTCTGAACACAGTGTAGAGAAGGAGCCATCTGCTACTGGAACTTCAAGGTCAGAAGGAGCGGAAGATTCTGAAATGCCCATCTGGCCTGTGGGAGTTCCATGGCAGCCTGCAGAAGAAGAGGGGGAAGATGCTAAAGAAGAAGTTCTAGAAGTCAGCCTAAATGCTGCACAGATTTTCATATCACAGTTTCGGAATAGTTTATGCAACTTTGTTAGTTGTAAAACGAAGAAGAAACTTTTTCTTTCAGAAGCTGCCGATGCCAAGAACCGAGGAAGAGATGAAGGAGTATCTGAAAAAGTTCAAGGCCGACGCAGTGATGTACAGGTCCTATTACAAGCACTGGAGGGAGACAGCGGATCAAGTAACAATACCGAACGCGTATCTGGTTACCATTTGTTTAAGAAAACATCAAGTGACTCGCTTCTTGTAGACGTTGAGTGAAATCGGAGGAAAATTCGTGATGGCCACATTTCTGGTACAAGGCAGACGGGAAGAAGCTTTGAAGAGGATCGCTAAAAAACAGAAGCGTGAAAAAGCAGCTAAAAAAGCAGCCAAAAAAGCCAAGAAGCTGCCCATTAGGAAAGCGAAACGTTCCACGTCTATAAAATCGGGAACACCCAGTGAAGATTCTGTGTACGTCAGTGCACCCGAATCTCTGTCATCCGAGGCGCCCGAGACGTCCGAGGAACCTGAAACAGTTGAAGCAACTGAGGATCCTGAGGAACCTGACACAGCTGAGGAGCCTAAACCATCTAGCTCTAAGCCGTCTAAATCGTCTGCATCAGCTGTTGAAAAGGATCCTTCGAAGAAAGAGATCGAGGTAATGCAGGAAAACGTAACTTCAATCTGGAAATTCTGTACTTCTTTCTGCATAAGAATTTTTCTTCGGTGACTGCTTTTCTATTGACTTCACTGAAATTTCCAGCTTCAATTTCTTCTATGAAATATTCAGAATGACATCAAGCGATGTTTGTCAGGATTTTGTTAGACTTGGTTCGAGCATGAAAGTGAACCTTCGAATGCAACATTGCACGGTTTTTCCCTTCATATTGACTCGTACCACTGAAATTGCCAACGTCAGTTCTCTCTGCAAGATATTCAGGATATCATCGAGTGGAAACTGGAAAAGTTTACTTGAATCTCCAACTTCCTTTTTGTACACAATTTAGTGCAATAATTTTTCTATTATGTCTCCCTTCCTATAGACTCTCGCCGTTGCAACATTTACTTTCCATTTTACCTCTAAAATATTCAAGAAACGACAGCGAAGAATTTCTTCTACTATTCCACAGCTACCATCTCGTGTTAGAAAATTCGTAAAAAAATTCTCCCGCGACGATATCGATATCCGGTTCGATTTCGCGACTCGATAAAACCCGTGTCGTCCTCGGCTGTCGATTTGCAACGAGTTTTTTGCGGGTTCTTCAAGCGTCATTAGGCTCGAACAACGTCGGGAGAATGGAGACATAACACTGGCTCGTGTTTTCCGTCGCGCAGTAGAACGGGTCCACGTTTGGTCAGACGTGCGGAATGGAGGTCGCGTCTAGAGGAGTTACGAGACCGTGGCGGGATGTTTTTGAAACAATTTTGATCGGTCGCGTCGGACAAATATATTTCCACAGACGAAATCCTTTTCCGAATTTCGTTGTTCGACGTGCTCTAGCGATTTCGTCGACGAGCGGAGAGGACGTATAACCGATGCTGGCAGCTAATCTGTACAATTAAACGTTTTATCGACCGCGAAGAGCGTTTAATAAATCCGGGAGCGAAGTTATTCGGTTTTACGGTCCACGACAAATATTGGCAGGCGGTTCCATATTTTCTGAAAATTCTTCAGGCCCATCTTCCGTTAATAATGGCGGCCATTATCATCGGGAAAAAGTCGCCGCCGATAAATGATTGGGCTTCGACCGGCTCGGAATGATTTTACGGGGACGAGTACCGGATCGATTTATCATCATCGGCGTCATTAAGAGCGATTTAACTCTTGGCTGTGCGTCTTTGCCCGATATCGACGTCCCTCCCCCCCGCCCCGACCGAAGAACGATGTAACGTTTGACTGATATCGAAACTGAAGATTAATGAACGATGATCGTCGGGAATCGGGAGGAAAAGAATGAACCGGCCGATGCCGCAGGATTGAATCGCGCCGCGGCGATTGATCCAATCGCAGCTCAATGATCCGTGTACGAGCGAACTAACCGTTCGTTTATTTACCACCTTCGATTCTTTTGTTGCTTAACGCCGCCGCGGGCTCCATGCATTTTCACTGAAGAAAGTACGCCAGCGAGGCGTAATGAGGTATCGATTCCACGATGAAGCTTCGCGGGGCTTTGTTTCTTTCTCCGCTCGCAATTAAGCGATCCGCGAGTTCGATTAACCGGTCTCCTTCTGATTTCACTACTTACGGAACCCGTGGATATTTCATTTGCGCCAGCTGTGTTCCTGGCCATTATTCTCTCCTTCTATTCTTATTGTTTTATCCAGATTGTGGTTTTTATCTTCATAAAGAATGATGCGAGTCTCTCAAGTTTCTTAATCTATCTATTTTAATCTTAAGCGATCTATTGTTTTTAACTTGTTAAAATTGTTTACAGAGGAAGGAAAGTTTCTTTTCAAATTCCTGTTGTTTGCATACTGTGCAAAAAATTTTCAATTTGCATAAAGAGTAGTTAGATTGTCTTATATATCTTCCGTGACTACTGTAGCGATAATTTTACAGAGATTTGAAGAGGTGTGTGAAGAATTGTTTAACACATTGACTGCCATGTCACCTATATATGGGTGACGGAATTATTTGTTCAGGTTTTAAAATGAATTTTTACGTTAATATATTCATCGTACCAAATTTTATTAGGTTCTGTAAAATACAAGAAAGTTGGAGAACTACACAATATCATACATTTAATATATTTGCAATTTCTATTTCATTAAATAACTTACTTTGATTTCATGGAATTTTTTAGGTTTCTTGTTTGGCAATCAAAGTGTTAACGTATTTCTGTAACTTTGACAGCGTGACGAAGCGCTGGACGTGGACGAGCTATTCAGAGACTGTTCCCGCGCTGCCGAACCAATACCGTACCACTTCTACTTAAGAGCGGAGCTCGACGTTGACCTAGCCGGGGTGGAAGACGAGGACGACGAAATTTTAGAAATTGATCTGACCCGCTCGGAAATGATTGGCACCCGGAAACGCCTGTGGTACAATATCGCGGAGAAACCGTGCAAGAGTGGAAAGCCGTGGATCTAACCAACGTATTGCGACACTTAATAAATATTCCAGACTGGTTTTAGGTAAACAAATTCAGTCGAAAGGGCTCTTGAAACCGGCAGGGCTCCATGAAAGTTGAAGGGAACGAAATTGAACGGGAATGCAACCGTGAATAAGGTATAAGGTAATCGCCGAATATTTCCGCATCGAAACGAAACGGCGCACGGTTTACTATCGGGGACACGCCGAAAGTAACGACGAGCGTATTAAAAGATAATAAACCGATACGCTGCTTCGGGCAAATGTTAGTTCTACCTTGTGATAATAACGCGGCCAGTTTGCTCGTTGCATTCTGTATGACAGTCAATATCGGGGAATAGGAGGAAAGGACAAATAAGTCGATCCTGCGGCTTCGTTGTTTCGGGGTTTTGATGAAACCCCCGGGCACGTAACTCCTCTGTAATAAAGCCAACGATAATGACTTTATTACACACTTGAGTGAGTACATAAAGAACCGAATTGAATTACGCTGTTGCGGAACGAGTGCACGGAATCATGATAATTAATGCAGAGCACAAACTGCGAGATTCTGTATACTCTTTGACTCGCGTATCCTTTGGCCAATTGGTATTGCGTTTTATGCGGAGACTTTATCTCGATACTACTTTGATCTCTGCGGGGTGCTGGTTTATTTTGAAATAAATGTGAGACAAACTTAATGTTGGTTCAAGACAGTCTAGAAAAATTAAAGCAGACAAACATCAGGAATACTTATGACAAACTTGAGGCAAAATTAAGAGAAACCTATTAAGTCAAGAATCACCTTTTAAAATGTTAAATAAAAATCGAGACTACAAAGATGCATTAAAGGAAAATTATCTAATACGTGTATTTCTCTTAATATATAGATCAGTGACAACATAAGACAATCCAAAGGAAAGTTTACAATAAACCTGTTGCAAACGTATGTACAACAAACCCACAGCAAACTGACTCAAATTATAGACGAACCTTTCCAAACTTCAGTCATTTCGGACAGAGAACCGGAGAACATTAATTACTGTAATTTAGTATCTCGTGAACTAAATGGGAAGCGTTCAATTGTACAGGAACTATCCATCTACAAACGTCTTTCTAAAATGTGGAAATAATTAAACAGACCAATAGGACGGTTACCAACAGGTAACAGGTAATGGTATAAACCGTTGCAAATATAAATCATGACATACTGTTGGATAAAAGTTCGAGTGCAGATATATCAATTTAAAACAGAAATTGATTCCACAAATCGAAGATATCGAGTGCAGATATATCAATTTAAAACAGAAATTGATTCCACAGATCGAAGATATCACATGATCTGCTGGTAAAGTTTAATGAGCGGTGGTCGTGGAAGACTTCGAGTCGTATCACGGCTCCGTTAAATTTTACGAGCACTCGGAGACTGACTCGCGAGTCCAATGATGCTTTCCTAGGCTCCCTCGCAATTCGTGCAGCGGTGGTACACCGTTCGAAAACGAAGTCTCGCGAGACAGGCAATCCTCGTGTCGAGTTTTCGGGTTCGGAGTCGAAACGGAAGTGAGGGGTGGGGGTATCCTCGTAAAATCCAGAATGGGCCAGAATATGGATCCATAAAGGTTCGCGGACGGGCCGGGATCCATTTTTCAGGGGCGCGACTGTCCCAGCAGACGGCATGTCTGCCGACAGGTATCTTTCCCACGGGCGAACTCCCCCACGAGCGTGTTCGGTTCCCTCCGTAATATCTGCGTTCGACATCAAAGACGATGTGCCTTCTGTCGGCTGTCGACTGACAGAACCGACATTGGTTTTGCCGCGGCATCAACAGCTTATTACGTAACATCAAAGCTCGACCTGATATTTGACAATGTCGAGCACTCGCGAGCGTAATTTTACCGCCCGCGATACTCCGCCGAAGGTTTCAGCGGTTTACGCCGACAGTTTCCCCTGTTCACCTGCCTGCAACAGTACTTTTAGTCCTACACTAATCGCTGAAACATAATCGAGTGCTTGAGAACGGTTCTTATTCGCGTCTGACCAAGCACAGACTTATCTACTTGCTAGCGTATTCATAGAAGACATTCCACTCTCAATTTGATTGGGATTTAGTTGTTCAGGTGGTTAATTTTAACTTCGAAGCGGATTGCTGGCTATGTCCGATCAATCGTGGATTATACTACTCGCAACTACTTAACAGTGCCCTGTTCAAGGAGGAATTATGTAATTTTCATGCTGGTTTTCACTGCTAATTTATTGTGCATTTAATTCAGAGTTCAAAGTAATCAATGCTAGACCAACACACACTCCCGCTCATGATTCTGAGGACAGTGATCATATTTGTATTGAACTCTGTAAAAATGAAATAATCGTTGACGGATGCGAACAAATTTTTCCTTATTTAAAAGTCTTGCCAAGAGGTAAACAAATATTTATATTTTCTTTTCATCGAAAAATCCGCCACGTTTCTTTATTATGGTTTTCACTATTCTTGGCATCCGCATGATCAATTTCTTTATACTTTCTGTTGTTACATTGTTCCATGCTCGTACCAAAATATACCATAAATATGTTTTCGAAGTAGGGCAACAGTTTCCTACCTGTCTGTCCAGTTGATTCCATAATTTTTGTATGTGGTTCAAATCTGATGATTGGAGTGGCTATTTCATAATTTCTAATGAATTATTTCATTGAAGTTGGAATTATTACTGAACATATGAAGATATTTGTATTATATAGTTAATACAGTTATAGGTTCATGATGTATACGAAATTCCAGAGTTTTATTAAAAACCAGAGGTGTTATAAGATTTATGAGCAGAAATGTACTTCCATTTGACTTTAAAATTTCATTGTCGAAGATCTCATAAAGTTTAAGCAACAGTGCATAACTCAACAGCTAAGAAAAATATTTCTGAACACCTTTAGTGTTTAATTGAAACGTTTAATTAATTTCTCCCCTGTAGTCTGATCAATGGGTGATCAATCTACTAACAGCAACGACCTCGAGACGATTCCCTACCACTCCAAACGATTTAGACAATAGGAATGACTGCGCACAGATACCGAATAACACTTTACCTCCCACGTCTCATTAACCCGGACATTAAACGCCATAATTGCCACTAAAAAATGATTAATGGGACCGAATTTAAAGTCACGAGTCGAAGCCACCGTCTTCATTTTTCGGAGCTTAGTCGGTCCTAGGTCAAACAGCGGGTCTCCTCTTCAGTTTCACGTGCCATTAATTTTAATGACTATTACGTCCCGTGTGTGTGATCAACGTTTTACGAGGTCGCTTTCGCTGGGACGTAATTTTTAACACAAATTCCCTGAACAGGTTTGAAGAGACGCGTTGTGATTTAAGTAGGAAAAAACTGTAACTGGAAGCTCCAGGGGGAGGTAATAAAGTTCAGACGGCACTGTTTACTCGTCGGAATATTACGCGACAGTTCTGTGTGCCGACGAACTTCGTTCTGCCTCCTTGGGCGACCTCGTCAACTTCCCTTGGGTCGAAACAACGGCGAGCGATTGTTGCCACGAAGTTTATCGACCATTACTGATGAACTGCACATGGCCGATATTCCCAAAATTTTGGGGAAGTCTTCGCAAATCTGTGGGGCACGCTAGAAGTCAATATTTCGAAGGTCTTGGAAGTTCAAGGGGTCAGAATTCCCGAGGACTTAAAGACACAAAGGGCTAGTATTTACAATGTCCTGGTAATCACTGGAGAAGGGTTCATCAAATCTCCAGGATTCGAAGGTAACGTATTTCTAAGGCTTTGATAATCCAAAGGACAGTATCCTCAAGGCCTTGAGGTCACGAGGAGCAAGGGTTCCAAAAGTTTTGGGTATCAAAATGTCCAGTATTTCCTAGAGTTTGGCAATCCAAGAATTCAGTATTTCCAAGGCTTTGGGAATCCAAAGTGCTTACAAAAAATCTTGGAATATATGGCTCCGTATTCTTACTGGTTTTGGAAATACGAACGGACAAAAGTATACGTATTACGTCGGCTTGGTTTAGGTTAGGTGTATACGAATATAATTCTTAATCTTGCAACATTGATCAGAGAGCGTTCGAGCAGAGGGCTGGCTACATATCCAGCATTCCCTTTTCATAGACAACGGAGTCGCTGTATATTAACCGTATCGGTATGCTGTATGATTTACACTCGCTACAGACCTGGTAGCGCTTCGCGTAGGGACCGACTGTATTTTCTGAGCACTCTCTCTCTCTCTCTCTCCTCCTTCCTCTTCTCTCTATTCTCCTCTCTTTCCAGTTGCCAGTGATTTATCGTGTCGAACTGTGCATCGCGCCGCTGCCTCCAGGAATCATTTCAGATCGCGGAATCTTCGATTGAGCTCGATAAGGCTGTTTCCAGCGAGCTTCCGAAGGAAAATGAAATGTTGCGCGAGCTGATGGAATCGGAAGTTTATATTAACCCAGTTCATGGCTCCGCGTAGCAAGCATGCCTGTAGATAAACATTTTGTTCGTGATTTGTGACTCCAGAAGAGATTTAGCGAGACGTTTTTAACAGGTTCGAATTCTTGTTAAGCGGGGCACTTGTTTCCCGTTGATTACCATGGACTTTGGCCTTTGGACTATAAGCTGTCCGATTACAAACAGCCGCGATCACCGGAACTATCCCCGAACAATTAGGACTAGTACAATTAACCGGCTATGGTCAGACTCCGTTGAAACTATGAATTCCTATTGTGCGAACGTCCCAGTGTGCAGAACGTTTTGTCCGGCTAGTGGAACCGCTTTGACGATTAAACTGCTTCACTAGGAAGACGAGTTAATTCGCCTTTTTTTAATTGATCGTACTCCCGTGTTGCTTTTTATTTGTATTGGTATTTTTGTCAAGATCTCAGTGTTGTATTTTTTGAGAGAATAAGCTGGAAAAGATCTCCAGCGTTTTCCACGGTGGTTTGTTTTTCGAATTTAGAAACAAGCGGGTGCTAATATGATCTACGCTCTCGATGTGGCCGATGATTTATTGTTTCCATCGCGGAGCGAAATACGGAGGAGCAGTTTTGAATCTAGGCTTATCGATCACCAACCGAGAACTGCATGGAGCTGACTCCCGGAAACAGTAGAGACAGACGGCCATATGTTAGCTGCATTAGTACGACGTGTGACTTTCAATCGAGCTGAAGTACAGGTCGCCCAAAAATTGGTGATCCGATGCAAGATTGAAATTTATTGGAACGAAGATTTTTCTGAATAATTACTGAGAACTTATAGAAGATTATTCGGATTACAAAAGTCAGGACTCTGAAGGATTTAGGAATATATAGGCCTGGTATTGCCAAGATTTTGAGAATAAAAAGGCCCAGTATTTCCGAGGTGATAGTATTCCCAAAGCATTTGAAATCTAATGGATTACAATTCCCAAGGCGTTGGAAGTCGAAAGAATCAGTGTTCCCAAGGTATTGGGAATCCAAGTGATCAGTATTCCCAAGGCTTTAGTAATTCAAAGGATCACTATTCCCAAGGGGTTGGAAATTCAAAGGATTAGTATTCCCAAGGCCTTACTAATCCAAAGGATCAGTATTCCCAAGGGATTGGGAATCCAAGTGATCAGTATTGCCAAGGCATCGGAAATACGAAGGACTACAATTTCTATGGACTTAAGAATAAGGGAGAATAAGGGATTAGTGTTCTCAGGCTCTTGGGAATACAGCGGTCTAGTACCCCCAACATCTCGAAAGCACAAAAGGCCAGTACTTCACTTACCTTACGATTGCAAAGGTTAGATATTCCCATGACTGTTAAGACTGCAAATGCCACAATCTCGCAATTATAACCAGTCTCACTTGTCCAGAAATATAAATTGTTCACAGACTGCCTCGTGATAAAATCGGGTTCTTTGTTGTTGGATCTCGGGCTCGCTAGTGCCATTGTTAATTGAGTCTGCGAGAGATCGTGATGCAAACAATAAAGGTGAAATTTCAGGCTTCGTAATGGCTCGCGAGGGCGTTAAACCACCGCGGTATCTGCCGCACAGAGGTTCCGTCGACTTAAAACGATACGCTCGTTAACCGGTTACGCCACGGCTCAAATAAATAAGTGCAATTTATTAACATGCCGTGGCCGAGGAGGATCGCACGCGCTTACTACGTGGAGATACCCGCAAATTCCCACTCGCTCGGTTTTTCGCCAAACCACCCCCACCCCCTCCAGCCCTCACCTCCCACCGCTCTCACTCTCTCACCATCGTTCGTCCACGGCTTTCGCGCCGGGTAGCGGGCGTAAGAAAAAAGAAGAACGAAGACGATAACCACGTTATCTCGTGCTAAACGGCCTGATAGCAATCTCGTTCAAGCTGCTGGACTTTATTTATCATTTGCACGGGAACGGACGCGAAATCTGCAAGGTAATCTCGCGCTGACAGTCACCGCAAACAGATGATAATACTTCTTGATTGCATTCGAAGCCGGAGCTACGCAAAGCACGAGTCAAAAGACCTGGAAACAAATTGCGTTCGATAAATGTAATTTGTTGGCCGTTTGTTTAAACTGATCACACCATCTGCTGCAAATTCCGCGCGTTTACGAACTGCAGGTTCCTAACTCGAGTCGATAGAAAACATCCCGCTATATTTTTTCACAATTTTTATGTTTTATATCTCCTCATTGAAATTAATTTCATAATTCAGTAAAAATTATTTCAGAACTTTTATTCGCTGTACATGGTAACGTACATTAAAAGTGCACTTATAGATTGTGTAATTTTGCGATTGATCTTGGTCACGGTATTTCCACTAAAAATAAGAACCCGTTGTCTGACCACCGACACCGTTTCCACTGGAATTCCTGTAGTCACGAGCAGTTTCCAAGGGAACTTATCTCCGGTACCGTAAACGAACGACTTTTCGGCATTCTTCTGCCAATATTTTTATAAGAAAGTTCGCGAGCAAGCTGCGCTTATCTACACCGTTGCCCGAGTCTACCGCGATATCGCAACGGCGGGAAATTCAAATTCACCCTGTAATCAGTAAAAAGCATCGCAGGGGAAGTATCAGAAAATTGCATCTGCCGGCCGCGCTTTAAACACCGAGGCCTAATGCAGCATCATGGAGGAATTACAATCCACAACGCGTCCTAACCGACAGGCTGGATCAATTTATTAAACGTTCTCGTGCTAAAATTCCCCTTTACAGAAGAGAAAAAACATTTTCTCTAGCGTCTCTGCAAGCAGAAAATCCCAGTTCGATTAATCGACAGTTTCATGGATTGAGTTCGATTTTGTGGCTGTACAGGGCTAGAGAGAGTCACAACATATAATTTTTAATAGGTTACACATTCACGTTTATTTACATTGAATATTTTTAAAACTGTAGTATCAATAGCATCTATACACTGGAGAAATTAGTTTCCTACGAAAGGAACTCGTACGTTTTTTTCGTCAACGTTTGAAAATGATTGTGCTTCTCTCGTGGAATTTACATAAATATATGTTCCAGCAGAATTTGTGTTCCTGCAACCCTTATTCTACAGATTTCAAAACATCTGTTCATATTCCACAATATTTTCAAAGAAATTCCTCGGGGTAGTATTCCCTATAAAAATTCCCTGGAGGAAAGATATTCTATCGCAACGTATGTTCGATCAGAATTTTTTTGGTCGCAAGGGATAGCTGTTTCTTTCGATCTCCAGCTCGGACCAGGCGAAAATCGATTCCCACCGCTTGAAAATCCGTGACGGTAAAAAGCGTAGCAATTTTCGCAAGTAAAAAATTTCTGAAGCTGGTCGAAGAAGGGACTTTGTTATAGGTCGACCATTATGCTCGAATCGAAATATCCCGAGATCCCGGGCGGCGTTTTATTGGAATATTCCGCGGCCGTGAAAAATAGAGCGTCCCGCGTGTCTCGTGCTAATAAAATATCTGCCGCGAGTATCTCGGGATCGCGGCTATTTTTCAATCGTGAATCATCGATCTCGTCCCGGCCGGGATTTATCTCCGCGCGCCCTTTGTTGCCTGGAAAAATGATCACTCGTCCGATAAAACTCGTAGAACCGATGGGGCTTCCCTTTGACTCTGATGTCCGGAATGATTTAACTACCCGAACGATCCGCCGGGGATCAGTTCCCGATTTTTGCGAGACATTTATGAAGTATGTAGATGCGATTCCGGTTAGTTGGCCAATTTCTCCTCCGCGAAGCTGAATCTCGAACGAGTGCCTCGTCGAACCTTATTCACCCTGACGTCTTAATCGCCCTACCCTCTTTTAACAAGATTCTGATCGAGATAATTGGTTCCCGATACTCGTCGAATATTTAAGAATCTCGGTAATCCCAGATGATCGCTAATTAAATTGGCCGCGATTTCTTTCACCCTTCCGGCACCCTCGCGTATTTTTAAACCTCTTCTTGCAGCAGATTGCTTTAAAAAATTCTGGACCTACGTTTACTTTCTGGAATAAATTTTAGAAAAGACGCATCTCGAAGCTACATGTTTTATTTCAATTTTTTAATTTTTTCTGCTTTGCCAATTGTTCCGTTTTAGCTTGTGGAAATACCCTCTGTACACCTGATTAATGAATAGAATAGCCAACACAGCTCACTAAATTCGGTCGCTGTTATTATTTGAAGGAGAATTGTTAAGCTTTTCTTAAATGCAGACCAATTATTGAAGTTACTCTGTTAACAGGCTTCGGGTGGATAAAGGTTAAGGTTCCTCGTTACAAGCAAAATGTTTCGGTAGTAGTTTCTCGTAACTGCACGGGACACATGTGCCCTATTAGCGGTGCGGAAGTTAAATCATCTAGAATCGACATCGTCGGAGAAAAGATGTCCCCGTCGGGCGACGTTTCTCTTCCGTCTTCACGGGGAAAGTTTGATGAACTTCCTCTGTTCTCTTTCCCAAGAATCGCGGGACCATTCTTCCTCGGGATCCACCGCGAGATTTCTCTTGCTCCCGCGAATTAATCGATCGTCGTCGAGAGAAAGAGAGAAGTTTCAGAATCGCGTCTCACGATCGCCGGCCACGTTAATCTGTGCCTTATGAAAGGGGCATTAACTCGGGCCGGCAACCATTCGGAAGCCCACTGCCATACTTTGTTCTCCCTCGCACAAATTGGATGGTTTCTGGGAACGCCGGTGGACGGACAAAGTTAAACTGGGCCACTTTGATCAATTTTAATTCCGCACGGCGAACGTTCATCGCTTTATTGCGGGATAGATCATCGCGCCGATCGAAATCACCCGTCTTGTTTCTCCGGGAAAGGTAGATCCATAAGAGTATCACCTACATTGTGTTCTTTAAGAGATTCTAAATGGCGCAATTGCCACTCGAAGCTATTTTAACTCCAAAATCAAACATTCTGGGGAGTGTTCATAATTTTTTCGGAAGAGATAAATATTCTAGGACATGTGGGAAAGTGAATTTATTAGGTGAAGCAAGTGGAACAAGTAAACCAAGTCAGACAGAGCTTAAATGCAAGGTTATAACCTGTAGGAAACGATAGAGATGTATTTATGTCTGATATATTTCTTTTGTATCATTTACTTTGGTTCAAGAGTGAAAAAGAAGCAGGGCTGAGCATTGTCTGCGCCATTTGTCTTATTGTACTTGTATCGAGACGGCGGAGAAGCCGCTAGATTGTGTATTAATTGTCTGTCTGGTTTATTTGTCTTCTTCTATTGCAGTATATTGTGCAGAAATTATTTTGTTCAGTCTATTGTATTGACATGTTTGTCTTATTCGTCTGAAACGTTCTTAATACTTCTATTCTCATAACACCGCTTGTTTTTCCAGACTTCGTTAGATCCAATCTGACCGACTTATTTCATTTATTCCACTTACTTTCTTCACTGTAACCGCATTCGGCGCTGATTCAATGTTTGAAAAGTTTTCTCGACCAACGGATAATCGAATATCCATCTCTTCGAACAACTTTGAATACCTCTATCATTGAATTATAATTAATCGTACAACAAATGGATTATACGTGAAACTACCCGAGAACTTCATCGTCTACGAATGTCTTCTCGCCGACGATTTAATATTTCTGGATCAGGCGAACTCCTTGAAACGATTTCGTTCGATTCTCCGACGCCGTGTTTGACACGGAGTTTTATTCGGTAAACAGCGGAACAAACCGGTGCAGGGATATGCTCCGAAGATGCTCGGGTGAAAGAAACCGGAAGAAATCTCCGGGAATAATAATTTTTTCGCGTACTCGGTACCCGGAGCTCTCGGTATCTCGTGGGAGCGCGTCTGTTCATTTGCATTCGCCGGGCTGCGAAGTTGAAATATATTTAAATTTTTCACTTCTCGATGAACCGTCGCCGTATCGCGTGCGTGCGCTGGAGAAACTTTTCGAAACCGTGAGGAGGGGGGGGGTGGGGGTGGCGTAATTCCTTCAGGACCGATGCAATTTTCGCCGGGAACCGTCTACGTCTACGTCGGGTTCCCTGTTTCCTCTGTTTCGCCAGGTCCCGGTTTCCTTTCCCTCATCCTCGAGCGGTTTCGACGAGCGTCCTCGCGACGACGAACGGACTCGCGAAACCCAAGGCGAGGACAGGTGGTGGCGACCTTTGAAAATTAATACTTTGCCGGGAGTTCGCCGAGGGCCGGGGGGAAATTCCAACAGCGGCACGTGATCTCTCGCGGTCCCAGCGCCTCTGAGTAATCGCCCTGCAACGTTGCGCGAGGAAACGAGGCTACTTTATGCGACGCTGTGAAAATTTTCGCGTGCGCCCGAAACGCCGAGGACGCAACGACTTGACGGCCATCGCAAATCTGTACGGGATATTTCCATGACTGCCATTTTCTTAAACAGTAGCAGGACGTGGCAATCCATTCATTTTATTTTTAACACATTGTTGACCGGCAATTTTACTGAAAATTTATCTCACGTCACCGGCTATTATTTCGTAATTGGATGTAGAGCTATTCATTACGAGTTTACTCGTGGCCAGTCAGCATCGTTCGGCCATGAAAACGCGAGTTAACTCGTGACCGGTTAACAATGTGTTAAGAGACGAGGGTTCATTATTTAGAAATGGGTGCAACTCTTTGAAAATTTCGAAAAAGTTGAAGCTTCTTTTAGAGACATAACTGCTTTGTCTTTTATTATTAACACGTTGACTGCCATGTCACCCATATATGGGTGACGGAATTATTTGTTCAGTCTTTAAAATGAATTTTTACGTTAATATATGAATTGTACCAAATTTGATAAGGATCTGTAAAATGCAAGAAAGTTGAAGAACTACACAATATCATACATTTAAATTTTTTCAATTTCTATGTTATTAAATAACTTACTTTGATTTCATGGAATTTTTGAGCTTCCTTGTTTGGCGATCAAAGTGTTAAAACTAAATCTAAACGAGCAGTTTTCTATTCCAGAATTATTGAAATAATAAGTGAGATCTCTTCGTCTCGCAGCGCACGCGATGCGGACAAATCCCTTTCCGTTTCCTCATGAGCAATCGTATCCTGTCCCCAAAGATAATTGGAACGAAAAGGAAGCAGCTTCCTGCAGAACACGCTCGCCCCCGTTCCCCGTTAATTAAGCATTCTTCCGACCGCGCGCATACCTTTTTAAATTCTGGATTTTTCTTTAATGCGGTCTACACGCTGAACGGGACAAAAGCCAGAAAGATAATGCAATTATGAGAACCGCTTCTTGCGCGAGGGACCTTCTAAAATTTCACGGGAATTTTCGCCCGCGCCCTCGAGGCCCCCGACACCGTGTCACCGGCCACCGTGCTCGCGGTTCAATTTACCTCGAATTCCCTCCCTTATAACTCAATCTCCGCCCACTTTTTCTCCGTGAATGCATATTCACATTCGTATCGTGCGGCCCTGTGAAGATAACCGAATTTTCACAATGCTACTGGATATTATGCTTCTCTTCTTCGAGCCTGTTCAGACTTGCGGTGTATTTTCCGGAGAATTTTTCACCGGTCTGCCTTGAACGGTCGTAACACCAATCTCTGGCTGACGAGATTATTCCACTTCCTCGGAAAATTTTCTTTATTCTTTAATTTGTACCGTGGGAAGGGCGATTGCACAATTCATGAAACGCGTAGCATAGAATTACCACGTTGCAGCATGCATGTTACACAACAGTGTACTTTTTAATGCATGCTATCGGCTAAAAGAATGGATACATTTTGTTAAATGTGTGCTGTTTCCAGATTCAATAGGTTGTGGGACAGTACGAATTTTATTTTTTAACTATGTGTGTTTTAATTCGAATATTTCGTTGTATCTACTTCCCCCGAAGCAATTAAGTGATTTGCAAATTGATTGGATATTCAAGTGCATACGTAAACTTAAGTAGGATAGACTTACATGTCGCACATGGCCCAGATCCATTTCGAAACAGGTGCAAAATTTCTGACGGATTAAACTAATTTCTAAACGTATTGAGCAATCGAATACATCGGTTAAGTTAAGTAGAATGCACCGTACACGTCAGATAGGTTCCATATCCATTTCTGAAGAGGCACGTAGAATGAACCTTACGTGTCAGACATGTCCTAAATCCATTTCTAAAGAGCTACACAACTTCCGAACTATTAAAGTAATTTCCATACCTGCTGAGTAGACAAATATATCCGTAAAATGAAGCAGAGTGAACCGTATATGGCAGACTGCGACGATATACATTACTAAAGACATAGGTAAGTAGGCATTCCTGTCTGACTTATTTCTATTGTTCCACTTACATATACGAATAGGATTCTTGTGCTTTATAAAAATAACGTTTACTTGGATATATAATTTTACTTATCCTTAATACTATTTCTCAAATATTCTTGAAATTACCATTCTTGTAATATTACTTAATATCTTTTACTGTTTGTTGTAGTCTCTCAGTAATTCAATGGGGTGTGATTAGAATGATTAGATTCCGCCTCTTATTCATATACAGGGTGTTTGGTAACTGGTGGTACAACCGAAAAGGGGGTGATTCTACATGAAAGTATAAGTCGGAAATATAGAATAAACATTTTTCGTTTGAGGCTTTGTTTTCGAGAAAATCGACTTTGAAGATCTGTCAGGTTTGTGTGCTTTAGTATATGCAGGAAGTAGATTTGGTTGGTCATGATCAGACGCGTCAGACAATTCCTATCGAATAGCATGCGTATTCGCTGCATTACAAACTCGATTTTCTCGATAACGAAACTTCGCATGAAAAAATTTTATTCTATATTTTCGACTTATTCTTTCATGTAGAATCACCCCTTTTTCGCTTGTACCACCAGTTACCAAACACCCTGTATTTTTCTATACAAAGTCAAATGAAGACCAACAATTTGACAGGACCGTATATTGAACGGAACATGCGCGATCTGTCGGTCGCCAGCTTATATTTGCTAGACCACTGCGGTGAACACTTTCGAGAGTGGGCGAAGCAAGCCCGCGGAAGTGACTGGAAACACAAAGAGACTGTCTGGTAATATTAGCTTCGAAATTGGGTAGCATTGTTTGGAGTATTTTCCGATGCACCGTCGCAGCTCGGGAACGTCAGGTTTGCGAACGAGCTTCGACATGTTGCCACCCTATTTCCCGGCGTTTAGGGGGGTTGATGCGAATGGAGGAAGGGTCGAGAACGTTCGTACGTGTGCAACCGCGCCGTCACACCTTAAAAACCGTCGCGGAACTTCCGTCGTGGAAGAAACTTGCCCGGGCATCGAAGGGATTTCCGCTGCTTGCAAATGCATGATGCTCTCTCGGAAGTTTCGCAATCTCTGCCGTTTTGCCAACTATAACGGCAGCGAGTATGCAAGCTCCCCCCGTACGATTACCGAGGGGGCTGCCTCGCGCTACAGCGTTGGCCGGCGAACAAAATTCTCGAATGTGTTTCCCCGTCGGTTTGCAAAATAGCCGCGTAAAATCCGCTCTGAACAGCGGCGAAATTGTCGAAACGGCTGGGCTGCGCGCACACGGATACAACTCGAGAATCGAGAAAATACGGTATATTCCGTAGGATATCGACGTGGCTCATTTCTGTCAGGGCGATCGTCCGTTTCGTACCCGCGATTTCACCTAGACCCTTTCGCCCGAAATCGTTGTTACGTGATTCACGGGGAAATGATAGGCTGCGATGCGACGGCGCTGCATATCCTTGAAATTGAAGTCACGAGAATCATTCTTATCGGCACGATGTGGCGTGTGTCTTTCAAGGTCTTTCTTCCGAATCTCGGTTTTATCCCTCCGGCGCCAAGACGCCGGCTAAACTGCTCCTCTCGGTTGTTTAAAAAATGAATTACACCCCGTAGACCTCGCGTCCAACGGTTTTATTGCCATCGACATGCGATACCGCAGTAATTTCACGCCCGCGACTCATCTTCCGGCGAAAAAGGGATTAGTGTAACCGTCGTTATTTATAGCGGATGTCCTTGTTCCCGTTTCTACCATTGCGAAAGCCAACGGATCCTAAACTGACCAATCTCCCAATAACCGATCGGTCGCACTGTGATACGCTGCTCGACTAAATGCAAGAAAATGAAACGAAGCTTTACGATCGATTCATTCCTTCCCGGACGATGAATAAAACGTCGAACGTGCCTAAAACATTCGGAACGCGGCGAGAGACCGACCGAGCAAGAGAGAGAGAGAGAGAGGGAGAGAGAGAGAGAGAGAGAGAGAGAGAGAGAGAGAGAGAGAGAGAGGGAAAGAGGAGTGGATCAGGTGTGCAATTCGTTGCATGGAAATGGACAAACCGAGCTATGATTATTTATACGACGCCCCGTAATTTGTCCGTTCGCCGGGAATTCGAAAACAAATGCGGCCTCCCGACCAGAGTCTGTTGCACCGCGATTGTGTGCGGCACGTTCCTCAGAACTCGATTGGACACTTCAATTCAGTGGAACCGTGGACGCGAGTGGAATGGGACTCGTATGGCGGACATATACCAACCGTGGGAACCGAGAACAAAATTTCGTGAAGGATTTAAACAGTTTCCAAACTTATTGGACGGTCGAATATATTCCTAGGGCCAAGCAGAATAAACCACGCGTGTCGGACTGTTCCTGGATCCGTTTCAGAGCTAGGGTAAAATCTCTGAATTATTTAGATTCTCTCGAAGTGTGCTGAACTGGCAAACACATTCCTGAATTTGAGTAGCACGCTAGATTAGAAATCCATTTATAAACATGTAGAAAATGTTAAAAACGCTTACGCAGTTTGCAAACGTATGGAAGAGTCGTGTTCCAGAGATTAAGTAGAATAAGCCGTACGTGTCGGACAAATTGCAGATCCATTTCGAAGTAAGTGTAAAATTGTTCGAATACACTGGCGTGCAAAATTATATTAATATTTCGAGAAGTTATTTTAAAGGTAAAACCCAGCTTTTCAAATCTGCGTTGAGTTTATTCACCAAAGGAATTTTTTGACGTTTGTATGAATGTTTGACTGTGCAAAATTTTCAAAAGAAGAAAATATGTTCACTGTCTCACCCGTGGAGTAGTGTAAAAAATTTTGTAGAGAAAAACGAACAATATATTTCGGCAGTAGAAGATTCAAACTTTAAAATGAGACCGGAACGAATATTCCGCGACGCTTCTTCATGAAGTTACAACACTTTGAAAATTTAGTGATCCTTCAATTTTGTTCATTTTTTAAACTTATTTTCGCGAAATGAAGTAGAATGAACCGTATATGTCAAACACTTCCTATATATCACCTGTTAAAGATTTGGCTAGGTGTCAATGTATTGCTGTCCGACTTATTTCTCTCGTTCTACTTGTTCAATCATAATATACGTCTCTCTAGCCAGTCTAAAATTTCCACATTAATTTATAACGTTGCTTTCGCTATGATGTACAACGGTTTCGAGAAATCCTTTTCTCTCTGGCGCTTCGCAGACACTCGCAGCTTTTCGAGAGTTCCGAATCGCGCATTCCACCGGTTTAGACGGACACGCATCGAGCGAACAAAAACTCCGGGAGCGTTACACGCTCGGACATTGTCCCCTCGCAGCGATTCGGGCCGTTCCGCAGCGGTCGTGGTCCTCGACGTGGTCCATTGTCGAGGATCGTTCGGTCCACTGTGAATTTCATTTCCCGCGACACCTCTGACCAGGAAAAATCGCGCGACATCTCGCTGGCTCGATGAAAGGGACAGCTCCGATCGTGTCGGACGGCGACGAGAGGATTTCGTCAGCTGGAAGGCCGATTGTTCCCGGTCCCGATTTTACGATCGCGGAAATTACGGACCCGTTGTCTCTCCCTCTGTGTCCCTCCTTCTCTCTCTCTCTCTCCTCCCTCCTCTCTCTATCTGTCTCACCGACAAATCCGAGGACAAGCAACGCATCGATGAATATGTATATGATCGGTAAACATGCATCGTGAATCGGGGCATCGTTCAGCGGCGCGCACTGCAATTTCGATAATTAAACCGGCTTTACCAGTCCTGATCGGCCCACTTTAACCCCGTCTTCCCATTGTTCGATCTTAAGCCCAGTTTCATAGATCGATCCTCGCCCGCGAACTTACCGCTCGCAGGTTGCTCGTAAATCGTCCACGAGCTGGCGCGGCGCTGCTTGTTCAATTTCCAGGCCGTGCAGCAACGCCGACAATAACTCGGAAAAATAATTCGACGTTAAGCAGTCGTTGCCCGGACGTGTTTGCTTTCCATCGCGAACCGTTTCCGACCGGAAGACTTTGAGGCTTTCCGGATCAATCGCGCGATACCTCGAGCCCACCCGGATTCCTGGCGAGAGCGTCTCGACGCTCCTATCCGAAAAATATTTGCGTTTCATTACGGCGATTTCTGTTGGAACACCGAAATCCGAGGGAGAATTCTACTTTCATCATTCTTCGATTCGGCTCCTTCGAGGGGAACGCCATCTTGGAATTTCTGCTCACCGATATGCTTTACAGAACATTTACAAGTAATGATCAATCCGAGGATTGTTACAATTCTGGAACGTTTTATCCAACTTTAAGGCGCAGAATTTTGACGGTAATAATTACCTTGTCGTCTTTGGAGCATCTGTGACATCTTTTGATTTAATTGCTCAGTGTTTGGGACTATTGATCACTTGGTCCCTTCACCATCTGAAGAATGGCAGAGACTTCTTGCGAGGCAGTAAGATTTAACACTTTGACTGCCAATCTAGAAACCTCAAAAATTCCATCAAATCAATGTGTTATTTAATAAAATAAAAATTGAAACAAATTATATGTATGATATTGAGTAGTCCTCCAACTTTCTGGCATTTTACAGATCCTAATAAAATTTGGTACAATTAATATATTAGCGTAAAAATTCATTTTAAAACTTGGACAAATAATTCCGTCACCCACATATGGATGACATGGCAGTCAACGTGTTAAACTATTTCTCACTTCTCATTTAGTCTTATAGCCTGCATAGTTACAATGTTCCATTAAAGACATTGTATCCCCTTGTAAAATATGAAAAACACCAACACCCATAAAATTGTTTTCCACAATGATCCACAATGATTGGCTGTGAACTTTCGCGGTGGTTAATATCGGACTGCTCGAGGGGGTTGGTTGAGCCCCCGGTCGGCGCAAAATATTAACAAAGCGCGCACTTACGTAGATTACCGGTCGAGAATCGCTTAAAGTAGAAATTTTTATAAGTCTAATGGCGTGTCAAAAATGAAATTTATGTTTCGCGAGGCGGAGTTAAGTGTACCACCTTGTACATTAAATATAGCCCAGAGTCCGTCGCTGCAAATGGCTCCCTTGACGGTTTCGCAGCTCGCTCGACGAAGGGTGATCGTGCGAGCAACGCGACGGGGTATCGATGAAACGACGATAGGGGAGAGAAACACCGACGGGGGGTAGTAGTTGGAGATTCGTGCCTCTTGCCGTTTACACCCCCTGCTTCCAGCCCATTGAACCGTCTACCTGTTCGTGGCCCTCTTTGTCCACGCAGCATGACGCAGCCAAGTTTCCATGCCGGTCGACAGAGACTTTGTTGATCGCCGAGAACCATCCCCTTCGCTGCTGTTCGAAAAGTCTGCTGGAACTTGACCAGCAATTCTCTTAATTAAACTCAACGATTTTCCAATCCTCCTACCCGTTATTTTCATCGACTTCTCGGGGAACAACGGGCACCACGTCGCGCAGGGCGGAACAACTTTCCGTACGACGTAACGGCTGGACGTAAGCCGTTCCAGTAAGATTATTTATTGCTCTTCTTGAGAAGAAATAATATTTTCAGTTGATCCAACAGCGTACTAAAGTCTCCCAGTAATTTCGAAAATATCGGTTCACTACATCGTTTTAAATAAATTCACAAATGTTCGGTAATTCTCAGAAGTTTACATGAGGCATTCTGCTTACGTCTTGATAATTTAGGCAGCAGAGTTTATTGCTCTTCTTAGGAAGAAAAAATATTTTCAGTTGTTTCAATTCCGTAGTAATTCTCAGTATAAATTTACAGATGTTCATTAATGGTCAGTAGCTTACACGAGCCACTTTGCGTCTGTCCAGATCATTTGAGAAGTAGAAGTTAAGGAGTACCAGTGACGAATCGACGTTTTATGACCGTGTAGTGATAGAGGATGTGCAATAAATCAGCGAAGGGAGAAAGTCGATAAATTTATGAACGATCCAAGTTCAGGAAGTTCCCGCGAATGCACGAAGAATCGTCCACGGATTTCAATCTAGATTCGACGACGACGTTCCCCGCGGAGAAAAAGTCATATTTCTAAAAATTATTTCCTCTTACGTCTCGCTTTGTTCCGTTCCCGAGATCCTCGGCTCTTCGTCGGTCTCTCCATTCAGGATGTACTTGGAAACTCGCGACGAGCCCTAGGTCGCCACACACGAGGTATTCCGGCATGAGGCACGAGCACTTCCGCGACGGCACATATTGGGCAAATATTGGTCAAATATCGGCTCTCGATTTTCAAGTAATAATAAACGGGGACGTTTCCCGGTGTCGTTAAGGGTCGTCGCCGATAACAAATTGAGGTGGGCGGTAATAAAAAATCAACAGTGCGAAATTGAACTCGGAGGGCGACATTAGGTCCCCCGATAATGCCCCGATGAATTATTATTACGGCGATGTAACTGGAAACGTTGAAACATAGAAGTATGAATGATTAGACACAGTGACTGACACAGTTGGATGATTGAGCACGTTTCAAAATTGAAGGATAGGATCTGTCTATGAAATTGTGTAGAATACGCTATGCCGCGCAGATTCTGGATCCACTAGTAAGGACTTCGGTAATGGACAATATATTCCTGTCTGACTTATTTGTTTCGTACTACTGAGTTTCGTTCAAGAATTAAAGGGAATTCAATGCGGCTCATTCTACTGTCTAGTTAGTATGCTAGTTAGTTTTGCTAAAGAATACGTCTTTTATTCTGTAGTACAAGTCTGATTGGTTGTCGGTGGTGTTCGACACAGACATAACTTTCGCTTTATATTTCATAAGCGATGGCTAGAAAAATATCAGTCAAGAAGAAATATCAAACACAAGAAATACGAAACAGAAGAAGGAAGTGCAAACAGTTAAACACAGTAATTATATACAGTTTATTATATTCCCGTGATTCTTTGAGCTAAGGAGTCCTCGAGGCAGCAATCACTTTCGAAACAACCCTTCACAGGAGCAGCTTCTATAATTCCAGGCACGGTTCCGGGCTCGTTGCCGCAACTTTTGAATCTGCTGGTACATTGTTGCCGGTACCGTAGACAGGACGCGATGAAAATTTCGATTCTGTCGGTCGCGGTTCGCCACGGTTCCTTATTATTGAAACTTGTAAACTTATAACCGAACTTCCCGGCGCAAGTTCAATTGGATTTCTTCATACTATTCATAAGTTGAATTAAGATGAGTCAACGTGTTTCCAAGGCGCGGCCTCGCCCGGAGAGAGTCCTCGGGTGCGAAAGATCGAAGGTCCTCGGAACTTGCGAAGATTTTTTGTGAGCCAGAGTTTGCGTCGAAGTTCGAAGTCGAAGAGTACGCGTAACGATTCGAGGAAACAGCGACAACGTTTGCCGGCCGGTGTATCCCGAGCGATCTAAATTACCTTTCGGGAGCAAAAAGAACGAAGACATTAGACAGTGGAGTTACAAGCGTCGGGAATCAGCAGCGTCAATGGCCGGGTACCTCGCGCTTCTCGCTTCCTCGGTATTCGATTCCGCGTTCACCGGATCCGGAAGGGGATTCCTCTTTTTAACGAGCGCGTCTGTCGGCCGAGAGCCGAACAAACGCCTCGAAGATCCTCCAAGCCGCGAATAATTACTTCTGCGACCGAGGGGCGGGTCCGTTCGGTAATCAGAAACTTTTCAGCCCGCATTTTCGACAGCGAATAAATTTCCCCGATTACGATCGCGCTGGGAAGCGCGGATTTCTCGGGGAACGCGCGGAGTGCTCCCGATCGAGAAATTTAAATGACGTTTCCAACCATGAAAGTTGTCAAACTGAAAGAGCTAAAATATTCGTGAGAAATGTTGGATTCTAATGGTACACAGTGCAACGCGGTTTGAATTTTCTGTTTGTAGATTTATGTGACTGAGACTCGAAGGATACACCGTGTCCAATTAAGGATATTCCTAATTTATAATAGAACAGTGATTCTTAATCGACAGACTTTACTTTAAAGGGTTTACAACGTTACCAATTTTTCATGTTCGAGATCGATGGACAAATAAATTTGATAGATGTCTAAATTGAAAAACAGAATTTTTGTCTGAACGTCGCTAAATTTCCCGGTCGGGACCACCGCGCGGATAGAATATCGTTTCGGTTATCCGTGAATCCATTACCCAAATTTTCCATTATCGGATCTCGATTATGACGTATTCGTCAGCGGAACGCCGTGCAAAACCTTCCGCGGATCAACGTGGACACGATCCAACCAACCGACCGGATTCTTCACAACTCGTGGTCGGCTGGAACCACTTGAACGGATCGTCCCGTTCGTCTTTTCGATCGTCGCTCCTCCGACGTGTGCAACGATCGATCCTGTTGTTCGCCGCGTTCTGAATTATCTCTCGATTCTCCATTCACGAGCATCCTCGAGACCCTTGTTCTATTTTCACTGTTCCCCTGTTCGATGTATATTGATAGGCAGCTTCATCACGTCGGCGCCGTCGGAAAGCCACGGGTGTCTTTTAATTATCCAGCTGGAGGCCTATGTTATCCCCAGGGAATATCCGTACCGAGGCCAAAAATATCACCACCACCCCCACTCCTAAAAAATGCTGCGTCATGTTTGATCATACAGCTCCTGCAGAAAACTTCATTTCAGTGAAGGCCCGAGCCCATCAAACTTCTTCAAACGTGTTACAACTCGATATTCCGCTGTTTCGAGCTGCTTCGGGACGATGCAATTGCTTTGAACTTCTTGGGGGCACTTCGCGATGCATAGAACATGATTGGTTATCTTTTTCAATAATCCCAGCACGTTCATGGCTTGCTGTTTCAGTATACTCGAGGAGGATCCATTCCCGTCTGATTTATTTGTCTTGAACCACTTAATTTCGTTCAAGAATAAAAGGGAAGCTGATCAGTATCCTGTTTGAGTAATTTGGTTTACTCTACTTGGTATTGTAATAATAGTACAAGAGTTCAGAAATAGATTAACTGTTTGATAAATTCTTTTGATCGTGTTCTTCTGCCACTTAAGAATATGCCTAATTTTACCTGCGAATACGTGTTTGGCTGGTTGTCTTATTATACTTGTAATACATCACTGATTGACTGTCTTGTTCTGTTTCAAGATTCGTCTGACTGTTTCTCTTATTCTAGTTAAGGGCATGTATGGCTCGTTTTATTGTTAGACTTCACGCAAAATCGAAATTTTCTACCCCAGTTTCCAGAAACATGGGTCAAGTAAAAATTCCATTCCGTCTTTAATAATTTGAATATGCTAGAAATAATTCATCGATATTCTTAAATTTCTCTTCGATTGCTACTTTAAATTGCACTCTCACATTATACTTGAGAAGAATCCTGTCTGATATACAGTAAGGAGCAAACCTGAACCAATAGCCACAAGTTTTGTATAAAACATTATTTATTGCTAGGAATATAGAAAGAATAACAAAAAATCATCATTATAATTGTTTTTGTTATAGTTAGAAGTAACTAAGAGATTTTTTTCAATAATTAATGTCTCCTCGATTAGCAATGACGAAAAAAAAATCTTAAGTTACTTCTAACTATGATAAAAATAATTCTAATGTTGATTTTTTGTTATTCTTCTATATTCCTAGCAATAAATAATGATTTATACAAAACTTGTGGTTATTGGTTCAGTTTTGCTCCTTACCGTATTTGTTTCGTGCTATTCGCTCCCCTTCAAAGCTCCCCCGCGAAGCGACTATCAAAAATATCCAAGCCAATCTCCCCACGCAGAAAAGCTCGGAGTCCACAATGCGGGGACCAAGAGGGTATCACCCTCCATCCATCCGGTTCCTAGTCGGCGTTCTAGGAGATCGTGAAGGCCAGAATCATGCAGGCCATCCTGTGATACCGGTCGCTCCAGTGTAGGTGACATCGGTGGCCGTGTAGGTCGGCCGAGCACTCGAACATCAGAGACGGTGGTGGTGTGTTCGAGGGGGTGTTCGAAGGGGTGTGTGATAGATACAGAGAGAGAGAGAGGGAGGGAGAGAGAGAGAGCGCGTAGGTGGGCGTAGGGTGGTCGCGATGCGAGAGCTGAGTGTCCGGCGCCTGCGTAATACCGTCTGTGTTTACTTGTCAGCCAAGCGGAGCTCCGGAGTAGCAGTACTGGCACGGTACTCCGGACCACCGGGTCGCAGCTGGGAATTCGCGCCGCCTATCTCTCTGTATCCGGCCCCGTTTTCGTTTCGTTGACACCGGATATCGACGGACGTCGTGTTTACGGGAACGACACCTCCCGATCGACACGCCGGGATCAAGATCTCGCGCGCGTCCGCATCGTCGCCGCGTGTTCTCTCACGGGGATCCGGCCGTTCTCGATCATCAACGAAGCAGAACGCTGCCCAGCGACCGCCACCGGTTACTTCCGCGGCCGATTCGTCTGTGAAAAATCGGCCACGCGACGCCAGCAATCGACTTCACCAGTGCGTTCTCATTCGATCGACCGTTCACACGAAAAATCTCATACATTTGCTCACTGCTTGTTGTGTTCCCTCCGCGGACTCCTCGATCCGATCTGTGTTCCCAAGATCGAGTTCCCTCGTTTCCCGAACAGATTCCTCCGCGATCGACGCGAGTGAGCCTGGCCCGTCGGTTGGTACGCTTGTCATGGTGCATAACTTGTTGCTCGGCCTGGAACTGTGGCCAGACGATTTTAAATCACCACCTCGGGATACCTCGAGTTAAATTGGTTCCCAGGATTCTTCTCCGGGTTTTTGTTCCCCGAGGATCCTCCCTTTGGATTTATGACGGCCGAGCTCGGATGTGGATGCCGAGAAAAAGGATTTCGAGGATTCTTCGTTTGGGGAGGTTCGAGCCTCTCGTTACCCGCGGTTTAGGCCGCCCGGAAGCAAACATGCTCTGTCTTACCCTAGATATTTGCTCCCAGGATTATCCTGTTTGCCCCTGGATCCCTCCGAGATCCTGTTACCGGCGATCGGAGCCTGCCGCGATGCACAAATAATAAAAACGGTAGATGCCGAGGAAGGAACGGCTTGGAGTGTCCCGTGGTCGGAGGAAGTTGAATTTATTCGACAATTTTGAGGATACAGCTCTGGTTGATTGAAGATTGTTACCTGCAGGGTGGTCCAAGAATCTGGGAATGATTGATGGAAATAGGAAACGAATCGGAGTTCGTTCGGTTTCTTTTTAATCAGCGAAGTGTTTTGGAGATCAAGTGTCTGTACTTATAATGGCGTTCCTAGAGAAATATTGTTGATGGATCTTCGATATTCACGTAGAGGAAGGTTTTAGTACATCAGCAGATTTCATAGAATTAGAAGGTCCGTTCATCAGAAACAATTTTGGTCCATTAAATCAGTGGACTGTTCCCGAGAACAAATATCTGTACAGATTTCAGTACCTGAAAGAATTTTTCAGATAGTGCTAATATACCTCTGAAGCATTCATCAGGGAAGCTTGTCACGTGAAACAGGGTCCACATACTTCGAAGAAGGTCTAAAAGATAGACAAAATCCAAGAACATAAACAGAGTTAATTTTCCTCATCGAGATCAGTGTAACGCCACTGCAATCAATTATGTGCGCTCATGATCATGTTCCTGAAGTAATCTCCTAGCTACAATCATTGCCACGGCTCTGTCGTCTCCATCATCGAAGCTACATATCAGGAGAATGACCCTGGTACTCTAACAATTGAATAAACGGTACATCAATCAAACCTCATTTCGTCACCTTAGAACCAGTGTAGTGCAATTTTAAATCACGTGTCTGTACTCGATATCACATTGTCGAAGAAATTTGTAATCTACAATTAGTAAGAAAGCTCTTCCCTCTTCATCGCACACTCTCATCACACCGAACATGATCCAAATCAAAGTTCATTTCACCCACTCAGATCAGTGTAGTGTAATTTCAAATCGTCTATATGTATTTATTTGCAACCGAATGGCAGAAGAAATATGCTATCTCCAATCAGTAACATAGCTCCTTAGTTCCTTGTTGATCGTACGTTCTCATCACACAGAGCATCATCTTGGTACCCAAAAAATTGCATAAAATTGCACAACGCACAAACCACAATCGATTTGATCTCGCGTCAGCGTTTAAACCAATTACCCGGCCTCGAAGAGCCGAACTCCACGGAAACCGGGTCTGCAGGGTTGACGAACTCCTCTTGGAGAGATCGATGTCCGAAGAACGGGTCTGGGGTCCATGCACGGTTCGTTTCATTGTTCCATTCGCGCGGCGTGTCAAGAAGACAGGGTCGTGTCGGAGCGACCGCGAGAGCGAGGGGCTCTGCGGAGGATCGAGATAGATCTCGTAGAGCCTGGGAGGATGGGAGCAAATTGGAAAGTCCTGGGCACACGCGTCGGCATCTTTACGATCTACCCCGACACCCCGGGTCTCTTCGTTCACCCCCGAGTCCCCATAGGAAATCGAGGAAACGTTGGACATTGGTACCGCGGGACCGCGTATCGAGATTCCTCTTCTTCGTGAAATCCCGTTGGTACCCGATGCTCCTGAGGTTCTGTGACAACAGTGACGTTTCCCCGACAGCCTCCGACGTCGAGAACGGCGAACGGGCCGCGTCTGTTCCAGGTGAGAGACCGTCAGAAGTTTCAATTTCACGCGTCGAGTAGTCGCAAAGATCCGGGGGAATATCAGAAAGGAGAAGGACAAGGAACCTCTTTATCGTCCCGGTTCCGGCGTTGTCGCTGCTAGCTGTGAGAAATTTTATTTTCGAGCAAACACGAAGGATAAGCTCTGCCCTCAGCCGCCGGGACTCCTGAGTCAGTCGGCGAATCCTTTAGCAGCACCGAGACAAAGGCAACCAGGACCACGACCTTCTTCTTTCTCCACCACCCTCCCACCCCTCTCTCTCTCACCGCGCCGGCTGGAGATTAATTTCGCGCGATCGAACGTTTCGTCATTCCTCTCTTTAATCCTCTTTCGCTTTCCGAAGATTCGATCTCGAGATTTAGCCGTCCGACAAATTGAATTTGTTCCGAGTTGTCCTCCGCAGGACCGAGGGACGTTGCCCCCTTTCTCCCTCTTTCTCTTTCTCCCTCTATCTCTTTCCGGAGCTCTCTGTCTCTTGAAAAATTCCAAGAGTGGACGTGGCCGGTTCGAATAATTCATTCGCTCGATAGAGGGTGTCCGGGAGATCGCATCGACGGGCCACGTGACGGGAAATCCCGGAGGCCCGAGTTCGGGCCTTCCCGGGCCCCCGGGAGAATCGAGAGCTCTCGGCCCGTGATTCCCGCCTCCTGCCGGCTGACAAATTGAATTTTTCTCGGCTGTCCCCCGGCTTGAAAGGGGGCGTGTCCCCCCGCGCTCTGGCTTTATTTATTAAAAAGCCTCGGCCTCGGCGTTCCCCGGGAGATAAATCGTTCCGCCGGTGCACACAGCCGGAACCCTGCGGTTCCACCGGATTCCTCCTGGTTCTCGGATCGCTCTTCCACTGCCACGAGAATTAAGCAATTACCGGTTCTTTCGAGCGGCGTTAACCCGACCTCGATCCATTCTCTCGGTTTTTCTCGCCTGTCCTCGGCGATCTGTTAAGCTTCTCCGTGTACCGGGGGCGCAATTCAACCGCGGAACAACGGTTCTTCTGCCGGCGAGCCCCGGCTCAATTGCGCTCAACAATGGCTATAGACAGCGAATGGACTGCAGTTTCTTACACTTCGTACTTTGTGGCGCGCGTACGGACCCTGCCAGACGAAACAAGCTGCGAAACCTCATTTTCCCCGGACGAACTACCGCCATTCTTCTCGAGAATCGTCTGATTTCATTATTCCGGATTTGTCAAATTATTTCCCCGCTTTCTTCGATCGAGAATACTTTTCTACCGGATCTCATCCTCTCTAGAATCGTACACGGTCGAACGGAACCACGTCTCAATTAGAAAGTTGCTCTCCGTGATTCCTTGACGATTGTCGAGTTTATTTAAAAAATGATTTCTCTGCTTTATTGGATCGTCTAGGAATTTTTTGTCCCGGTTCTGATTCGTTAAAATTCACAAGCGCTCAACAAACAGGACAACTATTAATTCAGAGAAATTCTCTACTTGTTTTCGTAGCAATTTTCTCGGTTTATTATCCTAAGGGTTTTCTCCTTTTACGAAGCTCTTTTGTTCGGGAGATAAAGGATAATTTATTCGACGAGCCTCGGATCCTGTTTAGATTAAGTAGAATGGGTAAGATATAATCGGACAGGCTGGGGATGACAGTTTAGATAACACACAAGACTGAAATTCGTTCTACTGTACAAGTCAGATTTGATACAAATTGAATTTTCTTCGTGTTAAAGTAGATCAGAGTAGATATGGCCAGACATATTAAGAATATTACTTTTCCGTGTCTCAGCAGTTTAAAATTCTGCTGTCCGTGTAAAACACATTTGCTACAGCAGTGAAGAGAAGGCAAATATTGCTGGTATTAAGTAGAGTAGGTGTGCTGTGGTTAGACGCTGGTAGAAAATTCTTTTCAGTGACACAGAAGAATAAAATTGTACCAAAACTGCAAGGCACGTACAATTCTGAAGAAACCATGTTCATGTTAAGTAGAATAACTTGGTTAATGGTTAGACATCCTGACGAAGACAGTTTCTATGATATTGTATACTGAAATTATCCTCTCGTACATGTTACATTCGATTGAAATTTGACTTTTCCGTTTCGTCAGCACAGCAGAATAAAATTGCACTGTAAATTGAATGCAACCAGGACTCCGTTCCTGTTAAGTAGAATAAAGTGATCAATGATCAGACAGCTTGAATCAGACAGATTCTGTGCTACATTAGACTGAAATATCCCTGGCACTTCCCTGGCAGACCTGTATAAAATCTTCTCTTCATTCATTAGCAAGCCTGCTCGGTCTGAAACCATTTCATGCTGTTTCTGAAGACTGGACGGTTCCAAATGGTCGGGGAGCGCGGATCGATCATCGATTCATAAAATTCCGTGACAGTCGGTTTTTCCACTTGTCCTTGTGTTCTTCGGGAAAGAGTGATCGTCCAGCCACCGCTAAGCTGTCCGACCGTCAGCGAACGACGACGACCTCGAGAGTTTTCCCATTAGGGGAGCAACGGGGCTGTTTGCGTCCTGTTGCGGCTTTTCGCCGTTCACCGAGTTTCTCCTGACCGGCCGACGACAATACGTTGCTACGTAATTGCTATTTGCGTTTGCCGTTCCCGGCGAAAAAGGGGGATGGGTAGGGTGGGGGAAATTGGTACCCCGTTTGACGAAATCCTGGTCCGTTCCTCCGTTGAGTCCGTCGAACGATTAAATCGCACCGTTGTTTTCGCTCCACCTCGATCCGGTGTCTCACCGCGAACAGCCCGACGAAGTTTCTATCTCTGCGTCACGCAGCCCGGAAACTCCTTCGTATGGTTTCCCTAGCCCCTTTTAAGGGACGCAAATGCTCGATCGCGATGAAAGGAAGCTTGTCGCGAAGTCTAACAAGCCACCTCGGCTGTGATACCTCTTTTCAGCTCCGGCGAGGCGAGAATGCTCTGTTTGTATCTTAGCGGACGCCGGGGGAAAGAACACGCAACCGCGCAATACGTGGTGCAATACACAGCGAACCTGGCCGGTCGTTCTGCCAGCCACGTTCCTTCTTTATTAAATCGAACAATCGCCTGCCTGTGGTTCCATTCGACCTTTATTCCGCTAACATGTTGCACGATGCGATGAAGAAATTGACCTGTTTAACGGGTTTAGTCTCTCCGTTGATCGCGGGGAACCATCGCCACGAGTCTGTTCCTAACACAGATTTTTCTCAGCCCAGCTCTTGCCACAGTCCTATTTATTTCTTATCTTTTACCTAACTGCAATCCTGCCGCCCAGAGCTAATCAAGGCAGTAGTTACGAAATTCCTACGGCAGAAAGATTTGTGGCCCCGTTCCCGACATAAAATTTTCTCATCCGGCTGGAAGTTATGTAAACAAATGCAGAGACCATGCCCATTTAAGTGATATAGAGTCGCATTCGCAGTCCCGGGGGACAATATTAGAATATGGGAAGCTCGTTGAATTGTTTCTGCAAGCAGAGGTACCAGGCTCGTTGAATAGACATTAGATCGTTAGCGCCAGGCATCTGGTCTTTTCGCCTTTTCCACGCGACGCGGAGATGCACTTCTCGATCAGGGAATGTACTTTTCCAGCGACCCGCGAGAGGATTCTTTCGACCGTGCCCGCTTCGTTTCCCTTTCAAATTTCATTGGAACAACGAGAGCCTCCGAGCCCCGTCGACACAGAAGGACCACGGTTCGATCCTCGAAGCGATCCAGCGGCCCTTTGTCAGCGGCACTCGCGCGCCCCACCGTGCTTATTTAGTTTTATTGGTTTTATCGAGCATAACAGGCCCCTCTCTCGACAGAGCGTGATCGGCCGCGGGATTATGAAAGGTCGTTAACAGGGTCACCTTCCTCTCTGACGGTTTTCTACGCAAGCCGGTGATAATGCATCGTTGCCGACGTAACACACGTTACATAACGCGTCGTAACGCGTGCCGTGCTTTCTGCTGCAATTCCAGTCCAATTACTCCTCCGTGCGTGACGCTAAAACTGAATTATGGGACGCGAGAAGAATTGTTTACTGGAGAACACAATTTTCGCGTTGCTGGGTCCACCTCGTACACAGGGTTTTCCGGGATAGCGTTCTGGAGTCCGAGATTTCACGGTTCCAACTATTCTTGAGGTTAGACTCAACGTAGCTTAGACTCAATTGCAGCTTTTTTATAATCTAGGCCTGGTATAGACTTGATTCATGCCTAGCTTGCTCATAGATTAAGCCTGAAAGGGGTTCAGGTAAGACAAGCTTAAGACTCTAGTCTTACATGGTTTTACCGGAGGTGCAGCTTGAATGTAACTCACAACTAGCTTCAATTAGCTTCGGCTCGGCACAGAGCTACCCCAAGCTGCATTTACAATTATCCAGTTGTTTTCTGACTTTGTAATTTGGCTCTAATTTAGACTTGAATCAGCTATCTCGTATAAAACCTGAAATGATCGAGACCTAGCTATGCCTTGACATAAATTCAAGCTCCGACTGCTTCATAATTTAGTCCCACCTTAGACTCAGCATAAACCCTGAACCTACCTCAATCAGCCTGGTTCTAGTCAATAGCCGGTAGATCTAGTCAATCTTTAATCAGACCCAATATAGATCCCCGTGTAAAAATCTATGTGGAGCTCGGTATAAACCTAATCAGAGGGGTGACACAAAGCCAGTCTGAGCCAAATCTAGAGCCACCCTAAATCAAATTTCGAGTTGGAAGTACGAGACATCTCGTAGTCGAAAGAAGGTTGGTAGCTTTCAATTTAAAAGTTCCTTATCGAAGAGCGCCTGGCAGTAAGTTCGTCCGCCGTTACACGGTCCCCCGGTGATTTTATTCCATTCGCTCCCCTTTGCCGCTCATTAACCACGGTCACAAATTTTTCCTGATCCTCTTATCGGATCCGATTCGGGCACCCGTCTTATCGAGTCTACAAATATTCCTCCGCGAACCTGAGGCACCGCGTCGCACAAACACTTCATCCCCATGGGGATGATTTCCTTAATCCTTCGTCGACCATAGTGACAGCGGTGGTGATGCTCGTGGTGGGAACCGAGAAAACGAGTAATCAGAGAAAAGTGGACCGCTAGGAAAAAGAACACTTTGCAGTCCGCAGTTCGTCGAACGACGGTTTGAAACCGCCGCGGACCAATTAATCCGGCAGGTGTGGAATATCGGCATGAGACACGTATTAATTGGAACCTGATGAGAGGATTAAAGACGGAGTTCGAGGGGAGGGGGTTTGCGGCGGCTGGAGCTTTTTCCTCGAGGACTGTCTTCCAACGAGTAGCTTCTGGCTCTAGAATGTAGAAATCAATCAACGACACGCCCCACCGGGCATGATAATGAACTTTCCAGCGGGATAGGGTGCCAGGAGGATGATTATAGGACCAACGAGAGCTCAAAGTTCCGACGCCTCAGAGGGAAAAGCTGTGGACAGGCCATCGTGCCCGGTTCGGACACTCTCTGTCGCTTCTCGTTCTCTTTACACGGGGCCAGGCTCTCTCGGCACTCTCCCAGATGCTAAACCCCGATCATCGGCAAAAATGTGGCCAGCACATACTGGTCCTCGTCGAGAAGTTCAGTAGCATTTAGTTGAAACGTCAATTTTTCTCGCGTGGATATTTATTGAATTTTATATTTCTACTTAAAGAACCGTCGATCTTTAGGATAAACAGTACGAGCTGCTAGAGTTGGTCTATTTTAATACAGCCTTATTGGCAAGGAGTCTTAAATCAAATTACGAACACCTTCAGTGAAAATCGCTGTTCACAGTCTGTAACATTAAAAATTCAATGCTCGATGCAATGAAAAGTATTCTCGGTATTGTTGATGACCGACAAGGTGGATCTCCTGAGTTTCAAAGATCAGAGAATTTTCCCAACTAGACCACTTTCCTACACGCTTTCTCCCACACGTTTGCTAAAGAATCGCTTCCAACGTCGTTCTGCTCCATAAGTTACGACTGTTTAAAGTTGCCCGCGTGTGCGGTGGCATGCACCGGCCTACTCGGGGTGCTAAATTATTCGCTTCGCGGGGGAGTTGTTTTTTGCGAAACTTTTCCAAATGTCACTTTGATATCTTTCACGGTTGAGCAGTTATAGGAGAATGTCAGCGAATGTTCTCGACGAGGACCACTTCCACCGCGTGCCGAGTTGCATTACCGTCGGGATTGCGTACCCGTTGGAAATAAACGGTCGGCTAATGGTATTTCCGCCAGGTGTCTCGGCCGATAATGTACGCGAGCCTAAAACGATGAAAACGGCGCGTCGATAGTCGGCCCTCCACCAATTTTGCGGCACGCTAATGACCGGCCGCGACGGTTGAACCTGTTCGCGACCTGTTCCAACTGTTCCGGGTGCCTAATCACCGTTGGATCGCGCTTATCGCTGGACAAGGAAATCTGCGAGCGCCTGCAGCCGTGTGCAGCAAGCCTGCAGCCGCCACGATGCAGCCGAACAACGTTCCCTGAGACCTGCGCACCGATCACAGGTACGAGACAACGAGACATCCAGCCGGTCACGTATGGCAACACCAGCGCGTGACCTCTCACGCGAATGGGATGTCGATTGGTCCGTTGAATCGGTGGACGTATTACCCGGACATGTTTTCGAGGCGGATCTGGCCACAGTTGTTGCGAGAACGGCTGCGCCAGATCGTCGGCCGCGACGCTGAATGGATGATTGTCCCCGAATCGGTGATAACGTGGGATGTTTATGCGTTCCCCGGGACCTTTGTGTCCCGTTGAAATACGGTTCGAATAAAATTGCACGCCGGGTGTCTTGTAACAGGTGGTGTACATAATTTAGACGATAAATAAGTCGACGGAGAATTTTTCCTTTTACCCCGGCCCTTTTGTCCCGGAAAATAAAGAATAATTCATTCGATGCGCTTGGGATTTCTGTTTGGGATTAAGTCGAGTGAACTATGGCCGGACAGGCTGAGTAAGACAGGTTTTATTACAGAAAAGACTGGAATTGGGTCTTTTGTGAAAATTGCATTCGGTACGTGTGTACAGGTTCATCTTGGTTTTAAGTAGAATAGACTGGGTATAGTCGGGCATATTAATAAAGTTGTTCTTCTACGCCTCAGTAGTATAAACTGTGGACAGTTTTGAAAAACACGTTTGCTACCACTGTGATATTGATGGTATTAAGTAGAATAGGCGATATATGGTCAGCCACTCTACGAAAGTAATTTTCTATAGCGCAAAGGAATAAAAATGAGCTAAACATGCAAAGTAAATTGAATTCACGGGTCGCTTCGTTTAGTAGAGTAGAGTGACCAATAGTCAGAAAGCTAGATGAAGGCAGATTCGACGACTCAGTAGATTGAAATTGTCGCCTTGAAGAAATCACACTAATTCAACGTGTGAGATTGTCCTCGTAGAATAGGTCTGGCATAGGCAAGCCAAATAAATCTTTTTATGGGATTTTATGGTAAATGTTCTCTGCATTGAGTGAAAGCAGATAGGATATAGTCAGACAGTCCAATAAAGAATTTCTGTTTACAGCACAGCAGAATAAAGATGTTTCACCAGTGCAAGAAAGTATTAACCCTTTGCACTCGAAGCTACTTTAACTCTAAAACGAAACATTTCTTCTAGCCTAGAATATTTTTCTTCTATATTTTTTTTTCATGTTATGCATACGAAAATAATGCAATTAACTCTTACAGTACTGAAATGTTTAGTAAATTGAATTGTTTAAATACAAACAAATTTAATAATGTAAAAAATATTTTGATTAATGACACAGCAATTTTTACTGGCGCCTTACAGTCGCCATTCGAGTGCTAAGAGTTAATTCAAGGGATACTTTGTCATTTCAAGTAGAATAAAGAAACAATGGTCAGACGAGCTAAGGAAGCCATTTCTTATGGCACTGCGAAGTGAAAATATACCACCTGTTCAAGACACCTCGTGCATTTGTTGAAAAGAACCTGAAGTAGTCTTGCAGAAAGCAAATATAAAATTCTGTACAATTTTCATTCTCTACAAATTGAGAATCTATAGAATTAGTCACAGCTCGGTGATAATGAAACGTTGTTCTTTTAAACCAACGCAGTTAAATATTGACATCATTTCATTTTACCACCATTCACCACGTATCGATTATCCATTTCCCATTTTCTTCATCAAGTTCTCAACGATATAAATCGCAGAAAAATCCGCAGGGACGATAACTGTCCCGGTAGAGCTATCAGGTCCGATGTTTATTGCCCGTATTAGGTGTCCAATAAGTAATTTACAGTCCCTTTGAATCGTCCGGTAACTCGGTTACGATATAAACGATCGCGTCGCCGGTGGAATGGGAGATTCCCTTAGAAATGAATATTAAAGGTTTATAAAAGATATTGAATTCTCTGTGGGTCAGCTGAAGCCTTTATTAATGCATTTCGCCGTTCGCGGAGTGCCTGCTCGAAATACTTTAAAAGAGGAAGTGTCTCTCGAATCTGAGAAATTAAAGAGCGTGTTTCGTTAACAATTTCAAAAGGCTCGGTCATTTCAACATGGCTAATTTCACTTGTTTCGTCTGATTCCGTCAACGAGCCGGGGAACTAGCTGCAGGTTCCTTAAGTCCGTCTAAGCTAATAAATGAAATTTCGTGTGCTGTGGTGGCGGGTACAAGTGCAAATAAGCGCATAAATTTCGCCGGGACATATATGCACACGCGAACGCATCTTCCGAGCGCAAAGACAAAGCAACCAGGCGAATCTTGGCAGACGAATTCTCCTGTTTGTTAGTTAGCCGACGACGACCAACGTTCTATTCTCTTCCGGTCCTCGGCCCGCAGTCGATTTATTCGACCGTCGGACAATCGATTAATATTTTTTTCATGGCGGATTAAGTTTTCATTGGAGCAAATGGGATCGATCGGGCCGGTGAAATATTCAGGGTTTAATTACACCGTGAATAAATAACGACCGCAAAGTCAATCCCGTTCGCATCGATGTGGAACTTTTTCAGAAATGGCATCGGCAATTTTAGGACGGTTCGCAAATAGCACTCAACTACCGCGGAATACCATCGAGCGGGAGGGCGAAAATTAATCGTCGACAGACACGGAGGGCACGGGGGACTTCCTTCGAATAAACACCGCCGAAGTTTCATAGGTCGCCAGATTAAAGTACGATCCAAGACAAATATCTCGATGCGGATGAAGAACCACCGGTGTACACGGCCACCGGTTCGTGACTTATGAACGTTACATTCAAGCGAACCATACCTTTCTGCGCCTGTAAAATTTGTCCTGGCTAATCGGAAAAGTTTCCCAAAAGTGTCTTCTTTCGGGATCAATCTGAGCACCTAGAAGAGGACACGAAGTTATTTAATCGTTGCAAGAACGATCCGTGAATCGCAGGAAACTCCAGGCAAATTATACATTTGTAATGTTTCAAATTTATCCCGGTAAATCAGAAAACTTTCCTTAACGTGTCTTCTTCCTGGATCAATCTAACTACCTAGAAAAGTACAGGAATTTGCTTAATCCTCACGGAAGACGATCAGTGCACCACAGGAATGTTTAAGCAAATTATATGTTTATATCCTTGCGAAATTTGTTCGGGTTAATGGAAAAAGTTTCCAGGAAGTGTCATCTCCCTGGATTAATCTGGAAGTGAAAAACAGCCAGTGAGTTGTTTAATCGTCGCAGAGTTGATCCCAGGATCACAGGAAAGTATTCAAGATATTTTTCTCGCGGGGGAAAACGAAATCAAAGATCCGGGAAATAAATCCTCGCGATAATTCACTTAATTGTCAGAGCATATAAATCTTGCGAGGCGATGATTCACTTAATTGCTCGATCCAGCGATTACGTTGGAGGAAATAAATCCTGTCAAACGACTCATTTAATCCCCTTAGTATTTTGTAAGAAAGAAATCCTCTGAAAAATGACTCCTTTAATCGGCTACTGCTTTTGAAAAAAAGGATTCTTCGACGACAGTGAAAAACTGCAATTATCCTCCAACTGTTTACACGGAATCGCAGTTTCCGACACTAATTCAAGCAAACTTGAAGTTGACATAATTTTGCTGTATGTGGTACAGATTCCGTTATCTTGTACCGCTATATAGATTTATCTTTCTCAGGCTTCGATCCACGATGTTTGATCCGAAATGAATTTTCTCCGTAAGGAATTCTGTTGTACAAAGCTATTAATCATCTCGAATCTGTTCCGATCGAGCAGTTTCTCGCGCAGCACTAGTATCGGTGGAACAATCGCACACACCCCGGGCTGCAAAGCCGACTTTTCTCGTGTAGAAAGCCGACAGTCTCGCGTACAGTGTTATATCGGGATCATCAACGCCGGGGCGATATTGAAACTCATTTCCCAAGTCCTCGTCACCGGTGTGTACGTTGCCACCCCTTACGGTGAACTTTTCCGCTGGAAAATATTTCGCCCGGTCAAAGGGTTCCTTATCGTTCGGCGGCAAAGCCGAGGAAAGATCAAGGGAATTTTCTCGGGAGAACACTCGAGTGAGTGAGAGAGAAAGGGAGAAGAGGTCTTGCGGGATAGGTTGGGGGAAGGGTTGGATATCGGCCCGTTGCCGCGCCACCTTCACGGCAAAAGCCCTTGTTCCTTTAATCTAGATTTCTCGCGAATCTCGCGCGGCGCGAGAGCCGCTTTTAAAGGCTTGTCTCCCAAAGAGGAACGGCTAACTTGTTGAATTCACGTTCAAGGAGAGCCCCCGCTTTCAGCCTGGGAGACCGAGAACTCTTTTCCACGCGGCTTTTCAGGGCCCAGTCAATTAGCCCCTAATATTTAAAGAGCCTCGCGCCGTTTCTTCTCGCCGTTCATCCTGTCTGACCACCGACCAGAGATAATTTCGTACTTTCCACCGGGTACAGGGCGAATATCGGCTTCCCACGTTGTCCGATCAGTGTCCAGTGACACCTCTAATCGGGTCAACATCCTGTTATAATGCTCCCAGTTCGTCGGAATGTCAGAGATTTTAATTTGCTGCTTGGAACTTGGGCTTGCACGAGCGAATAAAATATTTGAATGGTCGTAGACAATGAGACAGGACTAGTATAGCTGGAAAAATAATTGGGATAATGTACTGGTAGGGGAATATTTATTGGATGATTCTGAAATTTGTATTGTTGTGGCATTTCGCGAACCCGTCGAAATGTTTTCAGATTTTTTATTGTTCGACTGAGATGTAAATGAAAATATTTGAAAATCGTGTAATCGAATTGATATTACCGCTTGAAATGTTGATTTAGTTTTTCTGATATTTGTGCAGCAGGACCAGATAGAAATCATTTATTTTTATTGAATACATTAAACGAAACTGTAATGAATTATCTGCTTGTGCATATTTCAGCACCAACTTCGTGTAAATTCGACACAGCAAAATCAACTGTTTGCCAGCCGATCCATGAACGTATTGATTTCTCTCCGCGCAGCACGCGGAATGTTACTTGCAATACTATCACCGTAACAAAATCGGATTTTGTTGGCAAATAATGGTGATTGAATTGTTTAGCAGAGAATCAAACCACTCGGAAACGTTTTCCTACAGCGGCAGTGTGCCAGGCGATTTCGCGTTTAATATTCGAGTTATGCGATAAATATTTTCGCGCACAGTGTGCATAGTTAAATAAAGTTTAATTTCGCCGGTGCTCGTTTTCGAACTCGCCGCCGCCCGCGGAAACACGGCGGGCGAGATTCTTTCCCGTCCATGTAAAATTTTTTAATAAAATTTCACACTACCGACGGACAGACTCTTGAAAAAATATTTGATTCCCGGCTCTCTACGGGCATTAAATTCCGGCTCCCTTTGCAGAAAATATGAGAGTGGACACTTGAGCTTTCGTGCGATTAGTCAATAAATGTAACTGAAGCGTTTCATTTTTTGCTCCCGCTGCTGCGCCGAATCGATCGCGTGTGTTTATTCGGAACGGGGCATGTTCTGTGAATTGTTCATCTGTTTGTCTGGCCGAGGGATGTTTTACTTGTGATATAATTCTGAACATCAACTGTGAAAGAGTAATCAAAACACTTTATTTACAATACCGTCGTTTTTTATACACTTCATTTGCAGTTCCACTGATTTTGAGTTTTCCTACAGATTATTTACATTCTGACCATTGCAAGGTTATATTACTTGCAGGTCTCGGAATAAAATATATCTATATTAAATTCTGATAATATTTAATTGGCACCGGTGTTGTAAATAAGGGCAGCAGAGCATCGTCATGAAGATTTTTTGCAAGGTTACACTACTTGCATTTATATTAAATCCTACTAATGTTTAATTAGCACTGGTATTGTAAATGAGTGCAACTGGGCATCATTATGTAGGCTGTCTGGCCATAGCAAACCCATTCCTCTACTTGCAGACTGTAATATAGAATGAAACGCATTTATAGGAACTCCCACTAATATTTAATTGCTGCTGGTACTGTAAATAAAAACAGCAGAGCATCGTTTAGATTTCCGTCCATGGCATACTCATTCTACTTACAACATGTGGAACAAAATTTCAACCAGCGAGATTTGATTTTCTGTTGGACGAACATTTTTAGTTCTTCGCGAGTCCAAATCAAATATTTTCTGCATATTAACGCGTGGTTGATTAAAATTCAGTCTGCGCAGGATCCGCCAATTAGCGGTTGCAATTCTTTCGGCGAGTCACGGGCGGAATCGTGGGAAGCCAGTGCAATAAACCGGCGCGGAGGAGCGCAACCTAATATTTTTCAGCGGAATTCACCTCTTGAAAATCTGCTGGCCCGGATGTTTATCCTCGCAAGGAATCGTTCCATCGAGGGCAGCGTCCTATTTCCGAGCGATCCCGGTGTTGTTGCGAGATGATTGGTTTCTCCAATTGAATTTTCATCGAAATTCCATTGTTCCGGGCGGGAAACCGAGGTAGCTCTGTTTATTCATTAAAAGTTCGGGCACCCGGTCAGCCGTGACGCGATTCGAAAAACGATGCCTTGCCAGTCTGCGCTCGTGTTCATTCCTTCTTCCGTTTTTTTTTTTTTGTTTCTAGAACTCGTCTGGATATAATCAACGATTTTCAGGTGGCGGCCGTCTGTCCGTGTCTCGAAAACGCCAGGAATCTCGTTATGTCGCCGCGTTTTATCGACGGGTAAATAATTATCGGAAAACTCCAGATCCGTTCCGCGCGTTATTAACATCAAACTATCGATAATGAAATTCGAGCCGGACAGCCGCCGGGTAAACGGGCCCGTTCATTTGCCCGGCACGCTCTCGACACCCATGTATGTATACACACACGCGCGTACACACGCGCAACACCCCACCATCGGCTTAATCGCGAGCGACGAGCCGCGCGAACATTGTCGAAATTTATTTATTAAAATCGTCGTTCTGCCGCTTGCGTGTCCTGTAACCGTGCGCGACAAACAACGGGAAACTTGTCCCGGGATCCAGAGCCATTTCTTGGATCGTTAAAACTTGAAGTCCGAGGATCCTCAGCTACCTCGCCCGATTAACTTTTCTTTCCGTCGTAAAACGCGCTCCACTTTCGAACTATGGCCTTCTGATTCACTCTCGGTTGCAGATTCTCGGACCCAGGAACCGGACCGGCGATTAAAAACTCCGAGGATCGGTGATGGAACCGCTGGGCAATGAAATCATGTTACTTGACGTCAGAGTCATATTTTCATTCTGATAGACGCAACCGACATTCTTTGTGATGGTCGATCAGTTCCAAGCTTAACGCATAATCTACGGAGAAAATGCTATAATTCTTGGAAGTCTGCGGCCCTTGGCTGAGGATTTTTTAATAGATCAACAGCGACAGAAGTTCAATGATAAACTTACAACTCACCCACGATTATGTAATGTAATCATTTTCTTTAGGATTATTGTACAAAAGAAAGTTTTTAAGTTTCTCTTTGAAACGGCACAACTACTGAAAATTAATAGGCTCCCGGTAGATAAAGTGTTAATACAACTAGGCTCCTCAGATGGGTAGCATAGTAGCTTATTTATTTTATGGCCAGTAAAATCATAAAGATGCTCACGTGGAATTTCAGAGTTTTTCAATAGCAAGTGAGAGTGAGTTACCTGTTATCGATGCAGAGGTTAAGGTATCCCTTACTAAATATCGCCACACCAGAAATTAATATTCAACTTTTCAACGGAGGCGATCACGAATTTTACTTACAAACAAGTTCGCCAGAAGTTAATTACCATATTTTAAAATGTCTGTGTCTCTCTCACGGTATTTTTATGGTTTCCCAACGCATCAGTTCGCCGGCCGTATAAACTATTCTCGCGTATCCATAAAATATGTCGGTGGGTGAAAACTGTAAAAGTAAATATCGGCGAGGAAAAATAATCTATTACAATCCTTCGTTGGGAAAGGTGTGTTTGCATTGTACACATTACCCGGCAAACAACGCGGGGAGCTCGGTCCTTTAAATCGCTGCAATGCAAACATCGCTAAACAAAAATCTCGTCAATGTACACATCGGAACTCTCTCCGAGCATTTCGATGACGCATACGCGAAACAATTAAGCATTGTTCTGATCCGAGTGTGGGAGAGCAACACGAAAAATCTAAAAATCGGACTGCTGCTGCGGCCGGAGCGTGTTGTGCCTGGAAATTCATTGCGCGGAGAAGTGTGTACGCCTAATCGCTCGAGTAGAAACCGGGGAACAATAACATTTTCATTAGTTGCTCGTTCCCGCCGAGGGGAGGTTTCTCTCTTTTTTTTTCTATCGCGACGGTGCTACAATGCGACCGGCGTAACTGCTGCGGGAGCCGGAGCATGAATTACAAAGGGAATTATCGCGGCCATAAATACCGGGGATAATGTCGCCGGAACGAAACGCGCTGTTTCACTTTTCTTCGCCGCGAGGCAAGGCGAGGCGAGGCGACGCGAGGCGTGGAAAGGAGTGAAAAGCGAACGCGCACCGAGCCGACTTACAAATGTATCGGTCGTGTACACGGCGTACACTTGCCTGTATCGCACCGGCGTGATTAACTGGCCGGTGGGGGGGGGGGGGTGGGAGCAGTTATTTTATCGGATAGATTGACAGACAGATACAGTTGTATCATCCGTTTTTGATTAACGGGTCGGTTTAAAGCGATCTCTGGTAGGCCGAGGTTGCTCTCTCGCCGCGCTCGAATTGTTTCCCATGGTTCGGTTCAGTTTTACGGGCAAACGTGCGCGGAGCTTCGGCAAACTTCTCCCGTCGTCGGAACTCGAGCATTTAACCGAGGAGACGGCGCGGACATCCGAGTCAACGTAGTCACTCGATCCTCGAAAATCACTGCAAACTTCACACCACCACGAAATAATAATTCTCCGATCTGCGGGTTAAAGGGACCACGCGATTCTACACGATGGCTTTCATTGTTTTACCAAGGACCGCGTCACCGACGCTTGAAACTTTTGCTCCCACGAGCTCCTGCCAGAGCACGTCTCTTTAGCGGACTCCGAGCTGAGAGCAACTCTCTAATTGCTGCCGCGTCTGCTGGGAAAATGGTCCGACACTCCGCTCGACTGGACACGTAGCTTAATCTCGAAATGGCCGCTGTGGAAGTGCCGGACTGCGACCAAGTACGAGATTATGCAGCTAGAAATAAGTGGGAAATGGTCGACAGCCTCCACTTTCGGCTTGCCTGATCGTGCCGGTGCTATTCTACTTGTGTCACGTAATTCTGATTTTATGTCGTTTATATGAGTATCAATCATCTGTGTTGAGCGCATATCCTACGGTTGCTTAGAATTATTCAATTTGTTTGTCCGACCATGCCCAGGTTATTTTACTTGTGGATTTTATATAGTGAATTTTCTTAAGATTTTACTCAGCATTAAACCGCGTTTGCATATATGTTACGTGTATGGAATTCATGAATGTCATTTAGCGTTCTATGTCTGATAGTGGCTGGCTTATTCTACTTACAAGGGTAAATGGATAGTCAGGCATACTTGGATTGACCCTCGCTTTATTTCCAGTCAATTCTGAATACTTAGTATGTGTGAAATACTCCGTGTTATTATGCAGTCTATGTGTCTGACCATTCCTATCATACTCTACTTGCAACGTTACTTTGATCCAGCTTGGATCTAACTGAAATTTAGGACCTTGTTCAAGCCCAGCTTGGATCCAGTGTAGATTTAGCTTGAATCTAGCTTGGATCTAGTGAGGAAATAGCTTGAATTTAATTTAGAATTTCACTCGGACCTAACTTGGATTTTGTTTGCCACAGCTTGACTCCAGCCTGGACTCGCACCTCAGGCCTAGCCTTCGCAGAAACTTTGTCAGAACTTAGGATTAATACGCCGGAGTACTCGCTAACTGGAAAGAGAAATAAATAGACTCCGGGTAAAGTACAAACTAGTTCGAAACTGTCAAACAGACGACGACGTCCGGCGGTATTAAGAACGAAATATCCCGGATTTAGCTTGATGTGCCAAGCATAACTGCGCGAGATTCCGAATCGCTCCGAAATGCACTTTATCCGACAAAATGACGTGGCTTTCCTCAAGACTTTTCAAGACGTGTCAACTCCGGGCAGAACATACGAATGCATGGAAGAATACTACCATAAGAGAAAGCTAGTACGGTAGAGAGACAGCACGAACGACGTCACATATTATCATAGAAATAGAGTTTTTCGAGGTTCGAGCCGCTCAGAAATCGTCGTCGAGGCTCGTCGAGCTAATTTGCCAGCTCGTTTCGCGGCGTTTCCAGCCGAGTTATTTTCAAACCGGGACACGAGTTTACATGTTCGAGCATCCGGTCGTTTAATCCGTCGACGAATAATTTTTCCGTCAGGAGACTCGCGAACTCCTGAAACGGTGTTTTTTCCCTCGTCGAAAACCGTTGGGGACCTCGAGCTAAATCGTCAGTCGTTTTCCATGTCGATCCTCTCGATGTCAGTCTCGTCGAACGAGCCCTGCGGCGCATTAAAACGTCGAGACTTCCCGCAATTTTCAACGCAAACGCTCGTTAATCATGTTAGACCGTACCACTAAATAACCATCTTTTCTGAGACAATTCCAACCATGAACATTCCCCGCCAACGAATCCAATTTCCATTTCTGGGACTCGATATTGTTTTTACATCAATAGCAATCGTCCGGATGCTTTCGTCTCTTCTTATTCCACGGTCTTTCGTTTCGAAAGTCTGTAAGGTAAAGGCACCAGTAGTTGACCATTTTATAGAAAAACATAAAAAATAAGGTTTGAAATGTTCTTATTGTTTTGAAATTTAAACAACAGACGGCATGGCATCCGAGGTTCACTTTCATCAAAAGTGCACTTATAAGTGCGCTTATAAAAACCTTATTTTTATTTTTTTCTATAAAATGATCAACTACTAGTACATGGTCAACTACTGGTGCCTTAACCTTACCACGAGATCGACGGAACGGTAGATCGCTATTCCGTGGGGAAAGGCGTACCATGGAAATCCGCTAGACCAGCCTCCATTTCGCCGTGAAGCAACTCCATAGAGAAACCAGGAACGCGTTGGACGTTCTTTCGCGCGACTTTCCGCCCTAATTCGAGCCGCGAACGTAAAAGGATCGACGCCGCGCTCGCAGCTAATTACCACGGGCCCCAGTAATTCTCGTTCCCACTCACTGGCGCACGCAAATTTATGGCGATTCGCGAGGTGCCAGTTCGCCGGGCCAATTTGTCACGAGACACTGGCCACGATCCAGTAATCTTTTTACGAAACCCGCGAGCGAGTCTCTGACGCACGTCCCGTCTCTTTGTCTTCCTATCGCGTGTTCTCTAACCATTCACTATCAACGATGCACTGGGATATCAAGGTGTGAATGACATCGCGCGAAATTTTCACAAATCCTGTCCGACAGTTCCGACAGCCTCAAATATTCGGCAAAAATCAAACTTGTGGACGAGAAAAGAAATTACAGGAAGAATTACGAAAGTTGTAATTGATAAACAGCCAATTTAAGACACTCTCTAATAATGAGATCACTGACAAGCCCCAGATATTCGTAGGCTTTGAAACAAACCAAAGATTTAATAATTATTCCGATTACGTCTTAACACTTTGACTGTCAAACTAGAAACCTCAAAAATTCCATAAAATAAAAGTGTTATTTAATGAAATAAAAATTGGAAAAATTAAATGTATGATATTGAGTAGTCCTCAAATTTTCTTACATTTTACTGATCCTAACCTTTGGTACAATGAATATATTAACATGAAAATTTATTTTAAAATCTGGACAAATAATTCCGTCACCCGCATATGGGTGACAGGGCAGTCAACGTGTTGAGGCATACATTTTCATCAATCTGAGCGAGAACAATCAAGAAATATTGCACGATGAACGCCCCAAAGTCCGAATCAAATGATAATGTACGAAAAGGAGGATCTTGATCCTGAGATCCCTGACTGGTTCTAAATCTTGTCAATGTGCATCGCGCATCGGGGTTATAAAAATTAATCGACAAATAATGAAATTCGCATACCGAAGTTGCGCTACGAGTTGGAATGAATTTTTTCCTAGCTGAATGTCCAAAAGGGATCGATCACTATCGAAGGGCCCAGGACAGGGTATCCTTCCGTATCAAGGATCGCTTATTCGCCGGGTTCCGTTTAATCGAACGTGAAAAGCGTGTTTGTCGGGACGACAAAGGGAAGCGCCGGGCTCGGTGTGCATTCGTCTAGGATCGCGAGGAAGAAGTTGCGGGGCACGGATCCGTAAAAAGGATCTTCCGTCGACGAATATCGGATAGGTCAGGGCACCGGTCCTTTGGCCGACGTTGTGTTCCAGGTGGCACTGGCCCGACCTACCCCGTTACCTGGAATCGATTTTCCGGAAAGCTTGTGCAGTGTCAAATTGCACGGCGTCGAGTGCACGCATCGGTGCGTTTAACTCACGGATGATCGATGAACGTTCCGCCCGCGTCCATACAGGCAGAAAATGATGCCCTTGAAATTTGTCGCGCGCCTCTGCCTCCAGATATACGCGCTTGTTCGTAGCCGAGCCGCATGATGAATACGTCGCCCGTTTTCCCGTCGACGGTGTCCGCCGTCGGACGCAATAACCGGGCAAAATTGGACGAGGAATCACGGGAGACGTTCCGCGGATTGATCGCGCCCCTTGGATCCCCGATAAATAATCGACCCCGTGTTGGAGGGCGCCATTCATTTCGCGCTTGCAGTCTTTGTTCGGCCATTTTATTAAACGCTTCGGCCCTATTTCTAAAATGCCAAAATAACTCCGCGGTAGAACGGTGCAGGATCGATAAAAGGTACTCCGTAAGTTGGGATTTTTAATAACGGCGAGTATAGAATTTAGTTTATTTCATTCAGGAGACCAAGATGAATGCGTTAACTTTTCACTTGTCAGATCCCATCAAGATCTAGAAAATTGTCCTCGTCGTGTGTAAAAATTCAAGTGGAAGCAAGCCGATGAGTTACAGTAAGGAGCAAAACTGAACCAATAACCACAAGTTTTGTATAAATCATTATTTATTGCTATTAATATAGAAGAATAACAAAAAATCAACATTATAATTGTTTTTGTTTTGTATGATAGAATTCAAGAACAGTGGGAACAAATATCTCCCGATTATTGCAAAAAATTAGGAGAAAGTATGCCAAAGCGAATTAGTGCAGTTTTACAAGCACAAGGGTTGTGGACGAAATATAAAAAATAAATGATATATTAAATATTACCAAGTATTGGACATGGTGCTAAACCGAGTCAGTCTATTTTTGTTGCCATTGCTAAACGAGGAGACATTAATTACTGAAAAAAATTCTTAAGTTACTTCCAACTATGACAAAAACAATTATAATGTTGATTTCTTGTTATTCTTCTATATTCCTAGTAATAAATAACGATTTATAGAAAACTTGTGGTTATTGGTTCAGTTTTGCTCCTTACTGCAGAATCTATTTTTCCTGAACGGCGGTGTCCCGATTGAGAAGCGTTGCTAAAGGTAAAAAATATTTAAAAAATACGTGGCTAAATATTTCACGGAAGTTCTCCGCTCTAGTCGCTAGATAAAGTCCGAAAAAGGTGCCGGGCAACCGAATCGCACCATGAAAAATGTATGAAGCAGCGTGTTCCGCCGAATACAGAAGTTCCGCCGACAAACACGACCGCAAAAGTGATACCTCGGGAGACTTCTCTCGGCGGTGCTCTCGCGAAAATAGTTCGCCACGGCAAGAAACAGGCGAGTTCGAGATATCCACGGTCGTTCTCGCATCGGGGTCTTAACGCGCGGCGATAAAGTATGGCTTGGTAGTCCGCTCGGCCAGACTCGGGAAGTCGGTTTTGCGCGTAGGGCTCCCGGGGAAGTTGATGGAGAAATCTTCGGACATATTTTAGCGATGGTAACCGAGGCGGCGCGGCGCGCGGCTGGGGCTTTATTTTACGATATCGCGCATTTATCCGGGCCGAATTGCGGCACGTCAAAGTGCTTCTACATAACCGTGATGATCGATGAACGCTTTCGACCGCGTTCGTGTAATTTCACGGGACTCGGAGCGAGGGGTGTCGGCAGTGGAAGAGAGGGCGAGGCTGCTTGGTGCTCGATGCACTTCCTACGATCGATACATCGATAATTACTGTGACGAGTTCGAAAGCGACGGCGGTGTCGCGAGACCGAGCGGTAATGGAAAAACAAAAGAGATATTGGCCGCTCTCTCTCCCTCTCTGACTCTTTTCTTTCTACTTCCGTTTGTCTCTATTTTCTGCAAGTAGTATAATAACGTGCAAGATCGGACAGGAAGGGAATCTACCCGCGAGAAGGAAGCTCCGACATTTTTTCCTGAGCCGTTTGTTCTTCGTTCCCTCGGAAATCAAGATCGGAAATTCGTTGGCCGCGGCTGCCTTGAAATACGACTGAAACTGTGTCTGACCATTGTTCGACGTTTCCACTTGCAGGGAACATAGATCACGCCGCGGTATTGTCTGTGCCCTGTCAGTACCGCTATCGGTCAATTTATATCCAACTATTGTTGAGCACAGCCACACCGTACCGCCGGTAAACTTTGTAAGCATTAACCTAAGTAGAAACAGTCGACAATGGTCGTATCGGCGGTCCACTCGTGCTTAACACCTCCGGTTCCACGTAGATATTCAAAACTTATCGAATGGCCACTGAAATCTCAGAAGAATCAATCTTAGTTCGGAGTACACTTCGTTAGTAGAATAATTCTGTTGTGGTCAGACGTGGAGGTGCAATAAAGTGCTCCAATGTGAGTTCAAACTTAATGCAAGCTAGATGCAAGTTAGAGCACCGTTTAGGGTCCAAGTTAGGTTTTTGGTAGGACCTAAATTGAATCCAAGCTAGATCCATGTGGGATCCAAGCTGGATCCCAGCTATTTCAAAATTAGGTTTAGATAAGGATCAAGTAAGGTCCAAATGAGATCTAAGTTAGGTTGGAGGAAGGTCCTAAATTGATTCCGAACTAGATTCGATGTAAGATTGACTAGAGATTCTGAATTTCGTAAGATTCCAACACACAGGACAATTTTTACACAAAAAGTCTTGTACAACAATTATAATTTCAGAGTATTGATGTGTTACCGTCAACTTATACAACTGATTTAAAGAAGAAACAAATTTTCATCGAGTTCCAGTACCTTGTAATTGATGGGAAAATTTTTATTTTGAGATCCTGAATTCGTGAAGAATCCTGAACCTGCGGTCACTAACAGATCGAGAAGTGCCCAGATTACTAAAGATCGTCTTTCTCTTTCGACAACATCTTTGCAAAGGGTCCGAGTCCATTAACTGCAACGCAAAGTTGTCACCGAAGCATGAAAGTAAGGAAGAATTGCGAAGGTTTTAAAAATTCGCGCGGGGTACGCGACGCGTTCACAACGGTGAATCCGAGCTTAGCAACCTCGGGTGGAAATACAGATCCGCGCGTCACGCTCGACCGTCGCATCGCAAAACAGTCCGCGAGCAGCTTGGGATCGCCTATATTGAATTGAATTCCCGATTCCCGGGTTTAATCTCGCTGTTCAGACTGCGCTTAAGCGAATCGAGACGCGACGTTCGTGACATTCTTACGCGCGTTCTGCATCCGATTACGTTCTGGCGTACGACGTGATGCGATATGAACCCCGCGGACACGGTGTCTCGTGTGTTTTCATGGCTGCGAGACGGCAGCAGACGGCGAAGCTAATTTGTCCGTAGACTGACTGGCTTTTCGCCAGCGATATTCCAAGCATTTCGCAGGCGCGGTTTCTCGCCTGGCTTGGAATTATTCATTTTTATTACGGACTGGCCCGTCAATCGATGATCGTCGACGAAGGGCCATTGTTCTTCCTCGACGTCAATGAAATAAATCCCTACCGCCGAGGCCTGCTCTTTTCACACGCTGGTGGCGAGCGCTCTCTCGAACAGTCGTTAGCGGTTTATATTCCGTGGAGAATGATCTGTTTGTAGGTTTGCGCTAAAATTGTTTTTAACACACTATCGGCAGGAAGGGTATTAATACCTTTTCCACAAAGTGGCGCTTATCGGCGGGTCGGGTATTAATACCTTTTATGCAGAACGTACGCTAAGTGTTAGTAAAACACTTATCAATGCTTGTTTTTTTTTCATTGTCACCAATTTTTGGGCAGGAATGATGTTTTTAGTTGTTTTTCGCAAAGCCTGACCAGTGTTTAGTCCTAAAATTAATTAAAAAAAAAAAAAAAATTAGAGTCAATAAAATTACTATATAAGAAACTGAATAATAAAATATTGCTAAACATTATTACGCTTTACTCTTATTACATGAACTTTTAAAACTTTAAAAAATTAACAATTATTGTTTGGTCCATGTTATACATTAAATGAAGTGATAGAAAATTAAATTTCATCTACATCTTCGAAATACTATGTGATACCTATTTTCCAAATTTCATTGAAATCCTACTATTAGACGTGAAGATATTACATGTTTTCTAAAAAGTGCACTTTTTTCATACTTCACTAATTTTCGCCCGCTATACGTGTGAGTCAAGCTCATGATGTTACCCGCTGATAGTGTGTTAATTTAACTGCAGTCTAGTTTAAACGCGTGTTCATTTCCTCGTGCGTCTACCAACTGTAAAAATTTCTAATCTACAATTCAGATAAAGACAAAGTCCTTTTTGTTAATACAGTATAACAATAACATATCAGTGTTTAAATTAATGAGCTGGGAGTCCCTGACCCTTCGGGAAAATTTTAAGAAGAATGATGCTCTTCGGAAAAGATTCTAGGCGATACTGTCAGGTACATTAGGCTCATCGTCCTGCTCCTCGGAGTCTCTAGAAAGGTTTACCCGTGAGAAGAGCAATTGCTGCAGTCTTGTCATCAGCGAAGAATCGAAGAGACAGCATGGCTTCGAAGCCGACGGGGACTGTCAACAAAATAACAACAAAACAAAAATCTGTTGACGACTCGGATATTTTATCGATTAACGGAACCGGAGGATCCACGTCGAAATCCGAGGGCCCGGTAATCCGATCGGCCGATTCTCTTTTCCCCCGGTGCATTCACCAGTCCACGAGGAATATCATCGGCGACGACAGGATGTCGATGGAGGACCCTCTCCGAAACAAGAGAGGAAGATGGTGAAATAAAGAAAAGAGGGGTACCAGGGGAGCGAAAGCTTTCAAGAAGGCCAAGAGGCGATCGAGGGAAGCTTATAGCGCTTTTATTGTAGTGTTTCGAAAAGCTTTAAACTGCCTCTAAAACTGTCGGGCTTTTATGACCACGCGGCGAACAGCGTGTCCGATTTTTGAAGCAACAATCACTGTACCTCCTTCTCTTTCTCTCTCTCTCTCTCTCTCTCTCTCTCTCTCTGTCGGTCCCTCTAGTGTGGGTAAAGCGACGAATCAAGGAATTCACGAAACGATAATACATTTTGTTGTTCATTAAATGGCCGGATCGATGCGCACGAGCGGTTTTACACACTCCAAACGTGATACGATTATCATTGGATGATCAAAGCGAATCGCCGAATCCTTCACCGGTATGTTAACATCAACACGATTTTAGTTTATTAATTGTCTCTTTATAGCGCCGGGCTTATGGATCACTTTCCACTGTACCGAATAATTAGAGGATCAGCTAAATAAATAAATTATTCTTTGACCGCATTCCGGGCAATTTCGGGTCTTTGATTAATGCGTCAATCGCGTGCCCCGCAGAAACATTGCGATATTACCGTGGAATCGGCCGTTGTACGGGAAATTACACCGTGTAATGATCTGCAAAACATATTGAAATAAACATTTACGTGTTATTACGTTTATCCATTATCCTTTGTATATAACGTCACATTTACTCTCTTCTTTATTACTGAATTAACGCAATCGAACCGCTCCTAACAAGTTTCATTTCTGCTCGGGGCTTATTTTTCGCGCGACAGCGTATCGTTGATTTTAATCGTATCATTTTTCCCCCCGATGGAATGTTACTTATAACGCAATACAATACGTAAAATAGAAATGTTTAAATTTCCTGAACAGTTCACAAGAGTTGCGGCACGTGTCTAGACACAATTACTCTTTGTTTCTTCGATGCATCAGATCGGTAATTGATCTTCCCCATAAACGAGGCCGCTTAAATAAATATACTACGGAAATTTCAAAATTTTTAAACAATGCACAACAGTCGAAACACTCGATCAATTTTCTGCGTTTCTTCGGTGCACCGTCCGTAATTAATTGCCCCCGTAAACGGGGCCGCTTAAATAAATAAATAAGCCCACCACTGAGCTCACAATATATTACAGAGATGCCCAAATTTTCTGAACAATGCACAAGAGTTAAAGTGGTCCACCAATCATGCACCCAAATTTCAGCATTTCTTCGGTGCAGCGGCCGTAATTAATTTTTCCCGGCAACGGGGCCACTTAAATAAATAAATAACCTGGCCGGTGAACGAATTCCCGTGCCAGCCGTGTCACCGAGCGAATATGAATTCTTTATAAATTACGAACGCATCAGAGCCTGTGGAAGAATCAAAATTGCTCGACGAGGGGTGATTCCGGAGATACGGAGCAATTGAAAATTAAACAAATGTCCAGCAGTACGTTCGCTGGATATTCCATTCCGCGGAGATACTCCATAATCAAGGGACACGTGTTTATAAACGCATCTTTGTCCCGTTTCAATGGTCCGCGTCAAGCCGCGAACCGGTTGCGCAATTTATTAACACTCCCAGAGAGTGAGAGAGAGAGAGAGTGTGAGAGAAACAATTACCATTCTCGTTACAGCGTTCCGCGTTTGCGAAAGCACCGTGGTCTAACGGCACGTTAACACTCGGCCCTGTTAACATTTCCTCCGCCTTTGGTGTTTGTCGGGCCCTCACAAAGGACGGTCGCAACGGGCGCGCGTGCGATTCAGTAATTCAATAAATGATGACGCGCTGACACCTTCGGCCCGGCAGTTTTGTAATTAACGCTGATTGGCCGCGTTTAATCCGGCCCTCGTATATTTTCGGCGCCGCGGGAACACTGGCGGCATAGCTAATCCCGTGATAGATACGATTCGCTCGACCATAAGTGGCGGGTCTTCGTTTCCCTTCGACGACCTTGAATTCCACTTCACCTCAAAAAGTAATTCATTTGTTTCGCCTTGTGACTTTCTGACGTGTCACTCTGCTGTATTTGCGCAGGCAATGTGGGCGTGCGGGAATTATTTTGTGCGGAGGATAGCTCATTACACTCGTTGGTTTCAGTGTTCTACTTCAGCTCATTCATTACAGAATTAATTAATTTCTATTATTTTGTGTAGTTTCGTGCATTCATTCCGTTACGTTAGAGCGGGTATAATATTTGCTAAGTCGCGGTGTATGAAAATTAGACGAATATACTCTTTGGTCTCATTGTCAGTATTTTACTTTACTCCATTCGTACGACAATTAATTAGTTATTAATCTTTTCTTTTATTTTCGTAGTGCTTTACGCGTGCTTTCCGCTGTGTTGGAACGTTTATATATTTTTCAATCGCAGAAAATACAGGAAATTATAATTTTCTGCAGCAATTAGGACCCTCGACTTTTCAAAAGATTCCTCGATTTTAAGCACGATGAAACACTCCAATATATAATTTATTCACGAATTCACTTTGAAGTGGCAATGTAATTACCAAGAAAAAAAAATAAATGAAACAACCTTTGAATTTCTTGCTCGATGACGCATGCAGCTGCAATTTAAAGAAGTACTGCAAAATATTTCAAGGAACATTCAATGTTTCCTGTCGCAAATGCCCGACAAGCTCGAAAAAGATGAATTGCTTATCGTGTAATTAGAACGTAGTATTTTCCGCATTTCTAAAGCATCAAACTCTTCAAAAAGCCGCACAAGCATTCAACGCAGTTTCATTTCTATGTTCAATTTACTGAAAACCGTCATCGGCAAAGGGCTGAAAATTCCATTTAATTTCAATTTCATGTTTTTTCTCCCCCCTCCCCCACTAATAAAAGTGTAAATTTATATTAACTCTCCGCAGTCTGATAATCATATTTGACCGAAGAACGAACGAACGAGCTCGATGATTCATTTTCGCAGAGACCACCTTTCGTCCATTTCTGTAATTTTAAAGAACCGAATCGGAAATCCGTCGGACGGACAGGCTTTGGCAGTTCTAGTGTGAAACGAGTTACATTCTGCCGCTGCGTGACATGCAAATTGAATTCCGGGAAAAAGTTTAAATAATTCCCTTCCAAAAATTTGTCCGAATCTTCCCGGTGAACTGAAAACTCTTGCTCGACAGAACGGTTACGATGAAACCTTTTTTTTTCTGTGGAAAGTATTGTCGCGTAATATCAAGTGTACCACTGAAATCTCACATTTAACGTTACCCGACCTGGTGTATTTCCAATTCTGAAGGTCTGAAAGGCCATTTTGGACGCTTGCAAAATTCATCGAGGCACACGCGACTTCTTAAAAATTCAATAAAAAATGATTTAATCGATTAATTCACAAATATATAAATTGAAATCCATCACGCAACCTCGTGTATCTCCAATTCTAAAGGAGATACACGAATTTTTAGAAGTTTGCAAAATTCTTAGAGGCACACGCGGCTTCTTAAAAACTCAATAATAAATTATTTAATCGATTGATTCACAAATATTATAACCTGCAAGAATATTATATTACATCACGCAACCTGATGTATGTTCAATTTTGAGGGTCTGAAGAATCATGGAAATTTTCAAAATTTTTTGGGGGCACGTAGGAGGCGATTTTGGGTGGGGGATTTCGCGGTCGCGTAAAACGCGAATTATTAGGCGAATCGATTTCCCGAATATCGAGGCTACACGGGATAATCCGTCGCTTGTCGGGGCTCATTGTTCGCGTGGAAGCTGCGCAGCTAAATTACCGGAGCGCGCCGGTTATCATCGTTACGCCGCGGAAAGTCGCTGATCGGAATAATTACCGAATAATTACAAGCGGAAAATTGCGATCTCGCGCGGGCGCTCCCGTCGGAATCGGGACGCTGTCCGCACGCGTTTCATACCGGTTTCGCCTGGTCTCCCAACGCGAGCGCCGTTAACGAGGAAAAACTAGCCGTTCGACAGCTGCGTTCCGCCAATTTCCTTTCGTTTCGAAACTCTAACGGCGTGTGACGGTCGCTCGTACCCACGGAACGACGTAATAACGCTGGCCCGAACCGGATTATTCCGATCGATAGATATGAAGCGAGACACGCGCGCCGGACAGCCACGGAAATACTTACACCTACAACATTTCCACATGCGAATTATCGAGGCGCGTGAACGGTCCCTTCGGTGCGTTGCCCAGAAATGACTGCAGAAATGATCCTGGCATCACACGCCTCCCGATTTTAACCCCTTAACTTGTACGCTCGAGTTAATTCGAGCGCGCTAAACAGGCCAAACTGTGCACACTCGAGATAATTCGAGCGGCATTGTATTTTATGCTGCTATAACAATGTGAAACAATGTGAAAGCAAAGAAAAAAAAATCGTTTTATTGATATTTATCATTTACATGGGATTGTAAGCTATAACACTTATTTATTCAAGAATAAAATATAACCTTTTTCCATGGAACCATGGAACGGACCTTTTCCATTGATTTTTTTTTTTGGCCGGTTTAAAAAAAAAAACTGTGAGTTAAGGGGTTAACAGACGGTCGCAATTTTTCTTGCTTCACAAAATACTGCCACGATCTGCACACTTCGAGCTCGAAATACCACGTTCCCTCTCAAAGAATAACTGCGGAGAATCCTTTCGAAACGATTCAGCACTCGACCGCCTGCTCGGCGGAGATCAATTGCGATTATAACTGTGCCCCGGTAATTCTTTTTAATTTACAATAATAGCGGCTTAATCTACATTCCTCCGAGCTGCAAAAGTCGTGCTCGACAAAGGGAAACCTCCGCCAGGAACCGATAGAAATTAACATCGATCTCGAACATTGCGCGGCCTCGAACAATCGAGATTTTCATGGTAATTCTTTTTAACCGAGAATAATCGAGCGGTTAAACTGTGTTTCTCATGCTTTAAAGTTCGTGGAGAAAGGTTCGCGAATTGTCAGGGAAATGATCGGACCCGAGCGTGACCGGTTAATAGGGTCCCGTTTCGAATGGCCGTGCTCAAAGTAATTTTTGAGACGCCAGTCAACCGTCCATGATCCTCTCGAGGCCTCCGTATTTCCCGATCGATCGATCCCGCAGGTTTGTCGGGACAGCCGAGGGAATATGAGATAAAAACAAGCGAAAAAAAAATCTGGCCGTAGAGCGTGACTCGAAACGAAGTAACTTTTGTAAATTGAATAAATTTGGATCAAGCAATTTTTGGCGAGATTGATTTCAACGGAAACGACGGACAAGGGGAACAGAAGGGGGAGGGGACCCAGGGGCTTGCCGCATCGTGGGCCGTGCGATCGTATTTTCCGCTGAATTCGGCGTACGCGATTTTATAGCGCAACGCCGCTGCCGCCTCGTAATTTGCAATTTAATACGGCACGATATCCCTGCGGAATGCCGAGCCGAAACGTCCTCGCGCGATTAAAAAATGCGGAACGTAATTTTTTTTTTTATTGTAGATCGAGGCTCGATCCCGACGGCCGGACAGCTTGATGGGCGGCGGATTATATCGAGACGGACGGACGTATTAATGTACGTGAAATTTAAGAGAATCGTGAGAGAAAGGCATCGCAATAACACGATATTAACGTTCGAAATTTATTTCTTTGTATAGCCTTTCACCGGTGCTCAAAATTACGAGTTCGACTTTTAATAATGAAACGCGAAATTTTTTCGACAGCCTCGCGCGCGCAGATTTTACATGAAAAATACCGGGGTTCTGAATTCATTTATAATTACAAACTATTCCAATAATCGTGTCATCTAAGTCATGTTTCATCTAATTCGAATACAAGTTGCCATAGCAGCTTGAAACCGAGACCTAATCGTGATCAAACACTATCTGAAATTAGTTTAGCTTCTCTCATAACTTCTGTTGACATATTCGCCAGCAACGCCAATTAATACCATAATATTAACATTTAAAATCTAGTTTAACAATTTCAATGAGTCTATGTTGCAACGGTAAAATACAAAATGTTTATGGAACACTTGCGATTTTAAATACAAAATACAGGATCCTACGGTTCAGAATGGACGTTATGGTAAGCTCAGGCTACAGTTAACGAGAAAAGACATTAGGGAATCGAGGAAGCCGTCGCAAGAAGAGAATGCGACATTCTTCGCGACTCGCGTCGATCATTCAGCCCGAGTTTGGTCGATCTATTCCCGGGGCGCACATAGTTCGAATAGTTGGCTGGTTAGTGGTTAGTAACAGCTGGTAACAGTATAATCAAGGGATTGCTTACAGATACGCCGCGAAGATAGATTGTAATTAATACCGCCTAGGATAAGCGAGATAACCCTTTATCTATTGTTACGAGGAGTTAATGGGATTAATAACAATAATAATCGCCTGCGTCGCGTAAGCCTTCAAGCTCTGGATACAACCTCGACGGAATCCAGACTGGTCCTGAGTCCACCCAGGATCCGATCCCTGACTTATCCTGAATCCCGCACGAACCGGACGGATTCTATTTCCTCCTGAGCATTCTATTACCGCCATACTTTCATCTGCAATGCTAAACAACAAGGATTGTATCGCTGCTCGGCCGACCACTTTATAGTTTGTCGCTGCATTCGAAATACGACGAAAGGCAGTCCCATCGTCTTATATCGGAATAAAATTGTATACAGTAAATTCACGATACTTGTCAGCAACACGGCTCTTGATGTCGTTTATTCTCCAGGCCGTTGATCTGCGCCGAACGTAGAAAAGTACAGCGATGCTTGCCGCCGAGGAGTGCAAATACATTCGTCCTATATTTTATTAGTCAAAGTCACAGCTGCAAATGCTGTCGACGAGATACTACTATTCTTCGTATTACGTTACAATCCTCGGCGACCGAGATCTCTCAAACATTTTGGTCCCTCACCAGATATATGCCGCGGTAGCGGGGATAATTCCACGTTTGGTAACTGGTGGTACAAGCGAAAAGGGGGTGATTCTACATGAAAGAATAAGTCGAAAATATAGAATAAACATTTTTTGTTTGAAGCTTTGTTTTCGAGAAAATCGACTTTGAAGATCTGTCAGGTTTGTGTGCTTTAGTATATGCAGGAAGTAGATTTGGTTGGTCATGATCAGACGCGTCAGACAATTCCTATCGAATAGCATGCGTATTCGCTGCATTGGAAACTCGATTTTCTCGATAACGAAACTTTGGATGAAAATATTTTATTCTATATTTTCGACTTATTTTTTCATGTAGAATCACCCCCTTTTCGCTTGTACCACCAGTTACCAAACACCCTGTATATCGCGAATTCACTGTAATTGAAATATTGGTGTGAGTGACTCCGGCATAGGCCTAGAACTCGCAGGGGTCGGAGGGTTAATAATGTGTTCGTTAAATACGATCCTAACTTAGCCTCGTTTCTTTAGTCTGGTAGTAGTACATTTTTATCAAAAATATTCGTCTGTGATGAGAACGTTCGAAAAATTGTGTCCATGTTTCATCTGGTTTGAATAAAAATTACATCGAAGCTGAACAAAAATATGAGGCCTGATCTATACGAAACGCGAATCAAATTTACCCCAGCGATTTTCCAAAATCTTTATCGGAATTACATATTCATCATCCAGCCGTCAACAAGTCCTAAAAATCCTGGGTCACGTACGCACGATTACTCGCGCAATTCAAATCGAAATTGCGGGCGAAGCTGCGAATCAACGGACGCAATTACATCGGGGCGCGCGTTCTAACCGGTTGAATCGTTCAATTACGGTCTTTTGCCCGGCGACTCGATACCGTGCGTCCCCGGGCCGGCTCATTTGTCCCGTCGCAATATTTATTTCATCCACTGGCAAGCGAGTCGCTCGCTTGAAGAATTCATTACGCGAATAATCTCGGCATTTGTCGGCGTTTAAATGGACGGGACGGTACAATCCCGAGTATTGTTCCGCGGTCACGGAATCTAGGCTTTAATTAACATCGCCAATATTACAGGGTTTCAGCGACAATATTTTCGTTGACCCAGAGTGCGCCGCACGGCGATGGTTTTTCACGGCTGTTGACTTGCGCGCGTGCGGAACGTTTGTCTCGATACGGGTCGCTTTTGTCGTTCGTGTTGTCCATCGGGGTGCGCGGTGACGTTTTTAATTAACGGGAGAACACTGTGCGCTGCTCCCACGGGGACCAGATTACCACCGTGATGTCTGAAGGTTGGGATTTTACGTCCACGGCCAGGCGCGTTCAACGTCTGCACGCGAATCACAGCTTGTCTCGTGTATCTTCCCGTAGAAAAATAGCACAAAATACTTACCATCTTCGCTCATTCTATAAAGGCGATCTGTCTACTTTGATGAATTTAATTCTTTCGAAAAAAAAAGTTTGTTTTAATCTGATTGCAAAAGTTCGTTCACGATTTTCACAGACCTCGAATATTTACGAAAAAGAATCCTAGGAAAGCAGGAAATAGCGGTTAGTACAAAATTAATTAACACGTGCCCCACCATCGTCACGAAGGTAGGAAAATTAATTTTATCCACTTATCGCCTTTTAAACTATTTCGATATTTTATGAAAGAGGAGCGTTGCATTTATTACAAGCTGGTGACAGCGAACGTGCTAATAAAACCAAAAATTAACCATTTGCCTTTTATTTTCATAACGGCTGCAGGAATTTTTGCAATCGTTTAACAGAACGTGTTGGAAAATCGATAATTGCATTGTAGAGCATTTCAATTGATTTTAATATGTATTCATATGTATGTGTTTTTACCTATATTTTGCTAATTATCTGCATTGATATCGAATATTGAAGAGATGCTGAGCGAGTAGGATGCGCGTCGATAACGAACACACTCGGCAATCTTTAATTTTAATAATTTCGATGGATGCTCGTTCGAAATCTTTAGCCCAAATCGTTGCTTGTTACTTTCCGCCCATCGGGCTGCGATAATCGTCCGTACCTCTTGTTCGCGAACGGATTCGAAAGTTCGGGATTGAAAAGTTCTACGTTTCCGGGCCGCCGCGAAGTGCCAGTCGATGTAGGGATTTTTGAAGAAATCATCTGCGAAGAAAACCGGGAAATGGAAGCCTCTCACTCGACGGGAAACTCGAGGCGCCTTCTACACACCTTCTCTCTTTCTTTCCTCCTCTCTCTCTCTCTCTCTTTCTCTCTCTCTCTCTCTCTGCATTTCTATTTCTCGAGCCTCGGCGCGTTCTCTTGCAAATTCTCAAACGATTCGGGCTACTCGAGTTCCCTTGGTGCTTTGAGACACGTGTGAATGAGAAGCAGTACGATGGAGAAATAAAACGTTCGCACGACTCCCGTTTGAAATGATCAAACACAGGATTCTGAAAAAAAAAGAGGATACGGAACGCAATTTACTCTCTATTCTTCCTATAAATCATTTCTCTTCACATCTAAATGAACTGGGAATTTTACGCACTAATAGAAAAAGTAGGTGGAACGATAGTTTAAAAGGGATGTAAGAGTGTCGGTATATTAGCATCAACTTATTAGAACTATTCAAGGGAGAAACAAATTTTTATTCGAATCCATTATCTCGTAACCGATGAAGAACATTTTCATTTTCCATAAAGAATTTGTACTAGAATTTGTACGAACTTGTAAATGAAACGTCAAATGCGCTGCTCGGAGTTTAAAGGGAAAGAAATCTAAAACAGAATTTTAAATTATTATTCCAGTATACCTCTGGAATCAAATGGATGCAGGTTAAACAGACGAAAGCTCAAGGATCTCTTACAGAATTCCGGTTCCACAGTAAATGAATTATCAAACGTCTTTCAACGTCCGTACACAGCGTGTTACGAGAGTTCTTCCGCAGACGGACAGACAGACACAGATCCAAACCAATATTTACGGGGGCGCAGAGAAAATAAACACAGCTTATTGCACCTGTTCCCATTTGAACCAGGATACCCAACGTTGGTTAAAATTCCCTCAGACGTTGCTTTCGAGCCTGAAAAATCCACTAGAAGCCGCGGAGCACTTCGCTGTATGCTAGACGCACTCGTTCCCAATTTTTCTTATTACGATCGCGTGCCCGGGCGCGAGACCCGACTCGCGAGAACCGAGCGGCGTGTTACCCCGAGCACTTAGACCTAAAATTTATTCCCCCTCGGGTTTTTCGCGCGTCGAATACCGAGCCGATAAAACGGTGGAATCGTGGACTCCTGCGAGAAATAAATCGGCGATCGAACATACACACGCAGCCCCCGCCGCCGCTGATCTCCCGTGACCACTTTCGAAAAGATCGCAGACAGCAATTCCAGCGAGATCGTCGCGGCTCCGCGGAGCAATTAAGATTGCGACCACTTCATGAATAACAAATTCGACGATGGCTTTCAACGTATTACCGATCACGAACCCGGCGCACCGTGTTCCGCAACGGACGCGCCGCATCCATTTCATATTTTCTCGCCCGGGGGACGCTTCCGTGCCGCGGTAAAAGCGTCGCGAGGCCGACGTCGAGTGCGACGGATAACGAATAGCTGGTAGAACGGCGTCGTGAGACGCGTCTCGCAGGATTTTAGGCGCGACGCGGCGCGCCGGGACCGCCTTGCAGCTGCCGCAGATTTGCATTATTTTTCGTTTAAAATGCAAACTCCGCGCCGCGGCGCGACTAACGAGCTAAGAGAGACCAGATCTCCTGATACGATTTTGTTGCACGTCGTCTTCGGTCTGGAGCCAGGGACAAAGGGCCGGGGCGTTAATCGTGTTTACAGGGCGCGAAGTTCAGCTGAAAGGCCCTTTTTCTTCGGCGTAACGATTTTGTTGAAATTCTTGCTAGAACACGTTCCAAAATTGTCTGGAAGAATTCCCTTTAAAATTGAGTCAATTTAGTCTCAGCTAAGCAGCAGCTTTTCTTAATTTTTCAACATGTTCTCCGTAATTTTGTTTAAACCTAAATACGCGTATCACAAAGTGCTATCTTCCACCTATAATTTAATCCATCAAACGTAAAAATATTCCCAAGGGAAAACATTTTATAGTTGCTTAGAAGAATTTACTTAAAGTCAAGTCAATTTTGAATTGGTTAAGGGTCAGCTTTTCTTAATTTTTCGATATGATTTCCGTGATTCCTTTTGAACCTAAATACCTGTATCATAAAGTATTATCCGCCAGTTCTAATTTAAGCCCTCGAACGTTCAAAAATTCCTACGGGAAAGCATTCTAAACTCGCCTTAAAGTATCCCCCTAATTTGTATCGCCAACGCTATCGTCGAGCGACCTTAGTTCAGTGTTTAGAAATTACAGGAAGCTCGACATCAAAGAATCATGCAATATAAATTTAACCCCGAGGGAATAAAATCAATGGATATAGGAACCTCTTTCCGTTCACAGTTCCCTTCAATCTTCACTGCGCAGCAGTTCTTGCGATCTTGCACGACCAATTGGCTGCGACTCGCTTTATAACAGACTTTCCCGACGATACGGGGCTTCCGGCGTGTCTCTTTGATTTTACTTTTAAATGCAATTACCCTTGAACAACAATTCAAAGATAAGATGCCGCAGCCTTCTAAGCTCTTCCACGCAGAATTTCTGAAAACGCTGACCTTTCTTTGTGGCGTCGCGCGACGGTTGAAGTTCAAGTATGCGTTGACATTTGTGGAAAAGCGTGTCGGTACCGTCGGCGTTCTGAAGACATAGTTGCAAAGGCAATACCGATCGGGCGGCATTAAGGCCGGCGAGGAGGGCAGTCTTTGACATTTTACATTGGCCGGTAATGTGATCAACGAGAGCGCGTTATGTGTCATTAAAGCGCGGCCACGGATATAGTTTCCGGCGAGCAGTCTGCGGCAAAAGCATCGACGGGACCTTTGGATCGAGTCATAGCGTTTCGATGGGGATAATAAAATTCGCCGGATAATTCGCCTGTGACGTTATACGACGGCACCGGTCTTACATTTATTAGATCCCCTAACCGTGGCTCCGGAACGTCCGTTCCTTTTATCCGTGCGAATTCACGAGCACGGAAAAAAGGAACGGGCTGGGGAGGGGGGTAAAACCGGAAACCGTAATCATCATCGGCCGTACGTCTTCGGGAACGGGTAATTAGATCGTTCGAGCATGTCCGGATTTTCGGTTGGGACCCGATAACCACTGTAAAACTCGACCCGTGAAACGAAATCCCAGCAGCGCTCGAAAATTGACGAAATTTATGTTTTCCTTAGCTGGCTCCCTTTGAGACGTGGTTCCAACCTGATTCCATTAATCCTGTTTCATGCTCGGCCATGTAGGATACCGTTTATTCACGTCAGACTTCATTTCGAATGAAATTAATGCCGAAACTCCGTCGGGAACACGCCGCACCGTGTTATTTAGCAGGTGCGTCTGACCAATTTTCGGTTAAACTACTGAGAAAAGTGTGGAAATCGACTGCCAGCGGCGCCGAGTTGCTCGTTCCCGGTTATAATTGGTTTTGAGATGATGAATAATGACATCTCTATCGCGTGCTCCCCGTCGCATCATGATTTCTGTGTACCGCAGGTGGAAATATCAATCATAAGTCAGACGTAGTGGAAATATTTCAAACTTATTTTTCCTTGCGAACGGAGGCCTTAATCGAGAAATGTTATTCCTCGCTTTCGATCCGTATTTCTATGGAGAATCACCCACGCTATCAATAATTGACCGAAATTGTTTATACGAATATTTAAACAATCAAATTAGAAATTCACATATTTCCTCACCTTCATTCCCGTGGGATTTTCGATGCTGCGATAACTATAACGCTTCGAGTAATTAATCCCTGGGCTCAGGTCCATCCATCAGGGAGGAGAGTACTCTATAGCGTAAAGTAATGCGCGTACACGAGCCTCAATCAGCACGCAAGTTACACCAGCCGTATTTACAATGTCAGCCCACGTTAGTTAGCTGTTCAACACGATCTAGTACAACGACTAAGAGGTGTTCAATACCGGCCGCAGCCGGGTAAACGCGACGTAACGAAGGACCCATAACAATTTATCGCCGATGCTCGGGCCAATCTGCCTGCGGAAGACATTAATTACAACTTCCGCGGACCCCGTCGCCTCTTAATTAGACATCGTTCAAAGCGATTCGTTCGAATCCTGGCTTGCTCGTGGACTATGGAATTACCCCGTTTTTCCTTTCCGAAGACAAATTACGCGTTTGGAACACTCTGCTCGAGCAAATGGCCACCATAACGTTCCTCTTGCCCCATGCTTCAAGAAAATGAAAAGGAATTGTACTAATAATTATAACAATAACGCCGAACGATTCTCGAGATTCTGGAAAGAAGGATAATGTCAGATTAACCTAAATTTCTGTACACTAAACGACGGGCTTCCGCGAATTTATTGCACTTGTTACGGGCGTACAAAGGACAGTTAATAAATTGTTGCGGTGAATGGAATGCAGTTCGAAATATAATAGCTTCTGTTTTGTGAACTGGCAATCACAGTGATTGAAGAAATAAATTTCCATTCCAGCTGGAATCTTTTTAGGAACTTGTTAACCTCGATAATATTTTCTTGTTATCAGAAACAGAGTAGAAAGATTTGTTTACATTTTTTAGGTACAATAGATGGGGATATTCGAGTTCATAAAAGTCTGTATCTACTTAAAGAGCTGCATCTACTTGAATATATTCAGAACGGTTGTTTTACGATGGTAACGTGACACGGTATAACTTGTCTGATAAAATAAGGGTGTTGATAGAAGGGATTTCGCTTCATGAAAATCTGCATCTACTCAAAATACAGTGAGAACGATTGTTTTACCACGGTGACGTGACACAGTATAATTTCTCTGTATAATAATCATTGAGACACAACAAGAGTCCTGATGCAAGAAATTGTACGTCGTCGAAATCTGTATCTACTTGAAGAGCTGTATCTGTTTAAAAAGCTACATGTACTTAACCCTTAAACGAAGGTCGATAGTCGGTTTCCTTCTGCATGATGAACATTTTACGATGTTAAGAGAGCAGTCTGTTGATGATTTAGACTTTTCGATGTTTTCCATAACTATATTCAAATCCTAGAAAGTAAATGCCGAAATATGAGTGTGTCTAATAATTTGACCTCGTGTAATCAATTTTTATATATTCGTTAAAACCAACTATGCTGTACCGACGTCGTCCCTGCAGGTTTACACAGTTGCATCGACTCGGAAGAATGTCAGAACGATTCCGCGCGGGTAACACGACACAGAAACACATTACCGATGCGAAAAGTGCAGGATATTTCTCGGGAAGGTGTCACCGGATCGCATTGACGTTCGATCGCAGCGATAGGCGCGTCTCTGAGAGATATTTACCGTGGCGAAATTAAAAATCTCGTCGCCACGCGATGTTCGACGAGAGACAGTTCGACAGTCAAGCGTGTTTCGCAACCATCATCGACAGGATATAAGAAATGTGGGTCGCGCGCGCCTCTGCGAGCTTTGAGAGAAAGAAAAAAAAAAAGAAAAAATCCGTGTCCGTTCTCGCAATCATAAATCCGGCGAGTCGCAGAATCAGAATCGAGCCGGTCGAGCAGGCGTCAAGCGTTTCTCGCGAGGCATGGATGAGCATTTATCAGCCCGGGGGATCGATCGATCCCAGCTGATCTATCGCATTCTTTACGCGCCGTCGGACAAAGCTTCGTACGTGCCGGCCGTTAACCATGTTCCCCGATCGAACAGGCGTCCCTCTCGCTGTTTTTCATCCCCCTTTCGTATTTTCGCAACCCCCCTTTCGTTTTTCGCAACCCTCCCTTCGACCCTCGATTTTCGTGGGCGTTGTAACGCGTGTAATTTTTCCTCGGTGATTCAGGGCTAACCGGGGCCCTATTCCCGTCAGCGGGAACTTGTAAATTAAATCGTCGCCTACCCCCGAAACGAGCCCGGAGCCCGGAACTGGGTCGAGCGTGTGTTCCGGGCGCGGGGGCGTCAAGTGCTCGAGGAGAGAGGGTTTTGATTGGATTTACCACGACCGAAAAAGGGTGTCGACCCTCGCAGCATCCGTGGCCTACTTGTCCCAGCACCCAGCGCCCATCTGCCCATCCGTTTCCCATCGTGTGCCCCGTCAGTTCAGAACGATCCTGGTTCGTCAGGATCCTACCCGCTGATGTTATCGTCCCCGCTTACAACCGCGAGACCGTATCAACAAGAGGAAGCTAAAGACAATGGGTCGATGGCAGCCCAGAGTATATCATCCCACGGAATTGCTACTGCTCTTCTTATCTCTACGATAAACTACGTTGCTCGCGTATCTTGCTCGTTCGATCGTGCACACCTCCATATTTCTTCGTTCGAATCATACATTTTGGTATGTTGCATTGTAAATTTGCGGCGAGATAGGCATTGACTTAAGTAATCAAGTAAGGAAAGTAATTCGAAAGAAATGTTCATTTGTGGATTGCGGAGTTTACGCATTTTTAGGAAAAATAGGCGGCGGTAATGTCAAAAACAGTGAAACGACGAGAAACATTTTAGAATGTCGCTATAGAAACGCTAAAGCGAGAACTAAACTTCTATTTGGTTCCTACCCATTGAATCGATCAAATTAATTGTTTTCCCGTAGATCAATTTAATCAAGTAAACAGTCCAGAACAAAAACAACAAAATCGCAGCATTCATCGGCGAAAGAAAGCCTAGGCTGTGTGTCCGTCTCGCGTAGCTTCATAATTCCAAGCGGCACCTTATTTCCCGGCGAGAAGCAATTTCTGAAATGCATTTTCTATCCGTGGTAATGCGCTTGGTTTCAGCTCATCGTCTAGGAGTGACGCGCGCGTCCGTGTCGAGCCAGGTCGAATGAAAGGTTGCTCAGAAATCTCATCGGGTTCTTTCGGCATCTAACGGCGGGGTTTTTTATGAACCGGACCCGAGTGAAGTTTCGCTTTTGCGGTCGGCGCCGAAAACTTGACCCTTTCTAAAAACGCGAATTTGCATAAACACTCTTTCCCGGTGAACTTACGTCGTTCGCCAAGTCACGGATTTAAAGAGTCGTTTGTCGAGCGCGAACGAGAAGCGGTAAACGTGGCGGCGGGTGGGGGGAGGGAGGGGGGAGAGGGCGGCCGTGGGTATTCATTAGTAACGCGGCTTCGGCATCGAATCGGCGAGACTGATAAATGGCGCTCGGAAAAATCGCCTTTAAATTGCCAGGCACAGTCGAGTGTTAATTTTCCCGTGAACTATTCCGCGCCCGAGCTCCCCCGGCGGCTAAAGACTCGCTAAATTGCCGGATCCCTTCACGGTCTTTTGACTTTTTCCTACGAACAGTCTTCCCGCCCGCTAAAGAAGATTAAGCGGGCCCCGTCTTCGTGAGTTTCCACGGAGAGAGAGAGAGAGAGAGAGAGAGAGAAAGGGACCGGAGGAGACCTATTAAGCTGCCGCTTGTACACCATTCTCACTGGTTCGTGAAATCAATCTCTTTTTTTTCGGCTTGGCCGCCTATTTAACTTCCTTTCCGTAGAGCCCGGTGTAAAACACTCCGCTCGAGCGTCCGAGAAAACTAGTCCCTGCCAAGGGAAACCTTCTGTGAACGCTCTGTTACCTTTCTGACCTGCATTCGCCCTTCTCGGTTACACAGAGCTGCGCATATTTATTGCATCGCTTTCGGATCCACGGGATATTTCACGTTAAACAAACTGCTGCGAATCGATCGCCGTTGATTGGCATTATCGATCAAGGGAACTTTTTCTGGCATGAAAATGTCTATAGTCTCGTTCAACAACCCACGTTAACACTACCAATCATTTCTTTGCGTTAATTTTTGCTAAATCAGAAATATGATCGGTATTAAATGGTGTCTCATTTTTATTTTATTATAACACACTCTGTTACGTTTAATCATGCCTAATACCTCGTGATGCTGCTGGGGTTCGTTCTGATTTCAGCAGAAACTGTTACCATATTGCAAAATGTATATCTTAGGATCAAAGAATTAATAATCTGTGTGCTAAAAGTATTATACTTGATCGTACGTTCTGGGTCTGTCCTGATCCAAGCACAAAGCGGCACTATATTGCAAAATAAGTGTAGCCCAATTAAAATTAGAGAATTAACAATTTGAGTGGTTAGATGGTTTGCTTTACAAACATTACACGAATAAAAATAAAACGAGTCTTCGTGGATCCAGGATTGATTTTATTAAGATTGTTAGTGTTACTTAAACGATTAATTAACATGTACATGTTAAAATAGCTGGCCGCCCTCGCTTTCTGTAAAAACGCTCCACAAGCAAGCCTCCGGACAACAATTTCAGCATTTGCATTTATTCCGCGAAGCTCACCCACGTTCCGAGAAGCAACCTGCACCACAATTCCGCGAAGTATAGTCACGAAAACATGCTATTTGCATATCCCTTCGGGCTATAATCATTCGTCTGCGCAAACACCGGAGTAACGGGGGATAAACAGGATCTTTCATCCGCGGAACCGCGGCTAGATTTAACAACAAGTCTTTAAACCAACCTACCATCTTCTCGTCGGAACGGTTCGACAGTCTACACACTCTCTAGGTAGAGCATCGGCAACGCTATAAATATTGATAGTTCGCAGGCGGGTAAACATTTCCGAGCAGAAATCAATCCGCTGCGCCGCGCCGCGCCCCCGGTCCGGCAGAAGTTACAGCCAATATTTGACCCGTGAATATTGCACCGGGCGAGTGCGGCCAGTGTTTCATAATACCAGAGATGCGGCGTCTTACGGCTCGAAGGGAGAATCCGGCTCTAATCTACTTAGCGCAGGCGAGGGGCGAATTTATGACATCATAAAAATATCGTTGGCAAGGAAATGAATCGTTTCAGCGATCACGTTGTGAAATACGAGGGTAGCTTGTCAATCCGGGGGCCATTTTTATTGGGGGGGGAGTGGGGGCGTTTATTTTTCGGTTCCAGGGCCGACGATCATCGAATGAATATGGCAGCCAGGAAAAGCCCGCGATTTACGCGATCCTCGTTTGTCGCTCGCTGTTCCCCAGACCTCGATTACCTCGTCCCGAGGTCTGCACCGTTGCTCGCCATTTCCGCTGATCGATCATTGCCGAGGATCGTCGCGGACCGGCGATTAATTATCCCCGGAAACCATTGTCGGGACCCCGTTTCAATGAACCCCGTTGAGAGGGAGAGAAAAAAATCACCGCGTTCGGAAAATCCACAGTGCGCAAGTTCCCTCATTAATCCACGACTCGTCGCCGCCGAGAGCTTTCCGCTCGCCAAGTAGAAACAGACCGGCAACGTCCGACACCGATCGGACAAGTTAGTCGCGGTTCGGTGTAGTTGCCCGGGAACTCTTTGAAGGGAATCGAGTTCAACAACTTTCCTTCTTTGCCGAGAGGTCGAGGCTATCCGCTTCCTCTTCTGCGACCGGCCATTCCGCGCCGAAGTTTAACCGCTCGACGATTCTACCCTTGGACCTTGTATCTCGATCTTCAATCGTTCTATGTTCGCGATTTTTCTGTGAAAAATTGGAACGCCCCTGTCTTCTTAATTTCAGAGAAATTTAGACATGGGTGTCTTGTAAATTTTTTGATAAATCGAATTATTTTTCTTGGCGGTGTTGTACGCAACGAACCTGTCCACGAGGGTTGTTCATACGCTGAATGATTTTTAAAGCTTATTTCTAGCTGCACATTTTCCTCACGCGATACGGCAGTGCTGCGAACGGTGGTAGACCATTTCATGAAAGAAAAATTTCTTTTGTCGAACAAAGCATCCCTTGAGGAAGAATAAAAATACAAGAAAAATCTTCAGTCTGCTAAGAACGGTGTACGTAGAAATAAAAATATTTTGTAGAGATGGATCCATAAATACCGCATTGAACATTTCAAAAAGCGTGCTGAACGGCCGAAATAATCCAACCGTTAAATTATTTAATTGGGGAAAATGTTTTCTAGATGGGCCCATAAATAGAAGATTAAAAATTTTCGAGAACCACTAGACAAAGCAATCTCACTTATTACTCGATACTCCTGTTCTTCTTTTTCGCGAAGTATTTGTAGGTCCGCGTGTCTGTAGATTTTTCGCTTTTCCTCGGTAGAACGAACTATTCTTCCGAGAGAGAGAGAGAGAGAGAGAGAGAGAGAGAGAGAGAGAGAGAGAGAGAGAGAAGAAAATAAGAGACACTGTGTGCGGAGCTGGTACAAAAGAGTCCGGGCGACCGTCTTCCGGCGTTCTTCGCTCGAAAGCAATTTATTGGTCCATAATTGTTTTCGTGATTCGTCTCCGGACAGTGCTGGACAAGAAATCGACCTCGGGCGAGCTTCGAGGAGAGCTGGTGTTTCGGTATTTTGGTCGCTCGGACTCGCTTTTCGAACTTTCCTTTCGCTGGACGCGCGTTTCTCGCGGTGAGTAATGACTGGAAGTTTTTCGGTTGTTTATGCGGAGGACATCCTCGATGCTCTCTGTTCCGTTGCTGGACCTCTGTCTCGGAGATATCGGGATTGTATCGAGACGAAAGTTCTGGGGAACCCAGCGAAATTACGGAGACGTGCGCAATTTCTTATTGGATCCACTGATTATTCTTTTTTCGATTACCGGAGTCCCTTTTAATTTTCTTTATGACGTTTCTCTGTTAGAAACACAAAATTAAACCACCAAAGAAAATTGTGAATCTTTAGTACGACACAAATGCAGATTGTTTTCGAGTAACTTCGATATTTCTGATGATCTCTAAAGTACAATATTTATGTTGAATATTTTTACGCATTGTTAATCGCATGCTGCAAGAATTAAGAGGTTTGCAATCTCTGTGCTTATCTAGTTTCTCATACAAGACCTTCAAAAGGATTTCCATGCTCTCACAGCGAGGGAGCACAAGGATAACGTGAAAATAGTGTAAGGTCTCCGTAGGTGGTGAAAAGGGCCGAAATATTGGTGGCGAAGTGCGGTACAACGAGTGCACAGTGAAAAGAGGTAGAATAACCTCATAAGCAGGGTGGGAGTCGGGGTGGAAATTGAAGGGTCTCGGGATTAGTTGTTTCAGGAGAAGAACTCAAAATTGCCAGTGCAAAGTTACACAGAATGAGAGCAGCTGTCGTGTACCAGCCGCGTCCTGACATATAGGACACGGAATCTATTTGGCAACGGGCTACGCGAAATTGCATTTTACATAGGCGAATGTCGACTGTTAGTGTTATTTCCAAGGAAGAGGGCAACCAGGAGTAATTAAGGGACAGGGTCGGGCGAAACAACGAGGGTCCTCTCACCGATTTCATCCACGCTCCCGCCACGTCCCAAGATTGACGTCCTTAATGCCGGGCAATAAATACACGCGTTCCAGGGGGATCGGGTGCAACGGCTCGTCGATGCAACGTCGCCTTATAATTGCATGCCACGCCGTTGGGTCGCGGCAACTGTAGTAATTAGAAAACTTGCGTTCCGATACAATACCGGCTACAATGCAGCCTATAAATCTGCGCCGGTGCCCTCGAAATTTCCGCCGAGAAATTTCCGACGTATTCCCACGCTCGAGATCCATGTTTCATTATGAAATTGTTCCTCCTCCCCCCTCACCACTCCGTCAACGAACCTTTTTAATTCCTTCCACAAGATAAGCACGAATAATCCCCCCGCAACTTTCGCGAAAAGTAGATTTCAGTTCCGTGCAGAAGAATGAAATATTTATGGTCGCATGTGCATGGGATACATTTTTAAACTGCTCTTCTGCCGAATATTCCCGCCCACAATCTTGTTCTACACATGCCCCTTACTCTTTCACGAGTCTGCTCACATCACCGGGCTGGACATGCTGTATTTCTTGCGGGGGATTGGCTAAGATTTATCTCGCGAACGTGATTTCTGTTTCCGGTAACATTATGAATTCTTTGAATTTATAAAAGAAGAAACCATTGTCGTCTCCAGATATGTGTTCGATATTAAATTCAAAATAAACGTGGGCACGTGTGACAGCACCCTAAAATTAATTTTACTCTGTTCAAGCTTTGATTGGCTTCCTTTTAAATGAACCGTTTAACTATTTTTCTTGGAACCTTCTTGAAATCGCGTTTGAAATACCGGAGATTTCAATGAAGAAAGAGATCTTTAAGATCGACTTCAAAGGAGCCAATTCCCGACAACCTTAGCACCAAGAGCAATTGGCACGTTTAAGGATTCACGGCAAACCAATTGTAGTTTAATCCCCCCGCGGATTTATGCGCGGAATTTCTGTCCTCGAGCCGCGATACGGCGAATGAAACGTCGCGAATTGAATTGCGGGACCGTCCACATGCCCCCGGATCCATAAAGCAAGGTTTATTGAGACATAAAGACAGCCATGTTCTGTCGACTGTTAGCTGGCCAGAGCGCATTTAAATATTCGATGCTGGGAGGGGAAAAAAGGAATTTGCAAGATCCCCGGCGGGGTCGAATATCGAAGCTGGTCCAAGATACGGGCAAGGATTCGTGTCCGGTTACCTTTTACGGTCTTGTTCGCGTGGACCATTCGTGTGACAGTTTCCCTCCAGAATCCATCCTGTATTTTCCCTGACACATGCTCTCGGTATTCAAATATTAAGACCGCGATAGAGCGACCCAAATGCAAAGTGGAAGCTCTCCTGCAGGGGATAAACTCAGGGAAGAATTTAGAGATGACGCAGGGGCCTATAACCGGGCGGGCCGCCGTACGGTATTTATTACGGCCCTGGTCGATGCGAAATTTGTTTCTGGAATGTAAAAGGTTCGCCGAGGAACATACTTCGTAGGCCCTTCCCATTCCCGGTGCTGCCTTTGAATTATCCAGCGAAGCAAATTGGATAAACGCGCCATAAATTCCTTCCGGTACGCCGTTGCGTAAACCTCGTGATCATCCGAATTTATTCCGGTTGTTTTATCGTTAGTAATATGGTGAAATATCGTTGTGAGTAATTTCGGTTTACAGGTTCCACGAGTCTGATTATTTACTGTGTTATTTCACTTACGCGTACGTTTGTTTCTTTAGCATGCATCACTCTGTTATTACGGTCTGATCACGCACATCATCATTCCACTGTATTAAAGTAAATACTACGATCATCTGAATTTATTTCTTTTGTAAGCGATAAAAAGTTAAAACATTGCAGTGAATAATTTTGCATTGGTGGCTCTAGAAGTCTGACTGTTTACTGTGTTACTATACTCACGTTTGCCTTTGCATCATTCCACTGTACAAGCTTTGCGCTCATTTCAATTTATATTGCCTTTTTTTGATAATAATGAGGGTAAACAAAGGCAGTAAATGACAGTAAAACAAAGATATTGACAGTACATGATTTTGTTGTGTTATCTGTGTAAGTCTGACTCCTCACCGTGGTATTCTATTTAGTTATATCTCGGCTTCCCCTACCTGCATGGCTCTGTTAATAACGTCTGGTCACACACAGTGTCGTTCTACTGTACTAATCTTCTCTCCAATAACCTTGATGCCCCAATCAGTTCGTCTGATCATTGGCTGTCCTATTGTACTTGCTCATCGCTCCTGTGTTTGATTTTGTGCTTCGTATCGCACTATTATTCATGTCTGGCCAGTCATAGCGTCGTTCTACTTTACATGACTTCTCTCCAACGTTTCGGATGCTCTAGTTAGATCGAGTACTGCGACATTGCAAAAGCTGTATTACTTACAAGAAGGAAATCAAACCACGATATAAGTCTCTCTAAAAGAGACACTGTATCTATAAAATACAAAATCAATTCTTTCGTGCAATGAATTCCGCCGTTCTTCCGCGAATTAGTAATATGTACGAGTTCTTAATTCATCATAGAAAAATATTCATAAAATCGGATTAAGGATTAGGTCAGTCGAAAAGTTCTTGCCCGATTCCGTGTTGTATTTGAATACAAAATTGGGTACAAACTTTTGCACTAACCTAACATGTTTAATTGAAAAATACCATTTGCAATGTTACAAATATCATTACACTTTCGTTTTAATGCAAGCAGGAAATTCTAGAATTTGTATGCATAAATGTGCAACCATGGTAAATGCTGAGTATAAAATTGCAAACATACGATTACCCTGACTCTCATCCTCCTAAGCAAGAAATAAAATATCCGGCATCGCGTAACCCTGGCAATGAACAGAGCCCGAGATCGATGGTCAGACGTTAGGGCAGTAATAAAATGGTTCCAGCGATGCCGGGAAGGACAGCGACGAGGAATTATAGTTAAATAATGAAGAGAGAGTCGTCGGGCCGTCTGGTGGACACCGATGACGGAAGCAACACCGGAATACAGGCGCGTGGGGTCACGGAGTGAATAATACCTTGTTAACGACAGCCGGGAATAGCCGACTAAATTAACCTTCAGCTGTTCCTTTGCATATTTCATGAACGCGACATTTTTCGACGTGAAAACTGGGCGCGGTCTGCCAGCAGGAACACTAGAACGAGATCATGTGACAAAGAGGGGCGGGAAGAGGAGACAGAGAGGCTAAGGGGAAGAAGCAATTTTAGCTTAAACGAAATCCTTCCTTTAATCTGGAAACAATCGTCCGTAGGTGCGGGACCATTGTAAAATACATCTTTCAGGGCTCTTGCTAGAATTCTGAAACGCGCGCTCGTAGAGAAGGAAACGGCGCCGAGTCCTCCCTGTGCTGAAAGGAACAATTATCCCGAATTATCTCGTCCATTAAAAAATTACACAATCCTCCCTTTCATCACGGCGCGACTCCATTCCGCCGGCCGTTTTTTCTTCGCTTCCTCGTCCTTAATCCTGCTTTCCAACTAATTAACGACTGTCGAGATAAATCATCAGACCCGGTGCAAGCCGTCTCCCACGGGCGACGACGCCCGGAATAATTATCCGCGAATTACACCTGCCCTCCTCCCGCGAAATAACGAAAATCGCGCGAGCCACCCTCTCCGTCAGTGTTTCCACCAAGGTTCGCGGATAGAAGAAATTACGGGGCCGACGGGGATCGTATCGATTGCAACGTCGAGAAACCACGAACGCCACCATCCCCCCCTCTCCCCCGACCGTTAAGTTCTCCAGTCGAGTTTCACTTAGCGGACTTAAGTTTCTCCCGGGAACTTGAAGCCTCGAGTTATAATAATTGGATTATCCTCGTCACTATTACTTTGCCGCGTCTGCCACGATCTTCGGGGCTCCGGCCAATCAGAGAAACAGAAGATCCGATATTCCAGCCAACGGCTTCGCCGTTGCATCTCCATGTAAAATTCAACGGGCGAACCATCTCCAGACATGTCTGTTCCACGAAATTATTAAAAATGAAACGGTATTTGTCGTTATACAAATTACCGTCGCAATGAACCCTAGTTCTACATCCATTGAATTTTTTAACTCATGGCTTCGTGATTTTCATAATTTCTCAGCCTATAATTGTAGCTAAGCATTTACTACAAGTATACATCAGTACGGTATAGGATACCTCAGAATTTTCTGCACTTTATAATGCGAGCTACGAATTTATGAAGTACCTATTGATTTTTTTAATGGCAACAATAATTTCAATCTAGACCCACGAAGTGACTCCTAGCTAATCTAATAATTTCTCTTGGGATTATTTTTTAAAAGAAAATCTTTGAGCTTCTTTTAACATAATGCAGCCATTAAGAATCTTATTAATAGACTTGCTGAAGGTAAAGTAATTAAATTAACCTTTAATAAATATCCGATAGACTGCAGTTTTCTTGATGATACGCCTCACTGGCTCCATAAATAATGAAAATTTTTATCGAACGTGTAAACAACATTCTCCAAACAATTTAAACGAAAGATAAAGTATTACACCATTCGATGACACAAAAGAATGGTGAAATGACGGAAAAGCTCTATGAGAGGTTGAAGAGAGATCCAGTATGTTGATCATGGAGGCGACGAGCGGCTCTAATTGAAAAAAGGATAGTTGGCAGTCCGAGGGCGAAGGGATCTCTATTCTCTCGGCTCGAGGAATATTCTAACCTATTCGTCGAGCAACTCGAAAAATTTAATTAAACGAAAAAATGTTCTTATTTCCCCTCGCCGCGATAATTCCTGGATCACGGCCGCGACGAAATTCCGTGGAGGGAAGGGTGAATAATTTTCATAGAGGAAAAGAGAAATCCCTCATCGGGCCAAGAGAATTTTCGCCCCCTTGAGTCGCCGGATTTCTTTTTGTTGAGCTACCCGACCCTTGATGAAATCTTGTTTCCTTCTTTAGTTCTGCGGAATCGGGAATCTCGAAAATAAATTACACGAAAACTCTGCCGCCGCTGGTTTCACCGCGATTTACGTGGTTTCAATTTGGCATTAGTACGAAAGATTGAACCCTCCACGAAGGAGAACTTACGGTTCCTTTAACGCTTACGAACGTCAATTTTTTGGAGCTGAGCGCTGCAACTATAAGTCCGGAGAGTTTGGAACGTCCCATTGATTTTACGAGGAAACGGAGCTGCCAAAAATCCCATAAGAAATCGAGGAATAACAATCTGGAAACTGCGTGGGCCCTAAAACAGGATATTATAGAAGTTTGAAGATGGAATGATTTTTTTATTTACATCTCCTTCAAGAATAATGATTTACGAATATGTCCCTATTCCCAAATTCTGAAAACTTACAAAGTTACAGTAACTTAAAATTTGAAGGGTGTGCCTCGCAGAAATAGTACCGTATTTCCTAATTATTTATTGTGTCCGTCGTTTAAAAATGTTTATACATTGTATACACTCAAATGAAATGTATGGAAGTCCGATAATAAAAGGCATCGTAATTTTATTACAGGAATGTCTCAAGTTAGCCTAATCCGTCGCGCTCTAAACTCGAATGGTCTCTCGACAGGCTGACATCATCTCCTTAATGGGGTTCCCTGATCGGTTCGAAATGGAAATGGGAGTAGCCCGTGTACCAAGATGTCACAGGCGGACTGTCAACGGTGTACTGCGAGAACGTGTTGCAATCTGGCTGCTGGCATCCCCGTTTACCAGTCTGACATTTATTAAATTGTCGCCCGCCATAACTCATGGCCAACTCATGGGCATTGCACGTATTATGGCGTCGTGGTAGACGCGGGATTAACAGGAACCATGCAATACTTGTATTCCATAAATTTCGTGACCGTAATGCGAGCCATTCCTTCGACAGAAGTGTGTCACCAGCGTTGGTAGCGTTGACTTCGAAATCGACAGAGCTTCTGACATGAGTCGCGCTGTTTTCCGAGAGTAATCGATCACGGTGACCACCCCGTGTTGTTATCCGATGGTTTAGTGCGGATAGAGTTCGGAAACATTGCTGCGAACCCGAGTTTCGTTGTTTGCCTGACCAACGGTTGATCTGTGTTACTTGCTCGAATATATATGTTCGTGGCCGCGTTGTTCCTTCCGAAATTAACGTTGGATTTTAAATAAAATATGCAGTATTACAGTTGTCGAATTGATGGTTTAGTTGTACTACTTGCTGCAAGGCTTGTGGTTTTGGGGTTAGCTGTTAATTATTGTTTCTGTTTGCAGAAGGGCGACACAGGTGCATCGGTCTAATTAGAGACCCCTACTATGTTTGTCTGTCCAGGGACACGCTTATTACACTCGTCCGAGCAAAGACATTCCTATTATACTTGTTTAGCGAGACACACGTCCGTTGTACTTGTTCAACCAGGCTTAATGCTATTGTATATGTTTGACCAGATACTCTCCTATTATTCATGTCTGACTGGGAACAACTCCATTGTACCTCCATAACTGAGATGGATCTCGTTGCATTGGTTTTAGCAACAATAGCACTAATCTATCAAATTTGTCTGACTATAGTCGCTCGTATTGTACCTGCAGACGCATCGGGAAGTGAGCCGACGCTTCTATCAAACTGCCACCAAAAATAAATTACGCAATCCATAATCACGAGACCAACAGGTGGATGGGATCAACAAAAAGCTCAAAACCCACAAATTCACTTAGAAAAATTAAAACCTTCAGTAATAGGTACATGTTCAAAGAACTATTATAGCCGATTATAGCACACTAATCACTATTCGAATCACCCAATTTTCCAGACCTCTAATCTCCACGTTTGATCACAGATCGCCTTATACTACTTGTCAAGTGATTCCGTCTTTTCAGAGAATTGTTATTAACGTCTGATCACGCACACACAGTGTCATTCTATTGCAGCAGTCCTTTCTCCAATACCTCTAACGATCGAAATCAATCTGTCTGATCACCGGCTGTCCCATTATACTTGCTCGTCGCCACTACGTTTGATTTTGCGGTCCGTATCGCACTATTATTCATGTCTGGCTACACACAGTATCACTCCACTTTACATATCTTCTCTCCATTATTTCTGATGCTCCAATCTACCCGGCTGATCGCTGGTCGGCCTATTCTACTTGCTCATCGCCCCACTGTTTGCCCTTGCGGTTTGTATCGCGCTATTGTTCGTGTCTGATCAAACACGACGCCGTTCTACTCTGATGATCTCCTCTCCGATACTTTCGACGGTCCTTGTCTGTCTGACTAATCAGCGACCTATTCTACTTGCCTAGCTTTTCTTCTCTTCCCTCTATCACACTGTATCGCAGCTATCTGTGTGTAGACATTCAATATTTGATTTCAATTTGCAGAACCATTTCCAATTTTGTTTAGGATGAACAATTCACTCTTCTTTAGGAAAGCAAGGAATTACTTAAAGCAATGTAAGACTTTTTGCGAAATTATTATTGAAAGAAAAATTTCTATGTGCATTTTCTCTAAATGCACCTAGCTGCAATTTGCAACAAAGTACTGTTATATTATTTTCAACCCATTAAACATATTAAGATAGAAAATAAATTTTTATTTCGCTCCAGTTTGTTGCAATTCGGGTGAAAAATGTGCCTTTTGCAAATATATATCCGTTGTCTAGTGACGCAGCACTGCCTTTGAGAAGTCTGTTGTAAGGTTTCTCGAAGGTAAAAACCAAAGTATAAGCAGTCATGAGTTTGATGACTTTAAATCGACCTGTAGGAGACAAAGGTTTTTAGATTAAAGATTTCCGTGACAACGGTCTACAATATCGAAGAACCCGTGAACCAATAAAGTAAAAAACGGCCTGTCATTCAGTCAGTGGTCCCCGTGAGCAGAGTTTAATCCAGCACACGAGTTATTGACATCCATAAGCCGGTTTATCCGCCTCGTTCCCGAGTTCTAAGTACGATAAGCTCATGTTATCGCGTCATTGTAATCGCTAATCGCCCCTATCAGGACGAACCTCCTTCGGAGAAGCGGTTATTGTTCCTCGCAACGAGCACCGCTGCAATTCCGCTAGTCGCGGACGGTCTTTCTCTCAGTAGAACCAGTTGTTTTTCCCTATGGCGATGCAAACGAACAGACCCGTCGGACTTTCGTTTCGCCGATGAAATAGCTCGGCGCCAGTAACTGTTTCGAGTTCAAGCGGGACAACCGGTCTGTTCTCCGTGAAATTGTGTGTCGCGTCGGCATTCTCCGCGTGCACGTAATACCTGGCCGAGCACCTCGTCAGCGGTCTATTTCCGACAGCAAGAAATTTGCAACGTAACCGCCTACCTTCGGCCTTCCGAGCTGCCTCGATCCTCCTGGCAAAATAAGTGCCGTATTGATTGGCGAAATTCATGACGGCGAAAACCGCTGAATAGTTTCGGCCGACGGTTATTCAGAATATTCGATAACAGTGTGCCGCCGGATTCCGGTCACTTTGCTCCGCTCGCCTAAACAACGTCCGACGAGATGGCCAGATAAGTAGAACGATACTGCACGAAATCGGACGCGTCAGAAATAGATACGCTGGATGCGAACTAGACTGCGCGTCTTTCCATGAAAAATTAAATAAAGGAATAATTTCTTTGACTGATTGGGAGATTTATAAAATCAAAGATGTTATTCGTTTTTATTAACACACACGTTTTATTGTACATCGAAAATTTGCAGGTGCCTAGCGGCATAAAATTAGCAAGTGGATTTAGCCGGTGAGTAGTCAGACAGATGATTAATCCCCTGATTTATACTATAACCCAGACCTGTGAGGAAGATTTGAAAGAGAATTTATTTAATATATTATCAATGAACTGTAGATTGCATTTATAATGAAGATACACGAAGATACACGAAGCAGTGAAAACATTCGAAGAATATAGAATTATTGTTATATAATATCAACATTAATATCAATTAATATGTCATACAGCTTATATCATATTCATATCAATTTTCCCGAAGCAAAGTCAAACAGACCGAGCTAGAAGTCGATGCTTGCCTTTTGTTAATAGAAGCAGGTACGTGCTGAACGAACAAAATTATAGGTCATGTGCTGTAGATTATATCTTCAGCCATTTACAATATCCATTTCCGTCAGAGAAGTCAAACGGAGCTCTAGATGGTTACCTTTGGTGATTTAATAAAAAGCCTGTACGTGTTACAGCAACGAAATTATAAGTTATAGATCCTGCAACATATCCTCGGCAATGTAAAAATATTAATATTTAGAAATTCAGTTAAGTGGAGCTCAAGGAATTGATGGTTTCGTAATAAAGTATTATTAAGTGAGACGGGGCTGAAATTTAGGTAACAATTAAACCAAACAGAGCTACATGAGCTGATTTTCTACTGATATCAGTTACTAAAATTCGATATACGGGACGGAGAAATTAAATTTTCAATGAATAGAGCATTCCGCGTTACACTTTCGAATCACCGAATTGTATCTTGCTTCAGTATTTCCAATTCGTTACAACGTTTCGCTGAGAAAAATGTTCTGCTTTCCGCTGAGAATTTCGTGTCTCGTCTGCATTTTTGCACGAGAATCCTCGTGCCGCGAAAATTTGTAAACTGCGTCGATCGTCGCGAAAGTAAGCGAAAGACAAAGCGTCCGGACGGTCGCGAAACTTTCCTAAGGAAAGGAAGTTCCCGTCATGGAACGCAATTATGGCAGCTCGGAGTTTTGCACGGGACAATGTGCGCGTTGGTTCCTAGGAACCTCTCCGGGCACAGAAATCGCGTCGCCTTGACGCATTCCGCGGGATTGTCTGACTCGTTTGCGTCGGCAACGAATGTAACGTCCCTCGGGAAATGAAATTAGCGCGTCGGAACTCGCCTACTTTGACGGGAGAACGGGCCAACTTCTCTGCCCGGCGTGTTTCGTTTAACCTCGATGAATTTCTTACGAGGAGACGTTGCGAGTCAGACCGCCGGTCTAACTGACTCCGATGGAATCATTCGCGACCGCGCTCGATGATCGTCTGACGAGCGCCGCGTAATTAAACTCGTAATCGTGCGCGACTAACAGCCAGCGGCTCGTTATAACCGTGCAGATTCGTTCCCGTCGCTCGTAAATTCTCGGATCTTCTTCCTCGAAGATTTCGTCAGCCAGCTGGCATGCTCTGCTTCAGTTTATTCCTCGCTGATGACTGGACTACGAATTTTCATGCAAAATATAAATTTTTTTATTTGATCGCACGACAAACGGGCTACATATTTCTTTCCTTGAATACTTCCACGAGTTCGAAATAACGCAGCAGTATTTTCAAACGCTTTAAATATTCCTACTTTTATGTATTTGCATAAATCCGTAGGTGCAATTTCGACAGATTTAAAAATTGTCCACGAACCGAATTCTCTACAAACTGAAATAGAAATTTATCTTCTTTAAATAGATGAGTAGAAAACGAAACTGCGAGAGTATTAGAAATTTAAGGGTGTTTAAGAATCAAAGGATTTAACAGTTATTACGGTTTAAATCCTTTGATTCTTATATATATCCTTATATATACGCGATGCGTAAAATTTGTTTCACTGTATCTCCGAATTTATTTCGCGCCGATTAGTCAGCCAAAGTAATTTCGTTTTATGGTTGCGCGATCGCGACGTCGAAAAGGACGTTTTAAATTTTTTGCATGCCGGGCATTTCGGCTGTGCTATCTCGCGAAAATATCGGATAAGCTCGACAGCTGGAACAGATTGACAACCGGGATTCGTGTCAGCCGAAGATCGCGAGCAACGGTCAGCGTGGTTTCCGATCGTAGATATTCGTTTATTGACAGCACGCGAGCTGGACACATCGGCGGGGATTCACGGCGACCCTGAGCCGACGTTTAAACATAATCAATGTTTAAAAGCCGGTTGACGGGCTCGTTCATATCTCAGCAACCTTGCCAACAGCTGGTTAAACTCTGGCGCCACTATCTGCCGGTTTTATTGGCACTCGTCCACTGATAGCGAACGCAGCCTGGCTATCTCTGCTATTTTCTGGGTCTCTATCGGATCATCGCACAAGTTTGCCTCCCCATATGTACGCGTTCTTATGGTTAACATAAACCGTCCTGATCGTATAATGTTCGGATTCGCCTATAAATGGCGAAGAAACGGCGAATACTCGGATAGCCTATAAATGATATCGCTCATGGTTTCATAATATCTGATGGAGATCCGAGCTTTTGGCTTTTCCGTACGGCCGGTGGAATCGTTAATGCAGCGCATGAATTTTAATCCCTATAGGTATCGCGGATTAATGAACGGAAATTTGAAACCCACTGTTAGCACTGTTAGCACTGTTCGCCGTGGATTTCTGCGGCCTCCGATCACGAAACTCGGTAAAGGTTCTATTCTTTCCCGAGACGTCAGCAGAAATGAGAAAGCTTAAACTATCATTTTGTGAATGAACGATATTTTCATTAATATATCGGGCTCTTTACGGTGCTCGCGGTTACAACTTATGGATTATTGAGTTTCCAAGTTTCATTAATTAATACGTTGTTTTAACGAAGCTTGTGGATGAATTATAAAACGGGAGAAGGTAGTGATTAAAGGGTAACAAGATTCACTTTTCCCACCCAGTGGAGCAGTCATGAATTTCTACAATATTGATTCGGGGTCTTCGGTGCGCAAATAAATAGAGAGATCAGTAGCCTGAACCGATGAATAGAAAATAGTGGTTTTTGGAGATACTTTCGTATAGAAACTTAGAAGCTATTTAGATTCATAGTTACTTAGAAGTCCCTAAGAATTTATAGAGCGACCTGCAATCCGTTCCTGGACAGTATTCAAACAGTTGATGTTATTCCGGGAAAACTCAGGCTAGCATGACCCACTTAGGTGATTAAGTTTGTCAATCCTGGGTCGGGTGGCTGCTTAATGGAATAATCTTATACTATCGACTGTGGTAATCAAGATCAATATAAACGATCTGACTCTTTTACAATGTCTCGTGTATAGACTGCGCCGATATAGACCAAACGCAAAGCAATAAAAACATTTCAGGAATTTAAAAATGTCGTTGTGTTGCTATCAATTTACTAAAATTATTCCGAAAAGAAATAAACGTCTAGTTCCTGTAACTTGGAATTAGTGTAGACAATTTTTATTTTGCATAAAAATTCGCAGTTTGCTATCCTTATAATACAATAGATTAACAAGTTTGCTGCCAAATTCTCACCCTTAAACATCCCACGAGCTCAAAATAATTTAGTGAATGAGCTCGGGCCTGCAGATGGAAGTCTATCGCAACGATTAACACATCTTCAGATCTCAGAAATTGCAATAAAATTCACCCATACGGTTCCAGTAAAAACGAATTTTAAGGTCGTTTAAAATATCGAGAAAATTCAAATATTCCGTATCGTTTGAGAATGGTTCAGCACCGCTGCATCTATATCTGCGCAGCAAAGAGCATTTGTAGGCCGACCCGATATTATCCAGGATCGATAAATAATGAGGCGAAGGGAAGACGCAATTTGACTCCAAATATCTGGGGCGTCGTCGCGCATACAGAATAAAACGGGGGACCGTATCGTTGGCATGCGGGATAAAACAATAGGAGTTCCACGCGCTTTGATGTTCATGCCTTCCTGGATAATCACGCTGTTCCTATTTAAATCGACGTCGTCCCGTTTGTTTATGCGTGGCACGCGCTCGCTCCTACTGGTCCGACTTTCTCTCTCTCTCTCTCTCTCTCTCTCTCTCTCCGAAAAAAGAACGTGCAATTTAATTAATAATTGATCGAAATTAACTCGCGAGGATGATTCCCATCGAGTCGGAGACGTGACCGAACTGCCAATCCGACGGGAACGTCCCGAAATGGAAACCTGCGGGACGCTTATTGAATTCGTTCAGGTTCGTCGTCGGTGGCCGGCGATCGTTTAGCCCGTGGGCAAGGCTTGCCGATATGTAAAATGGAAATTACATTCGGGCACTTCCGGCTTATTTAAACTTCGCTCTATTTAGCCGTTTAAGTGGCGGGTCCTTTTGCCGCGAAATTGAAAAGGGAAACCGAGTCGGATTCTCCGGAGGGCCGGAATTTACGTAGAAGATTGTGTGCCCCGCCGGTCGACTAATTTTCCGAATCTATAGAGCGTCGCTGAACGTGCTTGAAAGCTCCATTCATCTGAATGAAGTCCTCGCTGTCCATTGAGTTTGTCGGAAACCGTTTAAAAACATACAGATTATCTCCTTTTGATTTCGTGCTTTTCAAATTGGTTCACAGCAAACGTACGTTCTACATGAAAAACGACGAGCTATTTATGAGAACACGTGCATATTTCGCTCATGCAAAAGTCCGTCAAATGCGTAGGGTCTATATTCACCAATTAACGTAAAATTTACCAGAGCGATATCCGCGCGTTCAGCAAGTAGAAAAATCAGCCAATGGTCGGACGCTCTAACGCGGCAATCGGGCTGGCAGAATTTCAAATTTTTGTCCCCGAAACGAAGACAGCCACCGGAGAATTTTAGCTCGCATTTTCGAAATACTTTTCTATGCAAATTCCCCATGTACTAACGAACAACGAGTATCCTACTTTTTGAACTTCCAACGATCGTTCTTTGATCGCTTGTTCAGAATAAAATTAGTTCTCAGCTAGATCGAACGATGAAACCAGGCTAGAGTGAAAAAATAATTACCAGCTATTATTCCGCAGGCCGAGCAGATCCTGCTCGTAAATAAAACAGGACAATGATGAAGGCAACGTCCACGGGAAACGGCTCTGGATATTGGCCTGGAGATTATACATCATTCTGTCAACCCCATCAGGAAACATTTGCGTCTTCCTGCCCCGAAATACGTCTCATGATACGATGGTGTATATATATTTTTTTTTCCCCTGCTGTTTCTCTCACGGCATCACTCCCGCCCCCACACACTCTCTCTCTCTCTCTCTCTCTCTCTCTCTCTCTCTCTCTCTCTTTATCAGACAGTTATCCCGGCCAGCATCGGAGCGAAGATACACGTCTCTGACGGCCGGCCGCATCGTGGAAGTCAGTGATAAACGGTGAACGTACTTCCTGGCTTACCAGGTTCTGCTCTTCGGTCATGCGTCCAAGGATAATGGATGTGACAGACCGGCCTCTCCCTTTTTTCCCGACGCCTTCGCGCTTAGAATCCTAACCGGTTACTTATCGCTCCTTTTGTCTTCATTAGTCCATATTCGCACGCTGGGCTGGACTCTGTTGCTTGCGAAAATCGTTTTCCTCGTCCTGAACTAATTTTTCAAAGAAGATGGTGCCCGCATACTTGTACCCATAGTCTGGATTATTTTTAAGATTTATAAGCATCGTTTCAGGGCGGATTTTCATTGTCTGAGAGCAGTTAGATCCTCAGATTTTCGGTACAGTTAATACAAAATTGAGAGATACATAATCTTAACCTAATTTAGCCTAACCCTCTGGCTTAATGTAGTCTTAAATTAGGTCTTGAGAGAAGTGTTTCACCAGATCTATGAGTTAGGATAAACCATTTGACAAAATCCAAATGATTCAAAAATGAAAAAGTGGGCTGATCAGATTTCGAAATTCTCGGACACCGTTCTAAACGTTGTTCTGCTCCCCAGGAGTTTTCTCCCGTCCATTTCTCGGCGAACATGATTACCCTAACACGGGTTGCCCTACGAGGCAGGGACGATAAGGCCAATAACTTCGCTGTAGAAGTACAGTGTTCCCTGAAAAGGGGAGCCACGTGGGTCTCCGCTGAAACGCGAACTGGAGCGTGTTCGTTCGTTCGTTCGATGGTAGTTTCTTTCCGCCACCGTTCCCTATGATTTCTCTTCTACGTGGGTCCATTCCGACCGCTGTAGCTTCTACCGAATCGCATACACGAAAAGCGGGAGACATTTTCAAAGGATTCCCGGTCTCGCGATTCGAATCTATTCGTTCGCGGATAAGGGGCGTGGTCCCGTGGACTCGTCAAAGGGCTGGGTACACATTCGATCTTTTATTTTTTTCCGGTCGAATTCTTTCGTTTCTTTCTTTCCTCTGCTCTCTCTCTCTCTCTCTCTCTCTTTTTATTTGAGACCTGGATCGTCGGCATTTCCATGGGAAAACGCTTTTGAAAGCCGGTAGGAAAGAAGGATCCCGGTGTTCAAGATTCAAAGCCATTCGTTTGCGGACAAGAAGTCCACTTCATTGCGCCCCGAAGATCCCCGGGTCCCACCAAGCCCTTTCCCTTTTCCCTTCCCTTTTTTCCGGCAGCTTTTCCCTCGGCTCCCGGCTATGCAGCTATCGAATCGCACGCAAGCGGCCACCGAACGAGAAAAATCTTCCGGGAAAATCTCCGTCCGGGGACACGAACGCGAACCTGTTTTCATTCACAAGAGGGAACACCGTGTCTTCATGGCCGCCCGTGGGCCCATTAATTCTTTTTCACGTCTCCATAGAAGCTCTCCCCCGTGCCTTCATTATATCCATGGCCAGCACCTCCGAGATACACGTAGCCACTCGATTTTCACACCTACGAGTACTTGGTGAAACGAAAGCCTTCAAAATGTCCGAGCGCAGCTTTTACTGGCTTGTAAAAACCCTGCTGCAGCTTAGTTACCGTTTTCAGTCAAACGATTGTAATTGTCTATATTGGTTAAGGGTTGTAAATTCTGTGACTACAGTTGTCAATTCAAGAAAGGAATTTGTTGTTGGATGTCTTAGTAATTCAGAAAAAGAAATGGGGGAAAAGTGTTTGTTATGGTTTTGTATTGCGAGAAAATAAATTTAGTGGATTGTATGCTACGGTCCTCCATGATTAATTCATATGTTCTTTCATGTGAGAAAAGTTTTAGCGAGAATAATCGTCCGACTTCTTCCAGGTTTCTTAATTCGTCTGACTAATGCAGTGCTTTAACTACTGAAGCGACGTATTCGTTCATCTTGCAGGACTTTACAGACTCATGTTCATTATCCTTACATGTGATCATTACTAAACTGAATCTAGTGCGTCTTTATGCAAGTTTTTGTAAGTTATTTGTAACAAATCAGAATGATAGAAAAATTTTGTTACCAGTAGATTTCCCCTGGTAAATGTAATCAACGCTTGATTAGTAATTTTGATTAATGAGGAAATATATTAAAAATTGATGTTAAAAATATTGCACTGCCATTCTAATTTTCCTAAAGAGTTCTTGATATTGTACAATTGTTAATGGACAAGTATGAGAACAGCAAGAAATATAAAGAAATACTATAGAGATACTTTTAGAAATACTATAAATTAATAAAAGCAGAAACCAATTAAACAAATTAATAAAAAAAAAACTGTCTAATGTACAAACTAAGGTTCGAAGCTACAGAACAAAAGGGGCTCATTACCGTAGCTCACTTCCGCAAATTCCAGTCAGCGACGAGATAATGCGTTCCTGGCTGCACTCGTCAACATGCGAATTAGGGAACGGCCATGCTTCCAAGTGGAAAAGGCCCTAATCAGACCGATTGTCCTCGCGCAGCCTCTCGGTCGTCAATCCGTCCGACAAATGCAACAGCTAAACCACTGCAGTGTCATCTGGTTTCGTCTCGGCGGATAGTGGGTCGTCGGGATCGTCTTGTCTGTGCTGGAAGGGTAACAGGCAGCCCTAACGTCGCCCTAATTTCATTTAAACGTGGCCAGGGCTATGGTCCCCGTAATTCGCAAGTCTCGCTGTGCACGCTCACACCAATGGCAATGGAATTAGCATTCATTCGGATTAAAATCGGATTACAAGTAGACGCGATAGCCGGGGCTCGTGTCCTGTGGCCGAAGACAAATGAACCGCAATTAACGTAACAACTAATTTCAGATGGGATCTAGCCCCGGGAATTATACCGTGCGGCGAGCTCGCTTTTCACGCGGAAATTTTTCATCTCCCGGGCGCGGCCGCCGCGACAAAGCGGAAGGTCTCGTTCCATCGGCCGCGGCTGGAAGAGCGTGTTTTATTAAACTCGTTCTTCTCCACGTTTAGGGCATTCCAGGGTCCGTTGTGCAAGGGCTCGCAGTGCTCGTTCCACGGTGTGCACGAACGACGGAAAAATGGCGCGCGAAATTTCTTCTTGGCCCGCCGCGGAATTTTTCATTCCTCGGCTTCCAGGTAATCGGTCCGGCGATTTCCCGAGCATATTGAACGCAACACGCACCGTTTCTCAACGCTGATGGCGCAGGGAAAGAGGGAAATAAACCGCTTCTTGGATACGTCACACGGAAAACGAATGCGCGTCGCGAAAACCGACGTTTCCAGCTTTCGAGAGGTCTACGCTCGGTCTACCGTGCGAACTTCAGTCTCGCTCCCGTGGAAAATGCTTCGTGGGGGCGTTTCGCTCTCCTTCCTCTCTCTCTCTCTCTCTATCTTGCTTTCTTTCTGTCTTTTTGCTTGCTCTCTATGCAATCCGAAAAAAATTGTTTTCGCATCCCATCGGGCGTGAAGACGCCGCAGGAACCTTGAACACGCAACAAGTTGAGCCGATTTTAGGAGTCAGCCTGGCTAACGATGCTATCTGTCACGCCACCTGCGAGTTGTTTAACGAGCTGACTCGCCAGCCCACGAGCTGGCTGATTGGCCAACAACAGGTGGCGTTTGCCGGTGCTATTGCCAGTAACGATTGGACAGTCTTCGGCTCACAAACTTCCATCTTCCGGGGACAAGCTGTAACCAAGTATCTTTGTTACAGATACAGTGGAATTAGAGTTATATATATTGCAGTTCACACGAGTGAAAAATTTCTCGGTCTTTTTTACTAGACGGTATACAGCATAAGAAGAAATGTTTTTATAAACCATTTATACTACAACCAAGGTGGTAAACTCTGTATCATACTACTAGAACCACAAAATTGGCCCGACTCATTCTCCTAACGCCCCCAGCAACATCATTGATAATTTCCTATTAATTACAATTTCTACTAATTAATAATCACCAGCGCGATTACAGGGCGCAACGAACACGAAACGGCTTATTAAATAACAGTGTAACACCGCACTAAACAGATCCACTCGGCCGTAAACAACATTACTACCCCTCTAATACAGCCTTGTGTCTAACCACTGTTGTTCCATACTACTTAATGCCTATATAGGCATATATTCTAGTGCTATATTCTGATTCTGAATGCAATTTTTAGGTATTTTTTCGGAAGAACTATTAAACTGACAACATTAAGATTTTGCATACACTTTTACGGGTATTTGAAGTAAATAAAGCATTTATTTCAAGTACAAACAATTAAAATTTGCCTGATATGTATTGTCTATATGTATTCTTTTTAAATATGTTTTAAGAACATTGTGTCGACTATTTTCCTGATTCCGGAGCATCTGCTGATCAAAAATGAAGAATCCTAATCTGTATGAATGTAGTTATGGTCTGAGCCAAAATAAATTAAAATTTGATTATTCACAAAATAATCATCATAATAACCGTTTTGAATTCAGATCATCAATTGTTCTAATATTCCTCGGCCATTAACACTTTGACTGCCAAAAATTGAAAATAATGATATGTATGGTATTGAGCAGTCCTCCAACTTTTTGGCATTTTACAGATCCTAATAAAATTTCGTACGTTTAATATATTAGTGTAAAAATTCATTTTAAAACTTGGACAAATAATTCCGTCACCCACATATGGGTGACATGGCAGTCAACGTGTTAAGCACGTTGCAGGTCAATTGTTCAACTACAACTTCAGACATTGTATCGATAATTTCCATAAATGTGATTTCACGAAAAACGTAGACAACGATCCAAAATCAATTGTGTCGAGAAATATGCGAGTCAGGATCGAGAATAAAAATGTTATTCATATCAGCGATCCTCGAGCTAGCATGTGGGGCAGCCGCTCGCATCATTATTTACGCCCGGGCGCGTACAAGTAGCGCGCCAAAGATTTTTCGCGACGTAAGTGCAATCTCGCGCGATCGCGTTGAATAATCGTTCATGGGCGAGACGGGCTTGGGGTGGGCGGTTGGTAGCCACGAATATTAAATCCCTGCGGGGCGAAAATATACTGTCTATTTTCCGGTGGATGGGGGGAGGTTTCTTTGTAAAAACAGCGACACGCCAGCACAAAGCGGCTGTGCGCGTGGGCGCCGCGACGTGAAACGTCCTGACGTTTGACGGCGCTTCATTTTCCCGGTGTCGGTGTCGATGACGACGAAATCTTTTCCTGGAATACGCGATGGTACGCGTTCAAAACCGGGGCTGTCACAGCTCGCGAACGCATTCGTAATCATTCTACATCAATGCAGCAACCCGGCGACACTCTCGCGAAAGGACGCACGGGCTGGATTTGCAAAGATTCGCGGGCAAAAGAGACGCCGAAAACGAGAAAGAGGCGAGAGGCGGTTACGAGGCTTCCAGCTAGCGGAATTTCGAAGAGAAAAAACTGACGGCACGTGCACTCGTAAAACCGGCGGCGCTCGACGCGCTAATTCTTTCGAAACTTTTAATAACCGCGAAAAGTACGGGTCTCGCGAGCGACGTCGTCGACCTCGCGAATTTCCTGCGAAAAGAACGGCCAACGGCAACCAACAAAAAGACCACGGGGTAATTCTCCCACCCGCGGTCCGGTAAAATCCCGGAAGCTTCACCGGCAGAGGAATCGCCGAAAATCAACGCGTCAGCCGAGAGTCCCTGTTCCGAGAGTGCACCGTAAACCTTGAAAAGTCATGAGTGCTCTCACGATCCATGATTTACTTTTGCTAGATGCACTCGAGCGCCGGCTAGAGTTTCCCGTTTTACGGGCCGGCTAGCGTGAAAACGAGTGCTTTGTGAGTCGGGTGGTAACGATGCTCTTCGAGGCTTCTTTGGGGATGTTAATTCAACTTTGTTGCGGACTCGCGTGGAATTATTTGCTTCCTGTTAGTAATTACTGACGGAAGGGCTCTGAATTAACGTGTGGTCGGAATGAATCCTCGGCGAGTTCATAAAAATTTATTCGGAACGACATACCACTTTGCGCCTGAAGCGTTTTTGAACCATCACTGGTTCAAGTGGTTGCTGGGAGATTGTTTGAAATTTGAAAACGAATAAATTTTCGTAAAGGATAAATTGGAAACGTTAATGCAATGAAGTATAAATACAGGGAGGGTAAATGAATTTGATAATGTCTTCTATTAATGCCAACGATGCTGGAATCTGAGAAAATTTCCTATTCGACTGCAGTCTCTGTAAATTACCGTAAGGAAATTCTATTTTGCACGAGGATCTGCAGTCTGATAAATGGAATACAGATCTCTGCGCAGTTATGGCGTTTGCTATGTAAACTACAGGAAAACATTTACATTAGGAAGCTTGAATAGAATATCCATTTTACTTTAGCACAATGGACATCTTGGTCGTTGAAATAAATTATTTCTTTTATTCTGATTTACATGAAACAGCTTATGAGAACACAAATTTTTGTTGCAAAGAATCTCGATCTACTTAACGAGAAATGGAGCAGTCATTCATAATATTATGAACGTTCTGAGGGGTTTATCAAGCCCTTAATTTTTATTAAACAGCTCGAATAAAATGTCTACATTATTTTCAGCATAATGGATCTCTTAGTTGCCAGAAGAAACTATTTTCTCTATCCTGATTTTTATGAAGAAGTCCACGAAAACAAGAATTTCTGTACGGAGAATCACAAATTTTTTAGGAATTCACTGTGCTCTTGATTTCAACGCACACGCTTAATTCCACAAGTTATTAAATGGATGACAAAAATCGGTAAATTATTTTCTAAAAAATGGATTATATTAATAATGCGTTAGAATTCGCTGTCAGGAAGCAGTGAAATTATTTTCTGTGAAAAAACGGACATTCCTAGGGTCTCCGAGTGCAGGCATTTGAAACAGGAAACCCAAGAATACATAAATTGAGAAAGGTTTGGCGCATATCTGCAGTCTCAGGGTCCCCGAACCGACGCTATAGTGTTCAATAAAGCGTGCATCGTCGTGCCAGAGCGAGACCTCTCGCCCCTCTCAACAGGAAATAGAAAAATGCTGGCGTTTCCCTGCGTGGCAACCGGGTCCGATCGCTTTACGACTTCCCGTCGCCTGTTGAACGGGTTCCCGTTGGTTCCATTCGCGAGTCGAGCTCGATTTAACGATTCCACGTCGACGGAGGAACGGGCGTTTGTTTCCCGGTGTCTCGTTCGAACGTTAGAAAATAGGTTAATTAGGGTGTGGCCGCATACCGGCATACTTTGACTGGAAATTTCTCTGGGAGCAACAGGTTGCCGGGCCATGGAATTTGATACGGCTCGACCGATAGGCTCTATATTTTGTGATACACCGCTAAACTATCGGATTCGGATTATTGTTATGTGTTCGGCGGCAAGAAACGACGCGATTCTCCACCGCGCTGTGGAACCGTTCAGAGGTGTCCCGTCGATAATTTGGATAATCCGCCGCGAACCTGTGATCGTTCGCCGATTAATCCACTGATAAACCAAATGGGAGACCGATTTCGAACTTCTGTTACCTCGGGCGTAGATTTCTGAGAGCGTTTAACGAGCCCGAGGGGGTGGGGGTCCAAAATGAATCATCGCTGGGCACAGTCCTTTTCAACGCCCTCGATTAGACGTAACGACGATTACGCCCTTCGGGAACGCGGTCGGATGCAGAAGAGTGGACGGGAAATGATAATTGAACCGAAAATTCTACGGTTCACGGCATCCAAGAGGTAAGGGAAACCCCAAGGGCTGTTAGAGCTGCTTCTCGCCTCCGGCCACACAGGATATTCGCCTGGAAAGCGGGAAGAACGATGTTCTCTCGTTCGAGGGTCCTCCGGGAAAAGTGGTCCACCATTTTGATACGTTCGATCATTCGCCAGAGACGCTTACGGTGACGTTCGGCGAGAAACATCCTCTCGACAGGCTGCGCGTTGCTCCTTTTCCGTCGGCCTGGCTGACTGTAGATGTACCTGCACTACTAGCGCGAATTTTTCGAAGCGGTAGAGGCTTTTCGCTCGACGAGTGCTCTATAGCTCTTAAGTATTGGCACAGCTGCCGTAGAAAATGCCGGATTGGATAAAAGTTATGTAGTTCGCGTCATGTATTTGTTCGGAAAGTGTCCTTTCGAGTTTGACAGCACATGGAGAATGTTTGCTCACGAGTTTCGAGCACAGTCGCGATCTTTCGACGAGTATCTTCGAAATTGCCGATGTCCGCGTACGCTTGTACCTAGCGCAGACTGTGCTCAAAGATTTCTGCATTCTAAAAGCAATTAATCATCAGCGACAATCGAATTTAATTTTTAGGATAAAGGGCATCTTTTATTTTTCCGAAAGGATTTGAGGAATATTTCTTCGATATTATTTGAAATTGTGTCTACGTCCACAAACATTTCAACCTAGTACATATAGCTTTGTGGCATCTATTACACTCTGAAACCAATTAAACGTCCGTGACAACCAACATTAATTTTTTGATAAAGTGGTTAATTAGTTTCTCTCCTATTTGCGGAAGCATTAGACGAATCAAGATCGTGATCACCGAAGGCATCAATCACTCTGCCTTTGCCAAGAGCAGCCGCGTTGACTCCCGGCAAAGTTGTTCAATTATGCAAGCTTGGTTATCGATTTCTTCACACATTGTGCCTTAAAGTTGCCCCCCGCGCAATAAGCTAGCCGACTTTATGAGAAAGCTGGACAAGCATCGCTTTAGCCTGGAAAATAAGAAACTCGATGGAAACTTCCCATGCAAGCGGAAGTTCAACCTGCTCTCCTCATGAACGCGCGTCAATATTAAATCGCGACGCGCTGGATTTCGTACCATTAATGCTGTGTCGGTGACGATATTGCGAATTTATTAAATTTTTGATACAGGCGATTCAGAAGCGATCGATTTCTCCTGAAATAAGAGCATCAAAACTTTTCTAGATTGGCGAGCTGGAATATTGTCATCAATATCAACCTATCAACCTTTCTTCGATGCAATCTGGGCCTGACATAATCGTGGCATGCCGAACTTCGACCTACACAGACTGATCACTGCTGTTTGCGTTAAATGAAACTTTTGGCTTGCAATTGACAGTGTTATGCTTGTTTCAGAGGTGTTAGGCTTCTATAAACTATAAGCTCCGTCTGACAAACCTGTCATAGACATACTCTAGGAATAATTCAGATCATTTGAATCCTATTATTAATTTAGTGGCCAGAAAACGTCTATTAATAAGAATTACTTCTCTTCATGTCACGTTAGTTTTTGACAAGTTACATTTCAGGTTATTATATATTAGGTTGGGGAAAAAGAAATCTATTATTTTTACGTGAACTTCAAAACTTTATTTAACATGTTTCGGATTGTAATAATAATAATAACATTTACCGAATTTTCTCTTTGTTGACTTCCATTTTTAACACCCTGTAACTCACAACTGAATGGACCAAACAAATAACAGTCAAAGAATTTTTTTAGTGCGAAATGTCACCTTTCCACTGAGCATAAATCTGAAATTGTTTGATCGATATTTTACGAGATATCGATCACTACAGCCATTCACCGGAAAAATAATGGATTTCTTTTTCCCCAACCTATTATATTTCACTGAAGTGTGATCTAACTATAGCATGATGCAAACCCATTTCACACTTACTTTGCCATAACCGCTCCAATTTGCAATCAACGTCGGCCTTTTCACTCAACATTCTGTTAGTTCCAACTTTTGAATGAATTATTCTTCAACAAGGCGAAATGCGATTCAACACGGGTTTATTCTAGCTTGAAGAGGATCTAGTGCTTCAATCCTAGACCTAATCTAATCTGCGCTAGCAAGGGTAGCGTTCTATTTCCTCGGGCATTAATTTTAATGTTTAATATCGCGGAGTATGGACTCGCTCATAACAGAAACGGAATAGAGTCGACGAAACGCTGGGAGCACAATAAAAAAGCTGTTCACAGTAGGTGGAACCAAAAGTTACGTCGCGAGGACTGTTGTTCGCGGCCAGGCAATGCATTTCGGGGTAGAGGAGCGACATAAATATCGAAGTTACGCGGCATAACTTCCTCCGGGCGAGTTCCTGTATAAACTAGTTCCACTCAGCGAAATAATTCGGAATTACGCCGGCTTATTTCGCGCTGCCGGTAGCTCCGAAAAATTTAAACACGCCTCTGTCCCCCCGTTAATTAACTATCATTCTTGGCCGGCTCGGCGATTCGATGACTGCGAACGGAAACGACTCGTCGTTTCGCCTGGGAAAATATTACAGTTGCTAATTCATACAACTGTCCACATTTGCGAACACAATGGACCTTTCAGAAAATGAAATGCCGTTGGAACTAACCTCTGTGTAGCTGGTACAAAATTATTAGGTCAGTTCGCGAGTTTGTTTCTACTTTTGGAGAATTTTTGAACAATGCAGATGCAACACATTGTACCGTTTTAGTCGATGTATTCGCCGTCGTTGTCTACAATTTGCCATTTTACTAAAGTTTATGTTGAGCAGCCTACGTTAAATATTGTGTTAATTCGAAATTTTTAGTCGATGTATTCGCCGTCGTTGTCTACAATTTGCCATTTTACTAAAGTTTATGTTGAGCAGCCAACGTTAAATATTGTGTTAATTCGATTATCGAGGAGATTATCTCGTCCTCCTTGCATCTAAGGAAACGGGAAGCTGAAGGGTGGCAATCCTTAGCCGCAAATTGCCATAAAACCTTCCGCAGGATCGCACAATTACCCTCCATCTCAGGTGAACGCATAAATAACCGTTGCCCGCAAAGTTTCACCGTTCGCGGCTCGGGTCTCGTCGCCCTGAAATTTTGAGGAGCGTCGATAATCCCATCGGCGCGCGACGCTGCTTAATTAATTGCGCTCTCATTAACCAATTTCGGTTTCGGGCCGTTCGTCATTGGTATAAATTACAGGCTGGAAGTGTGTTCCCGCAAAAAGCCGCAGAGTCTGCTTAACCGCTTTCTTTAATGGACTGGACCGTGAAACGTTCCTCGAACCGAACTGATTCCAGTCTTCGATTGCTCGAACCAAATCGACCAGCAGTGACAAAGATTCCAGCCAACTGAAGGATCGTAGGGACTCAATTTCTCATTAATTTTTCTATCAATTAATATACTTCGTAAATTAATTTCAAATAATAATTTAAATTGGATTTTATTGTATGTTTAACTAAATTTATTTCACTTTTTTAATTAATTTCTTTTAGTTCGGACCATAATTACATTTATACCGATTAATATACAACTCCATCGTTTCGCTATAAAGTAATTTATCATTTATGTAATTTTAATTGTATTTACTTGACACAAATCAATACCAATGGACACGTGCGCAAACTCCCAATGCAAAAGGTTCAATAGTTTTTCTGAAAAAAATTCCTCAAAAATTTGTTAGATATATTCTCGTTATTTTGATAAAGTAATACGAAACAGTTACGTTTGTACAGTTACAAATGTGGTGCATGGTTGGACGCTGGAACCCTGCTTGCACGAGATTAATTGAAAATTTGTGTTGTTTTCATGCAAAATGACGAGCACTGGCAAAGATTCCATCAAACTGGAGGCTCGTTTCGGGGTCCAATTTCCAACGTAGTCGAGTCAGGTCGACTTTAAGTGGAAAGTTGCCGAGTTACGAGCCTCCGTACGAGGATCCTCGCGAAACAACAGGCCGATAAGGCCTGTTTCGCAAGCGAAGCGCTGCTCTACGACGCTTCTCTTCTCGGGTGCGCTTCGTGCGAGCAGCGACACGCCTCTAAAAATGAAATCGACCGTTTACAGGGCCGCTCTGAACCGTGAAACTCACGCCGTCGCCCGCATCCGGCCGTGTAACTGAATTTACAAACCGTGCACAATCGAGCAAGGAATTTTAATTTACTCAGACCGCGACTACTTTGCGCCCCCGTGGAACTTCGTGGCCCGTGTTTAAGTTGGTTAAACGGTTACGCCGTTCGACGGGAAACTTGTCCCGTGGCAATATCACCCGTGAAAAACCTGCTCGGGTTTCGTCCGGACTCAATTACCGCAGAATAAACAACCCGGACCGCGTTACAACCAGCTCGCCGATGAAAAACAACAGTTTATTCCCTACCGGGAATTTTTTTTCGCCAATTTATCGCTCCTACGTTCAATGCTGAATGCGTTCCACGCGAATTTCGTTGATCCATTCGTATTTTTTGTTTGTCCAACCAAACTGTTTTGGGACCACAGTTTCCCACTGGCTTATTGTCGCCGTGTCTCTTTACACGGTAAACCATTATTTGTATACAGCTGACCGTTTGTAACGCGAGAAGCGTGGTTCTACAATTACTTGTTGGTTAAAAATATGCGTTCCCTCTTTCAAACAGTTTTTTTGTTTTATTCTGCATTTTTATTTAACAGTGGCCAATTTATTTACATGTCAAATGACTTTTTATGCAGCAAAGAGTTTGCAACACGAGGAGTGCTCTTTTGGAATTGCGTTTCGTTTAAAAGGAGCGTTCCCACTTTTAAACAGTCTTGTTGTTCCGCATTGTTATGCGATACTGTGGTAACAGCATTTGCTGGTAATTGTTTCACGTGATTGTTGCGGAATTTCTTTACATGGCGAACGAATTTTTTTACACATTTTTTTTTTTGGATTTATAATGCAAGAAACGCGTTTTTCTTTTTAATTTGCTTTTTCGTTGGAAAGAAGCGTTCCCTCTTTCAAACAATTTGGTTACTCTGCCATTTGCATTTTTAAGGAGCACCAACGTTAACGCCGCGCTGGAAATTGTTCTCTGCACTCGTTTCGCAATGATTCACTGCTGCAAAATTGTTTTACATGTCAAACAATTCTTTTCATACGGAGAAGACTTTTTAATACGAGAAGCACAGTTTTTAAATTGCTTTCCGTTACCTCTTTCGGTAAATTTCTCCGCGAATTTTGTCGTCCCTTCTATTTGCATTTTTAAGTAATGCTGCGCTGACGCCACACTGGAAATTGTACTGTTTCCTAGCTTCCACTGAGTCACCGTTTCTCAATCCTTTTTGTATGCTAAACAACTCTTTTTTACATAACATCGAATATATAAGAATTACGCTTTTTAATCTTCCGCATGGTATGCCATACATTTTTATTTCGAAATTAGAAGATAGCTGTCCCCTCTTTTTCTGCTTCATCCGAAATTCGACGAAAGTCGGTCCTGAGCCATTGTCTTATATGGAAAAAAATTGTAATGAAATATCGATGTGTGTGTGTACAACTCGTAGGAGTCCGAGGATTAAATTGTTCTTCGTTTTGAGCGAAGAACTCTACGAATTTTATTGTTGCTATACTTGCAAATTGAATACAAACTGCCCGGGTGAAATGATTGTCCCTTCGAAGCTGATCTTAAATTTTTACTGCAGATTTAATGTTCTTCTGCACGCAGGTTTTAATTAACAGTGTTTACAACAGATTCTATCAAACTTAAAAATGAATTTCTATTACAATATATTTAGTACACCAGACATTGTTAGAACTCACAAGGTACAAGAAAATTGCAAGAGCAATTTCCGTAAGAAATCTTGTCTTTTCTATTGTACGTGATTAAGCGAGTCGTTTTAATTTTATGCAGCAACTGGCAATCGACGAGTTAAATATGAATTTAAAGGAATTGCATTTCGTAAATTTTCGGGATCCCTGGCGAAGATGAATCTCGCAAACAGTGATAGTGGTGATAGGAAATCTCTGTTGCGTTTTGGATTTTGTCCGAAGTCAGCAGTATTTTGGGGGGGGGGGAGATGGTAGATATCTGAAAATGGTCTCGGGGTATATGGAATTCCGTCCCCGAATAAACCTGCTCTCTTTCGAAGTCGAACAAAGAGCTCGATCAGATATCATGGTTCAACGGTCGAGCAGCTCTTAGAATGGAAAATTCGTGGCGGATCGAACAACGCCCCCGCCGAATATACGAACCCTATACCTGGATCCTATGTTTGTACTTCGATCGTTTCGATTAGTTTCTCGGTTTTCTTCGATATTAACATTCACGTCAACCATCTCGTTGATTGCTAATATACAATAGTATAATTTCTCCGGAGGATATCCGGACTTCGTGGCCGCCTATGTTTCGGGACGAAGTGATTAACACGAAGGGAAACGTGTGGCCTTTGGCCTCCTTTCTCCTCTGCTAATGTCTTAATTATTCGAAAGAGAAATTGCTGATAAATTTATAGGTTCATTCGTTTTGTTACTCTCGACAATGAAATTAACAGAATTGTGAATAGTAACGAGGGATGTTTCCCCGTTGAGCAGTTGCTTTCTATCGATCCGGTTTTATGGATATTTTATAATATACATTTTGCGCGTACTTATTTTCATGATTAGCTGCGAACTCCCCGGTGAATTTATCATCTTCGTTTGCCTCACATTTCAAACTTTTCTATTAATTTTTTGCGTTGTCTGTACGATTTTCACTGCAGCTTTCATTAGATTTTCCGTTTCGTTTCCACAGCGCGGATATTTACGTGCGTATAATTCTTTGCGCTGCGATGGAACGAAAATCATGCCAGAGGGAAATGTTTCTGAATCAACCAGGATTTCATTAAGCTCTAAATAAAATTGCAACCTCATTAAAACCGTACAAAGACAATGAAATTAATTTGGTGCACGCTACGCACGCAGGGGTCGTATAACCATTTTTATCAGAGCTGCCGAGAGATTTATTAAACAACCGGATACAAAATACATCAGAATTACCAAAGCATGGTCCAATTCGTAGTAATGGACATTTATAGTATAAAATATTTTACTTTGGTGAATGAGACTGGTAACAATTTATACACATGACCGACAGGGTGGTGTTATGCGGATAAGGAGCAGGAACTGACTTTAAAAAAATTCTCCTTACAAAAATACTGCAACCAATGTAATGAAAGTCATATGAAGAAGCTTACCTAGGAGGGCAAAAATCGTTCCTGAGATTCCTAATTGAAAGGCAAGGAGTATAGAAGTCGCTTCGTCTAACAGTTAACGTGTAACAAGCGAGTCTCCGAGACGTACAAGCCAATAGCAGCACTGCAGCTAGAATCGACATGTTCGGTAAAAATTCGGGTATCGCTAACAGGGCCTGGAAAAATTGGTTAAGCCGTCAAAGCCGGCTCTCCGTGTCATACACGCCGAACGGTTTTACATTCAATGTAATTCCCGGGGACGCGATAGCATCCGCGAGACCTAAACGGCCTGAAAAAAACACGCGTGGACCATTCGAGCGTGCGTTTCACGGACGGTGGATTTTTTAATCCAGTTTTTCATTGCTTCACTGGCCTGTTACACGAAGCACCGCGCCTCGTGCAGGTCTCAATATAGCGTCGTAGATCTGTCAATTCTGTTAAACTAACCCGTGTATCGTGATCGTTTCGACGAAGGAGTCGTCGTCGAATCGTCGACAAGAGACTATAGTGCAGTACACACAGAGCGATTAATTGCGCTTTGTGTACGAGGTCCGGAGGTCCGTTTGATTTTTATCCGGAATTTCCACGATGCTGCGCGTCCGCGAGCTATCGTCGTGTGTACCCGCGGCCCCGTTTTCGAATCGATAGCGTAATGAAGTGTGTGTGTGTGCTAGGTTCTGGGGGCACGGTGTGATGTTTTTAAGGCCAGCACACACCGATTTTCCATGGTGCATGAGCACGCGCACGGTGTCACGGGATCCTTGTGGCAATAAAATCCGCTTCTGGACCGGTCAGAAAGTAATCGCGTCCCAACCATCGAGGCGATTTCCAAACCGCTCTGAAACACGACACAGCCGGAAAAATCGCGGGCTGATTTTATCCGGGCACGTACCGCGCCGCGCAGAATGATCGTCATTCGAAAAATCCTCGCCAGCGATTTCTCACGGAGTTTGTTCGCGCGTACACCTTTATCGATCACAATTTCGTTACGCACGGTGGGTGCATTCCTCACGGACGTGTACTTTGTCCCTTGGTCGTTTGTTTACGTTCGTGGCTCGTTTACCGTAATAATACGGCGCTGTGCCACAGCATGTATGGCCACCGTGCAAATTTTTTCAATATACATGCGACCAACTCGGAAGGATAATTAGACTTTTCGGCTGCAAATGCCTGTGCTCATATTATTTGTCACGGAGGGACATATACAATGGATCCGAAAAGTGTTTTAACACTAAATATCCGTTATCTGCCTTCAATAATTTCAACAGGATGAACATTCAGTGGAATTGCATCTACTCATATTTATGATGAAATCGTAAAGGCGACCTTAAAAAAGAAATTTCAAGGAAACTTCGGCTTAAGTCAGTGTCCTGATGTAGTTGCTTGAGTTCTGTAATAGCGCGGCGAATTTTTCACCGATTACGTGTAAGAAGGAGGAATCGTTGGAATCCGGTTCAGCATGTTTCGTTTCATTTGTGAAATGTGAATTGTCCCGTTAATGAGACAGCCAGGGTGTAATCAAAGACGGGATTGTCGTTCCCGTTGTCCTTTTCCTGTTGAAATTCATAAGGAGCGTGGTAACGGCGAGACTGTCGTCTGTGACGACAACGGTGCTACGACGGAATGCAGAAAATGACTCCCGCCGGAAACACTCGTTGAATATTTTCGGGGCCGCTTGCCAACGTCGACAAGGACGAGGAGACAGAGAGAGAGAGAGAGAATAATCGAGAAGGAGAGAGACTGGTGACGTGCACGCGAACGGAAAAATGTGCGCTTTGATTGCGGACTACGGAGAGCGGAATTTGTTTTATTTGGATTATTGCAGTCGAGGATTGCTGCTTTGAATTTCTCCGGGTACGCAGCGCGATATTATCTGCCTTTTGCGGGCGGAACGGAGCCACGATATTGTCTACCCGCGTACTGTATTTCAACGAAGCCACGGCTCAATCATATCCGCTCCGTCGAAATTTCAAATTACGATGCTCCATGCTATCCGCCAGCTTGTATAATTTGATAGAGTATGATTCGGGGATCGTCATTCACTTTGCTGCAATTTCATTTCGTTACCCCCCCATACCCCCCGGTCGAAATCGGGAATTCCAAGTAGTGCGAGTCAATGGAATCTCCTAATTCGATTTTTTGAAAGCGAATCTGTCTTGAAAAGGCAAGTCTACATTATATTCATTCTCACTAGATTAAATCACGATTTTTAACAAATCCACAATTTTTAAGTTGCACTAGTCAATGCTATCTCCTACTTAGATCTCTTGGATGCTCGAAGTAACTGTGGCCCTAAACGAGAGCCTACATTTTATTTAGTGTTGGTAGGATACAGATGTCACTATGGAAAACTACAAGTTTTAAGAGATCCCGAATTTTAAAGTAGTATGAATCAATAATGTCTGATGCCTCGAATTTCCGATCGTTTATGCACTGATAAAGAAAAAAAAAATCCCAGGATATTTTGTGTAGTTCTCTTTCAATTACTACGTAAACTATAAAAAAGGGGGTAACATTTAAAGATTTATTGAGATCAGATTTATTTTTCCAATTTTCGTTCCCTCATCTCATTTTAGCCGCATCTTCCCTTCCTTGTGGTTAATTATTGAGTTGCGGGACTCGACGGGAACTTCGATGAATGGCGGCGTCGGTCTTTAATTTCCAGCAGATGGACAAGCTAATCCTGGGTTCCTCTGCGGATAACAACGGGCCACGCCATTCAAAAGTTGGCAGTGACGCCTCTTGCGAGAGCTCCTTAAAATTTCAGACGCTAATGCCGTTGCTCTAGGAACAGTTTTCTGCCTTCCAGACCTTCGTTAGCTTCCTTCGCTGCTAGAAAGCTTTGTGTCGTCGGAAAATGAAGTTCCTACTGCCACTGACGGCGAGCTTTATCCCAAGGAAAGTTCGAAGCGGCGAAAATTATTGATTATCACTACCAGCAAGGGCTGAACGCGGAATCACAATGAGTCTTGCGGATTAATTTGACTTGTACTACTATACCGACCGGTATTCGGTCGAGTTTCACCGGATATAAAACACTGTTGAACGTATACATTGTGAAATCGGTAGTGGGCCATGCCGCTGACTTGTATTACTTGGAAATTTCCTGTGATAAAACGTTTCGTCGCTTACTACGGTAAAATTTCGGTTGTAATAACGTTAATGGTATCAGAGAATCATATAAAGTTAATATTGAATCGATTTTAATGTTTTAGTATTGGGAATGTTCGGGTGGGAGGTAGCATTGTCTCGAACTACTTGAACATTTTGTATTGTATCAAAGTTTGGGGATTGTTATCATGGAATTTAATTAATGTTACTAATAATTATGTTAGAAGGTCGTATTGTGTCAAGCTTTAGTGGGTATGAATATTGGAACGTTGGGAAACTTGAAGTGAGAACAACCATTGATTCGTGTTACTTAAAATTCCGCGTTGTATTGAAAACACGAGACTTTAATTTAATTTATATTAATTGTAATTACGACAGGGAGTCGTGTTGTTTCAAGCTTGAATGGGTAGTAATTTACCTGGCCTTCAGCTTGCTATCGAGAACTGAGGGATGCCGTGCATGGACTAGCAAACTAATAAAACGTATTATTACCCGAGGCACAACCTTATTACGAAACTTGGAGAAGAGCGGGTCAGTAATTTTTTCTGGCCCCCTTAAAGACCGTAGTTCATTATCAAGTCCTTAAGAATACGGGAATAGTCGAGGCTCGCCGGTCCTCTTCGTACGACGAGCAGTAGTTAATTACAACTCTCCCTGGGGGCCGGAACTTCGAGTAGTACGAGTCAATAATTTCCGGTAATTCCGGGGTTCCCGTCATCCGCCATCGGAATTTCATTCTTCGCCGGCACAAAGGACTCGAGAACCGTTCTCCGCGAATAAACAAGCAGCTAACGAAGCACTCGGGCTGCACAAAAGCTCGCCGCCGCGCCTCGGAAACAGGCTGAAAGAAAGGACAACACCGACTGCTTTCCGGTAAATAACACGAGAGGCCCCCTGCGATTAGAATCGCGTTCGTTCTCGGTCGTCGGAGAACAAGCTCTCGAGTAGATTTAATCGGCGGCCTGGTCAGACTTCCAACGGCGAGCAGGTAATCTTCCGGCCGAGGCCACTAACAATGATTCTCGAGTGTTCAGGCGTGACCATTAAAGATTAAATTTCGCCGACACGCCCCCGCGACACCCTCGCAAACCACGCTCATTGTGCACGTCGACCCACGTCCACGCTCCCGTCGACGACATTCGTTAAGTCAATAGCAGCTGCCCCTCTTATCTATTACAGATGTCACCAGCCGACTTTGGCTTCTGGGTCAATTGCACATTTGGGTCGAGTTAATCGGAAGTAGTACCGGACGATTCTAATCCTGGCCAGCGCCGCGATAAATTAATTAAATTCCGGCAGCGAGCCCGCGTCCGCTGGTAATGACGACCGGATTATTAGCGCCGGATCATGGCCAACGAAAATGAAAAAGAACCACGGAAATCACGATCCACTCTCGCCACTGATAATCGCTGTGTCGCTGGCTGCTCTTTCGCACGTTACACCATTCTGCAGCAATTTTTCTAAATATTTTTGCATCCACAGAAAGGCTGCGATTAATGTGAGAATGAACAAATTTCCCACAAAACCAACATTGTAGTCCCAGTAATCGCAAAGTGAAACACTTGCAATTTCTAGTGCGAGTTTGTAGGCAGTTCTGGCATTAAGGTCCATAAATGGTCGATAAGCAATAAAAGTCCCTCAGCGATTGCTCAAGAATTAAAGCTCCAGCGAATGACCGTTTCAATAACTTCAACACCATAAATTCCATTGGCCTTGTTGTTGGATTCAGATTTCATGGAGGAAGATCGAGATTTTTCACGCAATCGGCTATTTTTAAGTAGTACGTCTCAATAGTATTTGCTACATCCCATTTTCCGGCATTTAGAGATTAATGTCTATTGAAATTTTATACGTCTATGAAATTGAAATGAATCGAAGTTCGAATACATTTCGTTGTAGAAAATTTTGATTTTCAATGCAATAAAGGTACAGCACCGATTGCTCAAGGATTAAAGCTGTTGGGAGCGATCGTTTCAATAACTTCAACACCATAAATTCCATTAGCCTCGTGACGGGGTGCCGTGAAGCATTCCGTCGCTAAAACTCCTCGAGCCGTGGCAAAAGTAAAATAGCCACGGTGTTTCCATTTAAAGGGGGACGGCGAGAGCCCGTTTCGTTTGTTCCGAATGTCCTGCGAATCCCAGCCATTTCCGAGGACGGTTCCGACGACGCTGCGGAAGGAGCATCGGCATCGGGACGCCGTGTTTCTTGCTCCTTTTCGCGGGACACGTTTGCTAAAAGCGTCGTTCGTAACGGTCCGCGAAACGCCATTACTAACTCTCTCCCCTTTCCAGATACAAATTTTCGTGCGGTTTTCAACCGTCCGAAAATGAAATTTCCCGCCCGGCGTGTGGTGGCGGAAATCGCTTAAATTTCCCCGGGCCGAGAGACGCGCGTTCTCCTCATTTGAATCAAAAAGCGTCCCACGGTTTCACTAATTGAGTTCCAGTTTCGACGGATCGCCAGGCGACCCTTGGATTCTCGCGTCGATAACGGAGAAGAACGAACAGCTTCTTCCCGTTCCTCGCGCGATTAATGTCCACGGACGCCATCCGGGAAGCAATAAAGACCAGACGCTGATTTATTCGGTCCTCGAAAATATGAGTCCTCACGTTTCCGCGAAATTTCCCATCCTATTTACATTCGACGCGGCTTAAACGCCCTCGTAATGCACGCCAGCTGTTTCATTCGGTGCTTGGAATCACTTTTATCCAATAAAACCGTTTTAACGAGTTTCACTTGAAATGACTGCGCATGTGGGTAATGTTGTTACTAAGCACTTTCGGACGCGACAATGTTATCTAGAAACATGAATATCATCGAATTTATTCGATTTAGCAACAGAGTAGATTATCTTGTGAAGAACCAGAATGAATGATGTTAAATACCCGCATTCGTTAATTGGCAGTTTTGTATTGCAGTTAAAACACCTGACAAAAATTTAATCCACAATGTAAGACAAACAATTATAATATTAAACGATTCTGAATTATCCTCTGTTAAAGGAACTCTTAGATTTGATGCTCTGATTGCAAGAATTTTGCGTGTGACAAATATTGAGTAGTGTATTTCCAAACTTGGTACACCTAATCACCAGTATTTCATTTATGTACCCAAATTTTTCTAAGGAACTTAATAGGAAATGTTATCTTGATTGACCTTATTATATCTTATTCTCTTCTAAGTATACCCTATCAGAATACAACTAAGAAATCGTATATTTCCACTAAAAAATAACAACACTGATCTTTATGTCTCCTATACGGCTCCACTTTTGAAAAAATCGTTCACAACAGATTCCAGGTGCCTGAGTACCATGCAGGTTTCATCCAATGCATCTATTTCATCGTCACTTGCAAGGGAAACCTGTTTTCAATGCTCCGTGCAATGCACGAGTGTGGGAGTACCACGAACACCGCGGTAACTCGTTGAAAATCGCGAGCGGTGAACATCGTCGTTGAAAAGAAGGAACTTCTGGCATTAATTTCTGCGTGGACTATCAAAGGATGCGTTTCAATGTTTCCGCGGATCCCCAGCAAAAGGGTCGCAGGGATTCCATTCCGGGCGTCGAATGAAATTCACCGTCAACTACTATACCAGCGAAACCGGAAATTCCGGCGCGGAAACCGGGCCCGAATGGATTTCCAACGAAAATTCCCATCGTATTGTTCCGTAACTTCAACTTGGAGCGTTTACCTTTGAGGCTTGTAAACATCGCGGCCGCGGTGAGCCTCGTTAGACTCGGACTCGAACATGAATAAATAGTGCGAGCCGGTTTTGGCCAAACCGAAACTAGAAGCGCGGCTTTGCCTGTCGAATCGGTATCGAACGGCTTTTGGATTTTTATTTCTCGAACCCTTTGACTCTTTCGATACTACTCTATAGTCCGTTCGTATTATTTAATCTGTCACGATGTTAATATGACCGTTGGACAATTTTGAGTGCGAAAAGTTCGCAACATTTGAGTGTTATAATTATACTGAGGGTTGTTGTACAATATAAAAATTGTCTACATTTATTACAGGATACAGGGACTATATATTTCGAAAGATGTGTATTTCTTTCTGTCCACAGTCTGGTTATAATGCCAATGAAAGAATAATTGTGTTATCACATTAAATGCTGAAAATAATGTTCATCAAATGTAATGTAATACATATTTCATTTGTTAATTTGCTTGATTCTCTATCAGGTCTGGTTAAATTTGCTAATATCAGTAAGCAAGTTATAATGGGTTGCACAGAATCATTCACGAATCGTTTACAAGACCGTATTGACGTTAATGGACATAATTTCCAACGTTTATCGCTCTTTATGGCTCGTATAATAAAGATTTATTTGCGATTCGAGTGTCCGTGCAAATGCTGACAAAAGTCACAATCGCGTCGAAAGGGTTAAAAGCTCGGGAAAAGCGGTCGGAGGTACGTCTCGGACAAAAGACAAAAGAGACTAGAGCACCGCCCACGCTCGTTGTTATTCAGCAGAAGCCGGTAATCACCGGCCAGAGTTATTCGATTTAATAACCAGTGAATTTACGAGACCGATAAATGTTGCTTTCTACGCACACCGGAGCAACTTCTCGCCTGCTGTCGTTATCTAGGGTTCACGAATGCCTGAATAAATATTAAATTAAGGTTTATCGGTCGTATATACCGTATCAAAAGTATAAATCAGACTGAGCGCGGGAAGCTTTACGCCTGGTTTAACGCCGCCAAAATTACGCCCGGATTTCACGGCAAACATGTGCCGAAAATTCTTTCCTTCTGTGAGTTTAATGGCTGCCTGGCTGTGGGCGAAAGTTTTCGGACCGTTTTCAAAGTCAAAGCTTTGCCAGCTGCCACGAAATTCTACAAATATTAGGATATTATCGCGGCTCGATGTAATTTTTCAATGATTTTTTTAGGTTCATTGTTCAAATTATGATATCGCGGTATTCGGAAAGTATTCGGTCGTTTATCATGGTCACATTGTTTCGTCATTTCTCGTCAATCATGTGCAATAACTTTGCACGCATAGCCGCTTTGAATAAAGCTCAAATATTGATTTTAATTTTGTCCACAGAAAGTGTTGGGTTTATTGCTTGTCGAACGAGAGGTTAAATATTTCTTTGGAAGATGTTAAAATCTAGTTTATATAAAATGATAAATATTCTGTTAAGGGGATAATTTTGCCAGCAGGAATTTTTACGAAAATGTCAGCCATGGTTTGACATATTCATACAATTAATCCAACCAATATTTAAACACAAACAATTTAAATATTCTATAATTCGTGTCGATACGTTATGCATATGGTAATGTGACAAAATGATTGACAAGTAAACTCGTCTTCCTAATGAGGAAATACATAAACGAACCAATGACGCAATCATGATTAAATTTCTCTACTTGATATGCACATTTATGCATTCGTGGAACCTTTAACTGAAAACAAATTGAAGTATTAATAGTTGTTACAATTTTTATTTTGCCTTTTATAAGCCTGACATGAATACAGATAAATTATTATTTTCATATCGGAACCACTTTGTAGAGAACAAAATAAAATAATTTAGCGAGAGCTAATGATGACGCAGATACAAGTATCAAAGTATTTATCAAATCGGTAAATTAATCGGGTTCGATCCGCGATTCCCCACACGAGTATTTGCCGAGGAATTATTATCCCGAGGCGACTTCACGCGAGATCTCCATCCGCGGCGTGTCTTCCGCATGAAAATCCGGCATGAAGTTATAACGCGGAGCGTGCGCCGGTGTAAAATTCATGAAGTGCAACGGGGGAGCGTGCACGCGATGCGCTCGGCCATATTTCTTTGCTGTTTTTCCGCGTTCTTTAGGGACATTCGGCGCATGCATACACTCCAACCTTTATTACCAACGTCGCGAAATATCTCTAACACCTAACTCTCTCTCGGAAATCTTTACACCTCCTCGAAAAAAACCCTCTTCAATCTACGTACCATTTAACTGAAAAGCCTCCCTCCTAAAACTCAACCCTTAAAATATCCTCTTCAACCACTTCAACTGCGATTCATATGTAATTATTTTTCTTATGAATATTTCCAACACGTTCTAAGACCAATTGTAAAACAAGCCTCCTAGGCAACGATCACTCTTTAATTTTTGCAGTTGTTTCTCTTTTATTTTCTCCTTGACTTAGAATAGTCTAAAAGTGTCCGAAAATTACTATATTCTAGTTTTCATCAAAATTTTAAAGCAGACATAACATAATTATAATAATTCTTCGATGGCAGTTTACTCATTTGTGTTTTACATTCTGGCTCGACAGTTGTGTATTATACATATAACAGCATTGCATTTTAAACAAACATCTCAAACTGTTCTACCATCAAAAACCAAGTACAGCGTTTAGGAACAGAAGGGGATGTTTTTCTCAGGCAGAATATACTGAAGTGTGAGGTTCAGGAAAAAAATCAGGGAGGGTCTAATTGTGGCAGACAATGTGTCTCGCTTCGTCTCATCTCGAAGAAAGTGATTTTTTGGGGTGGGGGTACAGGGGCGAAGACGTTCAACGGAAATTGGTCGCGATAAATCAATCCGCGGGGCGCATAATTTCCAGCCGGCGGATTCGCCGGTCCCAAAGTTTGGAACTCGCGGCGCCGCCAGTCAAAAGTGAAAAGTTAAACCGTGCGAATCTAATTTAAGTTTGTCCGCGTACTAGGGGGTTAAGCTCGCCGGAAATAGATGGCAACGAGGACCGATTTTGCTCGGCCCTTGTCGCACCTTTTGCGGTAAAATACTCCAGCCGTTCTCAGGAGTATTGGAACGTGTGTCACCGACAATGATATTAATCGGGCTGGAGGGGAGGGGAGCGGGGAGGGTGAGCCCGATGGGACCCCATTCTGCCAAATAGAAAACTGATATCGCGAAGAAAATTTCCTATTTGCCCGCGCAGCGAAAACAAACCCGGATTCTATCGACGGTACGCTCGATGATACACGCGAGGTATTTCGGCGGCAGAAACCTTTCCCAAAATTCTTCAGAGTAATTCGTTTGACATACCAATTTGAGGTGGAGCACTCCTTCAATTTGTTTCCAACGAAACACGAATGCAATCTTATTTTACAATACTTCGATAGGTAGGTATGTATCTTAAATAATTGCGTGTTAATAAATTGATTTGAATCACAGAATGTATCCGATTAAAGATTTTTACATTTAAACGCGTCGCACTTTCAGTAGGAAGAATGTGATTATAAACCAGCGAAATAATTGTGAAATGTAAGGATTGATAACATTTGGAGCACTGTATTTTACTTTTAATTCGCAGCTGATATTCATGAGGTTATATTGCATGTTAATTTAATTTTCTCCAAATTTCCGGTATGGAATGGCGAATCTGCTTAAATTTTCACGGTTTGCGCATCGTATTTCGTGCGATTTTTGTGTTTCCCCGGGGAGCATCGTTGAAATTCAGGCGGCCTGTTAGCTTACGTATAAACTCGATTCGTTGTCTGGCATCACGCAGAATTTCGAGTCGATCGAGCAACCGGTGCTCGCTGTATTAGTTAACAAACAACCAAACAAACACACTCAGGAATGGAATAACATTTGAAACCTTTATAGAACAATATACCCATTCTCTGTTATGGAAAATACATAGATGTTATAGTACTTGAAACAATTGTTGAAACGCCCGTTTCTTCTGACTGGGACATTCAGAGATGCGTTTACAATACGAGTAATATATTACAGGAAACCAGAAATTTTTTAACTTTTAAATGTAATCCGGTAGATTTTAGCGAGAACATGTCGAAAATCCAAATTTCAATCCTAGGAGATCAATAGTTCAAAAGTTATGCGCGTGCAAAGATGTGTAACTTTCAGCGTTGTTGACACCTAAGGGAGCCGCCATGTTGCTATGTAGTGACTGTCGAGAGCCGCTAGAGAGCACTACAAGCACTCGGTAATGCCGATAACGTAGAACACCGATCTTCAAGAAGAAACATCTTTTCCGTGCACATGAATAAGAAAAAGTTGTAAATATAACTTGCAATTCTTAATCACTTGCGTCCCCAAAAATCCTAACACGAACCAACACAACATTTTGTACCTGAACTATGTGTAATCAAATTTCCAGATGGCGAAATCCAACTCTAATTTCAGCTTATCGAATTGGATCTTGGTGAAAAGGTCGACAATTATCGCACGGCAGTAGCGGAGCCACGCCTCAGTATTTGCTGACGAAACAGATGGATCTTCCAATGTAAAATCCATCCAACTCGTATACGGTATTCATCAACGCGCGACGGTTACTACATATCAACATAGCGGCGCCCTTACCCGTCAGAAACCCTGAAAGTCGCACATCTTTACACATGTATAACTTTTGAACTAGTGATCTCCTAGGAGTGAAACTTGGTTTTTCGGCATTTCCTCGCCGAAATCTACCGGATTACATTAAAAAAAGTTAAAGATTTCTGGTTTCCTAAAGTTAAGCCTTTTTTTACCTTATTTGAGAATCTTTGTAGAGTGTAAGTATTCATTAAAATTTCGATTTGTGCTCTAGATAAATTACTGGGGATTTTGAACTGACACCGATTCTTTCAAGACAAAGTGACGGAGAATAACATTTACTTCTTTAAATATTTTAAACGGGGATAGTGTAAATTATTTTAAACTCTTACAGAAGGATATATTTTTTTGCTGTTACGAAGAATATATAGATATATGTATAGAATATATATTATAGAATAGATATATAGAATATATAGAACGATTGAGGCTCGTCGGTGACATTCAGAGAGGCGTTTAATTCGACGCAATAAATCTTGAACAGTTTTTGTTCCGCGATTTCCAAAGGCGACGACCTGGGACATTGTGCTGTCGTGGAAGAACGGGAGAAGAGCTACAGGGAACAAGTAATACGCGTCACCGGTCGGCGATACCGTTGTATTAAGGAGAATGGCCTCGGCGAGAGAGGACGATGTCTGACAAATGCGGGACTCATACTACTTACTGTTCGTAGCTATTCCGGGCGGCGCGCTAAAAGTGGTACAAATGGAACGGCTCTTTTTACACAATTACCGACGAAATATTTCCCCAAAATTGTGCAATAATTCAGCGCCGAACGCTTCCCACCAGGAAACAGACGAAGAGAGAGAGAGAGAGAGAGAGAGAGAGAGAGAGAGACATGGAGAGAGGGTGTGAGAGGGCCTTCCTTAATTAAGGGAAAAAATATGTGAGCCCCGTGGCGGATGACTATGTCGCTGCGAGCGCCCTCATTGCCCTTAGAATTTTAACACGAGTGTAGTCCGCGGAATGGTATTTTTATTCCTGGCTCTAGACACCTATATGAGCCGCCATTATTCTTTCGGACAAGTGGCTCGTTATTAAATGAAAACTCGCGGAGACTCGGGAAAATCGCGATGACGATTAGTCTGCACATGTTTAACTCCTGTTTTTTAGGAAACATGAATTTCCTGTGCGGAATTATTTCCGAGAATAATGTAACACTTTACTGGATTAATTATTCGAAACTGCATTGTGCAATTCTTACGAGTCTCATTCGTTGCAGGCAATTTAAAGGACACCTTTCAAAATTTTAACATTTTATCTTCTCCAAGGCTCAGTTTGACAATTTAAATTATTAACGAGTGCAATTACTGTCGCACGAGAACATCCAGTTACGTATTTCGACGAATTGGAATTTTCCTTATGTCAATGACCGTGTATCTCAGCTTTCAATTTCTTTTTGAAACTTTTTAAACATTCAGTTTGGCAAATAGTACAATTATTGTGAATTTTTATATTCTTTGATGATCGGGATAGAATAGAGGTAGGATGAAGAGGTAGAATAAAATTGAAAATACATCAACTCCAACATCCGACAAACATTACGGACCTATTGCTTAAAAATCGAGTATAAAAATTCTTGTGTGACTCCTACTTATTCCAGGATCCATCTACTCCGTACGCTGACCGTTTTGAAATTTTGATGTCGGATTTCGATCTTTAAATTATGGTAATTCGGACTCCCAAATATTTTAGTCGCCGTATAAATGCATAAAGCGTGAATGGAACGAGGATCGTGGACGCAGATTTTTGGTGAAGCCTGGAGAAGCTTGTAATCCGAGACTGGATGGAGGGCTGAAACCTAAGTAACGAACTAAGACGTTTCCTGTCTAAGGGAAAGTTTCGCATTGAATGGGAGCAGTTTCGCCGCGGCGGCAAATCAGCTCTTTACAAATCAGCGTGCGCTGCCATTAACCGGTTAACTGTATCTGGATCTACGGCGACGAACATTTAGTTGCAATTCAGGTGTTTCCTCGGGTCAGAGAGGAAGAGAGCAAGAACTTTGACAAAGTGCGAACTAATCGAGCACCGTTATATTTCTGCGGAGAAGAGTTCGTCTAGGATGTTTCGGTTAATGATTCTTAACTGGCTATTAACGAGGTCAGTTTCCTCTAGCGTTTTTTCCTTTTCTTTGATACTCGGGATTAAAGTATTTCATTTCGTTGGATATTAGAACGGGTTACGTCAACTGTGGGAGGATTGAACGCGCGCGGGTCGAAATTAGCGGCGTTTTCGAAATACAATAACCGAGGCGGCCCGGTCGGCGGTCTCGTTTGTATGGAAATCCGCGTATTGCCGGGGTTACCACAGGAAATTAATTGTTTTATACGAATATCATGCGGTGCGGTTAAACAGTCGTTCAAATCGGCCTCATTTTCGGGTCGCTGGGGTCCCCGGCGAAAAATAACGGGGTCGGTTCTGACCGGAATATGAAATCGTAGAACCGCGAATTGGCGAAACTCATCAGATTCAATCACGAATTCGTCGAAATACGTAACCGGATGTTCTCGTGCGACAGTAATTGCTCCCGCTAATAATCCGGCGATTTTTTATCCTCGATTTCTACGGACCGTTTCTTCTCTTCTTTCATACTCGTTGCGAAATATTAATAAAAAAATACCTGGCTCTCGGCTGCAGAAACTTTTCCGGGAGCACGATAAATCTTTCTATCCGCGAGGTCTGCTGCCACTTTTCTCGTTACACGCAAAGACCACTTTGATTACACCACAAGTAAATACACTTTCATTGTTTCCACGAGTCGCCGGCCCTAGGCATTTGTCGCTCCGGAAATTTTAATGAAAGTTGCGATCACTTCCAGCGAAAAGTTGTAAGCGGTTTTGCTTGCACGCCCACTCGTGCAGCAATTGGTTCTGTTTGCGCTTCTGCACTCGCCATGGTTTACAATCCATTGTTCCTCGAACCGTGGAACGTTTGAGGTACTGTACCTGGAGGCCAGGTGTTTTGTCACCATTTTCTATACGTTTTATGGAAATAATTTTTATACTCTTACAAAATAGAGACTTCGGTATGTATCGCAACTGTATCTTAAAACTGATCACTTTATTCGAAATATTGTAAACAACATGTTTCCACCTGACTTGATAATATTTGTAGTCTCAGGATTTATTGAAATCTGTATTGTAACTCTAGAAGTGTTGGAATTTATTTCATAAAATATAGAACAAAATAAATCTATTATTTCTTTAGAAGGAAGGATCGATTGAATCGGCTCTTGACCTCTATATGCATACATTGTATCTACAGTTAATATACGTTGTATGTTGTTCCTGGCATTGGACCCTCGATCCTCAGTTGTTCATATTGTACTGTTGCTCTTCTGTTTTCCCCTGTTCATTTCATTCGCGACATTTCTTTCGTAGGGTAAAGATGTGTCTGACAACGTGCCTTTTAGAGAAGCTATTAAAACTCTATCTCATATTTTATAATAGAGTGTGGTTTTATTATATACCCATATTCCAATAAGAAGAATAAATTAAAATCGATTCTTCCAAGACAAAGTGATAGGAAGGAGCATTTACTTTTCCAAATATTTCAGACAGGGAATTAATAATAATAATAAAATAATAAATGATGTAATAAATTATTTTAAATATTTTTTACCGTATTTGACCATTTTTAGAGTCTCACAGTTTATCGATCAAATATCAATTCTTTAAAATGTATCAGTAAGAATTGACAGGAAAAATATATTATACTTCACGTAAGTATAATCAGTGTAATAATCTTTTGATATGTCACCACAGATACGAACATTGATTATTTCTTATGTGGTAAACATTTTCTAAAATATGTTCCACTGTCAGTCCACCATAAAAATCCGTGTTGATGAATTGATATTGCTTTAAGCTTGCGAGTAACTGGTTCAATTACTTTTGAAATAAAAAAGTTAATAAACGTCGTTCTCTTACGATCACAATAAAACACCGGACACATCAAACACAGCTTCCGTCCATCCTCCAGATCGATAAATCACAGTCTGAGCTTGTGCATCGAATAAAACAACGTGGCGCGTTACTTCCAGCTCTGAGGCTCGAGCGAATGTACAAAATAGCAATCAGCGGTGGTAAAAAATCGCTTGAAAAAAGAGTAAAGAGTAAAGAGTTATTGGTAAGGTTCCGGACGCCCGGTACAAAGCCACGATTCCGCTCCTGGGTCCTGTGAACGTTGTAGGGTGCTCGATTCAGACCGATTGAGCATTATTTCGTGGAGTACGGTCGAAAAGGCACGTTCACGGACGGGAAGGGAGAAAGAGAAAGGGAGAGAGACAGAGAGAGAGAGAGAGAGAGAGAGAGAGAGAGCCAAACCGAACGATTTATTTCTGCTGTATACCCGGTTCCCCGGTTTCATTTAGCCTGCGGAGAGAATGAGAGAAGGAAACTTAGAGAGGGAGAGTGCGCAAGTGCATCGGATTAATCGTGTTGACCGAAAATATTTACGAGCAGCGTGCTCTTAACGCGATTCGATTTCGTGACGCGCGGATTCGCCACTTAAAACTTCCCAACGGCGCTAACTAACCCGCGTGACCCGACTCTTTTTGTGCGTTCGCGTTCGTGCTCGATCTTATGGAAAAACTTCTTCTTCGACCCCCTATCGCCCGTGAATTTCCCGGCACACCCTTCCACTCGATTTTCCACCCCCGACTTTGGCCGGGTAAGTCGGCAATTTCCATACGTTCCATCGGCCACTTAGATGCGCGCCAATTGAAACGTCTGACTCGATTTAATGCCAGAAGCACCTCTGGATTATTTGTGCGTGACAGGCTGCTTCTTGCTTGCGAGACGACTACTGAATTTTCCTTGTGGGAGATTAATCACTTAACGCATCAACTACCACCCATTATTTTAGAAGCTGTTAAAGGTGGTAAGCATTTGGTAATTATTTACATTAGGGGCTTCCTCACCGATTTTGGTAACCTTGAAATATGTTGTCAAGGTCATCATTCTGAACAACTTTTTCCTGTACATGTTACCGCCGCTCAACTTTAGTTTCCGAGACATTCGCAAAAAAGTTTTAACATCTCAAAAAGTGATCGGAGTAGGTGTGGGTTAGATTTGAAGGTTAATATTTACATTAGGGCTTCCTCACTGATTTTGATGACCTTGAAATATGAAACGTATATGATGTATCCATGGGGAATTACTCAACAAAATTATTTTTTTGGGTATATATTATTTAAAAAATTGATACAAATGTGGATAGACACGTTCTTGTTATTTTTGTAAAATAATGTTAAGTAGTCAGTTTTAGTGCTTTGTAAATCTAGTGTTAAAGGGACATTGAAGTTGCAAAATATGAAAGAAAACCTTGCATCCAATATTCTACATACGAATAATAAAATATAATACTAATGTACTACAAACTACATTATAAAATACTAATGTAAAGTGTACTTACTTCTGAATCTTCTGTACCTCCGTCGGATCCACAGCACACAATAATTGACTCACGAGAATAGGTCCGAATGATTGAACAACAATCACTAAACAACACACACAACACACTTAACGAAATCGTGACAGCAGACGATATGTTACTCCGACCACGAATAAAATAATACTGCGATTTTAACCGTTCCCCTTCCACGGACGTGTGATACGAAAACAGGGAATTCCGGGAAATAGGGTCGGCGCGCCGCCATAATTTTTTTTCCTTGGTTTTGTATCTAGTGTTTATAGACCCTCAGCGTCTAACCTGCCTAGGATAACCTGACCGTACCACCTCCGTAGAAGGGATCATTGTTAAAATCGCAGTATTATTTTGTTCGTGGTCGGAGTGACATCTTCTCGTTCGTTGTCACGATTTTATAAAATGTGTTGTGTGCGTGTGTTGTGTGTGTTGTTTAGTGATTGTTGTTCAATTATTCGGACCTATTCTCGTGGTCAATAATTGTGTGCTGTGGATCCGACGGAGGTACAGAAGATTCAGAAGTAAGTACACTTTACATTAGTATTTTATAATGTAGGATTAGTATTCGTATGTGGAACATTGGATTGGAACATTGGTTTTCTATCATATTTTGCAACGTATATTAACGGTCATTAATGATTTGGTATATAGTATAATTTAATGTGGTTCAAATAAGATACTACTTTAAATGAAATATTTTTATTTTGATAACCAGATAGATAAAATGAAATATTTTTATTTTATATTTCAAATATTTCCTTATAATGAAAATAAGTTGAGCAAGTAGTTAATATTATAAATTATAATTTTTAACATGAGAAGCTATAACAGTTAGCAAAGTATTATTTGTAGTTTAATTACGAATATGTAACATGTTGATAAACAGACTACAATATCGTAATAACATTACAGGCAACAAAATATCATAAAAATATAAGTTACTGTCAACTATTTGAAATACTATTTTACACAGTCCTACATACACCTACTCCGATCACTTTTTGAGATGTTGAAATTTTTTCGCGAATATCTCGGAAACTAAAACTTAGCGGCGGTAACATGTATAGGAAAAATTTGTTCAGAATGATGACCTTGACAATATATTTCAAGGTCATCAAAATCGGTGAGGAAGCCCCTAATGTAAATAATTACCAAGCATTTTTCTTTGGTACATACGAAATAGCTTAACTTCAGATTCGTTGTTCTCAGCAATCATTGAAGTGATCAGGTTGAAATTTGTTTTGCTTTCATTACTAAGGGTAGCGCGTATTCTAGCCCGTAGAATTTTTTGAAAATTTTCCCACAGTCGGATTGTCAGCATCGTCATGTTGAAGGTGACAGAGGAAGATAGTCCAGACATTGATGGGGTTGCGTGATTTTTTATATGCGGTGTTTCAAGATTTTCTTTGGCCAAAATGTAGTTCCAGTACGTCACTAAATGCTATAAGTATTTGAAGTCGATAACTGCTGCAGATTCGGAGAAAAAATCAAGCTGGCACGGTCCTTTTCAGCTGTGACTATGGTTGGGTTGAGACGGAATTTTGTAATTTCCAGTTGTGTTTTGAAATTTAGTTTGCTAGAATTATTCTTACTTATTATTCTTAATTATTAATTATTCTTAATTATTCTTAATTATTCTTACAGCTAGAGTTGTTATTGAACACATTAAAAAATATCATTAAACAATATCGCATTAAAAAATAAGCATTAAAAAATATCGTAGCCAGATAAAATTAGTTCTAACGAAGGTTTTATCAAAAGAACACTTGCATTCAGACTATATTAAAAGTGCTATGCGATTTCAATTACACAACAATGGCCCTTTAGGAAGGAAATCCAACACCAGACTTCTTATAGTGAAGCACTTTCTTTCAACAATTTTTCCGATATGATTACCATGCTTTGTAAAACATGTAGAAATGCATTCATTGACATTTCAATCCACTGGTATTGTAGTAAAAAAAAAGATAGTCACAAAAAATCAATCTACTAAATATGTTCTTTAATCACTGCGCAACGAGAAGTCATGAACAGTTCATTTTGCGCTTTCTGACAGCTCTACGGTTAATAAAAAATCATAAAAACTCGTTCATTCAGATTTGAAGTGACTTTTACTGCCGCTTAGGTGCATATACATCAATCTATTGCAACACTTTTATGTTTTTAATAATCGTAAAAACATAAATCTCGAGTGGCATTCCATTTCGATACTTCTGCCAGTTATAGTGTTAATAAAAAATGCAATGATGTGGGTATTGAAATTCCAGTTGACTTTTATTGTAGTGCAGCTATAGATGAATGAATCCGCTGAATAAATTCAGAGTGAACAAATTTTATTCTACAAAATTCAGAAATAAATGATATTACTGCTGTGGCAACTCTAGCTCTGTAAAAATACGAACTTCATTCATTGGGCTTTTAATTGACTTTTGCTGTGGTGTACGTATAAATGAATGAATCCGCCGAACGAATATACGGTGAAACAATTTCGTGTTCGTAACAATCGTCATTCCAACATTCATGAAAAAATGGTTTGGCTTCTGTGTCGATTTTACTATTGACAAATATAACGAAACACGTTTATTGAAATTGCCATTGACAGCAGCATATGTATAAATGAATGAATTCATTGAATGAAACAGTGCAACCAGAATTCAGGGCATAAATGATCAGTCTTCACGAATACTTCTAGTCAATTAAAAATTAAAAATTGAAAAAACGGATTCGCCATCACTTCCTATTTCAGCACACGTGTGAAAGAATCAAAATATCGAACAAATTCCCATTTCCTTCAATAATTAGAAAACCAAAATTCAGGAGTCGATCACTGTACCTTCTCAGCTCGATGCACTGTTAATAAAAAATGTCCACAGCGCAGGTAGGTGGCATGGAGAGCTGCAGCAAACAAGGTCAGCGCATAAAGTAGTTGTCTGCGAAATTATTCCGCGATAGGGCTTGAGTTATTTCTGTGTTCCCGTGCGTCGTAGTCTAAGATAAATTCGAGACAGGAGGCAATTCCAGCAGTCAGGGCCCGGGCAGAATTATGTGCGGGTCCGGTGTCCATAAAATTTCACGCAGATTCGGAAGAGTTGCTAGGTACATTCAATATCTGCGGTCTATCTGTGGCTTTCGGGGAGCTAGGAAGAGAGGGTGGGGGAAGGACGGTCCTACGGTAATCCGAAATAAGAATTGTAAATGTATCGAGTTCTCGGGGCGGCCGTGGAATCGTATTGTATCGAAAATGTGTGCGGATGAAAGCCCGATATTCGTGGGTATATACGTTGTCACCGTTGGCCAGATATTCCCGTCGCGGCTACGACGGCCAGCTCCACGTCCGACAGTTTCCATTTGAAATTTAAGTGGAATCCGGCTCCGCGGATCAAGAACACGCGGACCCGGTTAAATTCAAATTTAAGTTCCGCCCCAGCTCGAAATTAAAGCGTCCTCGTGGGGAAAGAGTGGGGGAGAGGGCACCGTTGCAACCAGTGGCGAGCTACGCGAAAAATAACTCGACCGGCTCGGCGAACCTACCAACTTCCGTTTTATAGAATATTTAGAGCGTTGCGAACATTTCTGAAGCCACGATTAAAATCTCCGGCTCAATTTCGCTCTTCGAACGTCGTTCCGCCTCAAATAATTCATTCCCGCCAGGATACGGCCACGTTGATTCGAATAACAATGTCCGCGAGAACGTCCGATACTTTCGTTTTTGGTTCGGAAAGTGAACGAGGATCTTCGTTGAATACATTTGCGATCCAATTATGCTGGAAATTATACCCAATATTGGGTCTCGTTATTTTTTGAAGAATTTTTTGACGAGTTAAACTAGATTACGGGTTTCTGAGCAAACTTATGCTCTGACCATTTCATGTTTTCGTAGGCCATTTTGTTAAAATTATAATAGTAGAAAATTTGCTTCCTACAACGATGAATGATTACTAATATAATTTTCCTGCAAATAGAATGTATGAGAGTCTGGTCAGACGTTTTGAAAGCGTAGACGAACGTACGCAACACACGAGTCTAATAATCACTAACGTATTTCGGAAGGTGTAAAACAATGAGTACTAAGACAATGTTCTTGCAAGTAGAACGTACCAACACACGGTCAGACGTAGCCAAGGCATAGCTGAACACCATCAACGCGCGGGACTAACAATCAGCAACGTTCAATTCGCAAAACAATGAGTTCCAAGATAATATTCCTGGCAAGTAGAACGTAACAGTGCACGGCCAGACGTCACCGAAGCGTGGGTGGATACGTACAGTGACACAGGAACCGATCCAAGGCGTTCGGTGCCGCATCAATTAAGGAGAACGATGGCGTACCTAGTCAGACTCAGAGAATGCACTGCATTGCGAGTGGAATGTCACCGTCTTAGACCAGACCCTAATTAGAATAGAACACCGATGTTTGCCAAGCCGGTGGAATAGGACGGCGTGCAGTCTGGCAATCACATTATACCGGTGCACGGTGTAGTCAGTGGAATTGGACACGTGTTTAAGCTACGGAAGTAACCGAGTATCAAGCCCGTCAAGGCTTCTTCCCGGAGAAAAAGAAGTCACCGAGGTGCTCGGTACGGTGCCAAATTACGGCTGTTTTACCTGTTGCTACGCAAGCCAGCGAAAAATCTCTTTGTGTCGGAGTTGACTAACCCGTGAGTAAAGACCGTGGGATTCAATTCGAATGGCAAGGAATTCGTTCGCCAAGCAATCGTGTGAAGTATCGTAATTTGTCGGTGAGTCACGAATATTACATCCAAGTTAGAAATTAAAATTTGTAACTCGTCGACCACCCGAGAAGTCAAGATTTATTATTTTAATCCTTTGATCCTTTTCACAGACCGCAAGAAACGTTAGTACACTGTATCTGCCATCACAGAAATGAACTTTCAAGTCTGGAGAAATTATCCTGTCACTCAAACGCAACGGAAGCCAACGTGTTAACGATTAATGGAAGCCACAAGTTTTTAAGGGGTGTTTTACGGAGATTACATAGAGACTACGAATTCAAATGGTAATGGATCGAAGCGCTGGGATTACACGAAAGTTGCAAATTCAAATTTCCGTAGATTACAGCGCGGGTAGCAGAAGCCACAAATTCGCATTTTTCCGGGCAGCAGCGTCGCGAAACCAGCGAAATCAAATGGGGAACTTTTAATGGAATAAAATTTCACTTGACTCCTGTTCTCGCCGCGTTTGTCCGTAAAAACGTGGGACCGGCCTGGCATCCGGAGTCGACTAGCTCGACATTAGCAAACCGAATTAAACCGCGTGGTCAAGTATCCCGACGAGAGGGCGTTATTATTATTCTTGCCGCGCGGCAAAGTGCGACGGGGCAAAAGGCAAACTTTTAATTCGGTTTTCCGGTCGCATTCGCGTTCCGCATCGATTCCGCGTTCACGTTCCATTTAACATTACACCGGGGCCCCCCTTTGTCACATCGGCTAATGTGTTTATAATGCGTGGGATTCGGCAACGGCCGCGGTAACGAGCATTAATTAAGAAGGGTAGAAAAATAATAGCGGGGGAGGGGGTTTAAAGTGTATCGCCCGCGACGCGATATTAATAGCGCGTGCGGGGCCGGCAACGTATCCGGGAATCATTAATACGCGTTCCCCGGCGTGTCACGCGCATTGGTAATTACGATAAACCTTTTAATTAAGGCCGATTATTCTGACGAGCGAAATGGCCCGGCGCCGAGTGCGAAATTAATTCGAGTTTTCCGCGGCCACGGATATACGATTCCGATTCGCGTTCGTAAAATCCTGGCGAGCCTGCCAGCATGTGCCGTCACTGCCCGACGTGTGAAACTTTCAATATCGCAGCTGAATAATAGGGCAACTTCCGATATCGTCGTTCCGTAAAACACCCCCCGAGTGCACCTCACCAACCTCTCCCCGGTGCATCGTGCGAAAATGCTTCCACGAAATTGCGCTGTCTTTCGTAAACAGCGCGCCGTGGAAAACAAAGCTGTTCCCAGACGACGAATTCGAGGCAGGAATATTTTGCCCAAGCGGACCAACTTATTCACGATCGAACGCGACAGCTTTGCCAATCGCTGCGTGCCGAAGCATCGGGGACTTATATCCAAGGAAAATACAGCTCACCTCGCAGCGATGCATAATTTCATGAACAAGTGGCGAACGTTTCGATATCAAAGACGTCCCGAAGAAATTTGCATAACGTTGCTTGCGCGCGCACCGGCTCCAGGATGGGGATTATTAAAACGCCCGTTTCGAAATCCGTGTGCATTTTCGCGATCGATTGAACCGCAAAAGCGGCCCGGAGCTCAGCGAAAATTTTCTTCCGGATATTTTGTATCGAGTAGTCGCTGTAAACCGACCGTAGGACGGGTTCATTAAGAACAAAATTTCCGCCCGGCGGGTTTCCCTTGCGAACTTCAAAGCGCGATTTCCATAAAGCCCCGAACTCCGCGAGATGGCTTCTCGAAATCGTAAATAATAAATTCGCGTCCTTCGAACGCCACAGTTGCCCGTGCGTCGTTGCTCGACAAAGTCACGAGAAAATTTCCAACCCGGTAAACGGAGAGTACCCGACCTTTGTTTTTTCTTTGTGGCGACGCAGAAAACGGGTTTAGTCGCGACTCTTTAACCCCTCGCCACGCACCTGACCGTCCGCGAGCTGATTTATTTTTATTGCGGCTATCCGTCAGCTACGACTTCCCTTTCTGCCAGCTCGCGTGCTCCGTTTAGGACGGTAAAAAATGGCTGGATGTCACGGGGAACGGGTTGAGTGGTTAATGGGTCGATTTACATCGCGTAACACGAGCTACCCTTGATTGGTCACGATGCAGCCTCCCAGCTTTTTTTCACCTTTCCACCTCTCTTTTTTAAAAATATCAACCGACCTGCGTGCGGTAACCGACCCGCGTGGGTGTAAACGTGATCGGGGATTGAGGGATTTACGCGTGCGAGCCTTAATTATCGCTTCCATCGGGGCTTGTTAATTCCCGTGGTTTGCGTCCGCGCGACCCATGGACACCCATAACTCGCCGGCAATTTTATTAAACTAATCGCAAGCCCATTCAATTACCGCGACACTATTGTGCGCGAATATATCCGTTATTTTCCTCGATTATCAACAGTGTGACCACGTCTGGATATAGGCAGTATAGGAAGTATAGTAATACTTATTCAGAATCTTTTTCCTTCCTTCTACATCGAAACAACATATTATTTCACTTCATTAGGCAAACATCATTTTAATCGGTCCGATCAGGCACTGGCTACGTTAAAAGCTTGAGGGTCTTGTGTGTAATTCGCACGACGAATATGAACTATATAAAGCAATATTTCTAAAACTAAATATTTAGCTGAAGGTGCTAAAAAATCAGAGTACTCTTCATGTCTGACCAAACACTGTGCTGTAAATTCGTGAAAAAAATACTACGACAACCTAATTACGCTCATTTTTAAGCTTGAAGCTTCTACTTTTACAACGCTGTATTCAATTTTGCCATAAAAGTTTTCACATTCCGTAGTTTAGTCTAAATATTATATTTAGTCTAAACATTTAGTCTAAACGCTTGCAAATTCTATAGTCCCTAAGGACGATGAACATTTTTTGGCAACGCTTGAATTCCCACAGAATTGAAAATTGAAGATTTTCCTTTACAACGACACTTATAAAATTGATCTACGATTCTTTTATCGACGAGTTTGCGTATTTTGAATGAACCCAAAGTATATCACCAGGTGATCAATTTATAAACGAAAAAGTACCTTCACTTTTTGAAGCGCTGCGCATCGAAAAAATTTTTTTGGAAAAAACGAAGTCAACGCTGTTAAAGTAGAGGCTTCGCACTTCAAAATGAGCCCACGTACATTGTATCATGATTTTTAATCACGAAGGTATAACCATTTGAATATTAACAATTTTTGGACGTCTGTATATACACTTATGCCTGACTAAATACAATCTCATTCTATTAAGTAAATATGTTGGAACATCTTGTTCACATGGATACCTGTCACAGTATTACGACAGTTACGTCTGAATAGATGCTAACAGGATCCTGTTCCACTGGCCCAACATCCACATGTACCTCTCCCGGTGATGAAATATATTATCTCGCATGTTTAAACATACCATCCACGTCTGACTATGCAGTATCTCAATCTACTTAGCGGAGCTTGCGGCGTCTAACTAATTACATTCTCATTCTACTTATCCCCCCGGTGTTGGATCGTGTTCTACCTACGTGCACCGGTGTCAGACAATATCAACCTGTAGAACCGGTCTGATCCGTGGCTTCCCATTCTACTCGGAAACTCAAATACTCTAGTTAGCAATTTTCGGAGTCCGAGCGCAACCGGGTTCCGCGGTTCCCTCGTAACAGTGGATGCATTGTTACTAATATAAACAACCGTACGGGAAGTTTGTTCCGTCGAAGCTCGACCGTCGACTGAGCTTTACAGGTACAACAAATGGAAATTTCGACGTAGAGTTTAGCGAGGCTTACACGTGTCGCCGGGATTTGCATATGAACAATTAGACGAGGCAGCCGAACGTGACTGTGGGTATTCTACTTTCAATGAGGAGGGAAGTTTGCCTCGCTGCCGATCGTGTAACCAAGCAATCCCTAATCGCATGACTCCGGGATCCGCTGTATATTGGTTCCCGGGCAACCTGGCTGCGTCGTCGAACGACGCTTGAGTTCGCAAAGAATCGGATCAGGAAAATAGAATTCTATTGTTATCGGATTACTAAAATACCAACGCGGGCGCTTCTCTTCGTATATAATGGAAACACAATCGATAGCAGGCTAGAAACATCGAGGATCAGTTTTGTATACGTTCTCCCCCATATCGATAAGCTATCAGGCTGTTATTATTGCCATAATCGCTCTCGTATCACTAGACTCCCCGGATCTTTATGCAAATTTCTGTTTTCGTAGGTTGTTCCATAGTGAGCAGGCTGAGTGAAATATTCCCCGCGTTTAGTGGAATTTTCGTTCGTGATCCCCGGACTGCGGATCTTTATGCAGAATGAAAATGTTCTGGGTTAATTGTTTGAAGTCCAAACGGGGCAATAATAAAATTTTTTCTTTAACATTTTCAGAGTCTAAAATGAGTCTAAAATAGCGATATTTTGAAATTCTTCTAATCTCTTCATAATTTTGTATTTTATCTATTCAGTCTTGCCATAAATAATAATCATAACATTGATTTAATGCAGACGGGTCGCTCTGTGATAGAAAATTTTAAAAGAACGGAAGAGGTAACACGGAAATTGTTGAATGCATTGTCCGCAGAAAATAGTAGTCAATTTTCCGTGTCAGACGGTTCGAGGAGATTATGGTTGTGCGGAGTATTAAAAAAGGAAAACGGTTGTAGCAGGATCGTGGACTGGAGTCGCAGATGTTGCACGGGCGAAAGTTCCGCTTGCGGAAGTTCTGCGGCGATCGGGATCCGGGCGTAATGCATTTACGACAGTTAAGAAGTTCCCGGTGCTGATTTATTTAAAATGACGAACGGTTCGGAGCGCAACGGCGCAAGTTAAGCAGTATAAAATAAACAGGAAGTCACGGGCGTTCCAAGTTTCGAGGTGCTGCGCGCCAAGTGTTACTTCCATCCGGGTTGCTTTAGCGTTTCCCCGTCCATTGTGCCAAAACCTTTCCCTTCCTTGCTCTATGCGAGTATGTGTGCGCAAACTGATTTTGATTGATTTCCGCTATCGCGTGATTACAACCTGCAGCGTCGGAAAATATTCCGAGAGGCTGGTGAACCGTCGAGAAATGAATCCGAACTTAATTGGAGTTCCTTTTCGCGGAGATTTGGAGATTGAAACAGTCATCTGTTTCTCGTTCGATTCCAGAAACGCTGTAATCGAATAACGGCGAGCGTTCGGGGTCCGGAATGAATGGAAATTGGAGGGTCAGGCTTTTGTGTCTGCAAGCTGAACGTCCAAGCGGAACTTGAGAACGTGAAGTTACGCACGCGGTTCGCAATTATCGGGGGCAATGGCGAAGAACAAGCGGCGCCACACCGGCAAATTTGACCAGGGACTATCGGAAACTCTATTCCCCGGGTGATATCTTACAGGTGAAACGTATCAGCCCCGTGACCTGGCAAAATACCTCCGCCCCCGCGCCCACAGACCCGATTGCCCGACCTAATTGCACTCGGAAATTCGTAATTGCTCCCAATCCTCGTGGCGGCGTTCCGCTTTACGTCGTCGTTGGGAATCCATAATTAATGATTTATAACGTTAATCCTTACCCTTCTCTCGCTGTATAAAATTTATAGTATCCAGTCGGTCTGACCGCGCACGGTTCGAATCACTTGCTCCGAAGTTACCGTACTTCGTGAAGTGTCTGACTAAACACGGTGACATTCAGCTTAATGGATCGACGGCTTCGGTACGTCTGATTAATCACAATGTCATTCTACCTTGCTTGGTTTGTGCCTTAGCACACGTCCCGTTGATCAACGTCCCATTATGCCTGCTTGATCAAGTCCTCGGCTCGTTCGGACTGAACACGATCTTATTCTACTCGAGCAATCACAGTCATTGGGCTCCGTCTGACCAGACGCGCGTCCATTCTACTGACACGGTAAACACCGTTGCGAACACCTGGCTGGACACAATCTCATTGTACTTGCTTATCCGATGTGTCAACTACGTCCGATTGGACGTTCTGATAGCCGACTGTCCCCGCAGATAATTTTAATTCGATCCATTGTTCGACCAACGCCACTTGTCAGATATAATTACGGCGTTCCATTATTAAGTATCAAATAATACAACCTCTGGCTTTTGTATTAAATTTTTAACCCCCGGACAAGTAAACTGACTTCCACCTTAATCCCGGCACAGAATATATATAATATATATTATATAATTAATAAATTAATAATAAAATAATGTAATATAATTATTACCATAGGTAGTTTGAATGGATTTGGTTCTGGTTACCAGTAATATGATCTGAATCATATGAACACATTTTTATATTCTCCAGAAAATTCCAATGGATATGAACATTTTTAAAAGTTTTTCATATTCCTCGTCTGACCATACACACAGATACATTCTACTACTCGTACAAAATTCAAATGGACCTTTGAGGGACATTATTCTGTCAATCTAACCATCTCCGACCTTTTCCATTGCTATTATAAAATATTTCACAAACGTATCTCCAATCCCAGTGCACTTGTATAAATACCGTCTGTGATCATATACTGGCATATTCCATTTTACCGAAGAACATATCGTTATTCTCCGTACACGATGCACCGCTTTGATTCTGAAACCATGCATTGTACCAGTCTGAGCATGCACAATTCCACCGGCTCTCCGGTCCTACAGAAAATACATTCGTAAACGATGGTCTGGTAGAACGTTGACGTCATAAATAACAAGTAATCGCGTTTCTCTCGATTTGTCAGCGGTACGATCGCGTTAAAAATGCGTCGAACCGATTCCGAACCGGCAATCTTGCGACAGCAATATCCTGAGATTATCGGCATTGGAATAGATAAATCCGGACTATCGGCGACAGGGAATTGCCATGCAATCGCGATTCCGTGGCCTGTATAATTCGCATTCCTTCGCGAAGAATGAGCGTTAATCCGCGGCGGTGAATTAACATGTGAAGCCCGTTCCGCTCGTTTCCGCGTTTAAAGGCAGATATACGCTCCGTCGGGGCTTTTATGCGGTTGGAAGTCGCCTCGGCATCGCCAAGAATCCCGTGCAAATGAAACTGCGGACCGCGCAATCGTAAATTGCGCCTGGTATTCAATCGCTCACGGAAAGCTGATCAATTCCATCGTTCATCCGGTGATTCCGGTATCTCTCGCTGTCCATAGACTCGTCTCCGTCTTCGACAAGCCTTTCCAATCAATCCAGATGCGATTAAATGCCTGCGGCTGCGGATATTTAACCTGTTAAGCTGGGAAGACGAGTTAACTCCTCGTCCGTATTTCCCCGATGTCTTCCGACAGCTTTTATCCTGGTATTAATCTATTTCCTGTGGACTTCTTTACGTTCACGAGGCACGCACTTTTTTCAAATACGGGAAAATGTGTATATTAACTCTTTACACTCGACAGGAATTATCAAAAAAAAATCCACAGTTTGTTAATAATTCTTTCTCTTTGTATGACGGATATTGGTATAAACCGTGTCGTGTTTACGTCGAGTGCAACGTCTCCGGAGTTGTTTAGAATTGGAAAATCGTGCAGCTCTGAATAAGGAGAATGCATTAGCGATTTCACGCTTTCGCCGGCGAGTGTTGCGATGATTATTTGGCAGCCCTGATTCTTCTGAGTGCTCGATCCTTGGCGGCAGAGCTCGGCCATTAGGTCGGCGAAGAGATTGCCTCATCCAACAAGTGTTCCCGTCGACTTGACCTTAGGAACGGCCCCTCGGGGAGAGCCACTCTATTCACCGGTTACGCTCGCAGCCGTCAATTCACCAGCGCATGAAACGCAGTAATCGCATTTCGCCGATTACCGGCCACCTAATGGCAAAACTAACGTCGCGTCTTCGGACGGTCACAATGGCCCTTTGTGCACGGGAACCACGTAGCCAGCCATTGTTCGCGGTTGGAATCGATCTTGTCGATTGCGGACCGGCATAGTAGAAGGTCTGTCGACGTTTAGGATGATCTGCAAATAGCTGGAATGTCCTTCCTACGAGGGGGATCCTTCCTACGTAGTTGGCGAACGAACGAGGTCAAGGTTGCGGGAGAATCGATGGATTCGCAAGCTCGTCACGCAGCGGACAAATAAATAAGAAATCGAACCGAGGCTGGAAGCAAATTCTCAGGCTCTTAGAGTGGCTATCGAGCAGGGAGCTTCCTTCGTTTAGACGGAACACAGCTTTGCTCTTAACCGGAGCCTCGTCGTTTTTCGCGCAAACCCGCCGAATTCACGATATTCTCTCGATGCGTCAGCTTTCTTCGGGTTCCCATTCCCGCGGAAACGTTTCCGAAACGCAGCCAATTCATCGAAGATGGCCCGCTCATGTTTCATTATCCTAAAAGCTGCGCCGTGCCACTGCTCTGCACCTCCCAGACCATCGGTAGCGGTGCCGGAGTAGATAGAAGATAAAACAGAAACCGGTCGAGAGCTCTTCGGCGCCTCTTTTAATCTTACTTTGCGCCCCTCCCCGAGGGAGGGGGGTCCTCGCCATCTAATTAGAAGCGGCAAACAATATCACGAGAGCTCCACGGACACTGGGAAACGTGTCTCTAATTCCTCTGGCGGGACCTTTGTCTTGCGGTGCTCCGTGAATTACGCGCGTGTGAAAGAAGAGATATTTTGACGTCCGCAACCGCTCGTCGCGTTTTATTTCTAATTCGCTTTGCAAACGGAGACTCGCCGGCATATTTGCCAGTATTTTACAGCCACTTCGCGCGCGACCGTGGGTCCTGGGAAACGGACACGTCGCCGCCCTGCAGAACAAACGGAATAATTACTGTCGTGTTGACGCACGGTACCACCGGGGAAAAAGGAAGACGCTACGCGAAAAGAATGATGAGAAAGCAAAACAAGAACGGCCCCCCGTTTAATTCCATTCCGCCGCATTAGAACGCGCGGTGTCGGCACAAAAGCTGCGCGACGGACCACGGTGTCCGGCTTCTAACGTCGTCCACGCGCAACGCGACTAAACAGGACGCGAGAAACTTTGGCGAACCCGCGTGAACCGCAGTTTTTAACCAACCGTCGCGGTTTCGTTGACCGTGCCGAACCGGGACCGCGAATGTAAAATTTTAAAGACGTTATGGTGTTTCATCGAAATCCCAGTGTCACAATTGACAGTGAAATTATGGATTTATTGCACTGGTCTGATTAAGCGGCGATTTGTTCTACTGAGAACGATTTTAAGTGACTTTTACTTTTACGGAGAGACGTCGTTCTATCCTGAACGTCTGAATAGACAGTTTTTACATAGATACCGAAGCATTGACCTCTTTCACTTGTCTGATCAATGGCACACATATTCCACATGTGCACTCTACCCTTTCACATGCCTGATAGAGTATACTATTTCTCTGACTCGACGTATTTCCACTTGACTTGCCTGACCAGCAAACTCCCATATTACTTGTACGATCAAGCGTTGACCCATTTCACTTGCCAGACCGAGTAGCGTTTTACGTGGTTGATTTAACCAGTCTGGTCGATGATTTTCTTCTTTTAGGCTGGCAAACAGGTGTCGTTTCTCTTCGTGAACTGACTTTGTGCGTGTGACTAGACACTAGTCTCTTGAAATGATTCATTTTCTGATCAATGTCACGTTCATTCCACTTGCCCGAGCGGAAATTGTGCTCTACAGATTCCCGATAGAGTGAATTATGTTTCTATACATCTTCGACCTGTCTGATCATTAGACTGCGGATTCATATGCAAAATTAAAATTTTCCAAGTATCTTATAACAGACTGGAGATAAATCAAATTATATATTCACTTTCAATGACCTTAAAAAATCGAAAATAATAATATCCCTAAACCCTTCTGACGTCTTCTCAATTTTGAACGTATTAATTTTTGCTATAAAATCTGCAGTTACTGATTATTGAGCTTTCATGGCACTTGACGGGTAAATCCTGACTCATTTCACTTACCAGACTCCGTACCAGTTTCTAAGCTTAATTCAGAAGTATGGTCAGTGATGTTCTTTTAATTTCATGAATAGATGCGATCTTTAATTTTACTACAGTCTTGAAGGACCTTTCTCCTGTCTGTCCAAGCCCAAACCTCTTCTACCCGCGAAATCGGAACAGTGGGGTATCGCAGGGATCCCAGATCCCGCTATTCCTCTAACCTATGGCTCAACACATTTCTACGTGACTTGTCTGACCACAAACCTCCGGTACCACTTGCCCACCCAGGCGTCGACCTATTTCACCGCGATTTCCTTAAATCCGCCGCCCAGTTTTCCATGAATACCCATTTAGCTCGCTCCAGATATCTTCAGCAGCATCTGTTTAACGGCCAGCGAGCGGGTTCGGATCTAAAAGGATCGATGATCGAGCGGTAACACAGTTTCGACGCGGGCTTGTCGATCCTGCGGGCCGGTCGATATATCTTATCGGCTCGGATAGATGTCCTTACAGGAAATTATGTCGCGCGAAACGTCCACGAGGACGCGTTACCGCATTGCAGCGGTAATATGCTTCGGACGTGCCATTTCCCGGAGCTTATTGGCTGCTCGATCCTTCCTTTTGCCTGGGCGATCTTTGATCGGCGCGATGCGAACTCGGAACGCCGTGGAATTCGAGCCGGATGCTGGTGTTCGTCGTCTCGAAAGACCTTGTCGATTCCCTCGATGTTAAAATAAACTCTTCACCCGTTCCCGACGACGCAGCCGCGTATTCAGGCCTCCGACAAAGCTCATAAAACCCGGCGCTTCCTGAAACAACAAAATTTACGACGGGAACATATCGCAACGCCTCGAAAGATTTCGCGTGAATTTTCTGAACGCGCGCGTGCATCAGGATTACGTCAACCCTTTCCCAAAGGAAGAGGCTCTGTGTTGCGCCACACCGGTCACGAATACGCCTCGCCGCTCCTCCAGGATTATAGGCACGTCTGCTCCCGACCGATTAGCCCGAACGAAGAATTACGACCGGGGCCGTCCGTTGAATTAATTAAACCGCGCCCGCAGTTTTTTCGACGTGAATACGACTGCAGGCGCGCACCGTTGTGAAAAAAGAACGCGAGATAGCGAAACTTTGGATTCAAGATTTCAACCCTTCGGCCCGGCCCCACGGCGCGGAGTTATCTCGGAAACTTTTTTCCAACCGGTGGCGGTAAGGACTTTCCCGTTGGAAGTTCTCCCTTTCACGACTTTTTAATCCGGTGCCCAGGCCTGGAAATGAAAAAGTCAACGCCGCGCAACGCGCGATTGTATCGTTTCGAACGATCAAACCCCGAAGCCGACAGGTATTTTTCCGCTGACATGTTGTTCCCCGGTCGACAGGTGCTTGCGTCGGATAGATTGTGTCGCCGACAGGTATCTCCTATCGACAGATGGCCTAACCGATACTGGCTCTCCAGGTTTGCCATAGATCGTTCCGCCGGCGGACGGATCGTCGCGCCATCGAGACGCTTCACGTCATAACGATACACCATTTTTCCCATTTGCTCCTTTCGCGAAAAAACGGCAGACCCGGTTTCTAGTTTTTCCCAGGGCTCCGCGATTCCGGCCGTGCTCCTGCAACTTCTGCCGCGTCCATTTATCAGCATCTCGTCCCAACAAAAGGAGACTCTCCTTCGGCACGAATAAAGCCGCCGGTTTGCGTCAGATATCGACTGCAATCGCTCCAGTTCCTCCCGACGCGACGGTCTCCGGTGCATCCGACTCCCTCGCAAACAAGCGAAACGTACTCGGAGACTCCGAAGTCTCGATCTATTTCACTCGGAACGAATTTCCGAGAGGAATTTCTAAAAATGTTTCATTAACATTCTCAGTAACGCATACCACAGAAATGGGACACGGAATTATTCGCCTAGATCTATAAAGGGATTTTTAGAAAATTTGTAGAAAATCTGGTTAGGATCTGCTGAACGCAGATCTTAGTTTAGCAGTTTCAATTTTTATTAATTTTAAATTATCAGAGTGTTGAAAATTGTCAAAGTTTACTTCTTGGATGAATTTGGACAAGAACCAATGTAAATTACACACAAAACACTTTAATATTTCCGTAGGAAGAAAAGTTGCCTTTAATTATTTATAAGTAATTTTGTGTCAGCACAATTTCAGGGTCCGGCTACCTCTATTTCAAATATAAAGCGACGGTTTTCATATGCGTTAGTATACAAGGTGTCCCATCATCGGTGGTACAAACGAAAAGGAGGTGATTCTACGTGAAAAAACAAATTGAGAATAAGTAATAAAATTTTTTCGTGTGAGGCTTTGTTTTCGAGAAAAACAAGTTTAAAGATTCGTCGGGATGGCGTGCTATAGTATATGCAGGAAGTAAAATTGGTTGGTAATTACCAGACCCGGCAGACGATTGCTACCGAATAACGAATAAAATATTCAAAGTCGATCTTCTTGAGAACGAAGCTTCAAATGAAAAAATATTATTCCTTACTGTCGATTTGTTTTTTCATGTAGAATCACCCCCTTCTCGGTTGTACCACCGATGCTGGGACACCCTATATATCGTTTAAAACTCGAAGTTCGAGATTGGAGATTCAGCATTGAAATTGTCGCATCACCTAGCATTTTTCCAGTGTCTTTCCACGAAGGAAACGACGACACCGTAGTGGAAGGTTAACAAACGACACGAAGGAGCGATATTTCCCGGGATTTTTTCTTGCATCGACAGCGGATCGGATTATAAAGTAGATTGTTCTCGGAGGTGGGCGACAGCTGAACAAACGACTTCGCAGCTGGCTGTGCCTGCGAGGTTCGTTTTCTTTCGAGTTTAATCCGGCCGGTGCGTTCCACTGCATGTTTCCTCGCGTTTCACCTCCGGCGTCCTGTTGCACACGATCACTCCGACGGTTCGACGTTTTCTCCAGCCTGCCAAGTTGATTTTTCAAGTCTTTTACCCCTCCCGTTACTATCAATCATCGAATCTGTTAGAAAATTTCTTTTGGAGAATATTTCCGAGGTCTTCTTTAATGTCCATCGCAAGCTCCCAAAGAGAAGAGAGAGAGAGAGAAAGAGACAGGAGAGTATCTGCGAACAATGGTTCAACGTCGGCGTGCAGTTTTCCTCCCACGTTTCTACGGTATCGTCAATCATTTACAAATTCTCCCGCGGAAAGCTCACGGCGATGTTGCATGCATAAAGTCCGGGGACACTTTTCATCGGGGATTCCCGGGAAACAAAAGTATTACGCGACGTTCCGTATGTAAAGTGTTGTCCTCCTATCGACGTCCATGAATATTTCATTTTCGTCGTGTAACCGCGTCTCTCCCTGGAAACGACAACTTAATTTCTCTTGTATTCTTTGCGGCGCAGGCTCCGAGGCTGCGAAGGGATGGAGCCCATGGGACGCGAACGACGTGGCCGACGTTATTGCTATAGTTAGAAGCGGTGGAACGATCTCGCCGACCACGCAGAAGCAAAATACGGCGCCGTGTTCCATTTCGCTTAACGCGGAATCTTTTCCTTGCTCCCTTTCCTCTCCGAGAAAGCATCGTGGTCTCGCGAACTCAAACTGACCTCAGTGTTTCGAGAACTTAGACCTTTGTCCTCTGATATTTTCCTCCGATCATCCACCAACAACTCGGACGTATTTATTTGTTCATGGTTTAATTGCGTGATAATTTGTTAATCATTTTGATTTTAACTACAAAATCAAAGCATTTTCGTTTGAAGTCTACTTTCGTATACGAGACATGAATTTTCAGTAATTTATTTAGTTTTGAATAATGATATTACAATTATTAGTGGCGTCTCAGGTGTAAAGATCTGACGAATGTTTAGATCTTGTAAGCATAAGAATTCCTACCACTTTTCCTGTGTGTCCTCGGAAGGGACATCCGAGTTGCACGGTAGATTCACAAAGGGTTAAAGAGTCCACGTAACAGAATAGCATAAATATATCGCCCGCATCTGTATCGAAGGTGGCTAATTTAAATCTGCAACGGACCAGTAATTAAACGGAACCGCATGTTTCAAAGGCGGGCATTATCAGGCTGAAAAGCTGCGAGCTGCGAGAGGTTTTCAATGGAAGTCCGGTGGTCACGTATCCCGACGTTTTTCATTTCCATGCTTTCAGAAAATCCAGTGGTTTCGAGTTGAACCGCGGCGGCAAATAAAACTCAAGAAAAAAAAAGGGGCGAACGCACGAGAGAGGGAGAAAGAGAGAAAGAGAGAAAGAGAGAGACGGAGAGAAACGGTTGTTGCAGGTTTGATATTTCCGCCACGTAGCAGTTCGTCGAGTCGCATAATAATTTGCCAGGTTGCGAGCGGCGCTGTTTAACGCACGAAAGACTGTCGGTGGCGTCGCGTGTTTCTCGCGAGGGCTAACAAACAGACGCACCAGGTTCGTTCGATTCGCTCGCTACAAACGATAACGGTAATTTCGTAATTTCCGTGGAAGCTCTTCGAAATTACGATACTGCCGCAGCCTCGGTCCTGGCCTCGGCAACAATGCCGAAAATCCAGGTCCATTTTCTGTTCGAGGCGCAGACAATAGGGAACGCTCCAGAATTAATCCATAACACCGTCTTGCAGCTACAGTACAATACGTGAATCCTATTTCCCGATTGCCTTCGACCCCTTTTCCCCCGGAACGCGGCATCCACTCCCACGCGCCACGGTAAATCCGTTTCAATTGTCGACGATCTCCCTTTCATTAGCATTCGTAACGAAGTCAACGTTTTTACCCGTCCGCTGTTCCCGCTCGCTGTCACGGCCGCGACGGAAAGGAAAACCGTGTCCACGGTAAAGAGCCAGATATTTCCAGCCGCTGCAATTCCCCTCCGCTCAACGTCTGTCATAGCACTTCGACTCCTGCGCTTTTGTTCTCGCCAGAAACACGTAACTTCGTGTTTTTATTTAACACGCAAATCGTTCCTTCGCCGACGCGGCTGGAATCGTTGACCTCCTCCACTGAGAAATCTTTAGGAATCTTTGTCTGATTATATAATACATTGTTCCATTTCACTTTCGATTCCAATTTATTCGGTCGCGTAAGAAAAGTTACATTTTCACTATTTCGTCAAGCACAACGTACTGCTGTCTGATCAAACACAATCCTGTTCTACTTGTGTCTAATCGTTACACTGCGGATTTTATGAATGTATCACAAAAATAGGAATTTTAAACAGCTGAAAGGTCAATATTGTTACAACTTAATAAAGCACTAAAGAGAGACATAATTTTCAGGTTGCTCTCCATGTTCTGCAATTGATGCAAACGATTTTTATTTCCATAGACAATAGCCTATTTCTTCTTAGGTCTTAGTACAAACCTACTCTTCCTATTTTTATTGGGTCATACACCTGCTTTTAATTATATCAGAGCACATGTCAGTCGAATGTACCGATGTCTGACCATATACATGCCATTTCTGGTCATAAGTGATTCTATTATATAAGTTTTTATTTACATCTGACAACAATCTTGACTTCTACTTATGTGCAATCCAATACTAATAGTTCTATGTCGTATCCAACCTAGTTCACTTACCTGGCCGTGTATTGCCCATTTCTACTGACAGCCTGTGACACATCCATCATATTGAATTACGTTTCATAATGCAACATTGATTTTCATCTTTGCTTAACAACAATCCCCCACTTTTACTTGCGTCCAACCCAACACTGACTGTTCCTATTTGTGTCTGATCATACTGCACTTGTACTTGTGTCTCGCCACATATTGACCTTTTTACTTGCATCTAGCCACTCATCGTTCGTTTTTCCTTGCGTCTAATCACACAAGATTTATTCCTATCTCTGTCCGATCGAACGTCGAGCGGTTCCACTTAACCGTAACTACTGATTTGGTTTTCCGACTGGTACAAAGCGACCGAACGAATTTATTCGTCAGAGCCTGGAAAGAGTACGTCTAAATTAGCATAAAATTCTCTTTTATGTAGTCCCAAAATTCGTTCGGTGAAAACTGTGTCTCGTTTCCCGAGCAGGCTCGTTGAATTTATGTATGACGGAAGTAACATTTGTTGCAGAGGATTTATTCCGGCGACAATCAAGAGCAGCGTGGACCAACGTCTTGTCGGGCCGCGGAAAATAAATCAAAGGCACTCGTAGCACAACACACAGCTGCGCTGAATCGCCCGGGCCCCCGTCACAGTTACGATAGTCAGCTCATTCGAAAGAAAATTCTTCCCCCGGACAGGAACGTAATTATTCTTAGGAAAAATAAAGTCCTTGTACATTGATTAGGAAGTTCCTTCTCGCGGAAACGATTGTCCGCAGCAGCCTTTTGCAAAGATTTCCTCTGGACGAGTATTTCCCTCTTATATATATAAAGTAATTATTCTTAGGAAAAATAAAGTCCTTGTACATTGATTAGGAAGTTCCTTCTCGCGGAAACGATTGTCCGCAGCAGCCTTTTGCAAAGATTTCCTCTGGACAAGTATTTCCAAATACCAGTATATATTTACAAATATATATATGAGAGAGAGAATGATCTCCCTGAAAGAGCCTGGAACACTCGAGCCTGTACCACGAGACCAGAACCCAGTGACTTGTGGATACAATTTCATCCGGATGCATTCTAACGAACCACTCCCTTCTCCTCATTACTGAATGAGCAACCGAGCGAACGGGAATTGCGCGGAAATAATATTTGTCTTTGTTACCGAAGCTCATTATATTTTAATTATCAGGATCATCTGTTACCCGCTACATGTGCTCCGGTAATATCGCGATGTTCTTGTTCGCCGCGGATACCGTATTAAGTACTCTTGTTAACGAATGCACCGGGGAAAATAATTCACGGTAAACAACCTAAAAGCTTGCACGAACACAAGACTGCTTTGTCAACGAAAACTGATTACGTAGAAGAAGCTCCATTATGAAAATTATTTGTAAAAATTACGTAAATCATCCACAATTGCGGACTGTTTGAAAAAAATCACACAATGATAGGTACACCCTGTTGAAACTACTTGGAATAATTTGATTAAAATGATCTGCGTTGTCCAAGAAGTTAGCTTGTGAAGATGTACCAGTAATGGATCACAGAATGGCTAGTAGGTGAAGATAATAAGAAAATAATTAAAAAATGCAGACTATAAATTCAGACTGTATATCGACAGTTGTTAGAAATTATTAAACGAAGACTTCTTCTGTGCTTTGGAGTACCGTCACTCACTGGTGCTCGGTCACTTACTGGCACACTGACCCTATTCGCAATGTTCAAATCATACTGATTTTTGCGCCTCTTTTTAAAAAAATCGACCACTGTGCCGCGTGGCCCCCGACAAAGGCGGTCGCTGTTTCGCTGGGTAGTGTATTTTCGCGGACGCGTTAGCTGCGATCGCTCGATGTTTACCAGGATCAAATAGAAAATTGGATTTCGCCCCGGCATCACCTGGCGTCGCGACGGAGTATATCGAGGGGCGTCGTTGTTCACGTTTCGACAAAATTGTCACGAGAGTGTCGCCACCGCGGCATTATCGACGACGCTGCAGTTGCGGTTTACGAGCGACGCTCCTTTACAACTGGCGCGGTTTTACGCTGTACATTTTCAGTGATACAGGCCCTGAAAGCGGCGTACGATCCTACGCGAGCGAAGCTTGCCACTAGCGCCGGAACTAGCGCCTTTCAACTGCATTTAACGATTCCATGAATCGCGCGAGAAAGACCATCTACAAAACCTAATCTCCTAGGCCTAGCCCCTGACCAATGGGACTCCTGTAGGACCCTGACGCAGCCACTCGACGTTCATTTCCGGCGATGCGTTTTACAAGTGCCGCGTTCGCGCGGGATCAGTTTACGGCGACGGAGTAACCTTTGGAGTTACGCTTCGTGTACGTGTTCGTGCGTAGATGGGAAAGACCGTTGACTGTGACTTTCCTCACATCTGTCACTCCGGCTCGATTACTTAAAACCGCGCTCTTTATAATTCTTTATAAAGGGTGAGGAGATATTTTCAGTCTTAGAGAAACTTGAAGACTTGTTAATAACTTTAATAATAATAACAAATGTTCAAAATATGTAAACGAGGACTATATGTTACCGGAATGAAACTAACGGAAGACCGAATGAATTGGATGTAGACTGAAGACTGAATGAAAGTTAACTTGGAGGTGACGAATAGTAGTGGGAGAAAGTTGGGGGTTGAGAGTTCGACATTGTCCAGACGCAATCTTAGATTGTTTATGGCGCCGGAAATGTGGAACGAATAGGATGAGTCCCGCCGCTTCGGACTCAAGAGTCTTTGACCTTTGAGCTAATTTATTGCCTCTAGTTTGGGGGTCGAAGGGTTTACAACTCCGTGTAATTCGAGAGACACTTTCGTGGGTCTCGCATTGCGTTGCGTCTCAACAGTTCGTTACAATTGTATAAGAGGACCTAAAGTAGGATTCATCTGGACCTAAATTGGGGCTTGTTTGAACCTTGCGCAGAAATCATTTGTAGCGAGCAATTCTGAGGGCACGTGTCAAAAAGTATCGAGTTTATGGCTAGCATGTGTGTGCTTTGTATCAGCATGGCAGAACCTAATCTAGGCTTGATTATCACGTAGCGTGGACTTATTCTGAACTTGGAAGAAGCATAGCAATGACCAGCACTGGGTAATTCTGAGTATATGCATTAAAAATTGCACAGGATCTCCCAGTATCTCGCTTCAAACAATTATTTGAGATTGAAGAACTGCTGTTACAGTTACATTGAAGTATTGAAAAATTTGTTGCGATTGGAAACACAATCCAAACCAATCTCATAACCAAGCATAATAAATTCGTTTAAGCGCATTGGGGTTACAGTAGGAATACTTACTGTATGAAGCATCTAACTCGACGATTCCAGAATCTAGTCAGACCTCACTCCTGGTACCTCAGCTAACAGACCTTAGTCCAGGTTTAACCATTGCACCACCGGGTTCAGTGGAGACTAACCCAAACCCATTGTGGTTTTCGGTCTCTGCCACGAGGTGCTCCAAAAAAGGAAGCGATCGTATCGGTATCGACGGAGCGAGTTGCGGCGAGGAGACGAATCATTTTTAACGACGAGAATAGAAGCGAAGCTGCCTGGCAGTCACTCTTCAGGGCACCGTGAGATCGTGCTATCGGCTCGACGCAGCTCGTTAGACAAGAATTACCGTTGATACAGGTCGCTCCGATCCGCGCTCGCAAATAAAATGCTCGCTCCATTTTTTTTTTTTTTTCGGGCCGATCGGTCCTCCTCCTCTCGGTAGGTGATACTTCATAATTCGGTCACGTAGTTCGACAAAAACTCCATGGACGGGACGTGCTCGACTGTCGCGAGGATATTTGGCCGGGAATCACTGGGGGACGTCGGAGTCACGTGAAATATTTGGACCGTAAGAGTCGCGGAGATAAGACGGGGAATTCTTTATTGGATTGAGTGGACCTGGCCCGCGCGTCCTGCGCGTTCACACTATTATTACTCTCGCGAGCTCCTCGGTCCCCTAATCGGGATTCAATTTCGTTCGGACGCCGAATTACTCGGGGACCGGACGTGCCCACTGTTCCCCGTGAATCTTAAATCGTCGGCGGGGAATATTTCTCCGAGGATCGTCCAGAATAGATCTTCTCGATCGATTCCCAGGATCTCGAGGACGAATTCTCTCCGCCAGCTACCGGGGGATAACCCGTTCACCGAAACGAGGTTAGCCGCGTGGACCCGGGTATTAAATTTTCCAGGGTCCAAGGAAATATTAAACGACTCGCGCGGTACGCGGCCAACTTCAGCAAAAGTTTGTTTCCTCGGGCATCGGCAGGCCGCCCCCCCCCCGCCCCGACTTTTTAATTACATAATGTAACATTGCACAGACGCTACCGTCGTCGGCTGTGTGCACCGAGGCCTGGGCGCAGCCCGTGGTCACGGTTAATGCAAAGACCGTCGTCGCTTTTTTTTTTCGTGCCCGGGCACATCCACAGCCGAGAAACGGGAACTTCGCGGAAAATGCAAACGTTTTTTCGTACGCTTCGCCGTGCGCGAGATGGCCGTGCGGAGTCGGTTTCATTAAACGGTAACTGGGCCATTTTCTCTCGTTTCCCCTTTCCGAGACGCTTCAGAAAGCAGAAAATTACACGACCCGGGAATACGTCAAAGATCCCGCGATTTTTTCACCGCGGATCAAGGACTCGTCCGGCCACCTGGCACACGGAGAGATCACTACGGGATGCGAATCTCGGCGAAAGATCTTGCGGAACAGTTTATTTGGACGAGTAAGACTCCGAGCTCGAGGATCCAGACGAATAAACTTGCCGGTGACGGGGGAAACGTTGCTGTAAAAACGAGAGAGAGCTGTGATCTTTGCGATTCGACACGAAACTTCCTGTGGCCATCTGTCTCTTCTACCAAGTTGTAACAGATATTCAGACATTCACAGGTGGATGAAATTTGGCAGAGTTATATACCAGGGGGCATAGAAGAGGCCAGTAGGTATCTAAAAAATTATTAAAGCATAGGCCGTGTATCATTTTTCATCCTTCTGCACTACTAGAGCAGAGCACTACTACTCTTCTTCTCCTTCTTGTTTTTAGTTTTTATCTAATGCGAAAAATTCAAGTGCTGTTGCGGTCAATAAAATAGTATAAATAAAACTAGGCTGAATTCCATATGCATAAAATGAACAAAATTATTCCGAGTGTGAATATGCTAGGTCCGTGCGAATGTTTCGGTTTTGACGCCAATGTAGTTTCTAGTGCAAAGTGTAAAAGAACGTTGTCGAGTAACTTGTATCCATAGAACTGTTATTACACAGATTCTCAAATACCTGTTCCACGAGAACACATTTTAAAAAAGTCCCTAAGTGTAACATTTCATCCGATAACAATTTCAAGGAAAAACGAATATTTCAAAATGAAAGATGAGTGTTTATTGCAATTCCTGAGAAATTCTTTAGTACTGCGTATGGATTAGGAACTTTTCCAGCGCTTCCAGAGAAAGTCGTTTGCCGAAGAAAGTACGCGGGCTCGATAAATCACGCGGGAACCGTAATTATTACGTGGAAAGTTGGTCCTGCGTGTATCCGGTATTCATGGCCACGGAATTATGGAGTTTTTGATAGCGCAACACACAGCAAGCAAGACGCGCCCGGTAAATTACCAGAAGCTGCGCGTTAGATAAATCACTGCTAGCATGGTTTCTTCCCCGAACTTGGCCCGTGGCTTATGCAAAAACAGGCCGTAACTACGGCTAACTTCCTGTCGACGAGCTTATCTCTATCGCGGAAGTGGCTGTCGCGGGACAGGATTGGAGGAAGAACAAATTGGGCGTTGGTGGATTATGTATAGAATGTTGTCGGAGCGTTTATAATTTGTTAGGAGACAGCAGCGTGTAACAAGGAATAAATGCCCCGGCCGAACTTGCTTGCGCCTCGCCGCCGGTGAGTTTCCTTTCCCCCGGAGAAAGAGAACAGAGCCTTCGCTGCTCCGTCTGACTAATCACAGGGCTATATCACTCGCCGAGTTAACGCTCAGCCTCCACTTACCGTCTGACTAGCTGCGAATACACACCACTTGTCCGAATTGCTCCCAACATACACCCTTTGTCCGACTAATGACCGGGCTACACTACTTGCCGCGGATATCAGATTCTGTGATACATGTCTGACCAATTACCGAGCCACTCCACTTCGACCGGACCGACACTACTCGAGGGACACTTGCTCCGTTTTAAAATATTCTGAAAACTAGTATTCAAGTATGTCAAGTATGTCAAGTGACTAGTATGTCAAGAAAAATTATTTATTTCAGTCAAAATTCTGTTGATCTACGTAACCTCAATTTCTATTTTATTTTACGTATTATTTAAACAGTCTGGGTTTGGTTGATTTGGTAGTCAGTAGTCAGGGTTATTCAGACATTTTATATACTCATTTCAGAAAAATTATTCTGCTTTACTACACGATTCTGTTCTCAGGAGGTTGACTACTGTGCGAATTATTATTTACTGTGGATCGTTATGCGGAATAAAAATTGTCCAAGTCACTTGTAAAAAACAGATCTTAAATGAAAATGTATTTCCTTTTTATTAATCTTAGGAAGACGAAAATAATATAACAACATCATTCAATTCGTCTATATTTTTACAGATTTATGTTTGACCAGACCATTTTTTATTATATATTCATAAAAAAACCGCAGTCTAGTAATCAGGAGTAGTAGGTGTACTATTTTGATGCATACGTGTCTCATCAGTTATTGAGCTGTACTACTTGTTCGACGTCTATTCAGATTACTAGGAGGACACTGATTGCTATGCAGCCTGGTATAAAATACAACGAAGTTTTCCTTTCACACTTCTCCAGTCATTCGAGGGATGCAACCACCCTAAAATTATGAAAATTGGAGAGTGAAGATTGTTATTTTGGTGGAGTGGGCTCGGTTGCTGAAGGCTAGGCAATTTGCTACTTTCGCACGGCGTCTGTGCGACGCTGATAGCCGTCCAGCTTGTCGTCGCGACCAATTTCGCAGCTCGAGGAAGTTTAATCATGCAAACGCGAGCCGTCCCGACGCCGCCTCCGTTTGTATACTCGCAATCTAACCCCCGCGGCGGAAAGTACGAACGCATCCGTGCACCCACTGCTGCGGAAAACACGAAGACACCGGCTTTACGAAATTAACCCCCCGAGACAGCAAGAAAGGCTAATGTCGTTCGCTCCACAAAGAGAACGATATCCGCGGGAACCTGCGTGTAATCCGCCGTCATTCGATTATGTCCCTCTCTATTCAAGTTACACCGCCCACCCCACCCCCTCCCTTTGCAGTCACAGTCGCGTCCCAAATGCGAGTTACTCGATACGAAGACCCGTTGTCTTTTCCGAACGAAATTACACTGCGGTACCAGACACTGATACTACGAGCCTATTGTATCTAGGCTTTTGTCTACGTAACAAACTCGATTTTTAAAGACTACCTGGGGCGTGAAGAATCATAATTAATTAGCCACGGTTATCATTGTTTGCCCGAAGCAACGCCGACTGGGGAAACTCGTTAATCACTACCAAAACCGCGTCGCTAATCCGAGAAATAATTACAACCCTTGTGTCCCCCCTACCACCAACAGCTTCAAAGCTCCCGCGCATCGAATTAACACTTACTGCTTGTCTCCCCGAAATGAAATTAAAATACAACGGTTGTAAATCATCCCGGAAACGTCGTCTACAATCACGAGGCAGCGTTGCGCGTCTGATCAACGCTGGAATTACTCCACTTAGAGTTCATTGCTCTCGCATAGTAAAAATCTCGGATATTTAACGGAAAAAAATGTTATTTTCTACAATCGTTGCGTTTGATCATTGAGAGGACAGTTCCACTTACTTTCCAAGGAGGGAATATACGATATTCTGCTGCGCTAAGAGACTTGTTCTACAAGCCCGAACAGTTAATGGGTTCTACCACGAGCTTTAAAGCTCCCCGGTCCCGAATTAACGCTCGCATCTCGTCACGCGTCGCGCCGAGATTAAATTAAAACACAGTGGTTGTAAATCATGCCTAACCGTCGGGTAGAATCATGGGCGCGGTGCACGAGGGTGAGCTTATAACGAAATCACAGGTCGCATTATCGCTGGGCATTTTGGCGCGACGCGTTTTGGAAGGCTCGGTATTCATTTTGAGTTTCCGCGAGATGCATGCGAGGCGCAGCAGGAACGGCAAGCACGGAGGTAATTTTCGTTGCTCTTGCCACGGTGTGCTCAGGGTGCTCTATTACCGGCGTTAACGCCCTCGTTGCATGGACGTGATGGCGGCTGCTAGCGGTTGGCGTATGTCGTTTAATTTATGCGCATAATCATGATCGTTAAGTAAACAGAGTACAGTACCGCGAGCGGGTTTCTCTCGCGCCGCGCCGCTCCATACCGCTCTCTTTCCTGGCGTGCCTCGGCGGGGTGGAATGTCACACCGTGGGAAATTTATCGATATTCTCGGCCCGGCCGTATTAATATAATAATATATGTGCGGCCGGGTCTTGGGCGAATGCCCCGGCGATAGGCGCCCCGGTAATTCGACGCCGACGAGTTCAAATATCACGAGCATCGACCTTGTTAAAATTCCAGGTCCCTTTAACCGGCCATGCCCGGATCGAAATTCCCATATCTGAATACGGTACAATTATCCCGACTGCCGGGATCACCCGCGATAGAAACGCAACCGCGTGCTGACTTCGATCAAGTATTTACGATTGAAAGGGTTGAATGCGCGGCGGCAGGGTCGAGGGCCAAACTTCCACCATTTATTAGCAACCCACGGAAGACCCGAATAATTGTTTTGAATCGCTTCGATGTACCGTCGCTTTCTCTCCGCGCGTATTCATGTAACACCGTCGCTTTGGACTAATCGAATGGGGTAGCGCCGAGGCTTATACTCGAACCCCCGGTAAAAAGAAATTTATGGTAAGGATATTCTATCATAATGGTGATGCCAGAGGTGCAATTTCCGTCTGCATATCGGATGCATTATCCGTGGATATAATATCTACGGTCCTGCTCCGTGACTCCCACTTTTTTCTTATCTTGCTGCGAGTCACTTTCCCATCGCTTTCCCTCGACTGAATCACTTCATGAACACATAAAAACTCATAGCATTCGCAAAATTAGTTCCTCCGATTAATAACAATTTAAGTAAGAAATTTTCCTCTTTCTTTAGATAGACTAAAGATCCATGTGTCTGATCACAGGCAGGCCGCTCCACTTACTTACGCCGACTCCACCCTGCTTCTGCATCGCATTCATGAAGTTATTCTACTTGTCGGACTACATACATCCGCCGTCACACTGCCTGTGTGAGTAGATAATGTGTTATATCACGCGTCGGACTAAGCAAGTGTTCATACTACTCGGCCGGCTATGTCCCAGTTAATATCACTTTCGTAAACAGCTGTACTAATTGCCGGCCTGTCTATGAAGCTGCCCCACTAGTCTGACTATCCAGGGTGCTATTCTACTTGATTACCTCTCTATATAGCTACGCTCGTCGGCTCTATTGCGGGTCTACGCTACTTGCCCGGCTAATTACGCTGTTATATCACTTGTCCGACTCCATCCAACTTCTTACCACAGCGCCACCCAATTTGCAAACTAACTCGCCTTGTCGCCCGCACACGTGTTAATTAATTCTTTTAACTCCGCCCGCGGTGTGGCTGTGATTTATCGTCAATAAAAGTCAATTGGAGCCGTGAGTTCATTGATCGCCAACACGATGAATCTTCACGCGATAGTTTGGCCGGTTGCCAGGCCCGCGGAAGGACCCGCGAAATTCGCGGAATCGTTTCCTTTTGTGTAACGTTCGTCCCCGATGATTTATCTCGATAGCGATACCATCGGGAGAGAGAGAGAGAGAGAGAGAGAGAGAGAGAGAGAAATCGACGGGAACAGATAGCGAAACAAATCGATCGACCGGTGATTCATTGAGCCTTAATCCTTGGATTCGGTGATTTTTCACGGGTTAACCAGCGACAATTCGCGTCCCGTGCCGATCGATGTCGACGAATCAAATCTCCGCGTGCCCTTTGTCCACTTCTTCGCCATCTTTCTCCGTGCTCGAATCTATTCTGCCACAGCGCTGCGGCTCTCTCTGTAAACAAGACTTTCGGCGATACTACCCCGAGGGGCCAGACAATCGTGTAGTTAAGCCCGCCAGCAGCGGGCTTTAATCAAGCCTGATTCATCGATGGCGGATCGAACGGAAAATTCACGGCGCCGCCGTGCCGAGCGAATCGGCGAACAGAAGGGCTGGAAAGGGCCGGCAAAGTCTCGGGCGTTATTAAATTTTAAGCCTCCGACCCGGGCCGCTTGCTCAAAGTGAATATTAACATTCGCCGGCTGGTAAATCTTTGACGGGTCGGCTCTGATAGCAGACGCGCGCACCGGATAACCAAACTATCCCAATATCTTAATCCAAATATCTGGCCGGGTCGTTCGCCGGAAGATCGAGCTCCGCCAACGCTCGCAAGTGTCTCGCTCGCCTCGGATCTGCTCGCAACGCGAAACCCTGTCTCCGTGTTTCTCACTCTGTCTTCTCCTCCGTCTGTCGGCCCGTCTGTGTGCGTGCGCCTCTGATTCCACTGATACCGAAGTTACTCGCTTAACTAAGTTCCCGGTGAATGCGCTTAACAACCATGAGCCTTGTCTCGCGCTGCCGCGCCACCTCTGCCGTATGATTTAACGGTAAACTTCCGCGGTCTTACGTGTAAACACGGCCAAATTAGCTGGATACGTATTGCAGACGGTTATTTGCACTCGCGGCCCCACGGTTTTATGGTTTCGCCGACCCTAAGTGCGACCGGATGCGCGGTGATTAAGATGCACGAACGTTCAGCGTTCTTGAGCCAGTTCTATGGGGCTGTTCTAGCTCGGAGCTTTCAAACATTAATTCTTCTCGCATGTTCCCGAAGAATGGGGTATCGCACATGCGCCCGTAAATTGCGTACCCTAAATTCGTAACGTTAATGCTGTAGAAATTTCGAATTTACGTTGGATATTTTGGATACACTTGATTGCTTACAGCAACCTCAATCCTGATTCAATCTGTGCTGAAAAACTTGTGAATGTTACTAAAATATTACTAAATATGTCCACAAAGTTCTACAATAATATACCTTTTCGTTGCTTACTTAAAAAATGTTAAAGTGGATTTGAAATATGACATTTGAGACTACCTCTTTAAGCTTCTTTTCATAGTTGTGATTGGCGAGTTGTAGCCAGCTCAATTTTAATTTGTCATTTATATAAAATTTCTTGAATACAGCTTAAATATTGCTAAATATGTCCACAAAGTTCTACAATAATATACCTTTTCGTTGCTTACTTAAAAAATGTTAAAGTGGATTTTAAATATGACATTTGAGACTACCTCTTTAAGCCTCTTTTCATAGTTGTGATTGACGGGTTGTAGCAAGCTCAGTTTTAATTTGTCATTTATATAAAATTTCTTGAATATAGCTTAAATATTGCTAAATATGTCCAAAAAAGTTTCATAATGAAAAATCTCACAGATATCCAGCAAAAAAATAAATTATGAATTCAGTCTATGATCTCACGCAACATACCAGATTGCCCCTTTAAGCTTCCGCGAGATCTCCAGCGATACGAAATTTCCTATTCCACTTGGGACTAATCGATAATTGTTGAAATGTGTCGTTGCTATCGTTGACACATACTAGTTGCACACCGCACGAGAAGTTAAGATTGTGGATTAAATAAACCAGTGCACTGCGAGTGCTTTCAAGAGGACTGCCCTTTAGAAGGTAGGGAACAAGTTATTGCAAGTTTCCTATCGATCATGACAGCGGTGGACGGGGCGGTGTTCTGAGCGAGACTCCTTTTAATAGCTGTTCTTTACACGCGAGTACTTTTTAACGATTAAAAGTGATAGGGGTTGTCCCATTTCACCTCGAGAGACGGCTCTGATATGCAAGGAAACATGAGAACTTTAAGTTAAGTTGCTCGCGAGATAAGGGTGTTTCTTTCGACTGTAGGTTTCCATGGCTGGTAATTAGCGATGAATCACTATGATTTATCTGCGCACTAGTTCTTCCATTGATAGCGTTCGCGGATTCAAAGATGGATGGTTTCCATCGCCAACGAATTTCAACACTGTGTCGTTGAATATTTTAAACGTAACGCGGAATCCGGAGACGGCATTCTTTGCTATCTCTCTCCCTCGAGAGGGATGGGGAGGAAAAGAGTGGGAGAGGGAGGAGAGAGGGGGGTAGAGAAGATGGCAAAGAGGTGGAGGTAACGCCTCCCAAGAAAGGAACGTCGAAAATCCATTTCCATGATGACGTCGTGTCTTCGTTTCAAGAAAAAGCACTCCCCTTCGCATCGTTATATAATAATGCAACTCTAGCCTCCCGCTATTCCCCGCGCGGAAATTTTCGTACTCCGCCAATAAAACGTAAAGAGCATGCCCCTTCGCCCTTCCTCCTCATGTATCCTTGGCCAGCCTTTAATTTCCTTCTTTCGAAGCATGAATATTCAAGCCGCTTTGCCCGCGGCCGAAAGCTACATCGGCGAAACCGGAATACGAAACGGTTCGTGTCTCGCTCGACGGTTTTCTCCCATACGTTCCCCATTGAAAATTATTATTGGATATACGGAGCAAAGTTCACTGTAGCTTCTTGCTGAACAGAGGATTCCATTCACGATCGTTGAATGCACAACGGCACCCGCAGATGCAAACTGCACCGAGGCACGATTATATTCCGTGTAACGCAACGGTCTGCTGTTTTCAATGGTCCGGCGAAAATACACGGTACAATCGCACCAAAACTAACACCGTTTGTTTTCATCGTAGCATGATTAATAGCACCCATGCATTCGATTCTCTATTGAACAGCTTTTCACCAAAATGCAATACTTTTAAGTTTGCTGATGATCGACAAATACGCTACATTTGGATCTAGACTAGTTTTACTTCGAATTATTTTTTAATTAAGCGTATCTGTGGAGTTGCGGTGTGTCCGAGTTACAAGTTAAACATTAAAATGTAAACAATTTTTCTTCGTGACCACATTATTTTTGTATCTTAAAATGTTTATGCAAATTACGAATTTTGAGTTAAATAGAAACTTATATCCCGTTTTAATTGGTCCAATAGTTTGAAAATAGTACAAAAACATTTTTCAATGTTTCCGATATTTTTACTGTTTAATGTTCCTTCTATCCTGTTGTTTACATGTACGCACAGGGTTGATTTAACACAAGGGAAAGATTGTAGATCATTTCGTTGTCGAATTGTTTACCGATATACGAGATCTTGAGGAAGAAAATACGCTTCAACGAGGTTCGATTCGTAGATGGAACGAAGTGGAGCTGATCTTGCAGACGTCGTCGTTTCATTCGCTAAAAACGAACCGCATCCGGCCGATTTATATTTTATTCATGGGGCGTGTTGGTGGATCGACGCGCTCTCTATCCACGATTTCTAGCGAGCCGTTGCTCTGCCCGTAGATCCCTCCCACGGGGGAGAAGAAGCGAAATATTGCGGTCACCGGTAAAGTCTGAGGACAATGGCGTTGGCTGGTGTTAAAGCCCAGCTTCGGGTGAGGCTGGGATTTAGCGACTCGCCGTAATTCAAATCTGCCAGAGACAGTATCCGATGGGAGATCACCTGACGACCCGTCTCGCGGAGATCACTTCCTGATATATTCCGGGTTATACCGGAGACCCGATTTTATTAGTATCGGCCACAGCTTACTATCGATACTTGTTTGGCCGGACCGCTGCCTCGGAATATGGCCGATATTATTCCATGGATTACGAGGTACCGGAAGACACATCGGCTTCCTGACGGATTATGTGGACACATGCGAACCCCTCATACGTTTTATATTGTGTAACTTCGTCAGAAGAATCACTATATAACGTAATTGGTAGCAACATATTTATTCTTGCCTCGATTTTGTTCTAAAAGTAATGAATTCTTCAATTGTCAGACTTTTGACAGACCTGTTCTACTTGGTTCTGATATTATGCTTATTTTACTTATCTGATCATTAGGAAATCCAATCGATGTCTACTCGAAACCATAATTATTCTGCTTGTGTTTCCAGCGTATACATCATTAGCCCCTCGTCTGACCAGTGGCGATCCTTATCTACTTACACCACCCAAAACGAGTCTATATCACTTCTGTTTAATACTGTGCTTATTCTATTTATGTACACCACCATAATTGAAGTCTTTTCGTCTTTGACATTAGCATTTTCCTATTTGTCTGAACCGCGACAATCCTCAACCACTTGTTTGACCGAAAGAGTAACATTATCTACTTCTATGTCCAATAACAATATTTACCAACTTGTCCGGCCAACAAACGACCTGGTATACTTATTTTCCAACATTATGATAACACTTCTTATCTGACCAATCCTTTTCTGCTGGAGCAATCTTATCCACTTCAATGTGACTGTTCAAACTTATTTCTAGACAGAACCCTAACTTGCCCTAGAGTGCTGTATCCTTCTACGTTCGTGTCAGACGTTGCGAAAAGTCTTCTCCAAGCCCAAGATCTCTGTTTCGCGTGAAAATACCGGCTGCCATAATTGATCCCCTAACGTTTCACTGCGTTGAACGTAGTGGAATCAGAGAAACCGCCCGATTCCCTCAGCAGCTGCCATAAGCCGTTGGTCCTCAATTTTCAAGAGGCGCCGGGGTGTCTTCCGGCTCCAGACGTGTTAGCAGAAAACGTTACACGGCCCGTTAGCTACCCGAGTAATTCCGACACGTGTGCTCGTACGTGCCACAGTACCCGGCACACTGACAATTATCCGGAAACTGTCCCGCGTTGTCGCGACATTCACTCACACACACACACATAGAGAGAGAGAAAGAGAGAGAGAGAGAGGGGGAGAGAGAGAGAGAGGGAGACTCGGTCGAGTATCAGAATCGGCGAAAAATCGGAACCGATTAAGACACAGAGTATACAGCCGCCGATTTCCCGGTTCCCCATCGTTTAATTAAAACTTTTTAAGCCGAGGAATCTGTTATTCGGCGCGCTCGAGAGCGCGGAAAATAAAGTTCCACCGTTATCGCCGTTTATGGCCGGTTTCTTAGATAATGAGCGACCCAGGGGCTTGTGCCGGCTATTAACGCGATTACTTTCATTGGCCCCGATACACGTCGAGCGTGCATTAATCTGTATTATCGCGGAACCGTTGCCCACGACGTTTTGCTTAATTAGAAGCTCGGTCACGAATAAGAAACAGCTTGATCTGATGCCCTGTTGGTTTCGTAAATACATCGGTAACGAATGTACAATGGATTAGTGTAAAATGGATTAGTACAGCTAATAACCAATAAGTTCTTAGAACCGGGTGGGAGAAATTGTGTTCCTTGTATGTCTGATTAGAAATATCTTACGTTGATTCGGATCGGGGTGGTTGACCTGTGTCTTAGGAAATTTTAGGGGCTCGTATAAAATTATGTTTTTGGTTCAAACCTTTATGCGAACTTCAGGAATATGGTGTATAACGATTCTATGATGAGAAAATTGTGTCTGTTTTATGACTTCATATTCTGAGGGTACATCTTGTGCAAAGTAAAGGTATGAAGCATATTACAACATGTATGTAGGTATAAAATATGACTGAAATGTCTCTCTGGAAAACGTACGAATGCAATTAAGAGTCCAACGAACGTACTACAAATTCCTTAATATAAATACCGTGCGGTGTAAATACTGCACGGTCAAAGTAGTCCTGGATTTTTTGAGAGAGACAAAAATGACAGAAGCAACTGTTGTCGGAGAGTGCAACTGATGTAAATCAAAAAATTTGTAACGTTCTACCGTGATTTTTCGGGAATCTCCAGTATCAAACGGAGCCGCAAAGCTCCGTAATTAAACCGCAGAAAGAATTCTCAGTTTTTCGCGCGAGGTGAAAGGACGAAAAAGATATGGGGACCAGCTGTAGGGGAACAGTCGGTGGCCGAGAACGATAGTCAAATTCCCGTGCGCGCATAGCGCGCGGCAGTTCGCAGTTTCCGTGGAAGTTGGGGAACAAGCACAGCACACCCTGTTCACGATCCACAAAACACTTTGCGCCGGCAGTATCAGCCGCAGTGATATCGAATTGATTACAGCGTCCTCGGCGTTGCCCCCGCAGCCGGCAACCGTAACTCGGTATTTCCAAATTAACTTAACTTCTGCAGCCTTAATTACGTTTCTTGGCCTGGGCCGAACTTTGTTAGCGTGTCGCTGCCCATATTGTTTAGCCGCCGCCTCTGGCTTCCATTAGCTCCCGTGTAACTAACTTCCCTCCTCTTCGGAGGACTTTCCGCTTTCCAGGAGCTTACAGGATCCGCGGATTACCGCTCGAGGCTGAGCCGAGGCCCTCCCGGACTCCACAAGCAAACCCGGAGGACACTCGAGACCTCGGTCGGTTTAGGGCATCTCGATAATCATTCTAATTCCGATCCCGTGGAACGTGTACGCGCGCTCATGCCGATTCACGGATTGTCCTGCGACCCGCGGTTCGAACGGATCGATTCTCATTTACTCCTAATTGCTGCTCTCGAGGGTGTTCCAGTAATTTTCAACGTGGCGGAGGAGCCCGCTCGATTTCGAGGCTATTTAAAGTGTTGCTGGCACCGTTGGACCCTAATCGAGACCATTATTTCTCCTCCGAGAACCCACCCCCAACATCGACAGTCCATTGAACAGTAAAATTGAAAACAACGGTCCGCTAACATTTCGTGGTATTATTATTTGTACATTGTTTTAAGATTTCCTTGGATCATTATCCCTTAGCCGTAGGGGTTTGAAATTATCACCTCATCATAGGGGCTGTTAATGTGTTAACGGTAACATGCTGTTATTTTGCGTATATTAGTCGAAAGGATTTCAAAAATGAATTGCAATCACCTTGCCCTTGTTTGTCTCTTTAACTGTATTGTGTTCTTCTGATGCATTCAAGTCATTTATATATTTTTTATGACTATTACAAGTACATAGTGTCTTCGAATCAACCGAAATTGTCATCTTGTTACCCATTTACCTTTTCGAAAAATGTAAGAAAATTACTTCTATTACATTTATTTCTCCTTTCTCGACAGTACTTCAAACGTGCAGTACAAAAGAGTACTAAATATTGTTTAATAGTCTAAATATTGAATTATACAGACTGAAGACCACGCACAGCAAGGTGGATGAGTCTTGGTGTCCGAGGGTCATCGGTGTTTCTTTCTAATTGCGAAAGAATAGGCCCCGTTCGTTTCCATTGAAGAATCCGACTCGTTAGAGCCGGTGGATCTCGGCCCGGGCCGATAGCGAAATAAACTAATTAATTGCCGGCGTCTCGAGGCGAGACGGGGTGCGCTTATTCGATTAACGATACCGTCGTGACAATGGCGCAATTAGGACCGGGTAACTCGCGGCGCGTTTCACTCTTCGGGTGAGAAACAAACACGGAGGATCCGCGAAAGAAACTTCCAGAGTGCAGCGAGAATGAAAAATGAGGCGCGGCGCAGGACGTATTTGCGAGGCTGTCGTCGGCGTAATCTTCGAGGAAGAATAATTTCCTCAAGTGGGAGGGGGAAGAAGGAAGGAGGAGGCTGACGGAATCCTTTCGTCGAGAATACAGGAGATCCATTCGTCCTAGACGGGAAAAAAGAAACGTACTGCATAAACGGTCCCGGGGACTGTATAAAACCGGGCGTTCATTGTCGAAGAGGGAGCATGGTAATGCGTCCGGGGAAAGTTTGGAGCTGTTTCCCTTTTCACTGTTTTCCTCTCAAACTTCCCACCCCTCTCGAGAGAATTTTCCGAGCGGAATATAACGAACGAGCGTTTCCCCCGCGATTGTCTTCCCGTGGAACGGCACTGTAATTGAAATTGCTATTTTATTGCGCTCATTCCCGGCCGGCCTGGCCGAATGTGACGAGCAGTAATTGCCAATAACGAGGCCGGGGCGCAAGTCAGTTTTCGCGTGTTCTCGCTCCTTCTGGCGCGTGTTCCGCGTGGAAAATTTTCCAGTGAAATTGACAGCGCCGCGACGCGCGGCCCATTAAGGAAAACTGTGACAGCGCTGGGCGCTCATTAATATAATAGTCGTTGCAATTAAATCGTCAAAATTAAAACACCGAGCTCTCGAACCCCGGTGAAACAGGCGCGGAGCAATCAGAGTCTCGTTCGACGTGACGCGTCGACAACGCGCGGCTCGTGTTTTACGTGACGAAACGAAACCTCGTAAAATTTATTTAATAACGTGCGAAAGTGGCCGCTTTATCTGCCGCGTCTTTACGACGGAAGCTCCGTGACCCCCTTAACTTTTAACGGGCCCCGAGCAGTCAGCCGGATTCCTTTCGTCGAACGAGCTGCTGTCGCTTTGCTTCCGGTTCTTCGCAGCAAGCTGCCTCGTCGCACGGTCACGGACAGGGGCAACCGACTGTCCAACGGAATTTGATAAACCGAGAGACGGATGGGATCGATGATAATTCGGCTAAACGGCGACATTCGTTTTATTCAGAGGACAATTGGATTGGAACGGTGAACGCCGGCCGCAAATACGAGTTAATGAAACGTGTCCATCGAAAAATTAAATATAGCTCGCGTGACCTCGGCTGCGCAATTTTATGGAGCTCTTTCATCGTGGAGCACGCCTCTCGCCTCTTCTCTCTTTTTTCTCTTCCTCACCCGCCCCTCCCCTCTCTCCCTCTTCCATCACTTTGTATTTATAACTGGCGTACACGATTGTATAAACCGGGTTTCAATTCCCAACGATTCTCGATCGATTACTCCAATTTCGTCGGTTTCCCACGAAGCCGTGAAGGTGATACCCTCTCATGCATTTTCTTGTTCCAACAGCGTAGAGCTGTTTCGTCTGTAATATAGCGGCGAACAACTGGAATTACGGATTCCTCTGTTATTAGACCGAATTCTGAAGATGCCGGCTCCCTGCCGAGCCCTTTTACCCTACATTTTTTATCACCCGATTAGCTCGTTAACCTGGGAGAATTTTTAATTGACGCATTTTATTTTTCTGACTTCCCAAGAACTATCTGTTAATTCGAAACAATCTCTACCGGCATTTAGCATTAGAACTACTGAACCTTGAACGAGACTGATATATTCCCTTGTAATAACAGCAGGATCTAATTTATTCGGATTTCATAGGATTTTCGTGGTAACGTGTGTTCGAATAAGGAAGTGTACTAAAAGACGTCTCTGTAACGTCACAAATTGTAAAAGAAAAATTCTGAAATCCGTGATTTTGACGGGATCAGTGTTAAAAGTGTCTGAAAACCCATTGGCTGACCAATGACTGCCTTCGTCCACTTGTACATGTAAATTCTGTGAAAACGAAGTTGTTCTACAGATTTTCAGCTAACGACCGAAATTTTTCCGTTCCAGGCAAAGTCGATGAACCGCTCGCCAGCTCCAAGGGCCGGTCAGCTCCCAAAGGGCTAGGGTGCCGCCGTTTTCCACGAAATGGGAGCCGGCAGAGGGTCCGGTGGGCAAGTAAGAAGGTCGGCCGACGACGCTCGCGTTAAAGTTTCGACGGGCAGTCATTAACTCCGTTGCGAGGTCCGGCACAGTCAAGGTCGTCGTGTATAGAAGATTCATATCAGCGGATCTGTTCCTGACGGCGGACCATGGTACATTATTTAAGGAGATGATAACCAGCGGACATTGAGGACCCTGCCAGGACAGAGAATATATATCTCGGACACGTCATGGAGGAACACGTCAGCCAGGCTGCTGGGAACTCGTCCGCGGACGGTTTCGAATTCACCGACGCCTCGATCATCCTCAGGGCTATGGTTCTCGGTCTCCTGATACTCGTCACCGTTGTCGGTGAGTGTCCTCTTTATTTCGTTCCACCCCCTCCCGCCTCTCGCCTCCATTCGTTGCGAGACCAGTGGGGAAAATTCGATAGATTGTCGGAGTACAGTTTCGGGAAAGTTTTATTTGTTCCGATCCCTGTCCACCGGGAGGAACGAAACTTTCCCGAAAAAAATATATCAGAAGTAAAATAGGAGCCGGACGCGGCGCACCGTGGAACATTATAAGCCATCCGTGCTAGATATACGACGGAACTTATTGACAATTTGCTTTTCTCCACTGGAGACGCTCCTCGACACCAGAGGACTATTATTGCGCTTCCACGAACCTCTTGAATGACAAATCACATGACCGAGTGCTCGACCGTTATTAATTATTAAGACGATGCGAATATCATCATCGGGATCCAAAAACTTCAATTATACACCTTCTGAGAATTTTCACATGCCATAAATGCATTCCATCCGGGCTTAAACTATTAAACATATTTTTCTTGTGAATCCAGATCGTACTATCAATGTGTATTAATTAAAATTATTTGATCGCAACAGAAAGGAGATTTCTTCGGGAGTTTAATAATTACCGCGGGTGATTAAAAGTTCTTCGAACATTTTTAATCCGTGTAATCCACGAAGCTCCTCAGATTGTAATTAATGGCACTCGAGGTACGACAAGTAGTTGACGGTAGCTTAAACGTCGGACGAAAGTCAACGGGAATCGTTTGACGTCGGGGAACGTCGCGTCGCGTCGGCTCGGTAAAATTGCTCCCCGATGTCTGATCAATTAATCGTCCTCCTTCCGGTTATTATCCGTCGACTGGCAGCGGACGCTGACTCGCGGCTGATGTAATGGTGTCGTTGTCGTTGTCACCGAGTAGTTTCGTGGGCCCGGCTTCGCGTACCTGTAGGCGAGCACAATGGGAGATTAATTTAAACCTGACACGTTTGCCCACCGAGTAATATATTATCGGGGATGACGAGGGCAGCCACGTGACGCGTCCACGTGCACATGCGCTGCCAAAAGCGTCCAAACATATCGTATCGACTGGCAAAACGGCAATCAGGGTTTGAACAAAAAATATTTTCAGTGCAATTAGCAGCGTTAATCGACTACGAGTTCAATAATCGGTATAATCTTGGCACTGGTTTATCTTTGGCAGCCCCGTCCTGATAGTTGCTTCAGAATTTCGAACTCGTAGCGGATTTCGATCCATCGAATCGAACTTCGCCGAAGCGAGGTCCTTGAGAAGTTAATAGGAGCGGTTTAATTAACAGCGAACGGTCGGAGTTTATAGCGGCCGCGGCAGATTGACAAGCTGGCGTCGTCGTAAAGATTATTTCGAGGTGCATCGTCTCGGATGCACGCTTCCCGGGGAGCCCCGAACCGTCGAACGACGCGATTCCCCGATTTTACTACGCGCATATGTTAATTACGTTAATTGCCTGAGTCGATGCGCCGCTGTGCACGGCGGATTCTAGATCGGGGCTGGAGAGGGAGGCAGCATTCAGTAAAATTTAACGAGTTTCCAGGAGGAGCTAACGAGATTAGAAAGGTAACGACCATCCGTAGATCGCGTCCCGTTTCATCGGCAGGGGGCGGGGGGAGGAGGGGCGCGCGCGCACACGAACAACCAGTTTGATAAGCTCCAGACGCGATGCAGATTAGTTAATTTTTCTACCGTTTCAAAGGGAAACAGGATTTCGCGCACAGTCCAGTGTCTCCGTAGCGATTGAGGCACCGGTGCGCGCCGGTCTAACGAGATCAAGGGACCTCCCCTCCCGGTGAAAGGATTGTTAATTATAGCTTTTTTGCTCGTGGCTCGTTGTCGTACTAATGATATTCCTTTCTTCGCGCGGGTCGACGAGGTCCGGGAGCGACGACGATTCTTTCCGAGGAAACGAAACGCGCAACCGGGAAGACCCGGGAGCGAGAAACAGAGGGGAAACAAAGTGGAAACGAACGGGAGCGTAGTCGATTAGAGCGCGATTGCTTTCGAAAATCATTGAAATTTGATTCGAGGTGCGAATCAATTTGCGAGCGAACGTAATCGTTGGCAGCGCGCTATCAATGAACTGCTATCTCTCTCTCTCTCTCTCTCACACACACACACACACACACACACATACACACACTCTCATTCGGGAGTTCATTTTCCTCAATTTTCCTCTATAGCACGCGAATTCCGGCGACTTTCTGATCTTAACAAGGTTTTTCGTAATTTGTAGAGCGAGTCGCGAAGACTTTCGAACTTGCGAGTTGAGGTCAATACTTTGGAAACCCAATTGCACCCCCCTCCCCCCCGATATCGGTAGCACTCGCAACTTGGCAGTTTTCGACGACGACGACGACGACGACGACGTCGCGCGTCGTCCCGGAACTTTGCGATCCGTTGAATGCCGAAAATAAAAACCGATTCCCGGGGAAATTCGCTGTCGCAGGTCCGCGCTGCACTGCCTGTGTTATTCCGCCGCCGTGTCGGCTACGACCACCGTAATAGCGGTTAATTAATTTATTTCATCACCGCGTTAGTCGCTACACCGCCGGACTGTTCGGCACTGCGTCCAGGAAGCTTGTCTGGAACGTGACACGACGCGACGGCCGGACCATCAAGCGGATTACTAATGTTTACATTAGACTGCATGTTTAGTCGTGTACCTTTTGAATCGTGCAGCTTGTGCAGAGGACACTGTTGTGCGTGTCGGTTTGCACCATTGACCCTGACGTCAACCCCTTGCCCTACAATATCGAGTCAGACTCGTGATGAAGATTCTGAACAGAGTCTAAGAAGTATGTTTCTTATTAATTTCCTTTCAACCGAAATAAAATTCTATTTTGTTGCAGTTGATATGTATCCTTTGGAGAAAACGTAGGCATTAAATAAATATGAATTATCTTTTTCTTTCCATGAAATTCTGAACGATGAAGAATTTCTAATCATTATAATCACAAAGTAAATAGTAGTGCAAGGGGTTAACAGAGCCGAAGAAATAAAAAGAAATACGCAAAATTGGTTGTGGGCTAGGATTCTACGGTTGCTCGGAGAAATACTCGTGGTCTTGAACTCGCTTGTTTGAGGCTGGTTGGTAGACTGACTTGTCGTCTCTTGTCTCCTTGCAGCTAGTCTCGCTGTAGGTGGGGTCTAAGAATCTCTGTCTTCCAATTTGTTTGTCATTGGTTATTGATCTTCGTTGACGCCTACCTTTGCCAAAGGGAGGGTAACCTTGTGCCGAGGTGGCCGCGTGGTACCCTCACTCGATGGGTCCGGAAAGGCGTTGTAAACCTGTGCCCGGTAAGGTGTTGTAAATTTTGTCCCGGACCGTTACCATAAATACTAATGCAATTGGAAACGTGGCAGACTGGTGGTAGGCCGAAGTCTGCCACCCAGATGTTTGGGTATACTGAAACGTTTGTTTCGTCTTGAGACGGAACACTACACCCTTTGCCACTATATTCAATTCTCTGATACGATCATGTTCTCTGACTGCAGTACGTGCCATCGTGTCTCCAATAAAGAAGACAGACGTTCGTACGTATTAGTCGAGAAGAGAAATAATTTGTGCTTCTTGCTTTTCGAAAATGATGCCAAATTGGCTTGGTTACTCGGCAACTACAGAGGTTTAGAGTGGTCACGAGGGTGTTCAATATTCCGATTAAGGCAACGAGAACACGCGATCGTTGAAATATGTCGATGGTTCGCCGGGACTGAGCTCGGAGCAATTTCTTTTTTATCAAATCTCGTAGCCACTGTATCGTAGAATTTCTCCCGATTCGAGGTAAAAGGCTCGTTTAGACGGAGGAAGGAGCCGGCACGCAGGAAATCAGGGTCTTCCTTTAGTACGCAGGACCTCTCCCCAGCAAGCCAGGAGAGACGTCCTCTTCCACGACGTCAAGGATAGAGGAGATAGGGTACCGGGTATCCATATATCGATCGCCGTCTTCTTTCTATACGTTCGCGAAGGCCGAGTAAAAGGACGGGTAGTTTAGTCGTCCGAGAGGCTGAATGGCCCTATTTAAGCTGTATAGAAAGACTCGTAAACCTTTATGCCGCGGAATACTGGCTCGCCGACCCTACGCGTTATTATCATCCTCGCCGCGGATGGACCCCGTGGTCCGCGCCAGTTCCGTGATAATTCTCCAGGATCCAGGGATGCAGGAATCCCTCCAGGCGAGGATCCCAACGAACTACAGCTTCTATAATTTCCATTTAACTGGGCCGAGACGAGGACGTCTATTGTCCATTCGAGTTACGATTACAGCGAAACGCAGCCATACCAACGCCGGGTGAATTGCACTCGAGCATTTTCGAAAGTTACGAGATCGCCGGACCAAAACAGAAAACTGCAGTACTTCCGTCATCCCATTTTTCGTTCGCCGAAACCCGCATCAGAACACTCTCGCTCCCGTTCAATTCATATTCCATGAAAACAGTTGAAGAATCTCGAAATCTCGTGCTGCTTTCTGTCTGACCACTGACAAGGTGTAACTACTGCGACCTACTTATTTTGGCTTTATTGTGCCCGTAATGACGTCTTTACAGTCGGATAAACCAATCCTACGCACTAGAGACCATCATTGTACGTGTTCGTGCTTGGATGGGAAAGAGCGGTGAATTTGGCTTTCCTCACATCGATCACTCCGGCTCGATGACTTAAAACCGCGCTCGGTTATTCTTATAACAGGTGAGGTGTTTTGAGTCTTAAATAAATTAAAGACTTTTTAAAAACCATAACTTTTAATACTGATAACAACTGTACAAAATGTGAATGAAGACTATATGCTGACGGAAGACCGAATGAAATAAAGACTGAATAAAGGTTAACTGGGTGAGGACTTACTGAAGACTGAGGATGCGCACGCAAAGATGGATATTTGAGGCTGTAAATCTGTGGTGGAGGTGGTAAACATCGTAGGAGAAAATTGGGGTGAGAGCCAAGAAATTATCCAGACGCTGTCTTACAATATTTATGGCGCCGGAAATGTGGAACGAATAGGATGAGTCCCGCCGCTTGGGACTCAAGAGTCTTCGACCCTTGGGCTTATTTATTGCCTCTAGATGGGGGTCGAAGGTTTTTTAGAAGTCTGTGTAATTCGCGAGACACTTTCGTGGGTCTCACATTGCGTTGCGTCCCAACAATCATAAATGAATTATCCACTTGCCCAACCATCGATTGTAGGTCTCCACCGTTCGGAAGAATTCCGCGCGTTGCCGCTTCAATTTAAAAAATCTGTATCAAGGGAAACATCGTGGGGAACTCGGTTTAACCGTGAACGACCGTCGAAGGAATAACAAGGATTCCAAGCGGAAGTGTGAATCGGCTCAGGAAGAAACTAGTTTAATTAGACCGTGGTAACCGCCAGTGGACCGGAAATTCTCTAAGGTGGAAAAGTTGCCGCGAGTCTGGCTTGGGGGTGGAAGAATTCGCGGAATACCTTCTTCCGGTACGTTTATTTAACGCGGGGACTAGGGGAATTCTGCTACTTCGATCTGACTATTACGGCTCGGCGGAAAGTTGGAACGCGCCGTTGAACTGGGTCGGCCTTGTCGGAAATAAATATGACGGCGCGTTTTCCGGCGAAGCAGTTTTCGACGCACACCCGAACGCACACCACCGGCAAACACTTGCTCTCCGGGAATTCATTTCGACGAGTGTATCGTTTGTTCGGGACCAGTGGGTACACGCGGTTTATGCATTTTTAACCGTGGAAACGTCACTCGCACTACGCGATACCATTGTCGGCAAGGCATCAACCACGGTAGGGGGTGGAATACACGCGGACCGGACGTCATACAATTAACATTGAACGTCAAACAGCGTGCGCCACTTTAATAATGCTATTAATGGGATAATTAATCTACCCGACATTAATATTACATTTTCGAATTGCAATGCACCCACTAATTAGCCGTGGCCGACGGCAATCCAGGATTTTCCTTCGATACTCATTCCCAACCGTCATGAATTCTACGATTCCGTCTGATCGCGTTCAGACTATTTTTCTCAATTTATTCGATTACCAACAACCGGCACAAAAATCTCGAAATAACTAGACGAGGGATTTTATGCATACAATAACGTACAATTTCACCTTACTCTCCATTCGTTAACACTTTGACTGCCAAACTAGAAGCCTCAAAAATTCCATAAAATCGAAGTAAGTTATGTAACGAAAGAAAAATTGAAAAAGATGAAATATATGATATTGAGCAGTCCTCCAACTTTCTTGCATTTTGCAGTCCCTAATCAAATTTGGTACAATGAATATATTAACATAAAAATTCATTTTAAAACCTGGACAAATAATTGCGTCACCCACATATGGGTGACATGGCAGTCAACGTGTTAATAGTATTTCCATTGGCTCCAGAAAACCCTGCAGCCTGTTAACTATGTATAACAACCGCGTTCACCAGACTCGGATTATTGTTGGCGCAGCAAGATCAGGAACCACTTTTTCTCGTGACACCGGCGAGCGTTCAGACAATTTTCTTCGACACTACGGATCCGAAACCTCCTTTAAAAGACATCAAAATTCCCCGGGAGGGTGTCTTCCCGGCCGAACGACGATAACACCGAGACCGTTCGAATCCCAATCAAGCCGAACTGCAAACGAAGTTGCAAGAACTTTCCATTCCTGGCTAATTTGCAGTTTATCCTGCGGGAGCGGTCGCTCGCGTTAGAAGATGTCGGTCATAATTAAACTTCGGGTCCGCGGAGGAGTGGCCGCGGCGAATACTGACCACTGGCAACTTAAGGACTTCTCTCTCTCTCTCTCTTTCTCTTTCTCTCTCTCTCGGTCTGTTAGTGGTCGCTGGATCAACTGCATACATATTCATACGCGGGCCCGGGATATCCGTCGTTTTCCCGTAGTTGTCTCGCTGTAAATTCTGTTATTAGCGCAGTTCACTGGTTAACTAACGGGCCGTCGAATATTGCGCGCGTCGTCTCCCCCGGCTAGCTGTTGCGGAATTAGAGTAATTTCACGGCCGTTTGACAACCAGCGAAATCGCTCGAAGTAACGAGCCGAATCGGGATTCTCGTGCGGACACGAGCAACAACCTTTACGCCCGTTGACGCGATTATTCCGTTCGTGCGAGCGTTTTCCCTCGAGGAAATTCGATTCGTTACAGCTGCGAATGTTGTCTCTCTCTCTCTCTCTTTCTCTCTGTTAATGCTGTAATAATACCGACGATCCACGTTCTAACGGGGCCGATAAATTTGTAGAAAAATTAATTGACGATCGACCGGGACAGCAATAACCGTGTGATCCTCGGAAACGATTTCATCGACAACGAACGCTCGAGCTCGCTAATCGCGGGAACCGATTGCTTTTGTTCCGCGCGATAGGTCGTTATGATGATTTTTATACTCGGGTAATTGCCGATTGAATTGCTAATCTGAACGTGCACCGGTTGCTCGACACTCATAACCCACCCGCGTTATGGTTCAATAAATATCATGCTGGCTGCCGGGCGACATTTCGCTGCATCGTTCGCGAATAATCGTTCCCATAATCGCCGATGGTTGATAATACGATCCAGGTGGATCACAAGCTCGCTACGAATCGGGAAATGCACTTCAGAGTCCAGGAAATGATCCTCTAAACGGGTATAGCCATAGATTACTCAAGCAAACGACGTTGGTCAACAACAGCACCGTCCATTCGATGTTTCAATAAACCATACTGCTACGTAGCATGTCGTTGCCTTGGCAATATGAGTATGAAATGTAATCATGTCCCGGAGAAATCTGAATAGGGGGATATATTGCGATAGTTTAACGCTTCCAGTAAGTAGAAATGTGGTCGATAATAGTCAGGCACATTAACCAGATTCAAGCCAATGTTTTCATAACAGGAGGCTCTTCAAGTTTCCACCTTCTTCTACTATTATTCAACTTCATCCGAAATGTATTTATCCTGAGTGTAAGTAAAAATCGCGTTCGTTAGTCAGGCATACGAACCAGGATGAAGCCGATACCTTCATGAATACAAGAAGACACTTATTGCCATTATATCGTCTTATATTGCAGTTCAGACTTGTAGAAAGCTCATTGACATTCACTGTAAGTAGAAGCAGCCAATATTGATCAGACATGCGAGCCAATTCAACATCTTCAAAAGAATACAAAGAAACTCTCCCAAAGTTGACAAACCTCTAACATCCTCGAGACTGCTGCAACACATACAGTATGCTCGTACCGTAAGTAGAAACAGTCGACAATGGTCAGACACAGCAGCGACGCTCCATTCGACAGCTTACTTAATACAAAAGAACCACTTATCACAGCCCAAGGCGGAGTCTTTCGCATGTTCTTGTTTCTTGGCAGTGTCCACAGTTCTGTGAGACAGTCGAACCATAAATTTTCTCGGCAATACCCACAGACTGTTCGTGAACAGCACTGTCCGGCGAAAGATACATTAGTAACCCGAGAATCGAGGATTCAGGAATGATTTAAAACCTGGAGCCCCGATAAATCTCGAGAAATGTGTCGCAGGAAGAAGGAGAATTAGCGATGTATATATCGGACGACGTTTGAATTCACTGTTAGGCGAGAAGTCTCCGATTCCGCGTGTTTTCGCCGGGCCAATCGGTCGCCGTTCACGCTGCGATTGCTATCACCATGGCACCTGTCCTTTTCGTTTTGTGTTCCTCTATCGTACGGACGGCCACACGATTTCTCAATTTCTCCGGGCGCTTTACGATCGCAAAGAGAAACGGCAGGAGAAATTTTTCCTCCGTGCTGATCCATGCTGGATTTTATTTTACGCATACAACCGTGCCCGAGGAAATCGCAATAAAACAGCGGAAAAACAACGAACAGCTTCTGAGAGGGTCTTTCCGGCGGGTGCTCTGGCAAGAACGAACGTATTTCAGACAGTATAGCATTTTTTTTTTGTCCGACGAACCCGATAGCGTCGATTCGAAAGCCCCGGCGAACGTCCGTGTTACAAACACGAAAAGCGGAAGATAAATTTCAGAAAATCCTTACCCTCCTTCTTGACTGTTTTACACGCGTCAATTTGCATTTGTACGATGCACGCTGTAAGTGCTCGCAGCCATATGCACCGCAACTTTCCAGCATTTTTTGCTTCTATGTGCGGCTGCAGCGTTCCCGACGGCAATAAACTCTGCGGCGTTCGTTGCTTGGCAGTTTAGAGCAGTATGAGCTTAAAAGCTTACACGGGGACCTTGAAACTGGCTTGCAGTTTTCACAAGTTCTTGAGAACACGCCTCTGAGCTTCGACTGCCCGCGAGGCAGAGCTTACGGAGCTTCAGAGGTCCTTCAGAGTGAGCTTGCGAGCTTTAGAGGTCCTTAAAACTGACCTTACGTCCTTCGGGAGATTTTTAACTGAGCTCCCAGCTTTTAGACACTCCTAAATTAAAGCTTGTAACCACAATAGTCCTTGAGGATTGGGCTTTGGGCGTCACAGATACTGAAAAGCGAGCTTGCGACATTTTGGATTTAGCTTGCAACGTCGACAATTACTCAAACATAGATTGACCTCTCTTTCGAAGCCGCCGCAGGTCTCAAAAGGCCTTGGAGACTATATTTATAGTCCGTGGAGTTCATCAGGTTGGAGCTTGCGACCTTCAGGACCCTTAAAACCGAAGTTTCCGCCCTTCAAGACCTTCGAGGTCAATCTTTCGTCGTCTAAATACACAGAGATCTAGTTTACGACCTTTTACCGGTAACACGCTTCAACTTACAACCATCAGAAGACCTTTGGACCGAGCTTGCAACCCTCGGAAACCCTCAAAGTCCATCTTGTAACCTTCAGAACGTATAGAAAGCAATCATGTCACATCTCGTTACGCGGAGGTCGAGTTTACTACTCTCCGATGACTGTAGGGTCCAGTCTGCGACCATCAAACAGCCTTCGGACCGGGGCTTGCGACTTTCGCGTTCCAGTTTAAGTACAACCGTTCGCTTTTCCTAACAGACGAAACAGGCGAACGGTAGCGATGATTCCTGGCGATTCTATCGAGTTTCACGGGGCCGTAGCCGTCAGCTGAGAGGATTATTTTGCAAGCGCAGCGATTTAATAAACACCCTGAAATAATTCCGGCCCTCTGATACCGGGCAGCCCGCAGGTGAATGAATTATTCATGCAGGAAAATATCCTAGGGACGTTGTTGCGAGCCGGAAGCAATAATCGCCGCGCAGATGGCACTGGGGCGCGGGAGGGGGAGGGGAGACAGAAACGCAAATTCATTTCGTGCCCGACTTCCGGCGCGCACTTTTTCGAGCAGAAAATTTTATAGAACCGTCCGATAACGGGTAAAGATCTCGAGAAAATGGGGCACAAGAGAATTCGGTTCCAGAAATAAGGGCAACATTCGGTAATTAAACAAGCGAAAGGATTAGGTTGCTACTGCTCTCTGACTGATCGTCCTACAGTGATTCCTTTGCTTCTAAGAAGCAGTTGAAGTCAACACGAGAGTATTTGCATTCGAAATTGAATGACGGCAAAGAAAAAAAGAAAATCGTACAACAACCTATCGAAACTGATTTTCTACTAGAAGGTACATACCTTCGAGTAGTATAATTACAATTTTCCTAAAAAATGTTGTTCATTACAGGCAATTTTACAAAGCTGAACGAATTTTTTTGCAGTGTATTGCTTTGAGTTTGAATAACAGGACCAAAAAAGATCGCAGGACTACCAAATAAAGCTGATTTTACACACAAAGATACACAATTTTAAGTCGACGTCGGTGCAACTTGGTTAAAAAATCTTTTCCCATCAGGTCATTTTTTAATGTTGAACGAATTTTTGAAAAGTATTCTGCGAGAATATTGCGAAAATTGTATGTCTACATGGCCTATTGCTTTGGCGAGTGGGAATGTATTCGAATGTTCTGAAAAGCATTTGAAACTAGAGATTCTTGGCTTTCGAACGACTTCAGAAAGGCAAGGATACGATCATTTTAGCCGGAGTTATGATAATTCAAATTTGCCCCTATTTTGCAGGCTCGTGGAGGTAATCCTCTTACTCATATTATGTGCACGAATTATTCGTATACCGGTTTAGAACTTTGAAGACACATTTCTCAGACTCGAAACAATAATATGAACAGTTTATTGTTGAACAGTTTTTAGTTTGCTCACCTGTTACGCTACGGGGAATCCTTAAGCTGGTCGCGCAGGAGCGTGTCCGACGGGAAAAACGAGGGTCCCGATCGTAAACAGGGATTGAAACGAACGGGGCGTCGGCCGTATAAATATTATTCGGTCCCGGGGGCCGGAAGCTGCAGCCGCGTCGTTAAATCCGCGATTTAAATGGAGTAGAAAACCGTTCGCCGTGAGCGTGACGCTTGTTACGCAGCCCCGTTAATTTCAGCATTGATTTAAACCGTCCGGAAAGCGGTTTAAACCGTCGCGCGACGACGTGACGATGCATCGTACGTCGTTAAAATTAAAAACGAAGAGACCAACAGATGATCGGTGGGGAGTATGGGGGTGGGCCCGGGGGGGGGAGACTCACGGCACTTAAGTGCTATTAACCGGGGAGCGTGTTCAGCGGGGCCATAATAAATTTCCAATTGAAATTCGTAGTGGATCAGGGTGGGAGAGAGAGAGAGAGAAAGAGAGGAAGAGAGGTGGAGCCTTCGATAGGATAAACTGACCCCGACGTCTCTCATACGAATTCTGGATTCACGATGGAAATATTTGATTGCATTTCATCGAGAATAAACGTCCCCGTTTGTTTGTTCTGCGCTCGAAACGTTAATTGCTGGGGCCGGGGAACGCCGCGGCAGCTCGCGCGTTTTCACATCCGATGACAATTGACACCGGGTCGCGCTGTTATGAATTAATTTTTGTCACCGAACCGGGAAAAATATCCCGTTTAGCCGGCAGCGCGCGCGCGCTTGCGAGCCGGCCGATTTTTCGATTAACCCGGGCTGTCTAGCTCCGCACCGACGAAACCCGAAAGTAATTCGACGAGAATTTCGCCGGACGTGGCGGTAACAACGAATTATAAATGAACAGACTTCGTTTCGCTTTTGTTTCTCTCGCGTGTGGGTTTTTTGTTTTTTGCTCTGCCGCGAATCGGAAACGTTTCGATGAGACCGAAATTTTTTTCTGGTCGGCGAGCCTGCGTTTAATCGATGGACTGCGTGTATCCATGCAAATTAATATTTTTCCGCGTAAGTATCCGGCTATCCGTGGAACAGAATATTTTCAGTTTTAATCATATGAGCTAAAATAATATTCCGAGGGAAAATATATTCTGTTGACAACTCCGATCTAGTTTTTTAAAATCTACAATGTAGAATTTGGAGCGTAAATTTTTAGAAAAGTTTCGCCTGGTTTTGAATTAAAAATGCTATTGCGGCTGCTTCAAAGAGGAAGAATCGCATGTGCATTTTTCGGTTTTTGCTAGCCGATAACCTCGCAACACTTTGCCCTGCGATTGTCGTGAATGACGAGTTAACTCGTCCATGTTAATCAACTAGATGCAAGGCCGAGGACGAATAATTGTATGAACAAATTATTATGCAGTGGGTTAATCGATCACCTGTGAAATTAATCCGAAGAATCTCTGCCCACTAAGTTAAAGAATCAAGTACGCAGTGTTAGCTCGTATTAGTTAATTAACTAGATGCTCGAGCCGAGGAAGAATGATTATATGGACGGTTCAGGAATTGTTCGACGACAAAGCGGACGAGTCAGTAGAATCGTTTATCACGATTAAGTGTGGAGGACCTCCATCGCGTCCAAATAAGCTGATTACACGGTCGTCAAAACGTTTACAAAGCCATCAAAGCAAGGCAACTGTCGAAGACTAATTAGCAGTGGTTTCGGCGTAAAGTGTACCGCACCTGGCTCGGGTATCTCTCGTTTGACGAACGAAATCGTGCGGTATCTTTGCCATGGACCGCGGTCCGTATTTGATAAACCTACGTCATAGGCGACTCTGCATCGCTGTCCCAATACCGCCGATATATCGTAATTCAGATCAATCACGCTGCAAGCTGCGGAATAGGATTACTACCTTATGCACGAATTGATTTATGACTGGGAAAAATAAAATCCCCGGTTTTATCCCCGTTCCTATAAAATACCATATGAAAACAAAAATTCGCAGAGCGATTCTACTGGGGATTTCATATTTCATGCATTCCACCTTCAATGCTTTAAGCGTTTGTAATTAGAATTTTTAGACGATTTCAATGTCAACTGAAAAGTCAAACCATTCATTCATGCCTTCATGGGATAACGCGTGGCAAAGAAATTCATTGAGAGAGTAAACTGGCGATTTATACAATTCAAGCATTTTCAGTCCTTCACAATAAGCATTCCGATACGATTACAATTTCAACCGGAAAATCTCTACTCTCCGTGTCCGTGGAATAATGCGAGGGGAGAATTAATTTAGAGACTCGATTGAAGATTCTATGCACCCGAACCACTTTCGATACTGCAAATTATTCGTGACTGAGAATTTTTCTGCAACTGCAATTTCAATGTACCGGACCAACCGGAAAATGGAATCTCCGTTTAATCTTGCTGCTATAAAATAACGGAACAGAAATTCACAGAGGAGCAAAGACTTCCTGCCCTGGGAGCACTCTCGATTCTTTAAAATTTCAATGAATCGTCCTATCAACACGTATATTCGTTTGGACCGTAGTTGCCCGGGCTGTTTAATTGATTAACAAAGTCACGATATTCGCTCTAAACCATTTCTAAAATTAATTCGAGGTGTTCCCGGTGGACGAAAATTTTCGAGACTACTTTCGCGCGGCGGCACGTGGCTCGTGAAGAATAAATGCACGTTCTGCCCGTGCAAATCTCGCGGCGTCCGAGGCGGGTCGGAAGAATGGTCGAACTTCGGGGTACTTGAGCGAGAATTAGGGTGGCGTTCTCCGCCACTTTGATCGTTTAAAAATTCCAAAGTTCGACAAGCACCCCCGGGGGGAGCGGAAAGGAGCTTGAGGAATTGTTAATTCGAGCGAGTAACACGCGGAATCTCGCGAAAGTAGAACGAGAATGGACCGGTTGTCCGCTTCCAGGAATCCTCCCTAATCAGCTTATGAATTATTTACGCGGATTTCAAGGACCGCGCTTAACTAACTGGATTTCTGATTAACGCGGCGTACCAAGAGCGAAACGGCCCCGGCGCGGCGCGGAGCGAAGCGGGTAAATTCGGCCACAAAACGTTCAAGTCGAACGCGATCGCGACATCGATATATCGATCGATGGCACACACGTCGGAATCATTCTGCACGGTCCGAGGCCATTAACGTCCGGTCAGGCCCATTCTCCGTGACGTTTTCATTTGAATTTTTCACCTGCGGCCGCCGAACACAGCCGCGATGACAGCGAATTAATAAAATGAAAATATCGCGGCATAGGACGCGCGAGCGTTAATGCTTTAATGGTCTGTTTTGTTAATGGTTGTTAGCTTTTAAATGGAGGTAAAATGTCCACGGTGCCGCGGTGACGGATATTAACACTCATATTGTCCTCGCGTAATGGCTATTCCCGCCGCGCGCCCGTTCCCCCACCGAACAAAAACAAATTAGAGAAACGTTTTAATCCACGCGCTACATATCGCTCTATCTAGAAAACAGTTGCGCAACATTCATTTGAAAGCCTGTATCGGCCGTGTTCGCACGAAATTTACGGGACGCCGTTTTTTCGACCGTCGAGATGTCGGTCGAATATTTTTCGAGGTGGAGCAGGTTCGCTTTTGGCGCATTTTTCAGCTTCCGCTGGCTTTTCTCGAAAGCTATTTTTTTATACGCTAATTCGTTAGCGTTTAATACATTATCTCTTTGCACTCGAAGCTGTTTCAACCCCGAAGCCAAGACAATTTTCGAGGCAGAACATTTCCACTGTAACTGATTTACTTCGTTGTGTGCGTGTGACGTTTATTACTGTCACTAGACTGCGGAATTTATGCATTTATGACAAAAATAAGTGGGTACAAGTAAACACGTTCGCCACCACTGTCGCACAAATTTGTTGTTCATAATCTCGCAATTTACCTAAAGATAGCGAAATTCATTTTCTACACGTTGCTATGTAAAATCATAATATCCACCATAATATTCAGAGACTCTTTGGAGAAATGGTTTTAATATTTCGTTAATGGAAGATTGCATTTAATGAGACATTTTATGTGGTGCCTCACAGCAACCATTCGAGTGCTACTAGTTTGGCTAATGAATCTCTGACGATATTGTACAAACGTTAAAATTCTGTTTGGGCGAGTATATCGCAGTGAAAATGATTTTTGTCGACGAGTTAATCGTTTGGCAACTTTCGCAAGATGGACGATGCAAAGGGATGAGTCGGCTTGTCCCTTTGAAATTAAGACCGCAGGGCACGAGGGTTAGATGTGATTGATCATGTCGGCATTGTGTCCTTGGACGGCCGGTGATCCTAAATAAATTTCTGTTCCAGGGAACCTGTTCGTCATAGCGGCGATCCTGCTCGAGCGGAATCTGCAGTCGGTGGCGAATTATTTGATCGTCAGCTTGGCCGTCGCCGATCTGATGGTCGCCTGCCTCGTCATGCCCTTCGGAGCCGTTTATGAGGTACGTCGACTGACGGGTTTATTAGGCGGCCACGGTTATGTTCGTGTAATCTATTTTGAATCTCCCCTGCCTTTCCGTAACAAAAGTCCCGGGTTGTAAAAAGTGACATTTGCGACACTGGAAAAATATTCCCCGCTCCGAAGCGTCGTTTGAAAAGAGAGTTAAAACGAAAGTAACAATAAAGACGATGAAAAGAAACTGAAACGACCCCGTGACGGACCATTTCAGTTCTCTTATTTTGCAGTTCAAAAAATGCTAGAGGCACTCGTAACGTAAATTATTGGACACTATAAGAACTAAAACTGTTGGCACTATAATTTCAGCAGACATTTGCAATTTAGTAATTTTGCTACGATGGTACCGACATTAATTCAACGTGCAAACTGTGGCAATTATCCCGCGTAAACAGATTGAGTAATCATAGGCGAACTGCGTCAGCAATTGGCAATTTTAATTAAGTCGGTGACAGATGTTTCTCAGAAGTCTGAAACGCAACACACAATTAGGCTGATGTATCTCATGACCTAGGTTTGCTCTGTGGATTCGATTGAGTCCACACAGAGAGACAGGGGACGGGTCCCTCTGTTTATATAAACGTTATGTTCATTAATGCCAGCCAACATGCCGGTCAGTTACAGGGTTTCCAATCGCTGAGCTCAAACGAAACGTACCCGCTTAAAGCCGACTATCGACGATCGATTCGAGGATTTCTCGGTTTCGATTTAAATCTCTCGCAACTTAACCGATGAAAAGTTTGCCGAGCTACGGCAACGCTCGTCTCACACGTTCTTCTTTCACGAATGCGATCCCCGAATGACCGATACCGTGGTGTTTTCAATCACCTGTTGCTAGGAAAAATCTTGATTAACTTCGTGGAAAAACACTAAACAAATAGCCGCGAAAATTACAAAAATATATTTATTGTACAAGCTCGGATACATAGAGTGATTAAAAATTGACGGAAAAGTCTGTGCTGGTATAGATCTGTTCACAAGAAATGCATTTCAACATTCATCAGTCCTCTCTGTTGAATTTAATACGAGTCTGACCATTTCTGGCCTTTTCTACCGACCTAATGCTACGTTTAAAGGTAGCCAAGAAATTTGAACGTGCATCAATTTGTTCAAAGCAAAGTGAATTTGTCAAGTTTTTGATTGCTGACCACTTCTACTGCTTTAAATACGCGTCCGGAAGTCACGCAAACGTAACTTTGCTAAAAGTAAAATAAATTTAACACTTTGACTGCCAAACTAGAAACCTCAAAAATTCCATCAAATCAATGTGTTATTTGATAACATAAAAATTGAAAAAAAATATATGTATGATATTGAGTGGTCCTCCAACTTTCTGGTATTTTACAGATCTTACAGATTTTGTCAGGTGTGTGAGTCGATTTTAACAATGTGTCTGACCATGGCTAGTATTTCCTGCTGCGACAATGAACCCCTTAATAATAAGGAAGAAACTTTTGCATTTGTGTTCGAGATAGCAACTTTCTAAATTTGTTAAGTCATCGAATGGAGTATGTGCCGAATTTCTGACCTCAGCTGGCCGTTTCTACGTACCGTCGTCAGCAAAAGGTTTCCAGTCGATTTTATCGAAAGCCGAGAGCCGAGAGCCGAGAGCCGAGAACGAGAAACTTTCGCTCTCAATCTACGATTCATTTTTCCACGAGCGATTGATTAAAGGAATTTGATTAAGGAGGGGCTGGAAATTGGCAGGAGCGATCGCGAAGTCCCTCGGCACTGTTTTCATCAGCATTAAGATTCAATTGCACTCAGCCGCCTGGCGAGGACGGTTTGTTTCGCTTTAATGTATTCCGAGGGATCCTCGAAATCTTCGGAGACACGGATAGCCCCGGGTCCCTGGAGCGATGATGTATAATTAAACGGACCCAGGCTATGTAAGAAGCTCGTTACAACGTTGTTCTTTGGGAATTAATTATCGTTCGGAAGTTGGTAAGACGATTAACAGGCAACTTGAACAATCCCCCCGCCACGTCGCGCCGTGCCGCGCCGCGCGTCGGCCCGCTCGCTTGACGAATATTTCGCTCCTCTTTCGTTGCTGGAAGCTCGCGTGACAACCACGGCAGGTTGTTAGGAAGACAAAGTTCCCGTAAGTCCTCGCGAAGTACAACTTGCGGGCTGTTACAGCGAACGGTTTGATCGAATTCGCTAGTGATCAACGAGATCGCTTCAATCTTCCGGTTACCCGATATTACAAACATGAAAAACTGCTTGACATTATGGTCCCTGTAACTCTGGAATTGCCTCGAATCTTCTTAAAATATTATATTATACATTTTACACTGGGGAATTTCTGGAGATACACACGTACGTACATTCGTTTTTATTTAACCACTATAACTGCGTTCGACGTGTATACACGTCGTCAATTCAAAACTCTATTGCGGTGCGGTTGACGTTAATGAATTGTTAATTTCTTATCGAATAAAAATGTAATTCTTTCTGATCGTGCTTCACTCTTTTCGTAAAATTTGTAATAGCGGAATTTGGCCTGCGTTCGACGTGTATACTTGTCATTGCTTGATTTTAATTCCGCGCTCGTAAAGGATTTTTAAAATTAAACTCCGCAGTTAACTGGTTAACACTGAACCTACCAAGCACAAAAGCGAAACGTCTTCTAGAAGCGAGAAGATTGAATTTACTTGAACTTCGTAAGCTCCTCGTTATAACATGTGCTGAAATAAATTTTTGTAGACTTCATTTCTAGTAGACACAGTTAGAATGTTATTAGAATGCATTACGATATTCGTGGAGGGTCGTGTTGTTATTAGAGACTCGATTCAACGTTTCCAAGTGGCAAGCACGAACAAATTAAGTATTAATCGAATTTAACCCTTGGGGCCGGACTATTCTGGTTAGTTGGATCATGCAACATTAAACTGCTAGCTATTTCATGTGCGTTGACGGTAGCTGTTTTGAAGATTTAGGTAATCCTCTATTACCTCGTTATGTTTTCTAACACTGCCAGGCAAAATTGATGTCCATTTAACGATTGACCAGATCCAATTGATTAAACCGAAATACAGTATATGTCGTACACGTATATGAAACACGCGGGGTATAAAATCTATTTTACTGGAGATTTTCTGTATCGAGCAACGGAGGGGAGGCGGGCACGCATCCGCACCCGTTATTCAACGGGTAGAAATGAACGCGCGTGTATCATTATTCGGGATATTTCACAGCTGGTGCGAGGCGAATATCAAAAACTGTCTGCGTGGCGGAGGGCTGACGGAGAGACCGAGCGTCGGAAAAATATATGCCCAGTCCTCGAAAAATCTCTGACGTAAATCGAGGATTATAATCCCGTCGCTCCGCCGTTGCCAGTATATTTCCAGTAGAATAGAATAATGCCTCGCTCCGATTCCAATGAATTCACGAGCGCATAGGCGGGGCCTTCTGTTTTGTTTTCTTTTTCGAAACATCGCCAAGCCCGGGGGCATCCCTATTTGAAGGTTCTTTCTCCCTTCCTCTGTCTCTGTCTCACCGAAAGAGAGAGAGGGGGATCCGTGTCGCCTCGGTGTGTCGGTGTGTCGGTGTGCCTAGCTCCGGTAACTCGTCTCTGTGTGCGTGAGAACGCGTGCAGCCTCGCCGGCAGCTTTACATTGTGGTTTCATTACGTTTACTAAAAACAGACCGGCAAATAGCGGGGATATAAGCGGGCCTGTGCGCAGGAATGTGAGACGTATTTCGGGGGTGGTGGGGGGGATGATACAGCGGGGCAAATGGGGTGGTTGAATAATAACTTTAGGCGGTTTCGTTGAATATTCGGCAACGCGACTCCGACAACGCCGGTATGTGAATATTTTTGACGTGCACGCGAGAGCTTGTTACGGGCTCATTACTTTTTCACGTATTCGTTACATGCACGGCCCGCGACGAACCCTTTAATATTTCATCAGGCGTCTTTCACCTGTTCCCCGGTTAGCAACATTTTCGCCCGGAGACGTACGAAATCATTGTGCCATCGGGCTTACGTCAGCGGAGAATGATCGAAGCCGGATCGCTCTCGAAAATTTATTCCCGTCGACGGCGCGTGACGGACGCAAAGTTCGACAGGCGAGACCGCGTCCCTATTTATCGTCCGCCGCCGGAAGACATATCGGAGGAATTCCGAGGCGTGTAATCCTCCGGAGTGAAGCCACTCGATCTCAATCTTCGGGCAATCTCTCATTCCGTTATACTCTTGACGGATCCACGGACGGTTCTCCGGCGGCGGCGGCGGCGTCGGCGGAGGAGCAACAAGCAGCTTCTCATTAGGCAAAGAAGCTGGTTGCGTTATTGCCTCGAGCGTTATACCTCCCCGGCAGTATACCCGGATGATTTACACGCGACTTCTCGACTGTTACTGCCGCGCCCGCAGTTAAGACGCCTACGAGCCCCATCGACGGCCGACGAAATTCACGGTGCTCCTCGCGGCGTTCAACCGGGAACGAGTGCAGCGTTCTAGAACAACGGGGTTTACGGCGTCGAATGTCTGTGCCATCCGTCCAATTCGCCCCGCCGGGAAACCGTTTCAATCCAACGCAGAACGTCGAAAACTTTATTGTCCTCGAAATGGTCAATGACTTCCATAAACTGAGAATATTGACCAATCTCCCGCGATTAAACATACGGGCAGATTTAAAATCAAGAGGAGAATGAACGGTCATGAAGCCATGCGAAAAACTGAGTCGGAAATGTGCGGGCACTTCTTTTGGTATCGCACTTCGTCCACGAGACAATCGACCTCGAAGACATCGGCGGCCTGCATTTTTCAGTGCAGAAGTGGAAACGGTAAGTCATGATCAGATCGTTCTGCGGCTCGTGTACTCGATAAATCTTTAAGTTATAGTCGAGACGAGAGCATCGCGTGACAATGTATTACTACAAATTCGTTTTATTGCTTTGACGCCCTGTATAGGGAGAAGAATGATAACCATAGCTGGCAACTAAAGTCCTCGGAATAGGGCCTTCAATGAAGTCTGCCAATTGAGAATGTCAAAGCAGTTTGCTTCCGAACGAGATCGGAGCACCGCCTGATAAATGGCTGGCCTATAATACTGAATTGATTAAAATATAAATGTTTGAAGGCGTGTACGTTATCCTCCAGCAATTTTTTATGAAGTTATCGTACCGAGCAGACGGTTAGCCGTCCGAAACAACATTTGCAATCTCAATTGGTGCCATGGCTGACAAATACTATTTGAAATTAAGTCTTGACTTTCCCTGTGAATTTCTAGTGTCCTCTATTGTCTTGCATTGAAGTTATTGTATAAAACAGATAAGTATATAAACATTGACAATACTTGTGCTCTGTTTACGCTATAACTAAGCAAGGATGGATGATACTACTTTAAATGTTCATTAACATTTTCTAGACTTTTCGGGTTTTTTCCATCTACCGACGTTAATCCACTTAATATCGTATAAAAGGGATGTTATACCACCATTTACAGCCCCTGTACTTTATTAATACCGTGTCTGGACATGACTAGCCGATACTACTCGAAGTTGAAATTGCTTCCTGACAAGTTCGAGCTGTCTTCCAGCAATTTATGACGTGGAACTTGATACGAAGGACCTGTGTATGATCACCGACAGCGTTTACGACTTGGCGTACAAGTGGAAACGTCGGCGATGGTCAGACACACGAGTTAACGATCTCTCCGTTTTCTAATGGGAAATTTCGTTTCCACTGGCAAATTGGTCTTACTTGAAGACTGCCGCGGAACCCTCGCAGTTTCCAAAGCTTACTTCTCGAGGAAAAACTCCTCAGCAGTTTCCTTAATTGCACCGTTAAACGACGATTCGTAGCACCCTTGACCGTCCGAAAAGATCCCCGTGAATTAAACGGTGGAGGCAGAGCGTCGGGATGATTTTATTCACGTCGTCGTCGTCGTGCAGGGTGGCTCAGCCCTTGCAGAGCAGACGCATTAAGCCTTTTTCGAGAGCTTTGACAGTCGGCTCGCAGAGTTAGTCGAAAGGTTAAACCGCGCGACCGTGTTCCTTATTCAGGGCCCGGGGAACACCACCGAACAACTTCCCGTTTCCTCGGATCTCCTAATTAGAACAAAGTGGAGGGTTTCTCGGCTAGCTGCTGTCTTAAACTTTCGCGTTCAGTCTTCGTTTCTTTAATCATTTGTCTCCGTTGCCTTACCCACTGTCACATCTCGCCACGCCCGGCTGCCTTCACGACGCTGCGCATCGTTTACCAGAGAGAAACCACCTCCGAAATCGCGCCGGCCGTACCTCACGGACCTCGAGAACAATTACCACCATCGGTCTGGCCCGGGAAAGTCGAGCAACGTGCTGGAGAAACACGGATTTATCGCAGTATTATATTTAGGATAGTTTAAATCATTCGGCCTTTGAAGTCATCTTTTATTGGCCTCGCACCTGCTTGGGAAGGGTGTAAAATGCCGAGGCAAGGACGTATTTATCACTGCTGGCATAGAACCCGTCTGAAAATATTTTCATTGACCTTCAGAAGTCACATGCATCGGTTTAAGTTTTTAAAATTTGCTCATTTAATTTACACATGAAATATGGAATTTAACGAGTTGCAACGATTTTGTACCACCAGTTTACAACCCACACATGCAACCAAAAATATTTTTAATAAATTCCTGAGGCCACGCCCACCAAACAAATTTGTTAAATATGATTTGCGAGGTTAATATCTTCGGTATGCTTAAAAATAGGTCTGTTTGGACCAACTTTTCCAAGGCAATCGAGTAAGAAATGATATCAAAGCTTTCCACCTGGTGCCCAGCTTCAGCTACACCTCTCTTCCGGGGGTGGAGGAGCGGTATCGTCGAGGATGCAGCTTCAATTCCCCGTTCCGCGTCGCGTTTAAAACACATGGCGTGGAAAGGCACCCTTTCTTCCTCTCCCAGCCGTTTCCTCGCTCCTCTTCGGCGGATAGTCAGCGAGCGTAGGTTCGTCGCGTAGTCGTTCAAGCTTCGCTCGACGGTAATGTAATTGGAAAGCTCCGTTGGTCACGCGGCTAGCCGCCATCCGGTGGTTGCCCGCTCGTTTTTCCGTGCAACAATGCGGGAGCCGCGTCGTTCGCGGCCAGGAATTCGCGCACACCGAATTCCTACCGCGTCGCTCCCCATATCTCGGAACGTCGCCCGTTTTATTGTTACTCCACTTAGAGTACACGTTTGAATCTCCCGCGTGACGCCTGTGGGGAATGTAGCGTCATGTCGCCCGGGAAACGGAAGAGACGGTTTCAAAAATTGTTACGGACCGCCGGATCGCTGACTCGAAACGTACATTGTCATTCGACCCGGATAATCCAGGATTTTTTGGCCGAATGGATGACACGCGGGAGAGAAGACGGAGGGACGCGAGCTTGCATGTGTCACGAATCGAGGAAATCATATTTTTAGAAAGAAGTGGATTTTTTGGTGCGATCTAGAATTTCCATACATTTCTATAGGATCCCGTATCGTGAAGTCCGAATATTCAGCTTCCATTTGAAGCCTTTGGAATTAAAATATCTCAACGGGAAGCTTTTTAAAACCGATTTGAATGAACCCTTTAAATTTGAAGGAACCTCTTAATACATAATCATTTTTGTTCGAGAGACGGTTCGGACTTCATCAATTGTTTGAGAGGGTTTCGAATTTTTCATTGAAGCTAAATAGATCCAGCAGAAAGTACGATCTTTCAGCTTTAATTTAATCCCTGAAACATTTGAAAATTCCCACGGGAGTACATTCTAAAATTGACTGAAAGTATCCCGTATAAACCGAGGGATTTTTGTCCGAGTTGACGGTGGGGCTTTATCAATTTTACAACATGTCTACGTACTTCTTTTCGAACCGAAGGGCGCCTATCACAAAGTAAGATCTTCCATCTGCAACTTAAGCCCTCAAACGTTTGAAAATTCCTACAGGAATACATTCTAAAATCGAGTCCAAGCAACCCCTTGAAATTTATATATTTTCCTCTGAGCTATCGGAAAACCAACAATCTGTTATTGATTTTTCAATATGGTCTTGAAGTTTAAGACAAATTCAAGCGTTTCTGTCGTAAAGTACGTTGTTATTCCTCGAATTTAAGCCCTCGTAAATTAAAATATTTCATTATTTCTTTATAATCTCTTAAAGTGCCATTACTTTTCTCCAAGCTACCGATTAGGATTTTATCAATTTTTAAATATATTAGGAGTTTGTAATGTAAGCTGGTTGAATGTAATAACATTCAAATAAAGATAGAAACGTTGTTGAATCATTAGAAACGCTTTTCTGTGCGAAGAATAAAAGATGTTTTAAAATCGCCAGACCATGAATTACGATTAAACTAACAGTAAACTATATAATTCGGAAAATCCACCTCTAAAAATCCCGAATGGAGAAGCTGCGAAGTAAAATGGAAAATTGTGGGATAAACAGTTTGCTGAAAAGTCTTGGTACAAGTTCGGAACTTTCAGATTCAGATTAAAAGTTTGGGGAAGCTGGTGTCGCTCGTATTTTCCAGTGGTATCTATTGCGAGAGTCTCGCGCAGATAACGACCGGCTAAAACACTGTAAATTTCCCTTGAGATTTATAGAGCGTAAGGTGATCGATGAGAAAGGTAGAACGCGAGAGCAAACAAGAAAAAGAAAAAGAGAGAAAGGGGAGCGAGAATGAGAGAGATATAGAGAGAGAAAGAGAGAGAGCTGCATGGTTGCTGGAATTATTCGGGATTCATCGAGCGGCTCGTATTTCGTCCTTCCTCCGTGTTATGATCGAAGATCAGAGGGTCCCTTTATTCGCTCGTGTCGGTCCGGTTGAAAAGGGACAGGGTCAGTTTGTTTTCTGAAAGGGGTTGAAAACTGTTCCGACTGATTTCGTGGCGCTATTCACCGTTGAATCCCACGGCGTTTAAAAAACAAACAGACGTGCGCGCATATAGTTCCGAGAGGCAGCCAGGTGAAACCGAGGGACTTTCACGGTTTATCATTCGCGTTCGATATTTAAACAACGCGGCTGTCGATGCCGATGATTGATTCCACGGTGGAAGAGTTGATTGGAAGCGTATCTTGCCGATCCTGTTGCCGCGATATATCAAAAGCCATCAGAAACAAGATCGCACTGTACACATTGTAACTCTCGTTCTCTCTTTTTTAATCCACCGGCCAACACCGGCGCTGTTTTCCCTTGTCGCTTTCACCGCTGTTCTAATGTTTGCCACCGGATATGTTGTTTCTGCAGACCAGCTTATCGAACTCGTCCGAAAACACTCGACGCTTTCGTGTCATCCGCTCTTCCCTCCGTGAATTAATTTCGTCGAACCGTTTCGAATGAATTTCCGAATTTTTCGAATGACTTCCGTCTCTCGAAAATCGCAGCGCAAAAATATCGATTTGCATACAATTTTATCGTCACCGGGTTCGCGGACCAAGAAGCAAAAATTTCTTTGGTCGAAAAATTTCACCGGTGTCGGTGGTTTTTATTCGGCAAGGTTTCCAGTTCCGGCGTGACCGCATAAAATTCGCAGTCTGGTTACAACGTCGAGGCCCCCCGGCTGTAAACCGGTGGTGCCCTTTTAGAAAAATTATATAGTGGTACGTTATCGTTTAGTCGGGCTCTTTTGCCTTTCCTTTTAGAATCCTTTCTCCGGCAGATTCTTCTTTTTCTTAAACAAATTCATTCCGCTTCCTTCCCATTTCCTTCACGCTCCTTTTATCTTATTTTCCTGTGGTTATCCTGACCGTCGCCCTCCATCCCCCTATCCTCCGACGTTTTTCTTTCTTTCTCTCAGACCGTCTCCTTCCATTTTACATTCTCTCTCTCTCTCTCTCTCATTCCTCTCGGTTCACGGAGAATTTTATTCTCTCCTCGCCGCGCACTTTATCTTCCTCACGCTTTCCGACTCCTTTCTTCTCCGTTCTTGAATACTTTCCGTTGCTTGGCCGCCTGTACATTTTATCCCCCCTCTTCTCCTCGTCCCTCCACCATCGCCATTTCTTTCTCTGTCCTTCTCGGCTTTTATTCTACCCTCGCAATTCTGGCCGATATCATGATTGGCTTCATTAACAACTTCGTTCTCTTCGACGTGTTATGTCGCGACAATAACATAAATTGTTCTATTAATTCGCCACGCTGTTTATGTTCCAGCTAGACTTCCTTCCCCATCGAGTCTTCTAATCGTTTTTGCTCCGCTTTCAACCCTTTCCGCGCCGACGAACCACGAACGAATCCGGCAGAAACTTGGACTCCGGCAGCCTTCATTTTTGCACAACCGAGCGCTCAATAACAGCGAAACAATTTTATTGTCTGCTCGGACCTTTTGTTCCGTCGCTGAAAATGTTTCGGGTGTGGCGCGGACAAAGAACAGCGTTTAAAGATTTTTATTTAACGTTCCGGAATGTCGTTTCACCGCTGCGAACGTTAGGGACGGCTCGGAGTTTCAAATCGTCGGTCAAACCATTTTATCTCTGACGCGGAATGCTTGTTTCGCTACCGAGAGCGTTAGAGACGCATTCGGTTGAACGGAAAGTGTTCGGACTATTTTATTTGCGGTTTTAGAATTTCATTTCTGTACTGAGAGGGTTGGAAATGGGTTCACAGCACGAGGTTCAAAAATATTACTCATGGTTCTAGAATTTTATTTTACTACTGAGAGGTTCAGAGATGCATTAGGTGCGAAGGGAAATGTGTTCAGACTATTTTATATCCCATTTTACAATTTTATTTTAGTATGAAGAGGGACGGAGATGCATTAGGTTCAAAGGAAAATGCTCGGACAATTTTATTTATGGTTCTAGAATTAGCCGGGAAGATCAGAGATTAATAGGTGCAAAATAAAACGTATAGACACGTTTATTTATGGTTCTAGAAATTTATTTTTAGGCTCGAATAGTTGTGAATGCATTTGATTCGAACGTCCAGACAATTGAATTTTCCGTTCGAGAAATTTTACTCTGCTATCGGAAGATTAAATTCATCTTGAAATTGCAACGCAGTTACTTTGCCATGAAAAATCATGAAATACCGAATTTTGTGAGACGAAATTGATTCCGTCTGTTTTGTCGGCCGATTAAATCCAGATATTAGACCGATATTTTAATGGCGAGCGACCCGGGTAGAGCCAATAAGCTCTCTCTCTCTCTCTTTCCTTCTCTTCGACGGAAAGTTCGATCGGATCCTCCGCCCCGGTCGTTTGATCATAAATATCGGAGCGATCCCGCGCAGCGGAATAATATTTTAACACTGTCGCCTACTTTCGAGGGCCGATGAGCTTTCGATTCCAGTCCCATCACGGTCGTCCCTCCATCAGATTCAGTTCTCGACCGAGCCATTTTCATCAGGACCATTTGTAACCAAGACAAGAACTTCTATGTCGGGTTCGAGGGAAGTCATTTCGAGCATTCAGCCGGGGGTTCTCGCAGCTGCCGGTCGTCGAAGGCCTCGAGATAAACTTAATCCGAGTTTCCATCATCTCTCTCGGCCCGGTTGCCGTTCGCAGGAGAAAAAGAAGCCCGGCAATACCAATCAGTGTATTAATATCTTTCGAGATAGAGGGAGCCGTGGCCAGGATACAGCGGCCATCACGGATCATCTCGTACACACACGCACGCAGTTCAACAACGAGCTAACACACACAGACCGGAAAATCGAGCGTGGCGAAATGGGAAAGGAAACGGTATGCGAAAGCGGAGGAAAATCGCGGGGACCGAGCGTGTCGCAATAAATAAGCCCGACTTCGTTGGAATACCAAGGCTCTGCGGGGTTGGTTTCTTCAAGGACTTCGTGCCTTTGCCTCGGCCGCGGATACCATGTCCCCGGGACACGCTAAAAACCGCTCGTAATATCGCGAGCGACGCTCTTCTCTCGCAAATAAGTGCATTTACTTTGAGCATCTCCCCCAGCGCCCCTCGCTCTCCTTATTTGTACCCCCAGCTTTTTCCTCTCTACCATTCTTTCCCTCCCTCCCTGCCGCCCGCACCACCCGAGCGATAACTCATCTCTTCAGAGGAAAAGTTAACGCTACGAATCAAACAGCCCAGAGCCCGTCTCATCGCTATCACCGCCAGCAACAACTTTTCCTCCCTTCGTACGCAATCTTTCCGATGATACTGGCCGCCCCCTTTCAAAAGGAGCCTCGGGTTTGCGAGTTTTTTCGTCGGCGAAACGCATTACCATCTGCTTAACACAAGACTAACGCGGAAAAGCTCGCCCCAACCTGTTTTCTATTATTCAAAAATAAGACAGCCTTCGAGAGCCTTTCATCCTGCGACGGCTTTTACCTCGCCGCCATCACCGCTCTCCTCTTATTCGCTCTGTTTTTCTTTCTTTATACGCGCCTTTTTTCCTGACGTTACCACTCCGCGATCGCTATCCCCGTTTTTATCTCCACATTTTACCGCTAACCTCCACATTTGCTTTACTCTTATTAGTTATCCTGTACCATTGTCCCATTGTTCCTGGCTGCCTGATAATTGTCGTAACCTCGTTGGCAATTATACGATGTGCTTGCACAGTGTTTAACTTAATGCTGCGTCCCATCAGGTTATTGTTGAAAGAAACAGTTCTGAAACAATTTCGGGATATCCGATTGCATTTGTTTCAAATGATTTTCTTTTTCCTGCACCGAACGTCTCAGTCTGTTCACCGTCATACAATAGTTTATTTCATAAATTAAAAAATTGTACCGCGAAGTAATAGTTTGAATCACAAGATTCCGTATCCCAGAAAATTTCGTATAAATGTTGTACCAATACAATTTTCCTCGACTGCTTTAATAGATTATTTAGACTACAAGGCTGCCAGGCCTGACACGCCTTTTTCACTGACTGTGACGGCTCTACAAACTCGAATCTTTCCAATACAAGTATTCTACCAATAGAATTTAAATAGACTACAAGGTTAGCTTATCTGACCGTTACACACCTTTCTACTTGCTGTGACAACTCTACATACTCGAATCTTTCCAATGCGAAAGATCAGAGACAACAATTTTCTTGTACACTTTTGACACAGTTTATCACAAGAAATCTTTCTCTTTTTTACTGTATTACAATATTTAAAAATTTCCAGTAGCTATTAAGACATGTCTGTTTTTTTGTTATTGCAATTCTCCAATTTTAAATTCTATTCTACCTATTAGTGTAGAACGAAATTCCAGTGTTTTTGCTGTACTGGGATTTCTAAAATTCTGCTATCGCAAGAACGAGCTGTGGTTCGATCACAAGCGTTCCAGGGCTTAGAAGAATCAATTAAACTTCCCGAAAAAGTATCCGCCCGATTATATTAGCCCCCGGTGTCCCGATAGAATTTTCCAGGTCAAGCTCGACTCCCGTCTAGAAAATTGAGTTCAGCTAATTAACATTCAACTTAATCCCGCCCCGCCCCGCCCCGCCCCCGTCCCCGAAAGTCTAAGTAATTGAGAAAACGTTCGGGGTCCAGCGGCGCGGCGTGTTTGTAAAAGTTTCGAGTACCAGCACGGATTAGCTGGCTCGGTATGAGAGACAGTTCGCTGTTGTTAATCCCTCTTTTGTATCTACTTCGAGTTCGTTACGTCACTATCGTACCCTAAAAAGAATCAAAATTACAGTTCCAGTAACTTTAATCGTCCATTCGAAGCTCGTACGTTTTTACTATAAAATTCAGCCGTATTGAAAACGCCTTTGCTCTCAAAGTCTTCTCTAGATTCCTCCACCTGTTTGCCGAAAGGATTGAGATGGGCGTGCCAACGCACACATTGTGCCTTCGACAATGCTTCTGCGCGCAAAGAAGTTTCGTGTTTTCACACCTCGATGGAGAATTATTAAGAAAACATCCTGAAAAATTCCTTTCGAGAACCGACTGTGGAAAAACCAGCTGCGAGGCGGATTAATCTCCTAATTATATGCGTCAACTTGGCTAAACCATATTCCGTTGAATAATGTGAGCATTTTTCAACTGCTCTACCTAGCATCCAATATTTCTTGCTGATATTTAAATTACTATGAAATTTGTACACATTTATACATTGACTCGGAGAATCCCCTAAAAATCGAGTAATTTCTGTTCGAGGAGATGGTCGACCATTCTCAATTTTTACGATATTTTCACTCAAGTGCAACTATCGTAATGCACAGTCGCCTTTAATTTAAGCCCTGAAAAGTCCGAACAATTCCTATGGGAAATTCAAATCACGCCCTTAGAATCCACCAGTTTCTCAAATTTCTCGACAATCCTAAGTATTTCTTCTTGAGTCTAAGAGCAGCTATCACAATGTACTGCCTCCACCGTTAATATAAGCCGTCGAAAGTTCGAAAATTCCAAGTATTTCCAAATTTTATATACCTTCTAACAACTTACACCTCTTCGTAGTGCCACGATTATCCCCGAAATTATCATAAAAAATTGCAAGCTCCAAGGAAGTTTCAGTTGCACAAGGATCCATATTTCATGGAGATTTATCGCGCGGACCATTCGACGCAGAAACTCGCCTGGATTTTTCTCGACGATCGAGAGATTCGGTGGTCGAAGGATCGAGAATTATCGCGGGCAAATTGCGAGTCTGTCTATCGATTCGCGGAGGGCGTCGCGACGTCATTACCGGAGGATCGAGAGTCGCGTAAATTATCGATACGTGACTGAGACGCGGAGCGTCGTTTTACTCGCAGAACATTCGCGAAACGAGCTTTATCTGCAGGCGGACGACGCTCGCGCTGGCGTTGTCGCGTCACGAATCGAGGCCAGTGGAAAAAGTATCCGAGACGGCGGCGACGAGGCGATTTCTTGCCGCGTCACGCGACGATTGCTCTATGAAACTCGAGCCGGATGAATTATTTCGAGTGTTCCTCTAATACGCTTAGCCATTTTAGGGGACGGCCTTCCGGCAAGCGAAACTCCGAGGATAAGATGGATTTGTTTCACCCGAAGGAAACTCCTCCAGTTAATTACTCGACTGCAGACGTTCGCGCGAAACAAATTATTCAAGACTGTACGCTGCGCGACTTTAATTCGCGTGAAATATTCCCCTCTCCCTCCCTGTTTGGCGTGCCGCCGTGGGCAGTGAGTCGGAATAAAATGAAAGCAACGTTAAAAACTTCGCCAAACGATCCCCGGATATTTCGACAATCCCTTGTAGATCCGCAAAATCCACCGTAATTATACTCAGCGAAGTTTAATTGTGTTTAAACCGCGAGTTACATTCATTATCAAACGGGCTCCCGGGGCGCTGAATTGAAACGCGCGCTCTGTGGAAAGACGATCGTTGTCAAAGGGAGATCGCTAACAAGTGTGAGCTCAACAATATATTATTTCCGGAAAACACATTGTGGGAAGTTGTTATTGTTCGACCAGTGAAAAGTCGCGGAAGCAATCAGGATTTTCATCAGAGGCGAGCGTGTTGTATTCATTATCGAAACCGTGCAACGTGCGCTCTCTGGAAAGCAAGACAATCGTTGCCAAAAAGGTTCGGAAATCGTTCAACGAAAGTAAGTTTAACAATATATTATTTCTAGTAATAATATTGTTGGACCGGTAGTGGAAACGTCAAGAAGCAATAAGGATTTTCTCAGAGGCGTGAAACTTGCTCTGAACTCTGACCTGAAGCATGTGTTTTCGGGAAAATCGTCGAGCGTAAGCTTGACAATATATTATTTCGGGAAAGCAGATTACAGAAGGCTTTCATTGCCGGACCGGTAGGAGAAAAGTCAAGAACCAATCAGGATTTTCTCTGTCCTCCGAGACGAAATGACGAACGATATCGCCGTCTCCGTGAACTCCGACCCGATGTTCAGCTTATAGCGAACGTACCGCGTGCTATTTACCGTGGCCAAATAGCAACGTTATGTGCCGTTCGATGCCGTTCGTTAAACCGATTCACTCGAGCGAACGTCCGGCTTCGCGCTCTCGAAACTTCAAAGATACATGTAGGTACACGTTCCCCTCGAAACCCTCCAGACGAATTGCCTCGCGACCGACCGTTCTCCCGTCGCCCATCTCCGATCTATTAATGTTAATCGAGTTGCTCTTTAGGTTTGCTCCTGATGAGAACCGAAGAAATCGCGCCCGTAAAAGTTTCATTCGCCGAGTCGCGCGCGGTAACTATGTCGAGGCGAGTCCTTCCCCGCGACAGGACCTTTCAATTTCAACTGCGTCCGTGGAAAGCTTCCAACGAGCTTCACGGATAAACCTCGAATCCTTTGAAAGCTCTTCGCACACTCTCGCCCCGCGGATCGTTTGCTTTTCTTGACGGCAGACGCCAAGGGAAACGACACCGGCCCGCCATTTCGTTCCGGCCGGCACCGAGACAAGCCTTTTACGATTTCGTGGAATAACTGGCCCGGCGCAGTTTCATTAAATTCGTCTCTTCAATAAAGGAGTAAATTAATGTAAATTCGACTCTTGCCGGTGGCTCTTCTGAATCGCCCACTTTTTATACCCCAACAATTTTAGAAGCATTACTAAAATATTTCAAATTTCGTAGAGCTTGCTTATGGAGGTGATTGATTAGCTTCCTGGTTTACATTATGTAATATAAGTACCCGGAATTTGTAAATAAAACTCAAATTGCTTACTTACTCATCCAAATTTTTTTTTGTCGCCTTCAAAGTAGGCCCCGTCAGAAGTAATGCACATACGCCAACGCTTCTCCCAGTCTTCAAAACACTTTTTAAACGCTGAAGAAGGTAGCGCCTTCAGCTCCTTCTGCGAATTTTCTTTTATAGCCTCTATCGACTCAAAACGCCTTCCTCAAAGGGGTAGTTTGAGTTTCGGAAATAAGAAAAAGTCACAGGGGGCCGTATCTGCTGAATACGATGCTTGTTCGATCACATTTGTTGAGTTCTTGGCCAAAAATTCGCGTACCAAGATCGATGTGTGCGAGAAGTGTGTGCGAACAAGTGATGCAGCGACGCACGGACATGTGAGACATTTCCACTTTATGAGCTACTCATAACACTCAGGTGACGATTATCGATGACCATTTTTTTATCTTTTCGATGTTTTCGTCAGTCGAAACCATTGACGGTCGGCCGGCACGCGGCAAATCTTGCACTTCTTCTCGGCCCTCTTTGAATGCCTTGTACCATTCGTATGTTTGCGTTTTTTGATAGGCACGACTTACCATAGGCTTTCTGTAATATTTTTAACGCTTCGGCACAAGAAATTTCGTTAGAAACGCAACATTGAATGCAAATTCTTTGCTCGACAGTTCTTTCCATCGCAAAATCGCAGAGCACACTCGAGATCGACTGGTATAAATAACTGCCGTGAACACACTGGTTGTCATATTACGATCAAAAGCGTAACAACTGAATACAATGTTGCCTACTTACATACAAAAGTTTGTTTCAATACATGCACTGTGGGATTTGAAAGTGAGAAATTTCGGGAACTTATTTTACACAATGTATTCTGATGGAGAAGGAAGCCCTAAGGTTGCCATGTAATATCAGATTTTCGCTCCAATCAAATGCTTGGGATTTAGTCTTGAATTAGAGAAATTCAGGGTGAATTGTAGCAATGATCAGGTTTGTAGGGCTCAGTATACAGTATCCAGAGGAGGACGGCCACGTTTCAGACTGATTGCAACAGAGACGGATATCCTGGGAGCCCGATATTCCGCAGAGCGATCCGTGTTTCCACAGACTGCTCCACAGCCGTGGCATCTTCCTCTTGATCCGGCCACAAGGATGACAGAATCCTGATCGCAGGACATCCACACAACTCGCCATTAGTTGTATAAACTGTACACCCTCGGCCATAAATCTCCAACCACCGGCGTTATAAATGCAGAATCGTGGAACTGGAGAATTGCGCTTTGTCATTTATTAATATTCCGAACTTGAGTATTACCCTGCAAAAGGTTTCAATTATTTTATCATTCTATGAAATAGCAATTCGTACTTCGTAGATTCGTCCGGAAGTGTTACCATGTTCTGACTGCATTCAAAAACATTGACTTTTCAACTTAGAAATACTTTGTTCTCACTTGGACAATATTGTTGTGTCTCTTCTCTTTTGAACATTTCAACAGATTGTAATCACGGTAACTGTATTAACACGTTGACTGCCATGTAACCCATATGTGGGTACGGTATTATTTGTGCAAGTTTTAAAATGAATTTTTACGCGAATATATTAACACGTTCACGACAGGGCCATATTTTGACCATTGTATTTGTACCACCGGTGATACATCTCGTCGTGAACGTGTCAATCGTACCAAATTTTATTAGGATCTGTAAAATGCCAGAAAGTTGGAGGACCACTCAATACGAGATATATAATTTTGTTCAATTTTTATTTCATTAAATAACACATTGATTTGATGGAATTTTTGAGTTTTCTAGTTTGGCAGTCAAAGTGTTAAATCGTACAGATTTTGAATATTTTTACACATGTCGCGATAATATTGTAACAACTAAACCGTGAATATTTTTACAAATTTGTATTCCAATCAATGCTTTCATAAATGCCATTGTACAACGATTATCCGAGTATTTCTTCAAGTGAAAATAAAATTGCAACGTCACTAAACTTCGCAAAATACGTACCCGCCAGCTCCACGAACGGGAACGCGCAGCGAACGAGAATTGAGCCAATTTTTACAAAAGCTGCAGCATTTCTGCGAGTATAATTTTGCATTAAAAAAAAAAGTTAGTTTCGAAATCGTTGCAGAGGAAGCCGCGCTCGCGACAGGAACTGTTCGGTACACGTATCGAGAATCCGGAAAGTATTTCCGGGTAAGATAACTGGCGGAAGTTTCGAGTGGAATTAGCGGTAACCGGCGAACTTACTATCTGTTTCGTGTGAATTTCACGGGCGGGAATGTCGCGCTGGAAATTCCGTAGCTATCTCGAGTGAAAATTTTGCTCGTGCCCGAGGTCGGGAGGGCGGCCCATCGTTTCCGAGGGATAAGTTTTCCATTCTTTGTAAGCCCTCGACAAATTCTCCGTGGCTCGACGCGTCCTCCGGCGCAGTCAGGAGAGATTCCTATAGAAGACGATATCTTCTTTCAGCTATCCCTTTTCACAATAGACCCTCTGGACGCCACGATTCGATACCGGCGTCGATTGAACGGGCCAGACCCCGACGCCGGTCCACGCCCGTTCCTTCTTCATGCCCTGGGACTCGCCCGTTTACCCGTATTTTTGCTTTTATCCACCGCAATATCCGTCATTCCGTTAACTTCTCGTCGATCTCCCAGCCGCCTCGGAGAAATACAGTAAATATTCATTTTAAGGCAGTGCCAACCTTCCCTGCTTAAGGGGTTATATACAGTTAGAATTTTCAAAAAATCGATTTTTTTTCTATTTCATTTTCGTAATGTGCATATATTTAAGTATACGCACAAAAAATTTCAAGTCAATCCGGCGATTATTTTCGAAATTACACGCATATTTGTAAAGACGTGTCAGAGCGTTTGAAAGTAGGAGGCCGGAGCGACAGCGCTTACCTAGAACTCTGTTCCTTTTATTTATCTGCCTATTGTAAATGTTCCCTTCTTTGGATGAAAAGTTCTTCGTATAAAAAATAAAGTTAGAAGCTGCCGAAGTGCTGCAGGGTGTATTATATGGTCCTGGAATAGACGACTCGATGCAAGTTGAAAAAAAATTTTTTTACTCTATGTAAAGTGCTTCTGAAACTGACGCGTTTCAACACGTTCTTTCGACGCATTTCAACGTGATCTTTCGACGCGTTTTTCTCGAAACTGTGTTTTCAAAGTCGGTGACCAAGATTTCTCGGAAACGGCTGAACCGATCACTTTCAAATTTTAACACAAGCTTCTTCAGTATATTTTTTAGTAATTAATCGAAGTTTTTTCTCTCCGTTGAATATTTTTTTTTATAAACAATTTAAGGCCAAAATTTTTGTGAAAAATCGATTTTTTTATTTGAAAAGCTGCTATTTTGTCACAAAATTTTATTTTGCTTATTCCTTCGATTAATTACTAGATTATACATATCTTTAACGAAATCAGTATGGTTTTTTCATTTTTGATGATCCAGTCCAGAGATATAGTGGTCAACGCAAAGCACCTTTTTTTAGAGGAGCTCCAGGAGATCAGCTATAGCAGGTTTCAAAATTATTATTTTTACAAATAAAAAATGTTAAAATACAGTTAAAAGTTGCCATAATATGTGTACAAATTTTTACATTAATAGATGTAAAGGTCTTCTCCGGAAAAATTCTTAAAAAATCGCTTTTTTTTGGGCCTCCTGACTGTATATAACTCCTTAAGGCAGTGGAAAACCTCACACCACTCGAGAACCGTTGTGTCGCGGCCACACATTGTCGGCTATGTCGGTGTGAGACTAGAAGGCCACTACTAAACCAATTACAAAACTTCTTTATTTTTCATTATTTTTTTATGAAACTTTTACCAACATATTCGTGGCATTTTTCTGATTAAAATGATACCAAATACGATACAATGCGATGATATTTACCTGTGTAATGAACGATGAAAGTTGCTTCCCATAACGATTACATTAACGGAAAATTAGTGTAAATGTGATCCGAATTATATCGCGTTTGGTATCATTTCAATCAGAATAATGCCACAAATATACTGGTGAAAGTCTCATAAAAAAATAATTAAAAATAAAGAGGTTAAATTTTTCATTTAAAGGCCTGCGCTCACGCAAGCTTTGATCTCTGCCAGCGGCCGCGACTCTCTGCGGCTCTTTCTTTCCCATACCCTGTCCTTCTCTGTGTTCGAAAATTTTATCGCTCGTTACACAAGTAAATATCATCGGAATTATATCATATTTGGTGACAATGTTGTGGCCGCAACGGCTCTCGAGATTCGCTGTCAGCACCTCCGTACAACATTGTATTTCAAATGGGACGCTCGGCGAGAACCTCCGATATCGTATTTAAGGCAGTAAAAAGAACCGCGAGACTACCTTAAAATGAATATTCACTGTACAATTTTCCAAAAGCAGTTTCCAGCCGAGTACGTTCACCTGGTAAACATCCAGAACCACGATCTCCGCTCGATGTCACTCTAAATTATAAATTGTGGGTCCAGGAGCCGAAACAGGACGGTCGAAAGTTCACAGTTTTGCATACGCCAGTTTCCAGCCTGAGTGTCACACACTATCCTCTACAGAAGTATTGTTCGCGACGATGGAACTCGAGAACCTGGAAAACGTTCTATATAAATCCCGATCTCCCGTTCAATGTCGCTGTGAATTATAAATTGTGGCTCGAAGAATCGAAACAGGACGGTCGAGAGTTCACAGTTTTCATCGTTCACGTGCGACGATGCTGTGTCACGGGAACAGGAGATAGCCTGTTGGACAGGTTATCGATTCACCGTCGCGTTACTACCCTGCAGATGACCAGAGGACACTACTCCTTCGACGATTTTACGACCGGAGGATCTGGCTGGTTTAACTGCGTCTCGCGACGGTTTTACGCTCGCTCGTCAGCCGGATCACGAAGGCTGCTAGTAAAATCCTCGTGAACGCGACGATAATCCCGGATGCATTTATTCCCGCATGTCCTCCAACTTTATGAACCCCGAATTGATACTAAATATAGCGCCGCCGTGGCGTTTGGTACGTCCGAGAGTTCTGCTGCTCGACTTTTTCCGCCCGTTTACGACACTGCTCGACGATTCTAATAAGCGGCGTTGCGTTTAGCGGCCGCGAATAAATTCGACAGACTGGTTCAACAAAGACCGTGGAGAGGGCAGGATGGTTCTTGGAATAATTTTTTGGGACCATTCTCCTCGGACTTGGGAATTCATTTCTTCGCCAAATGGTGGTTTCAAACCATTTTTCTTCTTCAGAGTCGTACAAAAAATGTAAAGTGAATTGAACAGCCGTTAGAAAACTAATAACCTGATCATGTTCTAATCAAAAAGTGAAGTATCTTAATGTTTGCTGAAAGCTGCTGCTTAATATTGCTGTTAAACGATTAAACCCTTTCCATGTAGTGACGAACCAGAGGAATCTACTGAATGCTATTAAATTCATGTGATATATGACGAATATAAAGATTCTCTTTCCGCTAGAAAACTATTAAGGACAAAGCAGTTTTGATTGGTGTAGTTATTAAGAAAAAACACAGAGTTAATCCCTGGATTCTTCACACAGCTAGACACAAAACATTGAAAATGTATCTACTGATCTAGAAAATCGAGAAAGTTTTCAGAATCGGCACTGAATCAACAATTGGCCCATTGTCTTTAGATACCGTAAAGCGTCGAGTGTCTTTCTGAAAATGAGCCCGAATGAAAAATTGATCCATCCACTCTTTCTGGCTACTGCGAAACGTCCAATGTCTTTCTAGAAATGAACCTGACTTAAACATTGATCGATCTTTTACCTTCGAATGCCAGAAAATGTTCAATGCCTTTCTAAAAATGATCACGAATTAAACATTGATCTACCTTCCCATTTCCGAAAACATCTTAATGTCCTTCCAACTCTGTTATAAATCGACATATTCGTAAAATGAATCGTAAAAGAATTCTTGCCTCGGTGTTTCGGAACGACGTACCCGGAGTGAACGAAAACATTGACCGAACACAGCAGCACGGGGAATAAATGGTTGTGCACGCAGGACCAAGTAGACCGAACAAAAATGGGGCTTCCCTGATATTTTCTGAATGAGGAGAACGAAGGGAGGCCGTGAAAGGATACGATCCTGTCGGAGGCAGAGTTTGCGATTCTGTGTTATTAATGCTGACGCGTTCGGTCGAGAATAGCGGGCGAACCGGTGAAAAAGTGGACACCTGACTTATCGCCTTTCCGCGTTTCCCATCGTTTCGCGCGGAGTAAGCACGAGCTACCTTGAATACCGTGCCGATCTTATGAATAGTCCCGGGGATACGGATTTATTCGCCGACGCCACGGACAACGGATAGATACTGGCGGGCCGACATCTCTCACTCATTCTTCAGCCTGGCCCGGCGATGTTTTATCTCTACCAGTTCGGACGTTTCTATTTGCGATGCATCTTTCGTCCGGTCGAGCAGAGCTATCGGTGGGCTCCTTCGTTTGCCGCGTAGGGCTTCCTACGTCGTCTTCAACATCTCACAGCGGGCTGGAAACCCGTTATTTGCCGACCAAAATTATTTCATCGTTATCTCGCGGTTTAAGGTTATAGTAGAGCAAGACAGTACCTAGAATATTATAAAGTTAACACACTATCGGCGGGTAACATCATGAGCTTGACTCACACGTATAGCGGGCGAAAATTAAACAAATAATATGTAATAATGTAATATCTTCACATCTAGTAGTAGGATTTCAATAAAATTTGGAAAATAGGTATCACATAGTATTTCGAGGATGTAATTTAAAAAAAAATTCAATTTTAGTTTTCTATTACTTTATTTAATGTATAACATGGACCAAACAGTAATTGTTAATTTTTGAAAGTTTTAAAAGTTCATGTAGTAAGAGAAAAGCGAATTCTTTTACGATTCATTTTACCAATATGTCGATTTATAAAATGTTTAGGAATATTTTATTATTCAGTTTCTTATATAGTAATTTTATTGACTCTAATATTTTTTTAATATATGGTATTTTTGAAAACACTCACCCCGGTCACCCCTCACACCGGTCGGCTTTACGAAAAACAACCAAAAACATCATTCCTGCCCAAAAATTAGTGACAATGAAAAAAATCAAGCATTGGTAAGTGTTTTACTAACACTTAGCGTACGTTCTGCATAAAAGGTATTAATACCCGACCCGCCGATAAGCGCCAGTCTGTGGAAAAGGTATTAATACTTTTCCCGCCGATAATGTTTTAAACATATACAGGGTGTTCGACTACAGGTGGGAGAAAATGTGAGGGGTGGTTCTCCAAGACAATATAAGACGAAAATGAATAATAAAAATATTGCGATTTCAGCTTCAATTTTTAGTTAATATCAATTAAGAATCCGCCTAAAATGTGGCAACTCGACCAACAGGGGTGAACGTTGCTTACGTGATAAAGGCGCGAGACAGTCATGTATCAAAGGAGGTCCTCGCTCGCACACAGAGGTTAGGCTTTAACGTCACACACACTTTATTCAGCTGGAACCGAAAATGCGTGTGGAATCCCCAAATCGGACGGTTTACACGTCCATTCTTCCTAGGTGACTTCATGCGGAGTATCAGTCACTTACTAAGTGACTAAACTGCGGATCTTTATGCATATGACTAATGAACATTCTTAAAAAATGCTATAGTATAAAATTCGATAGAATTTAGTACGATTTTTATATATTTTGGATTTACAAAGGCTGTTCCTGTTAAAAATGTGACTTTATTTGATTCCGCTTTCTTAGAATTTGTCTATAAAAATTGAAAATTGCATAAACATCCGCAGTCTACCTATGACATACGCAACGTACAACTCTGTTGGCCGGGTTGCCGCATTAAAATGCGGACTTTTAAATGTGAGTAACTAAACAAAGAAGACGAAATCACAATTTTTTACTCTTCCTTTTCGTCTTATATTCACATGGAGAACCACCCCTTAAATTTTCTCCCACTTGTAGTCTAACACCCTGTATATATGTTCACATTTTAAAAAATCGAGATAAACTGCATTCTTTTATAGAAACCAATTCATCCAACAATGTTTTACGTTGTGATTTGTAGAACTGTAGATACTGTACAACTTTTGCTGCAAACATTCTTTCGCCAGTTCGTCGGAAAGATCTGGAAAATCGTACTGACAATGCTGGCTGATCTGGAAAGTTTTTGCTGATACTGTATCGCATTAATACAAACAGTTTCCAGAATATGAAATTTCAGAAATTCAATTTGAGCCACGAAAACCGGGTTTCCAGTCCATTGTGCTTCGTCGCCGTTTGCACCTTTGTTCCTCTTCCGGTCAAGAACGCTCGGCCGTGTCCTCCGGAAATGCCGAGCCTTCGATAAGCCTTTGCCCCGGCTATTTGTCTACACGAATCAAACCAGGGCTACGAATAAAAGTCCTCGGGACGCAAATATTGGAGTTGGAACGGTCTCAAATTCCGCAGGGTCCTTCGATCGTTTAACGCTGCGACTGCCAAGACAAATCTCGAGGCCGAAACGATCCGGCCACGATTTTTCCACGCTTCGAACGGAACATCCGGCGACCGAGGAACGACTCGAGACAAGTCCTCCGGCACACGTCCCCCCGGGTTTCTGACAGTCTACCCCTGCCCTTCCAAAGAGAATTCAAGACCTACTCCGTCGCGCGGAACCGTTCTCGCGACGATTCTAAGTGGCTGGATCGTCTAATAAAAAGGTGCTGCGTGAATAATGAACTCGGAAAGCGCCTTATTAACCGGACAACGAGAGCACGCGTTCTTTATGAGCAGTGCTTTATTACTCATCAAGAAATTCACTGTTTCTCTATGAGATCATGCCCCGGCATCTAGTCCCCGGAGCGACCTAATCTCGGGTCATTAACTCGCCAACGACTTTCGAACGAGTAAAATGGAATCACGCACTTTGCGCTGCGTTAATGCGACGATACAATTTTTCCCCGGCCAATTTGCGTTTGGAAATTCTGCTTTTTTTTTTAATATCGCTGGTGCATGAAACGAAAGTGCGGCGAGTTGCTCGGTAATCTTTTCATCGCCGCAGCCACTTCCATCCGGGTGCCACAATTTCATAAACTTTCGAAAGATTTATTAATCTTCTGCGCGCGGAAACTGCATTATTTCGCTGCTCGGTTTTCAAGGGATTAAAGAGAAGACACCTACATCGTCTCATAGCGTTTGAATCATCCCGAAAATTATCAAATAAAATTTCCAAGCTCCTAACGGAGCTAACAGAGCTCCTAGCAGAGTTCCCACCGAGTAATTTTTCTCGCTGATTTGCAGCCACGGAATGTGTCAAACGTTGTAGAATCGTAAATTAGGCGTTTTATCGAAAACCAAAGCAATTTGTCTTGTGGAGGGCCCGGAAAGTGTTGGAAGCGCCTTTCCAACGTTCGATTTGATAACAGGAAAGATTGTGTGTCAAGAGGGAATCTCGCCCCGTTCCCAGGGACTCGGTTCGAGCATCCCTGAAATTTACAAGACTCTCGTGGATCGCGTAAACCAGCTTCGCGCGGCTCTGTACACATCGTTCACGTGTCTCGGGGAATTTTCCGGCCGCGGAAATCGAATTTGGTACGCGTCCCGAATCCGCCGGAGGTGTCTAGGGCGGCGTCTATCCAGCTCCTAACCGTGTTCTTTAATCATTCAATTGAATCGTTGCCGGAGGCCTCATTTATTCCCGTCGAAAATCGCGCGAACCGTAGGATGCCTCGAAATTCGGAGATCCGTCACGAAAATCGAGGGCGTTGCAATCTTCGTGGGTGATCTGCCACCCTTCCAGTCGGTATCAGATTATCGATCATTCTCCTCTTATGTCGCACAGTGGTCAAATTTTCTGAAAAAGCGGGGCAGAAATCACTATTACTCGAAAATTTCATTGAATAATAGATGTCTGCAACGTATTCGGTTCGGCAGAAAAGCGTAATTACCGGGTCGGGTATATCGGTGTGGACCACTACTAATTCAATTACAAAACTTCTTTGTTTTTCATTATTTTTTACGGGACTTTCACCAACTTCTTTGTGGCATTTTTCTCATTAAAATTACACTGAGCACGACATAATTTGAACCGTATTTAGTGATTTCTAGAGAGAGTGCTGTCCTTTTCTACGTTCGGTCACAGGAAAATAGCAGCCCTACACGATCTGTGTCACAGGACGGAACCGAGGATTGGGCTTAGTTAGATCAAGAGTTTACTGTATTACGTTTTTTTTGTTGCAAATGAGTTGAACCCTTTTATAAAAGTTTTCAACTTCTGGAATAATTTCCTCCTTTTATTTTTCTCACATTTTTCATACTTGTCGACCGCTGTGCGTCGAGAAAACCCACAGAAAAGTTGTTTTCGGGACGATCGCGCGTGCAGGGGACCGTCGCGCGAGTTATTCGCGAACTACTAGCCTAAAAGGCTGCGATTCCAATAAAGCTTAAGCAGTATTCACCGTAGAACCTCGTCCCATCTCCGTACGGTTTATTCAACGCCTGGGATACTTTGTTGTAAGGTAATGGTAACGCGTGAAACGGGATACTAAACATTTACGACCGACGCGGAAAATTATTTGCTCGTCTAATGGCCGACTATTCAGCCGCGTTTCCCGGCCGACGATGCTTGAATGCGTTCCAGGCGACGGTGAAGGGCGGCTCGAAGGGAGAGCTAAAAGCTAAATGAATTTCTTTCACTCATAATGAATCGCGGCCATGGGATATTTTTATTCGGGCTCTTTCGACGAAAATAGCGTGGGAGACTATCAGCCAAATCTTTCGGCGTATCAGAACGCCGTGACATGGAATTAAAACCTAAAAATATTAACAATGAAAATATAATTCTATCCATTAGGGGTAACAATATAGTAATCTAGAAAAGAAATAATTATTTAGAGAACTTGAACATACTTTTGGCCTGGAAATTTATATTGTCCAGACTAAACGGTATAAATTGGTAAATCTGTCTGTTACGAGTAACAATATGCAGTCAGAGGCAGAAATAATTATTCAAAGAGCTTGAATACTCTTCCGAGAGAAGTTCCGATATTAATCTATCCATTAGGGGTAACAATATAATAATCTAGAAAAGAAATAATTATTTAGAGAACTCGAACATACTTTTGGCCCGGAAATTTATATTGTCCAGACTAAACGGTATAAATTGGTAAATCTGTCCGTTACGAGTAACAATATGCAATCAGAGGCAGAAATAATTATTCAGAGAGCTTGATTACTCTTCCGAACTTTTTCTCGAACGATGGTGAATTCCAGCAGTGGGAATAGCATCTTGAAAGAAGAGAACTCCGTTCGTCAGTGTCGAGGTGAGAGGTTACTTTTAATTCGGAAGGGAGAGAAAATGTTGAGATCGTTCGAGTGTGTAACGATTTTGTTCGAAGCGGGTATTCGGTGGTTTTGTTGAACGTGTCCCAAATGCGGACGCATCACGAGCGCTTCCGCTTTTCTTCACCCGAAAGAGTCGTTCGCCGCACGTGGTAAAAAGCTGCCGTTTCTTTCTATAGCACCGTATTCCGAGATGCTCGTGTGTACCGTTCGTTATTGTTCAGCCGCTCCACTTCGGCTGATCTCGGCCCCGAATATTCTCCTATCCCGTTTTATACCCCCGACCCCACTACGGGTGGATCACGGTTTTTCTCGATCGTTTTCTTTCCGCTTGCCGACCGTTTACACAACGAGAATCGAAACAATATCGTGGAACAAGAGGACGATGGCTGCATCCGGATATTACGATTACTTTTAATACCCCAGAGAAAAGAAGGAGGAACCAGGGTCAGGGCGCAATCGATGCAATCGCGAAAATGCTCGAGAGAGAGAGAATAGCACACAAACACGCACACGTACAGAGGTATTCACACAGTCACAGGAACGATAATTTTCAGGCTTTTAACGCGTTACACGGTCCGGATTCAATCGGGAATAAAATATACGGGCGGTCTGTGCCCGATTTCGAACCATTTCGAATATGGAACGCGATAATTAGGCCGCCGAACTTCATATGAATTCACAAAAATCCCCGGCGAATATAATGAAACACAAACTCCGTTGGCCCGTATAACACGCGCGCGCGCATGAAATTTTAATTCACTGAAAGCCGGAATTCGATCTCGCTTCGAAATAGTCTATCAAAATGTAAATTTTCCGGTTCGCAGAAGTCTTCAACAAATTGTCGAATACGAACTTCGATAATGTTTTTAACGGGCCATTGTCTTGCTTTTAATTCTCTGGGACCGTTTTCGCAGGGGTGGGAATTTGATCTCGTCGCGGTTTCGTCGGGATTGCCAATAAAAATGTCAATTTGCATAAACTTCCGGCGGCGTGGCGACAAATAAATTCGACCGGGAATCAATTCGAGTCTCGTGAAGATTGCGAGGGCGTGGACGCTGGTGTCGAATGTTGCGGAACCGTTGCCAAAAAAGTGTATGTAAAAATCGTTTGTAAAAATTGAACTTTTGCCGGGGCTTGTTCGGTTTTTGGTTTACGAGCCGGGGATATTGAATCAGTCGGTGAACGAGTCTATTGGAAGGAAAATATATTATTTTCGTCGTCGGGGGCGCGGATTATTTAAACGAATATATCCTCGAATAGGATTCGGTCGAACGAGAGGGAGGATAGAGGGGAGAAGGATAAGGGGGGCGCAGTAAAGACAAAAGTCGATTGGCTTTCGAAGGTGGATTCCAATACCATGAATGGACTTTTAAGCAGGCATGCGTCAGTCCCTTCCTACATCCCTCTTTCGTTCTCCGCTCTTATCAGCATCACTCTCTTTCCGCGCACCTTTCACCCCTTGTCAGAAGAATCTTCTCTCCGACCTCGTTCCCGTTTCACCCAAACATTTCCCGCCGGAATATGGAAAAAGACAAGTCCCGTTAATTAACAGAACATTTTCCGATTTCCTTTCGCATGAAAGGATCCGATGAATAAATTATTTTCGCGCCGCCATCGGAAGAAATTTTCCGCACGCTTTGCCATGATCTTTGCACGATCTTTGCCATATTGTCACTTGCGCGACAAAGAAACGTTACCACAACCCAGATTTTATGATACTTTAAAGAATGATTGATATAATTTTCCTTTTTTGGACGAAGAATGTAATGAGTGGAGGTGCTTTTTAGTTCCCTCCTTTTTTCACGATAGGGGTGTGGTATCTGGGTTCCTTGGTAACCTGTATTTTCAACAAAGGTCTAGAAAGTAACTATGCAAAATTCGGTCCAGATCGGTCAAAGGGATCAGCTGTTACCGGGAAACATGCAGACAGACATTCAACTTGAATTATCACAGAGTATCAAAGGGATGAGAATCGGGAGTTGGGGGTGAGTTATCCAAGTTTCATGGTAGCCTTTATTTTCCGTAGGTACTGGAGAGTAAGTATGCAAAATTTGGTCCAGATCGATCAAAGGGTTCAGCTGTTAACTGGGGACGTACAGAACGGTCCATTTTATGGGTACAGGCTCTACCAAAGAAAATGTTACGGGCTGTTTCCATCAATCAACATTTTTTCTGTAACATAAACGAAAGAAACTTATCATTTTACGTATATTAAATGACATTTCGAGACCATCCGGCTTCACAAAATATTTTTTAAATGACTTCGAAGCTCAATAACGTATGCTCGCAACTTTTTCTCTGTATCCAATAATTCATTCATTTAGCCCGTCCAATATGATAACAAGTTCCAAGTTAATATCAGTAGTTGTTCAGTGGAATGAACGTAAATCAAGTGTGACCGCACAGGTGAATGACTTCGTAAAAGGCCACAGAGTGTCTTTCGCCGATTGTCGCGCGGATGTTTAATACAGCGAGTGTCTCCGCGAGTACGAACAACGACATTAGCTTCATCAGTTGATGAATCCCGGCCCGTTGCAACTTTGATGCACGCCAGCGGTGAGAGAATGAAGTCCACAAAAGGCAGTACTGTATCGTCGCTGGCGCGCGATGGAAATTTTTACAGACTCGAAAGAAAAGGAACGCTTTGGGATTTCTCCCAGGGACGTCGTGTCGGTCAGGAAAAATGTTCTCACATGAATTGTATCCTTTGTGAAGTACCATTAATTTCCCGTCGTGGCCGGCGCAGCGTTCCCTCGGTAACTTTCAGTCCTATACCGTCCCTAGTCGTCTCATTTAACCGGCAGCTCTCGATTCAACGAGCCTGGCCTGATTCCGTTTATCCGAGATAACCGAGGCCCGAATGTAAGTGGAAATTGAGTTCACTTGAGCGGTGTGACGTAACACTTAAGACCCTTTTGAAGGCGTCCGCTGAAATATGGAGGCCTCTGCACAGGCTGATATTAATTAGCTGGACGTCCACGATTTTTGGGACCGAAACTCGATGTAACTGCGACATTAATAACTAATATTTAGCTATACAAGGACATAATAACAATATTACGAAAATGCGGATCGTTATGCCAGAGTACAGCCAGATAAGATGGTCAAAAGTGGCCCCAAAGCCAAATCAAATTGAGTTTTGGTCACGCTATTCGATAGGGCTCCCAAAGAAACCACTCTGTGACAAGTTTCAAGTCGGTACCCCTCCTACAAGCATAGTTATACGATGAACACGGTTTAATGAATTATGCTCTATTTCTTCTCCTTGGCTCAGCAAAATATTACGAAAAAATTTATGAACATTCTATCGAATACCACACGTGACAGTGAATTATTTCAGAATATTTATAAAACTGGTATTTCCATAACTTCAATATGAAATATGCATTTTCTTCGAATTGTTAGAGAGTTATTTTAAACGTGTTCGCATATTCCGAAAAATCTGAAAAAATACACATTAATAATCACGATGAAACACAACTGACATAATAACATATACGTGGTACTATGAAAACTTCTGAAATAATTCACTGTTATGTGTGCTATTAGGGAGAATGTTCATGAATTTTTTCGTATGTTTTTGTTGAGCTGAACAGAAGAAATAGAGCATAATTCATTAAACCCTATAACTACCCTTGTGGTAAGGATACCGACTTGAAACTTGTCACAGAGGGGTCTCTTTGGGAGTCCTATCGAATGGTATGACCAAAAATCAATTTGGTTTGAGGGCACTTTTGACCATTTTATCCGCCTATACCCTTTTCTGTGTTCTAACTAGAAATAAGTACATAAAAATTCTCTTCTCCTGACCATTCTAATTTGATCAAAATAATGTAACGGTAGTCTTAAATGTTACTGACGTTTTTATTTGTTTGTATTTCATCTACCTATCCGCACTATATACGTAAGATATTATTAACTGTACAGCTTGCAGTCTTAGGAAAAGAGTGACTGTACAGGCTTTAATATTCGCTCAGAGAACGTAGCCATAAAATTCTATTGAATTCAGCGGATGTTTCGTAATCCCGAATAATTGTCGAGTCGATTTACCTTTTCGATTGGTGCAATTTATAATGAATGGAAGCCGATATCTCGGCAATTGCCCTGATTGACGAGGAACTTCGCCAAGAGGCGCTCACTCGACGCCGCGATCGCATCGCAGAAATTCGACAGTTGTGCGCTCCGCGGCTGTTTTCAACGCTTCATTTCGAGCCGAGGTATATGACAATTTCAACACTTGTTGCTCGCAATACCGGACATTAATTTTGGACTTTCCAATTTGGAGCCGCTCTGAGTTACTGCACGTCGATTTCAAGAACGGAACAGACGGCCGACTCTATCCGAGCATCGAGTTATTTCTCGGCGAATCGATAACGTTTTTCGCGGGGGCTCGGTAAATCGGTCGGATAATTGGAGGACAGTTTCGAAGAACGCAGACTCCAGAATTGCGGAAGAAAAAATCGTTCAATGATTCATCGTCAGAAAAAGGACTTGGCAATTTTCACGAGATAGAAATTTAACACGCGAACTTGTTAAAATATATTATCTAGTTGGAAATCTCCTACAGCTCAAGATATTCTGGATAATACATTGTGTAAAATAAGTTCCCGGAATTTCTCACTATCAAATCCCACAGTGCATGTATTGAAACAAACTTTTGTGTTGAAGTAGGCAACATTGTATTCAGTTGTTACGCTTTTGATCGTAATATGACAACCAGTGTGTTCACGGCAGTTATTTATACCAGTCGATCTCGAGTGTGCTCTGCGATTTTGCGATGGAAAGAACTGTCGCAAAGAATTTGGATTCAATGTTGCGTTTCTAACGAAATTTCTTGTGCCGAAGCGTTAAGAATGTTACAGAAAGCCTATGGTAAGTCGTGCCTATCAGAAACGCAAACATACGAATGGTGCAAGGCATTCAAAGAGGGCCGAGGAGAAGCGCAAGATTGGCCGCGTGCCGACCGACCGTCAATGGTTTCGACTGACGAAAACATCGAAAAGATTAAAAAATGGTCATCGATAATCGTCACCTGAGTGTTAGAGAGGTGGCTTATAAAGTGGAAATGTCTCACATGTCCGTGCATAACATTTTAACCGAAGTTTTGGGCATGAGACTTGGTACGCGAATTTTTGACTGTGACTTTTTCTGATTTCCGAAACTCAAACTACCCCTTTGAGGAAGGCGTTTTGAGTCGACAGAGGCTATAAAAGAAAATTCGCAGAAGGAGCTGAAGGCGCTACCTTCTTCAGCGTTTAAAAAGTGTTTTGAAGACTGGGAGAAGCATTGGCGTATGTGCATTGCTTCTGATGGGGCCTACTTTGAAGACGACAAAATAAATTTGGATGATTAAGTAAGCACCCTAGTAGCACAAAATATTGTACACACATTCGTATAATATTAAAAAGAGATTCAATCTTTTTTTAATATTCAAATATACATGCAATATTTATTTTATATTACGTAACAAATATTTCTTTTTAAATATTCAGGAAATATCTATGTCATGTTACGAGAAAAATATTTTTTTCTAAATATTAAATGAATCTATTTCATATTGGATGTAGAATATTTTGGTAATTATTTACATTAGGGGCTTCCTCACCGATTTTGATGACCTTTAAATATGTTGTCAAGGTCATCATTATGATCAATTTTTTCCTATACATGTTACCGCCGCTCAACTTTAGTTTCCGAGATATTCGCAAAAAAGTTTTAACAATCTCAAAAAGTGATCGGAGTAGGTATGGGTTAGAATTGAAGTTGCAAAATAAGAAAGAAAACCTTGCATCCAATATTCTACATGCGAATAATAAAATATAATACTAATGTACTGCAAACTACATTATAAAATACTAATGTAAAGTGTACTTACTTCTGAATCTTCTGTATCTCCATCGGATCCACAGCACACAATTATCGACTCACGAGAATAGGTCCGAATAATTGAACAACAATCACTAAACAACACTCACAACACACACACACAACACAATTAACGAAATAGTGACAGCAGACGAGAAGATTTCACTCCGACCACGAATAAAATAATACTGCGATTTTAACCGTCCCCCTCCCACGGACGTGTGATACGAAAACAGGGAATTCCGGGAAATAGGGCCAGCGCCCCACCATAATTTTTTTACCTTGGTTTTGTATCTAGTGTTTATAGACCCTCAGCGTCTAACCTTCTTATGATAACCTGACCGTACCACCTGCGTGGAAGAGATCATTGTTAAAATCGCAGTATTATTTTGTTCGTGGTAGGAGTGAAATCTTCTCGTTCGTTGTCACGATTTTATAAAATGTGTTGTGTGCGTGTGTTGTTTAGTGATTGTTGTTCAATTGAGGTACAGAAGATTCAGAAGTAAATACACTTTACATTAGTATTTTATAATGTAAGATTAGTATTCGTATGTGGAACATTGGATACAATGTTTTCTATCATATTTTGCAACGTATATTAATGACCATTAATGATTTGGTATATAGTATAATGTAATGTGGTTCAAATAAGATACTACTTTCAAACATATATTTTTATTTTGATAACCACAAAGATAAAATGAAATATTTTTATTTTGTATTTCCAATATTTCCTTGCAATGAAAATAAGTTGAGCAAGTAGTTAATATTATAAATCATAATTTTTAACATGAGAAGCTATAATAGTTAGCAAAGTATTATGTGTAGTTTAATTACGAATATGTAACATGTTGATGAACAGACTACAGTATCGTAGTAACATTACAGGCAACAAAATATCATAAAAATATAAGTTACAAGTAATACATATTCATAGTTTCTAATTTTTGTTATAATTTGAAACTTCTTAAATTTGAAAATTTTATTGAATGTTTTTTAAATATTGAATTTATATTTTTCAAATATTGAATTCACATTTTTTTAATATTTACTTTATATTTTTTAAATATCTAGTTTATATCCTCCGAGTATTTAGCTTATATTTTTTAAACATTCAATTTATATTTCTTGTACATGTATACAATATTCAGATCCAATATTTTTCTCATATGAAGAAAAAATATTAAAAAAAATATTTTTCCAATATTTGAAAAAAATATCTATCCAATATTTGTGTGCTACTAGGGCAATTTGAGTTTTATTTACAAATTCCGGGTACTTATTTTACATAATATAATTCAAAAGAGAATGAAATGCCCAGCAAAAGCAATCTCTCTGGAAATGAAATCGCCAAAAATGATCTGTCTGCTATCGTTCCGGTTAAGTGACGCGCGAATTCGGAACGCAACAAAATCTTCTGGGCGACGAAAGGAGGATCGCCGACAAATCCGGCGGAATTCGCGTCCAGTGGCTCGGGAACTTCTCGACGCGGATTTCGATGATGTTGGACCGTGTCCAAGAGTTGACGATCCGCGGATCCGCGCCGTCGCTTCCAGTAGAATTACTGCGATAATAATTAGAGGATTAGCGGTTGCCTCGCGAAAAGCCCCGAAGTTTCGCGGCATGACCGTCCTGCTGGAATTCTGATACCGGTATCGATCCCAATCTCCTTACCGGAGTATGTTGCACGCTGACACGAACAGATGATTTACGAGGTCGGCCTCGGGTCAGACGACCAAGCCAGAGATTCTATTGTCCGCTGGATGCCGACTCCCACGCTTCCTTCTCTGTCTCTCGCGACAGCAGATATTCGGATGGCTTACGCTGAATGCACCGGCGCGCGATTGCGTTCACGGATATCCCGATCACCTTGGCTCATCGGTGTAATGGATCCCGAGGAAAAGAGAATCTCCGGGGAATCGAATCCTGCTGCTAGGAAACGGAAGAACGTCCCATTCACGTCTCACTCGGGACTTCTTCAGCAGTAAATTTGCCATGGGCAATCTATTACCGACTGCTGGGGCTTGTTTGAATGTTTTTATTGCTCGCCGAGATTGCGAGAACACTCTGCGGAAATTATTACGCGCACGGCTATCAATTCGTGACGATCGAAACACGACGTCAACGCGCCGGGAGCGGTGTATAAGTCTTTGTTGTTTCAGCCGTGAATTCTCGTGTTCGATATCCCGCCATTAATTTAAACGGCGATCTCGTGATACGACAGATGTATAAATGATAAGAAGATTCAATTTGATCGCGTAATCCGCGAGATTTATGCACGCAAATTTTCTCGAATTCGTGCAAGTTCATTGTACTGATAAATCTAGTCGGAGGAGAGCGAGGGGGCGTAGGAAGCACCTGTTTTAATATTAATCCCCGGACGAGCGCGTGGAATTGAACCGTACCGTCGATTCAAAGGGAGAATCGAGACTACCGATGAATGCCACCGGGAACAAGTTGCAAAGAATCGGATAAATCAGAGTTCGCGAAGTTTTCACTTCGTCGGGGAACAAGTTCCGGGTGGAATGGACATTTTTATCGCTATTGGTCTTGCCGCGAATGCTTGAAAAAGTTACCCGGTTCGGGGCTATATTGTTTTAATATAACGGAAGCTTAAGACGCGATCTCGCCTTCCCACCATCCACGCCCCCCCACCCGCCCCACCCTCGATTTTATTAAAGTTCGCGGGAAGTTCGGCGCGTACCGGATTCCGACGGATCCTCGCGACGGGAAACATCGTTCCGACCGCTTTTATCGGACCCGTCGCCGAAGTTACATAATCGTCGTGGCGAACGATTGTAAACCGCGTTGCCGAAAGTAATTTCAGTCTGCTCGTCGATCGAATGGAAATTAGAGAGACCGTGGCCCCCTTTTCGTTTACGTAAGTGTGAGGGTGGGGGGTGGGGAGGGCGAGAAGTGCCGACATTGTCGATCCTGGTGAAAGCGGGAGATAGAGCGAGGGAGAACTGTCGTCTGCAACATGGACGGTGGCAGAAGGAGCTTTATTTAGGAACACGCTCGGTAAGCGTCGCCGAACCGCTCTTCAGGGACTCGAAAAATGGGACACAACCTTTTAAATCAATCGTCGCCGACAGTGTACCGCCCGGTGCCACTCGTGATTTAAAATTTGTAACGCGAACAGCTTTGAATTCATGCTCTACACGCTCAGCGTCCTCGCTACTTGGCTTTTAGTCGACCGGACACGCCCGCCAGTTTTATTATTTATTAAGAATGAATTATTTATCGCGGCCACGTGCCCGCGCGAGTCTACTCAGCCCCATTTATGCCCCGCGTCCTGGCCCTATAAATTTCCCAGCGGATAAACCAACCACAGCCATACGCCCCGCGAACCAGACCGCCCCCCCCCCTTCTCTGCTGGTCAACATCTGTATTTAACTAGCAAGACGTCTTTAATTATCCAGGCTTCAAACCTCTTTCCACTGCACGGGTAACGCAACCGCAACTCCGCGGAGATGGACCTGGAATTAAATCCTCCGAACGAACGAACTTACAGCGAAGTCTGCGCTTCGGGCGATTGATCGACTCGGTTATTAAAAAACCCATTAAATACAATTGAAACGTTTGATACGGGCAATTCATATATTTCATCAGAAGCAATACAGATATTGCAGGGATTGGAAAATTCTTTAGGTAACAATATCGATCAAATATACCACAAGGCAATACATAATAAATTCAGAATAATGTCTCGGTTACTGGTATTGACGTTATTGTGCTCACTGGAAAATATTTACAATATCGTGACGGGTTCTATTTTCAATTTACGGTTATTGAGATGGTACAATTATTCAGTAAATTTATTTCCTTGGGTATACAGTTTGTTCGTACTAGAGGTGCGAGAAAATTTAAGGCATGGTTCTCCAAGACAATAGAAGACGAAAATGAAGAATAAAAAAATTGCGATTTCGACTTCACCAAATCGGACGGTTTACACGTCGAATTCTCGCGCTTCTATGACGTACACAACGTACAACTCTGATGGCCGGTTTGCCGCATTTTAGGCGGATTTTTAATTGTTAACAACTAAAAAAAAAAAAAAAGAACTAAAATCACAACTTTTTTACAAGAATAAACTTATTCAATCAAATGATTTCCTCATCGTTTGCATACACGTGACCGCCGTTTGAGTTTCATTTCAGAGATATTAGTGAAAAACTGCAGGGGTAATGTGACAACGAGTCCTGCCTATATATACGCGCCCGTGGCAATGTATGTGTTAGCATGTGTTGGTCGGCTGAATCGGGCTCATGAGGCAGGAATCAGTTTCACGAAACGCTTGTACATTTACGAGTTTGATGACATGTCAACAGTGAGGCGAAGGATGATATGTGGCAACCATGTCTAGTCGCTAGCTTTCTCTCTCAATTTTCGTTTCTCTCTTCCACTACTGCTCAATCTTCTTACCATCCACAGTCGGCATTTCGTATATTCTCTTTTATCGATACGTCGTAGACGCGACGTAGTTCCACACGGAAAATTTAACCATTTTACAATCTGTTTTCCCTAATGGCCGTTCGAGGACCATAGCGTGACAGTCAAGGTCAAATTCGTGCCGGTCCCCTTTTCTCCCACCTGTAGTCGAACAATCTGTATATTATTAAAGAAATGGCTAATAATTTGCATGAGCCTTGTCATTTTTACAAAGTAATCGTGAAATAGACAATTTTCGGGCTGCGTGAACCTAGTTTTAAGATTGAACTAGCAGCTCTGGCTGCTAAAAATAAATTGTTACGGTGCTTTTACTTTTTGGAGCGGACTTTGCAGAGAAGTCCAGGGAGGATCCTTCCGTGAGACTTTCGGTAACCTAGTTCGTCCTCGTTAGTGGATGGCACTACACATGTAACCTGTCCTAACAAGGGAAGGAAAAAGTACGAGATCGGCCACTGGAGATTTCCCTGGTTCGATGAGAAGGGAAGCCTCCCTATTTCTTGTCGGCACGTGGAGAAGGCTCCTTCATAAAGCTAGATGCCTTTTAGCTCCTCGCCTCACCCTCGACCGTCCTCTCCGTCTTTCCCATTATTAACCCCCATTGTGCTTTGTTCCCGAACGTCGACAGAACTCGTAACACGGGGTCATTGCGTTCTCCCCGTCGCGCGTGGCCCCTGTCCTCGGGACAGAGCTAAGGAGTTCCGGCCACATGTTACGATCGAACTTACACGAAACGTCGAAGAAATGAACGATCGTCGGCCAGCAACTAGGCCAATTACGGGGGTGGGATCTCCCGAAACAGTCGTTCCCTGTGAACGTCGAACGACTCGGATCAAAACTCGATCAGACCCCGGATGTTCTCTCCGAACCTCGTCCTTAAAAAATGATTGACCATTGTTAATAAAAATGTTAATCACCTTGCAATCCAAATCCATTGGCATTTTGAACGAAACGCGTCAAGGAGTCTGGATTAAGCTCGATTTTGAAAGTAATTGAATGTAAATATTAAGTGCTGTTAAAATATAAACAATGTATACTCTACACTCTATTACTTACAGTACTTACTATGAGCATGAATAAAAAAATCATCGTAAATAACAGACTAAACAGTAAAGAAGGTAAATGGTATAATTATAAACCGTACACACAATCTACAACAACGTTCTATCCGAATAATCCCTTAAAACATTGCAGGCGGTACCCAGCAAATAATTTAAATACTCTCATTTTTGAAACTGTATATTACCATTTTGCTAATATCACTTTGACTGCCAAGCTAGAAACCTCAAAAATTCCATCAAATTAATGTGTTATTTAATGAAATAAAAATTTAAAAAAATTATATGTATCCTTAAAAAATTATCCTTAAAAAAGTTGATACAATTAATATATTAGCGTAAAAATTCATTCTAAAACGTAGTTCAATTTTTATTCATTTTTCAATTTTAATTCATTTTTTTTCTTATGGATGACATGGCAATCAACGTGATATACAAAACATTTAAAATCTATAAAAATAAAGAATTTCGTAAAGAAAATCCCATAAGGAAAGTAACAAGTCGTGCTCAAAATAGTGAGAATTAAAATCGATATTGCAAAAACACTGCAGGATATTTTTTAACGCGACTAGGCTTGTATGCATCGGTGAAGCTTCCTCTTTACGACGCACTTTGTCCCGTTTCGATACGACGTTCCGTCTCGAAGATATCGCGAGTTGAAGACAATGGTAATTTTTTTAATTTTTCGCCATGTCTTTCTCTCTCGCACACACGTACACCCCTCTCACTCTAGAACACTGACCTGCCTCACGCGTCGGGGCAGTTGCGCGGGTCAGGGTTCCATTCATAAAAATACTATTACTATTATCGTACGTGTTTCCAGCAATTTCGACGTATCAATGACCGCCGCACGGTCCGCTTTCAACCCTTGTATCTATGACACTAATTCAGATATCGGAATGTAACAAAATCCATTCTGCGAGGAAGTTTCCCGTTACAAGCAGTGCGTGTACTAACGCAAACAAATTCGTACCGTTTCCGAGTGAAATTCGTTGCTAAAGTTAACGTTATATTTCCACCATGTAAAAAAAATTGTGGACAAATTCCTTGCAACGTGTAGCATCGGTATAGGGGCACACGGTCATCGGTCGTGTTTTCGTTCATGCGAAAAGAGAAAATAAAATGCGACCCCCGGCATTACCCAAGACAAACGTGACGCAGAACCGATAAATATTGCAATCTTTCGGCGGCAGCAACAAACCGCGTTATTTACGCGGCCAATTTCGCAGCGTGCGCGTGTAGCAAATTGGAAATAAGCATGCTGTGCACTTTACCTTAGTCACGGGTGAGACAGGGGGGATTTTCATGTCGAGTTCCCCTGCCCCGACCACCCACTACCGGCGAACTCTGCTCCGAAGCGAAGTAGTATTACCGGAATTTCCACGGTCGAGTCCACTCCTAACAGTAATTTTCATTATGTCGTCTGTTATTACTATAGTTTCTGGCGGAAGGAGGCCAGATACTACAATTTCGCAGTGGGGACATTCCGTAACCGTGTTTTCATTACTATATTTTCTCCTGTAGGGACCCGTTGTAATTAGACTTTCGTTTCGATGAAGCCGGCGATGGTTCTCTCTGCGAGTTCGGTCGTCGCTCTGTTTTCCTTTCGAACAATGAACTGGAGCGGGGTGTCGGCGCGGAGACGGAGGCAGAGTATGTCGGCATTAAGCATTTAACAATTTGAGAGTTGGAAAAGCTTCGCGGGGTGGGGGGTGAGCGGCGCGCCGTGAGATTAAAATCAATTCGGCGCTCTGGGAGTTGCGCTGCCAAGGCGGCGGAACAGGAACGATAATATTCGGTGTTTCGGTGCGTGGCTTGCGCAGCGGCGACAGCTGCGAACAAATAATCCCTGACCTGCGAACGATCGTGTACCACGTTGTCGCTCGAGTTAAGACTCGATGCCTCGAGGATCCTGGCGAGAGGTGGAGCGGGTGTCGCCGTTAAAGACACCCTCGGGGATCCTCCTGGCGCATCGATCCGACCTGCCACGCCGGCCACGCCACGCACGCACCGTGCCTCCCCACGCTCCCTCCCACTAACAGATAATTCTGTTTATTACAGATAAACTCCCGATGGTCGCTCGGGCCCGAGCTTTGCGACATATGGACCAGCAGCGACGTTCTCTGCTGCACTGCCTCGATATTGCATCTGGTGGCTATCGCGGTCGACAGATATTGGGCAGTCACCGATATCAATTATATACAGGTTAATTAACGCCCGGCGTCGCGGTCGACGGGACAAACGGCCGGCACCCGGAACCGAACGAATATCGAAACTTACGTCACGATCGCGTGTCGGACAGCCCTTAGGGAAGTCTCTGACTCGCCGGAGATTAGGACAGGCTGCGATATTGATCTGGGAACGCGATTCGATAATCCGATGCCCGCCGTTGTCCCGTACAGTCGCGGCCGGATCGGAGATCATTAAAGTGGAGGATGCAATTAGCGGGTCCATTGCGTGCCGGCGATGTTGCTCCCTTTTTCCTTCCCTGAGCCTCACGCTGAATTACACTGGAATCCTCCGGTTCACGAGGCACAAAAAATAAGACGCGTGGAAATTCTTTTCTACCGAAATTACATCGATTAGAAATTTTCTTTGAAAACTAGTTTCAAGTACGTCTCCTTTTCGTGCATCGAACGAACCTGGATGTCCAGCGGAGGTTATCGGTGACCGACATGATTATGAAAATTAATTCCTCTGAATATCGATTCATTAACGCTGAAATGAACTTGATTACAGTGTGCTTAACACTTTGACTGCCAAACTGGAAACCTCAAAAATTCCATAAAATAAAAGCAAGTTGTTTAATGAAATAAAAATTGGAAAAATTAAATGTATGATATTGAGTAGTCCTCCAACTTTTTTACATTTTACCGATCCTAATCAGGTGGAATGAATATATTAACATGAAAGTTTATTCTAAAATCTGGACAAATAATTCCGTTACCCGCATATGGGTAACATGGCAGTCAACGTGTTAAATAGGTGTGACTTGTGTGAAATTCATAAACGTTTCGCCGCGTGGCAGTCGACGGACAGCTACATAAAAGAATATTTCTGCCTCTAAACAGATGAAAGAAATTCTTGTGGCAATTGGCACAGACACGCAGATTCTCAAAGCCGTGGAACAGAATTCATAGGCATTTGGTAGCTTGATTTCGTGCAAAATCGTTCTGATTCCGTCGGATGCCGATTCCTATCTAGCAATCGATCGCGTGTAGCATCAATGACAGGCCGATGTTAAATCGAATCTAAATCCTCCTCTATCCCGATACCGGTACCCGCATGTTCAGGATAGTTCCCGGTCGGGGATTTCGAAAGGCAGGATTACGATGATATCCTTGTAGTTCGGGGAGCCGGCCATCTCCACGGAACAACTAGGTATATTGAAATAGTTCTGGCAAGGGAACAGAGAGCACATTCGTAATTGCGATCGACTCCGGATCCTCTTGGCCTTTCGGCCCCGCGTAAAATTGGATTCTTCTTCATCGGAGAGTTTCAATAAACGGCGGTAATCGTTCGGCACGGATTTCGAGCGGCCCGATGATGTTCGCGTATGGTCTCGATAATTAAATGTCCTTGATACGCGCTCGTTGTCTCTAGAGCCGATCGAGTAAAACGGGTAAAAACGACGAAAAAATGAGTTCGACCGTGGAAGGGTGACGCTTCCCGAGTTCGATAGAGGTTCAAGGAATGTTCTGTACTTCCAGGCGAGGAATCCGAGGCGGATCGGTATCCTGATTATCACCGTCTGGGTGGTGTCTTTAGGAATCTCGCTGGCGCCCCAGCTCGGATGGAAAGACCCTGGTTATTTGGACCGTATATCGGACGGGACATGTCTGGTGTCGCAGGATCCCGCGTACCAGGTGGGCACTTTATCACGCCTCAGATTCGAATTAATCTAACATTGAGGTATTCAATTCTCGAAAGCCAGACGTTTTCCGAACATGAGAAATTAGGTACAATCTCCAAATTGCTAAACGTAGTCCAGTTATTTGTTGTATACAGTGTTTTCTATATACAGTGATTTCTCTATATACAGGGTGGGTCGCCACATTTTGCCATCTAGATGTATGTCATTATTATTAAGCATAGCAAACAATGTTTCAACATCAGATACACTACGCAATGTTAGTGAGTCATTAGTTTCTCGATTCAAAAAGTGTTCCGATGCAAATGGTTGCCACATTGAAACTTTTCTGTAAATAGACCTTGCAATTAAAATATCTCCTAAACTAATGATTTTTTTACACGAATAAATTAATACTTTTTTGTAAAGAATATGAAGGAGCATCAGCTGATGCAATAAAAAATATATGATTCCATTTAAAAAAACATTAATGACCTTCATATGTAATGACCTACAAAAAAAATGTACCATCAGAATGTGCCCCTCTCAAAACCATTCAACTTCATCTGAAACATTGTTTGCTATGCGTAATAATAATGACGTAAATCTAGATGGCAAAATGTGGCGACCCACGCAGTATATGTCACCAAGGCCTGGATGATAAACGTCGCGGAATTATCTCCACTACCGCAGTGTTTATCCCGTCAGGAGCCACGAAACACGAGGGGCTTCGGACACCGAGAAGTGTAAACATAACACTGCTTTCGGTTGTTGACACATATCGCGAATTCAATGTATATGTCCCAAATATCTAGCCAATAAAAGTCCCAGAACCGCGGGGTATACCCGTGAGGGGCCATGAACCGATCTTCGCTGTCCATTTATATGTTCGGCGTGGATCAAAGAAGGAGTATCTCCTCGTGGACATATATCGAGAAAACACTGTATATTCGAAGTTTTAAACGGTAAATATGTTCTCGCCACATATAATGAAGAACTCTTCTCGAAATACTTTGCAGATTTTCGCCACTTGCGCCACTTTCTACGTACCCCTGCTCGTCATTCTATTCCTGTACTGGAGGATATTCCAAGCGGCACGAAAGCGAATCAGAAAAAGGCCGGGGACCATCGTGCAGCCACCCCGCGAAAGAAGAGGCATCCTCAGACTCGTCACAAGAAGGTTCCGCTACCCCACATCTATGCGCGTTAGGAGACTCGTTAGTCGAGCACCTTCACCCACCCCATCTCCCGTATCCATTCATAATTTCTGCGAAGCTGTTTCTTTTAATTACGTGGCGGAGTTGAATAGCGTGCCACACTCCACCCGCTCATTTAACCCCGCTGAATCCCGCGGATATCTCAGTACTATTTAATGCTCTCACAATCGCAATTCTATTTAAGATCGCACGCTTACAATCGGTCACGAGAATATTCGGGCACCACTATAGCTTTGACTATTATAGTCCGCACTTCAGAAATTTATGGAATAAAAACAAAAAGAGGTTTCACGTATGCTACTATGCAGTGTGTAGTTAACAAAAACATAAGAGATATTTATTTAAGATAAGTGATTACATAAATAATAGAAGAAAAATGGAAAATATTCGGACACTTGCTATACATCTCAGGTTTCCTGGTTCCAGGAACTGACTGAAACAAAATGTTTGTAAACATATCATTGTTTGTTCCGTCGCCGAGCAGTGTAAAATGCAAACATGCCGCGTAATCCGATACCGGATCGGGTATATCGGTGCGAACCACTACTAATCAAATTACAAAACTTCTTTGTTTTTCATTACTTTTTATACGGACTTCCACCAACTTATTTGTGGCATTTTTCTGATTAAAATGACACTAAGGACGATATAATTTAAACTGTATTCCGTGCGGTCCGTGTTTGCATGAGCTGTCAAGGCATGCAAGGCAATAATATCCCTGCACGATCTATGTCACAGCATGAACCCGAGGATTGGGCTCAGATCATGATTTTACTGTACAATTGAATTGTATAACGTTCCAGCAAGTTCTGAAATAAAAGTATCGGACTTTGTTTAGTTAACCCATTTGCATCATTAGCGTATATATACGCTCAATTTTTCTGGTCACTGTCATTATTCGTTAGCTAAAAAATAGAAATGGACGGTGTTATTGGAGGTGAAAGTAGTAATTCTGATTTCTTCTTATAATGCTGAGATATGAAGTTCTTTTACTTGTAGTCATTTTTGTACTTAAATATAATTAAAAAAAAAAGTTTGGCGATAAAAGCCTTCCTTTCATATTTCTTTATGATGCAAATGGGTTAATATTGAAATAAAGAGTTAATGTCTTATAAACCGTAAAGATTGAAATTGTAAAAATGAATTCCAGGCCGAGGGAGGAGTCGACAGCGTTCACTATCACAAGATCGACGCCGGATCACTCGTCGATCTCGCCGGAGAAATCGTCGTCGAACAACGGCGCGAACACGACACAGTCGGCGACAGTGACGCCGTCAACGGTGACGCCGTCGACGGTCTCGACGACGACGACGACCACGACGACGACCACGGTGACGAACCCGTCGAGCAGCCACTCGACGTCCAGCAGGAGGACACGGGAAACGATGGAGTCGAAGCGCGAGAGAAAAGCGGCGAAAACGCTCGCGATAATAACCGGCGCGTTCGTGGCCTGCTGGCTGCCTTTCTTCTTGGTCACGTTGCTGAGAGCGACCTGCGACGCCTGCGAGCCGCCCGAGCTCATAGCCAGCTTCTTCCTATGGCTGGGATACTTCAACAGCACCCTGAACCCCGTAATCTACACGGTGTTCTCGCCGGAGTTCAGACAAGCGTTCAAGAGGATGCTGTGCGGCAGTTCCAGGATAATTCGCTAGCAGTGGATTTAAAGAGTGTGTGAGAGTGTGCGTGCTTGCGAGAGAGAAAGAGAAAGAGAGAGAGAGACAGAGAGAGAGAAAGTTAATAGACGCGCGAGTCCCATGTACATACAGTTATACTACTTCCTTCTCCTTCGGATAGCGTTCAACTACCATGTCACGTACTTAGGCATGCCTTAGAGAGTCCGTAGACATTTTTCCTTGAAAGTTGCCGCTGAGGTGTCCCTGGTTCACGGCGAACTGTCGATGAGAACAACGACCAGAAGGTCCAGGAACAATCCAATTATCCTCGAGGTTGTTCCGTAGAATTTCTGATCGATCGTGCTCATCAAGATCGCCGGGAAACGGTTTTTCAGTGCTCGACGCCTCGAGGCGACTGTTTCTATATGATAGAACTATCCTATGAAAGTTCTCTTTGAGATAGCTGCATTCTCTGATACGTCTATGATAATATTTAATATGGGTGCCGACGCGTTGCCCACTTGCTGTCTCATATTAATGAATTATTTTCGACAGAGATGCTTGTTAATTTTGAAAAGATCCCTGACAAGATTTCGCGTTTTCATTCTTTTCTAATATTTAAGCAATTGTGGAGTAATTATCTCTTGGCGCGCTGGATGATTTTTATAAAATGAGCGTGGTTCCGTAAGTTTAATGGTTTCTGATTTGACGTAACATCATCGTGGGTCACTCGTATGTTAACTTTTAATAGACTTCTAGGTTCATCGAAATTGAATCTTTGAGTAAATTGAAATTTTATATAAAACTCTTATCGAAATTTTTCATTTTACTATTATCAAAATTTAATTTTAGAGGAAATTTCTAACAAGACTTCGCATTTTCATTGTTTCCTAATATTTAAGAAATTCTGGAGTATATCTCGACATACCGAATCATTCGAATAACGTTGTGGGTGGTTTTGTAAGTTCAATGAATTTTCTGAATTGACGGAAGAGCATCGTGGATCGCTCGTTGGCACACAGAAAAACACGTTCCATTGACGCTCGAAGTCAGAACGACCGCCGGCTGTTTCGAGCGTAAGGATCGGGACGGGAAAACTCGGTCTCGCGACTGCTTCATCGTTCCCGCGACTCGATCCACCCGAATACATATTCAATTTACACGCAGAACTATGTACAGACGCGTTAAAACAACACATTCATTTCCCCCGTTAATGTTCGCGAGACCGCCGCGACTTTCGTTCGACGATTAATAATAGCGTTAGACGTCGGCGACGATAGCGTCGATCCCTCTTCGTCGGAAGTAGCTCCCATCGATCCCACGCGGGTCTTGGCGACGTTTTGCTCTTCTGCCAAGAGGACAGTCGTTTCACTGTAAATAGTCTGTCATTTAGATAGTAAGAACTGCCGTAGCGCGCGAGACTTCGCGTGACGGCGACGAGCTCGATGCAGATTGTCAATCTAGTGGAAGAAATGATAAGCATACGGTTGGGATTCGAGTTGTCCTCGACGAATTTGCGTTTCTGTGATCATAGTGCACCCTGAGAGACTAGGGTAGAACGTATTCGTACCATGTAAACCTGTAAATCGGTTCATTTTTCTGTTGAGAACCGCCAGGTGCTGTTAAATGTAAATAAAAATTATTTGGAACAATCACGAGTCGTTTTACAGTGAATTCTCTATATATGTCAACAATACGGGTCTTGCCAGAGTCATGTATCGTCCAGGAGACATGTAGCCCGCGGTAGTGGGGATAATTTTGAGACGTTTATCATCCAGACCTTGGCGACATATATAGAGAAATCACTGTATATATGCCGGTCCCGGTCCGATGAGTGCGTAAGCGTTAGATACAAAAACAGGGTGTCCAAATGTCTGTCGACAAAACGTTCGCATATTTGATTACTCTGTTTATCTAATTAGCACTTACACACTTACCGGACCGGGACCGAGATATACTGGGTATTATGGGTTTTCTACAAGTAGAAATAAGAAAAAAATGTTATTTGAAGTTCGGTCAGGAACGCCATATTACGAAGTTATAAACAAATTTTATTTCGTACAGTATGAAAATTCGTATGTGTTTATCTTATTCGTCGATAGCGATCATGTTTACTACCTTAGAGTGATTCAACATCAGTGTCACTTTTACCACAACACCTGTTAAATCAAGAAATCGCGGTGAAAATGCCGAGAGTGTTTTCAATAGATTACGCTGATATTCACCTGATAATCTGCCGTTACCAAATTCAATTTCATTTGTTTACAACTTTGTAACGAAGCGTTTCTAACCGAACTTCAAATAACATTTTTTTCTTATGCCTACTTGTAAAAGATGTTCCCGTAGTTTTGCCGGAAAACACCGGGTCACCCTGTATGAAACGACCCCGATTCGACAGTGAATGAGAGTGGGATTTAACTTGTGCTCTGTCGAGCAGTATTTTTTGCATGAGATCGTCCAACGAGCGAATTATATACATATAGCAAAATAAATTATTTATTGAATTGATTACGTAAAATTGAATACCAAATTGGGTGCAGTATTCTGAATTGTTTGAAAGACTGACTGCGGATCTTTATACAAAATAAAATTTGTGTACATTAATTGCGAAAAACAGGAGGAGATTGCATTCACTAAGCTTAAATTCCTTGAATCTGACTACCGTTTGAAAATGCACCATGGTTGTCATAGATTCATAAAGTCCGCAGATTTTGATGGAATTAAATCAAATTTTCTGATGATTAAACCAGCCATGTTTACGTGAAGGAAAAATTGAATTTAATTGAATTAAAAATTATTTGAATAGGAATTTTTAGATTTTACTCTCAAGATACTTAATTGATGCTTACTTGTTCACATTGGAAATAAATGATAAATGTGTTTCAGGAATTTTCGTACTTCGAATGTTGAGGAGTGAATCGATTTCGCAAACGAGTGGCTCAAATGTGGGAGTAGGAAATAGCAGAAAAATATAGAGACGAATGAATTCGAGTTGCGAAGCGAACAGGTTAGGAAATCAGAGAGAGAAAAGTAGCTGAGAAGGTTGAACGATGGTTTCGGGTCGACTGGATTCTTCTGGTTTCTGGATCGTAAGAAGATTTGTTTTCGTAACGCGATCAAAGGGCCGTTCGAGTCACGAGCTTGTCGCGTGCCGTAGGACGAGCCGGATTTTCCCCGAAAGTTTCCTCCACCCTCGACGGAGCAAAGCGTTGCCAAAACGTTGCGTCGCGCGTCACAGCGAGTAGAGGCAGGCCCATCGAGATCGTTTGTAAATCAACCAGATGATTGTGCATCGACGATCGTCCGATAACGCCTTACTATATACGAAATACATCCTATACTATCCCCTGAATAGTCACGCGAGTTTCGCCGTTATACCAGATAAGAGAACGAGAGACGGAGCGAAAGAGGGAGAGAGCGAGAGAGAGAGAGAGAGAGAGAGCGAACAAAAACGAGAAAAAGTAGAAAAAAAAACAAAAAAAAGAACAAATAAAACGACGAAAGAGCGAAATATAAATAACTAAATGGCAGTAGCGCGACGGTAACACAGTTGTCCAGCGATTTACTTAGTTTAAGGCTGCGTCCCCGTTTCGATGATGCAATATTAACAATACGGCGACGAGCGCGAACACGACGAGCTGACCGAACACGTTCGTTTCGCGTTTGCGAGAAAAGCTGATCTTCGTTCCAAAGAGATTAGCAGGGGGGAAAAAGAACAGGCGAAAATCGATGAAGAAGAGAAGTGAACAAAATGGAAAAAAAGTACGTTTACAACGATGCTTCGTATGTATATTTCTTTGCAATCACTGATGTAAATAAACGCAACAGTTTCAAAACGGTCGGCTGACTCTATCGGCCGACGTCGACTTGATATTTTGTGCTTTGTTTCCCACGAGAAGTTTTTGTTTTTTCTTTCCGTTCATTAACCCGTTGCCCTGCATTTTATATTTTATGGGGCGGATGTTTCTTTCGGTTCGCGGCGCGTCAACGTCGAATTATTTTGCGATCAGATTGCACACCACGGAGCCGCGAACTCGTGGAAGGCGAGAAAGAGTTGGTTTGTAGGAATGCTCAAACGAAGAGACTGTATCAATCGAGATCTTCGTTGGGAACGCTGACAGTCTATAATTAACACTGTCAGAAAATTCGATATCGTACAATGGTGGACAGGCCCGCTGGTAATAATAGACACACAGCACGATCGCTAGACAAGCGCCCATTATGCTCAATGAAAGATGGCTATGCAAACTGCGACTGTGACACGTTACATTATTGATATTTGCGAAAATACTTGGATTCACTGGCCAGGAAATGTCGATAACGTTATTTGTAATTAACCCCCGCCGGCGTTAACGGGGCCGGTGTATGAATAAATACGATAGGCTATCCTAGCGAGTGATCCTGTTACTCATGGACGAATTCGTCCTTCAACCGCAAAGCACTTTTTACGGAAGCACTTGTATTGTTTTCTTCTTTCTTTTGGAACAAATAAAATCGATGGTTTCTGATTGTAATCGTAGAATGGAATAGAATTTATTCTGCGATGGGAACGAACGATTATGCAGATCGTAATTACATAAGGTACGTATTTTATTCTTGTAATATACCAGGAAGTCATACTTTCAAAGTACGAGAAATATTTCCCTCGGAAAACTAGAAATGTGTTAAAGTGCTGCATACGAGAAAGAGACGTATCCTGATTTTTGAGTATTTAAATAGATAAACTATTTGCTTGGAACTTCAGGCATTATTTAATTATTTGAAATAAAAAAATTGTGAAATCCAAGGGGTGCTCGGACCAAATTGACATGATTGTAACAAAATTCGACAAGATGAATTTAAAATGTATACCCATACGAATTTTCGTATTTTCAAGGGTTCAAATTAAATTTGTACTAGACTTTAGAATATGTATTTAGCGCAATTCTTGTAGTGGAAAATCGTTCAAACTAGTAGACAAACGCTACGGACGTCATCTGTGATGAAACACCGCAGATTTAAAAGCACAGACGAGGAATAGGAGTAGACCAATCACCATATGGGAATTTCTGTCTCACACAAAAACAACTCGTTTACTTACGCCCTCTACGCTGACAAACAATAAATGTTGGAACTAGATCCACAAGAAGCTTAAACCATATACCTATTATAAATGGAGGGACCTCCGATCGGAGGAATGACAAGTTTAAGCAAAACCTAACACCAGAACACGAGAGCTTCTGCTGTGACCCAACTGACCATGCGAATTTAACAAAGTGAATCTAACACAATAATTGGTCGAAAACTAATACAAATTAAAAATTAAATCGCAGTCTTCTTTTAAATCGGTGTCTTCGGTCGATGCGTTGTCCTCGGTCGATGATGAATTTTTTCATCTATGGTAAATAATCTGAAACAGACTAACAATAATTAGACACGATATACAAAATAAAAGAAGACGACGAGGAAAAGTCGAAACGATGACATGATGAAACGACGAGATACAACTCTAAACCCCGTACACGAGTACGGCCTACCTAACACGCACAAGAGTGCGAATCTAACCAGCTCACGAGAGCCAAACCTAACTCCAGCTCACGAGAGCCAAGCTAACCCCGCACACGAGTGCGGCCTAACAGACAAGAAATGAACAAGAGTAGTTGAAGTCAGAACTTCACACTACTGAATTTGCGGCTCGGGGAGCCCCGGGTTCGCCAATACCCGTACTCACCCACGGCCCTATCCGTGGTGAGTCCCTGAGGACCTCCGTTCGGAGGAATACCAATTTTAAACCAGATATATTAAATTTTAGAAGAACTTTGGAAAGTTCAGAAGAAAATTTCAATTAGAAATCCAGAAAAAAAGTTGACGATATTTATTGAACGTTAACGTAATCCGAAACAAAAACAATGTGTTCGGTTAATAATTGGAAGGAGCTTACCAAGAAGCTAAAGGTGGACCAAGGGATAACAAGGAAAGAAACAAAAAAACAAGAAACAATTCAACAATTCAATACACAAGTTTTTTTTATTATTAAAATTTTTATTTATAGCAAATTATAACTTTGCAGCTATTAGCTCGATATTATTCTCTATTTGTAAGATTACTAGAAATCCTTACAAATAGAGAATAATACCGATTGCCCGGGTCTCACCACGAGGAGGTTACTGCACGAGAGACCCGAAAGGAAGCCAGAAGGAATTCAATGCGCTTCCTTCCGACTCCCTTTCTTACAACAACGATTTAAAATCTTACAAACTAAATTTCGCAGATCACTAAATGGAAAAGATCACTTTTCCAAAGTCGGAAAAGGTCACTGTACTTACTATTTCTGGCTGTTTAATGTTTATAAAAATTCCTTTGCCAATGATGTCGATAAGCACTCCCTTGACCATCTTGCCATATAATTATTTAGCAAAAATAATTAATAGAACTTAAGATACAGAATAACTTTTGAACCATTAATATTCGTACGCATTAAATTATTTCTGGCTGTGTAATGTTTACAACAACTTCTTTTTCCAATGATGTCGACAAGCATTCCTTTGACCATGTTACCACCTAATTTCTTAGAAAAGGTAGGTAAGAGAATTCAAGGTACAGAATACGATAAGCTAGAGTGCGACACGAAACAGCATAAGATGAGATCAGAGACGAGGGCACAGACGAGGAATAGGAATAGACCAATCACCATATGGGATTTTCTGTCTCATACAAAAACAACTCGTTTACTTGCGCCCTCTACGCTGACAAACAATAAATGTTGGAACTAGATCCACAAGAAGCTTAAACCATATACCTATCATCACAGACGGGATAGGATAGACCTAATTTCGAGGCCAACTTTTGTGGGGTCACGTAACCCCATTACCATTTTCGTATCACATCCTCAAATTAGTAGATATTTGAAATTTGACCACCAACTATTACTATATTTGTTAACACTAAATAAAAGATTCGTCTTAACATCCGCTACAACAATATGTAATAAAAAATACTTAGTTATATATTTACTTAAAAAATTGGAAATTGCTTGTTATAATGCATGATTTGAAATTATTCTATTTGTAATAAATAAAGTAAGACAAGACAAGTAGATCAAGAATATAAACTATCTGCAGGAGAAAACTTAAACTGCTTAGAAATTCTTGTAAAAAACAATTAGTTAAGCAATTATCTTAATACTTTGTTATGTCGGAGAAGCATTCTAATTTGTCTTGATTTTAAAATTTCTTGCGAATCGTTCGATTCGGACCAATTGCAATAATCGAATCGTTCGATTCAGACCAATTGCGATAATCGAATGGTGAGATGCGCGCGCAGGCTTCCTAAGCAGCTATTAGTCTTCCTTGGCGCTCAGGAGAAATTAGACGAAGTATGTAAGAGAGCATATTATTTAGTTTGTTTAAATAATTGAAGTAAGCGTAGTCATCGCGCAGTCAAGTCAAGCGCAGTCAAATTAATTGAATTTGTTCTTTCTGTTACAGAGCCGGAGGGAAAAGAATATCAATAGCCGAGATCGAGTCGAGATTGACTCGAGATCGTGAAGGAGAACCGTCCAGCAAGCGTTAGCCACATAAACTGAGTAAGTGTACATTTTATTTCGCCAATAATAAATTATTTGTGTTTCTTTTACTTATTATTTTGATAAATGAATCCGGTATTCTAATTGTGTGTTTTATCAGTTATTCAGGTATATTGAGTATGATCGCACTGAATGCATCGCGGGACAAGTTCGAACGCCGAACATAATTTTTGTAAGTATCCACATTATTGTGTCATGTATTGAATTGAATTCATTTTAGTTTCTGGTTCGTTTTAATGGACATTTTGATTTCGGCTCAAATTAATTTTGATTTTATATTCAACGTGAATGATTTATTTTCTATGAATTTAGATTTATTCTTCGACTATCAATTGATTCAAATCAAATGAATTTGTTCTTTGTGCTACAGAATTCTTCGAGGCTGTCTACTTGAATGCCTGAGGCTTCTTACCACGATGACCAATGACGACATGGTTACTTAAGATCGAGAGCTGTCGTGTCGTGCTTTCTTCAAGGGAGAGAGAATGTAAGTATCAAAAGACATATATTTCGAATTAAACTATCTTATTGGTGGAATTATACGAATCGTTTTTTAACATCTTGTCCCTTTTTTTGATTCCAGGACTCTAACGCAGCTTTCGCATCCCCACCAATAAGTAGTAAGTGCACAAACACCTGCCTTTTTTATTACTACAATTGATTAGTAGTTGATTTTTTGACGAGTGTAGTGACCGTAGAAAACGCCTGGCGTTTTCCACGGGTAGTAATCTGTTTCCTAGGTAGGTAGGGTCTTTTTGTACGTCGCGTTCTTTTTTAAATGAAACAGTTTCGATAATGGTATCACCAACTTTCGAAAAGATAAAAATCTTCCGTAATTTGGTATACTATTAACTAGAGTCACTTTTTATTATCAAAATAATTATTTATCTTTGAAATATATTTGAAATGAAATAAAGTTGCTTTTTAACTTTAAGATAATTATTGATTTTTTAAATTCATTTAAAATTCAATACAGATCGTTTTCTAATATTATTTCGAATTGCTCAGAAGCACTGGCTCTCTTGCGTACAAAAAGACGATTCGCGACGGATAGATCCTCGAGACAAAGCATATACACATATCAATTTAACTTGGATTATTTTCTCGAGTACATTACATTTAGTATAGTACTCTTTCAATAGTTTCGAAACTTTGCTTTGTTGAAAGGATCGACCGAGGGCTCTTTAATATTTTATTAAAAATTTCAAATAAATAAATTAAATTAATTAAAATCTTTGTCTTTTTGCTTAACGATTAATGTTTTCTATTAATTCTTTGAATGATTAAATATCTTCAAATACCTTTAAATTTCAATTCAATTTTTTTTTGCAAGTTTGTATAAATATTAGCCCGTATACTAATGAATTCTTTTAGTTAGGATTTTCAGGATATTGAGGTTCCCTGTTCGTTGCTCAAATCCTCTCGCGTGCCCAGGTGCTACTCGGGAGGGTGAGAGCAACGGGCACATGGAATATTGTATTAATAATATATATATATATATATATATATATATATATATATATATATATATATATATATATATATATGTGTGTGTGGCGACTGACAATGGCCAGTGTATCGTACACGACGTATTTTCCACTTGTGTGTGTGTGCGATTAGGCAGTGGAATTGCGTCGGTTCGTTCAATTAGATTCAATAATGCATATTCCTGTCGATCTGTGACATGCTACATAGATCTTCATGGAATATGTTCGCGAGTAGCTTTTCTAAAAACTACGTTTGTAACATTCAGAATTACACGTAGTTCAATTGAGTCTCGAAAATAGTTTGTTATTTCAATTTACCGATTTATATCGCAAAGGTCACTACCATTGTCAGTGTGCGTTGTTTGCGTGCGCTCCGCTGTCTCTTCTCACGGCAGAGAACGCCGTACGTGTGCCCGTTCGTGAATTCGTGTCCTTTTGTACGCGCCTACGGGTGCGCGATCCCACATCCATGCTCGCGGACCGAGCGTGCACCACCGACGGCCGACCAACACCGCGCGCGCGCTTCGTTCCTCAAACGGCCTGGTGTGTGCGTGCCTCTCCTCTCTTGTCTGTTGCTTGCTTACCTGGTTGGTTGGCTGGCAGGCTGGTTGGTTGGTTGGTTGGCTGGTTGGCTGGTTGGCTGGTTGGCTGGTTGGTTGGTTGGCTGGTTGGCTGGTTGGTTGGTTGGTTGGTTGGCTGGTTGGCTGGTTGGCTGGTTGGTTGGTTGGTTGGTTGGCTGGTTGGTTGGTTGGCTGGTTGGTTGTCGCCTGGTTCGGCTCGATTTAAATTTTCCGATATGCCTCGGCCGTCGCCGCGGCGTGTTTGCGTGCGCTCCGCTGTCTCTTCTCACGGCAGAGAACGCCGTACGTGTGCCCGTTCGTGAGTTCGTGTCCTTTTGTACGCGCCTACGGGTGCGCGATCCCGCATCCATGCTCGCGGACCGAGCGTGCACCACCGACGGCCGACCAACACCGCGCGCGCGCTTCGTTCCTCAAACGGCCTGGTGTGTGCGTGCCTCTCCTCTCTTGTCTGTTGCTTGCTTACCTGGTTGGTTGGCTGGCAGGCTGGTTAGTTGGTTGGTTGGCTGGTTGGCTGGTTGGCTGGTTGGCTGGTTGGTTGGTTGGCTGGTTGGCTGGTTGGTTGGCTGGTTGGCTGGTTGGCTGGTTGGCTGGTTGGTTGGTTGGCTGGTTGGCTGGTTGGCTGGTTGGTTGGTTGGTTGGTTGGCTGGTTGGTTGTCGCCTGGTTCGGCTCGATTTAAATTTTCCGATATGCCTCGGCCGTCGCCGCGGCGTGTTTGCGTGCGCTCCGCTGTCTCTTCTCACGGCAGAGAACGCCGTACGTGTGCCCGTTCGTGAGTTCGTGTCCTTTTGTACGCGCCTACGGGTGCGCGATCCCGCATCCATGCTCGCGGACCGAGCGTGCACCACCGACGGCCGACCAACACCGCGCGCGCGCTTCGTTCCTCAAACGGCCTGGTGTGTGCGTGCCTCTCCTCTCTTGTCTGTTGCTTGCTTACCTGGTTGGTTGGCTGGCAGGCTGGTTAGTTGGTTGGTTGGCTGGTTGGCTGGTTGGCTGGTTGGCTGGTTGGTTGGTTGGCTGGTTGGCTGGTTGGTTGGTTGGCTGGTTGGCTGGTTGGTTGGTTGGTTGGTTGGCTGGTTGGCTGGTTGGCTGGTTGGCTGGTTGGTTGGTTGGCTGGTTGGCTGGTTGGCTGGTTGGTTGGTTGGTTGGTTGGCTGGTTGGTTGGTTGGCTGGTTGGTTGTCGCCTGGTTCGGCTCGATTTAAATTTTCCGATATGCCTCGGCCGTCGCCGCGGCGTGTTTGCGTGCGCTCCGCTGTCTCTTCTCACGGCAGAGAACGCCGTACGTGTGCCCGTTCGTGAGTTCGTGTCCTTTTGTACGCGCCTACGGGTGCGCGATCCCGCATCCATGCTCGCGGACCGAGCGTGCACCACCGACGACCGACCAACACCGCGCGCGCGCTCCGTTCCTCAAACGCCCTGGTGTGTGCGTGCCTCTCCTCTCTTGTCTGTTGCTTGCTTACCTGGTTGGCTGATCGCTTGTCGCCTGGTTCGGCTCGATTTAAATTTTCCGATATGCCTCGGCCGTCGCCGCGGCGTGTTTGCGTGCGCTCCGCTGTCTCTTCTCACGGCAGAGAACGCCGTACGTGTGCCCGTTCGTGAGTTCGTGTCCTTTTGTACGCGCCTACGGGTGCGCGATCCCGCATCCATGCTCGCGGACCGAGCGTGCACCACCGACGACCGACCAACACCGCGCGCGCGCTCCGTTCCTCAAACGCCCTGGTGTGTGCGTGCCTCTCCTCTCTTGTCTGTTGCTTGCTTACTTGGTTGGTTGGCTGGCTGGCTGGTTGGTTGGTTGGTTGGCTGGTTGGCTGGTTGGCTGGTTGGCTGGTTGGTTGGTTGGTTGGTTGGTTGGCTGGTTGGCTGGTTGGCTGGTTGGTTCTGCTCGATTTAAATTTTCCGATATGCCTCGGCCGTCGCCGCGGCGTGTTTGCGTGCGCTCCGCTGTCTCTTCTCACGGCAGAGAACGCCGTACGTGTGCCCGTTCGTGAGTTCGTGTCCTTTTGTACGCGCCTACGGGTGCGCGATCCCGCATCCATGCTCGCGGACCGAGCGTGCACCACCGACGGCCGACCAACACCGCGCGCGCGCTCCGTTCCTCAAACGGCCAGGTGTGTGCGTGCCTCTCCTCTCTTGTCTGTTGCTGGCTTACCTGGTTGGCTGATCGCTTGTCGCCTGGTTCGGCTCGATTTAAATTTTCCGATATGCCTCGGCCGTCGCCGCGGCGTGTTTGCGTGCGCTCCGCTGTCTCTTCTCACGGCAGAGAACGCCGTACGTGTGCCCGTTCGTGAGTTCGTGTCCTTTTGTACGCGCCTACGGGTGCGCGATCCCGCATCCATGCTCGCGGACCGAGCGTGCACCACCGACGACCGACCAACACCGCGCGCGCGCTCCGTTCCTCAAACGCCCTGGTGTGTGCGTGCCTCTCCTCTCTTGTCTGTTGCTTGCTTACTTGGTTGGTTGGCTGGCTGGCTGGTTGGTTGGTTGGTTGGCTGGTTGGCTGGTTGGCTGGTTGGCTGGTTGGTTGGTTGGTTGGTTGGTTGGCTGGTTGGCTGGTTGGCTGGTTGGTTCTGCTCGATTTAAATTTTCCGATATGCCTCGGCCGTCGCCGCGGCGTGTTTGCGTGCGCTCCGCTGTCTCTTCTCACGGCAGAGAACGCCGTACGTGTGCCCGTTCGTGAGTTCGTGTCCTTTTGTCAGAGAGGAATGAGAGTGCTCACGCCCGGGGTTTTAGTGTCCCCACTTTTTCTGCATCATCTTTTAGCCTGGAAAAGAACCTGCATCATCTTTTAGCCCGGAACAGAACCTGCATCATCCTTTAACACCGCCTTCGATACCAGATCCGAGGTTCTCGCCGGCGCGTCCCATTTGAAATACAATGTTGTACGGAGGTGTTGACAGCGAAACTCGAGAACCATCGCGTCGCGGCCACAACATTGTCGGCTATATCGGTGTGAGACTAAAAGACCACTACTAATCCAATTACAAAACTTCTTTATTTTTCATTATGTTTTTATGAAACTTTTACCAACATATTCGTGGCATTTTTCTGATTAAAATGATACCAAATATGATATAATTCCGATGACACTTGCTTGTGTAACGAGCGATGAAAGTTTCGAACGCAGAGAAGGACAGCGTATGGGGAAGAAAGAACCGCAGAGAGTCGTGGCCGCCGGCAGAGATCGAAGCTAGCGTGAGCGCAGGCCTTTAAATGAAAAATTTAACTTCTTTATTATTAATTATTTTTTTATGAGACTTTCACCAATATATTTGTGGCATTATTCTGATTAAAATGGTACCAAACGCGATATAATTCGGATCACATTTACACTAATTTTCCGTTAATGTAATTGTTATGTAATCCTCATCCTCATCCTCATCCTCATCCTCATCCTCATCCTCATCCTCATCCTCATCCTCATCCTCATCCTCATCCTCATCCTCATCCTCATCCTCATCCTCTTCCTCATCCTCATCCTCATCCCCATCCTCATCCTGATCATCCTCATCCTCATCCTGATCATCCTCATCCTCATCCTCATCCTCTTCTTCTTCTTCTTCTTCTTCTTCTTCTTCTTCTTCTTACCGACAATTAACTCGTATACGCTTAACGCGAGTATTATTCAATATTACGCCGAAAGCCCGCCTGGAGGCATCGAACGGCTGTTTTGCGAGCTGACCAGTAACCCCGATTCGAGCAGGCCAATGGGAGTAAGGCTTTCGCTTCCACTGCAGGCACAGTTGCCAAACATCTTCCGGAATTCTTCGCGGTGACTCCGGATAATTAACCTTTTCGCCTAGAACCTTTAACAACCTCGATACCGTGCCGCGCCGAGACCCGACCGTTTCTTCGTTTCGTGAACCGAAACCGAGCGCTCCTCCATCTTTCACGTTTCGATCTGTTTGGTAATCTGCTCTGTGTCCTCGCCATTTTCCTCCTCTTAACCCCGTTTATGTCGTTTTGCTTCGTTAAAAGAAAGTTCGATTTTCTAGCACAAAGTCCTAGCACAAGTCTTAAGTTTTTAGCACAAAGTCTTAGCACAAGTTTCAAGTTTCTAGCACATTCAGTCTTCTTAGAAACGAATGGCTGAGTGATCATCTTTCTCCTCCTTCTACGTTATTATTGCTGTGCAAGAATTTTTATATTAACACGTTGATTGCCACGTCACCCATATGTGGGTGACGGAATTATTTGTCCAAATTTTGAAATGAATTTTTACGTTAATATATTAATTGTATCACTACTCAATATCATACATATAATTTTTTTCAATTTTTATTTCATTAAATAACTTACATTAATTTGATGGAATTATTGGGGTCTCTAGCTTGGCAGTCAAAGTGTTAATTGTAAAAAGCATGTTCTGGAATATACAAGAAAACCACGCGCTTCAAGCTCGACGTCTTTGGAAAAGTATTCAAACTACGTCCACAAAGTAGGATTTATGTTTTACAGGACTCTATAAAATATTCTCGAAAAGTGAAAGCTTAAACCTCCTGCACCTTATAGATCATTTTTGACCCAGGCTTTGATTTCCGTAAATTTATTACGCTATTGCGCAATATTTTCTAACCGATCCTGTGCTTACTTTTTCAAAATGGTTTTATGTTTGTGAAAAGAATCGAAAAGTATTCTCAACCCTTAACTTTTCAAATGTACTTTCAACAAAAAATTGGTTGAAACTAAACCAACCATCCGGATTATATTCAAGAGCTTATGGTTGATTTAATCCTCTTCTTTTCAACGCTCAGCTTTGTTTGCTTACCACCGGAGTTTACACATACTCTGTTTTCAATATTAATTTATTCTTCGTTATTCTCCGATTTATAGCGAATTTAGATTCGTTTTTATCAGAAAAACATCTCCAATCGGCTGATAAGATTTTCATTACGATATTTTTTATAATAACACAGTTGGGTTCTGGTTGTTCATTATTAATAGGCAATGCGTTACAATGTTGCCTTTCGTACTCTCTTTCGCTCGAGGTCTTGGGAATTTCAATGGCTTTTTGTGAGCCAGGCAAACAGCTACCGGACACAACAATGTAAGCTCATAAGCATTGCTTACTAATGAAAATCTAATTTTTGCAATAATTTATTGTTATGGTATGAAAATACGAACAATAAATTGTAAATATTTTTCTGGTAAAAATGAGTCCAAACACGCCATAAATAGAATGAAAAGGAAGTTAAGGAAGTGTGTAGGAATAAAGTGTAAATAAATACACATAATTAGGCTAATTATTTACCAAAAAAGTAACATTAATGATGATATATTTAAATATTAGCAAAAATTCATAATAATGTTTTTAATATGAATTCCTCCGAATGAGTGTGAATTTATGCTTCTTGATGCTCGCTATACATACATGTACATTATACAAGTATATGTATGCACATGATTTACTTGAATATAACCTTTCTCACGTAGAAATGTTTCCTTCGATGCAGTCGCGTTACAGGCATAACGAAATTAAAAGAACACAACATTCCTTTGTTTCATTCATCATTTATAGAATCTCCGACATGAGATTTAAATTTCTATCAGCAACAGCGCCGTTCTAGAATATTGGTTCCACAATACTGCTTCTGGCCGATACGGTAGGATGTGACACGGAATGGTAAGGGGGCTCTAGAGCCCCCCGAGCGTGAGACAGAAAAATACATTGGGTGATTGGTCTATCCTATACCTCGTCGGTGACGAGGGTTAGGATAGTAGAATATTTATTCCACAATACTAGTTCTGGCTGATACGGTAGGATGTGGAACGGAATGTTAAGGTGGCTCTAGAGCCCCCCGAGCGTGAGACAGAAAAATACATTGGGTGATTGGTCTACTCCTATACCTCGTCGGTGATGCTATTTCTATATTTATAAGAGACTCTTCTGTATAGGCTCTGATCCAGTCTAAAAGATGATGCAGGTTCTAATACAGGCTAAAAAGATGTTGCAGGTTCTGTTCCAGGCTAAAAAGATGATACAGGTTCTATTCCAGGCTAAAAAGATGATGTAGGAAATGTGGGGACACTAAAACCCCAAGCGTAAGCACTCCCATTTCCTCTCTGCTGGGAATTCTCGTCTGTCGGTAACGTTCGTCCACCAGTTCGAGCGTTTTACCCACCGACGAGATATATTTAAAGACTGCCAGCCTTACGGGAGAACGTGTCTCACGAAAAATACGGTGTCTTCTACCGCCCTCTAGAATAGATTTTGGCTGGAGTAAGAAACAGAAGGCCAACTACGGTATTTCGTCGGTGCAGAAGACCACTAAGGAAATTCTCGTCGGCGAGAAGGTGAATCATCACGGAACCATATCGATTATTTATTACATTCTCCGACGGACGTATTCGAATTAAACAGATATTTTTTAGTGTTGCTTTTTAAGACATAAAATATTAAAAGTAAAACTAATATCAAGGACAAAAAATTCCTAGAAATATTTTACGTAAGAAAGTATTAAAGCATAATTTTAGGAAAATCAATAATTACTACTTCAAATTTCATATGAGATAGCACAATTTGTAATTTAAAAATATTTCATAAACAAGCATTATTTCCTTACACTTTTTTTATAGTTGATTGTTTCAAGAATTGAACTGTGGGAACAGAAATATGTTGAAAACCAGAATAACGTTTATTTGACATACTATTCCGAATAGTACAGAATTTGAGAGAGAATCACACAGAAAAACTAATATAATATAAAATAATGTAATTGTAGGAGCAAAGATGGGCAAATTTGTATTGAAATAGACATTTATAATAACGAATATATCTCGTCGGTGATTGGGGCCGTTACCGACCGCTCCCAGCACCCACTCAGCACCCACTTTAGGCCCGCAGTTTAACACGGGGGCTGGCAGTCTTTAAATATATCTCGTCGGTGGTTTTACCGCTACGAGAATTGCAATACTTTTCCTCATGGTCACATATACAGAATATTTCTTCGCAAATTTCATATTTCCAATTACAAATCGCCCTTTTAAATTACGCAATACGCGCGTCGATCAATTGATGTTCAGGTGTATACGCAACTGATACACAAATAAATTATTACACAATTGGAAAATAATAATTTAATGAAATATCAATTACATAAGGTTACAAAACGATTTCACGTTTACACAAAACCGGATTCATTAAATAAATAGAAGAGAGCTGGAACGTTTCATCTGTGCACACGGCTGAAACTCAGACAGAACCGGAATGATATCCAAAGTTCCGTTTTCTTCGATGCTCGGTTTCCTGAAGAACAGCTCTCTTAGCAGCGTTCCGTCGGTGGAGAGCTCTTCTAGATCCTCCTTGCTCTTAATTCTCAAATTCTGCGACCCTCTCGAAACAGATTCCTTATTGGATTCTTCGCGTGAACTCCCCTTGCACGACCTGAGGATCGTGAAAATACAAAACCAATGAGAATGGTCACAATCGATTATTTGCGAACGAACTTCTAAACGTACATAAATTGGAATTTTAGAATTAAATTCCCAAGAAAATCTTTTTCAAATATCAGAGGTGGATTAAATATTGTACAGTAATTTTCTTTAGTTGGAAACAAGGTTGAAAATTAATCAGACTTTTACGCAGCATACAATTGTATAAAATCCACAAAGGACTCCCCAGAAACGCAGAAAGTTCCACAATCGCGTCAACTACACTCGTTCACTGCAAAGAAAAACTGTTAAGCACCCAGAACCGTAATTTCATTCGCTGGACTAATATGTACTCCATTTGAAAGAAACATTTTTCCCGGGAGAAGCTACTATAACGAAGGCAATCACCGTTCGTATTACACTCCCACGATAGAAACCGACTTAATATGTCTCATTCGTCGAATCCTCAAAAAATATCACGCTCGAGGGACCGTTTTCTCGGTTAATAATGTACACTTACGTTACTATCTCAACTTCCTCGGTTTGACAAGTTCTGTCAGCCTTTCTCGTACTGTTCTCGGACCGTTCTAGCCGTTCCGTTTCAAGCAGCTCCTTTGTCCTTTGAAATTTAATTCTAATAGCTTCAGATTCCATTTTTTTCTGCTCGAGCGAGTCCTGGAGTCGCGACTTTTCTCGCACCAGGTCTCTCACGGTCTCCGTTAGACCGAGGAATTGTTTTTCCTGAGCTGCGATCTGTCGTGTTAACAGCTCCAGCATCCGAGAAACTCGAGTCTTCAACTCGTTAGTTTCTGCACGGGCTTCGTTCAGCTGATTGGAACGACGAACACGATATTATGATCCAATTTATCTAATCCCGATCCTCTTTCATCGATTTTCGCGCAGGGAGAAACGAAATAGTCTCAGATCTTTCCCAACAAAACTATTACCTCCTAACAAAATCATACATTTTTAAGATTGTGCATTTTTCCCGCTGTATCAGAATGCTTTAAAAAATATAAACAGCTTCAATTGAATGTTAATTCGTAGGCATATTGAAATAGTTACAAAACATAGACACTTCAAAACTAAATTAGGATTCCAAAAAGGGCAATTTTTTGTTCACAAAGATAAAGTGGGCTCATTAAACGAGTTTCTAGTGAAGATATATACAGTATCAAATTAAATTAAGATTAGAAGAATAATTCTTCGATCATAAAGACAATTTTGTGAGTTTCAAATAAAAGTATACATACTTCAAAATGATTTATGGGCTCACTAAAATAGTTTCACAAATGGAGATGCTCCAAAGTGGGAATGGGGTTTCGAAGGATTACAGAGCATCCTATTTGTAAAAAGGGTTTACTGAGATAGTTTCAAATGAAACTATCGACACGCTTAAACGAAATTGAGATTCGAGGGATTACAGTATTTTATTTGCAAAGAGAAATTGAGGGTTTGCTTGGAAATAGTTTCAAATAGAAATATCGACACGTCTAAATGAAATTGGAATCCGAAGTGTGTTAGTATCCTCTTCTTTTTTTCTAAAGAAAACTTTTTAGAGAAACAAACCGAGAATTTATATTGACAAAGTAATGGAAGAGTTTGATTACAAACTTTCATATTCCATCGGTAAGAGGGTGAATCACAAAGAAAGTCAATTTACTTCGGGGGAATAACAACAAAGTTCCGCAGAACTACGAGCCATCGTTTGCAGCGGTTGGGGTACACCGTTTGAGTTTGATTAATTAACAAAATATTGCAAAACAACTTTACAATTTCGATCATTTTTAAGTGGAGGTTTGAATCTCAAATTAGTCATTGTGGATGATCCAATAGTTCTAGTATAAACAAGGAACGATTGTATTATTATTTTATTGTTATTTTAAAGAAACTTCCGATAAAGGTAAAAAAATGTTCTCCGAACATTATGAAATAATTCATCTTGCAACAATTGAGAGCCAGGACTCGAATTCGATAAAATTGAATCGTAATTGATACAATCTAAAGAAAATTTTCCATTAACAGGAACGAACTGTATTTTTATTCTGTACATTAAGGAATCTTTTACTGAACGAAGGAAAATGTCTTCTCGTTCTAGAAACAATTTCAGTCTAACTACCAGTAAAAATGAGAGAGAACTTCCTTGGGAAGCGACGCAAGACAAACAATTTTAAATTTGACTTCGACCAAGTCTAGCGCCACGACTGGGTTGTCAAGCTTTTTTTCGAAATTTTTGTCCCAGTTTCATTGTGGGTTTAATACAGTATTTGAAGGGAGCGGAATTACTTGGAACTCGAGCTGTTTCACCTCGGCCTCTCGCCGGTCCAACGACTTCTGGTACTGAGTTCTCATGGCCTCCTTCTCCGACTCGCTGACGACCAGCTCGGATTTGGTATCGCAGGACTCCTTGGTGGATCTGCGATGAAAAGGGGTAAGCTCTTTCGCGAGGGTGAATTCGCGGAACGAGGTTTGCGAGAACGGAAAAGAGGTGGCCAGACGACGACGAAAGTTGCGGGCAATTTCGCGCAATTCAATTTATTCTCCTCTGGTTGCGCCTTCAAGAAAACTCATCGACCATTCAGTTTCGCAACGGAGTTGCCGGGGGGCATAGTTTCGGCTTCCGGGGACCTTCAGATCCAGGTCCTGAGATTCAGCAATATTTTATTTCCATTGCTTCGTTTGCTGGCCCGTGGAACAGCCAGCCGCGATTATCTTAATCGAAATCGTGCCACCGAAACGTTGATATGCAGATGGTTGAAGAATAATCTCGGCTAATCCTTTGACAGAGCCAGCCAGTGGGAATCGTTAACCTCATGGACGACAGAGCACACAGGGACCCCGACAAATTGCCCTGTCGAAGTTTTAATAGCTGTTGCCCGAACACACGGTCGTATTCGACGTGATAAATGTCACCGGCCAGAGAAAATGTAACTAATCCGAGGAATTAAACGGTACATGAGGAACGTTCCAATAGGAGAATAACTTCCGAGAAATTATCCGAGTTTCGGAAAACGACGAAGGTGAAACATGGTGGCCGAAACGCTCCCTTCGTGCCGCAGCTGGGCTGCGTTGACAGCATCATGATTAGGCTTCTACGTTGTGGTTCACGATTAATCACACCCCAACACGTTTTCCCTTATGAGCTGATAATATGTTACTTCCGTAACACTGAACCTGCTACCGCCACCGATCAAACGGTTTCGGATTCTTTATTTTACGATTACTGAAATTACAAAGATGCCTGCGTCAGATAAAAATCGTAAAAAATCTAAGTGAATTCAGTCGTGCTATTTTTCCAAGACAATGCATTTTTAGGAACTATCGACCTCTTGAGGTGTATCATCGATACACCTCTTTTACTTTTCCAGTACGATCTTCTCGAAGCTAGCAAAGCTACCCAGCGACCCAACTACATCGTTAACCCCCTTGCCTTACGATTTAATAATTAACCCCTTGTGATAAACAACAACAAGGTCGGTCACACAACGAGTGCCATTTCACGATTTGGCTGAGTCGTATGTATGTACAGCAAAGTATTAACCCTTCGCACTCGAAGCTATTTTAACTACAAAACATTTCTTCCGACCTAGAATATTTCCCTTCTATAAATATATTTTTCATGTTATACATACGAAAATAGTGCAATTTACTCGTATAGTACCGAAATGTTTAGCAATTTATTAAATATAAACAAATTTAATAATGTAAAAAATATTTAGAATAACGATACAGTAATTTTTAGTGGTGCCGTACAGGCACCGTTCGAGTGCTAAGGGTTAATCTAAGTGCAATCCTCGGGTCCGTGCTGTGACATAGATCGTGTAGGGGCTATTATTTTCTTGTGACCGAAAGCGCACTACATACCGTCAATGAAACTACTAAATACAGTTAAAATTATGTCGTGTTTAGTATCATTTGAATAAGAAAAATGCTACAAATAAGTTAGCGAAAGTACCATACAAAAAAAAAGAAAAATAATAATGGAATACAAGGAAGTTTTGTAGTTGGATTAGTAGTGGTTCACACCGATATACCCAACCCGGTATCGAATTACACAGCACGTTTACATTACTCTGCGACCGAGGCAGCTCGAGCTCTTTGGCCCCTCGCGAGGCATGCTCACAGTGGAGGGGATAGGCGAACTAAGATCGTGTAGTTCCGTTCGGCTTAGATCAAGATTGTACCGTAAATACATGCGTTTACCACGTGTCTGTGACACGTGTTGATTACGTTCGTCCCGATCGACGTACCATGTCTCTCACACGATATTATAGGCAAAAGGGTTAATTGGACCACACAGGCTGGCTCAGTCAAAGAGAATTGAACCTCAAGGGGTTGATCGTACAAATAAAATCGAGTAAGCTCTACTGCTTCGATGAATCTGAAAAATGTAATTCACTATCTTTCAAAGGATGAATCGAACCTAGTTGCAATTACTTCTGAAAAGCGGTTTTCCAGGAGAACTTTTTGCAAAAGCGCGATGATCGCGAATCTTCAAAAGTGGTTTAACTGAGTGGATTGCTGAGAAGGTGAAAATAAATGTTCGCGTCGGTTTGGTGAATATTAAGTAAAAAATTCCGTGTGTTGAGAGCCCTTAGGGAAAAATTTACGGGTCGACGGAACGGCGTTGGCGGCGTGAGGTGAGCCAGCAGGGAATTTACTTAATCAACTGCTTAACCAGCTGTGCGATCCTTCTTCTGTCGGCAGGACAGAGATCCTGTATGTGCGGGAACCTCGCAGCGTTTTCGTCCTCCTCGCCCCTGCATCTCGCGCAGAATTCCTCGCCAGCCTTCACCGTCTCGCTCTCTGTCGAGATCGTTTGTCTGCTCGAAGGTTAAACAGTTACCAAGACTTTCTGTTATTAAGCAAGCTGACAAGGTCCGGCATCCCCAGAATCCGTTCCTTCCAGGGGAACCGCGACCGGTCTGTGACGCGCGAAATCTGACCCGGGAACTTTCGAATAACAACGAAAATTAATTATCGGGGTTGGGTAGCGCGACCTCGAATTACCGTTTCCCGCGCAACAATTAATGGGGGATGCTATGCCATCGAATCGCCCCACTCAAAGTTGATTAATTGCGCTCTGATCGCTAAACTGCGGATTCCACACGATTCGAAACGGAGTTCGACGGGCTACCTCAGAGTTCAACTATGCTTTGAAGTTCTTGATAAATGAGCTACCCATGGGCCAAAGCAATTAACTACCTTCTGAGCACTTTTACGGTTACATTTTCTTAACACGTTGACTGCCATGTCACCCATATGTGGGCGAAGAAATTATTTGTCCAGGTTTGAAGGTGAATTTTCGCGTTAATATATACATTGTACCAAATTTGATTAGGAACTGTAAAATGCATGAAAGCTGGAGGACTACTCAATATTAATTTTTTCCATTTTTATTTCATTAAATAACTGATTTTATGGAATTATTGAGGTTTCTAGTTTGGCAGTCGAAGTGCTAACAGCACAATATCACTGAGCACAATATCACTGGGTGAGAAACATTGAAAGAACTATTGGAAATGAAGGCATACCGTTCAGTTGAATAATAAACCGCATACTATTTCTTTATTATTAGACTGTGGATCATTATGCAACATAAAAATTGTCTGCATCAATCACAACAAATAGAAAATAAGTAGAATGTTATTTTCTCACTTGCTAATTTTAATACACGAGAAATAGTATATTGACATTTAAAATTTTTTAAATTTTCCTACAATTTCAAATTTTAACTACTCAATTTTGTTATAAATGCATAAAGATCCGCAGTCTATTTATTATAGTACAGTCGTCCAAAAAATTACTACTGTTTGCAATTTTTAACTTTGTTCGTTTTAGGGCTTGCGTGGAATTGAATTGCTAATTTTACGTACCTATTACCTGTCAATTCTTTCGCACATGCGGGAGGTATTACGTAAAAGAAAAATTGTCTGAAAAATTTACGTAAAAGAAAAACTGTATGAGCGCCTATTTCTCTTCCTTAATAATCTTATTCAGTTATTACTGAATCGATTCCTCTATATTTTATCGCATAAACTCAATCGGAACGAATTTGACGAATGAGCGGCTCATATTAAGAAATTCGTGAAATTTCGTATCCGCAGTTTAACCTAACAGTGACGCGGAACAGTGAAATTAGTCGATTATCACGGACCTTCTTCCTCATCGTTCCGATGCATCAGCTCGTTCTCCCGATAAATTCGCAGGGTTCGTTGATGTAGTTTCGCGAGTCTGCGGCAAAGAGGATTTTATTCACCGTCCTGCTCCTTCTGGGACAGCTACGACGGAAACAATCGGAGGGGGAGAGAAGCGGCGGGGATAAAGCGAAAGTGACATCTACCTTTTGCTCCATCTAATATAGGAATTCATAAGCGCGCCGTCGTCGTAGTCGTTCGAATACATGTTTGGCGAACATTTCCGCCGCTTGGCTCCCAAGACGGTCGTATAACCGGAAAGCGGTTACGCGTCGGGAAGGTCAGAAGTCGACTGAGGAGTGACGCTCGAGAGCTCGATCCTCGTTACGAGCGTACGGCGGCCATGAAATCCCCGCGGTAACGATTCTTTTCTGTCCGGGGAGCACTCGGCTCTGCTCGACTCTCCGCGTTCGCCCCGTGAAGTTGGATTTATACCTATACCGCGCGTTCTCAAAATGACGCCTAGATCCGTCCTCGGCAATCGTTCTTCCGCATACTTCGGGCGTGACGCGGTTCTCTGATCGACCGACTCTCATATTACTTCAGCGATGGACCGTGGCGAAACCGAAACCAGATGGGGACTGTCGCACCATCTGCATTCGACAGAGGGCTGTAGACCGCGTAATCAAAGATTTATGACCTGTACTCGTGCCCCGTGCGATTCTGCTTTTTGTCCAGGCAACTGCACGGACGATACCGCTACTTTCGTTGACCGTTCAAATCGCATTCTAACATTGCAATGGAAAACGTAGGTTTACCAGACTCTACTGGTTTAGATTTTTCATTGATTTCTGATTTCATTGATGACAGATTTCTGTCATTGAGTAGGCAAATGTTCTAGATTCAATTGATTTTTCCATTTCGGTGGAAATTAGCAGCAGTTTGTTGGTATGGGGTATGGTTTATTCTTTTCTTTAAAAGATGGCGTTAAAGAGCCTGAGCTCTATTTGCCCAATACGAAACGGTCCTTATGTGCTAGTATTAATCGACATATTTAACACTAGGTTTACGGGACCCGTCAAAATGACGGGTTCCAATATTTTGAATTTACGATTATTGAGACTGTGACGATCCATCTACGCGGAGTTTCTCAAGAAATTTATCTCTTTACTTATGTATTATTTAAAAAATGGCGAAAAACTTGGATAGACACGTTCTTCTTATTTTTACGAAGCAATGTAAAATACTAATTTTTAGTGCTCCGTAAACCTAGTGTTAAATAAGAATTAATATTTGTATTCTTCTTTTTTTTTTAATCGTCCTCCGCTAGGCGACACAATTGTCGTCAGAGGTGCCAACGCACAATATTCGGGTGCGAGTTGTTCTAGGGGATTTCCCCGGAGATATTCTCGGCGTTCTCTCCAGAAAACAATGAAGTCGAAAATAATTCATCGACGTGAACAGTTGAAATAGTAAAAGATAAAATAAAATATATAAAATAAACAGCATTTTATTGTCATAGATTCTTACCCAGGCTTCTGTACTATGCACACGAATATTCTAGTAAATCCTAATGCTGTATAAAACCCTTTTGTTATTTCAGTCAAAGCAACAACTCTAGCATGTCTTCTATCTTGTAAGTCTAATGTACCTTATTACTCTAGCGAACCTTTTATCTGTCCAGTACCATTGTCTCTAGCAAATATTTTAGCTTACTGGACTCTATTCATTCAGTGAATCCCATTGTCTCAGCGAATTCAATTCCACTAGTAGACCGCTTGGCTCTAGTGAACGTTTTATCTCTTGCACAGCCCTGTTGCAGTTTTTTAAGCTCTAACTGAAGCTCTAGTAGATCTTATTGTTTCTGTGAATGCTATTGCTCCGATTCTTTAGGTCGAATATGTTAATGATGCGATTTTTATTGTACCACTATATTTTTCTATTCCAACGAATTCCATAGCTCTAAGAGACCCAATTAATCAAAGGAATTTTATTGTTTCAATGAATCTTGTCTTTTTAATTAATTATATTGTTTGTGCTGGTTCTTTAAATCTAGTGACTCTATTGTCCAAATTCTATTGTTCTTTTTTAGGTTCAGTAAATAGTTCGTTTCAGTGAATACTTCTGCTAGTAGTAGATTGTGTATTTCGACTAGATCCTACCGACCCTGCAAACCGTATTGTTTCAGAGAATAATTCCAGGGTTAAACTTTACCTCAGGGAACCAGAAATTTTTAACTTTTTTATGGAATTCTGTACATTTTGACAAGAAGAAAATCCAAGCTTTAATCCTAGGAAATCGCTAGTTCAAATGCAACGCGTGATGATTTTGACAAGTAAGGGCGCCACCATGTTGGTATATAGTCCTGATTTCCGTCGCGTTATTTAAATTCCTTTGGTTTCGTGGTTTCAGGATTATGATCCCACAGTGAACGTGTTAACGAGTGAAATCAATTTTCATATCCCTGCTTCTCACAGTTTTGCCGGACATGTTTATTCTGAACAAAGATCCGCCCTTCCCAACCCTGATTGATAATTTCTCTCGACTTTTTCTATTTGGCCCGACCTCGTGTCTTTTCCCACGTGGTTTAACGGCTCGAATAGGCAGTATTTAGTGGTAGATTCTTTCATTCGTTTCGTTCGAGGGCCTCCCGAAGGTACACGGCAATAAGGCAAGGTCGATTCAGTGGGGACGCGCGTTCACCCACACCGAGCTACCAACCCAGCCAGCAGCGCCGCAACAGCAAAAAGGGATCGGGTCGTGCGGCGAGAGAAGTATCAGCGTTGGAATTGAATTACCGGCGACAGAACTTCTTTCACCGGGTCATCGATCCTGCTCCGACCCGTGGCACCGCTCGTAATAGAATAAGGGGAGGAAGTTAGCGGGTGGAGTAGCGGGAGATACGCAAGAGAAAGTCAGCCGGGGATTAGGTATCCGAGTTTTATTCAGAAAATCGGCGTTCCTCCTACACGAACCGGTCACCGATTTCACAGTAACCGTGTAGAGACGCAATTTACAAATTGCTTCGATTCTCGGGTTCTCGAACAGCCGCAAACGGCACACCGATAAACGGCGCGCTGATAGCCGTCCAAGAGCACAATGAACGTCCGACGTTAACCACGTTGTTATCGACGTTGTTAAAGTTTCGATCGTCACTGTGGTCCTCGGCACCGCGGTTGTCGCCACGCGCATCCGTGTATTTGTCTTTTTGAGGAACACTGTGCAGGGCCGAGCGAACAAGTTGATCGCTGAATTATTCAGTTTCTGGACACTTCGTTGCGAACGAGACCCGGCTAATTTACTACTCCGTCGCTGAATCTCGATGACTTCTCAGACCCTCGTCCGCGCCGTTCGGACAGCCGGTGAACGTGATCGTTGTCTCCTGTTCCTTGATCGGCAGGTTGGCCTTAACGTCGTTACCCAGAATGGACTTGTGCATCGTGCTGCGTTGTCCTCGCCGTGAATCGCCCATGTATCTCCTCGAGCTTATCATCGAGAAACTCTGACCTCGACCCCGAGAGCTCAGGTCCGACGAGCGACGCTGTCGACGACGGATCCGGCCCGGCAAGCAGCACAAAAGGTACCTGTGCATCCGAAATTCGTTAAATTTCAAACACTGCACCCCACTCGCACAGTCAGGCTTGCCAATCTTCATGCAAAACGAAAATCTTTTGGCAAAAGCGAATTCCTTACAGCGAAAAGTCTCCCGAAAATGCTACTAAATTGTAACGTCTCCAAAATCATCGAATATTTTATTTTTGTGAATGAATCTTCCACGGATTTGAAGATCAAATCCGTGATAGCTCAAAACCTCCGAGAAGCTCAAAACTTGATATACGAATTTTTTTTTTTTTTTGGTCGATTTATTCAACTTTGAATGAAAGCTGTACCACCAAATTTATTACTCCTATAATATAGGGTACACCACGAAAGCTTTACACGATCAATCTTGTCCCTCGTTTTTGTCCCATAAAACAGTGGAAAAAAATCGTACATCAAGTTTTGAGATCTCATTTCAAAGGGGAGGTTTCCGTCTTCAAATTTATGGAGGATTCGTTCCACAATAAAATTTATTAATGTTTTTACGGATGTTTGAATTTGTATCATTTTCTGAGAAGAACATGTCCCGAGATTTTCAGCTCCCGTATCATGCAAAATTTTTCTAGGTAAACATGACTCATGGAGTCCAAAAGTAGAGGCCTCAAGCTTTAGAATGAGCCCAGATTTATTCAAGTACGATTTTTCTGTACGAAAGTATAGCAGTTTGAACATCGACAATTTTACAAAAATTGAAAATTTAGTCTGCCCGCTGAACGTCTTTGCAGTTTTGTGTTTTATTCATTTTCATCATAACTGCATGATTCGAAGTACATTTAGGACAAAAGGTGCATCAACATCGTACATTTATTTTCTACAGGTTGTAAACTTAAAGCACTTGATCGAGCAAGAAGTAATGGGATTTCGACATTAATATTAATATACCGAAGCTCTGCACTGATGAAACAAAGTTTCCCGGCGATTTTATTTCGATTCTCTCTGTAATCCATTCCCGAGAACTGGCATTTGCATAATAATCTACACTAGATTTGTTATTCCATCCGCATCGAATCGAATTTAAAGCTGAATGGGATCGAAATTTGTTCAGAAAAGTGCAAACTAAAACTCTCGCCAGACGTTCGTCGGATGAAAATACAGATACATTGTCGCGTTTCATTTGCTTCAAATAAAAGTCGGAAAATACAGAGTATTTTATTTGAAATGTATTTAAATAAATTTTTATCCAATTACTGCCCGTCTCTGCTCACAGTACATACTGTTTCAATTAAAACCATATGCAACATTCACATAACCCAAAAGCGAGGAACTATTTCCACTGGAAGGCACACGCTTCAGCGAGCTTAAAGAATCTTCCACGAGTAAAATAAATACTGCCGAAAAATACTGACGAAATCATGGCTGATAATTAAACCGCGGCTAGCTATGCAAGCCCGGGAGCTCACTACACTGTTTCACAAAAGCATGGATTAAAAGAGAAATTTATTCCTTCTGGCCAGGAGAACTTGAAAGTAGGACAAAGGCTCGGTTGAATCTCCATTAAACCGTTTCCCTGTATTTCACACCTCGCGGCGGTACAATGCGCGCGATCATGCACGATTTTGTTTATTCAATAAAGGAATTATCTACGTCGAGTACCGCCGGCAAATAGAATCGATGCTCGAAAATGCGATCGTCCCTGTAAATCGCGTTGCGCCGTTTCGTCATTTGAAATTTTAATCCGAAAACAACCGACCTGCAAGTATCGCGAAAGAGTGCTCAACGTGTATTCAGCGGTCCGTTGATGGCAGCTTACCAACGAGTGTTCAATCGGGCCGCTAACTCGCATGCAATTCTGCGAATCCTCGAATCGCGTTGTATATCCCCCCCCCTTCCCCCCTTCCCCCTTCCAAGCCGACGATAGCAGCCGGAGCGAATATGTTGCAAATTAATTACAATGTCGTTGCATCACGCCTCGCAATAGAACCATCGCCCCGGTTGTTCCCGATGATGTTTTTTATTGGAGGAAAATGGGTTGCGGTCGTACAGTTATCTGCCAGGTGTCGAATCGCTGCCAACTTTTTTACCGGACACGCGATACTTCGCTCTCGGCAGCGGCCGCGTGTTCGCGAACCAACGAAATCTCCATAAGCTATTTTATTTCCAGAAGCAATTTCTTTGATCTCTTTGCTGCATGTAACGAGTACGTTCGTCATGGAAAAAACTAATGATTCATCACTTGTTTTAAAATTTTAGCGAGAACATATTCTCCGTCATTCCTTCTCGATTCGAATATTTTAAGTCACGAACGAAATAAAAAAGACGAACAAAGAAATTGCAGTGTGACCAACAAAATACAATGGTTTCTCTATATATGTCGCCAAGGACTGGATGATAAACGTCGCCAAATGATCACCACTACCGCGGGGTACGTCTCCTGGACGATACACGACGCTGACAAGACCCGTCTCCTTGACATGTATCGAGAATTCACTGTATTTGAAAATTTTTCTGCCTGACTTTAAAAATCGAGCTACACAGCTTTTGAATTTTATATCACCGCCCACAGCGCATTCAAAAATTATTTAAACACTTTTCCCATTCTCGGAAAATTGTGGACTTTAAACGGCAATAATTTCGTCCGCTGTACAGGGTGTATAAAAAGGTTTGATTTTGGCAAGCGTAGGCGTATTCTACATCGTCGGATCGATGAAGATCTGTAAAAAAAAGTTGCCGCAAAAGTGTCCTTGACCTTGAATTTCAAGGTCAAATTTTTTTTTTTATTGCATTGTATTCTACTCATCATGAGGATAAAAAGTGTCAAAGGAACCATGGGTCAAAACTTGACCGTTCTCATAAAAAATAATATTACAGTTATTACTAATAAAGTAAGCAGTTACTATTATTATTATTATTATTATTATCAATTACTAACGTAATTGATCACAATCAATATTACCTTTCAAGTCATGAAAGATGTTCATCTTCTAAAACTTCTTCTAAGCCAAAGAACCGATCCCAGCGAAACACGAGAAAACTCGTGAGCGGTCCTTAACAGATGAGACGCGAACACGAGAAAACTCGTGAGCGGTCCTTAACAGATGGGACGCGAAACACGAGAAAACTCGTGAGCGGTCCTTAATGTGTTAAGCAATATTAATCAGAATGGATCGGTTAGAAGAAGAAATAGAAGAAGAAGAAATGGCTTAGAAGAAGAAATAGAAGATGAACATCTTTCATGACTTGAAAGGTAATATTGATTGTGATCAATTACGTTAGTAATTGATAATAATAATAATAATAATAATAATAGTAACTGCTTACTTTATTAGTAATAACTGTAATATTATTTTTTATGAGAACGGTCAAGTTTTGACCCATGGTTCCTTTGACACTTTTTATCCTCATGATGAGTAGAATACAATGCAATAAAAAAAAAAATTTGACCTTGAAATTCAAGGTCAAGGACACTTTTGCGGCAACTTTTTTTTACAGATCTTCATCGATCCGAAGATGTAGAATACGCCTACGGTTGCCAAAATCAAACCTTTTTATACACCCTGTACAGGGGAGAAGGGATTCGGGTTTTTCGTTCGAACAGTTTTCAGTCGCCAGGGTATCCAAAAAGGGAGGATGCACATACCGAGAGAGAGAGAGAGAGAGAGAGAGAGAGAGAGAGAGAGAGACAGAGAGAGAGAACCTTTCACCTGTCGAAGTATTTCCTGAACGTTCCGCTGACGCAGTAGAGTGCAACCGGGTTGATGCAGCTGTTGATGAACGCCAGACAGAACCCGAGGATCCGAAAGCAATGCCAGAACAGATTATAGTCATCCTGGGCGGACGGGTGGATGTAGAACCACAGCATGAACACGTGCTGAGGGAAAAAGCAGACGGCGAACACTATCACGAACGCCATCACCATCTTCGCGACCTTTTTCCGTGCCTTCACTTGTCTCAACTGGAAGCAAACCCAGCACATTGGTGCCGGTTAACACTTTACCTACTAGAAGCCTATTAACCAATTAGGGACGACATCTGTACATCGTACTAATTTCATGCGCATCACGGATTTCATGCATTGATGACAGTAACGGGCTTAACTTCACCTTGTCAACCAAATTTTTATCTTTTTACTACATGATCCTGTTCCTTAAGCAGGTATAACTTTCGAACTACTGAAATCCTCCTCTTAAAACTGCGATTTTTAACATTTTCACGTAAAGATTTACAGAATTATACAGGGTGTCCCACATAAATGAGAACACCTAAATATCTTTTGTATTTACAGTCCTATCCCTATGTAAAGGTCAACTCGACGTAAACAACGCGCAATCTTTGCTGAAACACTAAGTTTTAAACTTCCACATTTCATCCGCTTCAACATGATTATTATTGCTCAAGGTCATTTCAAGGTCAAAAAGGTGGTATCCACTAAATTCAGTTTTTTATTGTCTATCATGCTATCGTAAGAAAATATACTATTCCATTTAAAAAAACATCGGTGACCTTGAAATTTCATTAAAAAACACGACATAAAAAATTGTTTTCTTCGCCATTATATTGCCCCCTGCAATAGTGTCACTTTGTCCTCTGAAGATTTCTGATAGGACTGTAAATACGAAAGATATTTAGGTGTTCCCATTTATGTGGGACACCCTGTATAGTAAAAAGTTTTTCGGTAGCCAAGGTGAAGTTTAACCCAGTAATAAACAGGTTCAATTTATAATAATATAAACACGTTAACCAGTCAGCTGTGTTTGACGACTATATCCGTCATGGGGAAATGGGAGTATTTTGTGTCATGGCGACCATATACGTCGTCACTTGATTCTCGCGACACACATAGGTGCGCGCTTTGCAGAGAGATCGCCACAGCTGACTGGTTAAGGGAATCAAAATTTAATGTAGTAGTAGCTGCAGTTTTTCGCGAATATTTCCGAAATTATGGCGGTTATATGTGTAGGAAAAAGTTGTTCAGAATGTTGAGTTTTACAACATATTGAAATGTTATCAAAATCGGTGAGGTGTACAGTTTTCTGTACAATTACCAAACTTTCTTTTAAATAATAATTTCACAGGAAGTTGTCATATCATCTCTTTACTGAGTTACAAATTGCTAACGACCAATTTATTGAGAAATTCTGAACGGTTCGATGGTAGAAGGTCTGCACGGAAAATTTCTCGTAAGTAAAGTATTGACCATAACTTCGTCAAGAATAACCGGCCACCCCACGGTCTCCGGCAGAGTTGTGATTCTTCCTGCGCGACTGCCGCCCGAAAGTTTCGCGCCGAACTATGGCGGAACGTCATTCTTTTTACCATAGTTTTCACTATTTTTTAAATAATCATAAACTTCACGACTTCTTCCAAGAATTTCAGAAATTTTTGTTACTGAATGATTTTCATTTTGCAAATTGTTGATAATTTTAATCTCCGTTTCATTTCATTTTTTTCCTCATGGAATTTTGTATAAACGCAAATATTGCAAGTTGATTAATATTTTTCAGGTTTTACTTCAATTACTGAAACTTTAGAAGCATATTTCATTGACGATCTTTTCGCTTTCACTGTTTGCGAGCAACTGTCTCGCAGATTTGTCGCTGCTGACAAGAGGCCAAGCTCGTGTAGCTTTCAAGTTCATAGAAATTCAAACGAAAACAGTGCGTGGAACGACGTCCCCAGAAGTAAACAATAACACTCTGCATGAAAGACGATGAAATTCTTTCATATAATACATAAATATTTTGTTTTAAGTGATGTCTGATAGTATTGTCGCGGACTGTAGATCACCAGCCTGTTCTCGAGGTCCTGCGAGTCCTCGGCTGGGAATCAATAAGCCTGGGACCTTTCGCATCACGAGAAGAGTATGTCAGAGTCCTGAGGGGGAGTTTATTGGAAGAAATTGCTGCCTCGTCGCCACTCACCTGACCTTGCATTTCCCCCGGAATGTTCTTCGTGCTGATCATCAGGTGCCGAGCCATCAGAATGTAGAACACTGCGATTATTGTCAGTGGGACTGCGTAGTAGATGACAAAACGGCAGATCAGGATCGTTTTCGGGTAGTTCGTGCCGAATTCGCTTGGAAACGGGTAGCAGACCTTGAAAAAGACGATTTTTATTTTATGAATATTGAACAGCGGATTTCATATGCGAAGCAAAAATTTTGTGCATTGATCGCAAGAGATAGGAGTCGGATATACACTACATTTTTTCAAATTATTTTAATTGTCCTCCTGTAGCATAATATGAACGATAATCATGAATAGGACACATTTGTCCCATGGAGTTATGGAAAATTGCTTGTGCATCTCAGAGTGAGAGAGAGAGAGAGAGAGAGAGAGAGAGAGAGAGAGAGAGAGAGAGAAAATATGCGATTGCATCTACCGAAGATATGAAATCTGGTTTTTGCGTTGAATAAAATGCGATTTGCCGCTCGAGATTTTACCTAGTTGAGCCCAGGTAGATCGTTGTATGATTTTTTCTCGCGATGTTACTGCAAATTGAATATTGACAATTTTCGATCGCGAGTAAAAGTGAATTTAACATCTATCATCAGTTTTTAATTCTCCACACGACGTAGAAATTTTTCTGAGAAACACGGACTCAGGGCAGTGATAGCAAATGCTTTATGCTTCAAAATGAGCGGAGAATGATTGCTACACGATTTTTTTTCGCGAAGTTATAGCGGTTTAAGTATCACCAATTTTTCGATGTTTCTTTAACTTTGGCACTGTATTGGAAGGGAACGAAAGACGATGGCTGGTTAGGGAATTGATATCTCCGAGAGTATCTTTCCAGTCTAGAAAGCAGGACATCGATTCCGAATGCCTTTAGTTTGGTAGATATTGATATCGCAGCTTCTTGCCAGGAAAAACAAACATAATCGCGGGGCAATATCCGTATGCAGCGCAGCGTCGTAAGAACTCGGGCAATAAACCGATTTCCCTGCGGACAACGGTGTTCAAACTTACGTGAAAGCTCACGTCCTTGTTCACCCGGAACGTTCTGATTTGGGAGAAGGAAGCAGGAATAGCGCAGATAATGGCCAACAGCCAAATCAACGCGGCGACGATCACGGTAAACCGCGTTGCTCTCCTTCCTGTACCTAAAACGACAAAAAAGATAATCTGTTGGTCACGGTTTTGCTCCGTATCTCGTTCTTTATTGTTACGTTTCGCGAATCTTTTCCCGGGATCAGGGTATCCAAACGGTTTTTGCGGGCAAGACAAATCTCTGGGTCGTCCTTATGCGAATAAGCTCTCGACTACCGCGATGAACCTCTGCGAATCTGGATTCCATTTAACTGGAAATCCAACCGATGTCTCTTAGTGAAATTAACAAAACTCTACTTCCCTCGCATTCTTTCTCCGTTGCATCATTGTGCAGTATTTCTAAATTAACACACCGTAAATTCAGTCTATCAGAAAAAAATTATACAAATTAATTCGTAGCCCAATCAATTAATTGTAACCTTATATTAACACTTTGACTGCCAAACTAGAAACCTCAAAAATTCCATCAAATCAATGTGTTATTTAATGAAATAAAAGTTGAAAAAAATTATATGTATGATATTGAGCAGTCCTCCAACTTCCTGGCATTTTACAGATCCTAATAAAATTTGGTACGATTAATATATTAGCGTAAAAATTCATTTTAAAACTTGGACAAATAATTCCGTCACCTACATATGGGTGACATGGCAGTCAACGTGTTAAGAAACTGCAGCAGCTACGAATTATTTTATACACCTGATACTAGGATGCTCCGAAAGTTCATTTTCCATGAGGATAGTTTTCAAGTATGCCTAGTTAAACAAGAGTAAGCTTAAGAAATAATAGGACATTAACAAACAGATGAATGCATGGATTTTGTGTTCACAGAAAACAGGTGGCCGTGATCTAAGTTCAATCCTCGGGGCCCTGCTGTGACATAGATCGTGTAGGGCTACTATTTTCTTGTGACAGCGTCGACCGTGCCGAACGTAGAAAGGGACAGCGCGTGTAAACTAGACTATGATCGTGTATCTCCGTTCGGCTTATTGTTAGATCAAGACTTTACTGTTTTCATATTTTCTATTAAGCATGCAGATTGGGCAAGGAACTTTTAGGACAGCGTAACACGTTTCATTAATTTTCACGGGATTATGAACAATCGAATCAACCCACTGCAAAAGAGTTCGAACAGTTTATAACAAAGTACGTAGTTCCCGCGGCTATTAAAGGAAACTTTTGACCGCTTTGTGGGAGTAGTCTCGAAGTGATTTTAACTTTCAAGTTTTTGCTGATAATTATCGATTGAAGTTAGAGCGAGATAGAAAATTTTACAACAAGTGAAATATCCTCGTTCAGGACGTCGCGTCGCAGAGGCCGTCGGATCGTTTAGAGGGATATTATCGTCGGTATAATAATGAAACTATTGAAGCATGAACCTGTAGCGTGAAGTTTCCTCATAGGATCTACGATGGCGAAGAACCTGTCAGCCGAGAGCGCTGTCAACGTGAACACGGAAACGCCGACTGAGATATCCTTGACACACTCGGAGAATTTGCACAGCTCTGGCCCGAAAGGCCACGAATCCAGTACGTAGATGGTGAAGGTGAATGGCACCGATGTCATTATCACCTGTGACGTAACGATGAACAAACACATAGTCAAAGAACGATCGTGTACGGGTTAATTTTTTAATCTTTCCGGGCGATTGCAAAGCCGAGGGATTTTTTCAAATTTTCACTCTCTCGGAAAATCGGTTTCGCTCATTTTACGAGGTCCACTATGTGACGTGTCATTCGTATGCTAGCGACAGAATTCTTTGCACACAATTCGTATTGTACATGTATTGTACATGTCAACATTTCAATTTTTATTTCTGTGAAGTTGCTATGATTGAATTTTCTAGGCTGCCCAAAGAGATAATTTTAGTGGCGGTATTTTAAAAATAGAATGGGTAGCTTGGGGATGATAATTTTTGTTTTAAACACTATTGTCACTCTATTTGTCACCGCTCCATCATAAACACACTTCTCAGCATTTGAAGTATATCTATTTATTTATTTTCCAGAGAATTTTCTGAATTAATTCACAGTTGTTTCTCTTGATTTATGTATTTCATAAGGTTAAATTGAATATATATTTGTCACGAGCATCGAACATCGCACACCAACGCATTCCATTAAATGATATGCTCTTTATTTATTGCATCCCCCACAAAGAAAAGACTGAAATACTTGGAACACGGATTCTTTCGCCGTATTTGTGTCTGTATAATTAAAACATCGACTGTATCCTCGTCCACATTTAAACGAAACAATTAATTGCTAATTAATGTTTCTGCGGATGCGCGTAGTATACTGAATTTAATTAAAGCGTGCGAGATAAAGATTCGAAAGAAGAATCATCATAAGTCTGCACTTCTCAGTCTTCGTTTAATTAAATAAATTCCCGTGATTTTGTTGAATATATACAGTCGACGAGTCAAGTGTCCGTGAAATGAGGGCGTTTAAAATATTCCCCGGTGGAATGGAATTTCGGGAATTTTTCGTGGGAGGTTGAACGTGGCCCTGGATTAGAGATTCATGATCCACACGGGCCAATAAAAGAGAGCTGGTAAACCGGACTCGAATTAACACGTTAACTACCACATTGGTCACGCGTTGATGACTTTGAAAAGACTCAGACATTCATATCTATTACGATGCATTCTAATAAAAAGAATTTTATTAAGATTTTTAGGGCGCGGAAGGGCTAACCCTTTGCACTTAAACATACTCGCTTTAGCTTCGAAACTGGGACAATTCCTCTGACCTAGATTATTCCTGTATGAACTTTTTCATATAAATGTGATATAAATTACAATATGAATATATCAATATTCTCAGAGATGCCATCAGAACGCAATTTAAAAATATCAATGATTAGCTCTTCAGCAGATTAAACTCATCAAAGAAAAAATTACATTTCTATGTGGCTTTGTGGCTTCTATGTTGCACCATTTATGTAGACTGTTTTTATTTAGAAATCAAATTCTATTACGTGCTTATTAATGTACAGCCCTTGAAGAATATACATAGCCGTACAAAAGTTATAAATTTCCTCCATCTAGGAAGTTGTCGGCTCCAAAGAGTGCTTTAATCACAACAACCGTGAAATAAATCGCGGTGCAAGGGGTTAACCCGCGAACAAGGGTCGTTAGAGAGAGAGAGAATGAACACGTGCCAGTAAATCTCCGAGGGCCAGCGAGAAGACGTAAATGTTGGGGACGTTCCTCATGTTGCTGTGTCTCAGTATAGTTAGCGCAAGAACGCCGTTTCCGGTGAGTCCTATCAACAGAATCAGGAGAAAGACGATCGGCACGATGTAGGTCTCAGGCCTTTCTTCGTACGGCGTGTACTTCACCTCGTTTACAGTTTCATTTTTCGGCGTGGTTTCATTGAATAGATCATCGTAAACGCTACTGATATTGGATGTCGCCGCTATCCTGGACGTCGCTGCCCTCAAGATCGTCGAGGACGTCGTCGCCCACGAGGCCGACAACGGCGAAACGGACGTTCGTGACTTGATCATGATTTCCGGTGTTCCCTCGCGTGCTGAAACACGTTCCCCCAAGTCCAATAAGATATTCCTCTACGATCCTTCACATCGTGATCGTCGGCCAGCTGGTTTGTATTCTCCCGGGCGAATTCTTTCGCCCCGAGTCCTGCGAATTAGAAAGAAAAAGAATCCGTGTTAGAGAGGGTGTCGGCCAAATGGCACGGAATCACGGAAAATTGCCGAGTAATTTTTTAACTACGCTCCCACTGAGCCCGGAAAATTGCATTGTCCTTTACGACTGGATTCCCAGCGCTGATCAACGCGATTAACTCGAAACCGGTCGGACCTACGCGTTTTCCGCTTCCTCTTGCAGCTACGTGCGGGATTTGAAAGAATAAGCTGGGTATTTGAAGCCAGATTGTATTATACGAGACAGTCCTCCTGGGAGAATTGTGCAAATTTGTCTGGCACGTGGGGTTCGCTCTCGGAGCAAGTAGAATAGATCAGCCATGATCAGACACGGGCAATTGGCGGATCAAGCTCGATTTTCTTCGCATGACGTTACGTGCATTGGATAATTTATTTTATACTTTCTTGAAGAGTGAGGTTCAGAGAATGTGCCTGTAGAATTTCAGTCGGATATTTGCAGAATTAACTGAGTTATAACGATTTGAAATTCGGTTCCCGTTTTTGTCACTACATACGTTCAGTTAATTCAACTTTTCTGAAATTCTGCCTCATGGATTCGGTGGAAATTTTCCGTACATCGTCCGTACACTTGTAGCCATGGTATACACAAAAAATGTATGTAGATAATTTTTGTTCTAATATGCTGCTAACGAAATTCGACATAAGAGCTGAGAATCGATAGTCTGTACATGATTCCTTGTAGAAAGTTCAATTTTGTCTGCAGCTGGCTTTAAAAAATTCTGGACATATTAATATGTAATTAAAGAATCACGCCAAACTCCCGTAGCTAAGGGTATTCTAATTTCATGGAGAAAATATCCCAAACTCGACGCTGAATAGACCGTGTAATACGATGCAAATTTCACGGGAATAATTCAGCGATTTATAATGAGAATAATAATAAAGCGTGAGCTGATGAACGGGGATGGAGGGGTCACAGGGCGAATCTTTCGGAGATTGATTAAAGGAGTATCTGGCCGATGAATTAAGAAAGGACGCGAAGAAAGGATTCTTGGAGACACGTTAGGAGCAACGCGAGCAGGCTTAATGAGAGTTCCGCTGCTCGCGGTGTGTATCGGGTAATGGCGTCATCAATAAGTTTTCAAGGCGAGAGAGAGATAGTCTCGTTAAAATGCGAAGAAAACGCGGAACAGCCATGTGACCTCGTTAGCCCGCTCCAGCATTTTTATCGTACTTCTTTTACAATCGCGGCTTCTATGGTATCGCAAACATGAAACGCATGTAATTTCACGGAAACCGAGAGTCCACGAGTGCTTTCACCCCTGGTGTTATGATTTCTTTTGCAGCTGCAACGATTAGCTTTATCCTCTATAATTTCACTGAAGCAAAGGGAAGATATTCCGTTTAATGAAACGGAATTTTATTTCAGTTCAACTATAGAACACAGTAGTACAGTGCAGCAGAACGTATAGTAGATTTTTAAAGAATTTTTATAGATGGAGGGGAGTAGGGTTCGTGTGGTGCAATAGAGTGACGTGTTTGAAGTCAGGCAGATCAGAAGGGGCTGGGAGTGTTTTCGACAAGTGTATTAATTTTTGGATTGATTCATTTCAAATTTGACCGACCAGTAGAGCTTTGAATTATTTTTTGACTAGTCTATGAACCTTTTGCATCGAGAATTGTAGTAGCACAATGTCTCGCAGAATTCGAAAAGCTTTGAACTGTTGAGACAGAGTCTATTTGACGTGATCATACTTCGATCTAGTCAGGGTGCAAACGGTCACAGGAATTAGAGAGCTCCGTGCCGTTTAATCGCAGTGCGTGTACAATGATAGTTAAATATCTAAAATAGAGAAACGGGAATTTTTATGTCACCAGAAATTAATAGCAACCATCTATAGCAGATTTTCTTTGTGATTTTCACAACGGGTCACACTCCGTAGTGCACAGAATGAAGCTGACACGTCCTAAGAGTCGCTAGCTTCATAGAGACCCCTAACACAGGAGTGGTTCTTTCAACGCAGCTGTGACTCGCGCGGGTCAACTTTGAGGACAATAACGATGCGTTATGTTCTGTGTCCCCCGTAATTACGTGGCTAGCTATCTGTTACGCTCGCAGAGCCCTATATTTTTTTCCACGATGCAGGGAATTGTTAACGCGTGTCCACCCTCGCGAATTTCATTTTATCTACGGTCACGGATCATAGCGGTCTATTCTAACGGTAGGGGAACTGGGTCGCGGAAAGTATGGTACTGTTCTACAAAGACAAACGACGAGCCGTTCGTTCAAGGCTGTCCGCGACTGAATTGCTATGGCGAGTGCTGGGACACCGTTGTCTAACCACTTTCCATCCTGATCCGTCATATCGGCGGTTAGGTCTGGCGATGAACGTAGCTCCAAGCTGGATTCTGGAAGGATCTACTGCATTAAGCTAAGGGCTAAGTGAAATTATTAGGCGTGATAGTCTTTCAGGCTTCCAGGGATCAGCTTCTCCGTTCGGGTTTTAATATACACGATTACGCGCTTCTCGTTCGCCTAACAAATTTATCCGTCGATTCCCGGCATCGAGACACCGGGGAAGACATGTTTTCAGACCGAGGTGACACGCTGTTGCACGAAAAATACTATACCCCGAACCTGCCACAGTTTTAGATTTATTGGAATATTCTTGGAATTATAAAGACACTTCTTTGTTGGAAACTATTAGTCCTTTGCACTGGAAGCTATTTCGAAAATCCTAAAGTGCCTTAGAGTCAAGTACACACAATTAGATATCTTAAATTAGAACACATACAACTTAAATTTTATGATATCAAAATAAATGGATAACTTTAGCTTAGGAAATCAGAAATTTTTTTTTTTTTTTTTTAATGCAATCCTGTAGATTTTGACGAGAAAATGCCGAAAATTCGTGTTTTAATCCTAGGAGGTCACTAGTTCAAAAGTTATACGTATGTAGGATTTTCAATGTTTTTCCTAGATAGCAACAGGAGCAAAATATTGTGTTGGTTTGTGTTCGGTTTCTTGGTGGGTCTGTGCGGAGGCCCCCATTCATGCTAATGGTTAAAGATTGCAAGTTATATTTACAACTTTTTTTTCATTTATGTGTACGGAAAATATATTTCCTCTTAAACATTGGTGTCATTACATACCAACATGGCGGTGCCCTTACCTGTCAAAATTGCTGAAAATTTTACATCTTTACACTCGCATAACTTTTGAACTAGTGATCTCCTAGCATTGATACAGGATTACATAAAAACAGTTAAAAATTTTTGGTTTCCTGAGGTAAAGTTTAGTCAAATAAATTGTACAATTTTTCTGAGACAATGTGTATCACTTTCAGCTGTCGTTTTGAGGTAAGAAATTGTCAGACTACTGTGAATCAAGCAACTTGATATCTTGTATATAGAGTCATTCATTTTCCAAGAGAATACATACTAATTTTGATGCAAACATTTTCAATATTCCTCCTATTCTTATATTATTCTTGCAATGTATCAATTTAAAAGAAAACATGTACCCCGCGTGTGTTCAGTTAAACGAGGTCACACCGTGCACGAAATTTGACAGACTAGCATTCTAGAATCGTGGATGGCTTCAAGGAGGTTCTACTTCCAAAGGGAGTAACGCGGCGGTAGCAACGCATTGTTGGAATCACCGCCACTTCGCCACTCTGTACCGCCACGATACAATTTTGCAAGGACATTTCCGAGACGTTACGCTTTAAGAAAACGCGATAGAACATTCGTCGTTTTTGTTCGTGCAAAGGAGAACAGCCCCTTAAGCAGTTCCTCAGCGTTCGTTCGAGGAACATGCTCTCTCACGATTCTTGAAAGTGCTCTTCACTAGACCTGGCGGAAGACAGCGCTGGCTTGTGTTTGCAGGACACGTAGAATCGCGAGCATCGGCGAGGTAAGTAGTCTTGCTCACAACGAATTTATTCCTCTACACGAAAACGTGTTTCTGGGAGACTCGAGTTGTTGGAACAATCGACGGGCGCGCTTTCTCGAGTAGGATAATATCGTTTCGTACGAGGGAGAAGATGCTTTCTGTGTAAAAATTACACGGCACAATAGCGTCGATTGGCCCGAGCAGGTTCTAAAGAGAGTCGAACTGCTCGATACAATACACCTTTTGCATATTGTCCATCACCGAGCCCGAATTTCTCGTTGCTCATTGTTCGGCAAAACGAACGGCCTGCACGCTGCAATTTCACGTCTCGATACTCGATACTGCTATCCGCGAAAGCTGACGCGCAATTTCGCGGTGAAATCGGCATTTCGTAGTCGCGAAAAATTGAAAGAAATCCTACAGGGACTCGCACGTGTTCCCGCGACCCTCGACCCCGATATTTCCGCCAAGGATTTTTACGAGAGCCGCGTGTAACACCGGGGGACGCGCGTCGCTTAATAACTGAGGGGTTCGGAGACTGTATACTCTTTTATAACTCTGTTTCAATCATGAATCGAGTCGTCGGGATGGATGATGGTGCTCCGACGATGACCTGTTCCGATGACCGGGCTCGTAAATTCGGGCCGGAAGACATTAGGGTCGCCGACGATTGAGGCTAAGTGCGCGATAACGACACGACGGGATTAGGCCTAATATAGTGGTGCTGCGCTGTGTGAAACTGCCCTAGAGGTGGGTGCTTGAACAGGGTTCATTTGCTGTAGTGAATTGATGCAGACCGAAGGTGTTGGATAGGTAATTTTTCTATATGTATCATACTTTTCTTAGCTTGGTGTGTGTATTAATTGCGGAGAGTACAATAGAGCTTTGAATAATTTTAATACATCGAGTAAGTTCCATTTGATTTAACGGATTGATTTATTTCAGGTCTGGTACATTGGAAGGGCCTGGAAGTATTTTTTGACAAATCCATAGAGTTTTAAATGAAAGTGTATTACCGTTCGAAGGTTTGGAAACAGTTACTGTTTTCAATTAAACAAACTAAAACTCGTTTCCTGAGAACACATTTTATAAATTGCTTGCTTTATTTAATGCTGCACACAGTTAGTCGAAATAGTCTCCATATTAACTCTCAGAAGTAGAGTAATTTTTTCAAAAGTGGACCAAACGACTCGACTATTTTTTAAAACTTACAAGGATTAGAACAGAAATCACTTCGTGTGTAGCTCGATTTACCAAAGGTCTGATCGCTCAGAACAAGTATGTTTTGATGAGTCCATGGTCTCTTTGATCCTAGTTCAGAATTTAGTGTAGCAGAGTTCTGAAGAACTCAAATAATTAGAATAGAATCGATTTGATCTGTAAATTCTAATTTTTGTCAGGATTCTAGAATCCAACATCCTGGTCCACCGCATCGAGGAACATATTCACGATGTGGGTAGCCTGTATGAGTTATTATATTGAACTTCGGCCGCCTACACGCTCATTCAGGACTCCGATGCCGCGTGCATAGTTCAGCATACAGGAAACAGGAGTGCCCAGGGAGGACTTTTCAACGGCTACCTATTCAGAAAGGCTATTTCACAACTTTGTTTCGAAGAGAAATTCAAGGGCTCCTGGGATCTAACTCTCCAGCGAGAGCCCCTACTTCCTCTCCCCTCTCTTTATATGGTTCTCCTAAAAGCTTGGTATATGCTTGATTTATAAAGTGTACTCACGCGAACCCATTCGGGATTCAGAGACAACATATGGAACAATCTCGGTATCGACGTAGTATACACTGAGATTTCTAGTGGCCATACTGAATGTAATCATTTAGAATGAATAACCGTATGCTGTACCACCTGGGCTCCTGAGGCGATCAAGAAGTATCAGATAGCATTTCTGAGAGTGTCGACAGATGTGTAGGAAAGAAAGGAAAGAGAAAACTCGGTTGGACAAAGTGGAGCAGCTCGTATGATAGATAGTCACCCATCCTTTGGTCCAGGAAGTAAGCTGCTTAACCTTTAGAATTCTTACGTGACCACTATGCTGTGCACATTACACAGATATCTTGAATGCATTTGTTCAATGCAAGAACCCATGCGCAAAACTAATTTAATCTCCTTATTCAAATTAATTTCAATTTTATTCCCGTCCAATTGACAATATTCAATTGACTTTAACCTCGTGAAGAAAACTCGTATAACAATCTACCTAGGCTCATTTTAAAACTTGATTCCTCGGCTCTCAGCACAAAAATTTTTACCTTGCGTAGGGATTTAAAACCCGGAGGCACCTTCGACTTCACAAATCGAACTCCTTATGATGCATCTCGGACTGCGTTCGAAGTGCAATAAAAGGGCCACAAAAAAATCGTACGTCAACTATTGATACATGGTTGCAAAGCGGAGACTTCGAACTATAATTCCACCTTAATTTCAGTCGGGGAAAAAATTGTTTACGTTCTGTACGGAGATTTGAAGTTGTAACATTTTTGGAGAGTGGTATCTTTACTTTTCCGCCTGCTACGTGTTTCGAAAAAAATGTATGAATAAAGTGAGCTCGAGATTGCGAAAGCTGATGGATTATGCTTTAAAAAGAGCCTAGGCAGACTTCTGTACGATTTTTTTTTTCACGAAGCTACACCAGTAGGAGTATCGACAATATGCTATGGAGATGTTCCATTGAATTCTAAGCGTTTCCAGGCTTCCCCATCGATGCTCAAGTTACTCTCCAACAGCGACAAACTGGAACATGTTTATTTCGAGAGCACAGGTTTCACTATCAATTACGTCGCGCCGGTGGAAATACAACAATAACAACCAAACTAGTTATTACGTCGAGCGCGCTATACAGAGGGTAGCGCGAACGAAAACACAAAAGATTGATCGATGTACAGAAAGCTGAATGCTTCGACAAGCCGCATAGCTCCTGTACACGCTAGCTGGCAAAACCGGGCGCGAACGTGCACGTATATGTATGCATAATAAGCCTATCAGTGTCGCCGTCATGAATGCAAAAGCGTCGCAATTTCTTTGGCTTTGCCTTATGTATCGAGATGCGTCGATCGGTCCACGATGCAGCGGATTGGAAGGCTCCTTAGGTCGGTAAAAAAAGAAAAATATTACGTATCGTATCGACTGGGTCGAAAGTGGTGTCATTTTCGGATCCCGGATTCCCGTGGAATTCATCTGGTTGAATTCCAGACGAGTTTTCACAGCCTTCGAGCGTGAAAACCGGGCTTTAGCGGAAACAGACTCGTAGAAGCGTTTTCCGTCCCCCAGGCTCTCGAGTTAATCTATTCGAGGACAGTTAACCGAGATAATTGGCGGCTCCGCTGCGTAACAAACGCGGGGAACGCGTTTCCTTGGCGAGTCCTCTTTCTACGTTTCTCTGTTGTCCTATCTTTCCGCGACAGGATTTTCGTTAATTGAATAATTCGCCTTCGAGACCAAATGATGAGTCCGCCGGATCTGTAGCGTTTCGTTTTCTATGGCACTGCTGTGATTAACACGCCAATGACATCGTTTGACGCGACGTTATTGCACCCCTGATGCGTAAACAACGCACCCCGAATTAATTAATTAATTCTCCGCCAGCGGAAATTATGATGGCAACGTGATGGGTGGTCCGATCGTGTTGCGTCGAACGAAAAGACGAACGAAGCTGTTCGTAGGTGCAGCACGGAAGGACTCTCTCGTTTGCGACTCAGAGAAAGTCCTATAACGAAGCGTGAATTTTATTCTCGACGAGGAATTTCTGTTGGAGACCGAGGACAGGGATTTTCGCAGCAGACGAGTCGCTGCTTTGGACTTTGACGACTGCTGGATTTAAATGAGGGAGAGGGGGATAGAGACGTGTGGAGTCGTAGAACGTCATTTCTTAGGTCAAAATTTATGCAAAGTCCTCCCACGAAGCGGGAATTTTTGTTTTAGACGAGGGAAATCATTTTTGGAGAAAAAGAATTGATAGTGTGGACTTTGATGGCTGCAGGATTCAAATGAGGAGGAAGATTGAAGTCGTTCGGAGGCGTAGAATGATCCTTACTCGGTCACAATTTTAGGAGAGTCCTTCAACGAACAGTGAATCCTTCTTCCCGCAAGGAATTCCTGTTCTGAAGTAGAGAAACAATTTTTGGAGCGGAGGAATCCCCACGGGCTGTACATTAGAAGAGAGCTCAGTTTAATGATTTTCCCTTCGTCACACCCTGGAGAAAGTCCTGTAACGAACAATTTCTGGAGGCGACGAATCGCTGCAGAATACAAATTAAAAGAAAACATAAGAGAGAGAAAGAGAGCTCTTTAACGAAGTGTGTAATTTTTGTCCTCGAAGAGAATTCCAGTTTCATGGGAAGAATACAATGTTTGGAACAGGGGAGTGCAGAATTTAAATTAGCAGGAAGATCGTAAATGTTGAGACATGTTATACAGTTTAAAAGTTCTTCTTCGAAGCATTTTTATTTTCCGAGAGGAATGTCTGTTTTAGATAAGGGAAGGGATTTTTTGGGTCAAAGGAATCGCTGTTTTGGAGTCGGATGATTTCGAGATTTAAATCAGGAGGAAGGACGCAAATGTTTGGAATCGTAGGATGATCTTTCTGTCGAATCGTTTCGCAAGACGACGCGAAGTCGCCGCAAACGTCGTAAAGATTTTAACGGCACCGGAGCTTTTTCCCGCGCGAAATGCACCGTGTGATCGCGTCGGGGGGGGGGACCGCTAATTGGGTCACCGGTAAAATAATCAGTCGCGGGACACATGGCCCCAGCCGCGGCTCGCCAAGTATCTCTCCTCGAAGTCGGACTTGTAAATAATTCCAGACTGCCAGATCAAACTGAGATAGATCTCCGAACAATTTTCGCGTCGATCCTCCGGCATATTCCAACTAATATTAATTCCCCGGTCTAGAAACGGTAGTTCTAAACGGCTCTCGAATTGGACGAGTTCATGACTTTCCGCTCGCTCCGAGCACTCGTTTACGCAACCGTAAATTATGCAAGAATTTTAAAGAGCTCGTTTGTTAAGGTAAACGCGGGCGTAAAGCTCGAAAGTTACCGCGGCCGCTGAAAAGTTGAGGAACATCGGAGATAAAGTGCAACGCCATTTATCAATCACGAAATTTCAAACCGGGCCGGTGTCGGCGTACCAATGCTCGAAATTCCACGAATTTTCGCGTGGCACTGTTAGATTACGGTGTGACCTGTCATCAATTATTTTTCAAATCGCCTCGCGGTACCCATGAAGAATGCAATTTAGATCGGAATTATGAGATGTGTGCGACACGAAAAGAAATTAATGCCGCCGGTGTGTTATGTAAATTCCACGTTATCGTCAACTATATTATCTTGGCTCGTAATTAATCGTAAGATTATCTTGGTGGACGAACGTCGTCGCCACGAACGAAGGAAACGTGGATCGCACGGGGGTCATACTCTTGCAAATAAGCCTATCCGCGATCTAACAATGCGTGAAAAAGTGGCGCGGCAACGTTGCGGCTTTTCAGGAAAGTTGACTGCTTCAGAACCGCAATAAAGGCGATAGGAGCCGTAGTTAGCTCTGCAAACGTTTGTACGGTGCCACAGGCTTACCCACTTCTTTGCTCGCCGGCTTTGTCAACAGTTTGGCCGACTGGGCTGACCAATATCGGTTTTTACTCCTTGAGCGACCGCCGCCGCCGTCGCTGCGCTCGAGATCCTTGTGCGATTTCCCGCCTCCGTTAATTATTATTCGGATCGCCCATTATGTCCTCCATTAGCAGGACCATAATAGCGCGGTTTCGTTCACGTTACTGCTGCAAATAAGAATTCCAACCAGTCTAAAATGCCAGTACCATTTCTACGTTATTATTACGTTATCCTGAAGGTCCCCTCGCACGTCATAATCGTTACAATAAAATTCTACTCAGTTAAATTGAAATTATTATCTCGGTTTTCAAAAAATAGTCTTCTTGTAGTGTATTTATCTTGTTGTTATATTCATTTTTAAAAACAATACAAATTCAAAGAAAAATGCATTTACTTTCTGGCCAATACTTCTGGCTCCAGCATATCGATTTATGTGGTTCCATTAAAATCAAGCTGGCACAGTATCGACTTCCAGATGATGTAGAAGACTTATAAATTAGTGTAGACTGTCCTGGAATATCGGAGACCGCGACCAGAATTTGCGATACGTTCGCACAAAGTAGTTCTCCGATATGTACCTTTATATTGTATCGGCTGTTAAAGGATTAATTAAATTATTTTACGAAGTATATAGTTATTGATACTAGAACGAAACAAATTGTCCATTTCATAGCAGAAGATCATATCTAAAATCAGGACAAAATTTTTGTAAAACAGCCCTTCACGATCCAGAGAAACAAGCTAGAAAATATACCGAGCATAGTTCATACGTGTTAGAAAATTCCATTTCCCCGCTTCCCACGCACAACGAACATGAAAATCCGATTTTCAAAAACGCAAACTCTCAACTTTTCTGGGCTATTCAGTTATATCAATATTTAAATTGGGAAAATAAATCGCAATCTATGTAAGCTGTTGATAGAAAATTGCCGAGTACATAGCCAAGCGGAATTTGTCGCGCGAGGGTTAATTAAAGTGACACTTCCTAAAACGTTCATGAAAATAACATCGCCCATGATGATATTAAATTCCCGGGACCTTTGTTTGGGACAACGCTACTTTTTCACAGGTCGAATGTGTGTTTCACCATTACCATAAATTATATTATTACGTTATTATCATAAAATCCGTCGGCGCAGCGTGCCGCGGAACGAGTTCGTCGAGCGACGTGCCGCATCAAACATTTGCTTAAAGCGTTACAGCGGCGTTACGGTGGAAAATGCAAACTTTTTGCAAACAAAGCGAGCCCCGGGGCTCCGTAAATAAAGCGCGCGCGACGCGTGGCGTGGCGTAAATCCCCGAAGAAAATATTCATCCCTCGGAATTGGGTTGTGTTTCGCCGTGCCGACAATGTGACGCGATTATTTCGTTTGGCGGACGGTCCGCGACAAGTCTCGCGAAACGTTGCGAACTAGCACACGCGAAGAATGGGGGAAAAAGAAGTAAACGAGCCGGCGTCCACTCGTCGTTTAACCCTTTCGCTACTACGGGCGACTATAGTCGCCCTGCATAAGATGCCACTCAGGTACTACGGGCGACTTTAGCCGCTCTGCATAAGTTGCCGCGTATTGGATATACAGTCGGTTCAAAGTTTAATAAAAAGTGATTATGTTTAATAGTTATAAATATTTGAATCTGTGAAGTTTTTTTTCAATAAACATCGTCAAACGAACTCGGTAAACGCGGCCGCTGACGATCTTACTCGAGTATCGTGCACATTTTTGGCGCGGCGGCCCGTATAGCGGGAGCGTCGCGGCGGAGAAGTTGCCCGTAGCGAAAGAGTTAAGAATGACTGAAAACGGGAACGCCGAGAAACGTCGCGTGGCTTTGACGTCGAAACGTTTGTGTTCCGCAGAGTTTTTTTTTATTCCCCTTGCGAAACGGTGGAGGGAGGAGAATGGGAGCGCGTGGGAGCTACAAAATGGAAAGGGATCGAATTAATTAGAATCACTGCGTTTCTCGAACCCTCTCCTACCCCGCGACCAGGCGAAGCGTGGAATCGATAACTCGAGTAACAGTAATACCCGGTAAATCGAATCAGCGTTCCATGCAGTTACCGTGAATCGATACTACCTAGATTCATCGCGGTTGAATGTTTCGTCCGACCATTTTCTAATCATCAACGGAACCTCGAACCCCAAAACGAACGGAAATTGTGTTAGCCCCCGCCCCGGTGGGAAAAAAAGAATCGGAACTAGCCGAAATTCGATTCTGCCATGCACCGGGGTGTAAAGTTATCCGGTTCCCGTGAAACTGGACAAGTTTCCGTGGACCTGCTCGTGGTTTCTGCTCTGGTCAGAAATTAAAAATTCCAAGGGGATGGGCGCTAGAACCCTCGCATATCGAGTGGATTCCTCGGCGTGTTGCGAATTTTAATTACATTAATGGGTCGCGATGTAACTGAGAACTCTACTCGCTTCGGAGTTGCATTCAATTATTTAAATTGCGGTGGAGCGGTGAATGGAAAGCGCACAGCATTATTTAACACTTAGATCTGCTTGTAATGAGTCGCTTCTGGTCTATTCTGTGCCTGGGATAATTGTGCAGTGACGAGCAGAAAGTGGGGAGCGTCATTGAACATTTCGAATCAGTCTGGAAAGGACAATTTTTGGTTTAATCGACTTAAAAGTGAAATATCTTGTAATATCGCGTTCCATTTCGGTGGTATGTTTGCATTGTATACAGATACGACTAGCACGAATAAACAGATGCTGTGAGAGATGGCTGACCGTGATCGAATGAAATCGACAATATTTATATTTGACCGAACTGGATTAATTGAAGCGTACTCTGTATTAACCGACGTGTTTGAAAAATGTGTAACGTTTCGTGAAAATCTCTGTACACGAAGATGTTTATTCGTTTGGATTTTTGGGAATTTTCGTTAGCTGTACCAAATCCGAATGATAACTTTTATCGATAGTAGAAAAAAATTTTTAAACGACGCTCTTGTGGAGGAACACCTTCGTTGTTTACTGTCAAGACATGCAAACGGAAATGCTCACTAATTTAAACTTAATACCAGCTAAAAAGCTACCTTCTGGTAAATCTAAAGTATGACATCCCCGAAACGTTCCAAATAAATCCTTCGAATTCTATCGCCCATTTAAAAAAAGTGCTTTCATGCAAACACTTTTATTGTTCAGTATAAAGAAAGCAAAAAATGCTCAGCCCACGAACATGAATGTATTGCCAACTGAAGAACCACCCTGTATTAAATCTAAGAAATCACATCTCGAAAACGTTCCAAATATATCCTTCGAATTTCATTTCTCATCACGGAAAGTGCTGGCATAGAAACACATTTATTGTTCAGTATACAGAACACAACAAAAACGCTCAGCCCGCGAATATTTTATTTCCAGCTAAAGAACTGTCCCGTACAAAATTTAAAAAGTCCCACTCCCAGAACGCCGATATAAATCGTTTAAATTCCATTGCCCAATGAAGAAGGTAGTAAGGAATGGATCGTGCAGCAAAGATTAATTAGGGGTTCGATGAGTTAATGAAAGTTCACCGACCGGGAAGAAGCGTCTAAGAGGGGAAGCAGGTGTGCAAGATCATTGGTGCAGCTCCCTGGGGCAGTGCAGAAGATCGTGAGACGAATGTTTTCGCAATTATGGATGGCCAGGGGGTGTTTCTCGATGCGGAGGGGTTGTTTCCCGTCGGCGGATCATCCCTGGAAAAATATCGGGAACAAAACCGGCTCGCGGCCATTTCTGTGCGAGGGTGCCGAGCATAAACGCTAAGAGGGTGGCTGGTATAACGAGTACTTGCTCCTGACCGTTGACGGGGAAACTACCCCCGCTTTGTCGGGTCAACGTGGATAACGTCACTATAGCCGCGCGAAACCAGTGTTTCGAACCTTGGTATTAATCGTAGTATACACGGGGAAAGCGCGTGCCGATATTTCGATATTTATGACATCCGATACGGTCTGGCTGTGTATTAATATAAACGAAGGGTATAATGGCGTCGCATGCGGGTAATTAAACATGGTAATACAAACGGGAACGCTAATTACCGGGTCACCGGAGGCGCGAGAAACATTCGAATCGATCTCACACCGTCATCCGTTGACGTTCCAGCGACTTTTACAGGAGGGAAATTTGACATTAACGTAAATGGACTTCCAATTCGAATTTCGCGGACCATTTACATCGGGAAATAGATTGTTCCCGGATTGTTTTTGCGGTTCGGAAACACGTATGCTCGTGGAATCGGTCCTGGAAACAATCCCCGGTAAAAACGGCAGGGTTCGTCTCTACGAAATCCAAGAAAAAAAGTGAATTACTGCATAACTTCTTGTCACCGTAGGATTGTTCTGTCGGATGAACTTCGATCGCTTCAATTCCTTACACTCGACTGACATCCTTGTTTCGTAAAATCTGTATCAATTATCCCATATAAAAATAGAGCAATCATTCCCCCAAATTTCTAGGAAATGGTGGCTCACCATCCTTTTTGCTTCATTTTCGCGTCTCCTGGGAATTCCAGACAACAATCATGTCTCCCGGAGCCTCGCAATGAAATCCTATCGGGGTTACAAGTAAATTCAACCAGAAGGAATGGATCGAATTGAGACGAGCGTAATTCGCGAGACGACTTTTGATTCGTTCGATGAACCTACGTCAGCGAAACCACCTGCCGAGGTATTTACAATTCAGACCAGTCGGTATTCCCCCAAATCCCATCGATTCCCCGCATAAAATCGCGGCCGCGTTCCTTATCGCGGAATCGAGGGGGAGACTCGACGCGGGTCACGTCAACCATCGCGTAAAATTGAATTTCCCGATATGTGAACCCGGCTGAATTATTCGATCACCGGGGAAAGCTTCTTCGCAATTATGGTGTATGGCGCTACAACGACTGAGTATGCTCCGTAACGAGGTAAATCTTAGAAAAATTCAGCTGGAGGAGCATGATGAAATTTCATTCCCTCATGTTTGTAGGAAAGTCCTTTTCCCAGAGTATTGCACGAAATGTATTACATATTTTACAAAGCATCGTTGTTGGCGGTATACTACATTTTAACGTCAAGAAAGATTTTTTATATGAGCAGCGCATTAAAGAAAGATTTATTTTGGAAAGTCGCAAAAAGGCATCTTCAAACATTTAAGTTGAAATTTCTGTCGGTGTAAACGAAGTGTAGAGAAGAACTTTAGTATGATCTTCGCTAACTTTGATCGCAAAAACTATCGGAATTTGAAAATTACCGTGTTTGCCTGAAGCAAGTAGAAACGGTAAGTCATAGTCAGACGTGACAGTATGATATTTCACCTTCAGGAGATTGAAACTGTGTGATAAGGTAATTCTACTGCGTCGAGTAGAATATCCATTTATAGTCGGACGCATCGGAGAAGCGTTGCCTAATCTCTGGTAGATTTAATAGGTCTTTGAAGTCGATTTTCATCAAGGTAGTGAAATAATTTCGTCTTCAAAGCCTTTGAAGCTCGAGCAATAACATTCTACTCGGCTAGGTAGAATATCTAGCCAAGGCCAGATCAACCATAGGAATTTAATTTAATTCCTCGGAGTGTATAAGAATTCATTAACATTCCGTCCCTAAATCGTCCGATACTGTACATTAACATTCCGGTAGATTAAATAAATTATATCCAGTCACAGTCAGACTAAACGGAGGACTTTATTCAATTTTCGGAATATGTAAAAATGATTTAGAATCAATTTTTGTCGTCGCAGTAATTTTTTGTCAGTTGATTCGATGCATTTGTGGTAAAATTAGTGGAATTTAAACCAATCTATTATTTTCAGCTTGTTGAAAGTATCAAAATAAGAATGGAATACATATTTGGCTCCAGCTTCTTGCAATTGGCGGAGATAATTTTTATTTTGCATAAAATTCCGCAATCTACTAATTACTATCATCAGTTCAAATAAGTAGAGTTAGTAGACCATGATCAGACACGCCAGTAGAAAATTGCACAATTTCCAGTGCATTTCGTAGAACTTTAAAGCGAATTTTAATAGAAACGAAGCATCCTCCGGTAGTCAATAACAACGTTATAATAACCGACCCCTTTTTATTCTCGATCAAGGATTCCCGATACATACTGTACCACGCGAAGACCGCGTACACGTCCATCCCTGTCGAAGCATATTGCTGAGACAATAGAGTGTTGTAGAGGGTTCCCGTCAGCCTCGGGGTGTCTGGAAAAAGGTTCCGAAGCAAACCACATCCCGCTAAACGGAAAGGAGGATGGAAAGCCCTGACATCCGCCCAATATCTTTGTTTTCACTTTGGCACAATATTTTCCAAACTGAAGCCGAAGCCAGCGAAAAAATAATAATCTCAACCAGCCCCAGCCTCAGCTGTTTTCCAAACAAATCGTGTCATCGAACAACAACATTAACCAATTATAAAAGTCCAGAAAATTATCAAGAGAACTGTATTTTCCCTCTAACAAATTCCCCAGTGCAAGCTGCAGTAAAACAAAGCAGAATTCTTTGAGAATGCTTGATAAGATAATTAATTCTTGAATTAAAAATGATTGAAGCATTCACAACGTATTAATGTTATTACGAATATTTCCCAAGGCAAGCTTGCTGTGCACGGGTAACAGTGCAACGTCGAAGGATAACTCGAATCATCTGTTACGTCTCTCTCATCGCGAAGGGACACCGGTAAACTGGCTAAACTGGCGCTGTCAGCGAGGCGAGACATTTTAATATCGCTCTTAACTCCGCCGTGAGCGCTATGTCTCCGGATTAATTTTGCGGTCGCCGTTCGTAATTGAAGAAATTGCGCCGCGAGCTGTGCTCACGGTTCCGCGAAGAAACAGCGGAAACAAGTGGCGGCTACTGAGAACGATGGACTCTAGTCGATGAAAAGAAGATTGTTGTAAGGCCAACGGTGGGTTGGGGGCGGCGATGAAAATTGGTTTTCCAGGAAGTTGCGCGGCCGACTTCCACCGAGATCCATCGCGATGAACAAGTTTCCGGAAGCCGGTTTGATTACGTGTGTACTCGCCCCAGCAGAAAGAACAAGGAGCAGGCGAGACCTCCATGAGAAACGCGCGACTCACTTCGCGAGCATGAAATATTGCCGCGCGTTGACAGACGGAAATGCAGAACATGTTGACGGGTCTCAGACTGTCTTATTATTGTCTTAACTTGCGTGGAACGTCGCGGGAACTCTTCGCTTCCCGTTGTAATTGTTTCCAAAATGTTCCATAGGACGACGATTTGTATTTCGAAATAAGCAAGTCGCCTTACAGCGACAGAAAACTGAAGTGAAATATCGGTGCGGGTCAGAAATGACCCCGGCATAGGCCTAGAACTCTTAGGAGTCCGAGTACAACGAAGCACGTGGTAGTTTCACGCGAAATGTTTGCGTAAATATGCAAAATGAGGTAGCGCATATTCTCTGGTAACGAATTTCGTCACAGAGGCCACAATTTCATGCTCGCGATACTTTGTGATGATTCAGGAACCAAGCCTTTACCGCTGCGAGCGAGAGTTGACTAACGAGGCTGATCATTAAATGTTTTTTCTACTTGCCGCGAGCGCGAGCGTACATCTAAATATTTTCACAAAAGTAGCGGGTCGCGACTACACTTTTCCTACATTTTCTGTCTAGCTTTTTTCCAAAATCATCATCGTTCGTGTTTTATCTTACATGCAATAGGAGCGCAGCATTTGAGACAATGCTCATGCAGCTCGGATCGTTGCACGTCCGCGCACATGTTCCGTGTCCGTTGTAGAGTGATCGATGCTGCTTCGTAGCTCCAATCAACGCTTATCCGTCAGGATTCGTGGAAATGCGGTTAATTCTCCTCTCAAGACGGGCTGCTCGAAACATTACGGAACACGAAGACGTCGGAACAATCGGTGAATGCCGAAGTCAAATAAACAATCCACGCGATCCAGAAGTTTCGAGCGGCGGCTGCCTATACGACGCGTGTCTGAACAAACATGACGTCCTCCCCAGCGAATATTCGCTAACAAAGGCCTCGACATATATCTGATAATCAATGGCAAAATGGTTGTCCATTCAACAATCGCTTCTCGAAGTTCGTTCGGCTTGTACAGCAGCAAGCTTTATTTTCTCTAAAATTTATTCTTTTGTATTCGGACCGATGAAGTTGTCTGTCTGTTTATTCAGGAAATACATAAATAACAGGACTGTGTGATCGGTTTTTCAATTTCAACAATACGCTGAATCATTTAATAAAAACTGAGACTATTCAGTGGAGATGCCGTAGATTGTAGATTTCATGAATTCATGATAGAAATTATTGTTTAAAACGATTAATTTGTTGAAATTAATGGAAGAAGAAATACATTTTTTTTAGTCGTTAATTCCAACAAAAAATGTTGGTCTTAAAAATCCTCAGTCTAATAATGAGAATAAATATCAGCTTCACATCAGGCTCCTTAATAAGTGGATCTAACAGCAAATGAAGTATTTACGTACACAAGCAAATGTATAAGACAATAAGGATAACGATAAAGAGAATAAGCAAGATCCAACGAGTCTGATCAAAACAGCCTGAACCCCTGTCGTTGTTTTGAGTTCAAACGAAGGGTGTGCCATTTCCAATCTAGCAGGCTGACGCCTCGAATTGCTTAATAAATTTCAGCTCCCCTAAAAGATATACCTTTTCCAGTTCACCAGATACGTATAATAAATTCTGACTCCCCGAGAATCTGTTCCAAGATTTAAAATCGATCTAGCAGTCTCCGTCAGCGTTTCGTGGGACAAGATCGCTCGGATTTGGGAGGTTAGGTGAAAATCGCGGATCCGAAAGATCAAAGCTGCCTGGGCCGAGCGGACTCGCCTCGGAGCAAGTCGAATAGTCTGGACTGACAGCGGTAATAGTCTGGTATCGGTGCTGGTCAGGGAACGGGTAATTTCCTACCACATATCAGATCGATCTGCTGGGAAACAGAGAACGGTTCACTGGATCTCGTGGTGTGTCTCCACCGGACCGACGTCTTCTCCCGACACTAGATTGTACCTGTTGGCTGGGATCCGTCGATCAATTCCGTCGAGGATTCTCTTTCAATTCCATGAGCGTTGACGACGTACGGTCGATCGGCAGAGTTGTCCTGGATGTCAGAGCCTCTCGATCCTTGTTATCATTTTGCGCCATCATTAATATCGGCTTTCGCCTGTTGTTGCCGGCGGAACGTAACGGCTGGTTATGTCACCGATCGTCCAATGAAAAATGAGTGGCACGCCAAGTGAACCATGGAGCATCTCTTTGACGCGAGTTCCTCTAATTATCGCCGCTCGGAACGCTCGTCGCGATTCTAATTGCAACTGCAACTTTCACAACAGCGAATAAAAATTTACGTACTCTCCGAACGAGCCCCGACAGGTGGAACAAAGTTAAAAACTAATTTTACCTACACAAGATTGATTCTGTTACGCAGAACGCCTCGACCTACGTCGATCTAAATTGGACCTGACGGTCTTGAAATTCTGAAAAAATGGATGGACTGCTGATGCTATCGAGGCGTGGCTATATTCTTTACAGGAACATTCGTCCATAAAATAATATCGCGAGGTGTTAAGTCCCGACGACCATTTCTCTAGCAGAAAGCTCCCGTTACTTATCATCTGGTTCGTAGTAAAAGATTCTCGACGATCTCTCGGAATGCCAGTAAAAAAAGCTCGGAAAGTGTCCCAGCAGCAATTCAACCTTCCTCGACGAAAGGCTCTTTTCTCGTAGAACGTCGAAGCTGTCCATTTCTCTCGCAATAACACCGTGCGCATTATGAAAAATACATTCGCCGAATGCTACGAAGGATCACCAAGGATCGACGGTGTCATTTTTGGTCCCTGGTTTTCAGAGAGGCGTCGGAGAAGCCAGCAGAGAATTTATGGAAATCCCAGCAAGCTTTTATTGCCAGGATTCCTGTTCATCGGCGCGGAAAAAGGGGATCCGTCGAAGTTTTCCTCGGATATTAGCTACGATCATTTATTTCCTTAGGCCTGAGCGAGCGGGTAACGCGAGAGCATTGCGCTCGTATTATCTCAGCAGATCCGAGTCAGGAATCTCGATTGTTCTCGTCTTACTCAGTGTCGATCACATTTCCCTTCAACACTCCCAGCCACGAGATTCTGAAGAAAAAACAAGACGCTCTTACACGAATTATTCAGGTGTCTCTAAAGCTCGTTTTATTCTTATGCGAAAGATGCAGTTCAGAATGGTTTCCTGGAGAAGCAGAATATTTAGAAACATTAACAGAGATCGTGCTGTATTATTCGTTTGCAAGTAGAATTTTATTTAACTTCTGGACTATGTGAAAATTGTTCTCAATCGATTTTCATCTATATAGTAAAATATTCCTCCTTCAAGTCCTTTGGAACCGAGCAACAAAATTCTACTGAACTAAGTAGAATACCCAGTTATGGTCAGACTTGCCAGAGGAACTTTGTTTAGAGCAATGAAACGCACCTATCTCGAAAACAAAGTTCATTTACTCGTTCTTCTATTCGAGACGTTCAATCACACAGTATAATGTAACGTTCTGACCTGTTATTCTTGAGTTTCCATCAGCTATAGCTCGACCTAGCGAGGCGCAACATTGTCTAAGCCCTCGGCAACTTCTCGATCAGGTTCGGAACGGAACGGGCACCGTATTTTTTCCCTGGGGGGCGCTTTCCCTTTATACTAACCGTATTTGCATACCTTTCCCCGCCCTTTGCTCCCTCGAAGTGTTTGTTAAATCGTTTCCGAGAGTTTCGCTGCTGCACATTGTTCCACAGCACGAGCACCTTGAATCTTTCAAGGGAAGTTCAGCGAGGTGTCGTCCGAGGCGAGGCGAGACTCGTTACAAAATCACGATGTCTATGTATTTAGAGTGTGTGCCGGACTATGTTCAGTTTACGTTCGACCCGACGTAACCGCAAAATTTGTGCCCGATTTTAAACGTTTTAATTACGTTTGATGTGGCTAAAACTGTTCCCGTTGAGAACTGCTTTCTGTTGACTCGGGTTGAGTGCAACGTGAATTGTTATACATTTCTGGAATATGCGAACGTGTAAAATACGAGGAAATGTGTAGATTAATATATTACATATACCACATAGTACAGAGAATTTAATCAACATTGTTCATTCTTTTTTATTACAAAAAGTCTTCTAGTTGGTAAAAGAAATTCCTCCCTTATAGTTTTTCATACAATAGTCTATGTAAATAGAAATCAGCTTGAAGATATGCAATGATTATCTACTTATTCTGACACGATGATTTTTCCAGTCATCATCTCTGCTAGATCTGCGATTACAAGCTTAAATTTATGTTGAGTCCAAACTAGATTATGTTTTGTGCACGACTAGCGTAAGATTTGTGTTTTGCCTAAACTAGATTTATGCCAAGCTTTTGTTAGGTCCAGGGTGAATTTGTGTAAAATCTCTTCGTTTCGTGCCCATTAGTCTTCTGTCAGATCTCCATTGTATCTTCATTGGTATTGCATGAGATTTCTACAAGGTCTTCATTAGTCTTATGCGAAGTTTTTTATAGGCTCATACCCCTGATTGTGAGATTTAAAATGACTTACTCTGTTGAAATCAGGAATTAGATAAATCTCGGTCAGAAAATTAGCAAATAATAATTTTGTGTTCGTGACCTAGACTAGGTCTTAATTACGTCTTAATTAAAGCTAATTTCGTTGTAGCCAAGTATTTCCGTTTCGGAAAAGGGACTCGTGTCGTGTCTCTGCGGCGACCGCGAATTATAAGACGAGTTACAATATTCCGTCGGAAGTAAATGCTAAAGTGCACGTAACATAACGAAAATAATATACCGAGTCACGGAAACGGCCCGTAACTAAATGAGCTCCGTATTTCATTGCATTGTGTTAAGGAACAAAGATTCGATGGTATAAATCAGAGTTTAAATAGAGTAATTCGGGAAGATAGAAATGGTGTACCGGTAAGAATAGGTTCCGTGAACGAGCCAGGTTATAAAGTAACGTTTCGAACGAGCAAGGAAGGAAGCTACGGCTGCTTCCTGTAGAGTATCAATAATTTCTCAGTTCTTACTATGTTATCTTGCTGAATTCGCTCTTGATATTCAGCGTCTGTCCTCGCGACTTCTCCGCCCGAAAAAATAGTCTCGCTAAAAAATGAATGAAACGCCATGAACAAGAAACGTAACCGGACGCTCGGAAAGAACGCCAGCGAATTCTATTGTTGCGAGGCACTTCCATAGACCTAGTTTGCTTGTGATATACAGAACATCCGGGGACGGTGAAAATTGTACACGAAACGGTGGGAACGTGTCCGTTGGCCGTGAAAATTTGTCACGCTTTTCTGCGTTGCGTTGCCTATAAATAATACAGTGACGCGGCGACTTGATGACATATTCTGTCAACATCGCACACTTATGCGCGTTCACCGTTTCCCAACGTTCTTAGTAACAAAAATCGCGAGGATGGGCCTACACTATCATCTAGGCATATTAAATTCAAGTCTGACTGGTGGGAGTCTTTATTGAGCCAGTTTAGAAAGTTTGTTAATTCTCGGTCCGACTTGAGGCAGATTTTGGAGCATGTCAGGTGAAGGTCAGGGTATGCTAGGTTCAATATAGTTCTTGCCTGTGTTATGTTTTCCGTTGATTGGATCATGAACAGCTCTGTGCCGAATCTGACACAAGCGAGAATTGTATCTACGCTAGAATTGATCGGGAGAATGTCATTGCAAATTGATGTCTCTCGATTGTGTTTGAGAGCTGTATTAGATTCTGATAGACCATGTTAACCCCCTACGATTTATTTTACGTTTTCAGTGATTTGAACTTTTTTGTAATTCGTAATTTCCTTAACAAAGGAGGAAATTTGTTCAATTTCTTCAATAGCTGTACATTAACAACGCCAAAATAGAATTTTATTTCGGCTTAAAGGAAATTAATAACCTACAGATTCATTAGACTCTGTTCGGAATTTTCATCACGAGTATGACTCGATATCGTAGGGCAAGGGGTTAAGTGCACAGTAGCTCCAAATTGCGTGCAGAAAATTCTATGGAGGCCAATGTTAGGCTTGCCGTTAGGTTTGTTTTAGGTGCAAACATTTTGATAAGAATTTTTTCCGAGTTTCAGTAAGCTATCTCTTCGGTCACAGGCTAAGAATAAGCTCCGCGAGATGAGATACGTGCCCTAAACGCCGGAAGGAACGCCGAACGTTCGATCTGGTGCGGGTTAAATATATGAGGCTGTTCTCTCCCGCTGGAAATTTCGCGTAACTCGTTCGACCAGTTAGTGACCACCGGCCCCATAATTTGCGGGAACAGTATTTGAAGCGCCGGCCACGAACCATTTATAATGAACCGGCGAAAAACGTTTCGGGACGACCAGTCACAGTTCCCGGTGCAATTCCCTCGAATTCTCAAACAATCGCTCGTTCCGGAATCAATTAGAACCGGAGCAATTAAGGCGTCATGTTGGTCTGAAATTCAGCAGTGAACTGGGCTTGGCCTGTGGGATTGTCGGGATTTCAAAGGCTCGAGAAGCAGTTTCGCTTCCGACGGTCGTGCCTAAACGAAACCAGGAGCATCTGCGAAATTTCATGTTGGTCCAACGAACGACGCTTTTGGCGAAACGAACCTCTCGCATAGATTTATACGAGGACCGAATAGTTTCTCATAGTTTCACGTTTATGCGCCTGCCGCTGTAACGCGAATCCGCAGACACGAAGATTTCGTCTCGCTTCGTAGTTTATTGAAATTTTTTCTCCCGTACCGTCTCGGGAAAACACTCAACCCCTTTCCAGGGAACCATAAAAAATACCACGCTGCCATAAACGGGTATTAGGGTGGCCTCAGCAAGGGACCGTAACTAAATCACGCAGATAGCAAGCCAGGAGAAAAAGTCATCGAATATTCTCCGGAGAAGGGTCTGATACCTCTCGGCCCTTCTTGCTTATGAGTCCTCTGACAGGTACCGGACGAAATGTTTCTTGGAGACGACCCCACCCTTCGGGGCACGTGGCTTGACCCTTTGCCTTCCCTGCAACCGTTTTCATCGTTCTCTGCAACCGAGAAATCGCTCACTTGAATGAAAAAGTGAACTAAACAATTTGTCAACAAAATATTTCTATAACTTAACGAATTATAAGACGAAAAATCCGTCGTTTTAACAAGCTAGGTACTTCTAGTAATAATGGCGATTAAACGCTTAACCAGTTAGCTGTTGCGACCTCTAAATTGTGTCGCAAAAATTGACCAGTTAGCTATATTGACGAGTACGACAAAAAATATTGCCATTTCTTCATGACGAGTGTACTCGTCGAAAACAGCTATCTGGTTAATCATCATACGTATGATAGTCGATATACAGGGTGTTTGGTAACTGGTGGTAAATGGTCGACTTATTCTTTCATGTAGAATCACCCCCTTGTCGCTTGTACCACCAGTTACCAAACACCTTGTATACAATTTTATTCCGGTATAACACGACGCTTTCTATAAATTTTTCTAAATAAGAAAATCACTATCCCCTCTTCTTCGAAGGAAAACTGCAGAGTCTGAGAATTAAATGGAAATAGGGTGAATTTGGATTGGATATACTTGATCAATAAAAATTTTCAATATGTGCTCGACTGATGTAGGAAATGCCAAAGTTCTGAAGCATGTGGACAGCGCAGAACCGGAGAGAATTACCGCGCTCAATAACGGAGTGTCCGTTCACGAGCGGTCTTTATTCTCCGCGTTACCTTCGCGTTAAGTAGTTATTGCGTTCCCTCTGTTCGTCGGGTACCATATATCGGGAATGATGCGTCGCGTGTTTGTAGGGGCCCCGAGCAATAAAACAGCGGCCGAGTGGGGCGAAGTTTCGAGTAAAGAATAAGCCGCAGAGAAGGGGCTACTTTTATCTTCGATCTCGCGCGAGAGCCTTCGCGTTTATTATCCGTCGTTCGTCCGCGTTATTCGTGGAGCCATTTCGAAACGTTCTTATCTCACGGAGAGAGAAAGCCGCGAGCGCGACGACAGAAAGACAGGGAGAACGGACTAGGAAATTACACGGCCGTTTCATAGTCGTTAATTTAATTGAATAAAGTGATCGTGTCCCGCGAGCACAAGGGCGCGAACTACTTAAATGTCCCGCGAAACAAGAACAGAAGAAAGTTTTGACACGATGATTAAGCGGGAGGAGAGAACGAGCAGTTTAATGGCTCCGGGAAGAAGCTTGTCCGAAAAACCGTCCAGCAGAAACCTTTCCCCGTGGAAAAAAGCCGCCGTTCGCCATCTGCTCTCCCCGGGTTTTATCGAATTTTTCAACCCGTCCGCCGACGCAATGACTCAAAGCGAAATTAACGAGCGCTGCAAGAACCGACGGAGAATTTTTAGCCGAATACCCCGGGCGCACCGTTTCCGATTTAATCTCTTTTAATTGCGACGGACTCGATTGTATTTGTAGCTCTGCCCGAGACTTTACGTTTACCGTTTGCACCGAAACGGCGCGATTTTATCTAAATTCATCCCTAAAATTAACTTAGAGTTTTCCGGAGCAACACTCGATGGGATCAATCGGTGCAGATTTTGCCGTGATTTTAAAAAATGTTCGATCCCCATGTCAAATAATTAGTACTTTGCAAAAACAAATGGAGCCTTAGCAGGTAAATACAATTTTACTGGAAAATAAATCTGCCTGGTTCCTGTACAGAGGTCCTCAGTTTTATCAATTTATTTGAACCATGGCTATTTAGGTTTATTTCTTTTTATAGCTAAGTATGCTATCTGTAGACTACGGATTGTATGTATTCGTGCAACAAAAATATGAACAAAAATATATCGGTGCAACAGAGAACTGTGAAAACAATAAAAGAATCGAAGAGCACTGTTACACCAAAATTATTAGAAAAAAGATTATTGAATTCCTGTGTCGTACAGTAGACTTAGAAATTTTTGATTTCGCATAAAAATCCATTTATAAATATATTCTCCTGAACCTTTGTATATGAACTGATATTTTCCTACAAGCTCTGAAAGCCTTATGTCATTCTTCATGCTCAGAGACTTACACCGATTTTATCCTGAGCCCAACATTAAAGTAATGTTCTTCCCTTATGTCAGCGATTTGTTTGAGGGTCTCCGGAATGTTTTTAAACGGCAAACTGTTGCTGCATCGCGAACTTCGCTACTGAAACAGTAATACAATTGTTGCGTGTTGTAGGCAGGTGCGCACATAAAGACAGGCAGCCGGTTTACGACTGGAATCATGCTCGCGGCTGTAAAAGAAGTCTGCCAGGAGCCGTCGGGCTTCGGCCACAGAATGGCCCGTAAACGCAAAACTTTTCCACCGTGGAACGTAGATTGTTTCTTAGGTTCTCTGCAGACGCATCCCCGGCATCAGATTTTAATGCTTGCCCAACGACTGTTCGTAATCATTGTCTAATTCCTCGGCCCACGTAAAGTTTAAACTTTTCCTCATCGTTCTTCGGCTAGCCCTCATCGCAGATCCGTCATGGATCCAAAATTGAACGCTTCGAGAATTTATTCGGGACATGAGAACGAGTTTCCATTTAATTTCCCACGTTTATAGGTCTCTTTATGACAATGGGAATGAGAGAAGAATGTCATACAGTATCTGGAAAATTCCTCGTGAAATAAAAATGACATTAATCTCCTCCGAAGTTCAGAAGGACTTATGAAGAAGACGCATGAGATTAATTTTTTAGTGCTACTATATTTTTCTTTTAAAGAAGGTACGAATATCCTATGGTCGCAAAGCATTAATTTCTGACGATGTTTTACTGAATTTTAGCAATTCTTTGATATGTACATAAAGAGTAGCAGTCTAGTTGAAAGCGATTGCCTTAGTTTACAATCATAATTCAAGGAAAATATTGGAAGAGTGCAAAAGTCTTTATAGATCTTGCAAAGAGTTGATTGCATTATGTAATTGAAGAAAATTGGTTCTTCGATTAATTGAACAGTCATCGTTGACCTCTCGGCTAACTAATTTCTTGTTCGAAGAGTAAACTACAGGTGATTTCTTAATTATTCAAAAAGTTGTCACGTTTCTTCGTTGAAAAATCATTTTTCCCGCGGTGGAATCGAGACAAAATCCTCTCAGAATACATCACAAATAATTTTGATCAATTTCAAGATGAAGATTTTGTAGCTGGAAAATAGAACTACGATGCTTGTAGAATTCAGACTGCCTTCTGCATGTCCAATGTTGACAAAATGGCGTACATCATCGCGGAAACAGGCTACAAATAATAGCCAAAACTAATAAACAGGTCTGCAATGTAATCTACGTCGTCCAAAATGCCAGAGAACCGTAAAAGTCACTGGGGGAGAGACCGATCAAAATCCCAAAAATCGGTGCTGTCGGTTCAAATGGGTATCGAAGAGGTTAACACTAGATTTACCATACCAGTAAAAATGACTTGTTTTGCAATTTCAATTCAAAATTTTTAGTCCATGTAACATTTTCTTTCCGAAATGATATCATGACTTTTGTAGCCATAACTAAAGAATCAGTTTTATGAACTTTATATTATTTTATATGTATTCGTAACAAATATATTTTTTGTTATTGACACTTATACCAGTACCAGTCAAAATGACTGGTGCATGTTTCTATGTGATGAAATGGCATTGGGGCAGCTACAATAATTGATAAGTACTGCAACGTTTTTTCAGGACAGAATATATGATTCCGGGAAAATCATGATTCTGATGCAGTACGCTAGCGGCCCTTGGAATTGTATATTTACTCCGGGCTTTGGGCCGCACATAAGGTTCTCCTTGGACCCCATACATATGGCTATCTGTAAATGCGAACTCGATACTCGGGGTTGTGACCGATGAACTACAAACAATTAAGCTTTTGATTAATTGATAATGTCTATAAATCTATTTTTCTATTACAATTAATATCATTCAACTTTTTTTGTCATTTTTTAAAAGTAAATAAAGACTGGAAACACCACTAAGCACATTTTCTAAAGACTAGTCATTCTGACTGTTCTTGGTAGAAATAGATATACTTAAACAGCCGGTAAATCTAGTGTTAATTACGATCCCGTGGAGCGTTCGCAGTATGTACGACGAAATTCCGTGGCAAGGCATCCCGCGGAGCCGGCCTGGAAGTGTTAAACCGTAGAAATAACTTATCGCGGGCGCTGCCTAGGCCACGGTGGCGTTGTTAGTTAGTTTGAAGAGGACTTGTTTGGTTTTATGGCGGGCTCTGTGTGCGCTCGTGACGAATAGATGGGAGAGCATATATCACGGGGCAATTGAGAGGGAAGTTGGAATCGACCCGCTTGCCTCGCTGTGCTATCCCAGTTTTATTTACTCTTCAATTTAGAAGGGAGTCTAACTTGGCGCCGAAAACTCGGCAAGAATAAGCCACGAAGTAGAATGGTCAATCTAGGATCTGACCCGGGTTCTCCCAAGGTTTTCTCCGCGCGAACTTATACGCGAGTTCGAAGTCGCAGGCAAGAACGAGGTCGTCGGAGAAACGTGAACGAGCGGCTGCGCTGAATAGGCCGAACCGTACCAAGGTAAACGGAATTTTTTTGTGGCGATCATGTACCCCGGCGTATCCTACTATTCGACTATTAATAAAAAGGTTCAATGCTCGCCGTTGCCAGACGCGCGGCGCGGCGCGGCGTTTTAATGCCGCCAGGCGTTCGTCGTTTTCCGGTTTCGCATTTCCGCTCGATCGCACCGACCATCGCGCTGAAAATAGAGCACACTGTTCCCTGGGAAATTTAATTGCACGCGACAGAAACCGCTGGACAGTCTCGCCACGTTCTACAGTTCGTTTCCGAGCGACGGGATTTTGTGGAACGTTGCGAAACACTCCTCGCTCTGATACTCGGAGAGAAACAACTTGATATGTTTATTAAAAAAGTGCGTCAGAGCGAGAAAACTGAATTGCTTTTTATAGAGTCGGTTACTGTAGTTACGAGCACGATTTTCTCAAAATACAAGATGCGGAACTTCGTTTTTCTTTGTGCCAACGACAGTGCAAACAAAGTATTCTTGCTGTCTGTGTAGAGAATAAGACGTTACGCATTGTTAAATCCGACGTGTTTTCTCAATCTTTCAATTGGTTCAACTGCGAAACACAATGGGAGCCACTCAGCGAAGAAAACAGGAAAGAGATCACCTCTCTGTGCGATAAGAGATTATCACTGCGGGAAATTGCTGCTAAATGGGACTTGATTCGCGAACTAATGGCCGGAATAACAAGAACGTATGGCTGTGTGAAATTTGACACCGGTTGAATTATTATCGATATGGAACACATGCAAAGTAAATATTCAGTCGGAGTATGCGCAAACACCAGCAGCCTAGTATTTTAAAAACACTTTTTATTCATTTAGACTCGAAACAATTTATCACATTTTATTGACTAAATTCAGCCTGGATTTAATAACTGCGAATTTCATACGTTCACGAGAGATACGAGTAGGTGAAATACAAGGTTGAAGAAACGTCAGATAAATTTAATTATTCAAAGGGGAAATCAATTTTCGCGTAACTTCTTTTTGCACGGACAATTTTTAATTTGCATGAGGATTACTATTTCAAGCTCGGCAGGCTCAGTGTTGAAAAAGGAAGGAAACGTGTATACAGGTAGCTTCTATATTTTTAAATTAATGCCGTCAGCTTTTCTCGCACAAGAGTCTCGGTCTGATGGTAACGAGGGCTACGCAAAGTGCTGCGAATTATGTCATTATCGGTCTTTTCGCAAGTGAACCGTCGAATATTTGCATTTCCGCTCGTTACCGTGTATCTCCCTCGAGCGAAATTCGTCCAAGTCGCCCGAGTTTTCGCAACATTTCTACCGGGATCTTCGCACAGCAACTCCGACGATCGCGAAACTGCCGGCGAAGGTGTGCCGGCCCGATAACGCGAGACACGGAGACGCGTAAAAAAGTACGAGCTAATCTAGCCCCATAAGTATCGCGACGATTCAAATATTGATCGTCACGGAAGAGCGAGGAAGCTGAACGCGATAACGAATCATCGATAATTTCGCCTGGATGTAATTGTTATTGGCCACGTTCCCCACGATCGAACCTGTTTCCGCTCCTTTCGAGCTCCTTTCCCCAGAGAGGATCGAGCTTCCCTTTATTTTACACTATCGGGAAACAATTGCATACTGCGTTCTCGTGTTTTAATTGCTCCGAGCGTCTCACCGTGATCGTTCTCTACCTCACCTAACAAGATCAACGGAGTCCTTGTTTTCTTACCACGATTTCATTACATCGTCTAGGAACATCTGCAGCTCGGTGGCCATTCGAATTATGCAGTTGTTTCGTTCGCTGCGAAACTGTCGTCGACTTTTGATAAGTCTATTGCAATGGTCTATTCTGCAACCATGTTCAATCTTGCTGTCCATTGTTCCAATTATTCAAATTTGCAAGTCTCGCGAGGTTGGCTTTAGTCTTTTTTTCTTTTTTGTCACATCAAATAAGCTTTCAAAAATCCGTGCACAGATTTTTGTGAACATCGGAAGCTTCGTTGACAAAGGTATCAAAACTGTTAAGAAGCTCAAGGACTCAGGAATTTAATACCCTGTGCGCTCGCAGCGAGACTTTCTTACTAATTAATTTGCTACGCCGGTGTGCGCGAGAATATGATATTAAAAATCGAAGGAACCGTAACGCGGATTGCACGAGACGCTGAAATATTAGAAGCCTAATAGTAATTAGACCGTCTGGAAATTGTCTACTTTTATTGAACATCCAATTTGCGAATATTTCCATTTCCACACGCGACGGTTAATAAAACCGGTGGCGCGCTCTGTACGAAAGCAGCGAGACAACGCAACGGGCGCGCAGTTAATAGAAAGAATATTTTCATTACACTACCACCGTTCTCCGAAAAAAAAGTTAATCCTTGACCCCGCTCCGTAGAACGGTAATTATTGAATGAAACTGTGTCACATGCGCAGAAAAAACATCGCGAATATCACTACCAAAAAAGTGCCTCCGTTTCACTCGAAATAACGCCTTTGAAAATTCAAATTGTGTGCCAATCGAACGAAACCCGTCGGGTTCGTACGGTGACGTTCGACAAATTGTTTCCATTGAAAAATCCATCGGAATCATTAAAAAAAAAAAAAAGAAAAAAGAACAACATATGATCGATCGTTTCGAGTCGGAGTTTTTGCAACCGCCGGAGATTAATAAAACAGCCGGATCGCCATAGTTCCTCCGCAAGGACGGCGCGTCGCATGCGAACTAACGAGGCAAACAAGCTGCGGGGACTAATTGCTCTAACAGAAACGTATTCCCGCGTGATGGGGCTCGCCCTGAGCCGCGGAAATGCTGCGCAAGATTTTCAAATTCAATTCCCGGGCATCCGAATTGCATCCAGTTCCGGGGAATGCGCTTGGACAGCCATCGTGTGCGCAACGAGAATTCACCGGAAATGCACCACCAAAAATTAATACGAAAGGACCTAGCCAATTAAGATGGTAAAAACTGCCCTTAGACGTTCTTCAATGATTAATGAACCCTTCGAAAACTGACCAAGAAAAACTCCTCTGAGCAAAATTTCAACCCCCTAGCTTGCCCGTGAGGGTAGTTACAGGGTAAATTAGATTTTGAGCTTTCCGCGCATTTTCCGCACTCTGATGCTTCCTAAAATTCTGAAAAAATGTGGTATATTTTGGACCCTAAGGCGGATTTTTGAGAATTTTTTCAGATTTTTTGGATGAAAAAAATGTGGTCGTAACCAATTTTGTGGTCGTAAAAAATGAAAAACCCCCAAAAAATCGGAAAAATGCAGGTTTCTCAGAAATATGAAAACATACTATTTAGCTGTTTAATGCCTCAATATAGTACTATAACAGGCAATGTTGTCAAGTTTTTTTAGATTTCTCGTTGGGGTAGATCATTGTCAAAAACAAGAAAAACCGAATTTTTTCGGCGTTTCTGCTATTAGGAGGAAAGTTACACTTGTTGATTTTGTTACAAGTATATATTAAGTCATTGTTAACGTTATTACATTGAAAGAAGTAATTGTTTGACCCAAGAAATGTGATTTAACCAGTTAACTGTGGCGATCTCTTTGCAAAACGCCCACCCAGTGTGTGTCGCGATAATCTTAGATACTGCTTACGAGTTAGCTCTCGGGAAGTTATAAATCCAACTCAAATTATTTATAATTTTCATTTGTTTGTTTCATTTCGTCTTGACCTCTAAACATTTTAAAAATATTAAAATTTACGAATATAATTTAGTTTTCGCTGAATTACAATTTAAATATCAAATTGTAACAAAATTTTACGCATGAGGGATACAGTCGTCATGACACAAAATTCTGCCACATCTCCATGACGGATATAGTCGTCAAACACACTTAACTGGTTAAGAGAAAGAACAATTGTATTTCGTGTGATATATACCAGAATGTCTAAGGGCAGTTTTGACCATCATAATCGGCTAGGCCCTTTTTGGCAATTTCGATCGGTTAAAAGCGACTTCCCAGGGCGAAATGCGATATCCAGAGGCTTGGACAGTTGCGGCCCTGCAACGACAACAGACTGCACAGAGAGCTGCATCGGTCTGATTTGCATACGATTTGAATGGATCGAGCGAAGACTGCCAAAACTGCGCGGGAACGGATTCGAACGATGGCGTGTCGGAGAGCCGTTAAATCGGACCGGGCCACGGTTCCGCGGCGGCCAATTAAACGCAATCGCGTTAGGTCGTCCGACCGATCCTGCAATTTCGATGAGGCCGGTTTAACGCGATGTCCTTAAAGCATGTTAATAGACAGGGTCGGGATCGGTGTCGCGCGACCGTAACACCGCGTACCTCGTCGCCGCCGGCTAATTCGCGCGCGAAACTTTTGCCGCTATCGGATCAGAGGGCCTACGCCGTAGCGTACTATAAATATTTGCGCGCCGACCGGCAAGGTGAGCAGCCGAGGAAGCAATATCGAGCAGAGGAAGTCAAACATTACCAATCCGTGGCCGCGGACTCGCGTTTCGTTTTGCTCCAAAGATTTTTACCCGCCGTTGGATAATCCGTCATTCGAACGCCATTTTCTGCGCCCTACGGCGCGCAATTTCACCACTGGGATGGAGGAATTTGCCTCATGCTTCCGCCTGACCATCGACATTCGATTTTTCCAGGACGATTTATAGCAGGCGATTTTACTCGGAATTTTTTAGTATTCCGATATTTTTCTAGCTTTCTCGTGGCTTCTGGTTATTCATGGCTGCAGATTATTGTTTAAACCACGTACGATATGCAGAATTGCTTCTTGGATCGATCTAACACTCGCTCTTTAATTTTCGTCCACGGATTTAACTATAGGAGGCGATTTTATTTCAAATTCTTTGGTACCCACACGTATGTACGAATTCGTTTGTCATTTCTTCTAACATCTAGCTTCGATAGAACTTTTCAAAATCGCAAGAAATGTGAATTTCTCAACTGTGCTGATTATTTTGTGCAGACGATTTGATACAGACGTTTTTATCCAGAGCCATTCTAAACCATTATCACCAAATTTCATGGACATATTTGTCCATGTAATTCACTTAACGGTATTTTAATTTAGTACAATGGTCTGCGAGAGACTCTGTGCAAACCGATGCGTTTTTAAATTATCACATAAAATTGCAAACGAGAGGAAAACAAATTTTGCCGACTAAACAAAGTCGCAGCTATGCAACCACTGTACGACGAATATTTCATTTTACGAAAATACGTGTCGATGCGTGAAAATACTTTGAAGTTTTAATGAACGAAAAAATTGAATTTTTAATAATCTTTCAAAGCTTAATCCATGTACACTACTCGTTGGATTGTATGTACAAATTCTTGATATCGTGTCAATTCAAATATCTCTGTGCCGAAAAGTGTAATGAAATATGAAGGTTTATTTCCCGGATAAATTGAACAAATTGATCGGAATGGCGCGCGGGAATTAATAAACAGTATTATCGAGGACGAGATCGGTCATAATATAAAGTTACACTGTTTTATAAAATTCTATCAGACCGCTAATTCAAAGTAAAATTACTCACGTTAGGCGCCCAGACAATCCACTTACACCTCGCATAAAAACTAACAACATAATACAACTGTCTCGATGAAAAATTACCAAATAAATTTATCCGTACGCATGTTCAGCCCTCATGAAACAAAACAGAATAAATTCGCGGTAAATTAGTTCCCGTAATTTTCACGAAGCACAACACTTCCGAGTACAACACAGCCGGTAAAAACCCCGTTAAAAATTTCTCCGCGCCACGAGCCGTGCAAATTAACTGTCACTAAGAGAACAGTTTCGGGCCAAGGGTTAACCGGAGAAAAATGAATGATCACTTGGCCAAACAGAAATCTCTGTCATCGTGGAACGATCGAGCCGATCGATCAATCTCTGCCCGCACACGGCCAGCGACAAAACGAACTTTCGGAAACGAAACTCACCGTAGAAACCAGCCGGGGTCTCGGAAGAAGAGTCACTTAGCGTTTCTTTTGTGGCCGGTTAAGTGTCACCGTGGATCACTGCGGGACGGACGCGAATCTGGGGGAGCAGAATCCGATGAAAAAGATAGAGGACAAGGGCACGACGAGGGTTGGAGGTGACGATTTACTCACGGTCGGTCGGAGAGAACTCGAGGGTGGAAACCCGGGAGAAGGGAAACGACGAGGCGACGAAAGAGAGCCGAGAGAACAGAGATCGGCGAGAGAGGAAGAGACGACCGCGTCTGCTCGTCACCGCGATACTACTGCCGAAGGTTGCTCTACCCACGCGGGAATGAGCGACCTGCGAACCCACCCCCGCTCACCCCCGATCCGCCGAAAGCAACGCGTTCCGCCGCCAGCCCTCTTGAATCCTCGATCTTTTATCTCTCGATCCTTAATCCCTTGGAGCCCCTACCTTCCCTGTGGAAAAATTTTTTAATGGAGGTTAGTGCGTGCGACCACCGAACAGCAAATATAGCAAGACCTTTTAACCCTTAAGCCTCTAGAACCCCAGTTTTTCCTGCGAATACATAAATATGTGCGTGACTTGATAACAGCAAATATCGTCTTCGAGATCAAAATTAATTCATGCCCTACCAAGGTAGTTTCTAGAACGTGAATCGCCAAGGGTGGCACATTTTCTGCCCACTTTCAACAAATATTTGTATCGACCATTTCAACCCTTATCCCCCTAACGGTCTCGAGCCTTAAGTCTCTGGAACTGTCAATGTTATATTAAATTGAAAAAAATATGTGTTTCTTTCGGAAAACTGCTACAACGTAATACGGAAGGTAAAACACAGAGCAAAAAAAATAACAGAATTTTGCAAATTGATTTCAGAACGTGTTCGCTGGACACTATCGTGTGATCAAGGGTTCATTTCGAACCTCGCCTAACCACATTGCGATCCCTGACCTATCGCCGAAATTATATACCTATTTTCGACAACTAGCAATTAGAGAATCATTATTCGGCGGAGTTTAGTGGTACATACATACCAATTTCTAGCCATGAGAAACATTGTTAATTTAGGGTTGCGTCCGTGTTCACTACTGACAGTTTTAATTGCTCTGAACTTCTACCTTTTAACCCTTAAATGGACGACTGGATCCTTCTTTGCACTATACGTGTCTGTAGATTGAGTCGTTCCAAGACCAGCGATCTCAGAATTTTCGTTGCATTATTGCCTAGAAAAAAGTATTGCAATTCAATTTAATTACAAAAATGTTCTAACGCCATGGTTTTGAAGATGGTGCGCCCTTTTCCCGGCAATGGACTCAATTATTTAGTCTGTGTAGATTTTACTCTGTTGAACTCTGCTGTGTTCTATGAATACATTTGATCCATTCACATTTTTTTACTAATTTCCATAGAATTCGCGAACCTAATAAAAAACTCTCAATTTTAATAAAGATCATTTCAAATAAATATAATAATGCCAAATACACAAATAGCTCTGTTAAGGACCACGCGTGACTTAAAAATTCAGGTGGTCCTCTACTGTCGCAAAATTGATTTTCATTTCTCAATTGAGCAAAAAAAAACTGTACATAAATCATATAAGTTCCTACACCGTTGGAATTCGCGTCGGGAGTACACGCAGAGACTAAACAAAGTTCTCTCCTCAGAGAAATACGAATTTTGCTGTATGAATAAACAATCGCTAGAACACATATTCCATGTTCCGATATTGTTATCCCTGTTTTTCTCAAAAGACACGCCTAGCTCGGTTAATGTGAATCTGTCGTGGACGTTTCCCGATGTCGATAAGCCCCGACACAGTTTGCTACCGCGTTGTTCACAATCGATTTTCCGAAGCGGCGGAACGCCGGACGATCGATAAAAATTGCAATTTCCACGTGCGCTATTGGCGAACAGTTGCCGAGCTGTGTTTCCCTTGCTATTGTGTTAATTTCCGCGGTCATTTTCGCGCTGGGCATTGCCTAATTTGTTTCCTCGTTCATTTATGATTGCACCGGCGCGCAACAATGTACAGTTGATTCCGTTCTTTCCCGGGGAATGTCATTTACATGCCACGCGAATGGCTGCAGCCGGTGATTTATTTGGTCGGGGTGTTACGCGCTATTTGTACGTGTAAATTTTTTGACCATGGCGTCGCAACGAAGTCGGAGAGTCTGTGTCAGCAATTTCTTCCAGAAAACTGCACGCCGTTTTGCAACATATAGCTCTGCGTTCGTCAGCCCCGCGAATTCAAACGAATTACAATGAATTCACGATATACAGGGTGGGTCGCCACATTTTGCCATCTAGATTTACGTCATTATTATTACGCATAGCAAACAATTTTTTAGATGAAGTTGAATGGTTTTGAGAGTGGCACATTCTGATGGTACATTTTTTTTTTAGGTGGACGTGTAAAGGACATACGAAGGTCATTAATGTTTTTTTAAATGGAATCATATATATTTTATTGCATCAGCCGATGCTCCTTCATATTCTTTACAAAAAAGTATTAATCTATTTGTGTAAAAAAATCATTAGTTTAGGAGATATTTAGCTAAAAAATAGGAGATATTTGGTTTATATTTTTTTTTATTTATTTCAACTTCGTCTAAAACATTGTTTGCTATACGTAATAATAATGACGTAAATCTAGATGGCAAATGTGGTGACCCACCCTGTACATGTCAACAGCACGGAACTTGCCAAGGTCGTGTATCGTCCAGGAGACGTACCCGAGCCGTGTTATGTTTACACGCCTTGGAGCCCGACACCTCTCGAGCTTCGCGGTCCCTCGTCTTGGCGAGATATATAGAGAAATCACTGTATTAGGTTATCGCATCAGAGAGGTCCGATTTTTAACGGATAAAACATTTCTTCTACATGAACTTGTTTATCAAAAGGGGACACCATATTCTGTTGATGAATTACCAGATTTTCATTTCAGTCATTTCTATTTGGCCGTTTTACCGTCGACAAATTGTGTGCCGATTAATCAAAGAAAGGTTTAAAATTTATTTAAAAGTAAAATTACATATCTCGATGAATACCGAAGATGGAAGATCAGCTTTGTGCCTTGAAGTGTGTGCTAAACTTGAAGAATAAGAGTATTTTAGATTGCATTCTGAAATCAGACATTTCATTTGTTACAACCTAATGTGTGTGTGTGTGTGCGCGCGCGTGTATACGGAATCGTTCTAGCGAGCATATTTGGACTGGGAAACAATTTTTGTACCCGGGCATTTTCAAATGAAAAATTCTTCAAAGTTCTCGCACCGTGACGCCTGGCAGTTTTTTGTTGTTTTATTAACGAGCGCGTACGCGCGGTCGCTCCCGGTCGGTTTGCATAAATGCACTGTTACACGACCGTTTGAATTGGACGATGAATATTAGAATTATTTTCGCAAAACGCGCGGCAATGGCCGCCGGCTCTTTAATATTCGGGATACTAGTGTCGCCGCCGCGGTGCTTTATTCGATACCACCGGGATAAACTGGAATACATGAAAGAGGGTGTGATAAGCATTAACAATGCACATTGTTGCTTCCGTGGAATTCCACAGGAAGGAACGCGTGTCATAATGGTTCGTTAGGTCGGCCGGACAGGATTAAAAGCTTCATGAATCTGTTTCGTACAGATTGCCCACCGTACAACGATGATACAGCCTCGGACGCCGTAAAAGTACCACCGTGAAATCCCCCGTGGAATTTAAATCCCCGTTTGCCTTATATAACGAAAGGTCAACAAATATTCCTCGGAAACGAGATAAAATATCACCAGGAATATTCTTGTTCGATTTCTGCCACGCTCAACGGAGTATTTTTATCGTTAATAATTCCCTACAAGAGAGAAAGATTCTTTGGATTTGAAATGTATTCCGAGGATCAAATATTGATAACCGAGATATTTGACAAATTTTGCTGGGAATCCCCGCTGCGACCTCGACACGTTCCACGGAGTTAATACTTAGCGTAAACTCCGGCTTACAGAGACCATGGAAATCCTCTTTCGGTACCATCCATCCGTCGAGGAATATTTGTACGAAAAATTGTTCGATGGTTACCCAAATCGGTTTACTATTTCACAATTATTGATACTAAACCAATGCCTGTCGAACGACCGGTTGCAAATTTTGTATTTTATGATTATTGAAATTATGAAGATGCTCATATCGTAATATACTGTACAAAAATACTCTATAAGAATATATACACAGGCTCACGAAAATATTGGAACGATCTTGCAACTACTATAACTTTTTATAAATTGGATCAAACAACCTGACATTTTTGAGCAATTAGAAGAATTGGTTTTCCAAATTAATGTGCAAACAAGATTTTGAAAAAATTGCATTTCGTAAGAATTACATGAGAAAATAAAAATGGCACTGTTTACAACTTTTTTATTTGAGCCTATAATGAAAATTTAAAATATCCGCTTTGCAGATATATGTTAGTTATACACATGCTGAAAATTTCATCGAAATCGACTAATATACACACGAGCTGCAAATAGTTAAAAGTGGTGAAAATCGTAGTTTTTCACGACTTTCGATCAGTTTCTGCTTAAAATCCACAAATTCTAACATCTTTAGACGCGTGTCGTTTTTATCTGCATCAACCGACTTCGATGAAATTTTCAGTATGCTTATAACTAACATAGATCTACAAAACGCATATTTTAAATTTTCATTACAGGCTCAAATAAAAAAGTCTTGGAAAGTGCCTTTTTTATTTGCTCTTCTAATTCCTAGCAATTGAAATTTTTTCAAATTCTTTTTTGCACTTCATTCGATAAACCAATCTTTCTAACTGCTCAAGAAATGTCAGGTTGTTTGATCCAATTTAAAAAAAAGTTATAATGTTTTAAAGGACGTTCGAATACTTTCGCGAGCCTGCGTATATATTCCGTAATTTTTATTATGTTTACTTGAAAAAAATCATACGTGTGCTCCAAATACCAGTAAATGTGTGTGTGTAAAATTTCAATGGAAAAGGTTCGATAGTATCTCCGAAAAAAATTTCTAAAGATCGTGCAAGAACGGCCTCGAAAACGGGAACACCCCCTCAAGAAGAAATTCCTCGGGAAAATATTTCTCGACAGCGCACCGGGAGCGTATGATAAAACCAGGTGAACCGGGCTTTAATAAGAACTTTTACGATTTCCTGAGTAAAAGGAGAGCCTCGAGGGTGGAGGACGCCGGGCGTCCGTTAAAGGTAAAGGGCTGTAACCGGGCGGCGCTTAACGACCTCCAAATCGTGATTCATTATTCTCCGGAGATACTGCTATCAGGTGCTCTCGGGTACGGTTTAGGGGATTTCGCCGTGCCGTGCCATGCCGAGTTTAGGCGGTATTTCACTTGGCATGATGACCGCACAGGCGCGCGTCGAGGACGCATCTCAACGCCAGCGGCATCGACGCACTTAGTATACGCCGCCGTAATTAAAACGGTTTAAGGCGAGGAGACGTCTGCGAATCCGGAGTCCGGTGTATTCATTCGCCGTCAATATGGATCCTCGTACAGGTTGTCGCGCCTACAATCCCCGGCTAAATTATTTCCGTTGGCATTAGCAACGCGAGTCGAGCAAAAATTCTAGACCGAGAGATGTTTAAACGGTTCGGAGATTAAAACCAACAGTGGCCCCCGTGAAAAATAAATGTTAATGCGAGACGACCTCGGTTTCCTGAGAACGAGCTCCGGGACGTCCGGGAACCCTTGGGGATCATTCTTTCGTGGCTCCATGCTGCTCGTCGATTTTTAATTAATTTTTGGTGCACAACAGTGGTGTAAGAATGGTGTTAGCGCAACAGTGGTGTAAGCCGATATTTGTGTCTTTGGTATAACAACTGAAGTATTTAATCCTCGGACACCTGCGAGTTCTAGGCCTATGCCGGAGTCATTTCTGACCCACACCGATATTTCACTAGTTTTCTTCCGATATACGACGATGGCTCAGGACCGGCTTTCGTTGTATTTCGGATAAAGGAGGAAAGAGGATTTGTTTATTTCGAAATAAAATGCGTCGTCTTATATCGGAATATAATTGTGCATACTGATGGTCGCTCGAGCTTATCCCCATCGCGAATAACCCCGGTATACGGAGGACTAATCGTTATTGAATAAAATAATTGTAATACAATTATAACGTGGTTTGCGTAAGACAGACGTAACATCCTTCGACACTGTCTGTGCCTTGCAGAATTTTCACTTAATTCCTCATCATTAGTCAGCGAATTTTATGCAATCATGACGAAAATATTAAAATTTAAGATAAAATACACATACTAAACACATCACGAAACGTTCACGACCACCGTCACAGATATGTGACGTCCACAATCCCACACTTTACTTAAAGATAGTCAAAGTAATTTGGTATACCTTGCTACTGAATGTCATCGTACACAACACGTAGCGAACGTGTTCAGAAAGACAAACAATTTCTATTTTACTGTAGTTGTTGAAATTCGCGTGGAAAATTGTTCTTTTCCCTAAAGATCCGTTGTCTACTCATTATCGAATGGTTAAGCGTTTCGACTCGCACCATGTTTGCATTAAACGAACGGTTCATTTAAATAAAGATGCACATCGTGCCTGTAGAATTCTAACGAATAATTCCCCGCCAGATACCATCAGCCAGCGTTTCCCGGAAAATTCTTGTATCCGATTGCTCGGAAAGCTCTCCCGCCAGATTTTCTCAGAACGTCCCCAATCTTATTTGGAGATTTCCGCGTGCAAACATGTCCCACGATAAAGCGCACCTAAGGCGTCGCGTTTTGTGACTCGATATTCCCGTGACATTCCACGGACCGAATAAATGATAATTTAGCCGGCGGTCCAACGAATTTTGCTGGAATCATTGCTGGCTTCGATGATGAACAGATCGCGACAGGATCTTCGTTCGACTGGAGACACCGTGGCCGAAAGTTTTCGGCAAATGATTCCGCTGCGAACACGGTCCGGTGAATTTCGGTTAAACCGTTCCAGCTTGGATGACAATCAAATTCCAGGCAGATATTTGTTCGCTTGTAAATATACCGCGATGAGGATTTTTAATAAATAGTTCAACTGTGAACGCGAATGTTTTTCGAGAGAAATGTCAGGGATGTCCGACGAGCCCGATAAATAATTCCGCTTCGAAACGAGAGAATGACGTGTTTGTTCGTCGGGGTTCAATCAAATGTGTATTTCCGGTTTGATCATTCCAAAGGCCTCCGGGGGATCCGGTTTTCTACCGCGGCATAGTTCGAAGAGTAAAGGGAATCAAAACTGTCGCGAGCGACTATTGTCGCGTAGCGAAATTAAGTTAAAAAGAATAGTGCCCGAGGAACCGTTGCCGGCCGAGGTTTAATGTTTTATAACCACGTAGCAGATGTCTTGGAACCTAAATGTTACAAGCATACCTGTAGGAATCATGCGGAGATGCGCTTCGAGCGACAGTTACACAAATTCGGGATTTCCCATTTCTTTTACAACCCTGTTGTACACTCCGCATGCTCTTGTCAACGACATGGCTAACTCCGCCCTTCTGTTCTTAAACTATCAAACATCCTCATCCCATTTTGTGAACGCCCCAGCGTAAGAGATAAATAGTAAGACGGAGCAGCGAAAATCATTATTACGACCATAGCATTAGAATCAGAAATCAAAATATCGAGACTTCACGCGCGCGCCGATCCGCCGTACATTTTAGTACACTACATTATTGTATCCTTGTGGAAGTTGAATATATATTGTTTGTTATCCCTAAATAACATTCGTCATTCGTCAACCAACTATCACCTCTATCCTCCGGTTCAACAATTATACAGTCCACTTACGAATTTAGAAAGTGCGGGTTTAACTATATCAAGTAATAGAAAATCGCGCACGCAACAGTCGCGAGCGACTATTCGCCTTTGCAACCGGAACGAATGAAATAAAACGGGCAACAAATCGCAGTCATTTAAGAATCGCGTTGCCGAGAGTCGTTTCAGACAAGGCAATTTCCGGGCAATTTATCTGTCGGCGATCTTGATCCTTTTCATTCCGCGAACAGTTTCTACGGGCCGTTGGCTGCCGACCATTTATCATAGACTTTTCACGCGACACAATAACCGCGACCACTGGGCTTTGAACAGCGCGATTGTTGATTCCACGTAGTGACACGGGAACAATCGATATCGGGAATTTAATCGACGGTTTGAACGGATCGCGGCGTTACGCGGGACGCTGGGTTAGTTTCGACGTGTCGCGTCGGGGACTAATTAAAATTTCTTAGTCAATTGCAGAGCCGCGGAAAAGCGACAGGAAGTATCGCTGAATCCTCGGACTGTTTTACGTCGAGAACTATACCGCGAATGACGGCTGCGTTAACCGTAATCCACTTTCGACGTGCCAGGAGCTAACACAAATAAAACGCTGCAGCTCAAATACTACTGGGATACGTTGATTCCTGTTTCAAAGCGAAATTCTGCGAATTCGACCGGCTACTGCCGCGAAAATCGGCATGAATGTTCTCACGGAACACCTAATCAACCCTAGGTAACTGATCTGTGAATAACATTGTTAATGAACGTTCGTGAAATATAAATGAATTTATTTTATTTCACTGCGAAGATGTCCAATGTGTGGATCAGTTCGTCGTGTTATTTCTTGACGTGTTACATTCAAGTGTAAAATATTGACACATTAACAATGATAACGTAATAACATGATGGCATAATAAAGATCACTGAATGAAAATCAACTTGAATGCACATTTTAGCCCGGCAAGAGGATGCACCTTAAAATTCATAGAAGTGCAATAGAAAACTACACGGACTGTCGGACGACCTAATATACTGTAAAAATATACACTGTAAAAAAACAGGATAAATAAAATTTATGCTAAACCTACGATCACAAATCAAACGAACGGTTCCAGATTTTTTAATTTACATTAAAAGCCGAAGGCGCACTACATACAGTAAATTAAACCGCTGAGCGCAGTTCAAATTATGTCGTGTTTAGTGTGATTTTAATTCTATAAAATTTTAGTCCCATAAAAAAATAAACTGACGAACAAACCGACTAAGATCGTGTAGCTCCGTTTGTCTGAGATATATTAAAGCTATAAAGCTCATATTATAATTAACCCTTAGCACTCAAATGGCGACTGCAAGGCGCCGCTAAAAATTGCTATACCATTATTCAAAATATTTTTTACATTATTAAATGTGTTTTTATTTAATAAATTACTAAACGCTTCAGTATTGTGCGAGTCAATTGCACCATTTTCATATGTATAACATGAAAAGAAAATATATAGAAGGAAAATATTCTAGGTTAGAAGAAATGTTTCGTTTTCGAGTTAAAATAGCTTCGAGTGCAAAAGGTTAAATTCGGTGAAAATGGGCCAATAATTCATAGTGCAAGAGGATCATTTATCGTCGCATAATTCAAATGTGCTATCTTAAATATTCCAAAATGAACGACAAAATGATATCTGTGTATAAAATGTTCGTTTCGTATACACGATTGATATTTTTGTGAGGCAACGGGAGGTCACAGGTGGAATCGTAAATGAATTCGGACGATCTTACAGGTGTGCCGTCGATGAAAGCTGGAAACGATTCGATAAATAATCAAAGTTTCGCGATGCGTTACGGATGAATGGTGTTACGCAACGAGAGAAATAAACGGTTCGAAAAGATTGGCCTCGGTGGGGGTTAAAATATTGGATCCACGGAGATGAGCCCTCGATAAGAAAGATGGCAATATGTGGACGGTTGCATAAGCCAGTTGCATTCGGATGTACAAATGCGGACCGTCTTCTGAATCACGGGTCTGAATATCTCTTGCGCTATTGGCCTCGAGCTATGCCACTTCATTCGTGACCAAATATTTGCCACAAACACAACGGGCTGATTTAATAACACAACTATGAGGCGATTATTCGCTGGAAAGGGGCCTAACAAGATTTCCAGTTGCGAGACATTGTTCTAATTAATTCACACGATTCTCGGATTTATAATTAATTTTCTGCTGGCTAGAAGAAACAAGTTGAAAGTGGATACTTCGATCTGACGGATCGTATGTTCAGAGATTGTAGACACGTTCCTGAAACCTTATTAGCGAGGTGTCCTCGTGGTTAAAAAGACTGCTGTCCCCTTCTTTCGTTTAGGTAGTCAATTGTTCGCGGGACGACGAACAAACGTTCTTATCCGCGGCAAACATAATCCGATTGCGGATCTGTTGGTTCAATTCGGCGCGCGTCTGCGCCGCGATACTGACTTTCTGAGCCTGCGATAACCAGTGAGAGTGGTTCATATGAAATAAAACGATTGAAAACTTACTTGGAACGGTACGATTATTTGTGGACGACAAGAGCTAAGACACTGTGGAGAAATTAATTTGAATCCTCACACGTTCCACAATTCCTATGAGAGTACATTCTAATTTTGTCAAAGTTAGGGGTCGCAATTTTTCTAAATATTTCTTTCTAATAGAAAGATTAGATTTCCATTTTTCTTTCCATTCGAAAAATTCGTAGTAGAATTCGAGTATACAATATACTAGATTCTCACAAATATACGCAGATTCATGAGTTGTCGCTTAGGCTCTAGAGCCCCAGGACCGTGAGACAGAGAAATACATTGTCTACTTTCTGTAGAAAAGGGGGCGACTGTTCTTATCAAACTGTGATAACGTGGCAACCTCGGTTACCTGTTATAACTTGGTTCTTTTCATGGAGATGGCTCAACGTTCCTGGAGGTCTATCGAAGGTCTTTGTGTGTGAAAGAGGAAGGAAGGTAGTAGGGACGGGTGAAACGAAATAGACAAGGGACTAAGAAGCTGGGGAAGAGGCTAAGCAATTTGTGGAGAAAATTTTTGGAGGGACTAGGGAATTGGCGAGGCTACTAGAATAGCAGTGGCAGAACTGAGGAATTTCAGAAGGAGCTGGATAACTAAGATAGGGACTGATAGATTAGTGCAAGGGCTGGAGAATTGGGAAAGGGGCTAGGAATCCGACGTAGGGACTACAGAGATTAGGGGTCGCAGAGTAGGGTCACAGAGATTAGTGAATTGACGGAGAAACTGAAAAACTGGTGTAAAATCTGTAGAATTGATGAATGGGCTGGGAATCTGAATAATTGGGTAAGAAACTTGTTGAAAAGCTACTCAACTAAAAAAAAAAGAAGGAGCTGGTGTCTTTGTCGAAGAACGTAAGGTAAAGGCAGCAGTAGTTGGCCACCATGTACCAGTAGTTGACCATTTTATAGAAAAACAAAAAATAAGGTTTGAAATGTTCTTATTGTTTTGAAATTTAAACAACAGACGGCATGGCATCCGAGGTTCACTTTCATCAAAAGTGCACTTATAAGTGCGCTTATAAAAACTTTATTTTTATATTTTTCTATAAAATGGTCAACTACTGGTACCTTTATCTTAATGATGACACGCTTATACCACTCGTACATTCTCCTCCAGTTCGATTACTACTTTATCAAGCAGTTCTTCGGACGTAGTACACGAGCAGAGGACGCTCTGACCAGTATCGAATGTCCAAGTGGATAAAGCAGTCTGCTTTGTACCACGAAAGCGCAAAAGAAATCGATTCTCGTGTGTCGTCTGTGGCTAAGGATGACGCCAGATCCTGCGGGCAAGAACAGTCGTCGGGTGGCAGCACCGATAGGCAATGGGAACAAGATTTGACGTTACCGGTGAACACTCTCTCGCGAAGTTTGAACCGCCTTTGTAACGAAGTTACGACACAGGTGTAAATTTAGTTCGCGTATAGCGTGAACGGAAAGGGAGTTAAGAAACTATCGTTGGCGTTAACGCAATATTTAATACTTCATGCTTCTCTACCCGCGAACTTAGTACTGTGTCTTGGAACATCAAATCGTATTTACAAACTTGGAGCACACGGGACAATTTAATGGAAAAATGTATGCAGAAAATTGTTCCCTCTTAGACCAAAAGCATTGTAATCGCGTCTTCGTCGATTTGCATTTCGCGATGTTAACGCGTGCTAATGATTCCATCTTATTCCCGGTTCGCCTATTTCCTTTAGCGGAATCGCAGAATTTAATTTTAGACATTTAGCTACCGCAATCCGTAGGACGATGGCGAATTCGTTTGATATTCCAGCGATGCGCTTGCAGTCTGCAACGAACTTAAACGCACCTGATTGCATCGATTGTAACGCTCAACTGCTGCTGCAACGGACCCGGTAACACGCGTGGAGCTCGACCGCGTTATTCAATCCATAGAGTCTCCCAGAGAGTGTACTAGCATCTTTCTGATCCGAACTGAATCGTTTTTATCTTTTGTCTGTCCGAAGAATGTGTCATTCTCGCGTTCGCATCATTCACCTCGCAACAAACGTCCGAGCTTTTAGGCTTTCCACGCTCCATTGAAACAAGGAAGCTATTGATGGCTAACATCGGTGGAAAATATGCAACGCGTATCCGTAATGATGCTACAACCAGACCGACGATGATTCCGAATGGAACAATAAAAAGTGTTGGTACTGATTTATTTTATTAAAAAGTGGTTTATATATTTCGTTTACAATGCTAAAATCGTGAGTGCATTTAATTAATACGAACGTAAATTCTGTCTCGAATACATTACTAAACAAACGTTGATTCAATGAGGCTCCATAAAAATAAATGAAAAACTTGCCATTTGCAGAAACACTGGCATTACATACTAAACAGATTCTAACCACAGATTTCCATGTATTTTCCCGTAGCCTTGGTATCGATTACAGATCTAATAGGGCTACGGTTACAGCACAGTACTAACAACAAGAGGAATAACAATCTGTGCTTAGAAACACGAGCAGTGAATTTGATTCATCAGCACAAAATTTACTGATCAGACGTACCAAATCTTGCAAAGTTGTTTTCTACCGAAAAATTTCATTGTACATTTTCGTCTAATTTTTTCACGAGGAAAAATCGCTGAAAAATCCTGCAAAGCTCGGCAATGTGTTACGGAACCGCAGGAAATATCACCAGTCTTTTTGCTCCTTTGACAGTCGAGCACGCGCCTGTTCTATCCCATTCCGAACTAATCTGCATATTTCATAATTCCGTTTCACGCTCGCGAACAAACCGAATTAACGTCGACGAAGCTGCGACCTAGGGCACCCCGAAGGGAAAGGTCTCGGGAACGATTCACGGATAAACACACGGCGACGATTCGTTTTCGCGACACGGTTTCCCCAACGCCGATTAGACACGCCGGTTTTGGTTGCCTCGAGCATGTCTACCAATAAGTCTCGCGCGAATCCACGGTTTCCGGAGTTGGTCTCGCGTTGAAACAGATAAAGCTGTTCGCCGTTGTCGACCGACGAGTTATGGCGCGAGAATCGTGACGAAAGTTCCGGCGAAACTCTCCGAGCCGAGCCGAGCCGAGCCGCGGCGCGAATTAATCACGCGGACAAACTTCGACGAGCAACGCTAAAAAGTTGAGCCCGAGTCACCGGACGAACGGCTTTGACGGTCATCTCCTTGACCGAGCGAAATTTTTTCCGACTAACTTGTTAGCCGACGATGCCTCCAGAAACTTGCAGATGTCGAAACAAGTCGCAAAAGTGGAACCAAAAATTGCTTTTCGCTTCGCAAAAATTGCTTTTAATCGAGGAATCTCATTTCGGAGTTGGGCCATCTTGAGAAAAATCAATTATTGTAACGTCGGAAATGGTAGTAGCTCGTTATACCTTGTGTTTTGTGCTTCATTCTACTGTATATGTTCGAGAAAGAAATATTTACTGTCTTAGCAAACGGTACTAGTTTATTAAAAATTGTAAATGAAGCCCTACCTAAGGACTGACTTAAATTTAGCTGTATTTCCCTAAGTTTGGCTGTCCCTAATTTTCTATGTTTGTAATTGTGGCAAATTCTGGGATATAAAATTCGATAGAATTTAGTATGATTTTTATTTATTTCAGACGAGGACCACTAACACCGAAAATCAGATTTCATTTCAGTTCACTTTCTTGAAATTCACCTACGAATATTGCAAACTATTGTACATAAACATCCGCTAGTTATGAGAACTTGTTAAATTAACTGTTTTACACAAGCAGGTGTAAATTCACCTCTAATAATAAATTTTCTGAGCCTTCTAGAAAATTATTAACGACACAAGCAAGGCCCTAATTGTTGTAACTGTGAACGATACCATGTGTCAAGGGTCCCCGATGACAGATCCGTGCGAATTCACCCCAATCGTCGCAGCAAACTTATTTACCCCGAATCCACAATTCGGGGCGGATGAAATAACGATCAGCAAACACCGAAGCAGGGATGCGCTGTCTAGAACGTGGTCCCAGTGTTTACCTAACGGCGGAACTTCGCAGGAAAACGATGGAAACAATCTCTAACCCTGGACATTGTCCAAAAACTCTGTTTCTGCAGGTGGCTCGGCATCGATCGTACCGACGAAGTAATCAGAGGCTGAATAGAAGCGTGAAATAAAATGAAGATTCTCTTCGCGCTTTGGCAAACGTCAACGGCAACATTTCGAGAAGAAAACGCTGTTCGCAAAGTTGCACTCGAGAGGTAGGTCTGCGGGAAAAGCGACGTAATCGACCAGAAAACCTGAGGCTCGGTAATGGAAACCGAACTGAAACCGTAGGAAGTGAGCATGAATAGTGGAGGGACAAGAGTTTGGAATGAACGATAAAAATTCACCATTGTTACCAGCGATCTTGCTATTCCCAGCTGTTTATACGACCTTTATATAAATCTAAGACAAGTGCAATTCGTAAATTAATTAAACCCCACAGAAACTGCACGATTCTTAAGGTATCCGAATTTTCTCAGATTTCATTATTTTGCAATTTTTCTAAATCCAGACGAAGACGCTAAAATTCATTCGGGATTTCAACCCCTGAGAAGCTACACGATTTTCAACAATTAGAATTTTCTCAGATTGCAGATTTCAATATTTTGAAATTTTTCTGGACACAAAAAAGACATTAACATTTGAAGACACACCTTGTTTAACTGTTAAAAATAATTCAGCACAAAAACACACAGATTCAAAATTAAATCGGACATATCAACTCCTTGCAGTATTGCCGTCTTCGCATTAAAATCTTTAATATCGTCACAAGGAATAAATTATATATGAGAAAAATGACTAGACACGATGCAAAAGTGTGAGACCATTTGAAGAATTTAAAAATCTGACTGCATTGCTTTCAGCTCATTAAAATAATTGGAAAAGCGATTTTCATTTCACATAAAAATCCGCAGTCCAGTCATAGGGATGAAAATTGTATGGAATCTCGGCGTTTCCAGTGGACGGTCAGCGTACCAAATCTCATCTACAGTATTAATTGCTTTTGGAATCGCGATGCACTTACCTGCGCGTCTCCGTTGAAACAGTCGGTGCGGTAATTAAAAGGTGCCACGTTTCACCTGTATCGATCGAGAAAACGTGCCTCGGTTGTTGTTTGACCCGTCTGGATCCATTTCCCCAGGTGTGGCTGTCACAGCAACGCACATGTGCGACACACTCCGTCGATGCACGATAATTACCCGCGAACTGTCCGTCGAAAGTGCTTACGAGGCTCGTGTCCATCGATTCTTTTCACGGTGTTCCTGTTTTTTCTTTCTTTCTTTTTATTTTCGGCCACGTCCGCTCATCGAGTCAAACGAGACGACTGAGAAGGCTGAAATTCTGCGCCCGTTTCCCTCCGCTCTGTGTGTCACTTACCGTGGGAATTCTAATTGAATTCCAAGTGGATTCGCAAACGTAACAGCGGGACGCGTCGCGACCCATGGTTTCGCGTTACCGAACGTTTCTAGAAATTCTCTCGACGCGGCTAATCGCGCGATTCAGCGATCGTCGAAAGCAATTTCGCCGGAAGAACCGATCCCTGATCCAAAAACAAATGATCTCCGCTCTCGAGAATCCGACGGCCATCGATTTCATTCGCGAAGAATCTCCAGTATTCTTTCGGTGACAGTGTTCTCTATATTTCTGTTCCATTCGAATGTAATCGTCGACACGACGCAAAGGCTAAAGATAAACTTCGATCGCCCCGGGGAAACAATAGAAGGTTTTCTTCTGTGAAACGGATTCCGATACCAGGTTCGCGCCATCGTCCGTCAGCTGCGCTATGCTACACCTTTTTCTACCACCCTTTCGTTCCCTTTAATCCAATCTTATTACCGCTCCCCCTACTGGAACCAGAGCCCCGTTGGGAATCCCGAAACGAGGGTAGACGTGTATTATCGCGAACACAGGCTTGTTTACACGAGTTGGTCAGCCTCGGATCGCTGTGCCGACAATGCGTGAAACACAAAAGCTCGAATGCCTATTATGGCACAGCCTGGCCCTACACACGGGATGCATTGCGTTATCTACCGTTCGCACTGTGAATCCCCTTTTCCGGGAATTCACTGTGGAGCCATCGCATGCTTTAACTTCTCTTTGGCGAGTCAAAAAAAAAATTCCGAAATTTTTCGTCCCTTGTAAGGTAAAGGCACCAGTAGTTGACCACCATGTACCAGTAGTTGACCATTTTATAGAAAAACAAAAAATAAGGTTTGAATTGTCCTTATTGTTTTTAAATTTAAACAACAGACGGCATGGCATCGGAGGTGCACTTTCATCAAAAGTGCACTTATAAGTGCGCTTATAAAAACCTTATTTTATATGATTTTCTATAAAATGGGAAACTACTGGTACATGGTCAACTACTGGTGCCTTTACCTTATTGTTAGTTGGAGTTGAGTTACACTGGTGTTTCGAGTCTGACTTGTTATGATCGCAATCTACTGAGAGCGGATATTATTCTGTTGAAATTTTCTTTCCTGTCCGTTCACAGAGCTCCCAATCATTGTAACTGTGTTTTTTCATAAAATCCTTTTTAGTGCATCATAAGATTGACAAGATTGAGTTTATCTAGACTTTTTACTATTTTTAGTATAGCATACGTGCGATTTGCGAAATTTATTATGTCATTTCCTACGAAATAATCTTTCCAATTTCGACAATTCTAAAATTAATAATTTGGGACCGACCGGTTCTCCGTCTGTTGATTGCATTAATTATTACAATGTTTGGTACAACGTCGTTTGTGAAACTCGGAATGCAATTAGAATTATCCACCCCGAAAGTTCACAAGATAATAATATCCCATTGAAGCACGTTTATAACTTTATTATAATCCTCGTCTCAACAAGCAATCTGAAATTCATCGCTTCGGTTTAATATTTCCAAGTAATTTTCTAAAAAGGGAAGAAAAAAAAGGAATAAACACGGGAAAAGGTTTCTGTCTCTCTGAAAAAATATAATAGAAACAGCTACCTTGTAATAATATTGTACTTATTACTTATTACTTCTCGTACGTTCCTCGGGAGAAGAAAATTTAATTTTCATCGGATACCGTGAGAAGTTTCTTCAAAATATGAGATTACAAACGAAACATAAATCGTTCGTGCGAAATGTGAAATAGACGTGGGTGGAGTATAACCCTAGGATCTTTTATGCAACGGTTTCTCGCGTGCGCATGAAACTTAATAAAGAATTTTATGCCCCATAATAAAATTATAAAGTTAAGTCTCCAAATTAATTGCTCAACATCAACACACCCTCGTGTTAGCACAGTTACTCAAAAGCGGCTGATATGTGTTACCTCGGAGACATTAAATTTATTCAGCTTTTGCGCAATTTTGATTACGTGGTCATAAATAGTAAAAGATTTAATTGATCGTTCCCTATAGAAGGATCGCTATAATTATAGTAATAGTAAAACGAAACACACAAAATCGCTCGTTTGGCTAGTGGTGTATGATTTAGCATCAATTACCCAGACGTTGAGTACGAAATTGAGCTTATCCTAATCTATACTAATCCTTGTACACGGTTCAGATAATTGGGGGATTTACATTGTGTTGAAACATGAATTCGTTCGGCTGCGAAATATACTCTGATTTTAACGATTTAATTGCGACTTTTGCAAATGCTGATACTTCTGATCACATAAGGACCACGATTATAGTCAACGATTTTATAATGGATTGTTTGCAATTATCTATTTCTCTGTTGCTTCATAAATTTAAAAAACATATTGAAGATGACCGAAGCAATTTTCATTACGATTCTGGAAAAAATCTAGCTCCTAAATCAAACGCAATCAATTGCAATTAACCGCGTGCCTTATAAATATCGACTCGACTGAAGATTTAGAACGCAATCTATTTATATGGATTTTTTTTTGCATAATAGAAGCTTTCTGCGTCAGTTGTGACAATCCGAAGTTACTTAAAAATGACTTCTTTCCTCTAATAATTTCAATAAGTTCAAGATGACACATCAACGTTCTTAAATTTTTTTACTCCTGGTTTTTTAAATGCCACCCAGTCAAGCTTGTCATAAACGCACAAACGCCGCTATCTTGTCACGAAATTCACTTAGCCGGATATACTCGACACTGTGAACCCTTAGTACTCGAGTCGTGACTCTGAAGAGCCACTAAAAATTGCTGTCATTATTCAAAATATTTCTTACAGTCAATAACTTACTAAACATGTACACTCCCGCTCATAAGTCTTAGGACAGTGATCATATTTGTATTCAACTCCGTAAAAATGAAATAATTGTTGAAGGATGCTAACAAATTTTTCCAAATTTTTAAAGGTTTATACGTCAAAGAAAATATGCTGCAGTCATATATCAAAAATCTTACCAAGAATTAAAAAGATATATTTTCTTTTCACCGAAGAATCCGCCACGTTTCTTTATTACAATTTCCACTATCCTTAACATCCGCGTGATAAATTTTTTCATACTTTTTGTTATATTACTCCATTCTCGTTCCAAAATATTCCATAAATGTGTTTTCGAAACAGGGCAAAAGTTCTGTACCTGTTTGTCCAGTTCCTCCCCTAATTTTTCTATGGGGTTCAAATCTGGTGATTGGGGAGGATATTTCATAATTTTATAATAAATTATTACGTTGAAGTTGTAATTACTACTGAACATATGAAGATATCTATAATACGTAGTTTATACAGTTAAAGGTTCATAATCTACACGAAATACCAGAGTTTTACTAAAAACCAGAGGTGTCCTAGTACTTATGAGCGGGAGTGTAAGTATCGTATGGGTAAATTGCATCAGCTTCATATACAAACGTTTGGCTTTCGAGATACAATAGTTTCGAGTGCAACCGGTTAATAAATGACGAAAAAAAAATGCTCGAAAAAATTCAAGCCTCGACTCGGATGGAATGACGTTGGATAATCGGGAATAATTCAGGAAGAAAAATTGCAAACTAAAGCAACGTTCTGCTTTTAGGTCAAACCGGCCCCGGTGCACGGGGTCAAGGGATATCGGGGATCAGCGAAAATCATGTTCGCCGCAATCGGGAAGCGCGCGTGCAATTGACAGAACCAAATTCTCGGGGACCGTGGGCTTTGCGCAATGAGAAGAATAGTTTGGGAGGGGGTAGGGGGGTGTTTTCGAAGGGGGTGGACGGAAGGCGTGGATGCTGGAAAGCCCTCGAAAGAGAGTGGCAGTCGCCGGGAAGAGGAAGAGAAGACACAAAACGGTTGCATCGTGTTTTGCGACTGCGTCGAGGGAGCGTGGATCCTCCGCGGATCCAAGTTTCGCTTCAGTTTACGGCGCGCTCTCGATTTCGCCGAATTGATGCCTGATTCGGCTCCACCGACAACATCGTTCACCTGTGTCCACTCAGGCGAAATATCCGGCGAAGGGTCATCGATCCTCGCACAGGAGCAATTCCGCATATTCCGCGCAAATCGACAAAACCGAATCGAAATAGAGAAAATCGCGTTCGACTTTTTCTCTCCGGTATCGCGTCATAAATTGATAGGATCGATGGCTGTCGGTGATCGCGAGAGAGCGTCGATCCTCGAGAGTTTTGTAAACGATCGAGCCTGCGGTCGGTAGCTCGAGGATTTTCTTGGGAGTTTCGGAAGAAGGATATTTTACGGATCATTTGATTACGAATTATTTGCGGGAATTGGACGCGAGTGAATGGCGCGAGTGTGCCGTCTGTCCCGGAGGATGATAGCAGGTTGATACCAGGAATTAAGCACGTGTGTATCCGACAGGTCACCGCCTGGAAAACGCTGGCCTCCAGAACACCTGGAAACGAGGCAAGGTAAAATCGTTTACGCCGCTCGTCCCCCGGAATTGAATTACGATAAAGAGGATCCGCCAAATTACAGTGGTGCTTGATGGATCAAATCGCGACAACCTAATCGGTAGAAGTGCTCTCCTTCTCGAAACGTTATCGAAATCCCTCGACCGTGTGCAGATGTTTCAGCAAATCGAAATTGTAGTGGGTGGATCCGTTTGAATTTCGAGGTCGGTTGGGAAATGGATCCGCTGTTCGGTAGTCTGATAATGGCGAGGCAAATTTTTCTGCTGTGTGAGTCAACGTTACGAACGAGGCAGACAATCCGAGCTTTTTTTTGTTGAAAAGAGTTTTTCGTTTACCGAGATGGGCTCTCTGCGATCGTCGAGAGCGATTCGTTACAGGCACGTAATTAAAAATTGTTGAAGTGAGGGCTGCTTTCAGTAGATGAACAATATTTTTAGAAATAATTTCGAATGTGAGGAATGATCGAGTGAGAGTGATCACTGTGGCGCGTGCAAAAATTGATGTATTATGGATAGAATACTTCCTCGGGGAATGTGTAGTGAACAATTTTCACAGTGATTTATTTTAACAGTAATTAGTCAATTTCACAATTTTCTCAGCTGTACTAACACCTTGAGCATTACAAATTTAATGACCATGATTTCAAAAATCCATCTCACTGAAAATTTCCAAGAGACTAGAACAGAAATTGGACAAATTGGCGTTCAGTGAATAAATGATTTAAGACGGAGTACATTGTTAAATTAATGTAAAATGAAAAATCCTTGCCAAAGATAATGTCGAAGAGGAGAAACTTTATGGCTGACATGAAATAAGATGAAACAGAGTGGCTCGTTATAATAACTTGAGAATAGTACCCCAGATATTAATCATTCTTACAGCGAATATAAACGAAGGACTGCTTTTCAAAGACAGTTTCGAAGACGTCTACAATCAGACAAGAAGACTCTTAGTTAGTGAACCATAATTACATCTTAAAGTGAACTACAGTTTTCATTAGACATAAATACAAAACTCTCGAATAAGTACTTCACCCAAATTTTTCACGACAGCTATCGGATAAGATGACACATATTGGACAGTAGTAATAACTCGAGATTGTAGTCTCTCTAGCATTCTTCGTTACAGTGAATTAAGAAAGCGGAAAAGATACAGATAAAACGGCAAGAATTGTGATTACACCTCAAGATAAAGTACGCTTCTCGGTAAAAAAAATTCTCAAAGATAAAATTAGGGAAAAAAGCTTTGGGTCTTAAAATGAAACAAACTTGCAAAGTGGATTGCAACAATGAAGGTTCACGGAGGTTGCAACCGCGGTTTCTTAAATGAAAAAAAAAAAAAGAAAAAATTACCGACGAGATTATCACGGCGCGGCTCTTGTTCGCCTCAGAAAAAACACAGATTCGGAAGCGTCGTGTAAAAATAGTACGCAATAAATTGCGCTCGCAGAAACGGTGAGAACCAGCGAATAATTGATAGGTAAACATTCCTCGCACCTCGGGACGCGGTATTCCGCGATACCTACGAGTGGTTTTCTAATTTTAAACGTTAATGCCTCTGATCCGCCTACGCGTGATCACGATACTGCTAAAGCTGTCTTAAATTAATATCGCGTTCATTTTCGCGAGCGATTCGCGTGAGCTGCATATCCCGATAAACAACAAGCGAATAAAAATGTGAGAAGAACGGAAAGGGGATTCGACACGCTTAATCATTCCATTGATCGGATTAATACAGCTCCGCGCGATTTTAATCGTGTCTAATCAGATTAAACCGATCGCCGTCGATTCTCCAAATGTGCAACAATAATTGTTGAACCTGTTGCAAAATAAACAGCATTCGACATTATGCATTAGAAAATCGAAACGGCACTGGAGACTGTCGACACTGAAAGAGAGAAATTTAATTGTTAAAAAGGAGTCAAACTTTAAATTTCTGCCATAAATAGGATAGTTGGGTGGATGATTTTTATGTAGGATGACTGGAAAGATTCTCGAGAATATGGTAGTATTTTTTTATAACATTATCAACATTTGAATTTACTTAAAAAATGTTTAAAGAGAGTGAGGCACCTCAGATATCTCCAATTTTCTCGGACATCTGCGAATCCGTGGTTTGCCTTGTTTAATCATTTTTTAAAGGTGTTTAAATATTCAGAATGTTACAAAATATACTATCGTACTTCAGAGAGTTTACAGAATATTTTCATGTAAAATCACTCTTGCAGCTTCTGCGGTTCACGCAGAAAAAATTCTCAAAGCTGACGGTCACTGCAAAATTAGATTTCTCAAAAAGGACTTTCTGGTTGATCAGGATCTTCCTTGACTTTTTAAATGTCCTAAAATAGTTATTGGTACTGCTGAAAGATAAACAACAGTCGGACTTATACATTAGAAGTTCGAAATTCGCTTTAAACCCTCTGGTCAAGACGAACCCGAAGGGAAAACGTCGACAAGAGGTTTGAAGATGGAACAAAGTGGCTTTTACGGTAAAAGTAATCAGAATATCTGCACGAGACGAAGAATCCTGAGCGTAGAATCGCTTTGTGGTTATCGAGAACGCTTCCGACTTTTTGGGAGGAATTTTAGATAGTGGAACGAGGTCAGATTTCGATGATAATGCACGTAATCGAGAAAGCATGATCTCGCAACGATATTTCCCTCGGTGGTACACTCATAAAACATCGTCGGGAAATTCGCTGCGACTTCCGTTCTATGTCTTGTCGTTCTGTCGGCGACGTTTCCGTGATTGTCAACCACGGTGGAAACGCTCCCTCGCGAATTACTATGCTTTTAATTGTAAACTTCGGTGCACCTCTGATGTTCCTGAAGCAGCTACGTACGACTCGTTGTTCATTCACTTAAAGCTCTGATGCTCCCTGGAATTATACAATTGGGATCAATATATATATATATTCCAGTTTATTTTCTGGATACTATATAATACAGTGAGACAAATATTGGGCGCAGAAATTAATATTTTGTGATTAATTTCGTACAATATATGCAGCTAGTTAAAGGGGAATATTTATGGTCGAGAATTACTTAGCGAATTTATTAGTCTAACGCTGTCGAGCTGGTGGTATACGTAACTTGCCACAAAGCTGGTGTAGGATCATTAATTATAGCAGATATTTTTGTGCTCTTGCGATTAAATTTCAGTAAAATTGTGGCTTAATATTAAAATCAAAAGAAACTAATTTTCATATCGAATAAACGTAGAACGTGTTAAATTCAAATTAGTAAAAAGACAAAAGTTTTTTCATGAAAGAATTTTACTGTAATAGAACATTTTCTTGGTGCATAATGTCTTTTGTTTAAGCAGACATTCTGAGGGCACAGACCTTAATTAAATGTTGGTGCACCTAACATCTTTCTGGTACACTATATCACACTAAGATCCGGCATTCTACAAATGCACAGTGCATTCCACTAAATAATTCCAAGTAGAATTCACTTCATATATTCCGTTCATATAACATCCACATACCAGAACGGATATTAGAGCCTTGGGATACAGCAGGCTTTACTGTACACATAAATAACAAATAATGCCCAATGCATCGTAATGTACAAGGTTAGGATCAGCGAACAAGAGAGACAGAAAGATGTGGTTGTTATATGTAGAATTGCAGATTAATAATGCGTTGGAATAATATTTTATTCAAAGCATGTATCTTCCACAAAGTCTTCAGATTATTTAAAGTAGCACAAGATATGGTATACACCTTATTCTTCTTGACAATAAATTCGAACAAAATTCTGCTGGGCGTATGAAACTGCCTTGATGTCACGACAAATGCGTTTTTCTGCCTTTTTATCCAATCTCTTTAAAATCTTCTGCATTGTGAACATTTTGCAAAAAAATTAAATTATTCCCATCCTGCGAAAATAATGGAAAATCACGAATAAATTTATTTGTGAATGAGTCAAACTTTGAACTTCAAGAATTTTTTCTGCCGTAACTATGAAAGCTAGGTGTATAATTCATGTGTAGAATGATTGTACGGACTCTCATAAGTATGATGGTATTTTTTTAACAACTGCACGCACATTCCAATTTGTTTAAAAAATGTATAAAAAAAGCAAAGCATAGACTGAAAATTGTCGGTGCAAATTGTTGCAGGTGCTTTTAATCATTTTTTAAACGCGTTTAAATGTTCCTAATGTTATAAAGAAATATATCATATTTGGGAGAATTTGCAGAATATTTACACGCAAAAATCATTCCTGCAGCTTTTGCGGTTCAAGCAGAAAAAATTCTCGAAGTCGACTAACACAATTAAGTTTCTCCAAAAATTAAGGGTGGCGCGCAAAAACGATTTTGGGGCTGACGTTCAGTGCACAAAAATCAATTGGACTAGCCTAAGATTGTTAGTTGTATGCCTTTCTTCTAAATTGCAATGCTAGCTGTAACGACATTTGTAATTATTCGATAGTCCGACATCGCCTCGTTAAAGGCAGGACTTTCCCGCGATAATTGAGGAGGAAGCGCATTTCCGCGGGAACATCGCGTCGGGCGAGAAAGTAGATCAAGGGAAAGAAGTTTTTACTTGACTGGTCGGGTATACGCCGCGGCAAAGGAATTCCCAGTTTGCGGCGTAAATATGCAGAAATCCGCGGAATAACGAACACCGGGGCTGATTTTAATTCGTCGCCCGCAGCGTCCCCCCCCCCCCCAACCCCTGTTAATAAAAACATTCCACGACTTCGAACTGTCCTCGCCAAGAAGGGGACGGAACTTCCTTCGAGATCCTGCGCCCCATCCCCGGGGCTTTCATTCCCATTTGACAGCGACCGGCTCGATCGAACGCCGCAATCACCATATAACTCGTCGGGGAAATAAAATTCACGCTACCAGAGGGTGGCGACTGAAAACAGCCAGAAAGTATCATCAATCGAAAGCACAGCCTGATGTTCGTTTCGCTGAAACAATATTGAATATCTACGAGACCGAAGATCGGAAAAGGTATCCGTTTACAATCGTTGTGAAGTTTTTTTTTTTACTCGCCTCGGCAAACACACCAAAAACCGATTCCACGAGTCCTGTGTTCCGGTGCATGTTAATTCTTGACGCACACTATGGATTTACATTGGTATTACGCACCCGGCTCGTTGTTCGTTCAACGCGCCGTTTAAATTATTCCACGCTATAAACGCGGCATTTGAATTGTGAACGATGGATTAAGATTAAATAGTTGGATAGAGAGTTTACGAGGATTAATCAATAATTCGAAGCGCGTGATCGGCGATCGATCCGCGATCGGATGTCGACAGCCGAGTTACAAACTCCGTTTGATAATTGGTTCCGACGGCGAACGAGCTCGATTCTAATAAAGGAAAGTCTCCGGGCTTTCAGCTTGATCAACGCAGGATCACCGGATACTCGATTAACTCCTTTGAATGGTCTTAAAAGGACGCGTTATCGATACCAGCCGAGAACGGCGCGGAGCCGAGAAGATCAAAGTCGATCGGCTTAAGATATATTGTACCCGGAGACATGTTCGATTGTGTCAGTCAGAATGTCGGCTGCCTTCAGCCTCCTGAATTTTATTTTACCCCTCGAATAAAGTCCACAGTTCCGTCGATGATCCCGCGGACTCGTTAGTACGTTCACACAACTGTATCCAGAAATGAACGAAGATCTTACAAAATCTATGACTCGGCTACGGCCGAGGGTGTCTCGTGAGAATTTATCTTCCGAGCGTCTCGTGGGAATTTATCTTTCGAGACTCGTCAGGAACAGCCTGACGAAGCGTTAATATTTTCTGTTTAATTTAAGAATTTACTGCTCGCGAGATATTAATCTTTAACAGCACTTTCTTTACCTTCGCGTCTAAATTTTTTATCAAACGAACGCTGTTTTTACGAGACGAGCAGCTGGGTTTCTGAGCGGCCGTGTTTAATGCGATAAATGCGTAGAAACTTTTCCCCCGAGTATAAGTACGAAGGTATCACGACTTGATGTATAAAAATTGTTGATCTAATAACTGTCCGGTCGACTCTGAGAACTTCGAGTTTATAGCGTGCGAGCAACAGGGTGAACGGATTACTTCGCCTTTTCGTGTATCCCGTTCCTTTTGCGAACTATGAATAAATTACGAAAATTCTAACCTGTTTGCTGAAACTGTTTTCGGTTGCCGCGTTCTCTTCCTCTGTCAGTTGATTACGCGCGATTTCTAATTTTCCTGAGTGTGTCGCAGGGCATAATTCAGCCATGCCGACCTATTTCATGCGACGGGAGATAGAAATTTTCTGACATAAAAATCCAACGAATAAAATAGAAAAATTAGACCATAAACTTACTCGGAAGGGTCAAGACCGTAAAATAGGAAGAAACATCAGCTCCCAGGATCGAGAGGATGGCGCAAGAATCGCGAATAAGATCGCGATCGCGTAGCGTGGCAAATTGTTCCATGCAGCAATATTTCGCGTGTTCGCGATGCGGAATGTGGCAGGCATTGTCTGCGAAGTGGAACGACAGGCTTCGAACGGTCTCTGATGAAACAGTACGAATCATCTCGATGCCTAATTAAGCCAATACATAGCGCAATTAAAGACACGGAAATATTGCTCCATAAACGAGCGCATACAGGCTGTGCCAGTAAGATCTACTAATATAAAATAACTCGGTAGACATTGATCGTATCAAAAAATGTTTTAATGAATCGTGTAGCATTCTGGAGGATTGAAAGAGTACAATTTGATTTGTTACATCTTATTTTTTTCTGGGATATCAAGGTGACCTTGAGACTTTTCAAGCTGATCGAATTCATCCTTCAATCGGCAACAACGTAGTATTTTCTAAAAAAAAAAAAGATGTGTTGACTGAGAATTCGTAGGTTCACCTTGATATTAACCCCTTAACTTGTACGCTCGAGTTAATTCGAGCGCGCTAAACAGGCCAAACTGTACACACTCGAGATAATTCGAGCGGCGTTGTATTTTATGCTGCTATAATTTTTCACACTCGAATATAATCGAGAATTGAAAATAACAATGTCAAAGCAAAGAAAGAAACTCGTTTTATTGATATTTATCATTTACATGGGATTGTAAGCTATGACACTTATTTATTCAAGAATAAAATATAGCCTTTTTCCATGGAACCATGGAACGAACCTTTTGCATTGATTTTTTTTTGGCCGGTTTTTTTGTTTTAAAACTGCGTTAAGGGGTTGAAGAAAAAGAATGAGATATAAACAATGAAATTGTACTGGTTTGATGCGTCCCGTAAAATGCTGCATAATTCATTAAAAATACAACTGAACAGGCATCAAGTTATTTTAGTTCTTGCTGATGCACCCTGTATGTTTTCTCCGTAGAGAAGTGTCAGTACCATAAACTGGACCCTGGAGAACCACGTCACCTGCAAGTATTGAGAGCACGTGTCCAAGAATCGCGAATAAGATCAGGACAGCACAGCACGCGAGATTGTTCCATGAAGCAATATTTCGCGTGTTCGCGATGCGTAATGCAGCATGCATTGTCTGGAAAGTGCAACGGGTGGTGTCGAACGGTCTCTAATGAAACAGTTCGAAGCGGGCGAGCGACTCGGCGCCTAATTAAGTCGCCGGAGTCCCTGTGGGACCGTGCACTTTCGATATTTCGCAATTAAGTGCGTCGAGAGCAGCGCAGAATGCACCCCATTTATTAGCGGGCTCCGTGCAGGGCTGATTGACGGAGATGTTCGCAGGCTCTGTCGCCTTCCGCGAGACAATTTCCTGTTTAACATCGAGCTTTGCACAGGAATTCCACAGTATCTTGACGGAATAAAAGCGAAACAGCCTTCCCCGATTGGCCAGCGAAATTCGCGAACCTCCGCGATGATTGCGCGCGGATGGATCGAGCTCCATTATGAAAATATCCACCGGCGAAATTTCAGCGGGATTTTAATATTTACACGGACACACCGGCGGCCGAGCTGTATTCGGGCTAATTCGAACGGTGAAATTGAAAGTTGCCGGTTTTAATTTCGCAAATTTTTATGCGACACAGAAATGCGACGGAATATTTACTCGAACGTCAAAGAATGCGAAATTCATCGTTGGCCGGATTCTGTAGACCGGCTAGTTTCAGACAGATTTTCTTTTCGACGGACAGGAACTGATATGCGTCGTTTGTTTGTATTTCTTATCAGAAACAAAGAGAAGAAGCTTGGCCACTTTCGCGATCCGAGAAGAATAAAATCAGATTTAACGCCTGCAGAGGTTCGATTCGCATTCCCAGCCGAGCAAAACGATTTTTATTCCTGCTTACCGATGGTTATTCACTTTTTGCATATATGTACACGATAAAATTAAAATATTGCCTTGTAATAGCGAGTCAGAGTCGTGAACATTTCAAACACGTTCTACTATTATATAAATGATATCAGACAACCTAAAACAATTAATTTTTTGTAATCAACAGTGAAGCTATTGTAAACATACACTGAGTATAGATTTTCTTTTTCTACTAGGAAATGATTAAGGACGCAGTTCTGATGATTGTAGCTGAGAAGAAAATGATACAACAAGGGTTTTCTAATATCAATTCTTAAGACTTTTCTGATCGTCTCGTAAGACTAGAACAATTCAGAACTAAAAACAACTAATTTATATTGCTTATTAAAAATAATAAGCCCATAGATATCGAGGCATAGCACGTCGTTTTTTTTTTTCAAACTACGTGTAAATAAGTGTATACTGTATCCATGAGGAGACTTGTACTGTTAACAAACAATTTTCTGAGAGAATAGTTTCACCATGCCAATTTTGAATTACTGATTTAAAATATGAATATTGAATTACTGATTAAGTGACGAATTACTCATTAAAATTACTGATTTAATTGCACAAGCATTTACAGTATATTGATGACCAGGAAGGACTTTCTTGGAAGGAGTTTCTTTGGCACAGAATCAGTGTGTTTATGGATATCCCCTTTTCTTTTTTGTTGTCGCTGAGCTGAAACCGCATTTTAAACCGGTGCGCAACGTCGCGACGACCATCTTTGCCCATCCCCCACGTTCAATCTCGTCCCCCTAAATGAATTTATGCGGGCAATATCGTCTCCGCGAGATCCTTGCACAACCAACAATCCTTTGTAGACGCGAAGCATTGTTCAACGGAGCCTCGTCTGCGCCTGCCTTGAATTCGTGGATCTCGTCCGACGTCGATTCCGCCATGGAAAACAACGTTAGCACGATGGATATAACACGAGCTGGCTCGGTTTCGACTTTTCCCCCGATAGAAAAGCGCCAATCCTCTCCATCTAAATAAAAGTTTCGCCTGATAAAAACCTTCGCCCCTTCTTCGCGAATAAAACACATTAGATGGGAGGCTATTCTTTATTCGCGGAAGACCGGGTCTTATCTTCGTTCGATCAAGATCGCTTTTTTATTCGGATAAGACAGCTTCCGACAAGACTAATACCACAAATTTTCGTGCAATCCGTTTTCTTACCGAGTCCTATCTTCATTCGAATCGCTTAAAGTAAGACAATTTTGTTGGACAAATCGGAGATGTGATTTTTATCTGTGATCGAACGAGAGAATACATTTTTTTATTCGATGGATTTCGAATCCAGACAATCTTGCTCTATTCGAGGAATTGACGAAATGATTTGTACTCTTATTCGAACGACAGCATCATTTTTTATTCGATGGCTTCGAACAAAAAGACAATCTTTATAATACCGTAATTTAACAAAATAATAAGGTAACAATTTTATTAGATGTACCAACGGGTGATCTAATTTTTCTAGCAAAATTGAAACGAATTTCTCGGTTTAGCATCGTCCGTCAGCACATGCTGCATACTACCGCCCACGACAGCTAAAAATCAATGTTTCTCCAGCTCACAAAAATGGAATCAAGCAGTTGCGTATGCAACATATTTATTTGCATACCCCACGTGAGCCTCCGTTTCTGCGAATTTATCTCGCCACGTGAAAGATAAACATGTTCCTCGCCTTTAGCCGTCCGACTAACGCCCGAAACACCCTTTTAACCCTTTTGTCCCTCGAGTTCGAACGAACTTTAAAAGTGAGTTATCTGTTATTCGAACATCCCTCGATCGCGATTCGAACAGCTCGATCGCGAATCTCCCTGTTCCCTGTTGGTCGTTTCACGAACGCGACCGATCTCTGAGCGAGAACGGAAATTGGCGTGCGTCGACAGGAAATTCGAGACAATAAATCGAGGGTGTAGCAAGGAAATAGAAGCTGGACAGCGGGAGGAAGGATTAAGGATTCCTACAGAAGACGGTGAAAAAGGATCGAGGAGGAGTATCGTGGCTGCGATCGTTTTATCTCGTTTAATTGCGAGGGCTTCTCCGTCGTAATATCTCGGCTAATTATTGGGATCAGCCCTGGGATTTCGCGAAGGTAAACAATCGCAACCAGCAGGCAGATGGGCAGACAATTTGCCTGTTAATTTACTCTAATTGCCGTTCGTTCGAACAAGGAACCTCCGACGATCGTTCGACTTTTTATTTTCTTTCTAGAAGATGGCCGGTTCGACAGCTCCCCTCCGCGACTCGGAAACCCGTTTTTCAAGATACATATTTTGAAAAAATATTTCTACACAAATATGACTATATGTCAGCCATTTTCAATAGATAATTATAGAGGCATCGCTCTGAGGACAAAATTCAGAAATTCAAAAATGATTTTTGATTTTGGTAACCAAAACTCGAGTACGATTTCTTAGACGTTTTCAATCTGTTTCAATATAAGAGATTCAGAAACATTTTTTGTTTATAAAAAATGAAGGTCATCACGATTTTTTCAATAGTAACATACAAGGTGTTCGACTACAGGTGGAAGAACATTTAAGGAGTGGTTCTCCAAGACAATATAAGACGAAATTGAAGAATAAAAAAATTGCGATTTCGGCTTCATTTTTTAGATATTAACAGAGATTTTTTAGTTATTAACTTGATACGCGTGACTATCGCGCGCCTCTATGACGTACGCAACGTACATCGCTGTTGCCCGGGTTGCCGAATTTTAGGCGAATTCTATGAAATTTTCGCATATTTTAAATTTTCAATACAGGCTCAAATAAAAAAGTTTTGGAAAATGCCTTTTTTATTTGCTTTTCTAATTCCTAGCAATTGCAATTGTTTCAAATTCTTTTTTGCACTTCATCCGGTAAACCAATTCTTCTAACTGCTCAAAGAATGTCAGGTTTTTTAGTCCAATTTAAAAAAAGTTATACTATTTTAAAGGACATTCTTTCGTGAGCCAGTGTATATGTTTGACTTCATAATATTGGAGCTGGTGTCGAAACAAATTCGACGACCTACTGCATTTGACCTAACCTTACACTTTGAAAGAACGCTAAAATAATATTGGCCGTTAAACCGGGTTTCCAGCCCACTGTGCTGCGAGGTCGCAAGAGCTTTGACGTTATTAGGTCCGAGACTTATGGAATACCGCTTGTCCCCGAACGAAGTTGCTCTCCTAAGAAAATTATAGACTATACTCCTTTGGCCAGAGTCCTGGCTAAAATGACAATGCATTTTGACGTTGAACGCGCACTTTTAGCCCGCGTCCTTGATGAAATTGATCATTCCGCCGGGGATCTTGTCTGAGGAAAGAGTAACTTTGACTTTGAGATTCCACTGGATCCTGGGGAAGGGGATCCCTGCATGTTAAACAAAGGATTACTCCAAGTTTTATGAATGCCGGTCATTTGAATCCTCACGGGCAGAACAACTTCGGTCTCGCGTTTCTCAGGGCGAAAAATTGCCAAGGATAATTTATTCCATCCTGCGAGTTACTTTGTTTGAATATCATTCTTAGTAATTGTGATCTACGGGGCAATCCTCTTTCTCTGTTTACGGGTAGTTTCGGACAAATGGTCCTGCCAGAGAATAGTCCTGAATATCAGAATTGGAATTTATGGCGTCGAAATTTTAGAATAAATCGGTCCTACAGAGTGTTAATGTTCAAACTACGATGGATCGATGGTTGTACCATGGAAGACAATTCTCTTTCGCTGTTTGTATTATATTTAAGACGCTGCGCTACCATTCGGATTTTCCTTCCTAGTCAAACTAGTCCGAAATGCTCGTGCCAGTGTATACAGCTTCGAAATTTTCGAATGAATCATAGTAAGATAGTACGAACGATTACACAATGATTTCAAGGCGAAACCACGGATTTCTCCGGAATGCTGACTGTTTGGAAAACAGTGGAAAGTTCTGGTGACACATCCAATGGTCGATAAGTATATCGATTCAACGTCGGATCCTCGCAGATGGCCGGCGGGTAAGGAAAGAAAACACTCGAACGATTATGGCGTTGAAAGCTGGCGCGGCGAAGTGGTCGTTCGAAGGGGTCTCGAACGATCTCGTCGAGAACCCGTTAAAACGAGAGAAATGCGGCCCTCGATCCTCGAAACGAAACGCGTAAGAAACGGCGACAGCTAATTACCGGGACCTCGTCGACACAGTGCCGATGAAATTAAAATTGAATCGCACAAAGGCGGAGCAGAAAGTTCCTCGGTAAGCAGTCGAGTAATTATCGGGGAAATCCAGGGGATCTCTTGATCAACAATTTTTACTACTAGCGTAAACAGACGCTGCTGCACTTTCTTTTAAACAGGCCCTAGCGGAAGGTACTGGCCGCGTTCTCTGCATCTTCCACCTTTAGAATAAACATTTTCTGTTCCGCAGTGAATGGGAATTTTAACATTCCCAGCTGCGTGGTAGTTTCCTCGCAACAATTAGCAAGCTTGTAAAACGTTAAGTGGGGGATTGTTAAATGCAGATAATCGATTTGATGGTCGTCGGCAAGGTTTCATGGTACAGTCAAGTCTTATCTTTCATCTTGTCCACTGCCTTAAATTGTGCCTACCCACTTTGATCACAAATGAACAAAATCCGCAGTTTGTTCGTAATATCGTTTGCGATTATTATGTAAAAGTTTTTCAAGCTTCCTTCTGTACAGCACAATTATTGAAAATTCTATTAACCCTATCCGGTCCTATGATTCACATTACATTCATTAATTACGTCATAATTTCATATCAATTACAGTATCTCTCAGTGGTTCCACATAAGCTGGCAAATTAACGATGTCACCCTCATATGCTAAATTTCTTGAATCCACAAGGAAAAATACCTAATCCAGCCCAAACTCCAGAAAATATTGTAACAGCTAAACCTAAAATCATTTTAGGAGAGAAAAATTCTTGATTTCCCGGCGCATAAAATTGTTTTAAAATCTTCGTCATCCGATTCGTCTTCTCTCGAGAATAGTCTTCGACTATAGCAATTTTCCTTTGACCTCAGCGTCTTGCATAGGAAGTCTGAGCCGCGCGAAGGTGGTCAGCCAAGAAATCCTCTAATGTACGCGCCATTAGAGCGAGACAGGACCCCATAGTGTCCTCAGGGGATCTCGCAAAGGCTGTCGAGAGTAGCGTTAAGGATCGTCGTTGCATCGTCGTTGAGACGCGATCCAGAAGGTCGTGCCAGCGTTTACGAGCCACTTCGAGATCGGGAGACTGGTTATTTTTATCGATTAACGACCAGTGGCTGTTTATCAGCGTTCAGAGTCCAATTCCGTGCGGGTTTGAAACGTAAGAACGCGGCTTCCGGCGATCAGGGACAAGGAACCGGAGCAAATTGATTTCCATGGATCCTTGACAGATCTCGTGTCTCTTGATCGCCTTGCTTTGATCGACCGGCTGCAGTCGTAGGCGACAGCTAGCTCTTCGAGGACCACGCTTGTTCAAGCTCTTAGCTCTTCAAGTTCTCCTGACTGGAAAACAGCAATTTCGATGGGTTAGATGGATCGGATTGTCGTTGGACACCCGCAGTCTTTAAAATTCAATCGACACCTCCGATTAATTAATGACGTAGAATAATGGCATCCTGCAGCTCGTTAATCGGAGTCACGCTCATTCACCGGGCTGAAATGATGATCCGCCATTAATTCGTTTCACGTCGGTACGCTCAGGACCGGCAAATTGATCCTGCGGAGGCCATTGACTCGTCCTGACCAGGGATAAGGGAAGATTATGGGACAACTGTTGATTCGGGAAAATGACGGAGAACGGGAGTCCTTTGCCGGATTGCGATCTTCTTTGGTTACTATGTACTTCGGCTGCTAATGGAATCATATTCATGCTCAGCTGCTGGTGAATAGTTTCAATTAAATTGGGTAGAGTAAGCAAATCGAATAAACATACAGTCCCGTCCATAAGACACTTGTTAAAATTTGGATGTAAACGATATTTTGTTATGAGAGGATCTGTGTTATGAAATGGAAACATCAAATTGTGTGTCAAAGGTCTGATAAAAATATCTCGTATTTTTATTCATGGCATACTGTCGATTAATTTTTAAAATTTTAGTGGGGTAATTATTTTCGACTATGTTTTCTAGAGCTGTCCACAAACGCTGTTTTGATTTTGGGCACTCATCTCACAATTCTCAATCTCTTTTCTCCAACATTTATTCAAATTGTATATGTATAATTTTAATTTTTCGTTCAAATATTATCGTACAATAGCTGCTTATTGCAAAACTATGAAACAATAAAATCAAGCCCAAAACTTGTATCTTGTTCTAATTAGCAATTTGCTGAAAATAAATAAGTGTCCGGTGATTTATGGACGGGAGTGTATGTACAGGGTTTCGACTACAGGTGAGAGAAAATTTAAGGAGTGGTTCGCCATAACAAAATAAGACGAAAATGAACAGTAAAAGAATTGCGATTTCGGCTTCATTTTTTAGATATTATCAATTAAACATCCGTTTAAAATGCGGCAACCCGACCAACACCTCTGTACATCTCGCACGTTGCGTAGGTCATAGGGGCGCGCGACAGTCACGTATCACCTGGCCAGAGAGAATCTGGATTGTAAACCGTCGGATTGGGTAATTCTACTCACATTCTTTATTCTAGCCGAATTATTAGCTAAAGTGTGTGACATTAAAGCCTAACTATTGGGCGCGAGCGAGGACCCCCTTTGATACGTGACTGTCGAGCACCTTTATCACGTGAGCAAAGTACACCCCTGTTGGTCGGGTTGCCGCACTTCAGGCGGATTTATAATTGATAATAACTAAAAGATGAAGCCGAAATCGCAATTTTTTTATTGCTCATTTTCGTCTTATATTGTCTTGGAGAACCACCCCATACATTTTCTTCCACCTGTAGCCGAACATCCTGTATAATAATACGTGAAAGTGTAAAGTACACTCCCAAAGAAAAAGATAGCACACGCGTGCTATCTTTAATTTCTCGCGTTATAGTTATGATACAGGAATTATGACAATGATACAGAAAGACTACCTTCTACTAATATGTAAACACTATCTATATTGGAATTTCTACGAGATATTCTCTTAGGAGGAATGTAAACAAACAAATAGACAGAGACGAAATGATAGCACACTCAAGGTTTATTTTGATTTTCTTCAATATGTCGCGAGGTTTAAGGAAGTTAAAGTGATCACTCGGTGTTCAGTGCTTCTTGATATTGGTATCTGTCGCATTTCGTGATGGGCCGTGGTAAAAGATTATCTGACAGTGAAATAAACGCAGTTCTTATTTTAAGAAAACGGAAAGTAACGATTACAGAAATTGCGAAAGAAATTGGTCGAAGCAGAAAAGCTTTATATAACGTATTAAAAGATGTGGATAACTACGGTAAAAGGAAAAGCACTGGAAGGCCAGAAGTCCTATCGCACCGTAACACAACAGCAATATTTCGTGCTGCATCTAATTCTTGTGCTACTGCAAGAGAAATTGCTTGCAAAGCTGGTGTACAAACTAATATTCAAAATGTTCTACGTGTGCTGCAAAAGAGTAATATTATAAACCGATCAAGAATAAAAGCCAAGCCACGATAAACAAAGAAGCATAAGGAAGCACGCCTTGAATTTGCGAAGAAACATATAAAGAATTAGACGATAAATGAAAGGAGGTGAAATAATGATTTAGAGCGGCATAGGTTACAAAGGAAAAACGGATATTAATTTTATACAAGGAAAAATGAATAGTGCAAGTCATTTCAGATTAATAAAAAACCAAATTGATAAGTATGCACAATGCATTGCAGGTCCAAAATTTGTGTTTCAGCAAGATAATTCTGCCGTACACACGGCAAAAATTATTCATAAATATTTTTCAAAAGAGAAAATTCCTGTTGTGGAATGGCCGGCGTGCTCCTCGGACTTAAATATAATTGAGAATTGTTGGGGATTATTATCAAGAGCTGTCTACGCAGAAGGTAGACAATTTGAAAATTTAAATTACTTAAAAATCATTTTTTAAGGAGGAATGAAAAAATTTATCACAATCTTCAATTAAAGTACTGTATAAATCCTTACCAAAAAGTATGATAGAAGTAATTGGGAACCACGGAGGTTCCACACATTATTAAACACAGGTACAGTTATATCATTTTCATATTTGTCTATTTTAAAATATAATATGGAATATTTTTCAGATGTGCTATCATTTTGTTTGTATTCATTTGGGTATTTGTATTAGAAGAAAAGTCAATAAAAGTTATGTTTATATATTAGAAGAAGCTAGTCTTTCTGTATCATTTGCACATTTCCTGTACCATAATTATAACGCGAGAAATTAAAGATAGCACGCGTGTGCTATCTTTTTCTTTGGGAGTGTATATAACCATGAATATCATTGGCTTCCTGAGTGTTAATAGCAGTAAAATAATTTTACGATGCGTTGCTGCATGGTTAGTGAAGATTATTTATTAATCGATCATTTGTGACTCAATATTAACGCTCGTGCTACGGATCTACGAGCTCGTAAGCTTCTACGATCTCCCCACATTTCTACCACGAGGTTAACTGTATTAATATCCGAGCTCTCTCTCGCAGCTTTTAACCATCCATTTCGTGGCTTGAGGCTAGTGTATAACAATAACCTGTTGAAGTAAAATATCTTCAATAACTGTCGTCGATTTAATCATCACGAGAAAGTGTTATCGTAGCTGTACAGGGTAAGCAAAGGCATACTTTTTTTGGAAACATCACTGCATAATAATTTTAGTCGATGTCTGCAATTAAGTAGATTTCAAATCATGGTATCAATATTAAATGTAAGAGTAATTATTGATCTTGTCATGAAAAAAAAAAATCAAATTGCATCCTATGTACAAAGGCACCTAACTCGGGATCAGGATGAGACCACCCATGTTTTGGAATGTGATAGATTAATCATGTTTGGATCTGTATATGTTTTAGGGGCCCTCTATTGTTTCCACAGTTCTTCCAATTTGTGATTTTCTTCTTTTTCCTTTTTTCTTCTCCCTTTTCTTCGTCCCCGAGGAATGTTAAAATTGTAGCAACTTTATTTCCGAATTGAAACAAACAAGCTTGTAAGTGATATTCAATATACTACTGGAAAAACATGGATTTTATTCTCGCATATCAGCAGGGCCATATCTGTAGGAATTACAAAATTTGTTCAAAAGAATTCTTGTTTAATAATACGCTGTAATTATACGGTAATTTAGCAGAACACCAACGCAGAATAAAATCGTATGAGAATGTCTATTGACAATTCCTCGTCCGGAATAAATGTAACGTCGTTTGCAGACTCTGGATTCATTACAATCGGGTCGGATTCATTCCTATTTCATCTGGACAGCGTTTAATAACTGCCCCGGAAACTCTTTAATTGTTTCCATTGAACCGGCTCAAGAACTGCGATAATTTTGTCTCGGGCATGCTTCCCGTCGATTGGAACTCCGTCGATGCCGTGGACTGTAAACGGTCCTCGATAAACCTGAAAGAAATGTTCGATTTAATTAAATGTTCGGGCGATTAAGTGCGGGGGGACCCCCTCCCCGTCCTCTTGTTGCGACGGCGGCGTTAAAATTACAGCAGAGACGATCGAACGAACAAACAAATATCACGCTCGGTCGAGGACGCATCGAACGCGTTTGGCTTTCGAAGGATGTCTGCTATTCTGGAATTTCCTGTTTAATACGTAATCGAGACATTTATTCGAAGTGGCAAACTCATGGTGGATTGAAATGAATCAGAAAATTCTCTATTCCACGGAGAGATAATTTACATTGAACTGTGGAAAATCTGTGTGAATTTTAGTGGCGTGGCAGGAGGAGAGATAATGCGTAAATTGCTATGGTGCGAATTAGCCCCTGTCATTAGTGAGATAGCTCTCCACATAATTCAGTCTTTTTCCCGGGTTATCATAATGAGATGGAGTCACTAGAATTTTCAACGAAAATAGCTAGGTTATCATTTATTTAAATTTTTTATACGGTCCAAGAGACCATATTTCACTAATATTATAATAAAATTGGACTCCATAGATGGTTAGAAGAATAAAGAAAAATATATAAAAATTACTTTCAAGTGAAAAGGATTTGGGAAATTAGTAGGATTATGTCCGAGGAATTTAATTAACATAATTGTTAGTAAGAATGCCACTCTCCATCATTTAGAAATTTTCAGTTACATAGATTAACATAATTGTATCCTTTTTGATAACATTTTCTTAACATCAAGGCCCACAAGCCTGCTGTTATTCTTCCATCCGGCATATTTCTACGTTCGCATAATTTTACGATAACAAAGGCGGCGATAGACGTCTACGCGGCAAGGATGATACACAATCTACCCTTCGGATAGCAATGATATTTCCCAGAGGGGTTGAACAACGAATTTCCAGGTGAATTTCGTTGGCGCGACTATCGTACGAGCGACACGCAAATTAATAATGTATGGGGACGTACAGCCAGTGTAATAATTCCCGCTAACACTGTGTGTAGATAGTTATCCGGCTTAAGGGCTGCGTCAAAGTGATAACATCAAGCGATCATGTCGCATGGTTGATGATTATCCTTGCCTACAATGCAATCGGACATGGAAATCGATCGATAGCGAACAGTGTCACTTGTCGATCTAAGAAACTGCCATCTGACGAGACGACCACCTGCGTTAATTAATCCTGTTATACAACTTCTTCATTAACCTCATTAGAAGTTTCATTATATTATTCACAATTTTCCATGTTAGATCAAGTATCGATACCAGAAAAATTCAATTTTGGAAGAGAACGAGTGGATTCAAAGAGAACGAGTGGTATTCAATTTTATTATGTGCTTCGAAGCAAAAGATTAATAATTCACTGCGTCGGAAAATTCATCTCATTATTAACCCTCCATACGCTATGCTGGAGTCATTCCGATATAAGATGACGCTCTTTATTTCGAAATAAGAAAATCGCTATCCCCTTTGCTTTATATCGAAAGAAAACTGTAATGAAATATCTGCGTGGGTCCGGCATAGGCCTAGAACTCGCGGGAGTCCGAGGGTTAGTGACCTGTCACATTCGTTGTAGAGATTAAATGTCAATACCAGAAAAATTCAACTTCGAACAATCGGAGGAAATATGCAGTAATGAAGACTCTTATGTATACTTTCTAAAATATCCCTGGGGTATGCAAAAAGTGACCAAGCAAGAATTCACCAATGCTCCGCGTTTCTTTCATGGTTCGTAACAGCGGTTTCAATTATAATGATTGAGAGAAGGACACGCAGCCTCGAGGCTCGAAATTGCGTGAAAAACTGAACGATCGCTTTCTCATAATGCAGTTTCTCTCTCGGGGCGTCGTGTGTCCGGACGCTTTCAGAATATTCCCGGGGCTAAATCAATTTTTCCTCGGCGTCTTAAACGCGTTACGGGGCCGGCCTCGCGCTCTTTTTAATTGCCGCATGATTGTTTCCGAATCCAGTTACGCGAACGCCGGACCCCGTCGGTGGATTAAAGCCCTTTGTCGTTCGCTAATAACGCGAATAATACGATTCCCATCGTAAAGTAAACGTCGCCTCTCCGTGCTGTCAATAGCTGCGATTTAACCCTTACATCAATGGCCGAAATGCAGTTGATCAATACCTGGTTAGCCAGTTCCAGAATTTGCACAACAAGCGAATTTCATCACAGATAAATCTTAACCCTATATGCTCATATTTTATTTCGTAGTATCCTATAGTTTGTATTTTGTACTGTTGTAATATTATTTCGTCTGATCCAGAATTATTTTATTATGGCAATTTGTTTGGCAATTTATTAAGCACAAAGACAATGCAGGAATTCTTTTGAATTATTTACAGTGTGAAGGGTTAACCCTGCAAACTTATACACATTTATTACACAGATTTATTGCCCGGAAGGAAGTTAAAAACTTGTTTTCGAAATACATTATTTCACAAAATGAAAGGATCACTTGTGATTGGAGGATTGTTTACCTTTGACATACTGTAGCTCTGTGTAAAAAAATCTTACAGGACTCTGCCTGTGCTCATTTTAAAGGATGAATTCTCTACTTTCACACCCTTGAATAGCATTTTTCTAAAGACCCTCTTCTATTATAAGACAACGCGAGAAGTTGCATCCCTTCGTTTGAAACATTACACGCTGAAACATCTCTCCCTGGAAAAAATTTTCTCCGCTTTAATTTCAATGTGATCTGATACAGGGAAGTCTGCCCTTTAAAACGAGCCCTAAAAAATTGATCTGCATTTTTTCGCTGAGCCCTCCTACTTCGAGCGAGAAGAAACTGTTATTAAAATAATCCAAAGTTAAGTCGGTTCTGTCGTTTTCTTTACGCTCTTTAGTGCAAACATGTATACGTCTTTTGCATATATTAATAATCCTGCGAGTTCGTGTAGACCTGAAAGGGCTAACGAGATGTAGCAACAGATGCTGACTTCGCAAGGCGTCTCGACATTTCAACATCTTTTCAGCCGTCTTCTTTTCGAGTCGAAGGTGTTCGTTCTGCACGGTGAAGTTGTCGGAGGACGCGTTATTGCATTGTGACGGGGTGTCTCATTGATCCGGCTATCCTCTTGCCCCTATTTTCCGTTCTCCCGCTGTTGCGGCCCATTCGAGACGGTAGACGAGATCGTAGAGATGAAACAGCGGTACGATTACGGAAAAGACGCTCGTTCCTTGACGCAGCAGCGTCCCGACGACATCCCGGTTGTTCTATACGTCTCGCCGAAAGAATTTAGAACGAGAGACAATCGTCGCAAACCGACGTCTCGGCGATCAGAAAAAATGGCCACAGCGAAACGAGCCATTCGGGGATCAAACGATAAAGACCACCTTGGCCCATCACCGGTGACAATGTGAGAAACGTTTATCTCGATTCGAGGACCATTTGACGGGAATTTGAGCGCGAGCGATGAATCCAGGGGGAATTCAAACGAATGGCACTTGCCGCGGCTTTATTTTGTGTCACCGGAACGACCTACGCTGTGGGTCGTTTCTATAAATGTTTCAAAAGTTTTCGTGTCACGAATTAGATCAAAACTAAGTCTTTTCGTAAGCTAATATAGTAAAGTTTTGATCTAACAAGGGAACATATTCAGATGCGAATTTCCGATTTTGATGAAACTTATGTGACGTATAGTTCTTTGAAAAATATTTGACACGTGTTTTTTTTATCGGCAATCATCCACTTTGAATGGGTGAAAACAGCCCTCAAAGTTGAGGGTCAAAACCATATTTTTTGAGATATCTCGGAAATCAGAGGTCGAAAAAATTTGAATTTTTTTTAAATTGTGTGTTTTTCAATGAGAAATGTAGTCGCGCAAGAAAATTCTAACAAAAGTTTTTTGTTTAAACAATATATTAAAAATTTGATTTTTTATTGCAGTTTCTCTTATGTATTGTTAGTTCATTTTAATGTAAACTTGGGTGTGTGATCTTTGATCAAAAATAGGGCATACATGTTTCAGGATTTTCTTTTTTTTTTGCCATTTAACAATAATTATGCATAATGGAAGATAGTCTTGCATCTGCCGTGCGTAGGAAGGAATTGTGGCTTGTTTTATCGAAATATAAGCATTTAATATAAACGTAAGCCGAACGGAGCTACACGATCTTAGTCAGTTCGCCTATTTCCTCCACTGGGGGCATTCCCCGCAAGGGGCCCAGAAGCTCGAGCTGCCTCGATCGCAAGCGGTGTGATAGATCGGTATGTATGTATTGCGTCATCGGCCGTCCGGTTCGTGTTTACAAACGCTGTCCTTTTCTGCGTTCGGCGCGGTCGTCGCGGTCACAAGAAAATAGTAGCCCTACACGATCTACACAGGCTCACGATAATATTCGAACGATCTTTAAACTACTATAACTTTTTATAAATTGGACCAAACAACCTGACATTTTTGAGCAATTAGAAGAATTGGTTTTCCAAATGATGTGCAAACAAGATTTTGAAAAAATTACAATTGGCAAAAATTACATGAGAAAATGAAAATGGTACTTTTTACAACTTTTTTTATGTGAGCCTATAATGGAAATTTTAAGTATGTGTTTTGTAGATATATGTTGATTGAAAATCAACTTGCTGAAAATTTAACCGAAAACGATTAATATACACACGAGCTACGAGTAGTTAAAAGTGGTGAAAACCGTAGTTTTTCACGACTTTTGGTCAGTTTCTGCTTAAAATCAACAAATTCTAACATCTTCAGATGCGTGTCGTTCTTATCTGCATCAACCGATTTCGATGAAATTTTCAGTATGTTTATAATTAACATAGATCTACAAAAGGCATATATTAAATTTTCATTACAGGCTCGAATAAAAAAGTTTTGGAAGGTGCCTTTTTTATTTGCTTTTCTAATTCCTAGCAATTGAAATTTTTTCAAATTCTTTTTTGCACGTCATTCGGTAAACCAATTCTTCTACTTGCTCAGAAAATGTCAGGTTTTTCTGATTGGTGTGGCTATTTAATAATTTTTAATGAATTATTACATTGAAGTTGTAATTATTCCTGAACATATGAGGATATTTATATTATGTAGTTAATACAGTTAAAGGTTCATAATCTATACGAAATACCAGAGTTTTACTAAAAACCAGAGGTGTCCTAAGACTTATGAGCGGGAGTGTAGGTATTCGAGATTTTTGTCGTCCTGAGGCGCGAATAAATCGAGGGAATCGGAACAGGTGAACTGAGCATGCAAATCGAAGGAACACGACGAGATCACGGTTATTGGCAACCCAGTTAGCGATCAGCCTAGGCATTCCGCGTTACCGCGATACACCGTGTAGAAATCCTGATCGATTTCAGTTCAGCATATTTCGAAGTTTTTGCGAGGGAGATTGCAGGATTGCCTCGGGACCCGTACGAATTTCTCTCGTAAAATTAACGGGAACGGTTTGCCAACCTATTTTCGGAATGTTCGCCGGCCGATGTTCGCCAGAACATTGTTCCTGCGTTACAGTGTACCTTTCTTCAGGTTTTAACGATGTGTTTGCGCAGCTTGTGTCCACACGTCGAACGTGAAACGATCCGAACGCCACCAATTATCATCCTCGTGGCACTTTCGGTGATTATAACGAAATGCCTGGCTGAAACGAAGGAAGACAATATTTGTGAGATTGTGTTGGATGCGCGGGTGGCATCCGTTAACTATATTTCTTCGCTGCATCAAATGTATTAAACCAGAAATAGCAAAGCCTCCAATCTAGGACATGAATCTGAACAGATCTGAATCTTTATATGTTTATCATGAATTTTAACTCTGCATTGTCATTACAATAGCAATAATTATATACTAGGATCCCTTATGACCGTATACAAATTTTCTGTATGCTGCGTTTTACATCATTGCAATATAATTACAAATATTCAAACACTCGAACTCTGTAGCCTTAAACTATATGCGTAGAGTGGTGTAGCAATTTCTTTACAGCACTTTCAATAAATATTATGATAGAATAGAGTGTAATTAAACGATTGAATATGTATTTATATTTGTAGTTAAGGTTCTTTGGCTGATCTGCAGAGAAAAAATTGACCAAGCCTTGACCGTTCGCCAGTCTGACTCCATAAAAATGCACTATGTCTTCGCTGAACCGTGATTAACCATAGTATTTAGGCACGTTAAGGGTTAAGGGCTGGCTCTGTGTCTCCAGTCGGCGACACTTCCGGTTCCGGCCAGCGATCCATCGGAATGTGTTCGATTTGGAAACTTCGGTTCGGGTCGCCAATTGGAAAAGTTCCGCTCGTGCTGTCAAAGACTCGATGAAGTTTCTCATTAACTCGAAGTACCAGCCACTTAAGCGGCACAGTCACATCATCGGGAACTGTCACATTAACTTCCCGATTTTACCCAGAAGCAAGCTAAAGGCCAAAGTTTAGGCGCAGCAAAGTATCAGCACACCGCGAAAGTTCGCGGTGGAGTAATTGCGTGATAAACCCGAAATTCGCCCAGCTGAAAGACTCGCCAGGCGTCCCATAAATTTTCGCCGTAGTTGCACTCGTGCGGCAGGAACATTCCACCGTAGATCCGTGCACGTTTGTTTGCCTGCGAAATGCAACAGGACCAAAATAACGAAGGAATAACGTCTGTGGAGGCAGCTACGATACAAACGCCTAGGCGCAGGCATTATTTATTTAGCGGAAGGGAAAATGGAAAATTAATGGCTATGGCAACGTGCACCGAAGCTACCTGCGCTCATCGATTCGGTAGAAATTTCATCTATTCGATGCAGCTGCCATTAATTTTGTAAATTGAAACTCGAAGGCAGGGAAGCTTCGTCGCGTGAATGGGTCTATGCGAATTTTCCGAGGGAGGAAGCTACCCATATTCTTGCTGAGGCCTCGAAAATGATTTACAGACACTGGTACAGTTTCTTCGTTCGAGACACTAGCAGAGGTATTTATTTTTTTTTAGGACAGTAAACATTACGTGGATCCAGGAGCAATGAAAACGTATTGTAGATCTTTGGAGGATATCAAACTGGGGAAGAGACTTATTGTGTCCGTAGGGAAATGAATTTTAGAAAAGTTGTCAGAAATTTAGGATAGTGATGATGTATCAAAGACTCTTGAGGGACTTCCGTCCGTGATAGAAACTTCCCTATATTTCTGCTGAAAGCTCAAAGGTGATTGACAGTCTCTAAGCATCCACGTGGATCGCTAAATCTTCGATACGTACGATCGGATTAATACCGTCAGGGCGAAGGGAAGTTCTGTGCAGCAAGTTCGCAGAAGTTTCGTGAATGGTGCAGCAGACTTTATCAGCGGCTTGCGGATACGTTGATACAGCCGCCACAACTAAGATCTTCCTTAGATTCTCACCAGAACCAACTGAAATGTTAAGAGAAGACGGCTTGATATCTTTTTAACCCGTTTACATCATTAGCGAACATATACGCTCAATTTTCTTGTTCACTACCACCGGAGCGTACATATACGCTCAATTTTCCTGTTCAAATATAATAAAAAAAAAGTTTGGTGATGAAGGCCTTCTTTTCATACTTCCTTATGATGCAAATGGGTTAAAAAAGAATAGGAGTCGCATCTGACACACTCGATCCGTATTAACCAGGCACAAAACCGTCCAAGGGCTTAAGGACTAAGGACCTCCCATCTGGATAAAATTGCGGAATCGCGAGCCAGCTCTCTTAAACTTAAGGACTTGACCCACCCTGCCGATTACGCAATTATGTAACCTCATTTCTGCGGAATATGCTTGGAAAGTTGATGATACCATGGTAGCCAGAAATAAGGGAATTTATCTTTGAACCGTTCATTGGTAATGTTGTGCAACACACGCATCCAGTACAAGGGCGAGAAAAATACTGACCTAAATTATATACTTTTTACACCGTGCCGTTCTTCTTTTAAACCAATTTCCTCTTTTCCATAGAGAATTCTCATTCCCGTTGCAATTTTTGTTCCATTTAAAATTGCAATAATAAAACCAACTTCCACGCAAGAAGCACACTTTTGGGTTCACAAATTATTTAACTACGAAAGGGCGTGCTGGAGTGGGACAGATACTGACCTAAATTGAGTATATTTTACACTTTTTCCTTTTCTACTTTGTCTTGTTTCAATGTACAGCGGATCTGAAAAATCTTAGAACAGTATATATATGTCAGATTTCTGGACAATTTTTCATGTTTAAACTGGTATAGTTTCGTAAAAAATCACGATCATGAGTCGACCATTTTTTCCTAGGATATTTTTGCATGATACAGCAGGTGAAAAACTGAAGAAAGGTTTTCCTTAAAACATTCTACAAGTTCACACGCCTGTGAAAACATTAAAAAAATTTGTTTCGGGACTGAATCTACCATAAATTTGAAGAATACACCTACCCCTTTACAACCAGTTGTTTTGCGTCCACTGCATTCGATTCATTTTTGCTTAACCAATTTGCACTTTGTGACTGTGAATTTTCACGAAAATCAAACTAGAAAAATTGACTCGCTAGAAGCACCGAATATTTTCCGATCCAGAAATCAATAACAGACGAACTGGAACAAGGTTTAAAACAGAGGGATGCAGTCTTCCGAGCGGCTTCGGCTATCTCGAAAGTACGATGTACCGGCATTGTTCTCGGATCGTTAAGAGCTTTATAAAATTCCCGTAGACGGTGCTTGGAAGCTGTAGAAGTTTCTAGCTGTAGCTCGAACAATTTTCCCCGTCGAGACAAGTCCGAACAACTCGGCGTTAATGTTCCGTTTCACGGGCGAATTCGCTTCACGGACAAACAGTCGCATTTAGCCGCTTATGAATATGCAGGATGGCATTAGAGTTGCTCATTTTTCGAGGGTGCCGCGTCGGAATTGATTCCTGGGCCGGTACACTGGCCGCGGTTCCCGAATATGCAAATGACAGACGTATTTTCCCAATGTCAGGCCGGCCCACCGCAATCGCAGTTCCTCTACCCGCGAATGTCCGTGGACGATCATCGTTCCAAGTTACATTTAATCGTGCCCCACTCCCCTCGTTCGCCAGGTGACACCTGTTACCTACGGCGCGGATATTTTCGAGGAGAACTCGTGATTTCGACGCGGGACAATCCCGAATAATATCGGGCGAGCGTCGCACGCGGACAGGGTACAAGCAGATTTTCATAAAGGGCATTGTCATCCGTTTTATCAGACCGAGCGGATGTTTAATAAAATTTCACGGTGTCCACAGTCGCTGCGTTCAGTCGGAGAGAGAATTATTTTCGACACAGAGAAATGGCAGAATTTATTATCGTCCCGAGCTGCAAATAATGCGCGCGGTTCAACGGCTGTGCTGCAACTGTAGCTCCAATTTAGTTGAATCGTTTTGCAAAACTGGCTCTTCGTGTAATGCGATAATGATCGTAATTCCTGATTATTAAACGATGCAGCTTTCGTGGAACTTTTTCTGCCGAGAGGAGAGAAAGTTTCTCAATTTAAATTTTTCTGATTGAGAACCAGCCGTGGATCATCTGATCCGTTCCGTTTCATTTTATTTTTATAATCTCTGATCAAAGATGTTTATGCGACGACGAAGAATATGCACTTTGTGAAACGTGTTCGGAGTTAGATTATTCCGCATTATACCATTTTTTGCCGCTGTTTTTCTCGCGTAAGAAACTTTCTCAATTAAGATTTCTTGGATTGAGAACCGTTCCCTGGAGGATTTGTATACCCCATGATTAAGGACGTAATCTGTGTTATAATCACGAATATACTCCTCGTGATCAATCTGCGATTATTGAACAATTTCTCTGAGCTGTTTTCCGAAAGAAACTATGTCAATTCAAATATTTCAAGTAGCCCTTCTTTCCAAGTCAATTTTTTAAATAATAATCTCTACAATCTGCGAATACTCATGCAATCTGTTTTAGATTACAAATCTGTCTTAGAACTATTATTTCTCTTTCCATGAAAGCAGTTTTTCCAAGGAAAAATCACTCGCAAGAGATCACATCAACGTTCCTCAACGATCTACGACGTGACAACCGGAAGTAGGCGGATCTTCAGAAGCATAGAGAATCACAGATCAAGATTGCTCATGATTCGCCGTCGAAACGACCCAGAGAGAGAATAAAAGTCGCAACAAGTGTGCCGCCGGAGGAAATTAAAGTTCCTCGTATAGCTCCCTGCTGCAGAGCGATTCTGTTTTTCTAGTTTCACGCATGCTACACGTTCTCGTCTTCAGCATTCCACGTACGTTATGGGAGCCCATAAAGTCCGAGACGGACGTGGAACGTTCACCCGTAATGTTATTGTAACCCTTGAAACTGCGTTTGCACGGAAAACACGGCAGGAAAGTGGCGCATGAAGATCGAAGGGTCATGACTGGCAATGAGAAGAATGTGTAACGTAGTCGTAGCAGCTGCTGTGCTTTCCCTGCGATGCACTATTCGCTGCCATTTCTAAGTTCTGGAAATTCTGCAAGTAAATTGGTGAGACAATTTTTCACAGAGATCATTCGAAAGATCTGGGCGGATGAAGTTTTATAGAAATAAGTTCCGGAAATTCTGCAAGAAAATTGGTGAGACATTTTTTCACAGAGATAATTCGAAAGATCTAAGCGGATGAAGTTTTGAAGAAATAATCTTGGACCGGAAAAAATGAATTCTGTTGAGATTTCTGAATTTTTTGTGGAGTAATAAAAACGTAAGAGCCTCTCGATCGTTCTCTTATGTATCTAGTGTTTATATCCCAAATTGGAAGTATCAGCGAGAACGCACAATTCACAATTTTCGCCAACAGCGAACCAACAAGAAAGACCTGGCTTCTCGCGATTTCTCAGGAAGAAAAATCGCGAATGCACACTGCACGAGCAACGGGATAGTATGAAATAATCGTATTCGGACGGGCGCGACATTAAATCAGATCACGTACAGACATTCGAAAGAAATTTATCGGAGAAGATATCTGCACCGTAAGGAGCGGTATCCGTCCATGAATATTCCGTGGCAAATAATTCGCGGCACGGTTTCGAGCCATCTGGACCGCTCTTGTTCCGTGTACGCATTGCCTAGCTCCAATATGATTAATTTTTGCTGCGTCGGAAGTATCGATTGCGAATCGTCACACAGGAATTTCCGTGAACAAAGGCACCGCCGGCGACCGGTATTGCGATGCGAAAAGTAACGGTGTACGTGTGTGTGCGGGCGACGAATAAAATTGTTTCGGACACGCGCACGGGAAAACAACATTTTGCGAAAATACTGGCGAAAGAGGAACGAGCTTCGTTCGATTACTCGTCCGAAAACGAATTTCGAGCGACACACGGCGGGCTATCTACCCCGAGAAACCTCGAGAAAACTATGCCATCGTTATTTACAGCTCAAGAGCCGTATTACGACGTCGGATTTGTCTTCATGTCAGCTACAACATCCCCAGATAAAAACTTAATATTAATATTGAAATAACCTAAGTGACCTTGATTTATTGATAGAGGAAATTTTTTTCCCAAATTTTGTATATTGAAGTTTCTACATTGCTCAGTACTGATTAACCCCTTGCCCTAAAATATCGAGTCAGACTCGTGATGAAGATTTTGAACAGAGTCTAATAAATATGTATGTTATTAACCTTTTGACTACTATGGGCGCCTATAGGCGCTCAGAAATTTTGCGTTTATTTGTTATTTAGATACTGATTATTAAATACTAATTCGGTTCAGACAAATAAATAATATTGTTTTAACGTAGTGAAATTCAGTTTTTTGATTATTTTTTTTTGTTTTTGTTATTTTTTGTTTTTTGCATTTTTGTGTAACTTAATTCCTGCCGTATGGTACGATCGGTGCGTATCAAAGTCTGCCGTAGTCAAAGGGTTAATTCCCTTTAAAGCGAAATAAAATTCTATTTCGTTGTAGTTGATATATATCCTTTGGACAAAAAATGGGCATACAATAAATATAAACTATCTTTTCTTCTCTATGAAATCCTGAACGATGAAGAATTTCTAATCGTTATAATCACAAAATAAATAGTAGTGCAAGGGGTTAAGTTTTGTTTGAAACACTTTTCTGATGGACTATCAGAAGTCGCTGAAAAATCGCGTAAAAGTGATTTTTTCAGTGAAATAATTTATTTTTTATATTTGGGATATCCATTGAAAAATGTTACCTCATTACCTCGAGTGTTCCATCCACTATGTGCGTTAAAGTTTTTCATTTTTGGATACTCCTCAAAATGGATTTTTCTCCGCTATTACAGATCCAATACACCGCTGCGCGGTCTGCCCTTTTCCAGCGTGCGGTGCAACGCGTTGCAGCGGGGCGCGATAGTTGCACCACGCTCCATCACGATTTGAAATTCTGAACCGCAGAATTTTTCACGAGCGGAAACGCGAGCCGTCCACTCCGGCCGTGACTTATCTTAAAAATCGCGTGCAAGCCGATTTTCCGAACTACGCGCGAGAGCATGTTCTCGGAAGGATTTATAGTTCGCCCGTAAGACTCCTCTTGGATCATGGTCGCCTCGGTGACTGTTCCCATCGTCTTGCTGGAAAGTTTCAGCTGCAACAGTTTGCCAATAGCCGACGTCAGCCCAGACTTATTATTATTTCGAAAACTTATCGCGTCTGCTGTACGCATTCGCGCCATAATTGCTGGTTGTTTCGGTGAATGGGAACACTTGGACGTCTCGGGAGTGATTAATCGCGGCGGTTGCATCGAAACTTTGAAAATTTACGAGCCAGAATTGATCAACGCATCTACCGGTAGTTGCACAGCGAACAGGTTTTCTCTTCTGTTATTTTTCGACGTAGATACCTTTTGCATTTAGTCTGGTGCAGCCTCTATGTTGCGAAACGGTCGGATTTCAATTCGTCCCTGCATCCTTTTCATCTTCGAAAAACAGATTTTTTTGCATCCGATGCACCGATCGGTCTCGAACGGTTATTAAATTATTCCGTGGCCACTCAGAGTCATTAGTTTCGAGAACCTTTAATCCTTCGATGCTTAATGCTTAAATTCTGTAATCCTTTAATGAAAGAATTAAAAGGGAATGAGGATTGTCTCCATAGAAGATTTTTACCCTTTCCTATGAAATTATAAATTTATTAACTTGAGTGCAAAATTAGGGAGATCTTGCTTCATAATGGCTCGCAATATTTTACTCCGTCTTCGATAAAGAAATAGAAATAAAATGCATATAGAGTCACTAATGGAAGGATTAAAGTTTGACTATCTCCTCGCGAGAAACATTTATAAAATTGCTGTAGAAAATTTCAGAGCTTATCATTCGAACCAAAAAGGTCAAGCTCGTTGGGCACCAGATAGGACCGACAGCGTTGCATCCAGCGAACGTGCATACGAGAGAATAAAAAAATCAATTTCGTCAATTAGGGACGATTGCGAGGAAAATGACGGCCATCAACAATCGAGCATAACGAATCGAAATGGTGTACATTTCGTCACGAGATTGTTGCTAACGTAACGCGCGTATAAGGGACAAACTATCAAAGCTGAAGGCATGAAGCGGAAGTAATGCGAGAAGGCACGAGCGTAATTCCACGCGCGCGTACAGTCAGGCCAAAGGAATTCTGCCGGATCTCTTGCTCGAAAAATATTTCTGGGAATCAAGGGGAAGACGATCTCTCTCAGTCGTCTTCTGCCTGAAGAATCCCAGAACCCCGTGAAAGCTGCAATCCCCTTGTTAATGGCGTCACGGGAGCATGCATTCACTGTCACGTTCTCATCATACACACACCCACGCACACGCGCGCACACACACACACACACACACACACACACACACACACCAGGTCATTCGACATCAATTTTAACGCGTCCCTCGGTAATCGAGTTCGTCCCCCCTGTGATACAGTATTTAAAAAGCTGCGACACCTTCCGGCACCGACGTTGCATGAAAGAAATATTACCTGTCGTCGGTGCCCGATCCATTTTTCTGTCTCCCGCCCCCGTTTTCGACCGTAAAAATTGCATTTTCAGCCGTTGCAACCAATATTAAGGCGAGTCCGATTTATCATCATCAAACAATCGCTTTTTTATTGAATGGTTGCTAGCATGGAGATTATGTTCCCGAAATACCTGCCAGAAATTCGATGCTGTTACGGAGATTTAGTTCGCAAAACAGCAGTCGTTGTGCGAATGGATGAAAAAATATTCAACAAGTTTTCTAGCAGAAACGAGCCCGGCTAAAATCGTGAATTCTTATTCAATCTTTCATCAATTCGACAATTTTGTATTTTTTTTTTTTTTTGGAGTTGATTAGGTTCACTCGCAAGCACGATGCTCTGAAAATTAAATATATAGCATTCGTTCCTTCTTCTTTCCACTAAAATTCAGTGCTACAGAATGCTCGCCAATTTGCGCCTGCAGAGATGAGATTCTTCGTAAAAATGTTCATATTGTACATTCATTTATAAGGACATTTTTCAACGAAAAAATTTGTGTACGTTCCTTGAATATGCGACAAATTATCCTAGCAGTTTCAAAAAGGGCCACTTCATAGTCTCTTAAATGCCGACAAAAGCAAAGGTGTCTCTCTGCCCTGACGCTCCGATCTAGAAGGAGATATTTGAGAATTTTTTTCAAGAACAGTATTGGTTGCAATAATCTCGAACATGGCGGACTTATTAACTAACATTTGAAGAATGTACAGAATTTTTATTAAGCAGGAATAATAATTTTCTTCAAAATTACAGCAGTAGTAATGAAACTGTTAAAATGAAGAATTTATTGCCTGTCAACTTAATTCTGTAATATACAAAATATTTTTTAATCTACACAAGAGTGGGTATTGCATGAACTAGAATAAATAAACAAAGCATTGGAAAACAAACGGCAGCATCACTGTAAAGGAAAGTTTGCACTTTCCCAGTGAGAATTATATCGGTCTTGTTGTCTGTGTTTTCAGAAAACTGTCTGGACAGACGTTGCAAGTTACAGTTTCTCTGTCGGGTCGTCAATAAATTGTTCGACAAGAATTTTTATCAAGAACAAAAATTTGCCGTGCTCGCGGCGAATCTCGTTTTCTCTCAGCGTGGCGTTTCCGGAAACGAGTTAACGCCGAATCAACGGATCCTCGTCGAAAATTACGCACGGCGTGCTTGCGTGCAGTTATGCTGGGAAATTGTTTCAAACCCTCGGCCCGTTCCACGCCCGAGGCGGTCCGCAAATTTACCAACGAAAATAAGCTCGATTTATTTTATGCGCTCCTTCATCGAACGCTTTCGCTATAAATCGCGTGTTAGAAAGAGCGTTGTGTCGAACTGGTTTTTGTTCCCCGTCCGATGCAATGTGCCCATTGCGAATCAATCGGCCGCTAACATTTTCGAGCCTCGGATATTGTTTTATTAATTTCCCTTCAATCCCAGACTGACGGCTGCCCGGACATTGGGAATCGATCACCTGTAACACATCAAATCATGAAATATCGTTTACAGAGATTTTTTAAGTGATGAAAATAGTGTCGGTCGTCGGGAAAGTCGATTGATTAATTTCATACAAATGGATCCACGCTGTTTCAATCCGTCTTTCGTGCGTGTTGCTCGTTTTTTATTTAAAATTATTCCCTTTGTGGAAACATTACAATTATTCGTATCTCTCTCTCTCTCTCTCTCTCTCTCTCTCTGTGACTTAACACGTTGGCTGCCATGTCACACATATGTGGGTGACGGTATTATTTGTCCAGGTTTTAGAATGAATTTTTACGTTAATATATTCATTGTACTAAATTTGATTGGGATCTGTACAATTCAAGAAAGTTGGAAGACTACTCAATATCATACATTTAATTTTTTTCAATTTTTATTTATTTAAATAACACTTTCATTTCATGGAATTTTTGAGGTTTCTAGTTTGGCAGTCAGTGTTAAAAAGAGAAAAGCTCCTGTAAAATTTATTCGAGGAACGAATAAGGTTTTACAACGAATTCGGTAGAAAAGTTATGTTTATTCACCAACTGGAAAATATTCAAAGTTCAGAAAAGCGTCTTCAGAAATTTCTTGAGAACGAGCACATAACCAGATATTTCCGTTGTGTCGCGCAGTTCCAGCGGAGCGTTTCATCGACAAAACCATTTAATGGGGCACCATTACCATAGAACGCGACTCCCCATGAATGCGTCCCGTTAGATTGGCCTGATTCCTGGAGAACACGAAAAGTACGATGCCTGTCGAGCATAGGTCGATATTTCGAGAGGTTTAGTAGATAAATCCTCGGATCCATTTGTGTTCGAAGTTTCGAGCGACTTTGCTTCTATAAATATTATAACATCCTGTAAGCTCTGACGTTTTCGATGCTTTAAATGTGACATTTGTATACTTCGGCTCGATCGCGAATATATTCCGTTCCTCTGAAAACGGAACAGATAAATTCTGGTCGAGTCGCTTAACGTATCCGATCTTCTCGTAGGATTTTATCGGGCTTGCGGATTTTCGTGAAAAATGTTTCTTGCAGATGGCAGTGATCCTGAACGCGACGTCATTCCCGAATTTGGCGAACGACGACGACGACGAGGACCACAGCTACGTCCCGTACGATCAGCGACCGGAAACATATATCGTTCCCGTGGTGTTCCTGTTGATCTTGGTGGTCGGTGTCACCGGAAACGGAATCCTGGTGCTCACGCTGCTGCGGCATGCCAACATGCGGAACGTGCCCAACACTTACGTCCTTTCTTTGGCCCTCGGCGATCTCTTGGTGAGAAACAATCAGCTTTCAGTAAGAAATGCGTATCTTTTGGTAAGAGAGTCACAGGATTTTCTTTAGATTAACACTTTGACTGCCAAACTAGAAACCTCAAAAATTCCATGAAATCAAAGTAAGTTATTTAATGAAATAAAAATTGGAAAAAATTAAATGTATGATACTGAGTAGTCATCCAACTTTCTTGAATTTTACGGATTCTAATCGAATTTGGTACAATGAATATATTAATGTAAAAATTCATTTTAAAACCTGGACAAATAATTCCGTCACCCATATATGGGTGACATGGCAGTCAACGTGTTAAGAAAAGATCTTGCTATTGGTGGTCTTCTTGTAAGAGACAGCCAGCTTTCGTTAAGGCACATACAGAATTGATTTAAATCAGAACTCCTCTGGCGTTTATAGTTTAGTAAAAATGCAAGCTATATTTCAAAGTTTCATGAAATCTACGATTTTTCTGAAACAAAATTTCTCGGTATTCAGCAATTTCGATGAACAAATTGTCATTCACATTCACAACACAATTGTCAACATTTTTTAGCAGAAAATGAGCGATGCACAGTGAGTATCGAATGCAACGACATACTCGCCATGATTTGCCAGGTCCCCCAAGGGGAAACAGAATTTTCCGGGACAGTCAAAGGTGGTGCGACAAGGACCGCAAGATTAAATAATCTTCCGACATTTTCCACGCACGTATAAATTGCGTGTCTCAGATCAGAATGCGCATCGGGCGTGTTATCGAGCAGAATAGGACGCGAGAATTAATAATCGTGCTCGGTATACCGTTTCCCGGAGTCGTCACACGATTTCACCGAGGAGCAAAGTATCCCTACTTTGCGAGTCCTCTGTACACGGAACAAAAAAAAAAAAAACTGACAGCGCTCTGGCCCCCGTATCCAACAGATTTATCCCCTGGATCCAGCGTATCAACTCTATGCAACTACTTGCAAACGTTCCCGAGCCTCCCGGGCAAATTTTCCAATCGTTAAATTCTCAGGCGTTTTTGCGAAAGAATATCTCTGATAATCGTGCTCGGCGCACACTAGCTCCGCTCATGCAAAAGTGATTCGACCGACACACCTGGATCGTACCTCGCCCTCGCATTCTCGCGTCGGAAAGGGTAGTAAATTATTTTTCATGTGGTAAATGTTCGAACAGCTGTGCGGAAGCCTAGCACGCGCGCTATTAAATATTCTGCTTGAACACTGGGTTGGAAAGGCTCGTTTCAGATTCGTGTTACCGGGTACAGAATTCCAGATCAAATAAAAGACTAAATCTTTGCGGAGTTGCATTTGCGGTGACAGTTTGGCAAGATTCAATTATTCAACATTTAATTACTCCCTACTGGTACAGGGTGTAGCGCCCTAGATGAAGATGATATAATCGAATGCTGTGAAAATCTGATTCTGTCCAGTTTTCGGACATAGTTCAAAGAGTAGGCACTCTGCTAACGAACTTCAAAATTAGCTCAATCATCCAGCTATCCATCATGGCTTCAATCATCCCTCAATGAACGCGGGAACACGTTACGAGCTCGCGTGAGCGTGGCATGTACTAAAAAGGCAACCAAATGTCCTGATAATGGAAAAATCACAAAAAGGATTTTACTGAAATTTTCTATAAGTGCTCGTGCCAGAGGATTCGAACCGGTGACCAGCTGATAAATTTTATTAAATCATGGAGACCTCAATTTGGCAGGAATACTCTGTTTCCCTATATTTAAAAAATTATTACGTCCGTCTTATTTTTCAACTGGTGCCATAAAGAGAGTGCTGCAGAAACGGTTTTCTTTCAAACTTACAGCAAATGCTGTTTATTTATTTTTTAAAGACATATTATTTTGTATATGAAAAAAAAATTGTCGAATCTCTGTTACTTTCCAACCCCTGTAACAAAAAATGATTATAGTCGAAGGGCGTCAGCTTGCTCCGAATATTTTATTCGGTGTAACAATTCCTCGAGCGTTAATGTATCGGTCAGAACGCTATTGTTGTCACGTTTCGATTAACTCGATAAACAGCGGGGCGTCGGCGAACCATTATCAATCAGGGGGTTGTTCGCGATACGCAAATGTCACGCAGCGTGTCACTTATCGTCCCGTTTTTCCACACCGTTCTATAGTTTTTGTATCCCCGGTGGGTTTCACATTCGGCGCCCGTGAATCATCGAGATCGATCACAGCCCCTTTCGATATCGGTTTCCGCCGTCATGACTCGCCGAAACGTTGCTCGACCATGTCCCGATAAAAACGAAAGAAGCCCCCGGGTGATACGAAATACCAAGCGTACATACATACGCCCGTCATGGCGCCGTCGACAAGACGGTTCCCCGCATGTATTTCCACACACGAAATTTCAGGTGATCGTGACGTGTGTGCCGTTCACGTCGATCCTCTACACGATCGAGTCGTGGCCGTGGGGCCTGGCAGTTTGCAAATTATCGGAGTGCGCCAAGGATATTTCGATCGGCGTCTCAGTTTTCACTCTGACCGCGTTATCAGCCGAGAGGTAAGTTGTCAAACCCAGTTACGGCCTGGTAAATTGTTGTTTCTGCTGTCGGTGCTCGACCAGCCATCCTAAACTTTGACGAACTTCCGCTGATGGACCAATCGGTTGTTCGACCGACCGACTAACCAGTAATCCGAGTCGAACTTGCCGCGATAAATCACAATCAAACTGCACGCCAATTAGGTGGGATTCTTCGAGTCCCACTATTCCGTTGACATTTCTTTCGAGAAACCTTTTCTAATTCTACCATTTCAATTTCACTCTTCAATTTTTTTCTTTTCCATATTTATTTTTTCCCACTAGCAGGGTAATTCCGAGAAAGACGCACCAAACTTTGTTTTCTGTTTAATAACAATTTTACTCAAAATAATGGAAAAAGTAAGCAGGCATAGTTCAATCTCTTTTGGAAAATATAACGCAAATTGACTAAAACTTTTACCAAAAAGCTACTAATATATGCTGCTAATATATTAATACGAGAGGAATCGGGCAGAAATGGCACAAAAAGTATTGCATAAAACTATCCCTAACATGACAAGAATTCATTGGGGAATTCTAAGATAGTTTAACACGTTAACTGCCACGTCAGATACATATGACTGACAGTGATTTTTGACTGGGTTTAGAAATTCATTTTTATTATGAGATCTCGAGATAAATCGAATTTTGTTGGACTCTTTCAAATTCAGAAGGCTTAAGACAGCATCCCCTATAATACATTTTAAATTTCTAGTTGTGGTTTCATTAATTAAATTACTCTGATTTTGTAAGAATTTCTGGGCTTGATATTTGGCGCTAACGTGTTAAAGGAAATTGAAACTTTACTAATTTAGTTCACAGAATTTAATTTCTTTTTGAATCTTCATTAATGTCTTCCCTGACAATGAGCAAAATTATTGTAGATTTTTTCGGTCTTGAGTGATCAACAGTGGATCTGATAAAATTGAACGGAAAGATTCATGCGAACGTGCATTTCCCTGTTCTCCCAGCTAATGGACCTGATGCAAACTGTTGCTTCCACCCACACCTTCTATGTTCTGTAGCTTACAGCGTAGACAATTCATTCAGTAAATCTCTTTTGTAACATTGTGCCAAACAGCTTCTTGGTTCGAGACGCTTTGATTACTGTTGACAGCTTGCTCATTGATATAGAATGTGGGTGGAGGATGTTTGCGAAGTTCCTCATTTTTGTAGGAAAATTTTAAACATGTCAAATCGAATAGGATCTTATTTTCAGTGGTGGCGAAATCTGCGCTAACGCGGTGTATTAAATTCTTTCGGGCATGCTATACACAGGAAAATGATTTAGCTTCATTCATTAATCTAGAAGTCCTCTCGAGTATTATGATAAATTAATTTCTTTGGGCGGTGATTACAAAGAAAATTATTTAGCATCTTTTAAACGTCCTATAACCAACAAAGATCCCGTTTTATTCGTTAATCCAGAAAACATCTGAAGCAAACTGATTCATTCATCTTTTTTGGGGGTTGTTGTATCAAAGAAAAAATTTGCACATTGATTAAACGATTTAATAACAGAAAATTAAAACGAAAGTGCTGTCAAAATAATACACTGAACTGAAGTACCAAACAAATCTTGAAGTTTAATTTTCCTGAAAGCTAAGCTCCCTATGGAAAAAATGTATTGTATAATTTCCGGTAATTTTTCGAAAGAAGAATCGGAATGTACGCGATACTCTGTACCAGATGTGGGACTGTAGTGTGTGTGTGTGTGTGTGTATAGGGAGCATTGATGTTCGTTTTTGTTTAGGTACTGCGCGATCGTGAACCCCATTCGCCGTCACGTCGCTGGATTGAGCGCGAAGCCATTAACAATCCTAACAGCGAGCCTGATTTGGGTGCTGGCGATTGTTCTGGCGATGCCAGCTGCTCTTTTCTCTTACGTGCCGACCGTCCCGTTACAGGGTAACCACAGCATCCTGATTTGCAGCCCTTTCCCCGAAGAATTCGGTGAGTACCAGCCAGCGAACTTTGCCACTCCGTTACCTTGTAACCGGATATTCTTTGTTCCCCCGTGGAAACTGGCTTTTTCTTCATCGTTCTCCCTCTTTTTCCATGGAAACGTTGCCCTGGCAACACCGTTATACGATTACCAGCAAATGGATTTCATTTTTGCGGAATTTAATCGGCACTTCGTCGAGAACTTTCGGATAAAACTGCACTGTGCCCGTCTAGCTTCTTAATAACTGCGAAGTTGCCAAGAATTCGAGAAGATCCGACGTTCGAACTATTTATCATTTAGCTCACAAGTCAGAAGTCGGAGATAAATGTCAACGCGGTTGAAAGATGGTTGTTGGTCCCTTCGGCTATGTTTCTTTCGATTGTAGGGGTGAATTACACGAGGGGAATGGTGATGTTCAAGTTTCTGGCTTATTACGCTATACCGCTGTGCGTGATAGCTGGCTTCTACCTGGGGATGGCCAGACACCTTGAACTCTCGACGAGAAACATGCCTGGCGAGCTATCCACCAGGAGTCATCGCATGGAACAAATTAGGGCACGTAAAAAGGTACGTTCGTGGAATCGATACGGCTGTAAAATGAAACTTCAGAGACTACGATAAAAACCGATAACCTGAGAGAAAGACAGGCAACCTGGTAAGCTTTCTCCCGTAAGATGAAGTTCGTGAGACCCCATGGAATTTTTAAACGTCCTGCGAGCACACTCAATTCTTGTCGATGCATTTTTCAAGAGAAAATACGCAAACGTTTAATTGTGGATAAACTGATCTAAAGCGAACAGAGTCTTGCCTGAAAAATGTCTTCATAACACGCCGACACAGAAAAGACAGACAACATAGGGTAGATTCATCCCATCAGACAAAGTCCCTAGAACTTCATGGAATTTTTTCACTAATCTGTGAACACTCAGTTAATTTTAACCCTTTGCACTCGAAGCCATTTTAACTCTAAAACGAAACATTTCTTCCTACCTAGAATATTTCCCTTCTACATCTATATTTTTTCATGCTATACATACGAAAATGGTGCAATTTACTCGTACAGTACTGAAATGTTTAGTAATGTATTAAATTCAAACAAATTTAATAATGTAAAAAATATTTTGAATAATGATACAGGAATTTTTAGTGGCGCCTTACAGTCGCCATTCGAGCGCTAAGGGTTAAGGGATGAATTTTTTAATATAAAGTCAGCGAAAATTGATTTGTCGATGGATTGACATAAAACCGAGAGGACGTTTATTCCGAAAAATATTTTGATAACAAATCAAATAGGGTCTCTATGACCCCATATAATTTTTAACTACCCTCGCATCTCAATCTTTAGCAACAGAGAATTTTACTTGTTTCAACAAATATTTTACAGTCCCTGCTTCACAACTTTTCGAACCACCCCGAAATATAATTTTAATTTAGTTCAGATAAATCTGCAATGACTGAGAACGGGTATTATTTTCCCTGAACCTAAAATCCGTGGAGTATTTATTCCAAAAGCTATTTCAAAAGTCCCTGCTTCATCAAAGAACGTTCCGCGCCACAAATATTCTCTCTCTCTCTCTCTCTTTCTCTCTCTCTCTCTCTCTCTCTCTCTCTCTTTCTCTCTCGTCCGAATTCGCTGCAAATAATTGCGTAACGTCAGAGACAGCCCGATAAGTGAGCGGTCGGAATAATTTCCGAAGTGGAAAATACTAGCAGCGACGCGGCCAGTATTCCGCGTAAATATAGTATTCCGGAGGTCTCTGGAAGTCGGCTAATTCGAGAACAATGGGTCGACAATCACCGGGGACTTCTGCTACACGAGTCGGAGCGATTGTAGCACGCCGAATGAAACAGATAATTACGGGCAGTTTAGCGCGGGGACCGAGAAGTCGCCGGTCACACAATTGTCTCGAATCTACGGCTACCGGTTACGAAATCTCCGCACACACGATCGGTAATATCTCTTACGATAACATTAACTGGACGCTCGCTCAAAGTGTCGGCCCGATGTGAGACTATCGCCGACAAGTTCGCGAACAATATAATTTCTGGACGTGGAGCTAATTAGAAATCGCAGCCAGTCACCAGAATTCGTTACACCGCTCGCTTTGCGCTGCTGCGAAAACTGGCGTCCGATCAATTCGCAACACCCTCGAAACCCGTTGGCAGACCCCCTTCGTTTTGGCCACCCTGTAGACTCACACGATTAACCTAATAACGTAGTAAGAACTTTGTCTGACGTGGCATAAGAATTTTTTTTTAAAAGAATTCTTTTTAACACATTGCGTACGGCGCTCTGCGCGTTCAACATGCGCTCAAAGCCCGCACATTTTCTGTCATTTTGCTGCTTTTATAGAATTAGGGATTATCTCATCAAATCAATTTTTGTTATAATTTATCAGTAACAGATTGAAAATATAGACGATTCTGAAAAAAACTATTGCCTTACAAATTAAAACACGAAGTTTGAAATTCCAAAATGTACAATAAAAGAACACTTTATAAGATACGGTACGTACGACGATCGGCACAGATCTACTGATGTACTGGCTACAATGACTGATCATTTCTACATGCTCTGAATGTCAAAATTCAATTATTTCGCTCATCATTTGTCTTAAGAATGGGAGAGGCTTCGTTACCCTGGTAACGTAACAAAAATATTTGCCGCTGGTTGTTTAAGTTGCCGATTGAATCGAAAAAAAACATGAAAACGAGATATCTCGTGACCCGTACGCAATGTGTTAATCTGTATTTTTCGCACAAAATATGACACGTCGACTGCTTAGCACGGTCACGTCCTCACAGTGTACAAGCAACCTACTTTTCTCATAATTAATACCGAAGCTCTCAGTGAAAAGCGAGTGCTTTCAGAAGAAACTATTCCCACGCAAGCCTTCCTTCGTCAGCTCTATTAAGGGTCAAAAGCCACGCTAATGCTCCCTTCAGAGCCCCGACGAAGCTGACCGCAACGTTGGTATAACATTTCCAAAAGGGCTCGACATGTTACACCTGAAAGTCATGTTATTAATGACCGTGCGACACCTTTGTGCGAGATCCTTCAATACGTTCGCTGAATCACCGGCCTTGAGAGTCTCGCGCAATCAAACAATTTATTTAACGGAGCCCGAACTGACTGAAGACACGAGCTTTGCACCAAAATCTGCAAATCTTGTTCAACTACTGTTAGTTGAATCCTTAAGCGAGTTTTTTTTCGAAACAACTTTTTCCCGAAAGTTGCTGCCATATCTGAAGTTCCAGTTAGCCGAACAACTTGAAATTTTGAGAGAATCTAACATTTTTTAAATCGGTAATTTGACTTCAAAATGCCGCCATTTTATAGATGATAAAGATTAAAATTTTTTTTAATTCGGACCATAACTATATTCGTGCTGATTGATAAACAACTTCATATTTCTGTTCCCGATCAGTAGAAAAACTGAAATCGCAGTGACTCTATAGAAAAATATATAACCCCCGTAATTATGCATATTTTTACTTTAAAAAAATCACACATATACCTCGAAGATCAATAAATATCCGTGTAAAATCCCAATGCGAAAGGTTCATTATTTCTTCTGACAAAAATTCTGGAAAATCCGCTCAAAAACGGCCTCGCAAACAAGAATACCCATTTAAGAGAACGGAGTAATTTCGTAAAAATTCAGCGAAGATAAAGAGGACCGAGTCGGGGGAACGTTCCCACGGGAATCGCGGGGATAATCCGCTGATATCAAGCGGGATTGCGCTTCGGCTTGCGATTCACGGTTTATCACAGAGCGATTTGTTATCGGGGGTGTTCGCGGCCCGATATCGATTGCGCCGAGGTTCGACTCGATTGAAATCGTCTTTTCGGTGTTATCGAAATGAACGGATTAGAGTCGCCTGAATGGTTCCACGGGAGTAGAAACTTTCGTTGTATCGTCGTCGTCACGCTCCGATGACGTTCCCTTTCCGATAATTCGACGCCGTGCATCCGGCCGACGTCTTCCTATGAAGCTGCTTTTAAAGTTCGCGATAACAGCGGCGTGTGCTAACGTAGGGCAACGTCAGAAAATCGTCGAGAATCGAATTACCCCGCGATGCTAACCGTTCCATTGTCTGCAGTCGAATGACGCGGAAAGTCGGGGCAACTCGCGCGAAACGCTCCTAACTCCCTTGAAATAAGCTCGAACTGTGTCAGAGAAACTAGAAGGAGCTCCGGGAATCTCGAGGGAGCAAGACCGTCACTCTAAATGCTCGGACATTTTTCTCGGGGAAGTAAAAATCCTCCGGTAATTTGCACGGATCTATCGAAAGTTATGCGAACTGTTCGGTTTATTCGACGATCTTTAACCCCTTGCACTACTATTTATTTTGTGATTATAATAATTAGAAACTCTTTATCGTTCGGAATTTCATGTAAAAAGAAAGATAGTTTATATTTATTGCATGCCTATCTTTTCTCCAAAGGATATATATCAACTACAACAAAGTAGATTTTTATTTCGGTTTAAAGAAAATTAATAACATACATACTTATTAGACTCTGTTCAGAATCTTCATCACGAGTCTGACTCGATATTGTAGGGCAAGGGGTTAATATCTCCGGTATCGGTAAACCATTGAAAATATTTCACAGCTCATGCGACAGAATAATCCGTGCGGTATGAATCCATCCGGTTGAATTCCGTTTTAAAGAAGTCCTATGGTTTTTATGACGCTAGTGAGCGCAGATGTTCGTAAAAATAATCGGCGTTGATAAATATTGCCACGCGTACGAAATAGCTCGACTGGTCACGCGCTTTCGTTCGTACGGTTTAATGACTACCGATAATCGTTGTCCATTGTGTATCGGAGCGATAACGTGCTCGGCTGGAAGTTAAACAAATGTTTCAGGTGATATAATCTGCGATTAAGTTCGAGTAGGAACTTAATCGTCTAAATGAATAGACGGACACGTATATCTGCTGTTGTATCGATCGTCCGCTGCTGATATCGCACGATGGGATTCACTTAATGTACAAACCGTGCTATCGTTTATTAAATCTGATTGACAGGTCGGCAAGATGGTGATCTCGTTCGTGATCATCTTCGTCGTCTGTTTTCTGCCGTACCACACGTTCATGCTGTGGTTCCACTTCTGCCCGTCGTCGCAGTCGGATTACGATGATTTCTGGCACGCCTTCAGGATCATCGGATTCTGCCTGAGCTTCGTCAACAGCTGCGTGAACCCCATAGCTCTGTACTTCGTCAGCGGGACCTTCCGCAAGAGGCTAGTAGCTCTGCAAACTGATTGACAGTGTTTAATCAATGGACTGATCCGCTACTTGCACGATGGAAAATAGATTCGTAATTGAACTGTGGATTTTTATGTGAAACATATAATATTCCTGGTACATTATTTGCGATCCTGTTACAATTATTAAGAGAAGATTTTGCAGACAATTCCTGTTTCGCATAAAGATTCGCTGTTCAGTATTGCTATCCAAGTATTTCCATCGAAGTACACGTAAAACAACCTCACCAATCGAGGATTGAAATTTCTGTTCCCCGAGCTCGGCAAGTCAAAGAGAAAATCTAGCACGTTAATTCGAGCCTGCTAACGAGTAAACTTTTAACAAAAATATCGGCGTGTTGCGCGAGCCGTTCAATTAAAAAAATAACTTCCCTTCGCACGGCGATTTAGAAGTAGAAAAATGAAACAATTTGTATGGCAGATTTAACGAGTACCTGTGCTGTCGACAGTCGTCGAGGACCGTAGGTGCCTATCGGCCAGATAATACAGGTAGTTTAGAGAGGAATGGTAATCGATCGACACAGAGGAGACGTCTTGGTGCTCATGGCAGCCATTATGAGACCAGCTTTGGGTCCACGATCCGAAGACACACGCAGGAATTGAATTCGACTGCTTTGTACGAGCTGGCCAGCGAGGATGCCAAAGATTTGCCTGGTGATTTAGATTGTAAGTATCGGAAAGCGGATTTTCTGTTGTTATTAGCGACCATTATTGTCTATATTTTGGCATTGAATAATATTTAACAACGTTTAGTTTTATTTTGATTTCACTTTGAACTCGACTGCTCCATTTAGTAGGCACCGAATTAATTTCTACCTGATTGTTCTAGTTTCTAGGTACCATCAAAATAAATATTTCTGCAAAGTTCGGGAGTGATCGTTTATAACGTGCAATCGACTATTGTGTTTATGTTCACAGGAAATCAAGGACCACTGGAAGCTAGGACACCCACGAACGAATGACTAAAAATCGCACGGTTACAGTTATGTATTATATAAATGGTGTATAAATTGCGAAACACTATGCAACCTAGAGCATCCTGAACATCCTCCGGTCATCCTTCTGTGATCCATTCATCAGGCTAACTGATCAACGAACGGGCGTTCCTCTGTACAGCTTCGACTTAGCGATCCCGTTGAAGACTTTGTAATTCTCGTTGTACACTCTCTCTCTCGTCACCCTAAGCGAGGTACAATGACGATATCGTATATGGTACCGATATGGAAAGGATCATCGAAAAGATTCCTAGGTTTTGTGGTACTTAGAAAAATGCAACAAGTCTCATTCTTTATGAGCAAACTTCATCTAGACTATCAACAAATTACGTCTCTCACGAAAAACGATTGTTTCTTCCACCTAAAGTATTGTGAAGTCTATTGTACTGTACAGTACACAATAAAGTTTCGCTAGAAAAGTGAGAAAATGTCGAACTAGTTATAATGTTTGACACACGTTTGATCCAGTTTCGATTTTCTTTATTAGGTCGACCACAAGTCCCTACCATTTTTCTGTGCAGTTTCCCGTTGATGAATTATTCTTCACAAAAGTATAGGAGAAACACGAAGATGGCGAACAGCTTACAATGTTCTCTCGGTGAAAGCTCAATCCGGGAACTTTCGCCATAAATCATCCCTTCGGTTGCTCATTAATGAATCACTTTGTACAGACACGGTAAAAGAAACATCGAGAAGAGAAATAATTATACGAGAACAATGAAACGATGGTCCTGGCATTTTTATATACGTCTGCTCGTCAGTGAATTATTCTTTACAGGTGTACAGGCACAATGAAGGAAATGGCATGCCAGCTATGTTTTCTCTTAAAGAACACACTTAATCTGCACGCACTCTGCATCAATCGTAAGGGACAGGGGATGAATTCGAACCGCTTCTGCCTATTGATAACATTAATAAATTGTGAATAATGTAACAGTATCCCTCATGAGAGTTTGCCATACGTAAAACCTGTGTGATCGCTAGACTGCGAACCATAAGTGCAACTGTGCTGCATCAATCGCAAGAGACAGGGGTTGAATCGAAGTCTCCTCCGTGCATTAAAAATTTCAGTGAATTGAGAATAATGCAAAAATGTTAACGTTCATAAATACAGTGATTTCTCTATATATGTCGCCAAGGCCTGGATAATAAATGTCGCAGAATTATCCCCACTACCGCGGGGTGTACCCCGTGAGGGGCCGCGAAGCTAGAGAGGCCTCGGACGCCGAGTAGTGTAAACGTAACACCGCTTGGCTACGTTTCCTGGCAAGACCCGTGTTGTTGACATATAACGAGAATTCACTGTGTTCAAAATCCTCGATCCAACGATTGAACTCTCGGGTTCCAAGACACCTGCCTGCCCGGCCATGTGCACCATTATCCATCATCGTTCGTGTAATTATCTCGCGTGACCGAGGGGTTGCAAACGGATTCACTGAGTGTTGCTCCACCTACGTTTTTTCCCCCCGGCGTTCACCATTAATCGAGCTAATCCAGCAACGTCGTACACGAAGGCTGAAATAAATCCTCGAATGTTTTCCACGGTGGCGAGTCGCTGGAGAAAGGAGAAAGGAGTTATTGAATCGCGACGCTAGATTTAATTAGCGAGCAAGAGAGAGAGAGAAAGAGAGAGAGAGGGAGAAAAGGAAGAAGGAACCTATAGTCCCCAGGCCTTGTATTAATTGCGTAGCAGAGAAGCCGAAGACCTTGCCACCTTCACCCGTAATCGGGGATCCCCGCTTGACGGCCAGCCCCGGTAACAGGATTTAGTATCGCACGTCCATTGGCCGTCGCGTTTCCGTGCGTTATAGACGTCCGCGTTTCAGATAACGGCTGGACGTCTTCCCGATGCCCCTATTATAGGTGTAATTAGGCCACGCAGCACGGAAGCGTTTCCACTGGAATCGATACGTGGCCGGAATATGGAATTGACGGCCGCGGTAGCAACTTTATGCCCTCCCTTTATGAAAACCGAAGGGAATTTATTCCCTAGAAACAGGGGAGAGGGAACTTATTCCCACGCGGCTCGAATGCCGCGTGATCGGATCGTGACTACTCTACGAAATGTCCGATCTTTTCGCGGAAGTATCTTCGATCGGGCCTGCCGATAGCTCTACGCAGCCCTCAGGTGTCGTAGACATCGAGGGGTGCGCGAATTTACACCTTGGACAGACCAGTTCCAGGTGAGAGATAATTTCTCGTTTCGGTAGCTAGGGAGAAATTAACCCTTTGAGGTTGAACATTATTCTGCAACGCTGAGGGTAGTTTTCAGCATTAAGGTAAAGGCACCAGTAGTTGACCATGTACCAGTAGTTGACCATTTTATAGAAAAACATAAAAACTAAGGTTTGAAATGTTCTTATTGTTTTGAAATTTAAACAACAGACGGCATGGCATTCGAGGTTCACTTTCATCAAGTGCGCTTATAAAAACCTAATTTTTTATGTTTTTCGATAAAATGGTCAACTACTGGTGCCTTTACGTTGTGTTCGCTTCCGAAGTTTTTCAATTTTTTGGCAGTCACCAGTGAGATATTGTGAAATGTATTTCTTTAAAATTTGATTCCCAACACCAGCCTTTTGCACTGGAACTACCGAGCCCTGAATGGAGCTGATGTGTACACCTTTGTAACAGATTTCACAGGATTTTTATGGTAACGTGAATGAAGAAGTATACTGGAAAATTTCTCAAAAACATATCTCTATAGCGTCACGAGCTGTAAAAGAAGAAAATCTGCAAACTCGGTAGTTCTACTGTTAATCTAGATCTAGAGTAAACAGGGGCCAAAAATAACAGTTATTCTAAAATTTTCTACGATAAAAATCATGACTAAAAAATTGATTATTATTGAAATTTAAGATAATCTACACAAAATATACAGAGGAAAATTCGAAACTGTTATGAGCAATCGAAATAAACTCTCATTCATAACTGTTATAAGTGATCGAAATGAATTTCTCTCAATGAAAACATTTATTAACAAGGGAAAAAACAACCAATACGATTTTAGTCGACGTAAAACTCGTAATACTCGTTTTTCCATGACTTTTTTTCTTTTTGGTTATAACTAGACTGCGGATCTTTATGCATTTATGGGTTCTGAAAATTTTCAAAAAATGTTACAATATAAAATTCCACAGAATTTAGTACGATTTTTACTTATTCCAGATCTACAAAGGCTACTACCACTAAAAGTTAGATTTTATTTGTTTCCACTTTCCTAAAATTTTCCTACAAAAATTGAAAATTGCATAAACATCCGCAGTCTAGTTATAACAGTTATGGTTCCTGAGAGTGAATCTTGAAAAATCATTGGGGATAGAAGGAAATCGAAGGATTTCGAAAGTTGACAGTTAAGGTGACCCGTGTGCAGGTTTGTTGGACCTATTTCAGCGATCTCCGCCCTTCTGCTGACAGTCCGTGGAAGAAGCCTACATCAGCTACTATCTGCATCTGGAATCGAGGAGCTAGTAACGTATTCCGTCGTCGTTTCGGGTCGAAGGGGCGCGTGCCAGCCGCATTTATCGGGCGCGGGGCACGCGTCGAGCAAACAGGGGTTCCGAGGACAATGTTCCCCTTGCAGATGCACACGGTAGGTCACCAAAGAGGGGTACTGTTCCGGGGGTTCTCAGGGAACTAGAGGGGAAAGAGAGAAGCCATGGCAAACCGTCGTCACCCTCGCACCAGTCTCCCGTAGCTAGGGTCGCTACGATTTGGCTAGTCGATGCCGATCGAGGTTAGCCAACGGTCGTTTTCCTGGCTGCGTTGCTGGCAACAGGAAAAGAATCTTCAGTTCTTCGGCGTAGGAGGAACAAAAGGGTCCGCCAGACAGACCCTAGGAAAGGAAACGGAGGCACTTTGGAAGAGGGTGCGAGAAAGTGGAACTATTTCGAGTTGTGCTATTCGAGTCGTTCCTGAAATATCGTGAAGTATTCTGGGATTTTTTTTTCACACCGTCGTAATCGAGATGAAGAGATACTCGTCGGTGAGAAATGCTTGCGCATTACTTGCGCTTCAACCCTTTCACCGTGTTCCGCTGTTCGTTGGATAGAGGACAGAGAAAAGATGCTGTCCGATAGCTGAGAATTTTTCGAGCAAAGTTTACAATGTAAACATTCGATTGTAATATGGTTTCCTCGGTTGAAAAAAATTCACAATTGTCTCGCAAACGCGATAAAAACGAAATTAAAAGCCTCGGTAAAAATTGGTGAAATTTCTCAAATAATTTTAAGTGCTGAAAATTTTGTCTAAAAATTATTGGATCGTGCCTGACCCAGGCTGTGAATTGTACAGTTAGATATTCCGATTTGAACGACTGAACACGACGCGAGGGTTAATAGCGAGTGAACGGGTAAACCGGTTAATTATTGTTGTGCCATTCGTGTTATTTGTGTACCAGGCGCCGTGTTTGGCGGATGGAAACGGCGATGCGAAAAAGTTCAAGACCGTCGAGGTAAATACGTTTCAGCTACGCGGATCGATTCCGGTAAACGACATAGAGCCTAACCGATTCGGATTACACGCTCGCGAACGTTTGATTACGCGTTTAACAGCGTGCGTCCGCGCGCCGTGTTTGTGCAGGAGCCGAACGCAAGGGAGTACCTGCAATTGGCGTTGGCCAGAGTGCTCGAGCTGCAGCGGGAGATCAAAGAAGGAACGTACACAACGGAGAATACCAGCGACCTCGGTAATCAGAATTTATATCGTAAACTTTCCGGCTGTTAGACTTCCGCCCGGTAGTTGGCAAATCACTTTATCGATTTTTATTCAATCGAGTTTCGCCCCATTCGCCTCTTAACTTCGTTCCATTTCGGCGAGTACGTTTCGAGGTTCGCTTCGAGATCCTACCACATAATTGCTGTTAATTTCGATCGTTCGGGCAACTTGCTTCCGCTCCCGAAACAGACTTATCTCGTCGGGCTCGGTTTGAAAACTATGGACAATTATTTTTCTCTCTCCATCGTGCTGTTCATTGCTCTGTATTCGTGTTGTGTATTGAGTAACTAAAACAGTGCTTTATTTCATTTTGCATCCGTAGCATTGATATTTTATTGTTCTGAGTCCTCGCGGACCGTGCCATGATGGAATTGTTATTATTCTTGCTGTATTGTTACCGGAGAACAATGCTATTATAACATGAATGTTGTATAATTGTGTAGCAACTGTTGAGCAAGCAATAAAATTTACGTGATCGTATAGTTTCTGACTCCTGCGTTAAATGTATGTAAATTCAATTACAAATTCGCTCTAACGTAGCCACGCGTATTGAAAATATATATTTACAGAGTTACCGAATAACTATGAGTGATGAGTTGGTCTATCCTAGCCGCGAATATAGAAAGAGTATTTCCAGCGATTTGTTATCATTATGAATAAATGACACCGTTCATCTCGGCATCAATTATTTACAAACGATGAACCGCGTCGACTCCGCTAACAGGAAACTTTTCTGACCAGGCGAATCGAGCAGCGAAGAGGATTTGACGTCAGAGGTCCTGAGGAAAGTCTTCCAGAACCTACCAGGAACCCCTAACTCCGTGGAACGTTTATTGGAGAGATCATCGAGGCCAAGGGACGCTCAATTGGAGGCGATTCACGGTAAAAGGATTCAGTTACTGGGTTACGACACCTGTCGAAGAGCAGCTGTTGAGTTCATGAAGAGCGCAGTTCGCGAAACGAGAAGGGAGTCCTCGAAGGCGAATCCTTCGTCGAACCATGCCGGATTTCGTCTGGCTACTTACTCGAGGAACGAGCCCCGGCTTGCACAATGTAGAACCGGTTTGTTGAAAAGCTCCCACAAAAGGGACGGTGGGTACGATCAAGAGATTCGGGAGAGGATGTTGAAGAGCTTGGACCTCCATTTGGCCACCAAACAGAGAGATTACACCGCGAAGTTGATGAGGTCGGGCATCTAAGTCGGCCAATCATCGATGCAATCATCGATCATCGATTCCTTAATCCTTGTGTCAATGCCGAACATTTTTCACGACGTACAAATCACATTCTAGAAGTGTAGATTAATAATAGAAGTCTGTAGCAATTTTTTTATTTATCGACATGAGCATGCATGAAATTTTGGTGAAAGATTGAAAGTACCTGAGCATTGGCGTAAGGGTTAAAGAATTTCGCGATTAATTCTGTCGCTCTAGTCAGATCAATTGGGGACCTGTACCTGTCTCGTCATTCTAGTCATGCACACGAGTCAGAATATTGAGAACTATGAACTACAAATTATTTTTCTAAGATATATATTTATATATTTATGAATATTCTAAGAGGAACCAAACTATTCTGTATTCATTGATTTGTGTCTTGTGTACGATTTTGCTGTGCTGTAACAGGGTTGTAATTTGTAATGAAGAGAAAGAGCAATTGATGGAAGATGTAAACAGCGTGTGAAGTGCTATCTTGATCCTCTCTAATGCGTCGTTTTTTTTTTTTAACTGGTCTATTGATCTTCTAATCGCATCCAGTTGAAATTAAATTAATATAATTAATTTTATTTAATTATATTTAATTAATATAATTAAATTTATTATTTGGAGATGAGTGGATAGGTGGTGAAATCTGGATGAAATGCTGGGTCACAATGGACCCTGACCGAATCAACCAACTGTTAATAATATAATTAATTCTCTCACTGTGGCTTTAATAATAATAAGAAAAATTGATGTTTTTTAGAAGAGTGCACAGGGTGAAAGGGGGAATGCCAATTTTAACAAATTATGAACTCGACACATTTTCGTATGCTCCTATGTGTGATTTTTATTACTAGCTATGTTGCATTGCGAATGCAATTTTTCTGATGTGTGCAGCAGCTGTTAGAAGTTACTATACTACAGTGGCTGTTATGAGTGCATAGTGACTATTAGAAATTCGACACAATAACGTTGAAAGAATGGAAAAATTAAATTAGATTAAAAAATTAATTTCTTTGGAAGTGCTACATTTTTAATTACCCCCTTTCCCCATGGGCCTCCAATTTGAGAAATTTGCGAAGATCTACACGAAAAATACTACCTTCAAAAATTCACCGAATGCTCACTCTCCTGTTCCGGCATTTCATCCGGTAGTGCAACGAAGCGTTCGAACTTTGTAAAAAACGTTTATTCATAATGTACAATTAAAAAAGAAAACAAAGACAGTTGAATGTATCTACGATACGACTTAAACGGCTAAAAACGCTCCACAAACCTCCGTCTTGTGTTTCTCGAGTGGTATAAAAACTATATCAGATGACTCACCAATGGACCGACACACTCGACTAGATGAAATTTTTAGTCATAGTCGCGAAAAATCAGGGCTGTGGTAGTTGGAAACAATACGGTCCTAGCTAAGGCACGCGTGCGACTTCTATAAAAAAATAAATTTCTTTTCCCACCTCCCATTGTTCTTCGCGGATTCTCATAAACGTGTATATATTCTACGTCTTTTCCTTTCTTTTTTTTCATCGAAATCACAAAACAGTATCCGCGCAGACTCGACGAAAAATTAGCCGGATTGATAAAATCGAGAGGATGCCCGCGACGCAAATTAACAAAGTATTATGCACATTTACGCGGTCTACAAGCTAGTCTAATCGAAACGCAGCAGGACATCGACAGTTCCAGGAACAGTTCCCGATCGATCAGAAATTCCTCGATTATTTATCCTAATAACAATCCTTCTTCTTCCAATTCCGACCGTCGATTCTGCGTGCGGAAATGCACTATAACCGTCCAATCGTTTCGTTGCCTAATTAACACCGATTTCGTCGACTCGATTAACAGCCAGTTCTTTTTATCATATTATCGTTACTCTAACCTACACTATCCTGTCATTGCATCCTTCCTCGCGTCGTTGAGAGGACACTCTAGTCCCTAATTATCACTTTTCGAAGTATAGGTCGTTGATCCAGGAACTAAGTGAAACAGCTGAAGGAAATTTTGGTTTCAGGCCTACATACATGGTCAGAGGTTTCTCATCTTCGTTGCTCGGGTGTCCTGCGATCCTAGCGATTAGACTGCGGACCTTTAGAGCCAACTCTCCATTTTTTTTCTTACTCCTTACTTTAAAAACCTACTAGAAGAATAATTATCTTCGAATATAATCATCGCTCTTCCGTTTCAGTGCCACGAGACTCCGCTCTTCTACCTATTGCTCAGTGCTTAATACTAAATTCGCACTGAAAGCAGCAGAAAAATCACAATACTGTGGATCTTTAGGCAAAAATACAAATTCCCTACAACAATCTCGAGGAACAGGTAGAAAGTTTTTCCTTTCCTCGACAACTTCGATAAGAAGGTACACTACAGCTCTTTCAATCTTTCTACTCTTTCTAATTAAAATCGATGCTTGATTGAGGATACCCTTATTTTCTATGAAATCGTTTTTAAAACTTCAAGGATTGCACAGTACAAAGACTGAAAATTGCCAGCAAATTCAGTGTGTAGACTTGAATTTGTTCGAGGTACTAAGTTGGTATTGTTACAAATAGACTGCGGCTATTTACGCATAGTGAAAGTTCAAAGGACATCTTCGAGAACGCGTTAGACAGAATTTTATTCTTTCACTATCGACTTGAACCAGTTGTTATCTCCGAAGTCTTCCGAACTGGTATTCATTTTACTCGCTCATTGTTTTGCATAAAATCCGCAGTCTTGAGTTTTCAAGACAATCAGAGAAGTACTGTCACTTTATAGCTCGATTCGAAAGCAGTACGATCTTCTATCGATTTGCGAAAATTTTGTTTTTCTTCCTTTTTTCTGGCAAAATCTCGCGGCACTGAAACAATAGAATCCACTGAATCCGCAGTCCGCCAAACTTGACAAAGGTCGACCGTCGATCGTATCTGCCGAGTGGTCGCACGCAAAGTTCCTGCTCGACCGTGGTGCACGGCTCGCCACATCGATTCGCCTGTCTGTCGCCTATCGTTAAAACTAAAACGCTTACACGTAACATATAGAGGGCTCGAGCAGCAGGATACAGAGTCGCTGCCAATGTGGGACAGATCGATAGAACCCAGAGAGAAAAAAAACTCCACGGTAACTGAAAGCAAACTTATACAAACTACGTACTCCTATCGGTAGACTGCGGATTTTATGGGATTTATGTCAATCGCGAATAGTTGGCACACGGAACCGTGAAGACATTAACGCTATTCTTGGCCTGTTCAAATTACCAACCCCTGACACTCGAAGGGACACTTTGAGGCGGCCAGTAAAAATTGCTATACAATAAATTACCGAACATTCAAGTATGTACCATCTTCGCGTCCATAAATTGAAAAAATATTCTAGGTCTGAAGAAATTTTTCACTGTGAGCGCGAAGGGTTGAAAGAAAGAATTTCATTCGATTTTTGCTGCCATTGACTTGTGCAATGTTTCCCATAAAGATCCACAGTCTATCTGTCAGTCTCTCGATCCTGTTGTTGTCTGTGATCGTCCCGAATACTTTGTACCTCTCCCCTACGATCGATCCGCCCGCGCTCTTACGAGTAATCTTAAGAAGAACTACAGAAAACAAAGAATAAAACGAACTCCAAAAGCCGTGAGACACGGTCGCTACGCCATACATATTTCGAATCCTCGAACCGTCGACGATTTGCTAACGAAATCCCGGGAAGCCCCAGCACAACAGATACCGAATTCTGGACGAGATCGTGGATCGCCGGGCGGTTCCTCAGTGTTGTTGCACCAGGGTCGGCCCGTTCCCTGGGTTCCTCCATGGATCGGGTATGTCGTAGTGAGCTGGGACAGTGAGCAAAGCGTCGTCGGCTGTGCGATCGGCGCTGCAGTTCTTCGGCTTCACTCGAGTCGTGTTCACGCACTCGATCGGAAGTTTGTAGAACTCCAGCTTGTAGTTGTAGCCGTGACTGGTTGCGCGGATGATCGTGTGCAGAGGAACCTCCATGTAAGGCAGCTCTTCGGGCTTCTTGTCCATGAAGAAGCCGATTATGCAGCGCAACACGGCTTGGTGGGAGACTACCAGGATTTTGTCTGATCTCTGGAGCTCGGCGATCACTGGATCCACGCGGTGCATCGCGTCCAGGTAGCTTTCGCCCCAGGGGTAGCGATAGTGAAGCTTGTCCTGGTCGCGCCATGCGAACTCCTGGAGAAATTATCATGTTAGTTATATTGATTAATTCTTTTAGTTCACTCCGTTCCGCAATGAAAATCTCAAATTGTTCGGAACTGGTACATCGAGGATGTTTGTGTCGAGTTTTAGTTGGTGGAAGGTATCCTGGTAATTTTAATCTAAGCTTTTAGTTTCGCCGCTGCCTTCTGTTCCAATTTTTATTTTGGGGAATGAATGGCAAGCCATCCTATTCCTACACTGAATTTTATAGGTTTCAATTTCTACTACCATCTTTCTATGCTAAAATTTTAGGGTACCGAAGGACAAGCTATCCTGGCAATTTTAATCTATGTTTTGAGTTGTATCTTGCACCTTTATTTTAACCACTTGCCCTACAATATCGAGTCAAACTCTTGGTATATATATCAACTACAACAAAACAGAATTTTATTTCGGTTTAAAGGAAAGTAATACGATACATATTAGACTCTCTTCAAAATCCTCACCAGGAGTTTGACTCGATATTGTAGGGCAAGGGGTTGAAGTAAAGGTGCAAGATAAAACCCAAAACGTAGATTGAAATTGTCAGGATAGCTAGTCCTTCGGTACCCTAAAATAAATTTAGCGTAGAAAGATGGTAGTAGAAATTTCTCCTTTAGAGAAAAACAAGAAACATAAACTATCCTTTTTTTCTATGAAATTCTGAACGATGAAGAATCTCTAATAATTACAATCGTAAAATAAATAGTAGCGCAAGGGGTCAAGCAGCCCAATAAGTATTAATTCAGAATTAACTGGAAAGGATAATAAAGGATGTACAAGGAGTAAGATTTTTGCGAAACAAAGATCGTCTTATGGGGAAAAATACCTGCGGATACTGCTCCTGCATCTCCTCGTAGGAGAGGCCCTCGCATACTCCAGCGTGCAGTTCGTTGAGTGCAGCAACGTGTTCCTGAGGTGCCTCGACGCCTCGAGCAGTGGCGATGGTCCTTCGAAGGCGGCTGGTCATGACCCTCAAATCAGGGATTCGCATAGCATTGAATTTGGTAGCCAACGCCTGCGCGTATCTCTCTCCTCGAGCACTGAGAACAGCGTCGCCGCCAACTTTGCCGAGGACGTTGTACTCGCTTTCACCGTGCTAGAAACGAAAGAGAACTTCAATTCCCACGATCTCCCACAATACGCAGTTAGCTAACCGAACGAAAATCGCAATCGTTAGATAAGATTACAGGGCACTTTAAAACCGTCGAGCGCCACTCGAAACGATACGATTCTGATTTTATCCGATATCGAGCTTCGATAACATCTGATGACGACAGAACGTCGTACGATTCTTAAAAATTGCTACAGGAACAAATCTTTTATATCTGTTTTCGTTTCACGATTCAACTCAACGAGAAAATTAAATCTTCTAAGAGCCTCGAAAATGGGTATATCGAAAGATTCTCTTACAGTTATCTGTTTTTATTTCACGATTCAATTCGACTTGTATTTTATTCATGATTTCGTACTTGAAAGAAATGCATCAAATTTGAACACAATAACAGAGGAATTAATGATTTTACGAGGAAATTAAAAATACTATCCTGTCATTTTATAAACTAGAAATAAATGTCTGTGCGGGTCCTGTACCGCGCGAAAGGTTTCACCATTGCAACCACGAAGAAAATCATAATGCAAATGCTTCAAACATCACGGAATTATCCTTACTGCCAGATTGCAAATTTCACGCACTTACGAGACCACGAATAAATTAAATGCAAAACATTTGAGGAAATTAAAACAGCTGCTGCTGTGTCACTCTCGATCCAATAAAATTACAAAAAAAAAAGAGAACGTGTACGTAACTCCTTGCAATCAAGGTATACAATTTTCGTTGGTGCATAAAAATCCGCGGTCTCGTTACCTAATATGAAATAATCATGTTCTACCAACCCGAGAGAAGTAGAGAGTATGAGGCTTCAGTGAAACGCTGCCCAGGTATCCGAGAATGGCAGTCTCGACGTGTCCAGTCACCTTGCTGGTGCTAATATCCATCGAACCGGTATCGATACGAATTCTAGGATAGGCCATCTCGTCCATGGGCTCGTAGGACCGTTGATAGTGATCCACCTTCATTCTCAGATCCTCCTCGGCCACCATGAGATCCATGCCGATGTAGTCGGCGCTGTACCGCAGGATCTCCTTGTAATTTTGCTGGAGCACGACCGGATCTTCGCAGACGCACTCGATGAAAAGCACGCGATAACCGAGCTGCCCGGAAAAATAGTCGAAGACCTCGGCGCGCTGTGCTCGTGTCACCAGCGTGGCGTCCAGAATCTTCAAACAGGAAAACTCTTAGAACGAAAAATCGCTTACGGGATCCCGACAGCTCGCGTCGATTTTTTCGTTTCGTTTCGTTTCGTTTCTTTCTCTCGATCTCGATTCTTTCATCTTCGTTTTTCTCTTTTTCCGGAGTACCGGGAAAAGTGGGGGCAGAGGGGGGGGGGGGGGCAAAGAACATGTTTATTATCGACTCTATATACATGGCGTTTTGTTACACATCGGAGCTGGGAACCGAGGCAACGCGTGAAACGTGTGCAAATCGAACCGATCCGATCTCGGGATAACGGGATAATACGGGCGTTTACGGTTTCTATCGTGGAAAATAATCGGCCGGCGAAACTCGCGCGACGGGATTACACGATTCGAACCGCGCGGAGAAAGGCGGATTGCGAGACCGGCTCTCGACCAGCCTCGCGTATCATGGAGATATCGGAACACTCCCGTGCGAAATGTAACGCTCGATAAAGCTCGCGGGCGTTTCCAAAGAGAAGATTAAGGAAAGATTGATTTATCATTTTTTTTTTTTTTGGTCATCTCCAGACCGACTTGCGGTGCGGTTTCACGCGTTCTTTGTGCGTTAGGCACGCCTCTACCTCGCTGGTGATGCTTACGGCTACGGAATTCCCGGCCGCGAGCCACGAGGCGCAGTCGTGCATCGCGTCTCCCTGAGCCAGGGCCCTCAAAGCTGCGTTCGCTGTGTGGTCAGGACGGAACAGCTCGTGAGACACCGCATCGCCGTACGGCTCCAATCTTTTTCTGCGATACTCGCTCACTCGCATCACTGCAATACCAAAAATTCGATTTAGTTTCGCGAAGTATATTCCTTGGCTTGTGGAAGATGATTCAGTGACTTCACTATACACAGTAAGGAGCAAAACTGACCAATAACCACAAGTTTATTGCTAGAAATATAGAAGAATAACAAAAAATCAACATTATAATTGTTTTTGTCATAATTAGAAGTAACTTAAGAAATTTTTTTCAACAATTAATGTCTCCTCGATTAGCAATGACGACAAAAATAGATTGACTCGGTTTTGCACCATGTCCAATGCTAGACAATATTTCATATATCATATATTTTTAATATTTCGTCCACAACCCTCGTGCTTGTAAAACTGCACTAATTCGCTTTGGCATACTTTCTACTAATTTTTTGCAATAACCCACTGTTCTTGATTTCTCTCATACACATCTGTGATTGATGTTGGTTGGGAGTCATATGAATCCCGAATGCATCTTTTTAGTAAACCCCATAGATTCTCTATGGGGTTGAGGTCGGGGCTCTGTGCAGGCCAACCCAGAACAGAAAATTTTCCCCACTACCGTCCTCGGATGCCTAGGAGTGTAAATATATAAATACGGCTCCTGGACGATATACGAAGCTGGCAAGACCCGTGGTGGTGACATATAACGAGAATTCACTGTATTATCCAAAGTTTTCCCTATTTGACCTACATTTTTATCTAATGTCTCTGGACTATTGGTGCAGTCATACGTCACAGAGTAGTGTTTAACAGCGTTGAATAATTATGCATCTTCGTAGTAATTATGCAAATTTTCCTTTCACTAAAGCAATCGCTTCACAGACTTTTACGTTGTAATGACGAAACACTACAGACCTCAATTTCTGTTTTATTTCAGTCTAACCATGCGATTTCGACTCGTTAATGATCTCTGAATCATTGCCTAGGTTTTTCCTGAACCCTCCGTATGCTATGTCGGAGTCATTCGTGACCCGTCGCGGTGGTTACAAGCTCGAAGGACCGTCAATTCTATTCCGATATAAGACGACGTTTTTCATTTCGAAATAAGAAAATCGCTATCGCCTCTTCTTTGTCTTTATCCGAAATACGACGAAACCCAGTCCCGAGCCTTATATCGGAAGAAAACTGTAGTGAAATATCGGCGTGGGTCAGAAATGACTCCGGCATAGGCGTAGAACTCGCAGGAAGGTTGAAAGATCAGCACAGAAAAATGACTAACGTAATGTGAAAATGTTTCTCTCAATCTGCGTGAAAAATGAAAAAGACAGAGCCGTTCTGGTTATAATTTTCGGTTTACTTTGATCTAAATGCGATCGTAAATCAAGCTGATTGCGTTATATGTCAGGCGAACAATTGATTGCATTTGTTTTTAAACAGTGAGATTACGTCTCACCCGATCGATCTGCAATGAAAATCAGCTATCTCATTTCGCGATATCTCTAAATGAAACGGATCTTTTTAGTAAAAAGCGATGTATCCTCTTGAGTTATCTCCGTGATTGATCGCTCTCGAATGACATCAACGATTTTTAATCGGTGTATAATAAAATGGTCAATTTAATTGGCACTCGAGGCTGCTTAACGCACACGCAAACAAAAAGAATAATTAATAACGATCCAGGAACAAATGTCTGACATGAATGAAAGTCTGCTTAGTTTTTTTAGTAAACTTCCCTATGAAAAAGTATTCGGACATTTATACACAATTATTTATAGACACTGGGTACTAAAAAAAGATTCTTTCACCCTCCGAGGGGTTGCACCAAACATTTCTACGTCACCTGTTACGAGATTAAAACGATACCTATGCACACAAAAATCTCCAGTCATTTTAATCATGCATCGCGTTCGCGGAGAACAAAGGGGACTACACCTGACCAATTAAGACGATCGAGGCATAGACACTCTATCATTAGATCCAATTAATTTGAAACACCGCTGCACGCAACTCTCTGTGTCGCAATTCCGATAGGAGGCGAACGGTAAACAAGATTTATCGTATGTTTCTCACAAAGATCGTTCACGGCAAGGTTTCTCGTCAGAAAAGCTTTTCGTCGAGGAAAACCACTTCAGCAGCGACGAGATAAGTTTCCTGATCGTCCGGGTAGGTGAGTGTTTACCCGACGACGGCCAGGAAAAAAGGAATGAATGCGTTCAAGGTAAATGGTAAGTAATAAGCGACGGGGCTACGTAACGCAGGCTGTGTTTTATTACTTGTAAATGTTCTACAGGGTGGAGGGGCAAGGATGCAGAAGAAAAATCATTGAAATCGATGGACGTTGGCCAGACTATGGAACGGAGCGAATAATTTACCATGAAATCACAACCGTGGGCAACAATATGGAAAATTGCTAACTGGAATAATCGAGACAGGTTTTCGCGATTTATATCGATGATTACTAAACTGCAAGAACATCTAACGAAACTGGAGACACTTTCGATTCATTAAAATGATTTAAAACAGAAATAAATGTCTTGTATCTTGTACCTTGCAACCATTGCACATGAAAATTTAAGAGTTATATTATTTTCAATCTATCATATTAATCCTCGGACTCCTGCGAATTGTAGGCCTATGCCGGAGTCATTTCTGACCCACACTGATATTTCACTACAGTTTTCTTCCGACATAAGACGATGGCTTGTGGGACCGGCTTTCGTCGTACTTCGGAATAAAAAGCGTCATCTTATATCGGAATAAAATTGTACACATTCACGAGAAATGAATTTCTATTTGAGTTTGTTGCAATTCCGGTAGAAAATGTTCAGTTTGCATCGGGAGTCTGATGATCGCCGATGATTTTTCCTCACCTTTGGTGGAGTTGCCGTTCCAGTTGAGTCTGCGTGACAGACATTGCGCCACCTGGCTTTTTCCACGGCCTGGCAAACCGCACATCGCGACAACCACCCCCGCGAATTTGCGCGGCGACTTCGTTTTACCCGGTGTTCTCATAGCGATCTTGTCCTTTCCGGGCTCTGTAACCAGACAAAAGGCAAACATGAGGAGACAGAACACTACCATAAACCGGGTGAGTCACTCTCCAAGACTGGCCATCTTTGTTCTGTCCAGGGAAAACGAACCCGGCGCAACAACGGGTCCGAACAAAGCACGAGAACGCCGCTGCATAAATATGCAGCGAGAAAGCGCCGAGTTTCCCTCGCGATCTGGCTGCTTGTTGCTTCAACGTCGGTCAAATTAATCGTTTCGTTGCTTAATTTAATCTTGGAAGTGTGCTTAACGATCGTATTTGAAGATCCCTTATTTAAATAGTCGGAAATATTATTTACAGAATTTCGAAGTTGCTTAATTCTTCGACAGACCTAATAATATTTGTTAGAATAATAATATTTGAACTAATAATAATAATTTGATATTTCCGTTAATATTTGTTGCTGAAAGTATTTCCTTAGCGTTGGAGATATATATCATGTTTATACGTACAAAAACATACAGCATATGCAATTTCCAAGATAGCATCGCTCTTTTGTAATCTTATTGCATGATTCTGAAAAATTGCATCAGTTCTTTCGAAACTTTTTCTATTCGATAACGAAAAACGACAATACTAAATTCAAAACACTCGAAAAAACAATACTAAAGATCGTTCGATAGAATTAAAAATAGAAGTTGAATAACGGAAATTAAATGCAACACTTAGAAAGCAAGAATTTACGACCACTTTAACTGCGTCCTGTTATAAATAATCATTTCCTAATAATTATACAACTTCACGAATGTACAGCGAAAATAGCTGAACTAAGAATTTAAATAGTTACAAGAAAAAATGCATTTTAACTTCTATGTTACATTACTGGCGCGGTTAATTTTTTTCTTTTTTTTCGTAAATATTAGCAGACTACTGATAATGCTAATTTCCTTCAATTCTGAAACAGTCGCTAATGATGATTCCGAGCAGCTAAACCCTGATTTGGGACCACAGTTCTACGCAATCCTGGCACCGAGCCGAGCCAGCTATACTTCTCCATCGGGCGATCATAAAGCCACGACGTGAATACATGCAATTCTAAACGAACCGATCGCGTTGCAAATGTCCGGGGTACAAGGGAAAAAGTGTTGAATCATGCAATGACGAATTTCCTCGGTCGACCATGACACGCTCGTTCCACCTGTTTAGTTCGTATCTTAAATTTTTCCAATCGTGCATTACAGCGATAATTATTTTGCATTGAGATGGGCCTTGACAGAAACAGAATTTTTCGAATAAATATCTATTTTGTATATCTAATTTGGTTGCATAATTTGCGGAGAAACATTACAGAAAAACTTCGCTGGCGTACATTGTTCATTAAACTTGATATTGTTCCGTTTAAAAAGAAAATGCAATCGCAGTTTGCTATTACGTCGACGCGATAAAAAAACGGAATTGCTCGTGGATAGAGATTACTACATAAACGGTGCGCAGTTTTTCCTCCGCGATTACTTGCTCAATTTCATTCAATTACTCAATTAGTCCTCCGCAATCTAGTTAGTTGAATCGCGCAGCATAGTAATCGATGATCATCGACTACCAGTAATCCTCGTATTTATGTAATCGTGAGCACGGTAATACTAGTCTAACGCATCATTAGGAAGATTTGATGTATCGTTATCTTGTTCCAAGGAACTCGGAAATCGGTGCCATCTGCGCGAAATGCATCCAATGCAGTTGGAGACGCGCAACATCTTCACTAGTGCAACGTCATAGGGATATTTTCAAGTGTAAACTATATAATCGTCTTGCTAAAATAAAACAATAAAATACAGGCTGACGCGGTTGACAGAAAAGGACGGAAAATCGGCAGAAATTTCCCATCCTTTTTTCACTGACACGTTCGAAGCTTCGATCGGCGCTGGGTGGCGTCCAATAAATCTATATCAATCCGTCCGACGCTGAGTGGAATTTCGGTTGTGTTGATCGATAAATAAATAACAATATCAACGATACAGTACCCGGTAGATACTCGAAGTTACAAAACAAAAATTTTCCGTCCCCTTTTCGCCGACCCGTGTCGATTAGAATTTCGATTGGGAATAACGTGCATTCGATACGCTTGCAAATCCGTACGATAGGAACTGGAATTAGAATTGGATGTATCGATTAATGAACATCAATTCTCAACACACATTCCCCGGTATATGCTCGACATTCAAAAATAGAGATGGATTTTCCCTTGTCTATTGCAGCTCGGTTGCAATTCTGATTGCCACTACGCTGACCCAATAATTATGTCATCGATCTGTACAAGAGCAAACGGAATTAGAATCGATAAATCAACATTGATTTTAACTATACAGTTATATACAGCGCCTTCTTCAAAATCTTTCTGCACGTCAAATGCAAATGCAATTTCTTTCATCGACACGTGTAGCTTAATGTTTCGATCGCTATAGAGTTAAAATCTATAACGCCGATCTGTGCAACAGGAAATGCAAATAGAATCACGTCTTCGATAAATGAACATCCTACAGTCTCTAATAGACATTCAAGATCCCATATCTTTGAAAATGAAATTTTCTGTCCCTTCTTCGTTGACACGTGTCCAATAGAATTTCGATCGACACTGAGAGTCTACTAATTATGTCACCGATCTATACGACAGGAAACGCAATTAAAATCATGTAAAACACTAAACGAACATCAATTTTAACTATATAAATTCTAGTAAATGCTCAAAACCCCATTTTGTACCGTAAAACGTAAATGTAATTTCCCAACCGTTTGTCAATGCTCCGTGTCGATCGAATAATTGTGTCACAGATCTATGCGATAAACAAACCTCAATTTTCACGATACAGTCCTTATTAAACATTTAGAATTGCATATATCGCCAAACGAAGATTTTATTTAACCCCTTGTACTACGATTTATTTCACGGCTTCAGTGATTTGAACTTTTTTGTAATTTATAATTTCCTAAAAACAGGAGAAAATTTATATCTATTGTATGCCTATATGTTCTCCGATAGCTGTATATTAACAACGCCAAAATAGAATTTCATTTCGGTTTAAGGAAAATTAATAAGAAATATATTTATTAGACCCTGTTCAGAATCTTCATCACGAGTCTGACTCGATATTGTAGAGCAAGGGGTTAAGAAAAAATATTTTCGCATTTTCGTGGGTCAGAGCAGAAGCGTTTGTCCGTGAAATAAAGTAGCAATGGCATTGTTTCACCTAGTGGAAGAACCCAGAAAACCGGTAGAGGTTTTCCGTTCAGAAAGTACTCTAACGCCATGTGTCGCTGGTTAGAATACCAATTGGTATGTATCAGGAGTCTCTCTCTTCTAGTCTAGACGATCAGTGGAATCGCTCGCTAGAATTGGAACAACGGAATCGGAGTCACGTCACGCTGTAGTCCGATCGAAGAACGAGCGTTCGTAGTTCTCCTTACCGATCACACACATGTTTCCAACAAACGTATCCGCGACCCTCGTGAACAAAACACAACCGGAATAAAAGAACTGTCGAGATCGATAATAATGAACGCGTTTCAAAGAAATACTGCCACCACCACCACCAGCGGCAAGAAAGATAGCTGCTCGCTCGTGCTAATTGTTCGCGTGCGAATTTCTAACTAACACTGAGACGATCGTTGGTGGATCCCACGCGAGCAGACCGTCCGCGGACTTTATATTTAGCGTTTCGCGAAGCAGATTTGGCCAATACTTCCCTGTCGGCCGGCCCCCTTTCGCGAAAACGTCGTTCGCGTGTTCAACAACGCTTATTTGCGCGAACCTCGTGACGATCATTGTTGCCGGAATTTTGGCACATTGTTGACAGCCCGATTCAGTGATGAATGAAACAGATTTCCTGCGATCGAGTTTCGCGGACCATTCACTGGCCATTTCTCGCGCGTGTCACACTCGCGAATTTGCAAGCAAAATACGCCGTGGGGACTCTGCTGCGGACATTGCGAGACGCGGAAAGAAATATAGGTTGCGGAAGAGCTTGAACGGTTAGGTGTTCTGGGACATTTTTACGGCCAGATTGGTTAATGGTGGAAATTTTCGATTCAAGGCTGCGTTGAAACGGATCCGAAAAAATAAAAATTTCAGTATTTCCTAACGAAGCGCTTTGACATTATCTATGACAGTAAATCATACCAATTCTGTACTTAACACTTTGACTGCCAAACTAGAAATCTCAAGAATTCCATAAAATCAAAGCAAGCTATTTAGTGAAATAAAACTTGAAAAAAATTAAATATATGATATTGAGTAGTCCTCCAACTTTCTTGCATTTTACAAATTCTAATCAAAGTTGGTACAATGAATATATTAACGTAAAAATTCATTTTAAAATCCGGACAAATAATTCCGTCACCCACATATGGGTGACATGGCAGTCAACGTGTTAATATTTCCGAAATGCTATTCAAAGAATCTAACATGTTTGGCTCATTCGACCAGATTAACAGTAAACCCACCACGACCGGTCAAGTTGACCTTTTCAAAATTCTGCGTAAAATTTCGTACATACAACATTATCGCATCGCTATTTATCTTTACGACTTTTCTTAAAGTATGTATACAATGTATTTTTCAGTATTTGTTCGCAATTAATTGCTCAAAAAAAGTCAGATCGTTTGATCCAATTTAAGAAAAAGGTATACTGTTTTAAAGGGCTTTCGAACACTTTCGTGAGCCTGTGTATGTAGCCGTCCTACGTACCACGGCCGGTCGATTTCACCGCACGAGATAATATGATATTTAACACCTTGACTGCCAAACTAGAAACCTCAAAAATTCCACAAAATCGGTGTCATTTGATGAAATAAAAATTTAAAAAAATTAAATATACGATATTGTGTAGTCCTCCAACTTTCTTGCATTTTACAGATCCCAATTAAATTTTGTACAATGAATATATTAACGTAAAAATTCATTCTCAAACCTGAAAAAATAATTCCGTCACCCATATGTGGGTGACGTGGCAGTCAACGTGTTAAATAGCTCTAGTAAACCTAAACAATCAGTATAAAAGAAAGGCTATTCTCAATGTGGCATGGTCAACTCAAAATAAATGAGCCGCCTTATTGAATAAGACGCTATCAAGTTACGCACGTGCCTGGTTGATAATACTGTTTCATGGCAAATACATGGAAACCGCAAAGGTGGACGATACAATAGAATTTTGTAAATCTAGAAGAGAGCATCGCAGTATTTTTTATATAATTAAAATTATATAAAAAGAAATTTGTATCGTCAATTCATGGAAGTTCTTCATCTATTAATTCGTTCAGCAATAAATTGACTATTATCCACATTTAATTATATTAATAATGACTTTTTTCAAGGATCGGTCATAGGCATAGAAGTGTCTCGGTAGATTTAGTGTTAAATATACTCGTTCTTGAATTCCTAATTACGTGGCCATTAAGATATGAAGCAAAGCTAAATGGTAATCACAGAATGAGTCGGAGGCATGAATATATGAATGTGTTAGAAATGTCTTTCAGATATGTATACGAATAATAATAAGCTTGGTATCTTGACATTAAGTATTCGACCCTGCTTTCGATCTCCTCGAATAAAAAAGGAAGAAGAACAGGTCTCGATGGGGTCACTGTAATGATTTCGAGCCTGGCTGTGGTGTTTACAAGATAAAAATACCAGCGGGAAACTAAATCATCGTATTAGCATAGTCCAAGGGACGTTTGTCCTATTCTATCCTCCCCGGAACCGGTCTTGGACCCAACAGTCGTGGAAAAACGATAAAAGGTCGCTCCACCCGGGCGAATTCCGGGGGCGTCGAATTTTTACAAAAAACCGTCCGCCTACGGTTTCGTCATCCGTTTCTTCGGTATCTGCTCTCGCTCCGATTTTTTCTCCGTTTTTGTTCGCGGTATCGTTACGTGCCGCGAGCCGTCAAAGTGCTCTGTCAACGGAATTAATTACGAATTAGACCCCTTGACCTCGGGGATCAAAGGGCCACGGTCAATTTCGTGTCGGTCAGCCTTCGATCATGTCTCGCGAAACACATGCTGGAAAAACGAGCAATAAATGGATGTTTAACGAGGTGTCCTATTTCGCTGTCTACTATATTAGACGTCGAGTTCTACGTATCGATCGTTAATGGCATGCGAGGAGACAAAACGTTAATCCGATCGCCGAGAAATAGTTGACTCGAGTTCTGTTTTCGTGCATACTATAGACAGAAAGTTTGGCATCGGAGCCAGTGTTGATTGAACACGATACCCTCGATAGGTCAACAAATTTAACCTACTCAACACACTTTGTCCGTCGACGTTCGTTTGATTGTTTTGCAGGAACGGGCGATCCATTGATTGTAATTTTAGCGTAGTTAGATGTGTGAGTTAACAATCTACTGAAATTGTTGTTTATATTCGATTTATGGCGCCAAATGTTTGGTATAGAATTTTGAGGAAGTAAAGTATGTGTATTGTAATTATTAAAATTCGACTTCGTTCTAGTCATCGATGATTCGAACTGTTTACCAATGAACTATTGTTTACCAATGAGTGCACAGAATCTGTTTTTCTTAGTCGTTTAAATAAAGAATAATCGATTTAGAAGTGCCATAACGTCTGTGTAGTCAGTCGGCGAAGTCGCAGTTATCTTCTGTGTGTTACTTCGAAAGATTCAAAATATTTTCTACCAATACACATGCTCCGTCAATGATCTGTTTTTTCCCGTTTGTTTACCCAAAGAATGTCTAATCGAGTAGTGCCATAAGGTCTCGGTAATGTCTCATTTACGATGCGTTCTTTTTAAGTGTTCCAGTATTTACCAGCTCTGCTCCGTTCATTTGCTCATAAAACTTCGTAAAAAAAAAATCGTCAAACAACCTCGGATGTTTTCCACCAATGCACACAATCTGTTTTGTCAGAACAGTTTACCCAAAGCACGCTCATTTCCAGAGTGTCATAACATCTCGAGCAGTCATTACGTCTTATTCGATCGGAAAGTGGAGCAAACCCCGCATTTCGACCGTTTGTTTAAAACCGACTTGTTTATAGAAATTCACGTGACTCGAGGTTACTTAATCTGCGGCTCTGTTTATGCTAAAGGTCACTGCGAAATTGTTATTTTTCCTGGACTTCACTCAACCGATGACGTCAGAAACATACATATCACACAAATAAATAGTCCGATTATTATTCGCTGATAAAAGCGTTTGTGCAGGTGCTGTCCGACGTAGAATGTCGCTCGGCTGGCAGGTTAAACGTGCGTTTTAATACATAGTTGGTGCGTTGACCCGAGGACGTGTCATCGACGTGTCGCTCGATTAATTATTCACGCTCACGGAATCGCATCGGCCGGTTGCTTTTCCGTGCCGTGGTGTGCGAAATGTGTATTGTAATTCTTAACCCTTTGCACTCCGCTGTCCCCTCTCAGGGGACATTAAAGTTTATTAGCGATTACGGGGAATTAATTTATTCCAGCGCAACTTTAAATAAAATATTGATTTTTTTGCAAATATATATTCTTCGATGTCAACCAATTCATATAAGTACAATATCATTATAATACGTTACTTCGTTCGAAAATTATACTAAATAATACGAGGATTTGTACATTTCTGCCAGAATGGTTCGGAGTGCAAAGGGTTAAAATTCGACTTCGTTCTAGTCATCGATGATTCGAACTGTTTACCAATGAACTATTGTTTACCCATATGTGGGTGACGGAATTATTTGTCCACGATTTATAATAAATTTTTACGTTAATATATTCATTGTACCAAATAGGAACTGTAAAATGTAAGAAAGTTGGAGGACCACGCAATATTATACATTTAATTTTTTTCAACTTTTATTTCATTAAATAACATACTTTAATTTTATGGAATTTTTGGGGTCTCTAGTTTGGCACTCAAAGTGTTAAATAAAGAATATTCGATTTAGAAGTGCAATAACGTCTCTGTAGCAGTCGGCGAAGTCGCAGTTATGCTTAGTGTGTTACTTGGAAAGATTCAAAATATTTTCGACCAATACACATGCTCCGTCAGTGATCTGTTTTTTGCCGTGGTGTGCGAAATTGTCCGGCTGGTCGCGCGAGTTCGCGAACTGCAAGAGAACGATTGCGAGGGTTCCTTCTCTCTCTCTCTCTCAGCAACAATATTGTCGAGCCAATTATTGACCCGTGTCCGCACAAGGAGAGAAAAAGTCAGGAATTCTGCACGCGGAGCGGAGATCGCGCGGCGTCGGCGAGAATGATCGCGTGCAAAATTTATTCGCGTGCAGCACCGCGTGCGAATCGACGATCCACGTTTCGTGACGCATCTCTCACACCCTTCCGACGAAGGGAGGGAACAAGGTCAGCCCGGAAAAATCGATAACACCGTCGAGATATTTCCCGCGAGTTGCATCACTCGGAATATCTCTCGGTTCCCACGCCCACGCGTGCAAAATTACGCGGGGACACGAGCCGCTGTTTCGATTCGAGTGTGTCGGCGCGAGAGCGTGCCGCGCGATCGAGCCCCGATAACGAGCCTAATTGTCGCCCGATAACACGCGGCACCCGAAATTCTGCCTTATCCGCGAAAACTGTCGAAATCGTGGCACTGTCTATTTATATAACGCGTGCGAATATAGCTTATCTACCAGTACGATTTGAACTTTGCCAGTATCTGCCCGCGAGACTGATAATTCGCCGGCTAAAAATTCCCCAATTACACCCACAATAATATTTAGCAGCCGTTGGATATTTTGACTGGCTAATTCCGACTTTATTGGCAGCCACGAGAAACGGCTGACTGGCACTACCGGTCACAAATCTCACCTCTAACCCTGCTGCGTGTCTTTTTTTTATCGCATTCGCGATTCTTTCGACATGCCGAGTTTTTTCTACGAGATGTTGCTTTGGCGATGTCCTTATCTTTAGGAAAAGTTTGAGAAATTCGCTGATACTGTTTGAAAGTTTCAGAGAAGAGAATCACAGCGAGTGTTGTAACTACTTTGCGCGTTCACAGTGTACGGAGATTTTCAAAGTGCGAGCAAACGCAAATATTAGCGAGAATCGTCAGGATTTTACTGGTAGACACTTTTCACACGGTGGAACAGATTTTTCGATTGAAGCAGATCCTCATGCAAAATAACAATATTTTGCATCGACCAAATAAAGATCCACGGTTCGGGCACGTCAGCTGTCTACCGGGATTCAAATAGAATGAAGATTAATTACAGTGATTGACGTATCTCGACATTGTTTCGCAGCAGAAGTGTAGAGTACCCAAGAAAATACGTGGATTACGGTGTTTATCAACGAGAGAATGTCCCTTATCGTTATTTGCCGAGCAATCCCTCCCTAATCCATGTTTGGGTTACGTTTTTCACCCCGAAAAGAGACCAAAGCTCGATAACAAGCGATTTCGAAGAACTTCAAGCGCGTAGTCTGTTGATAAGAAGTCATAGATCCCGCGATAACACAGTGATATCTGGTGAAATATTGTTTGATGGATCGTTCACGGTGTCTATTCGAGATCGTTCCATTCTGAAGATCGAAACGTAATAACGTAAGATATATCCCTAAGAATTTTTTTCTTCGCAAAGCTCCTTAGATAAACCGTTCCGATAACAAATTGGAACTGGCAAGAAACTCGATAAACCAAGACGGTATCGGACGAGCGACAAGTTAGGATCCAGGCAGTTATAGTTGGCGGGCCGTGCCATTTTATACGATGTTTATATGCGTGCCGGCAAGGACAGTATAAATAATTGACGTGTGCTGAAAGCGGTACACGTGCGACGACTATAGACCGAGCCGCGATTCAGCGAGAGTGGCCCACCCCCACTCTTTGATCATGCTCGGTTCTATCTTCTCCAGGCCTGCAAACATGTGCGACACACGTTCGTCTCTGCATTCGTTGCCGTTCGAAATATACCGGGTGAGACGGTCGGAATCAGACTCAAAAAGAATACTCAGGAGGAATAAAATTTTATTCTTCCAATACGTCTCTTAAAATGTTTTCCATTCGTTGTAACGTTTTCCGATGCCACCGGGTGTCCGGCGAACAACGAGTTATCTCGACCAGTGATTCTTATCGACACACCCTGTATATCCCCATGGGATATCCTTGAAGGAATCGTTTCGCTCGCCGTGGCATCCACTCCTTTCACATTTTACCGCGAGGTAAACACGCGTGCGTGTTTCGATTCGTTCCGTACGGGTCGCTCTCTTGAATAATGTCGCGTCGACCGACTGATTAGATTACAAACATAATCACGCGATTTATGATATGCAAGAAGCGAAGACATTCGTCTGACGCAATCGTGATTACCAATGGATATCGCAAACACGTTGCTCCTCGAAAATTCAGCTCAGAAACTGCACACAAGTTGTTTTTAATAGTCCTGAATATTTCACGATCGTTTGCAAACAATTTTCAGGTAGACAACTTTTTGCGAAACGATAATAAAACTGCTGTAAATTTCCGTCGACAATTCTTTTTGCCGATAATCATTATTGTTTACTTGTCGGTATTATGTGCGAGATAATGGAATTAGGTAATCGGGAGACGTGCTCCGAATCTGTTGATTAGTCTGACTCGGAGACTTTAGTCGAGAATTTTTCTGTCATGATAGCTAGACATATTGATTTTGTGGGGTTCGTGTCGATCTTTCAGGTTGATCGTCCGCAGACGTATTTTTTGTATATGTACTACGTTCTGAATTTTCGAAATTGCAAGAAAGACCTCCGTATGCTTTTAATCGCACTATTTTGATTTGAGTAGAATCGTCATTGGCTCGAGAGATAGTTGTATAAAACAGCAGAGAAAAGTTAGTTACTTAAGGCGTTATATAAGTGTCTGAACTACGCTTGCATTCACGTAAAGTGACGAACGCGCTACAAAAAGCACCGTTTAATTTCCTCTCTCGACAGGTGAACAAACATTCGGAAGCTCTCGTGTGCGCTACCGGAAGCCTTTATCGCACACTTATCTGAATTGTCACGGTTATTAACGACGGTAAACAATCGTTAATCATCTCGGGAAAAGCGAGATCTGTTTTCGAGGAGCCCGTCCACAAAATTCGGAGCTCTGTTTACGTTCGTCCCAACGTCTCGAGGAACCAACGATCGTTCACGGAACAAGTTTGAACAAGTCTCAGATCGCGTGAACCGGATTTCGCGATTCCGCAGCTGGCTCTCTCGCGTCACGTGTCCTTGCGATCGCGTGTCTCGAGACCGCTACGTTTTTCCAACGATACTGTCGCGCTATCGTTGTTTAAACATCGAAGGGACGACAACAGGAAACGCCCCTCGTAATCCCGCGATCCGATTGGACGCGGTGTCGCGTCGACGATAAATAACCAGCCCGCGATTATTGTCTATCGGTGTTAAACATTTCGCGAAGCACCCGATCGTGCTTCCAATTCGTTTGCTCGGCCTCGATGCAATTATCTACGTGCGATAAAGATTGAGGGAAGTTTAGAGTAACGGTTTCTTCACTCGTATCGTTTGACTATGTTTCGCGGTATATATATGTACGATGCTCGCATAAGCTCGCCAGAGAGCCAGAGAGGCAGGTCGAAGTACATGCGACACGATTCTATTTACCACTCGGCGTATTTATAGCGACCGCCCGAATACCCTGAAGAGCTCAGACCGTTCGAACCGGTCCCTGTTTACCGAGGATTGTTCCTCAAGGTGCATGCCTATTGGAGAACTTTTCGCCAAAATTGCCGTTAAAAGTACCGTCGGATTCTGTGCACGTTGGATACCAAGTTCGGAAACTTTTGTTGTAAAATGTAGCAGAACAATTATTTCTGATCCCCGTCAATTAATTGCTTTCCATGTGGAAAATAAACTTTGGAAAAATTCATTTGTCAACGAAGCAAAAACCGGACAATATAAGCACACTCTAGAATGTAGACATCAACGCTACAGCTATTATTATTTTCTGATGGAATGTATCACGGATGTTTACATCGAGGCAGCGAATAGAGCAACGATCTTTAATTGCTTCTGTAATATAAAACAACGACTAAACATAAACCAGCACCTACCCTATACCAACCGCCGAAATTCCCATAACACGCTTTTTGTTTGTTACATTTCTCGGTCGCGTTGCATAATACCGTATCTCGGCTACAGATAAACCCGACTATGTCGCAACGGCAGATAATCGTGAGAGTTATGGCAGCAAGTCAGATCGCGAGTGCAAATGGAACTCATTCTAATCATCCCTGAAAAAAAAAAATAGTTACCTTTGCGCTGCTCCTCAGCGCTGGGGGTCATGGCGTCGGCTCGCAGGAGGTTCTCCTTTTTCTCGGCCAGCGTGCAGGTGGGCTCCTGCGTTCCCTCTTGCAGGATGCCGGCTTGCAGAGCTAATTTTCTCACGGCGAGACAATAGCCCAGAATCGGAGCAGCCAGGAGATCAAAACAGGCGGCCACCCAGGGCATAACCGAAGCGGTTAGGTCAAAGGACGATTACACCGTCTCCCGGTATATGCTTCTCCGGGTGGTCTCGCAGGTGTACGACGTTGCACACGGAGGGGATCAATGACGATAATGATGATAGTATGGAAACGACAACGTTTCTCCTATCGGAATCCGGCGAGCAGGAGCCCTCTATTTAAACAAAATGAAGCGCTTGTGTTTCTGTGTGTGTGTGTATGTGCTATTATCCTATCGCTATATTCCGCCACCAAGAATCTCCCAGGGCCGTGATATTTCCGGGCTAAAGTTCTTCCGAGAAATGGTCGCTGCTCGTGTGCCGTATTATCGACAACAGATCCTCCCTCATTCCAATTTGCTTGATCCTCACTTCCGGAGCCAGTTTGCGAGCTTCTTTGTCTTCTGTTCTCACTTCTATCCGCCTGCTATACTCGCCTATCCTATCCTCTTATTCTTCAACCCTTCAGAGTATAGCGTTTGCTTCTTTCTCTGTGCGTGAACGGGGGTATGTACCACCTCGCACCGGAATCTCGACTTCTTCACGGTCGTGTGCGAGCTACTGAACTAGCTACTCTAATCGGACCTCGGACCTTTACTACTTGCCAGCGGTTTCTTGATTACTGGTCGCTTCGGACCTGCGCACGCGCTGCCCCACAGCTGCTTTGCTGGTAGTTTACATAGTCACGGTGCTGCTCCACCGACGTCTTACCACAGCCGGCGCTCCTATTTCGCCTTCTCTGCTGCTATTGATGATCGTTTTCCACGTTGTCACCTGGCCTACCTGGCTTGTTTACCGCTCACTCGGACAGGTATGCGGCGCGCTACTCTGGATCGGTAGGTCAGTTCTCGGCCGAACCGGTTTCGAGGATCAACAAGCCCCTTCGAAGCAAGACCCTTCGAGTATCGATGCGGCTAATCCGACGAGGAAACAGTTTTTCTCTCTTTTCTCTCCTTCCTTCTCTGTGTACGCCGACGCGATCGATGCCAGACTAACGTATCACGCACATGCGACAACTGGTACTCGACTGTGCGACTAACTCGTACGATGAAAAGAAGGTTCCTGCCTCGAGGAGGTTCCAGCGACTGATCGTCCCTCATCCGCAGCAGCTTTTAGCAACATCGACCCGGACTTGGTAGGCGCCCTCTGCCCGACACAGCCAATCGAGCCGCGCGGAGCCCCTCCATCGGTGCCCGGCAATCACGTTGAAAACACGTCGAACCTTCTCCTCACGTTTACCGACAAACCGATGTTGATATTCTTTCGATGGCGATGCGATCTTCATTGCTCTTTGGTGGATCGCCGAAGATCTCGAGGCAAATTCTTTCTCCAGAGGTCCCTTGACCCGGGGACTCGGGCACCATCAGGATAGGTTAGAATCAGGACTCTACATTTGGAACTTGAAGCTACAAGCAAGTGCGCGGAGGGTTAGAACGATCCAGATGGTAAAGAGAGAATTGATGGTGACAGTTGCCAGAGGTAAAGAGAACTATCGATCGTTCAATTGACCAGGGTCAACGCTGTTGAGCCCTCAATTGAGCCCGTGGAACTCCAGAACGTTCCCCTGTAGTGAGCTAAATGACCCGTATACTGGGTGCTCCGAAAATTATGAAATTTTGGTCCGAGTTTCGGGAGAAAATGAGCTTTCGGGGTGAAACGGAACAAAAGTTGGTACCGGAGAGGTTTCAGCACTGTGGGTGACTTTTGGGAGCCTAGGAAAATGGTATCAAATGGAAATTGGGATCCTTGACCACGGACAACTTAATTGGCTCTGTATGCCAAATTGGATTCTATCCAATTCAATGTTTTGGTTTTTTCATTGGTATGATTGGAGTATAGGTCCATGAGACCAAATCTTGCTAACTTACAAATTGAATGAAGAGTCACAAATTAATTAAAAAATTAATCTCTGCTGAAAGATCGAGTGCATCCTAAAATTTGTTAAAATGGAATTGTTTTCTTCGCATGGAAAAAGTCAAAATACTGACTCCTCCTAGACCTGTTAGTAGAATTTTCTCCAATAAATAATTCATGATGAAATTATTGAGTCAGGTTACTGGGAATGATGAATAATCTATTAACTCTTCTAATATAAAAAACTAATTGTGTTGTAATAAAGAAAAGCTTGAAACATCATTAGCTGTTGGCTCACGATTAAAATTGCTATCGCTACTGGAGGATCTATTAAAAAATCCTTTCAAAAATTACGAAGTAATCGCCGCTAGATAATGTGTTAAAAAGTCTTTATCCATGAACCATAGATTTAAAAAAATTGTAGAATAGTCCCAGCTAGATAATCTGTTCTATGCTAAACACTAAATGGTGAAACCTCGGTATGAAATTTGTACCAACCGAATCGTTCGCCTGCGTAGCGAATAAAAGACCAGCTTGAGTTGAACAATTCGCAAACGAAGCATTTTAGAATAAAAATCGCCGACTTCGCAAAGGTCGTTTATGCAACAATTTTACCATAATAGATTCAGCATGTCTGCTCGCACAGTGGTCACTTAGTCAACAGGAAAAGCAAGAATGTGGCGATTTTTCAGCGGTTAAAGACGTCATGGAAAACGTGGTGCCATTGAATATGTAGCAAATCGGCTGAGCATCCGTCGAAAACAGATCGCAAACAGATGACGATTGTTTACAGGAACTAGAGTCTCGGGATCGCCGCTTTGTCTATTTCGCCACAATTATGCGACTGTTGAAATGATATTTGCTCTGATTATTATCTCGAGACGAGACGAATCGAACCGAACGGTCTGTTGTGTTCCTTGGCCTGCTAGCCGAGCAAAGTCCACAAGCTCGTTTCTTCTATTTCCCCAATGGCATTTAAGCGGTGGCTTGCTCTTGCGCGCGTGTGCACGCTGCTGTCATTAAGCCTCGGAATGGCGGATCATTAACGTCTTGACCTGTCAAATTACATCATAGGTTGACAGGCGGACGGCCCGTGAACAGCGTGCACAACGATTACTGGTCAATTTGAACGAGAACGTGGACGAAATAGCTTTGTTAGCTAAACGATTATTGTTAAACTGCAGATTTTACATCATAATAACCAGACTGCGGATTATACGCGTTCATGATAAAAATTGAGACTGTTACACTATTTTCAACGCATGAAAATCGTCAAGAAATCGAATGAATGTTTACGTAGCTTCTATATATGGAAGTTAATGCAGAGAATTTTTATTTTGCATAAAAACCCGCAGTCTAATTATAACAAAAATGTGCATGTCAATCATTCCTGTCCGTGAAAGCGGAAGGGTGTTCTAATTTTACATCGAAAACAATAATGCATTATAATTTCTAATACTTGCTTTAAGAAGCAAAGGTGGTAAATCTTAGATTCTTTAAAAAAAGTATCATTAATTCTGATGATCAACTTTGAACTGGAATACAAAGTAGTCGCTGAAACAAGAAATCATGCACTGCTGCCAAACATACTGATAACCATACTGTGGAGTTTTATGCAAGATCGTCTGTATTAATTACAAGATGCAGCATAAACATTTTTAGACTGTCTATACGTCTTCACTGTTTTGTATCTGATGTACCCACTCTTGTCACGAACGCATGCAATTCGCAGTCTGCTAATGACATTAATTAGATTCTATGAATGTTATTCCAATTTTGTCCAAGCTAATTGACCGTTATGCGATTCGCTATCGTCTAAGATTCCGAGCGCGTATAATCATAGGGTGCCCGACGCTTATCGAACAATGCAACTTTTACAATGACAAAATTGTGCCGTAATTATGCAACCGGCTGTTGCGCAACCGTCTACGAACAACTGATGCATCAGTTACGCACGCAGCGCGTCTTCTCGGGCGAAATTTTTCGTTTGCGCAAATCGTGTCTACCACTTAATGTTAATTGTAGATCGGTCCAACCGTTGTGGGCCGTGGGAACCGTTGAGTCACGATCATAAATTCGTCACTGGGAAAACAGTGACAGGGCTTTTCACGGAATATCAGGATAGTCGAGGATAAACATTGTTGTTGCAGGACTCGGGGGATTATGAGAATTTCGCATTGCCAATTCTAAAAATGATAACCGTAGCTTCTATATATACGCGTGATAGATAAAACCGTGATAAGTATAGAAATTTTATTAATAAACTGTGGTCACCCGGCTTTTTCTGATTGACGAAATCCTGATAAAAACCGGCCTAGATATATAACACACCCAATTATTTATGTCAGTGGATGCCTCATCTTGATGTTATCTTCCTGATTCAACTGTTTAGAGGTCGCGGATGTGATAGATCTTGTCATGTGAAGATACCGCTCCATTTTTAATAGTCTTCTTGATAATTCTGTTATGATTACAAAATATAACTACTGTGCTGTATGGACAAGAAGATTAACAATATTCGCTTGAGTAACAAATCCTGAAGACATGATTGAACTGTGATCTTTGAGACTGGTCGTTTATTTTTAAATTCAATTGCTGTTGATACTGAATAGTTTACTAATGCTGCCGTGGTCTTCATTTGACCCTCAGATTTGAAACTTTTTGTTAAGAAAGGGGCAACTTTGTACTTTTCACAAACGTAAATGTGTCTTCTGCAAAATGAGGCTAATTAAACAAATATTAATCTTTAACCTCTAAAGAACAAAAAGTGCTTTATGATGAACAAGATATCAAATTAAAAAAATTGCAGAATTAATTCCTGGATTCCTGGAGTTGGGGGGGGGGCTCCTAGAACCTATACTCTTCTTTACTTATTTCTCCTAAAAAAATTTTGTAATATTTAAGTGTCTGATACTTTATGAACATTTTAGTTTTTCCTTTCTATGCGCTGTAATTTTTGTCCTATAGCAACGAGACTACGGAATACTAAACTTGAATGTACCAACGACAATAAATAATTTTTTGAGAATTTTTCACACAAGAAAAATAGTCCTAATTTAAAATTTTCCAAACTATGAGTTCGAGGAGCCCCCCCCCCCTTCACCATAGTGCTAGGAGTGCTATCTTTGACGTTTGAAGGATAGAAGTTATCGTTAGGACAGAAGTCGTCGATAGGTGAAACATTAATGAGCTGGAAACGTTATTCAGCGATAATTATTTCGCCCAGTCAATGCATGTGCTTTCACCGTCCACGTGAACACGACTTTCCACGCGCGTGATTCGGCGATGCGTCTGAAGCAAGGCACGTCAATGTTGCCGGAGTATGTAATTACTATCAAAGATAATTTTCATTTCGCGGTAACGGAAGATTTCTCGGTTTCTTCACCTACGTAAGCGCGAATCGAGCCTCGGGATCCATCATCGTGCCCGATAAGGAAGAGAACTTGGCGAATTTCCTTGCACGTGATGAAAGTGTGCTATGAAGAGCGTCGTGTGATAAATCGAGGATGATAGAGGTCACGAGCAGATCCAGGGGTAACACGGAATGAACTCTGTCGATCCGCGGAGCTGTTGTAACTCAATTGAGAAGAGAGCGACGGTCGAATCGTCTAGAAGCAAAACGAGTTAGAGGGTCCTCGTCACCGAAACGATCGCTGCCAAGAAGGTGCACCGTTCCCGTTCTATTGCTACAAATAGAATAATGCACCCGACCATCGTTGCGTGTTAGACTAGCCTACGTTGGAAGGTTGACCGATACCTCCAAGGACCGCACCAAGGCTCTCACCTTCTCTAATTTCTAGGCATGAGCTAATTCGAGAAAAACGAGCGACTTGTTACGCCGACAACTCTCCTGTTTGAATGACTAGCTATTTTGCAAATATCGTTTGCATAGATCTTTGCTAAATTCACTGAGAAAACAACTTTGCCCAAAACCCTCAGTCTGAGAAATTTAATCGTGAAGACGTCAACTTTAGGAATTTTTTCTGATCTAACCATACTGGCTACGCGAATTATTTTTACCAAGAAAAATTCCTCAAACTCTCCTGATTACAACGGTATATATTTCTTTAATGACATTATAAACATTTGAACGTATTTAAACAATGTTAAAGCAGAACGAGCCGGGGTTACGCCACTTTGGGGGTGTTATATTCATAGCAACATTTAACAATTTTTGTCTACACAATAAGGAAATTTAGAGAACGTTCAGAAGACGGTCTTTATTAAGAAAATATTAAAGAATATTCCTGTATTTTTTATTTGTTGAAATGCAATGCACAAACTAAAACATACAATTTTTTCCGGAGCTCAAATCACGGGGTCATACTTTAAGCCATCACGAAAAGGATCATTGCATTCAAATTCTAGTTAACTTATTTTACGCAAAAAGAAAAATAAATATAAATTCCTCAAACCTTGCATAATAAAAAAATAAAAACAAAAAATGGCAAATGTTTCCTGTGAATTTATTGCACTTCAGTTGGGATACGTTTGACTTATTCATGTTAACTAATTCACTGAATAATAAAATGTATAATAAGTCATTACAAAAACTTCCGATAGTGTTTCTGTAAATTTTCGTAACAGCTTCTACTACCGTTTTATCGCGAATATGTATGGAATACTTGTCAATATATCTTGACCTCACTTTTGAAAGTGTATAACCTGTGATAAAACAATTATTCTCACATAATTTATCAGTATCAGATAACATTGTATTTATGTTTTATGAGAGGCATGTAGGAAGTAGGTTTGAAATCGCCGCGTTTCGACCTTGGCACAATTCGTATAATGATCACCAGAGTGCGTTTCATGTCGATCATTTGAATTCACCTTACTTTCTGCGATTAATCGACTAGTGCAACTATTTACTTGTGGAATAAATTAAATCAATAAGGATATTGGATTTGTGCAGAGCTAGAAATATAGGTGTTTTTGCGTGCTATTAGTAGACTATAATTTACCCGTTAGTTCTAAACCTAATGAGTAATATACACGAAAACATTGGAGACGTAATTATTTACGGGTTGCTAATGCGTTTATTAAAATGACATATGTACAATGGTTATGAGAACTATTTTGGCACGTAGTTACGGTGTCGAAGTAGAAAAACTTATTACAAAAGACAAGGTTACTATGAATAAATAAGTGAGCAATAATATCGTAAGGCACCTCTTAAGACCTAATGAGTATTTCACCTACAATATCAGGGCGTTATAAAATCGCTTATTGCTATAATATCCGTATAATTCGGGCCGTATAAAATAGTCGTTCGTTGTAGTACAAAACGAAATATTGTTATAAATATTAAGTCAAAAAATACTGACAGTGTAAAAGTTAAATTTGGTTTGTGCATTTTGATTATTTGGCTCTACACTACCGGTAAAATGCTTTTCTAAGATCGTTGGCTTCTCGCGTCATGGGGTAAACGTTATATTTCGCGCGAAGCCTATTGCATTTGATACTTTAAACAGAGATGTTCACATTCTCTGGCTGGGCTCCTGACAATAGTCGTAAATTGGTATCTCTGGTGGTCCATCCATCATCAGTCTTGGTGCACAACTTCTTGTAATCACTACCATGGACAATGTCACTGCTGATGCAGCAGCAACGTGCCATGAGAATACCAAAGCAACACCTTCTGGTAGCATTGTAATCGCAGGATAAACACGTATCATGTGTGCTATCCAGCTACCATGAATCAATGTGGTACAGGCTCTCAGCAGCTTTAATTCTGGCCACACAAGCTCCAAAATAATGGCTACAGATGTTGTCCACACTATGAATGCTAATATTAAATTGACTATAGCGTGGCTACCCAAACTACCCCACAGGAAGAAAAATCCTTCTATAAAGAAGCTTTGAGCTAGTGCCATTTTGACTAATCCCTCACTCACGTTGTGAGGAAAGTAGAAATTCAGAACATCAACGAGACCTGAAAATGCGAAGAACAGATAGATTGTAGCTAGCACAACTTTTGGGGACACGGTCCCAACTTGTGGCATTTCCCCTGTGATTGTGCCAGCTAGACCAATAGCAGTTGCTATCAGCTTCAAGCTTCCCTCTATGGGGTGGTTGTGCAATAATCTATCACATTTCTCCAGCAACCGTAACCCCTTTGTGTTCGCATCGTCCCTGGGTCGCAGGGAAACCCAATACTTGGCATAATCATAGCACCACTTTAAACCAAACACGTAGAATATGAATCCGGTAAGGAGACATGGCAACGAGCTGTCCATTGAAGTCATTGGGAATTGTTGCCCGATTAACAATAAATCTGAAAGTCATACGATTTGTTCAAACATATTGGACTATCAAACGTTGGAACTTAAAATGTATAGAATAGTTGACATGAAGAAGATATAGGTAGAAGATCTATATACTAAGGAAATATATATTTTTGACATTAATGTCATTATGCAGTTATGTAAAACTTACCCCCTGGAGCTCTTACAGATTCACTTCCTGCACGAAACGATGCACAATGAGTGACGCAGCAACGCTATAAACATCTAGTGGCGAAAAACAGGAACTAAACTGAACCCTTATGAATGCAACCATAAATGCTTACCAGAGAGGAAGCTTCCTCTCTGTCAATATATCTCGTCGGTGATTGGGGCCGTTACCGACCGCTCCCAGCACCCACTCAGCACCCACTTTAGGCCCGCAGTTTAACACGGGGGGCTGGCAGTCTTTCAATATATCTCGTCGGTGCTAGCAGTCTTTCAATATATCTCGTCGGTGGTCGAGGTCTTCGGCTGTGCTTTCACATCTCGTCTGTACCCTATGTAGGATCAGGAAGTTACTTCCTGTGCATCGTCGTTAGATGGCCACACTGATGCAATCTCTAAGTTCGCAACAGGGTTGCAACCAGAAGTTGAGGATATTAATAAAATATTAATTATATCTTCAGAAAGAAACCACGGAAAAAAATGGAGCAAAATATTTTTCATGTCCATTTCATACAGACGATCTATCTGACTAATTCTTTCCACTGTACAACATACAGAGAGATGTTATGAAACATCGGTTCTGATAGTACGCATTTCGAAAATCAATTTGCTTCGACCAAGAAGTGTCCACCAGCAATCGGTTGGTACACAGCTAGAGGGTGTATGGCAAACGCTTTTGGAAATTCGAAGCCCGTTTACAGATGGTATACCACGCGATCCGAGACCGTGCTTTCATGTACATCTCAATTATCGTTATGTAAATTGACTCAGTTTTGTGATGTGTGTTCTGCACGGGATGAGCATGAGCGCGTGGAAGCCTTCGGGGTTTATGGTTGCGTGCGCAGGAGACACGATCCTGCCAAGGGATCGTGACCGTTCAGTCTTCGACTCTCGATCGAGGGATGAAAAACGAAGTATCGGAATCAATCTAAACAGAGATAAGCAGAAAAACGTTTAAGGGATCACTCTAAACAAACGGCGAACTTTAACCCTTTCTATCCTTACATCGAAGATGACTTTTAATAAAGGTAATATAAAATAAGAGAAAACACCTTGAAGGGTTAATTAGCAATTTCGAATGGTCACGCGATCATCCATTTTCGGCGTGTGCCATCGAAGGGCACGCGTCTGGCGGATTATCGAGAATGCTCCTGTCGCATCTGTCATACACAACGCGTTATTATTCCATTTCTATACGCAGTGTCGCCGTTTCTCCCTTTCCCGTCGACGGGATCATGCTTCATCGACCCGAATCGCCGTGTAATCTCGCAATCGGATTATCTTCGGGAACCGCAAACGAAATCGAACGACACGTCGACACGTTCGTCCAATAAATGAACCTTCTTAATGCGGATCGAATGATATGAAGTGGATGGCGACGGAAACGAAACTCGGGAGAAATGATTTATTATTAGAATCCTGGAATGAGCTCCTGACGAAGTTATAAGCAACAACACTTCTGGCCTGTCCTGGTGTAAGCACATTACTCCAAAAGTAAGTGGACTCTTGCGAACAACAAATTGAACCGGAACTTCGCGTCTGACTGTGTGAACTATTTCGGTGGCTTCTAGAGTCCAAAATGAAGCAGGTCTAAGAAAGGACAACTACGAAGTTCTGAGGACCCTTTGCAGTTAATTTGAAATTAATTAAAATTGGCATGGATGCTGAGTTACTAGTTCAACTGTACTTTAGAGCCTCGAGATACTTATAATTAAACAAATGTAATAAAATACGATTGCACAGTTCTAACGATATTTTTAAATTAATATACATCAAGGGACTGTAAACTAAAATTAGGCATAAATGACGCGGTACCAACTTTTTTAAAGCTTCATGGTGCTTAAAATTAAGCAAATATTAAGTTAAGATTGCATAGTTCTAAGACCTGATTGCACTTATTTTTATGTGGACTATAGACGATGATAGGTCTAAAAAATGAGTTAGCAAATATTTTGGAGAAATTGCAGAGCTCTAAGAGCACTCAGCAATTAATTTGTACTGCGATCCCGAAATTGTTTTGCATTGATTTGCATGGATGCATCCATGCAAGTTGTTTGGGAACCGCAAGATTCGTGTTTCTAACGGACTCGATAATTTATCCCGGCGTGATGCCGTGCCTTATTTACGAACAGCAATAACTTTTAACGCTAGCGCACAGAGACAGCAACCAATTTCAAAGGAGTGGCCCAGTCCTGATCCTCGAAAAGCCGCGGACTTGTCGCGCCGTAAGAAGTACACCACAACACGTTTTTTCCATTTTCATTTGTCGGAACGATAGAAAGAGGAGAGTGGGCGTAGGGCTGCGTAGGGGCGAGCGAGGGAGGGCGGCGGGAGCATTGGGGGTGCAATTCATATTTGTCCGTAGGCAGCAGCGGAATTGCACCTTTAATCAAGATTTCTACCAATTTGCGAGCGCCGACGGCGCGAAGACAAAGCCTATTGTTGCCGTAACTGGTTGGGGCTTCAAGTGTTCCAACGCAACGGTGAGAGCCCGATGCGCGCATATACCGGGTAGTACCGAAAAATACGTTCGACAGATCAGCTGGAGTTGAAGACGACCCTCCGGATATCACTTAATAGCCACCGGAATATTGACAGCGAACCAACTCGTTTTAAATATTATACCTTTGCTGCGCCTTGGCCGGACTTAGAGTGCATGTCATCCCTTAGCGATGATTTCATGCCTTCGTAGAATGCTTTTTATAAGAAATTTTCTACACCATAAATCTTGTTCTTGTTCAATAGGTGACGGGAGTTCAATTAATCGGTGCTTCAGAGTGGCGAAGAATTAATATTAGAATTTATAATAGCATTATATTTTCCTCAACTCGGTAACATTAATAGAAGAATAAATGGATTTCCGTTCAACGCCATTTATAAGAACTAGACGAGGTTCGACGAGCAGGTTTATGAGTGAACGTTTGCAGAAGTTCGAGTAAGGTTCGCGGTAACTTTGGTAGAAGAGAAACGTGATTGTTGCAGGGTCTGGAGGGGAAGAAGACAGACGGGACTGTAAATGGAGGATCGCCGGCGTGAAAACGTGAAAAGTGTCGGGCGACGGATCGCACACCCGTTATCTCCAGAGCATACACGCGCCTTCGCCGGTCTCTGTCGGGCCGGGAGAGTTGAGACGAGTATTCTGGAGCGGAGGCTGACGCTCAGGGACTGCCAAGCTAGTCGCTTCGCATCCCAGAAGTCCCTACCCCACCGTTTGCTTCCGGCTAAGCCCGTTGCCACCGCGTCCCAAGCAACTTGAAGCCACTCGTACTTCTGTTTGTGTTTGCTAATTGTGAATTGTCTACTTCTTGCCGGTGGGCCGCGTGTACACGCCCGGCAAAAGCTGGGAACGAGAGAAAGAGCGACGGAGGGAGAGAGCGAGAGAGCGAGAGAGAGAAAGAGAGAGGGAAAGGAGAGGAAAGAGGACGCGGAGGACGAAGAAAAGGGAGCCAGAGGGAAGAGGGCAGCCTGGATTACGGAGGAAGAGAGAACGGAGAAGAGAGAACGATTCCTATCCGTGTAGACGATGTACAGAGGCGTATAAGCCGCATGCGAACCAAGACCAAGTGAGCCAAGCCGCTATCGTCTACGGAATGCTCAGACCGAGGAAAAACCACCTCTCTCTCTCTCTCACTCTCTTCCACCCCCGCAGGGCAACATCTACCAGGTTCAACTATACTCTCTCCTTCCTTCCTTACACCCGTCAGACCGACTACTCTCCTCACCCTTCTCCTACCCTACAACCCCTATACCTCACCACCCCTTTCACCCTTCCTCAGACACTCGAGTTTACCTCACTAGTCACTGCTTACATGAGTACTACCCACCAAGAGGCACCCGCGAGCAAGAGGGTACCAATTTTTAGTCATCCTACGCCCTCTCTCCGTCCCTCGAGGTAACGTGACGCTCTTCCCTTTGAAACGGCGAGTATTTTTCTGTACCGAGTGCTGCTTCCGTTTACAACGGCACACACGAGTAATTGGAGACCATGGATACAGTCGCTTTTTATCGATACCCGATTCACTCCCTTGGTCGCACGCAGCATTCATTCTCGAGATATACAATTGATTCTTGCTCCTTAGACTATCGCCATTCGGCAGTTTTATCAATTTTAACGAAGGCACGGTTCTATGAGCTTTATTCGAACTTTGCTAGACCTGTTCGGCTAGGAATTCTTTGATAACTTGTACATTCAATGTTATCAGCCTCTCTCTCATAGTAGACACACTTTAAAGAAAGGGACATTTTTGAACCAGTTTATCAAATGAATTTTTGTGAAATTTCATGAAAGAAGATAAAGATTAAAATTATGCTGCTTTGAATTATGCGAGTCTCTCAAGAAGGAGTCGAGCATTAAATACAAAATGTCACACGAATTAATTTTACCAACGAGTGGTCTGCGAACTTTGTGGAATATTTTTAACCGGTTCACGAAACGATTGTTCAGTAATAACAAATCGGGAATATACTGAAAGCTTTGCTACAGTGATTAGAACACAAATAATATCCTACAATGGTACTTGTTTTATTATACCAATCAGAGGGGATATTGTTGAAGCAATTTTCTAACTTGGCAATGTCTGAACTTAATGTTTAGAAATATTCGGCTTATCGTTCTGCTAACATTTCGACGTCAATTTATTTCTGCGTTTATAAATCGAAGCTGTTAGGGGCTCCACGGAAGTGTACGGTGCTTTTATTCCAGGGTCGAAGAATGGATTAACTTCTTAAAGGGATGCGGGCGTTTATTTGCGAATCTTATATTGGACGGGTCTGGAGTGTCATGGAAATAAAGCTTAATTCATTGTTTGCATCGCGAGACGAGTTTGGCGTTGGCACACGTGCCGTGTCATGTGACGAACGCGCGCGACGCAGTGTCATACGCATGCACTCGACGAACAAAGGGAAAATTTTCAATTCGGACACACGTTTTTGCCCGTCGAAATATTTTTATACCGGTGTGGGGGCAGATTGACGGGAGAGACGGGCTCTCGTAGAAAGCCGGCGCAACTTTCAGTCGCGTGTAAAATAGATTCGCATGGTGCGGGGCTGCCAACAAGTGAAACAATGTTTTATTCGACGGTTCGACCAAAAACCACTGAACCGACCAATGAGAACGCGACTCGCGCGTTACAATATTTAGCCAATCATCGATAAACAAAAATTAACAGCGCACCGGGGAAATTAATTTCGTGAACGACGAGGACGCTATTAAAATCCGCAAATACGGTAGTGCTCGCTTAAATTCTACCGAATCTGCAACACTTAAATTTTGCTCACTCTCACACTTAGCGCATCGAGCTCAGCAGAGTCTTATTAAAAGGAGTAGCGCGATAAAGAAAATGTCAAATTCAATCATTTTTATCGTACCTGTTGAAACATAGTACTAGCGAATTACCGAGATTTCTCTGATTAAAACGATTCCAAACACGACATAAATCATAAAAATTTTATACTTAATGTAAAAAAAAGAATTAACTAAATACGCGAAAGTAGACCCCGATGTACGCCATGTTTGGACTCATTTCGATCGTCAGAATTTCAACAATCCAACAAGATTTGAAAAGATGAGATGACGGACTATACCTATCTCGGTTCCTCTTACTTTTCCAAGCTCTGAATCGATCTCTCTCCAGAAAGAAATACACCAATGTTCCTCTGAAAATTTAAGCGAGCCTTTTTAAAAATGGCGCGCGAGGTCTTTTGCTTCTTCGGGCGATCAATTTCAATTCCTCGCGGGCCCTGCACGCTTTTATTGTTTGCCAGCGGCGTCGACGTGTATTTGCGTCGCGAACAAGGCATAGCGTCGGCGAGTAATCTCGTTTTCTGCCGGCAAGGCAGACGAAGTTAAACTGGTGGATCGTTTTGCCCGTTGGTTTCCGCGTCTCTTCTGTCCAGCCAGCTTCCCTACGCGCAGTCCTCTTTCCAGGACGCTACTCCAAGGGGGAGTTGCCCCGGACAATATATCAGTTTACAATGATAAAAAGCAAACACGGGAAATAACGCGAGGAATTACTGAACCAAACAATATGTCCCTCGTCTCTGGAGAGACGGCGTATATTTCGACCGTAGAGCAGCCGCCCGGCAGCATCCGACGGAGGGGTGTGCCAAAACGCTCTCCTTACAATGCTACCGGGGTTGTTTTATTGCGCGACGGGGCGATATGACCACGGGGACAGAGGAAATGGACTCATTATCGCCGACCGAACGCATTCCCCACGACCAATTATACCGTGCCGCTTCTTTTCTAAATTCCGGGTCCTCGGCACTGTCCCAAGAGATCGTTGTCCTCTTCGATATATCACACTATTTCTCACATAACTAACTAATTTTTACTTCTGGATGATTACCATTAACAGACTGCCGATCTTTAGGCAAAATAAACATTTTCTGCAGTCAACCCCTTGCCCTACAATATTGAGTCAGACTCGTGATGAAGATTTTGAACAGAGTCTAATAAATATGTCCGTTATTAATTTCCTTTACACCGAAATAAAATTCTATTTTGTTGTAGTTGATATATATCCTTTGGAGAAAACATTGGCATACAATAGATATAAACTATCTTTTTTTACTATGAAATTCTGAACGATGAAGAATTTCTAATCATTATAATTACAAAGTAAATAATAGTGCAAGGGGTTAAAAACGTCTTTAATCATTTTACTAGGTCGAAAGTAATATATCGATGCTATTCAACTCTCTAAATCTTTACAGTGTGCCAAATTGCAGCTACTTGAAACGGATAGGCAACATTTAAAACAGTAAAACTATCAACACTCAGAACATATGTTGCGTCTTCCAAGATTCGCGAAGTCACAGGAAGGCAGACAAAGTCTAAATTTGTGAAATAAAAATATTGCTGCCTAACGATCCCTTAAAAATTTAATTTCGTGTCCTACGCGGCTGCCAAGAAATAAAAAAAAACCATCATAGTCAGAAAGGTGAACAAAACCACCGACAAACTGAGATTCACAGACGAAAAATGAACACATCGCCTAATCACCCCAATTTCCTGCGAGCCAGGGGTGTGCAAAGAAATCCATAGACTGTCCGCACGGGCCCGCGAGCCCGGTAATCCGTTAATCACAGTAGACGCGGCGAGAGGGTAGGAAATAGGCTTGGTAATCTAAGAAAAGGCGTCGGAGCATTGGCGTCAGTGGAAAGTGGTTGTAAGTGAATGAAAGTGGATGCAAAGGTGGAAGTGTGGTTGCTACGGGGTCGTCAGCCTAGCAAAGCTAGCATGATCCGCCACGGAAGACAGAGGTCTGTCTGTCTTTATCAGCCAGCCAGGTAGAGCCCTCGAAGCCAGGCAACGGCGTCGTCTCTGCTCCGCCACCCCTCCTCGACAAAACCTAGAGGGGTTGCCGACGGACGCCCACGATTGGCGTGGCTCCTGCAAACGAGGGAGGACATCCTGCACGCCGATTGGCTGTTGACGAATCCATACTCGGTATTCATTCGTTGCCTCATTCGTCGACTGATCTCCCTCTCTCTCTCTCTCTCACACACACACAACAGACTCAACCCCCGATGCAACTCACCCCTGCGCCGCGGGAATCTTTTCAATGCACTTCACCGCCAGCTTTCACCTTTCGCCGGATATTTCTAAGCAAATATTTTTTTAATAAGCGGTGACGAAATTTGGAGGGGCGGGGAGGCGGTAGCGAGTTTTCCGTTTTACAACCGGAGTTCTCGGCTGTGGGAGATCAGACAAATTCCAAATTGGGGTTAGTTAATTCGGGATACTTGAAAACTTCACTAGTGGGGATTTTGGGGGTTTTAGGAAAGCACACTCTGGAAGATTGCAGGGATTCGCGAGGTGGTCAGTGTGTTTTCTAAAATTAACTGAGGATCGGAGTGCACAGTTAGAGTAGAAATGGCATGTCGGAGAAAGATTGTCGGGAAAGGAGAGAGGATCGATGAGAAGTGTCGAAGAAGGAAGAGGCCGGTGGTCGTTCGCCTGCACTTTTGCCGTCGCCGTGTCGCCTCGGTCCCAATTGAATGAGAGGAAATAAAAGGGAGAGAAAGGTGGCCTGCGCGGAGGAAAGACGAGCGAACGGCATAGGACGGAGGGACAGGGACGAAGCATTCCTTGGGGTGTTGCAGCCTATGATCGAGGAAGGAGCTGGGCGGGTTATCATATTGCTGCTGGCTCCGCCCCCGGCACCGCCCCATTGGTGGTTGCTGGCACTGCGCTACCTTCGGCCGGTGCGCCTCCCTTCACCCTTCTGTCTGCAGCTGAGACCTTCGTCGGGTTTCGCCAGCAGCCACCGCACACACGTCAGCAAACGGCGCCTCCAACGGCCAACGGATCGTTCGCGATCTCCGTCGATCATCTGCACAAACGGATCAACGGGACGCCGAGAGTCGCGGGAGGATTTTTTTGGGGACCGGACCGCCAGGTGATCGTGCGTCCGGTGATATATCACGTCGGCTGGTGAAACGTCTCGCCGCTGAACGTTTGCATCTCTGTGCTACGAAGTGTTGTTCCATCGAGTACACGGATAAATCGACGTGTCGTCCAGCTCCCACGAGAAAAGTGATCGATCTCGGAATTCGATGCAGGACACTCGTTGAACTCTGGATATCGATGACCTGTGCGTTTCGTTGAACTCCGAAGTCGGATGTCGAAAGTTTGAAGATCCTCTTTGAAAGATTTCGTTGGATTAGTGGTCGAAGAGAAGGAGGAATTCTGCCAACCTGTCGATGACAACGATGGCGTATCACTGGCAATCGAGGAAGAACTGATCGCAACGATTGCGATGATGTCGAGCGACGATTGGAGGGACCCTCGGGAACCGGATGCCGACGTATCCTGATGTCCGTCGCCTTGTCGTCATGACATCGAAAGCTCCCTGAACCCGCGACACTATTGCTACCGAGGCAGAATCGTTTTTTAACGAACTGTACAGTCCTAGGATTATGACGTGCACCGTCGTCGAATTCGCACCTGTTTCGTAAGTACCCCGTTTGCATTTTTAAGATACCATCGAGGTAGTTTGCTTTCAACGGAGTTCGGGACGCGAGTTAATCAAGGGTCGACCCGGTTCTAATTAGATAAGATATTCGTCGGGCTTCTGCGCGCAGTATTAGCTAGAGGAAGGATTAAGCCACGAATGACTTGGCACAATTAGCCAGATTTTATGAGCGGATGAAACGGAGATGAACCGCTTCTCCCGCAGGATGGAAACTAAATGGATTAAAACGCCCGTCGCGTTCGAATGCCCTCGCGAGCCTCGCAAACCGTGACATAAGTACCTCGCCCTCGAAAATCCTTTTGGGATGAGCTGCGGCGACGATTCTCCTGAAAAACTGCTCGTCACACTGCTAACAAGCGTGCAAAATAATAACGAGAATATTAGGGGCGGCTTCGAATCAATTTCGAATCCGTGGGAGCTAGAACGTCGAGGATAAGAATTGTAGACAGCTTTAAGTAAAAAATATCAAATTTTAAGGCAACGCTACTTAACTGAAAGCAGCAGGGACTGAAATTAGAGAATTACGATAGTTACAATTCAATTGTTTTCTCAGGAAGAATGCAGGGATTTCTTATCGGCATTCTGGGTACGAAATAGAAGTGCAAAACACAGTTCACTTCATTTATAATTACTAGACGACCGATTTAATGCATTTATGATAAATTTGGCGAATGTCTATGCAACTCCCGTCTCTTGCAAAAGATGTAGAACATTTTTATTTTGAATAAAATTCCGCAGTTCTGTGATTACAGTAAAGTCAAAGAAATGCAAGAAATAATTCTAAGAAATAGCTTAGAGCACGAAATAGGAGTGCTAGGTACAGTCTCTCCGATAACAACTAAAATGAATCCAAAAATATAGAAAGATAGCTTATAACAAAGTATTCTAATTGAATGAAGCTAGCCGACGCACCAGGTGCAATCTAAAAAACAACGTCCAACAACACCAGCGTTAATTATTGCCGTCAAGTTGCCGTTCTGTCTAGGCGAATTTTTCATCCGACGGGTAAAGACCATCCGCGGCAAAATTCGCAGAACAAAAACCTCTGTCATTATCGCAAAAGCGGGTGCAATTGAGAAAATGTATGTGCTCAGCGTCTGGCAGAATCGAGCCAGCGACGGCCGTCGATCAAAGACGATTAGGCGAGTGCCATCGAGCCTCGAGGCCGGGCAACATGTATCGCAGGGCTCCGCCATGTGTGAAAGTAGTTTCCCGTTGTTTCGGTAGGTTTGTTTGTGCCCGGGGGCCGTAGAAGTGCCACTGGAAATTAGCGAACAATTAGCTCGCCCGGTTTCTGTTTTCTAAACACGGGTCTGCCTATCGACGGCCCATTATTTCGAAGCATTCGTGCAACGCGCCTATCAAACCGCCTATGAACGAACGCGGTGCCTAAGTGGCCCCGGGTTTCGAGTGTGTCCGAAGTATCCGGAGCAGTATTTTCGTCGTGTATAGTTTTCTCTCTCTCTCTCTCTCTCTCTTTTTCACTCTCCTTACTTCGTCTCTCTCTCTCTCTCTACTTCTCTTGAGATCGCGCCGACGAGGAACACGTTGCACACGGAGGGTCTGTAGAAGGGGTTCTTCTAGTGTTTCGTTGCGCTTAAAAGGAGGGGGTTCCAACGGAGAGGGTTTCTCGCTGCAAGGCAGCTTTGGTGTTGCAGCCTCTTCAAACCTCGTGCAAACACTCGGGGACAGGGCGTTCGCCTGGTACGGCGATTAATATCCCAATAAGGCCTCGTTCACAGGCCTCGCACGACCAAGCTGCTTCGTTCTTTATTCATTGTATCGCGGCTCCTCCCGCGGGATAAACTGCCCGATACCCGGGCCTCCCGACACTTCTCTTCTTCCAGAACCTTCGCGTTCTCGCGCAGACACCCTGGTTTTCACGCGGACACCGCCATTTTTCATTTACGCGTTCAAAGGACATCGTTCCGAATTTTCCGGAACAGAGAAAGAACTGATGGAGTGTATTTTCGTGGGAAGAATAGGGAATGCAATTTGGAAATTACACGAAATTGAGAATAATATTGATTGCGGAATAAAGTGAAGAATCTTCGCGGAATTGCTCGAGGAGAAATTTAATTTTGCGATGGCCAGTGTTCGCCAAACGTGAATCCATTGTGAACTAATTGGTCACCAGAAGGGAACGAGCAAAGAATAATTGTTCCAGATCGTTTCCCCTCGCCAAGTAGAATGCCGAGGCAAAATAAGAAACGTGTCCGCTTGATATCGTTACCGAAACAAGGAATGTCCATCTAGTTTATTAATGCTTCGATACTTTTCTTCTCGCTGACGGTACACAGAGGGTTGCTGTCGTTATGCAAACTTAGCAGGAAGAGCGCTACCATTCCTTGCTTTGTTTCAGTGGAGGGTGGACGTTCCCTGTTTTCAACTGAGCACGTCAAACCTTCTACTTGTCCAGCTTCTATGGACATTTCTACTTTGTGAATCTTCGGATGGAGAAATGGACATTCCTCGTTCTGTCTCCAACCCTTCGTTCACTTTTACCATTACATCAATTCCTCGTACGAACCTGATCACGCATTCGGATTAAACAAGCATTCCTTCGCCTGGATTCAGGCGAAATTTATTCGTTAAAATTATCTAAATACTCGATCCGACTCGGCACAAATGTAATTTCCTGCGTATGGATGAAATTAGCAAATACAGCGATTTCTCTATATATGTCGCCAAGGTCTGGATGATAAATGTCGCGGAATTATCCCCACTGCCGCGTGGTATAGCCTGAGAGGGGCCACGAAGCACGAGAGGCCTCGGACAAGGAGTGTAAACTTAACCCCTTACACTACTAATTATTTTGTGATTATAATGATTAGAAATTTTGCATCGTTCAGAATTTCATAGAAAAAGAAAGATAGTTTATATTTATTGTATGCCTATGTTTTCTATGTTTTCTTCTACAACAAAATAGAATTTTATTTCGTTTTAAAGGGAATTAATAAAACGTTCGCATTTATTAGATTCTATTAAGAATCTTCATCACGAGTCTGGCTCCTTATTGTAGGGCAGGGGTTAACACGGCTCGGGTATGTCTCCTGGACGATATATGACGTTAGCAAGACCCGTGTTGTTGACTTACATCGAGAATTCGCTGTAGTGGTATTAGTTCGCTTGTGAAAAAGTTCCTGCTTATACAAGATCAATGGTATCAAATTGTGTCTATAGAGGACACAAACGAATTTTCACTCTAAAACTGCAAAGCTAAAGGTTGCCGTTTAAGAGTAACAAAATTGAATCTACTTGGGTGTTATGCGATTTTTCTTCCGTTTCGTAAGGAAATAAACATCGTATAATTTTCTCACGAATGCAATTTCAATTTCATCGATCGTCAATGAACAGATGATTCCAGAAAGAATACACTCGGCCATCGATCAATAAAATCGCAAGGTAAATCAGATTTACCTCGCAGCGAATGAACATCCTTCATGCAATCGCTGTCTCGTCACTTTAATTGCTCGTATACTAGCTCGGCCAGCAGAAAGACTCATTCTACACGAGCAGAATTACCATCTGACAGGGCGCAGTAAAAATGAGCATCGCTCATACGGCTACTGTTTTATTACTTCCTTCGAATTACGCGTACGATCTCGACTCGTTGAGAGACTGGTTCGCGGGCATCTGTCAATAAAATCGCAATGTTTACCGACTGCGAAAGCGATCGTTCGCTGGTCCCGAAATGAAGTTCTCTATAAACCAATTAAGGTATCGCGCGCGGTGATCTAGTCGATGAAACGGGCTCTGGATCATTCGATGCCCGCGGTAGATTTTCCACAGGATCGTCGAAATTTAGCGGTAATACGGGTGTGAACGGCGGGTACGGTGAGAGGGACAATGTCGGGCACCACGTCAAATTTGTAGCTGATCGTTGGTCGCGCAGCTGACGAGCGAGTTTTACAGCGGGCCACGCGATTAGCATAGCTATCACGCGCGCCCGCCGCGTGTCATTTATTTGGCCAAAGGGCCGATGCTGATACGCGACGTTAATTGCCGATCGGAGCCCGCGAATGCATCGGAGCAGCGCAGTTCGACCAGCCACCGCTTTTTATTAGCCGAAAACCCGCGGGTTTATGCGAGCCCGGCGGCTTTTAAGTGTCCCAGCTAAACTCCCGTTTTATTGCCAGATAAACGGGACAGCTTGGCCAGAGGAATGCTACTCTGTCGCGGCTCCGCCTGACGGACACCGTTAATTAAGCGACAAGAGATTACCGGTCGGACGAAGTCATCGACTATACAGCTTCGCAAACTATCGGCCAACTCCATCAAATCGACTGCGAATATATTAGGTTAATTGTCCCGAAACGGGTACTCTTTGACCATTCGAATGCAGTCGTGGTTCCGTACAATCGAATCCCTCAGCATCAACCTCGTTTTACATACTTTTGGACCTACCACTTTCAGGCCAACATCGATACATGGACCGTTTATTTTGAAAGTGGTGCAAGTCCACTTTCTTTTGTTTCGAGACAATCAAATGTTAGCAGATCTGACAATTAAGAAAAAGCAAAAAAAAATTGAACAAAGCATTGGCATTTTTTAAGATATTAAATACTAACTAGTTATAAACAAAAAGTTCACATTAAATTAAGCATAAATTACGTCATATCTCATCTTTAAAAAAAAGGATTTACGACAAAATCGGATAGATGAAGTTCAAAATATCGAGGAGATCGAAAGAAGAAAATTTTTATTTTCTCTAAAGACTCGCAGACTTCACGCGAGACTTCATTTCGGCAGTGAAGTCCTAAATAAATGTTTTAATACGCAATCACTGACGTTTCTTGAAAATGCCGCGAAATGAAAAAAGATCTTATAAAATGCTTACATATTAAAAATCGACGTGAAACAGCATTGCTCGCGGGGGAGGTCTGATATTATTTTCTTAATCGACTGTTTTACAATGTAAAACCGTTTCCCTCTTTCCGTTCCTTTCTCTCGCGTTTTCGTTGCAGCCCGAAAACTCGCGTCGAGAGGCTATCCAACGGGTCCATGTTTTTCTTGCGTAAATATTTGAAATAAGACAGTCGGTCGAGTAAGACGGGATATCAAGGGAGAGAGTCTCTCTCTCTCTCTCTCCCTATTTTTCTCTCTTCTTTCGTTCAGCTTCCTTTTTCTCCTGAACATTTTATTTTCCCCCGCTCTGTGGATGCGAAGGCATTATTACGCTACTTGATTTCGCATCGCGCCAGCTGTCTCCGATTATTCGCCATAGAAATTTTCGGGGGATCGCCGTTCAAAAGGGGACCCCGTGGTCCTCCGCTAATATTTGAGGAGGCCCCGTGCTATGGGGCCCTATACCGGACGTTAAGCCTCTGTTGTGTGCCGAGATTCTTTGCTTTTTCACTTGAGATTACAAATTTATCAGGCCGCGGCTAATTTTGGGACATGATATTCTCCGTATACTCCTCGTGGAAGATCTCTGGAGGTCTTCCCGGATCGATCCCGTGCCTCTGGATCATCGATTTAACAGGCGAATAAATTATTCAATATTTTTCATTGCGATCCTGTGTTGTGTTTCGATGAGATTTTTTTTTGACAAATTCATCGAGCCACGGGCAAAATTTGTTACATGATTCGTAATCAATTACGTGTCGTTGAATCCTGGATATAAATTGCTCAATATTTTTCATTGTTATTACTGAATTTAGGTCTATCGAGATAATGAATAAGGTGAAGCACAGGCTGTAAAATCCAGTTCTACGAGGAGGCGAGTGATTTCCTGCGCGAATTGGCTAGTGAATCAAGTGCTAAATGAGCAAACTTTATCACCGAGTGCTAAAAACCATCCGAGTGACCATAAAACGTGTTCCTTCTCCTTCGCCGGATTCGAAACTCGAACGACATCACGCGACCCGGAATGGAGAACTCAAGTATTCCAAGTATTCGATATTTGCCCTCTTCTGAGACATTCGACTGTTCCAAGTCGCCCAATAGGACTTCGTTCGACCCTTTTCCGAAACTTTCTTCCAGAACTGACAGTGAGTTTCACCTCGAGAATCATGGGATACGAGATCTACGATAGCGCAACCAACCCCTGAACCTCTTCCTTGCTGGTTCTGGCAATCGATAATGACTACGCGGGAACAAACTCTATTATCCAGGCACTCTGGAAAACTATTGAAACGATTCAGCCTGGTATTAAAACTCTTTGAAAGGTTGAACGTTTCGTTGAAAAAATTCTGCGATCGCGGTTTTTCAACCAGTGGCCCCAGGAAGTGTTTAAACACTGCATTTTCGATTCTTGAAAGTTGGGGATGGTCGAACTATTATAACTTCGCGAGAAAAAGATCGTACGAGAACGAATAAAGGCTCGTTTCGAAGCTCGAAGCATCTACTTTGAAACGGCATTCTTGATTTTCGTCGGAAAAATTTTTGCGCGACGCAGCGAGCGAGAAACCGAAGACGCGTAGTCTCTCGAAAATGTTACAAAATCAGGCGTCCGTGAAATTCATTGGTTTATTCGTTCGTTAACATTGGAACATGTTTTTCTTGCCTGAAACGTTTATAGATTTGAAGAGACTGAAGCTCAACAAGCTCCGAACATTTCATGTACAATTTTTTGTCACAGGGGAATAGGAATTAGCACGTCGTTCTGACGAGAACAAAGACACAGAGATACATTCCTACAGAACCATAGGTGAAACAAAATATTAACGTTAGTATACACAAGGTGCAAGAAAATTTCATGTACAATTTCTTGTCACAGGGGAATAGAAATTAGCACGTTGTTCTGACGAGAGTAAAGACACAGAGATAAATTCCTACAGAACCATAGGTGAAACAAAATATTAACCTTAATATACACGAGGTGCAAGAAAATTTCATGTACAATTTTTTGTCACAGGGGAATAGAAATTAGCACGTCGTTCTGACGAGAGTAAAGACACAGAGATAAATTCCTACAGAACCATAGGTGAAACAAAATATTAACCTTAATATACACGAGGTGCAAGAAAATTTCATGTACAATTTTTTGTCACAGGGGAATAGAAATTAGCACGTCGTTCTGACGAGAGTAAAGACACAGAGATAAATTCCTACAGAACCATAGGTGAAACAAAATATTAACCTTAATATACACGAGGTGCAAGAAGGAAAGGGTTACGGAACGAGCTAATAGACAGCTGCCAGCAATCATAGCGACCCGACCCGGATCCAGAGGTGAAGGTCTCCTGCGGGTCGAAGAATTCCGCGGTCACGAGCTAGATGGAGGACTCTCGAATATTTCACGGGTCCTTCAAGGCTCGTAGGTTCGCACACGCACGTATACAGCTATATCTGACATTATACTACCCCTTCCTGCTGGTTTCCTTTCTCGGCAGGTCCGTCTCGCGCCAAGGATCACCGATAGTCGGCTAGATAGCGTTTCGCAGCGTTACAGCGTTCGCACCGTAGCGGGTGGATGTCGGTTACACCGGCTCACCCTCGTCTTCAGGCTCTTCCTTTCGGTGGTGAGCCGTGTGTGAACACGTACGACGGTATCTGTTCTGCGGAATGGTCGCTCACTAACACGAGAACCTCCTGGTTAGAGCAAAAGAGAGAGAGAGAGAGAGAGAGAGAGAGAGAGAGGGAGTAGGGGAGAGTTCATAGTTAGTCACTCTGTGGACGAAACGCTCGCTAGCATGCTACAGCCAATGCGAGTACAGGGTGCACAGACACCGAGGACGTTATCTACCCTTTGGGAACGTACGTGTGACTTCGTGTGCCCAGGATGGGGCCGAAGGTGGTTGGTATCTTGTTGGAGGGCGAGAAATACGAGCCACGAAGCTTCAGGGTTGCGTGCGCGATCGAGCCCGGAAGAGAAGAGAAAGAGACGGGGAGTGGGAGAGAGAGTGAGTGGAAGAGAGAAGGAAGGGGAATGGAAAGAGAGAGAGGGAAAGAGAGAGAGAGAAAGTGAGGGAGAGGGAAGGAGGGGTTGCTGTTCGCACCCCTTTCGCTGTGCTCTTTAAAAAATTAGCTCCTCGATCCCAGCGCCGTTTTTATCTTGTCGCCGGCCGGTGGCGTGACCGCCTACCACCGATGGTAATTTACAAGCGATGAGACAATCGCGGAATCTATAATCCCTGGAAATTTATTCGCCCAACGATCCTCCAGCCTGGTCACGAAAAACCGTGGCAGTCTGAAATCTCCGAGACCCTTCCTCTGTTCACCGTTGCGAACGAGTTCACGGGTTTGTGATAAATCACACGGCGCTCCGGGATTTATACTTTGTTAAGCAGCTCGTAAATACAAGGTCTACGAACCGCTGACCGCATGCGAGTTCTGCTGGAGTTCCGGTGGTACGTGGTTTGGAACAGCGCGACAAAGAAAATCGGAGTACAGTTGGAAAATAAAGTTGGAAATCATGGGGGATATAGTCAACTGGGCGTTCAATCGGTTTTTGGTGAAGATCAACCATGACCTTGCAATTTTATATCTTTCTACCACAGCCGTGGTTTCAGATTTCTTATTTTACAATCACTCGAGTTGTAAAGATTCCTGCACAGGAATTGATTGAACAGACTTCTTCATTCGATCACATAGGGTGATAAAAATTGCACAGAATCTAAATAAAAAGTTACATTTAAGTTACTATCATATTAACACTTTGAACGCCAAACAAGAAAACTCAAAAATTCCACGAAATCAAAGTAAGTTATTTGATAAAATAGAAATTGAAAAAAATGAAATGTATGATATTGTGTAGTTCTCCAACTTTCTTGCATTTTACAGATCCTAATCAAATTTAGTGCAATGAATATATTAACGTAAAAATTCATTTTAAAACCTGGACACACAATTCCACATATGGGTGACATGGCAGTCAACGTGTTAAATTTAATTTTAAAAATAATGTATTATTTGCTAACTGAATAGGAGTGGTCTCTAATAACGTGTTAGTACTTTGGAAACAAATCCGAATTAATAATAACAATGAGTCTTATTATTTTTATAACACAATGTTTACCAGCCAACTTTAGTACGTAGGTTCAACGTTAATCCACGCTGTACATGATGGGTTAACCGATGCACCTGTGTCCCCTTTTACAAGGTGTAAAACTCGTAATTGCCGCTAGAAATTGAATAACAATATGCAAATAGATGGTATAACTCATCCTACCGGTCCCCAATTAGTTTATCTTACGATCCCGAGGCCAACATGATTCTGGTTCAAGAGATTGATGTAACGTCGTTCGAGCATGTGCGTTATCAGGCGACGCACAACCAGATAATCGACGTTTCGATTAATCAAGTCGCGGTCGAACATGAAATCGTCGATATATAAACTGTATCGGGCGTGACCCTGCCCGATTATCCAAGAACGAGATAATCGGATGATTACTGTCCGATTCCCGGGTTTAATTCATGCGCGTGTAAATACGTCAAAGGGAACGGAACGAGCGTACACGTACACATGCATACGCGCGCATATACAACGCGATTGGCGTTACGAAACGGGCGAGCACCGTGGCCGCAATAAATCAAGATAAAGTTATGATAAACAAATTAGTCGGCGCTGCCGCCCCTCACCGGTGTTATTGTCTATCGTATATCTACCTACAAATTACCAGCCGTCCCGAACACCTCGGGGTAACTGCTACTCGCTGCGTGCTTGTGTGTTGATCACACGCACAGGGGGTTGAAGGAAATTCGAGGGGTAACTCGAAATTAATGCACCACTTCCTCTCTCGGTGTAACCTCGAATTGCAGTGTACCCAGCGTGCCTCTTATTTATTCGACCGGCTCCGACTCGGACTCGGAATTCTAGGGTCCGGAGACTTTTCGATTCTACTCTCGCGTGCCCCTTCAATTGTTCCATCATCTTCACGGACCCAATAATGAGAGTGTCTCTAAAAATTCAGTGGAACAAATATTCATATCCCTGTGATTTTCCCGTCTATCTTGATCAGTTCTCAAGCAATTTGAATCTCCCAAAGTATTTTGTAAATCCACTATGAGCCTGTCAAAAAATTCTTCATTCCAATAATTTGATGAATCTCTACCAGACAGTTGTTATGCAGTTTTCTGAAAGTACAATTTATTTCTTCACATCATTCATTTATTTCATAATAGGTACATACATACATATTTCATATTTAATTTATTTCTTTCATCATTCATTTCATTTTTTTTTTCATTTATTTCTTCTCATCCAATAGAGATAGAGTCTAGTGTCTTCTATTTGAATTATTAGAATAGTTCTTGTGATATGGATTTTATCGACCAAGTTGTTTTCCATTTCCTAAGTTGTACAAACTCTAATCATACAGACTGAAGTCAACGTGTAAATTATTATGACAATTCATTCAGCATTCTCCAAAACCTCCGGGCTTCGATTTACAGTGATTTCTCTACATATATGTCACGAAGACCGGGATAATAAATGTCACGGAATTATCCCCACTACCGCGGGGTATATCACCGAGAAGTGTAAATATAACACGGATCGAGTATGTCTCCTGGACGATACACGACGCTGGCAAGACTCGTGTTGTTGACATAAATCGGGAATTCACTGTACCATTTCCCGAACAACCCCTCATCGCACCGATAGATCGCAACCAGATCAAGCATACAAATGAAGCTAAGTTTCCCCGGTTGCAATTCTAATTTTGCCCGAACGAGCTTCGTTAACTACAGCCCGCGTTCGTTTCGATTCCCCTGATGAATAGGGCGCAGCAGTTTCGAAAATATCGAGAATATCGTTTCCGAAAACCGCAATAGCCGGTGAAAAACGATCGATTCCTCGCTCATTCGTCCGGGGCCGTTGAAAAATTCATCGGCAGGATTTAATCGTATCGGGAGAGCCGGTTCTGTTCGCAAGAAAAAAGAAAAAAAAAACGAGAACGATCATGCGGACACGCATTCCGCCCACGCATTGTTTCCGCCGGCCTATGGGAAATTGATCGGTTGCTCGGCTCGTGGGGCAGCTCGTTGTCGTCGTCGTCTGCAGTTTGCTAAATCCGACGTTCACCGTGGCGCCAATTTTTACGATACATTCTGGAAGAACGTTTTAATTGGTCAGAGGCGTCTCGTGCTGTCAGCCATTACCGGGAATGGTCCCGCGAGCGGACGAAAGGTGCGACATATCCATTCTTTTACACGAGATTCAGAGATATCGATACGCCCTGGCCCCGGTACCGTATCACCGAGGAAACGACGGGCATTAATTCGACCGGACAGTTTTCGCCAGTTTATAGTAAAAATATACGATTGGCGGGCAGGTGAGACGGAGCTTGATGATCCACGTGTCGTTTACCCCGACCGATCGTAAAACAACGGTTCGGGTTTCGCAGCTTTACGCGCGAATCGCCGGCTCTAAAATCGCTACACCATGAAACACACTCGTCAAAAATAGTGCGGCTGCTTAAATCAATCGGTGGGTCCCGTTTGCAATTTTTTTGTCTCGACTGCTCGAAGTTTCCTCGTCCGCATTTCAGTTTCAACATTGGTGAATTGTATCAGCATGTCCTGTAAGAGGAAATAAGAAAGTGTTGGGATGACGAGGTTAGGAGATTAAATGCAACTTTATATTTTAAGTGTTTATTTAAATTCCGCAACGGAATAAACGTTGATTAGCTTGGTTAACCGTTCACTGCCATATGTCACCCATATGAGGGTGACGGAATTATTTCTCCAGGATTTATAATAAATTTTTACGTTAATATATTCATCGTACCAAATTTGATTAGGAACTGTAAAATGTAAGAAAGTTGGAGGACCACGCAATATCATACATTTCATTTTTTTCAATTTTTATTTCATTAAATAACTTACTTTAATTTTAGGGAATTTTTGGGGTTTCTAGTTTGGCAGTCAAAGTGTTAATATCGTTCGCATATAACACAATTCTGTATTTGACTGACACACTGAAAGTGTGACTATCGGTAGTTGGAATACAAATGTGGGAGCTGTTACTGGCTCGGTAGACTGGCTTGGACTGACTGTTGCCTTCTTCCTCCTTAGGCTCTTTAATACGGAAAAAGGCGGTGTTCGAAGTGCAGTAAACCGCGGATCAAAAAAGACCTCCTTCTCCGCATGTTTCGTGTATTTCGGTGTACATATACTCCAACAGAAAGAAAGAAAGACAATCCCTAGATCGGGTTCTTCCATGGTTTGTTAATCCTTTATTTTATCTCCATGGTGTGCACCTGTGTGCTCAATTATTCTTACATGATAATGAGCGCACTGGAACATCGTTCTCCATCTAGGTGGACGAAACGAAATGAAAAGGAATACGAAGAAACTGCAATACTTATTAAAAATTATGAACTAAACGACGGTTTGCAAATGCACCCGATGCAGAAAATCGCACGAACTCATTAAACCCTGGAGCTACATACATCGGAGGCCTCGCAACGCAAAGCAAAGAATTGCGCACAGAATATTCATAACTATATTTAACCTCGTGGACGCAACATTTCATTTTTACTCGGACCACGCAGATATGCATCAACAAGTAACCCCGTAATTAGCGATCGCATTAATGCTACACATGTAGACACGTATCAGATTGTCTACGCAATTTCGTTCGCCGGTTAATCGTGCCGTTTAGTTTCTCCGCGGTAGGGTTAAACCTTGGCGCAGGAGGAGATAATTTTTTCGAAGTTCGGCTATTTTAGGAGTTTTCAGAATCGTTTGGATCTTGATGCTCGCGAAGGACGTGCGGTAATTAATGACGGAGAAGCTACGCGCAATTATCGCTTGGTAGGTTCGCGTCGTGGTTTGAGAGTCAGCTGAAGGGGCTGACAAAAACGATGCGCAACGGGTTCAAAGTCGGTGGAAACTTGTAGCGGTGACCCGCTGGCCGGAACGGCACAATGTTTCGAGCATCTGCATAAACGTGTTTCTCGAGCCCGCCGTTTCTCGGTGGATGAGCCGTGAATTTCCCCGTCCGAACGGCGCGGCGCGGCGGCGATATCGAGGCTGTTAATCAGCGTGTAAAATTAAATACAAAACAAGTGCCTCGGCTTTCGGTCGCAGAAACAGCGGTTAATAAAAAAATGAAGCTGCTTTAAGCTCACTTAGACGGGGAGGGGGAGTGGGTCGTCGGTTTCCCTAAGAAATAAAAGCAATACGCCGTGGGGCATAATTTCTGGTGATTATTTTCGTTGCAACTAAAGCGCAAGGCCGGATTATTGTCGAATACGAGGCAGCTAATTGCGTATTTTTATGTTGCAAAAAATAAGTGTAACCAGATTGCCTCGAGATACATCGGCTCGCAGACAAATAAGTACGCGGAACGTGTATTCTCTGTGGAAACGTTACGGGCAGAGAGATTGTAGATATAAAATCAACAGGATGAAAAGTATCCGTTCCGCGTGTTAAATGTCTTAATTTTTATCGGAAACGTTCCCCGGCGCCGACCTGTGCCGCGTAATTGTAATATTAATTGATCAGAAGCAATTTGTAAGCGGGCAGTATTGGCGCCGTTTCCATGCAAATATGTTCTTGTAAAACACGTCCGAGAATTAATTGAAACTGGGCCCGTTCATCAGCTTTATAATTAGCGCGATTCGCGCGGACGATTTCCGTCAGCCCGCAAGAATTAATGTTTTCGGTGTATTAATTAGCGATTCGACTTTAATAAGCCGGCAGAGAGAATGTATCCACGCAGTCAGCAAGAAATACGAAGCTTTGTGAAGGCGAACTTTACTTGTATGAATACAATGAATCTGATAGACAAATTCTTCGTTTATATTTCTTTACGCTTTTCAACTGTTAAAAATTAAGAGTGTACGCATTTTCATTTAACCCCGGTTTCTTGCAATTGTCACGAACAATTATTATTTAGGATAAAAGTCCTGTCCTGCACAACCAAAACGAACAAGTATAATTTTCCCTTGAGAAATGGCGCGGGAACGAACAGTATACGGAAGAACAAGTGTGTGGAAGTAAAAGTTGAATCTCGGAAGCAGCGTTTAAGGCACGAAAGGTCCCGGAGGAGCTGAGAAAATAATAAATTCCAATTTATAGGTGTTAACGCGATGGAGGGCACCGGAGGAGTGTCCAGTCACGCTATGGAAATTATGACGTATTACACGATTGCCTTTTCAGCGTCGCACGCGGCTTGCCCGTGCCGTGACTAATAAGCAGATGTAATGCAATTTAACACGCATCGTATTAACGCTTGTTCCAACATTAACGCCGCCCAGTAGCAATTATCCATACCTTCAACCCGTCTTCTCCATTTTCTACGCAGCCTAAATTACTGCGGGTAAATGGATATCTCGAAATAAATGGCACTGCTACCGCGATTACTTCCAATTAAAAGCGAATACAAATTTTCTTGGTGTGCGCATTGGGTTCGGCGCAAGCACACTGTGCAAAGCAACATTGTACTGTGCTTGTTAGACACGAACTGTAATCGGCCATTTTATATTTCCGGTACTAAAATTAAATGGCTCTTGCTAGAGCAAGGAAAACCTAGTTGGAGGGAAGGGAAATTTCCCGGGACTATAATCTAAATTATACAAAAGTAGGATTTTATGAAACAAGATTGAACTATGTTGCACAATCAAAAATTGGCCATTTCTTTCCGCGCAAGAATGAATGACATTAATATAGATTTAAATATACGTTTTCTCAGTTCGTTGCATCCTGATAAAAAAAAAGAGAGTGCGTAAATGGGAAGATATTTGCGTGATCGAATGTAGAACGCGTTCGGCGCCAGAAATCGTCTGACGATAGTCGTCTTCGCAATTCCCACGCGAGTTGTGACTCGCGGGTCGCATAATTCCGTCGAACTTGTGCCGTTAATTACGCGATCGGCTGTGTAATCTCGCGTACTTTAATTATCCGGTGGTTTTTTTTAATGAACTCGAGCACGAAAGCGCCCGTCCTTCGTTCTCAACGCTACTTACGCGTCGGAACCGTGTCACCGATTTGCTATTTTAATTTTTATGCGGCTCCATTAGCCGATGACCTCGTTCACGCTGCGCGTATCTCGCCTGGCCGATGTTGTGTCATGAATTAAGAGGATTATGCGCTCGCTGTTTGCCTCCGATAACAATGTTCGTACGTAAATTACACGTTGTAATCCGACGAAACGATGAGAAACAATCGTCCGGACGAGTCGACAAAATTAATAGAAATTCTTCGCCTTTCGGAGGGGTAGGAGAAAAAAAAAAATGAGCGCGCTATAGCGAATTCGTGGACACTGCTCGTGGCTGTTCTATCGCGAAAGAGAAGCAGCTTGGCCTCGATCGAGCTAGTATGCAGCAGAAGTTTACGGTCGCCGGAAGTTCATGCTTATTCACTGAGCACCGAAAGGGCGACCGGGTATAATTTACGTATAAATTAAGCGGAATGAATCAACGGCAGACGATTAATCGCAATGGCTCGGCCGGTGATAATAACAATGGCCGGGCTTGTTTACGAGCGGTTAACGAATATATTACCGTTTCCATTATTCCGCCACGTGGACGCGTCTATCGTGCCAGCCACTCGATCGCGATACCTGGCTTCGACTGGCACAGAACCATCGCCTTTTGCCTCCCGATTAGGCTAGCCGGACCCCAACAACCCTGCTCGACGTATCCACCCACTCGTTCGATCCAAAAACAATCGAAACTCAAAGAATTTTTTTGAGAGTCTAGTCCTAGATTTCGGACTTTATGCGTTCACGACAGGATCGAGTTAATGCGATTTTAACTCGAGAACCAATCATTTCTGACCTAAAATAAATATTTCCATGAATCTTTCATTTTAAATTGAAATGTTTAGCAATTGATTAAATGCAAACGAATTTAATCGGCGCACTTAGTCCACTCGAGTGCTAAGGGTTGAGACAGTAGAAGCGTTAATGTTTCTTGAACATTGAGCAATAGTAAAATCTTCTGTAGGTTCGGGTTGAGGGGATGGGGGTGGGGGGATCGAAACGTGCGAAACAATCTGAAAGACGATTCGAACTGGTTGTTCCCACCGATTCCCACGATCGTGGACGGGACGAGGGAGGAAAAAGCAACCCGGGGGTGGAGGTCGGATCGCAGGAGGTAAACAGCCCGTGAAATTACCTTTTAAATATTAGATTATGATTAAATGTGTACCTACGGTGCCTCCGGAGGCACTAAATGTTCAGCCCGGCCCCCGGTATCTCCTCCGACCCCCGGTCGCCCGGCTCATAAAGCTGACGATGGGGGTGGTTTATGGTGGATGAAGTCTCGAACCACCCTCTCGAGGCTATATCGCGATATCAATCAGCTCTCGGCATCAGATAAGATTCTCGCTGCTCAGGAACCGAGCGCTTTTCAAAACGCGGATGAGGTTTCTCCGTATCCGAGCAGGCCATCAGCGGACCCCGCGTTGGATCCTGATGCGCTTTACGAAGAGCACGGCTGATCATTTTTTCACTGTAGCAGACCGCGCCAGCGATTCAAACGCGGACACGCCCATTGTCTCGGCCCATCAATATTTCAATACTTAACCTGCGAGCGAAAGGACACAAGGCCGCAACAGATCGTGTACTTACGATTTTCCTTTACTTTGTGTTGCGTGCTTTGTACTTTCTGCCTCGGGTTCTTCGCGATACTGATTTCTTTGCACCTTTACGACGAGTTCAAAGAACGAGCGACTCCACGGGATTTCTCGAAAGTATGCTAATTCGACTGTTTCTTGAAAATTACGTTTCAGTACGTTAGGTTGATCATTTCAGTATATACAGGATAAATTGGCTCCGCTTCCTCGCTTGTGTGTTTCTTCTGCTCTTTGCTTTTCCGTGTTGTAAATTGAATATCTCTCGTGTAATATGCAATCCTAAGGTTTACAACCTCGTTGAAAACTCGCAGAAATAACTTACCTGTCGCGGTATACTTTAATACCCGGTGTCCAAACGACCCGCTACGTTCCGTTTAAATATAATTCAACCCAGAGAAAAGAAGTGTCCATCGAGATCGTTAATTCGCAGATCGTCGTGCATCCGTAACAAGTGTACACGATCAATAAAACCGTGCTGGCTTGTGTTGTATCACGGCCGTAACTCATGCAGAGGCGGCCCGACTTTAAACGGCGTATCGGAAAGCAGCGTAGCTGGTCGAGCCCGACGGGCCATCAGGTGGTTGATAACGCGACAATGTCGGCCGTTGTCCGTGGCTAATTGGCATCGTTAATTCGCCGTGGATCATAAACGCTGGCGGTAGCACCTTTGGCAATAAATATCCGGACTACTCCCCCGTTCGAATTTAAAGGGCCGTGTCTGACGCACACGTGGACGGTGGTCGGCCGTAAACGAGCGAGCATGATGGGCAGGTGTTTATATCCGGCCGGTGCGTTGGTGCTTTCGTGTGTGTAATCCATATGCATGAGCCTCGATGAAGAAGAAGTAGAAGAAGAAGAAGAGGAGGAGGAGGAGTAGGAGGAGGAGGAGGAGGAGGAAGAGAAAAGAGAGAAAAAAAGCAAACCGGACGAAAAACAGAAGGAAAAAGAGTCCGAAGGATCCGCTCAGCGTGCGTTCCACACGCCCACGCTCTTGCTCGAGAAACTTTCCGTCCCCATAAGCATATGCATTGCTCACTTAGCAAGATTGATATAACCCGATATATATCTGCTGGTCGGCGATAAACGCGAAGCAGAAAACGGACGAGACCCGGTGCCGGTGCCGGTGCCGGGGCCCACAGGGAACGGAACAGTTCGCGATCACGTGTGTGGGTGAGACGCGTGTGCTCGAGCGTGCGTGTGCATCCGCAATTACGCGCAAGACGGCGTACGCGAAGGATAATTAATGCAAACGAGGGGCCCCGGTGGCGGGCGGGGGAGAAATTTCGGTTCGAAAGCTGCTGCCTGCTCGAGCCTCGGGAAGGTGAGAAGTAGGAATGCCCCGGCACTCACACCGGGAAAAAGAAATATATTTACGGGCCGGCGCACGGGCTCATAATGCTCGCCCCTCGAGATAAGCGAATTATTCGCGGACAAGTTGCTACGGGCGTGTAACCGGCCGATATCGATCTGCCGATGGTCGTAACAGAAAAATATCCGACGTCGAGCCCGGCCGAGCTACTCTCGTGATTCTCTATCTGGGAAACGGAGGGCGACCCGCTTCCATCTGTTAAACAAGCCCTACCGGGACCTTTGTCTCCCACGTTCCTCCTGAAAACGCTGACTTACGACACCAGCTGCCTTCTTGAACAGTTCGATCGGTTTCTTTTCCACGTCAATAGTCCAAATTTTCTGCGACGTTCTGTAACGTTGTACAGTAAAGACTTGATCTAAGCCCAATCCTCTGTGCTGTGACATAGATCGTGCAGGACTATTATTTTCTTGTGACCGCATAGACCGGGCCGAACATAGAAGAAGACAACGTTTGTAAACACCGACCGAGCGTACGAAATACAGTTCAAATTATATCGTCTATAGTGTCATTTAACCAGTTAACTGTGGCGATCTCTTTGCAAAGCGCCCACCAGTGTGTGTCGCGATAATCTTAGATCGAGTTAGCTCGCAGGAAGTTATAAATCCAACTCAAATTACTTATGATTTTCATTTGTTTGTTTAATTTCGTCTTGACCTCTAAACATTTTAAACATATTAAAATTTACGAATATATTTAGTTTTTGCCAGAATTACAATTTAAATATCAAATTGTAACAAAATTTTACGCATGACGGATATAGTCGTCATGACACAAAATTCTGCCACATCTCCATGACGGATATAGTCGTCGAACACACTTAACTGGTTAACATCTTGACTGCCAAACTAGAAACCTCGAAAATTCCATAAAATTAAAGTGTCATTTAATGAAATAAAAATTGAAGAGAATTAAATGTATGGTATTAAATTAGTTCTCCAACTACCTTGCATTTTACAGATCCGAATCAAATTTGGTACAATGAATATATTAACGTGAAAATTCACTTTAAAACCTGGACAAATAGTTCCGTCACCCACATATGTGTGACATGGCAGTCAACGTGTTAAATCTGAAAAATACCACAAATAAGTTAGGTCCCGTATAAAAGTAATGAAAAATATAGAAGTATTGTAATTGGATTAGTAGTGGTTCACACCGACATACCGGACCCAGTATCGGATTACGCGTCATGTTTACACTAGCCTTCTTCTTCTTCTTCTGCTTCTTGGCCCCTCGCGAGGGTCCCCAGTGAAGGGGATAGGCGAACTAACTAAGATTGTGTAGCTCCGTTCGGCTTAGATCAAGACTTTACTGTACTTCGCCATTTCAATACATATTTGCTTGCTTCGAGTGTAAATGAATTTTCTTAATTATTTCACCATCTTAGCACATTGCCCACCGGCGATTATTTCATAATTTTTCAAAACCCCATACCTGAACAGTTTTTAGTGGATCCTTCAACAGAAACAAAAGTTTCAATTGTGAACTAACCAGTTACCTCTAGTAAAGTTACCTACGAATTTCGTTTAAGATTAGAATGTAAAAGAATATTTCTAAGCTTCCTTTTGGTACAACTACTAAAAATCCTATTGTTCGGATTACTGGTCGGTAAAGTGTTCTGCATTATTGTTACATTGAGCATCTAAAAAATATGTATATATTTTCAATGTTTCGTCTTCGAAAAGAACAGCAGGGTTCGCTTACCTCTTAAACGAGTTCAGCATAGTAAATTCACAAGTCGTATGAACTTTTTCCCTCTGTCATTTGAAACGAACGACCGAATCTTTACGAGGGATCTTGCAATCCTTTGTTTCAGGGTTGCTCTCAATTCTTGAAAACAACTGACAGTCGTCATAAAAGGAGAATGAAGAGAAATCGCTTGGCGTACGCCACCTTGTTAGCGGAAATTTATTAGCGTACGTAACTTCCTCTCCATTGTAAATAATACTTTTAATGTCATTGCTGTTACCTCTTAATGAATTCTTAGAAGGTGCTCACATTCGTCTAAAGACAATTATCAACAGAAACAAAGGGTCCAAAAAATAGGGACCTTATTACAATATTTTACAACCTCAGCCACACAAAGATTGAAAATACGAAGACGAAAATTGTATCTAGATCATTACCTCAAAATAAAAATGTTAATGTTATAATATATAGCTTGTTCTGGGGATTCATTTAATCTTTTTACTGTTTCAAAGTACACTCATAAAATTCGTACTGTGTCCGATAAATCGACAGGGTTAAAATTAACCAGCAGGGTTTTTCCAGGGTCTGCGACATATGTTTGATTTTCGATTTTGGCCCAAGGGGTGAAGGGGAAGCCGCAAATATTTGCCGGATAGATCGTATCAGGTTTTGGAAAATGGGTTTCTGCGGTGTCACAAAACAAATATTGCGACCGGGGCGAATTTTCTCGAAGATTAAGCCACGGCGGCTGGCAGAGCGTTCTTACACTGTCTCCTTGGTATTGGCCAACAAGTAGCTTTCACTTGGTGGAGCCCCCCATGTCACCGTCCCCGTTTAACGGCAACGAGAACTCGGAAGTCTCCGGGGAGAGTTTGCCGACTAAAACCAACCCCTGCCGACGATTTGAGGGGTTGCGCCACAATACAAGCAATAACACGTACCGCCTCTCTTGCCACCCCGTACTTTCCCCCCAACCCCCTTCTACGCCCCTATTTCTCGTCTCACCCCCTGGTCGACCCGTTGCACGCACCCTCTCTTACCTTAATCGACGAAGGATGATTTGGTCTTAAATAAACTTCTCACCTCCATCGACGGCGACCGCATCCCCCCACCCCTACGTCGTTTATCACATAAATCGTCGAGTGGTCACTTTGATTACGGTCTCATCCCCCCCCTCGCGTTTTCTTTATTTGCTTCTTCGCCGACTTCTCAACCAACCCCGCAACGAATTTTTGAATTGAATTCGATTCCGGAGGAAAGAGCATTGCTCGAGGACCTGCTTTATTACCACCAACGATCATTATGGCGATGGTGGGGGGGATCCGAGTCTAGGGGATGAAAAGAGGATGGCACGTTTTATTAGGAAGCATTCTTCAGTTTTTGGGGGTGGTACGTTTTGTTGGAAAGAAACTGGTTTTCTTTGTCCGTTAGAGAGCTGTTGAAGATGATTAATATTTTTGTAGTGTTTGGAGATGTTCAGAGAGGTACCAACAGGTTGAGAATTATTGTTTATGCTATTAGAAAGATGCTATAATAAAAATCGTTCCCCAAATGTTTCAGTTATAACAAGATAATCGACTGGAGAGTGGTAGATCCATTACTATTTGTGATACACAAACTATCCTGCTGTTTATAATTGTAGAACCCCTCGTTTAGGGTTCAAGAGCCTTATATTTAATTTTTCGACCCCTGTCTCTACTACCCCTATAGCGGAGAACGTATCAATTAAGTACGTACCTTCGTAAAGTACCGAATTTAATTCGGAAACAAATGAATATTTTATGAATTCTAGTAAAATTATTTTCTATCCGATCCGCATCTGTCCTCCACTCAGTAAAAATTTGTAGAGATGAAGCTGTATAAATTCTCCTAGCTATTAAATTACACCACTTGAAAAATATATACACTAAATAATAAATACGTATATACACCACTTTCAGTCTACATGAATTTTCCAAGAGTTATCTCCTATAAATTTTGAAGAAATGTTGATCGACTAAATTTTCGATCAACCATAATTCAGCCCGTTCGTAGCCGCGTTGATGGGTTTCAGAAAGTAACAAGATCGATCTCAAGCCACACGGTGCTCACCTCCGTGGCCAAGAAAGGCCGAGGCGGAACAAAAAGATCGATCGTAAGACGAGCGTACGCGGTGCGAGGCGAGACGGTATTATTCATCATCGAGCGGAAACGCTTGGAAAGGTAGAGTCGACATCCGGCCACGTGTCCCTTACCAAGATGGACCAATAAGATCCGCGATACGACGGAACCGGACCAATCTAGAAACTGATCGAGGAGAAGGTCCAGTAAGAGCGTTGGCACGCGCCCGGGACCGGCGAATTATTCAAATGGAATTCACGAAACGAGCCAGCTGCAGGCCCGGGGGCCCGGATCAAAAATTGGGGGAGTGGGTCGAATGAACGACACTTTTTCTTGTCGCACGCCTCTTGTTCATTTGATTCCCTTCCGTTGCTGCCCGACCCATTATTCGACTGGATTTCTGGCCAGGCCAGGGAGTCAAACGATCTACCCTTTTCCTGGTCGATTGTTTTATCCGGCAATTAATTTCACACAACCCTTAGCAGAAACCTATTTAAATAATCTACTGAAAATATTCAGATGTACAACGTGAATATGTGTATGAAAATTATTCAGAAAAGAATTAATGGTAGCTCTTTTTTTTTTGTTTTTCTGTTGCATGTTTAAGGTCACATGCGCCTAACTGCGGTTATTAATGACCCCTGTGGGTATGTCGATGGTTTGGGATGTGTTTATATCAGATGGTATAACCCGATATCCTTTAGGAAGTTTAGGATTCTTTTACAGGAGTCCGCTTATTAACACTTCAACTGGAGATGAATTTTTATTATTATTGGAAATCGATTTCAGGCTTTTAAAAATATGTGTTTGTAATTTTGAAACAATGGAAACATTAAAGCGTTAATAAAACCACCAAGGAGAAAAATACATTTCAATTTCGTTCCTAGGTCTTGCAATTAATGCAAACACAATTTTTTATTTTGCATAAAGACACAGTCCATTGACGAGCTTCGGCTCTGTGGTTTTGGTGTACAATGATTTAGTTTGAATTTCTCGGTTTTCTCGTTATTCTTCGACATTAGCAGAGCGACTGCCTCGTTGTAAGCTCGCCAAGGTCCCCGACAGCGAGACTAGAACAAGGCACACGGTCTGAAGGTTGCGATCATTGATCCTAGTCCGTCCCCTCCTCAAGGGTTAAGTGTCTACCGATTCCGACGGGTTAAAGTGTTGGAAAGAACTAGTCGGACGGCTGCCATCTGCCACCCCCAACCCCCGGAGGGTTCCTATAGGAGCTCAGAATTCTCGCGAGTGGCTTGGACGGCTCAATGCCTTTAACCGTCTCTTGGCCACCCTCTAGAAACCACCCCCACTCGCTTTCTATCTTCGTCTCGTCTTTATTCTACCGCGAACCATTGCGCGAGGCTTTTCATACAAGATTATATAGGATATTACGCATTAAATGTCGCAATTCGCTTTCTGCCCCTCCGTGGCCTCTCGGGTTCGTTCTCTTCCTACGTCGTTCAAACACCGAACCAACGGGGGTGGTGGAGGGCAGCCCCTCATGGAAAACGGTTTACTCAGAAAAATTGGAAAAGACACACAGCATCGAACGGTCCGCTGTATTTACTCGCGGAACGATCTTTGGCTTTTCGGCTACCGGGGAAATGAAAAGTGCCTTGCACGCGTCACTGCCGAAGCTGAAAGCAATCTGTCGGGGTTCTTTGAAACAAAGACCTGCTACGCGGTTTCCGTGCGACATTGTGAGAGTTTGGGTGCCTGTGTTAAGTGCTTATTACTTGGAAATTTGTGACTGTTGTTCGGCCATTCCGTTCAATTAATTTCCAGACGAGCGGTTCTTCAAGGTTAGGACTCTCTCTCTCTCTTTTAACACTTTGACTGCCAAACTAGAAACCTCAAATATTCCACAAAAACAAAGCAAGTTATTTAGTGAAATAAAGATTGAAAAAAATTAAGCGTATGATATAGAGTAGTCCTCCAATTGTCTTGCATTTTACAGATCCTAATTGAATTTGGTACAATTAATGTATCAACGTAAAAATTCATTTTAAAACCTGGTCAAATAATTCCGTCACCAACATATGGGTGACATGGCAGTCAACGTGTTAAAGTCTTATCTTTTTGGTACGTGGTGAAAAGACTGATCCTCCTCCCCTCGAATCAGCTAAATAAAATTGTCACTGTTCCCATAATAATTTCAACTAAACGATGATAATGCAGGACACTCTTTAGGTGCTCCTTGTTCCGGTTGATGTCTTATCTTGTTCAGATAGACGTTCTTATATTATTTTACTCATTTCTTTGTTTCGAATCGCGCCTACTCACTTTCGCAATGAATACATGAAATTCGTATCCGAGCGACGAACAATCGAGAACGTGCTTCATAAAATTTTTCAGAGACGATTTTCGGAGTAACGAGAGAGAAATAAAGGTTCTGTTCCTCGATTACGCTGTCCGGGGGGAGCAGCCGCCTCCTCCCACTCCTCGCGAACAATGCGCATTACAAAAGAAGTATTTCCCGAGGCACGGTGCGCGTCTGCGAGCGCCCTCACGCCGCTTCCGCTTGCGCTATTCAATCGCGATCACGATTCTCCTCTGGAATAATGGACCAAACTCGACACCGAGCCGGGGATACACGCTGCCAAGAGAAAGAGAGATGGATAGGGGTGGCACCGGAAGTCTTGCGTGCCATTTGCCTCGTACGACATACTTATCCGCGTCTTCAAGAATCACCGGCCGGTGAATAAGGGATCTTGAAGCGGCGCGTGCCCGGCCGCCCCCTCCCCCGGATGACGAAGACTATAGTCTGCCCACAAAATGATCCCGGTGTCGTGTTTTCTCTCCGACGAGAAAAGAAACCGGCCCTTTCGAGACGCTGGATCGCGCGAAAACCTTTCAGAACGACGACTTCTGGCTCGATTGTGAGATCAACCCCTACGATCTCGTTTCGATTTTTCGGTCCAAAACGTGCCGCTCAATTCTCTCGGTTCTCCAGATTTTTCATTGAAATTGTTGCATTTGTCTTGTCCTACGAAAGATACATTAACTTTTTATCAAAAAGTTTTTTTGAAAAATGTAATCCGTAGATAGGTTTAAAATATGAGGTATCCCCAGATAGCACAGAGACGTCTAAAAGACGTCTGTCGATGGACATTAAAGTCTTAAAGACGTCTTGAACGTCCTACGAACGTCTTCCAAACGTCTTCTGAACGTCTCTGGAACGTCTTTGTGAAAAAACTGTACGTCTTAAAGACGTCTTTAAGACGTCGCGTGCTATCTGGGATCATTTATTAACGTTATAATGTAAACAAAAATATTTCACATAATATTTTAGAAAAACATCTCTGATCACTGTAACTTTTCGAGGAAGTTTCCTATCGTTTCTTTTTTTTTTTTTTATTGTACAGTTGTAACCTCCGATAAGAGGATATTCTGCAGTCTGCATTACATACATAATATTACAATGATAACATTAAACTAATGTGAAGGTAGCGTAATAGAAACATATCAGTTGTAATCGCTTAATTGGGAATAGACGTGATAATGACATCAGATACACAATCCACAATCTTTCAGGAAGGAACATAAGATCTTACATAGAGTGTTCGTAGGTCTGCGGAGTAGTACACTACACGAGATGGGAAGAAAAAAACCCCCTAATCTCAGGTTATATACAAATTTTAATCTGTGAGTGTCATGTAGAGGACATTGCCATAAGAATTGATCAATATCCTGTGGCTCATGACCACATGAACAGCCAAGGTTATTTACCACATTGATTTTATTCCTATCGATTTAAACAAAGAAACGTGCTCAAAAATTTCATTTTACACAAGCTTTCCCGCTTAAATATTGACCACAAAAGAATAGATTCTGTCCTAGAAGACAAGAATAGTGCGAGTAACTATTGAAATGAACGAACGACTATTTTTTAGGGGTTTCGCGCCTTACGACAGGATATACAGTCAGTCTCATAAGTATTCGTACCCTCTCGTTGCATATGAGAAATTTGCTGATATCAAGTGATACATGTAAGATTCTGCAGTAAGTTTTTTGTTACGAATAAACAGATGCATAAACTATATGTATACAAAATTTTAATAAAATTGAATTATTGATAACAAAATTATATTAATTTCAATCTACATAATACATGATAACAGATCACAAAAGTATTCGTACCATGCTTGACAGAGTTGAGTTTATTTTGCTTATAAGCATTGTCTCACTTTGAAGACGATTCCCAGAGGTCATAGTAGAATAATTGAGCTTCAGTTACTTAGTCTTAGTCAAAACTTTGTCGAAATAACATTGATAGTCGAAAATGAGTCGAAAGAAGGTCGAGACTACTCTAGAAGAGCGTAAAATAATTTTTAAATTATCCAAGAGGGCGAAAGTTACGTTGAGATAGCAAAACTTATTGGCAGAAGCAAATCTACTATCCAATACATAATTAAACGTGTAAAAATCAATAATATTCCCGCGAGCAATTATTAAATCGTGCGGAAAAATTGTGTCCGGCTCGGAAGAGGAAAAGTTGATGGGACGGAGAGCAATAAGCCAATATCGAGACGCGATCGACATCAACGTCGACTGTGCAGGATTGCGGGAAGTTGCAGGAGAGCGACGGGAGTTGGTTCATAATTCTCCTGTTCGGAAGGGGTCGAAGAGAATCGAGGGACGAGTGATTGAGACGCGCCGTAAGACAGGTTGAATCGAAGCTACTCCAATCTCGGTGGGTCTCGGGTAATCGATTCGAGTAGCGAAGGAAGGAAGGAAGGCAGGAAGGAAGGAAGGAAGGAAGGAAAGCCGAGGTTGTTCGGAGGGGCACCGAAATCCCGTTCCGTTCCTAACCGAGCCGGCGAGCGTGTGTTGTTGGCGGATTTGACGTGCTTATCAATGGATCACAAATGTAATAGGCTGCACGCACCCCAAATCGACCACATAACTGATATCTGATAAGGAACCAATAGCCGTGACGGGATTTGCGTGCGACTATTCATGCCTACATCAGACCACCGTGTGGTTCGTGCCGTCGGTAAATCTATTTCGAGAAACACGGGACCGGCGAACTTCGCTCGTGAAACAATATCCAATGGGAATGCGAGATATGTATCACCGTCTGTGAAGTTTATCGCGTCTCGAGCCGCACGCCGAATTTCTTTCTTGCCGCGAAATATTCGCAAAAACCGACAGAAACAGGGCATTCCTTTTTACATAGTATTAAAAGCTGTCTAGAAATGATTTACGTGTCACAAAACTTAGTCCCTCGCAACTTGCTACAGCGAATTCTCGATATATCTCAACAACACGGGTCTTGCCAGCGTCATATATCGTCCAGGAGACATAGCCGTTCTATGTTTACACACCTCGACGTCCGAGGCGCTTCGAACTTGGCGGTCGCTCACCGGGTATACCCCGCGGTAGTGGGGATAATTCCGCGACATCTATCATCCAGGCCTTGGTGACATGTATCGAGTAAACACTGTATTCCCTTTCACGTGGCGTTAAAAATTATTTAGAATTATTTTACGCAGATTATAAATGTGTTAAGATTGAGATTACGGGGTTGTTTTCTTCCCATGTCGTGCAATGTTCTACTCCACAGACCTACAAACAATATATACAGGAACCTATGTTCCTTCCTGAAGGATTGCGGATTGTGTGTATAATGTCATCGCCACGTCCATTGACATTTGAGCGGCTCCAACTGATGTGTATCTATTGTGTTACCTTCGCATTAGTATAAGGCTTATGTTATAATATATTAAGGTTCTAATATTATGTATGTAATACAGAATCCAGAATAACCTCTTATCGGAGGTTACAACTGTACAATAAAAAAAAAATGTGTTAAGACACTGTAGGGTCTACATATTCAAAGAAAGCGTCGAGGCGCTAGGGAACGCAATAATATTTAGAATTCGGGCCAGGTGGAGGGGGGTTGAAGAAGCTCTCGCAGCCCTCGAAAGAAATCGTCGAGGAGCGGCCGTGCAGAATCTCGAGGAGACCGGACGATTATTATCTCAACCGAGCCGATAATAATTCGATTCCGGGCATTGTGCTTCGACGAAAATCTGATTCCCATCGAGAGCCGTCCCGACAAAAACGGCCGCGAGACGCAAAACAGGCCTCTGTGGGGCGCGGGCTGAAAGGGCCCGCGAAGTGACAATGCCGGCGAGCATTGTTTTCCTGACTTTTATCCCGCTGATTATTCCGTCGGGGCCATTATGATCGTCGCCGGCGATCGTCATTATGTTTGACGAGGCCCCGGCGATCTCGAGTTACGCGGCCCATTGTCAGCGGGGCGGCGGCAACGACGCCGAAAATGCGAAATGAACGCGCACAGACGGCGAACCGTAGGCGCCCGCTGTGGCATCGGCCACGTGTGCAGTTTTCGATTTAATTTGCGGGTCCGTTTGTGTGGCTCCTTTCGTCGACGAGCCGGCCAGAGAGCTCCGCTGCAAGCGCAATTAACGCCGGGTAATTGATGTTAATCTTTGTCCACCCAGTTTGCGTCCCCGGGCTCCCAATGAAATTCCTCGAGGGCCGCTGAGAATCGATTAATTGCGTTAAGCACGTCCACCTTTGCAGTTTTGCCGGTTGTGTCTGGGTCTTTCGACGCGGTATGTTTCACCGAGTTTGTTAACACTAGATTTACCGGCTATTTAAGTATATCTATTTCTACCAAGACCAGTCATTCTGACTGGTCTTTAGAAAAAGTGCTTAGTGGTGCTTCCAGTCTTTATTTACCTTTAAAAAATGACAAAAAAGTTGAATAATATTAATTGTAATACAAAATACTGAGCACGGCCAAGACACTCGGACACCCCGAGTATCGAGTTCGCACTTACAGATAGCCAAGTGTCCGGGACCCAAGGAGAACCTTATGTGCGGCCCAAAACCCTGAGTAAATATACAATTTCAACGGCCGCTAGCGTACTGCATCAGAATCATGATTTTCCCGGAATCATATATTCTGTCCCGAAAAAACGTTGCAGTACTTATCAATTGTTGTAGCTGACCCACAATGTCTTTTCATCACATAGAAACATGCACCAGTCATTTTTACTGGTACTGGTATAAGTGTCAATAACAAAAAATATATTTGTTACGAATACATATAAAATAATATAAAGTTCATCAAACTGATTCTTTAGTTATGGCTACAAAAGTCATGATATCATTTCGGAAAGAAAATGTTACATGCAGTAGGAATTTTGAATTGAAATTGCAAAACCAGTCATTTTGACTGCTCTGGTAAATCTAGTGTTAAACAAGCTTGAATTTGCTTGCGAGAGACGCAGAAGTATGCAGATCCAGGTTGCCTTTGGTAGTTAAGGGGTGAACAGCTATAGTGATAGCATGACGTTTTCCGTGTTGTTTTCTTTCTGGCTGTAAACGTTCTTCTTTGCATCACTCCTATTTTATTCTGATACTTGAATGCTTCTATCGAAGGCCGAGAAATATTACAAATATCGGTAACTTAACCTCAAAATGCTGCCACTTTGTAATCTATCAAGATTTTTAATTTCGTTTCGTTCGGACCTTAACTGTATTCGTGCTGGTTAATAAAATACTTCATTTTTTATTACCGATCAGTAGAAAGACCGGAGCATGCTGCGTAAAAAAATATATACCTCCCATAATTTTGGTTATTTTTACTTTAAAAAAATCACACATGTGCTTCAAATACAAATAAACATGCGTGCAAAATCCCAGTGCACAGGGTTCGATAGTTTTCTTGCAAAAAATCAGAATACTTCCTTATGCGTTGCTGTTAAGAGTACGCTATTCTCTAAATGTTTAACATGGAGACACGAAGCTACGCATTTGAAGTAAGAAATAGCCTGACCGCTAGGCTCATTGAAACATGTATAAGACCAATCAAAAATATTTTATTTTCAAATTAATCTTGAGGAGGGCTGACTACTAGGCGTTTACCGAAATGAAGCAGATTTGCGGTAGAATCGCGTTGCCATAATGTTGAAGAGGAGGGTTACGGGACGCAGGGTAATGTAATACGTTGAGAATTGCCTCGATCTCGAAACCAGCTTCGGAAAAATGGCGGGCGCGCCGGTTCCCAAGCGAAATATCGCACACGGATCTCGTTAAAAGCAAGGGTGTGTTCCCAGCGGAAGTCACCAGGGATCGGCTCAAGTTAAAGGCAGAGACGAAAAGGACGAATCGGTGATAACGAGGTGTTCCAGCCGGGGTCTCTCGACAGAGGCGACAGAGGCACACGGGGGTGAGGGTTGTAAAACCCCCCGCAGACTGCGCAGCTGTGAACCCCCCGCCAATTCTGCGCTCTCGACTCGGCGATACGTCGAGGCTCTGTACGTGAATTCGAGATGCATCGAGACCCAGCGGGACTCGTTGCCATTTTGGAAAGCCCACAGTATTCGTACGGGTTCGCTGCGTCACGCACGTGGCCACCGATTTCCTTTTTCGCTCGTTTTGCTTTTTTATTTTTTGTGCGAGCCTTGAACGCTTGCTCATACGCAGGGCTCGTTAAACTCGCTTCGTTTCCGCTCCAAACAATACGCTTATCTCTCCAATTGAGTCTCGCAACTTTGTTCGACAATCTTTCAACTTTTATGGTCCGCTCGTTTGAAAATAGAAGAACGATTTTTGGTGTCTTTGTTCTTCGGTCTTTGCTACTTTCATTATTCTTGACCTTTTGTGTGCCTTTATATTCTGAATATCTGTTTTTCACAGAACAAATAACTTGCAAAAAAATCTTTAATAATTCCTAATCACGTTCGCACCAAACGATGCATATGAGTTTTTAGATTCATCACACTTCTGTCTTAAAATAAATGGCGAAAATGTAGGTTCCAAGTAACCTAGCCAATTTCTCTTCAGACATGTCGTAAAAGATATTCTAGGAGTTACTGAAACATATGAATTATTTAAAAAGCGGTTAATCTAAGTGATAAAATCCCCATGGCAAAGTAGAATAATGATAGTAATAATCCCATTTAAGCGAAGTAATTATTTCTTGAAATTATCTCAAACTTACCTGGAAGGTGATAAAATGTTTCAGGAGCAAAGAGTAAAACAATTCGCAGATTCTATCAACCTCAAAATCCACTTATCCCATTCCCCTTCAAGAATGTCTATTGATCTCTCCATCCATTTTGGTATAAAAAGAAATATATATATATAAATAACAAGGAGCAAGTTTCCTAGCGAACTGCCTGCATTTCGTTCCGCAAATTCAGCCACAGAAAATCGCATCGGAATGAAACGTAAAACGAGACCGATTAGAAGGCCCGCGAGGGATTTCCTGCGGGGTTTATCAAATCCCCGAATGATTCAATTAATTTCCGCGGCGGGTATCCGTGCTCTCCGCGAGTGTAATTAGCGTAAAGCAATCTGATCGCCGTAACGCACGAAAAGCGAGCGAGCGCGAGCTAGGCGAGACATGTCGTTGAGCATACGGCAGAGAGAACATTGTTCCGAGGTGATGGAGTTAAAGTTCGTGCCGACCGGAAAGTTCCTTAAAATTAAGCCGTTTCCCCCGATCCGGACGATCGTAGAGAGAGAGAGAGAGAGAGAGAGAGAAAGAGAGACAGAGAAAGAGAGAGGGAGAGAGAGAGAGAAAGAAAGAGGGAGAGAGAGAGAAAGAGAGGGGCAAAGTAAACGGGCGCACAACTGAGCGACTTAATTCAGAATACACCGTGCGGAATACTCTCGGTGCCTACACCCCCGCGATTCGTGCGAGGCGACTCGCAATTTATTCCTCTCTCTTTGCCTCTCGGTTCGCCACCATTCTCCAATTAACTTTATACCACCCACCCCGCGAGTCCTCGTAACGCGAAACTTCGAAATCGAGTCATGCTGCGCGTTTAAATCCTTGGAAAAATAAAAGCCCTGGATCGTTTTCATCCACGACCCCGTTTAAATATCAAATTCCGGCGTCCAACCTTTACGCACGGTCCCTTGGAACTGTACGAGTATAATGAATTCGGTTCGGCGGTTAATTCAACGATTTAACGCGTCATAACCCGGATCTTAACGCTACGATATTAAAACGTAACTACAGGAAGTAGAATTTTCTGAATAAAATACAGTCCGCGACAATACGCGGAAAGCATTTCATCGTCTTTCATGCAGAGTGTTATTATTTACTTCTGGGAACATCGTTCCAAGCACTGATTTCGTTAGGATTTCTATGAACTTGAAAGCTACACAAGCTTGACCTCTTGTTGGCCGTGACAAATCTATAAGACAGTTGCTCGCAAACAGTGAAAGCGAAAAGATCGTCAATGAAATATTCTTCTAAAGTGTCAGTAATTGAAGTGAATAATTTAAGTAAAACCTGAAAAATATTAATCAACTTGCAATATTTGTGTTTATATAGAAAATGCCACGAGGAAAAACATTAAATGAAACAGACATTAAAATTATCAATAATTTGAGAAATGAAAATCATTCGGTGGCAAAAATTTCTGAAATTCTTGGAAGAAGCCGTTGTGTAGTTTATAATTGTTTAAAAAATAGTGAAAACTATGGTGAAAAGAATCCAGGAGGCCGTCCAAAGTTGACAACTGCACGAGACATACGGAACGTTTTACGACATGCATCGGACTCTACATTAACGGCACGACAAATTGCGACAGAAACTGGCGTAAAGACAAGTGTCAGTACAGTACAACGAATAATAAAGGCTTCAAATAATTTAAAAAGGCGTAAAATTTTGAAAAGATCGTTGCTAACTAACCGTTGTAAAGAAACCAGTTTAGAGTTTGCAGAACGACGCAAGCATTGGCGTAAGAAATGGAGGAAATTAATTTTTTCTGACGAGAAACGGTTTACTTTAGATGGCTCTGATAATCTAAATTATTATTTTCACGATTTAAGAGAAGAGACATTGACACTGCAAAGGCGACAGATGGGTGGAGGAGAAATAATGATTTGGGCGGCTATAGGATATCATGTAAGAACTGATATTGAATTTATTTCCACAAAAACAAACAAAAACATGCTCAGTCCATAGACAACCAAAAATACATTTTCCAAAAAGACAATGCAGCTGTGCGTTCGGCAAAGATAGTACAGGCCTACTTTAAAAATAAGGAAATAAACGTTTTACCATGGTCAGCGAGATTTCCTGACTATAATAAAATATTTAGTCATATTTAATATTTAATTAAATATCATTGAAAACCTTTGGGGAATACTAGCCAGGGAGGTGTATTCTAAAGGAAACCAGTTCAGTACTGTAGAACAATTGAAAAACTGCGTTGAAATCTTATGGAAGAAAAATACGCAAAAAACGATTCAAAAGTATAAATCTATTCCAAAAAGAATGTTACATGTCAGAAAAAATAATGGTGGCAACACAAAATATCAATAACCGATAAAAATAAGCTGTGCGTGTTAATTCTTTATAAAAACATTATCTGTCTTATAGTTTCGTTGCAGTTAATAAAAGGTAAGCTGGTGTTACATTCAAATTCTTACAAATACTAACGGAAACACTGCGTTAAACGACGTCTTCAGAAGTAACTAATAACTAGACAGCGGATCTTTATGCATTTATGGCTTCTCGAAATGTTCAAAAAATGCTATAATATAAAATTCGAGAGAATTTAACACGATTTTTATTTGCTTTGGATCTACAAAGGCTGTCCCCATTAAAAATAGGATTTTATTTCATTCCACTTTCTTAAAATGTTTCTATAAAAATTGGAAATTGCATAAACATCCGATGTCTACTAATAACACTCTATGAAAGACGATGAAGTTCTTTCATATAACATTTAATTATTTCGTTTCAAATGATGTCTTCTAGTATTGTCGCGGACTGTACGATTGCGCATGGAAAAATTAGTCGCACACGTTGCACTGACACATTTCAAACCGAATTTGAGCAAAGAGTGAACACCAAATGGGAGTACTGTTTTTCCCAGCACCACTCCTTCGCAGTCACGTGACCGTGCACGACGTCTGTAAGTCGAAATCCGACAAAAATTTCGCTGAGAAAGCCGTGGAGGACGATTAATCCGGCTAATTTCGAATCGGCTTACCGACGAGAAGCGGTCGTTGGGTGAACGGGACAGGAAGAGGGCGGGTTTGTGGCCGAGTTATGGGACACAGGACAACCGAGGGGGTGTGCATTGTGCCTGCTGTCATCCTCAGTCGAGCTTTCGTTACCCCAAATGCTAATTATACGTCAACCGTTCACGCGCCGTATCACGAAGGGCCGCGAATGTCAGAGATGGAACAATGAGGGAGGTGAGTCTAATGGTCTCCTTCCATGCGGAAGACGTTCACCGGACCTCGAGGTGTCCTCGGGAAAAAATTATGGGGTGTCCGGCTGCCTTTGCGATGGCTCTACGAACCCCGCTAACATCATTCGGAAGTCGATCTAGATCCTTGTAATTGAGAGTGTCGACTGGCAGGCTGCATCTTTTGACTCATTACGACGATAAATTTCGCTTCAGTTCAAAGCTTGAAGTCTCTACTTTCGCGTACATGCAATCATTTTTTCCTTAGATTTCTCTGCGAGACTGTGGAAAACTAAGGACACGCCCCTTTTCGGAAACAATACAAATTGAAACGTTTCTGGCAACTTATTATAAAACTTTTTCGGGGAATGGATGAAGTATAGATTTGAAGATGAGGAACGATGTTTCTAGTCGTTTTTACTGAGCTTTCAATGACAAGCAATGATCCGGAAGAAGTTGTCTTAACACGTTGACTGCCATGTCACCCATATATGGGTGACAGAATTATTTGTTCAGTCTTTAAAATGAATTTTTACGTTAATATATTCCTTTTACCAAATTTGATTAGGATCTGTAAAATGCAAGAAAGCTGAAGAACTACACAATATCATACATTTAATTTTTTTCAATTTCTATGTTATTAAATAACTTACTTTGATTTCATGGAATTTTTTAGCTTTCTTGTTTGGCGATCAAAGTGTTAATGGATCAGGAAAAATTTGTCGAGCAGGAAATAGTTTGTTCAGGCTTTTCAGGGGGTTGAAGAGAAATATTGGACTTTGATTCGAAAAGACCGGGGTCTTAGATCGTCCGGCGGAGAGCTGCAACTCTGTTTCTTTTCGGAGGAAACGGCCGGTGACACATTTCGACGGTATCACTTCGCCCCGCGGAGCGATCGTAATAAAGTTAAGCTGCAGAATTCGTTCGGGCCGGCTTATTTTCTTATCGCCACTTAAGGGCAAAGAGCGATAGGCGTCTGACCTCATGAGCAGGTATATTCGCAGAAGGAGTCGGTGATTGATGCACACGGTACACGCGAAACCCCTATCCGCCCACTCAGGGCTCTAGCTTTCTAACCCCACCCGATCCGGAATGTTCATATTGGGGAGTCACTGATTCGAATTATCGTTGCTTACCGTTTCGGGGTTAACCAGTGCTATCTTGATGAGCGTGTCAACCTGTACCTACAACGTTGCAACGAGGCCCAACCACATTGATCCCGCCCTTGGCTAATCGAGGAAACGTTTCTCACCCTGCAACGATACGCCGGCATTTTTACAGGATGTCTTAGGGCTATCGCGATACTCGAAGGGGAGATAGTACGGGGTTGAACTAGCCACAACAATATCTGTTATCGATCCCCGTTCGAGGAAGGCCGGCTTACAATTTAAACCCGGCTGCAATTTATTCTGATATGCAGATTGCACTCTTCGCGGCCTGCCTTTTGTTTTTAGGTGGCAGGCGTTTTGTTAGAGCTGTCGCCAGAGTGCTACATTTCTTTTACAAATGGTGATTTTCTATAGAAACATTCCCTCTTTCTAGCTCTCTGATATTTTTATATAAACGCTTTGCTTGTGTGTTGTTCCGTTTCGAGACGCGATCGGACATCTGCTACTCCGCGCGGCAATCGTTTTATATTTTTTTTTACAACTCGTACCGTAATCTCGAAATTACCTCGGCAAGAGTCTCGAAGGTCGACCGTTGTTAACTTTACGACCATAAAACAGGCTGGCCTTCGCGCTATTGTCATCCTCAAGGCCCGTGAGCGTCCGAGACACGCGTTCGCACCCCCTTAGGCCATCTGGTTCAGACCAAACGCGTGTTCCGCTATTTTAGAAATCTGCAATTTCTAAAGGGTACCGTGCGCGAGGTACTCGGGAGTCCCGGATCCAAGGGCCCATAAAATTGCACTACCACGTGCAGGCTACTTGGGCCTCTTCGTCGCGCTGTACCGGGGTCCGGTTGCTCGAAAATTTTCCGAAATTTCCACGATTGATCTGGGGGTAAGGACTTTCACCTCCATCGTGGAGGACTATCCGGAAGATCCTCCTCCCTCAATTTAATCAGCGATGACTCTCTTGAAAATTCGAGCTCATCCCTTCGAAGAGTTTGACACTAACAAGGTGACTAGAGATGGATCCCGGAGCAGAAGTCAGTTCTCATCAGAAGCTCGTACAATATGTACGTATATAGTAGTCGTTCGTAGACAACATTCGTAGTATCATCCGAAAGACTTTTTCTCGATTTCTGTCGAGATCCGCGCGCCATACTCGACCGTCGCATCGCAAACCACTTGTAACTATTGAAGTGGTATAATGACTTGTATGTGATACTTCGATAACAACCCCTATCGTTCCCAACCCTCAAAAATGTTTCCAAATTAAAAAAAAAATACTTTCTTACTAGTCACTGAATAATTTAGCTTCTGCAAGTATGTCATGTTAAATGCAGCGCTGGAAGTGCTGAAAAAATATTACAGAATACGTGGGAACACTTGAGAAAGTCTTCATGGTTTCCAAACGTCGCCAATGTTGACCATAGTCGAAAAATCAGACAACTGGGAAGAGAGATAATGTCTAGACTCGATGATTCCTTTGATGACAAGAAGGAGGTAGAGAAAACGAAAGGTCGATCGTTAGCGGATAGGAAAGAGGAGTAATTAATGGGTCGACAACGAGGCGGGTAAATTTGCAAAGCCATTTCAAGTTCCTTCGAGCTCCTTCAAGTTTCTTTGGCCGCCGCCCGTCTCATCGTCGCCTAACAGTTTACCGGCGTCGATTGGATTCTTCGGACCATTTGTAACCGCATCGGTAAACTTTGTACATTTAACGGCGAGCTCACCTGCCGCGACGGGGGTTGTTCGAGTGGGTCACGGGACCCGGGTTGCGTTTCACCCTTTTGTATCGATCACACGAGCTTCTGCCACTCCTGAAAATCCGAAACCGAACGACAAGACAAAAATGCAACCTGAAACAAAAATTTGCTGAAAAATGCCTCAAAAATCTCTCCAAAAGAACGACAGAGAGAGAGAGAGAGAGAGAGAGAGAGAGAGAGAGAGAGAGAGAGGAGAAAGAAATCCTGGGACCAATTCCAGGAAACAAAATGGTCCCGAAGTGGTCGTCGGCCATGCCCCAGCCGAGATTGGAGCAAATTGGCGGAATTGTCGGCGGCCACAAGGAGCGATACTGATTACCTCGGCCGCTCGTTAAGCACTGTAACAATACTAGCCCCCACCATGTCGCCAAAGCCCATCCCCTCCCGTGTCAGTTCCGAGAGGGTGATAGAGCGAGCGCCCAATCGCTCGTCGTCCGTTCCCACCACCGACTCTCCTCTCTTTTCTCTCTAGACCGCTACGTGGCAGCGAGGCGCGTTGATAAGGGAGAGGGGGGGTGACTGAGAGAGAGAGAGAGAGAGAGAGAGAGAGAGAGCAAGCGATCGAGCGACTTTTCCCACTCTAGAGGGACCATAGAGAGGGAGAGAACACGAGAGGTAGAGAGGGAAGTCAGAGTGACAGCAAAGAGCGCACAGGAAGGGAGGATCGGAAACAGAGAAAGAAAGAGACGTTTCACTGGCGAAAGGGAGGAAAAACGTGGAGGGGAAACGGGGGTTGAAAGTATCTCGCAAAGGGCGAGAAGGGGAGGGGGTGGAAAAGACAAGCAGAGGTTGGTAGCGGGAAAATAAAGTGCGAGAGGGAAAAGTGCAAACGCGAGACGGGAGAGAGCTGTCCATTAAGACGGGGAATAAGGGGGAGGCTATGAGAAAGACGTTGAAAAGGGACCGGTGAAGAAAGACACTCGGCTGAAGGCCTGGCGACGGGGGTGGAAATCGAAATGACGAAACGAGGGGCAGAGAGAGAGAGAGAGAGAGAGAGAGAAAAAGAGAGAGAGATAAAGAGAGATAGAAAGAGAAGAGGGGAGAGGGGGTAGGAGTGGGTGGGTGGGACTCGAACTCTTGCGTTTCAGGTCGACACTCGAAGGCGCATAATCATCCTGTCCTTTTGTCGTTTATCGTCGACAGTTGCGCTGTTCCATGGCGATCAAGCCGACGGCGTCTACGGCTTTTCTATAGGTCATAGGGGCGTTTCGGGGGTGCGCGAGGAGATCGTTTCCCTTCTCGAGTCTCGCTTCTCACACCGGGGTTGCTTTTCCGCTCCTTGTTCCCTGGTTATTAGGGCTGCCTTTGGCTGCGGGACAATCGACAGGCACCCGGTTATGGGCGGGGCTTCTGGCAGGACCACTGCCGTCATAATTCCACCCTGACGAGGGGTTCCGCGCTCACTGCGGATCGGGAACCGAGCATTTTCACCATAAATCGACACCATGTCCCTCCGAAGGTGAGACTTTCCCCGTTTCCACCATAGCGTCTCGTATACTTGGTTTCCATCGTCTTTTCTACATTCAACGACAATTTTATTCTTGCCCAAAACAACTCTTATTGGTTTTTCTGTTTATTTTTTGTTTATCAAAACTTCATCCCCATATTTTTCACAAACCACCGTTAGCCCTTTGCACTACAATTTATTCGAAGGTTACAATAAACTAAAACTTCTTTGTCGTTCAGAATCTCTCGGAAGAAACACGAATACGCTATTTTCCACTCGTTAAAATAATTCAAAGGGAAAATACAATATTATTTAATGTTTGTTTCCCATAATTGATTCAATAATATACATATACTTAGTAGATCCTGTTCGAAATCTTCATTACGAGCCGGACTCCATGTTACAGTATAAGGGGTTAATACTCTGACAGTCTCTCCAACCCCCGCGAAATTTGTACTAATACAGAACTGATATTTTTCACGACTTACTCTCAATAACAATAGAAATGGATTCTATTTACGTTTTGGCACAAAAATGAATGTGTAATTTCAAGGGGTGATTGTAGTGTTTGATGATTCGTTGAAAGGGCTTCCCCGATCGATTTTTGTGTCATCGTGGAGCAGTCTCGGGAACCATGAACCAGAAACGAGTATCCGAGGCCAGCAGGAACGTCCTATCCAATTCCAGCCGTCATTCCAAGTCCAAACATAACGCCATTCTACAGGGCAAACATTTCTACTTTTCGACGGTGCAAACCTTCTGTCATACCTCGGGGAAGCTTGCTCTTCAACTGTGCTGACCATTTCGCGACTCATTCAACCCCCGCCATTCATCCCCCTTTTCCATGTTGCACATGCTTAATGGCTACCTGTATATTCATGCCGTTTTGCGCGCGAATCAACATTCAAATTGCGTGCGCATACGTAATTAGATTGAACAGTGGCCCCGAGGTCAAGATCATCCGTCGCAACAACGGGCTGCTGGGTAATTTATCATTCTTCGTCGACGATGACGGACGGGCTTAACTACCGTCGAATGGCTCGTCTCGAAACCGTTCTGCATGCTCGAACTACTGCAAAGAGGAACCCGGACAGTCTTTATTTTAAACAAAAATAATAGCACATAATGCTCATTCGATTTGAACGTAATTCATTTTAAATTACAGTTACATTCATTTTTTCCCGCGTTCTTTTAATTTCAGAGGATATGTGTGTTAAAATCATAAACGTATTGCTTAGTCCTTATTTATTTTATCTCAACTCGTTTTAATACCCTCTCTCAATTTTCTTTTTTACTTTTCGATTTTGAGGAATGTGTACTTTGTGGTTTGGATAATCCTTAAGTGAACTTCTAAACACAACTGCAACTCAATTTCACATTTATGCTGAGGATTATTTAATTTAAAATAATACATATTTTTGTTTGAAGATTTCCATATTTCCGTTTACAAATTTCATTAAAATGACTGTTTAATTAATTATTAACCAAGTTGTTGCTCTTTTAAAATTCAATTTAGAAATTCATTCAACCCTGAAAAAGTGTTTTGTTTTGTCATATCTTCAATCCAAAAAGATTTAAATTCAAAAAGAGTTAAATAAAGAGTTCAATTTAATAAAATTACTTTCAATTGGCATCGTCGTTTCCACGAATGCTCAGTCATTATTAATAATAAAACGACCAGCTACAGTTAACCCTTAACGCTATTATTCTGACATTAAGTTGTTTATTCTAAGAAATTAAACTCTAACGCAGAGATAATCAATTTTCTGAATGGAAAATAAGTTCGAATGAGCTATCTGTAAGCGCCGTCGGCCGGCCAAAGGATCCAAGATGGCGGTCGTTTAGGCTCGTCCAGGAGATGAAGTGCGAAGTAGAGCATTCCCTCGTCGATGTTCGACGTTTGCCAGCCCCCATCGTTCGACGCGACCCGTCCTCTTTTTCTATGTCAACACGAGGGCCAATTGAGTGGATATAATAGCCGGTACCACATGTTTCACTCGGATTCGCCGACATGTGGGTACCGTTCCCGTGTGTATGCGCTGGCTCTCCCACTAAAACATTAACAGAGTTCTGCGAAGGGAGGAACGCGCAGCGCACTAACGACGGTCCTCGAAGTCATCAAACTGATCGCTATGATTTGGGTACTCCCCTATATTATACCGCCGCTAAAGCTTCGTGTACGCTTCGACAGTGCCAGGAATTCAATCATCGTCTGCAAAGACTATTTTCCCAAGCCTCTGAAACTATGTTTCTTAACGCTTCGCCCACCGGATGCCTCTTAAGCCTGCATTAGCAATTAATCGCAGTGAATTAAAAATAATTCTTAAATCTGATTGTTAGACTGCGAATCTTTCGGCAAATTGAAACATGTTTGCACTGATCGCAAGACACAATAGCCAAATAAAAGTTACCTTCTTCCATTAATCAACCCCTTGCCCTACAATATCGAGTCAGACTCGTGATGAAGATTCTGAACAGAGCCTACTAAACATATATATTATTAATTTCCTTTGAATATTTATTATTTCTTTAATTTCCTTTAATTTTAATTAATAATTTAATAATTTCCTTTTATTATTTATTATTTATATTATTTTATTATTATTTCCTTTTATTATTAATTCCAAGGTATACCCAAGGTATACCTTGTTTTTCTATGTAATTCTGAACGATGAAGAATTTCTAATCGTTATAATCACAAAATAAATAGCAGTGCAAGGGGTTAATGAGTCTTTCATACAAGAACAGACTCTAACAGACATGTATGCTATTAATTTCCTTTAAAGCGAAATAAAATTCTATTACGTTGTAGTTGATATGTATCCTTTGGAGAAAATATAGGCATACGATAAATATATATTTTTTTTTCTATGAAATTCTAAACGATGAAGATTCTGAACGATCTAATCATTATAATCACAAAATAAATAGTAGTGCAAAGGGTTAATACACTGGTGTCCAAAAATATTTTTAATATATCCACCAACACCTTAGTTTTAGGGCCTTAGTTTTTTTTGGGAATTTGAAGTCAAAATGTGCACTGTTCATGTACAATGTATCTTTTCAATCTTCAAGTATTTTACAATTAAAGCTTGTTATACTGAAATAGTCAGTTATAAATCTGGACAAGTAATTCCGCGTGCCAATTGTGGAACATGAGGCGCTGAAAGTGTTAAAGACGAGTAAGGCCTTTGCTTTCGACAGTAATTATTCTGCCCGGAACCAGAACTAGATATTCTTTGGAATTGAACGTCAACTGCCGTCGAAAAGATCTCAAAACGCCCGAATTTCTTGACTAGCACGCAAGGGTTAAGGAATTTCCGTTTTTAAATAAAATCGTCGCCATATACGTAGGAGGCAAGCGTGACCAGAATCGTCGGAAATTAGCGTGACCGAGCAGTAAATGGGCGGCGTTAAACAGCGAAGGGAGGGTTCGCGGCCATTCCCGTCGGCGCCCACCCATGGGACCGAGCGCGGTGATCGACCATAAAAACAGACAGTCAGACAGAACAAGCAGGCAGGCAGGCAGACAAGCAGGTAACATTTCAACTAACCTATTTGACGTTTCGATTGCAGGTCTACGATGTAACCGTGCACGACCGGCAGCAGAATGGCGCCCGAGACACATACGAGCCTTCGGACGGAGCGGGTTTCCTCGCCGACGCCATTGAACTTCTCGATCGAGAAGATCATGGAGCCGGACAAGAAGTCTCCCGCGATCCCGTCGGCGTTCAAGAAGTACGTTCCGACGTACATGCAGTGCTATCCGTTCTTCTACTACCAATCCACTTATCCCCTGCTGAACGCGTTCCCGGCGCCGCCGGGAGCGACAGCGATGGTCCCGCAGAACTCTCTTCCTCTGACCGACGTGCAAGAAGCGATATCCAGGGTGAAGCTGACGGCGGACTCACGCGAGATCCAGAGGGTGAAGAAGAGCCCGAGCCCGAAGAACAGCAGCGCCCCGATGAACGGGAGCAGCAAGCAGAAGACGTTCACCTGTAAAGAGTGCGGGAAGGAGTTCAACGCGCAGTACAACCTGAACAGACACATGCCCGTTCACACCGGTGCTCGGCCGTTTCTCTGCAAGGTATGCGGCAAGGCGTTCCGGCAGGCGAGCACGCTCTGCAGGCACAAAATCATCCACACGAAGGACAAGCCGCACAAGTGCAGCACATGCGGCAAGGCGTTCAACAGGAGCTCGACGTTGAACACCCACCGGCGCATACACTCGAACTTCAAGCCTTTCGTCTGCGAGGAGTGCGGCAAGGGGTTCCACCAGAAGGGCAACTACAAGAACCACAAGCTGACGCACGATCCTGTCAAGGAGTTCAAGTGCAACCAGTGCCCGAAAGCGTTCCACCAGGTCTATAATCTCAACTTCCACATGTACACGCACAACGACAAGAAACCGTACTACTGTCAGATTTGCGGGAAAGGATTCTGCAGGAACTTCGACCTGAAGAAGCACATGAGGAAGCTGCACGAGACAGAGCCGCCGGTTCACAGCGGGTTGCCTAGCTCCGCGCAGAGTCACGGTCAGCAAGCGGGATACACGTCGGTGCATCATGGCCCCGGTGGACACTCTTTCGTGCCGCCGTTCCTGCTACCGCATCCTGCCAGCACGTCCAACTATCTCACGCAACCTGATGTTGCGAAGAGGGAGTACCCCATGATCAAAGACGATTCGGTGCCCCCGTACTCCTGGCCCACGCAGCTCCATCGACGGCATAGGACCAACGACGGTGCCATCGAGGGCAAGGACAATTACAGATCCGTCAAGTCCGAGATGGCCAGATAAACCCGCGATCCGGATCAATCGATCGAACCTTCTTTTTACCCCTGAACGCCTGGACTCTGGAGTCATATGTTTTTTCATTTCTGATCTCTCGAACGAGGATTTTCCGTTGTCGTGTTTGCGGATCCTTCTGTCATCGATTAGAACGCAACGTCTCTACCAGATCGCTGGAGTCTTCGACATTTCAGGGACGAGGTTACAATAGAGTTGAATGTGATATTGTCTTCGCATTGCTGAAGATCCGCAAGCGATGTTTTACTGGGCTTCACTGTGAACATCCATGGTCTATGATTTTTTTCGAAAATGTTTAAAATGGACTTCCGACGACCGACGGATGGATCGGATCTCACGTGCGCGTTGAAAACGGTTCTTTTCATATGAATTCATGTTTGAAGGCTGAAGCGATAGGTTTGATCAGTTGTAAGTATTTCTCCAAGAGACTTCGATCGCCAGCTGACCATCGATAGTCTAGAGACAGTCCAGAATATCGGAACGAAGATGAAACTGTCATGAGCGAGTCCTCGAACGATGAGAAAAAATATGGGATGTCTCAGCTAGGGGAGACCACCTAAATGTCTTTTTAAATGATGATAGTGCAAACAGATTCTTGTTGAACGGTGTGAACGGTATTAAAGGTCTGACGTATTTGGCAAGAACATTTTTCTCCCAATTTGGTCTCAACAATCACATATGTCGAGTGCATTGTATAACTAATCAAGAAAACAACCCTCATCAAAGGATTGTGCAAAATGAACTATTTATTTTTCTTCGATGTCATGCTAATCATAATGCTTAATTAAAAATACAATTGTTTGCACCGTCATAATCATTCGAAAGAATATTCAGGTGATCTGCTTTGGTCCAGACAGGCTGCATTTTCCCTCGGACGAAGTATTAAGTCGTTGCAAAATAAAATTGTCTGAATTTTAACAGAAACATTTGGACTGCACACACAGCAGTTTGCTAAATAAATTTGACGAAAGAAATCACGATTGTGAGCAACATAGTCTGTCAATTAATTAAAATTGAATTGTTTCTCGTCAATATGGTGACCACCGCGGCAGCCAACGTGTTAAAATTGACTACAGTAACGTCTCTTGATCAGAATGCTTCCGCAACGTTTTGCATTCGAAAATCGGACATTTCATACGCAACAACCTAACAGAGCTTCGTTCAGCCATGAAACAAAAAGCGTCTCGGCCGTTCGAGCGCCGGGGCAGGATAAAAATTATTGGCGTGGCCAGTGACGCGTCCGGCAACGATGCGGGTTCGTTCTTAATTTCGAAAAACAAGCGAGCCGGTGTCTGGTCGGACAAAAACGAGAGCCAAACAGCGCGGATAATCGAATTAGACGACTCGCCGCGGACAATTCTGGCCGCGACAATGATATTTTAACCGTTCCGATCGGCGCTAGAGCCGCAAAACACCGAACCGAGCAATTGCCGAGCGGCGCATATCCGAGAAGGCAAATAATCGACGGCGGATAGTATCGGCGAAATAAACCGCGGCTGCAGTTCAATCAACAAGGAGAGAGATAGAGAGAGAGAGATAGAGAGAGAGAGAGCGTACGGGGGTGATAGGGGGATGCAGAGGGTGTGTGGGAGGACGATGGCGTTGGCCTGTGTGTGCATATGTGTCGGCTGGATCGTTATATATACTGGAGAACCGGTCCCCGTGATATCGGTTTAATCGTCGCATGAAAGCTCAATCGATCGGTAACCTGCGAGATGATTACTTATCCGTGTAAATATTTGTAAATATTTGTACCTGGCCGCAGAGGCGCGTAACGTATGATCGTCGATGGGGAACGAGAGGAGAGCGTAATATTTCGTCCGGAAGCTGGAGCTGGATCGCGTTTCCGGATGTTTTTCTCGCGGATCAAACGCGAGAGAGAGAAAATATCAAAGAGAGACACGAGCTGGAGAAACTCTAGAGCGACACGTCCAACCGCATATCTATCAGTACTTTAGGCGAAATGTATAAATCGGTGTGATAGTAGCTTTAAGCGACGCGTAGATAGCGAACGAAATGTTGGTCATTATTAGACTGCGGATTTTTAGACGTTCCCTGATTTCGGGAATCTCTCTCGAATTGTTCTCGAAAATCGAAGATCTTGCTGGAAAATCCGAGGAAGTCCTGAAAGCTTGTTTCTCACATCAAGCAACAACGTATAAACATATGAAGGGCCCATTGGAAAAACGGGGAACGCCTATTTTATAAGACGGGAATGTCCCGTTTTGGATTGTGGCCTTTCATATATCAAATTTGCACAATTAACACGTTGACTGCCATGTCACCCATATATGGGTGACGGAATTGTTTGTTCAGGCTTTAAAATGAATTTTTACGTTAATATATTCATTGTACCAAATTTGATTAGGACCTGTAAAATGCAAGAAAGTTGGAGAACTACACAATATCATGCATTTAATTTTTTTCAATTTCTATTTTATCAAATAACTTACTTTGATTTCGTGGAATTTTTTAGCTTTCTTGTTTGGCGATCAAAGTGTTAATAATTCTACCAAAAAGTGGACCTGCTTGGTTTGTGCACCAAGATCAAGTAATATATTTCAAATTCCTTTGACATTTCCGCAGTTCCACGGACCGTGTTCGTCGCCGGAATGCATAAACTCCGCAGTCTAGTCATTCTTATAATTACTACACCATTGTATAATTATCCTAGCAGGTGTCGCTCGAGATCGCGCGGCCACTGATCGCTTCAGCGATGATCACGCGGTCAGTGACCGCATCGGCGACGATCACGCGGTCACTGACCGGATCGACGATGATAACGCGGTCACTAACCAACCGTGGAGCTTCGCGACAGAGCGGAAAGACGTTTTCCCAATTGATATTCTCCATTCGTCGCGTGTTTCGCGTGTTACGTTCTATGCATTTTCATTTACCGCCGGGCAACTGCAACACGGCGGGAAAACGTTCGGCCGGACTAAAATTGCGGCTCTCGCACACTGTTTCGAACACACATACACACTTACACACGTACACAAACAAACACACGAATCGATTCGTATTCCCACAGTTTCTACCGTGCGCGTTAGATAAGCAGCCGAGGCTACGACGGTGAATTAATTAAGCATGATTAACGGCGAAACTACAGAAAACGTTATATATGTAGATAATCGGTTAGAATAGATGTAAATGCATATGTATGTGTTCCCCTGTTGTTAATATGAGTCAAACCAATGCAATAAAACCTTCGATACCAATCACCCGGTGTGTTCTTTCATCCTACACGAAATCGAGGAGTTGAGAAATATTCGCCGCTGCGTGGAGTCATAGATTCTGCCTCGAACTCGGTTTAATCGAGTTTCACGTCTTCCGGGGAGTTTTGATCTACTGGCAGCGTAGATTCGAGATAGGACAGGCGTGACCCAGATCCAAATTTAATGGATCTCTGCACTGCCGGTGGTCTGGTGACGTTTCCAAGCGCAAATGTCGCGGCGAAACTCGGGTACCTTCTACCAAGTCGTTTACTGCGACGCGAACTTCACAAAGAAGAAGTACCATTTTCAAGATAACCAAGAAAAATTGTTCCTTCGAGCAGAATTTTTGGTATAAACAGGTTTATAGTCGACCAGCTTGCAAATTATGCTTTTAACCATCGAAGAAAGGTACCGTTTCCGGGATAATCAAGTAAAATTGGTTTAAAATTGATCAAACAATCTCTTCAACTAAAAGATGCACTCTCCAATTAGTATCATCCTCTGTACGGACTCTCTGTCTACTAGCTCGCAGATTACTTAGATTACGCAGATTCCTCAGAAAGGTACCATTCCCAAGTTTATCATCCCTCTAACCACGACGAATGTGACAAAGTACTGACACACATCCCGGGGCATCAGTGTCCAGAAAATTAGCAGCTAGCATCTTCCGCGCCTCTACCATCGAGCTATGAATAGAAAAGGCTCGAGTTTAATGCACGTAACGAGGGTAGTATCGTCCTAATCTCTGGTTCGATCCCTAATCTCGCAGCCAGAAGCGAAAGAACGGACCCTTAAGCACATCGTGTGCCTTGATCGGATCTCGGTGGGGCAAGGAGCACGGTGTTATCGAGACACGAAGAGGGATAGAGACGGATAGAGAGAGAGAGAGTGAGAGGGGGGTAAGAGAGAGAGAGAGAGAGAGAGAGAGGGACATAACGGTGCGCATCATCTGCCATTAGGCGTGATGCAATCTGTCGCTGGTTCGAAACAGGCGGCGAGACCTCGCCGAGGAGGCGAGAGTATCGATGCCATGGGAGCGAGAGAGGGGCCAAAAGTTAGTCAAAGGTGGAAAAAGGAGACGGATCGATATCGGGTGGGTGGTCGGAGCCATCGAGAGCTGGAAGGTACACCTATCGGTGGGACAAAGAGAAAGAGAGGACGGACGTGATTCTGTCCCGATCCGTGCGGGAGATATCGCGCGCCGGCCTTCTGATGTATCTGCAGAATCTGTCCTCTATCCATTAAATCGGGACTCATCCCGGCAGCCATCGCGGCAGAGTACACGTCCCTTATCAAACGCCGGGTCGTTACTGTGCAATCCTCTGTATACATAAAGCGACCCCGTACGTGTCAACAGAAAAAAAAATTCCGCGTTTCCGGGTCGGCGTGCGAAAATTCTGCTACACCCGTTAATTGCTAGCCCAGTGACTTATGAAAGCGAGCACGATACAATGTACATGCCCGAAAAATTTGGAGCACCCTTTCGACAGTTCGGTTTTTAATCAGCGGGAAACGCGAGTCTTCATACCGCCGATCGCTGTTATCACGGTGGAACATGATTTTTTTCTATTTGTACAGAATTTTATAAAAAAAAAAAATACGCATGGACCCATGTCTGCCTAAACCAATCTGTTTAATTGAATCTGCCACTTGAAAACTAGCGACTCGGTTAACAATTTTTATTGTGGAAGCGATAGTGATTCAGCACAGCACACTTGAGAGTTGGAAATTGTTCGAATCCAAAGGTGAACAGTATTTTCGATACTAACAAGATAAATGTTCTCAGATAATGTCAAATCAATTTTCAATCAATCTTTGTTTTAATCCGACTCTTATTTAGCTGTTCGGTATATAATATTGCTCCGATTTGAATTTCAGTTTGACTTAGAGTTTTGAGAATATTTCAACAGTACAGTCTACCTATTAAAGCGATTGAAAGAATGTTTTAAATACATTATTAAATTCTAAAATTCTAGCAACTTCAAGTACAAATCTCTTGTCGAAATCACTCGCAGTAACTAAACAACTAAATCGCCTGTAACGTTCAGTGCGTTCTTGCACAAAATTTTCCGTGTACACACGATTGTATAGGATCTTCGAAAATTGCTTTTCTGTGATGCCAGCCGCTCGACAATGGTCAAATCGTGGCTCTCAAAGAAGAAACGGCAGGAAGTCTCCTTCACCTTTGAAGAAAGGTGTAAAGTAGTCCTCCCGATCAGCAGGGGTTGTATACAAACAAGTATTTAGCGGCGTTTAATGGGAATTATCCAGCCCGAGGGTGGGTCAATTAGGGGAGGATTATTAACACCTGGAGTCGGCATCACGCTGTTCCTTCAGTCGTGATTTAGCATCGAGCTTCTGTTCGACGCTTGTAGAAAGTTTTCCTCGGCTTGGCCACAAAGTAACCGTCCTTTGCGTCCTTCCCTTGCGATGTGACTCGTTCAACCGCGATTCCGGTTTTTCAATTCGGCCCTCCGACGAAAGAAGCCGTCACGGGATCTGTGGGACCGTGAAATCGTTTGGGGAATCGCAATACCTGCAATCCTTGTGCGGTGTGTTGCGTGCTGCAACGTTTAGCGTTTCCGGGGAAAACGAAATGGTTAAAAATATCAGACGATTTTAAGAATACGATTCTATTAGAATTTGCTACTTACTAAAATCAAGAAGAGAAGAAATAAACGTCGTGAATTTCGTGCAAACCTATACAAAATATTTATTTCTCATAAAGACCCGCATTCTATTAACCCTTAGCACTCGAATGGCAACTGCAAGGCGCCACTAAGAATTTATTATTATTCAAAATATTTTTTACATTATTGAATTTGTTTGTATTTATTAAATGACCAAACACTTCAGTATTGTACGAGTAAATTGCACCATTTTCGTATGTATAACATGAAAAAAGATATATAGAAGGGAAATATTCTAGGTTGGAAGAAATGTTTCGTTTTGGAGTTAAAATAGCTTCGAGTGCGAAGGGTTAATATGCTTGCAACCAAAGGCAAATCCTTCGCCGAGTCTGACAACAGTTTGTCATCTATTAAAAACTTTCTGAAAGTGATCGCAGAAATTATGGAACGATAATATTTACGACAAAAAGGGCGTAAAGCGGTAGCCCAAAGGTGTAAACGTATCCAGCCTGAGCGTTGAGCTTGTCGGAGGATTTCCGTGGCGCGACGGCGGCGTCGAATAAACGATGTTCTGACCTTCTTTTTATTTCGAAGGAACAGAGGCGAACGATGCGGAGCGTTTCTCTCGGCTCTGACTGAAACGCGGCGTAAATCCGGCGACATTTCGCGCGGAAAACGCTTCTTTCCTCGGCGCGGCCCGGGGATCCCGTATACGTCCTGGCGGCGTGTGAATTCACTCGACTGAATTCTTTCATAAATCCTGTAACGAGCCAGGCGTGCAGAGGGCGATCCGCGATACAATGACAATGCTCGGGGTTGTACTTGCCGCTTGTGCACACCGACACAGCCGAGCGAGCGAGTAGAGTAGAAGCGAGGGTGGGAGACAGAGTCGATCTATCGAGGGATGAAGAGGGTAATGAAGAGGTGTTGAACCGTATCCCATAAACCCCTATCGTCCCGAGAACCAAGGGTCTCTTTGCATAATAACTTACAGTTCGCTCATCAGTTACGGGTTTTAACCAATTACGAGGATATTACTAGGGGGTGGGTGGGCGCTTGCTGCATTACCAGGGGGGTGGTTGCTGCTGCTGCCCCGTGTGTGTCTCCCAAAACACAGGACACGAGGGGGCTGAGTCTCATTTATGTACGTTGATATCGTCCGGGGGATTTCGTGCGTTTCGCGCGGTGCGGCGCTTTACGCCCTCACCACCCCCTCCCGTCCGCGCCCTGCGTCGCTCCACCCCCGCAATGTCGGAAATATTTGTTTGTCCCGATCGAATCCGGCTGGTACTTTGTTTCACCGGCTCGTTTGATATCAACCGGGGCGAGGTCTAGGGATATGTACACCGTTCGCGTCCGGGGAATGACTAAATCCTCCATCGTTCCATTCCCGTTTTCCTTTCGAGCGATCACCGTTTGCGTACGATAGCGATCAGAACATTGGTATCATCTTCCTCGTTAAAATATTGTATTATGATACGTAAAAAACAGGTTGCATGTGCGAGACACCGCTGGAAGAGCGAATTGATAATCGCAGTACATTTTATCGTGTAAATCACGAGCATACTTTCATTCAGCTTCCAATCGACGCTTATTATGGAATGGATATAAATGAATTCACTGGATTAATTCGGAACCTCTATTACGTTCGTGCTTTTGTGGCTCTGGGCACTTGTTACGAGGGAAATAAAATTGCTTTCATCGTTTCGAATACAAGCTAGTGATTTTTATGATAAACGCATAAAATCTAATGATGAGAATAGTCTAAGTGGACTCTAGTCTACTGACTAGTCTACTCTAGTGGACGTGTAAAGGACATATGAAGGTCATTCATGTTTTTTTTTAAATGGAATCATATATTTTTTATTGCATCAGCTGATGCTCCTTCATATTCTTTACAAAAAAGTATTAATCTATTTGTGTAAAAAAATCATTAGTTTAGGAGATATTTTAGTTCTAATTTGTTAGGAATTCAATGTGATAATGTAGTAGGAGAGCAAGAATTATCAATGTAAATATTTACATTTTCTGTGTTGATAATTCAGGGACGTTCAGCTGGTTCCCAGCAAGGGAAGAAGCATCGGGAGAAATTCGGAAGGGAAGAAATCGTTGCTTCCGATTCCTGAGCCACATCGGTAGTTATAGTTCGAGTTCGAGGGGTTACGCGCCCCTAATTACGCGGTATCAGGTGTCACCGTAGTCGAAGCTTCTTCCCCCCTCTCTGTAGATCATTGTGCGGCCGGTCGATCGTTATGCACGGTTCGACGCCTACGTGAAACGCGAAGGGGACGCGGCTAGTCGTCCGGATTCATCCCGAGCCGAATCGTTCGTGTGACAGCCGGAGCCTCGGCTCGACTAAACGGAATACTTAGCGCTCCGGGGGCGAGAGAAGAAACGGGGCGAAAGAGAGCTGCTCGACGGTTCGACGGGCGTATATCTATATTCGCGCATCGTCGCCGTTTCCTTTTGTTATCACCCAGGGGGGCGGCGTGATCTCCCCACTCCCCGATGATAACAAAGAGCGAATCCAGAGCCCCGTGTGTCCATTTCACCGATACGCTAAACGGGTCGCGGTGACGTTAACCGGGACCTCTTAATTAAACAACCACCCGGCGAGCGGCTAATTAACCGTCGCTTCCCTGTTAATAACGTAGGAATACCGACCGTGTCTCGGAAACTATCATTCATTTCGGTTTTCTTGAGGATGAAGTCTAATGCTAGGGGATGGATAAATTTTTACAAGGATCCGTATTTACATGTTTGCATGGACCTCCGAAAATGATTTCTCGGAGGTGTTCAGTGAAGTTTTATGAATTCAGGCGAATTTGCGATTACAGGAAAAATCGAGTAGTGGAAACACGAAGCGGTAAAAAGATTACAATCGGAAAATTGATTGACAAACGTTCGTAAATTTTCGTTCCAGACGCAGAAAATCCAGAGAAGAGAATTCGTCACGCGAAAATTCCCAGTAAATCCTGAACGATATACAATTTCGCGTTGACATTTCTAAGTAGAAACCTACGGGCAAAAATTTTCCGTAAATATTTGAACTAATCCGGTAATGGCGATTAGACCGGCGGACCGGGATTAATTTATTAGACGTGGTTGGTAATTCGTATTGAAGAGTGCTCGTGATGGCGAGGCGCGCCGAGTCGAGGGCGTACGACTGATTTTGTTTCATTCTTTATTTTCATATCCGGCGAACGCTCGCTCGAATCCTCTATTCGCGGCGAGAGAGATAGATAGATAGATAGATATATAGATAGAGAGAGAATGAGAGTGAGATGGAGAGTTGGTATGGCTCGTCGGATCCACCCCCTCGGTATTCGAGCTAATGGAAAAATTCCGTCCGCAGTAATCGCGGGGAGATCGTCGGGTAAAAGGCTCGTCTGTCGAGCTAACGAGGAACCGAGCACATTATAATGACGTGCTCTCCTGCTCGCCCCCGAAGCCAGCAACGAGCGAGTTCTCCGTTGGTACCACGGATAATCAAACTTTATTGTGTCATAACGCGGGCGAGGGCAAATTGGATCGCGGCTACGGCGCAGCCAGGTAGCAGAAGTGTCGCGACAGCCGCCATCGCGGAGAAACCTTCAAAGATTGATAGCGGAAACACCGAAGAAAGTGGTCGAGTGCGAATTCTTGCGTGCGAACCGACTAACGAGCGGAGAAGGAAAGGAGGAGATAGAGAGGAACGAAAGAGAGGAAGAGAAAGAGAGAGAGAGAGAGACAGCGTCGACGTTCGGCATTATAATGACGGCCCTCTTCTGAGTCACGGCAGCAAATGTGAAGGGCTCCATTTCCCGCCCCTCCGACACCTCCGCGCCCGATTCTTGCTCACCGAGTGCCATCGATTCGTTCTACCTGCCCTCCTCTCCCACCTCTTTCTACTCCATCTTGCTCGGCCCGGATACCGTGTCTACCGGAACAGCTATCTCCATCATTACGCGTCTACCCCCGGCTCTTCTCGCTGCTAAATCAAAGGGGATGAGGATCGATGGACCCGACGAGAACCGTTCCAACGAGATACCAACGGGATTTCGTCTTCTGCGATGCATACACTTCGCAGCGGGCCTCGGATTAGCGACAAGATCCCGCCACGGATTAGCGACCGCTAGACCTTCGATTATTCCTCCGCAGCGTCTGTAATTATAATTACATTACAGAGACGTTCAGAAGACGTCCGGAAGATGTTCGTAGGACATTCAAGACGTCTTTAAGACGTCTTTAAGACGTCTCTGTGCTATCAGGGTAGATTGACCGGTAAAAATTTCTGATTTTTCTGGGGAGCTGGGAGACTAGGTGAATTTTTTTACGGTGTGTTCGAGCAATTATTGTTTTATTTATTTTTTGTTTTTAAGAATTAAGTAGGAAGTCTAGAATTTTCGTTGTTAATTCTATAGAGCCTTGATTATTCGAACCTCTGATTTTCCTGTTCAATTTATGGGAACATTTAGCAATATTTTTTTTTTTTTCAAAAGGACGAATTGACAGGATATTTTGGAATGCGACCATTATTATACGAGCCTCGCAGAATATTTGTGAATTTGTTTCTTCTCTTCTTCAGCAAAATGGCTGATCTGGAATTTTCATAACACGAGGCCAGCTTGAGCAGCTTGAGCCTCTGCAGTGGCGATGGTTATGAGCATGCAATTTCATTCCAAGAATTATCGCGAAGGTGCTCAGAACTTTTAAAAAATATTCACTCTTATGGAAATTGTACTCTCGCTGAAATTCCCCGTGCACTTTTCACGTTTGCGATGAAAAATTGTTAAAGCTGGCCACGAATTTAACAAAATCAGTCGAAACTCAGCCCCTTCAGAATTCGAAAAATATTCGAGCACGAGGGAAATTCTATCGCGTTTCCGCAGGGCTACCGATCAAAAAGCGGTCCAGAGATGCAGGGGATGGTAGGGGACGGGAAAGAAAAGTGTGGAAATAATTCGCGAGTAGGATTGTTCTGCGAGGGGGTCGATTAATTACAGGCTCGGCACTTGATTCCTCTCGCCTTGGCGGCGTTTTCTCATCCGTCGAGCGGGCGATGTCGGCGCGCTAGGCTATTTCCGGTTCGATGACCTTACCGCGTAGCTTGGTCGTCGGTGGTTGGTCCGCGGCACAGCTCGCAAAGGGGTAGCTGGTTAATTATCCAACGAAAGTGGACGAAAAGAGAGAGGGACCGAGGTCTCGCATTCACCGGGCGATCAGAAGAAGCGCAGCGAAAGCGAGACCGGGGAAAATGTAGAGAGTAGAAAGGTAGGAAGGGTGTGGTGATACGAGTGGAGGGGTCGGGGTGGGGTGGGGGCTTAGGAAGAGAGAGGGAAAGAGAGAGGAGAGAGGAAGATTCGCCTCATAAACACTTGGAGTGTGACAGGATGGTGTCGAGTGCACACATCAAAGCGACGGTGCAAGGGGCGCAATCTCGCGCCAGCTCGTAGCGACTTTGGCTGCTCTCGATGGCTAACGACAAAGTGCGAACAGGACAGACAGAGGAACCGAGCCAGGAACGACAGAGAGGGCCCGATTGTTTGTCGCTTTGTTTGATTTTGTATTCACGGAGATAGCTTTCACTTACGCACCGCGGACCAAGATTAAACAGATTCGAAAATGTCTCCGGCACCCCCGGCGACCTCCTGCCAGGCGCAACCCTCTTCCCAAACGACCGCAGCCAACCCTTCTCGGGGTGCGTGCGTGACTCGCCGCCGACAACTTCGCTGCGATTACGCTTTTCTCACCGGGTAATGCTACTTGACCCATATCCTCGCGTCGGGTTAGATCGCTGCCGAACAACGTTCCACAACAAAGCGAAACTCAAATCGTTCGAACCGGTCTCGATTCAGTGACAATCCACGCAACATGATTTTTTTTTATGATTTCGACGAAAAGCAATCTTTTAACACGTTGCCGCAAATGACGGCTATAGCCGTTCGATCTGAAGAACAGATACTAACGCATACACTTGTTAATTATTGAGTAATACATTGGAAAAAAGGTATATCATGCCAGACAGCATATTAATTGTTCTTTTATGCGTTTTCTCATGCTTTACCGATTCGGAAAAAATGTGTTTCTGAGCATGATCGTCAAATTAAAAGTGTGCGACAACGTGTTAAAAGATGTTCACATTCATCGACTAGTAAGACAACCCTTTTGGCACTTTTGAAAAATTCAAATCGTTCGGAGTAGTCTTGTCAAAGCGACGAAGGGCGACAACGTACTTTCTGCAATTCTTTTGAAAATTTCTGTATTCATCATCGACTAATAATCGAATCCTTATCTTAGGAAAAAAGATTCAAATGGTTTGGAGTTGTTCGAAACAAATTACTCTATTCCAAAAAAAAAAAAAAAAAAATACAAATTCCCAAATCTGTGAGCGTAGCATCTCCGAGCAGGCTTTCTGGAGATCCGTCGGAAGCAGGCGAAAAAATTGTTCACACGAGAGTGCTGGTTCCTTTGAGGGTAATCCCGCGCCGAGCCAGGTCGGTTCATTGAGAATCCTGAATGAGCCGTGGAAGGTAGGTGGAACGCAAACGAGCCGCACTAAACAGATAATCGTTAATCTATTAGATTATTATGGGAATTAGTGAAATGAACCGTGGTCCAATTTATTGGTAATAATCTCGGCTACCGGCTGGCATTGTCGTCACCGGGCGGTTTGTTGTTGCGATTGCCGTCGTCAGTCGGGGTCCTCTGTAATCCTTGGCTGCTCGGCGAAGTCTCTCCATCCTTCGAAGGATGTCGGTTTCCTTTACCGTCAAGTCCGTCAGGGCGTTGCCGATCGTTTTCTCGGTCCATATCCGCCCCCGCGTGTATACACCGACGAGAACCTGGGCCATTGATACCCAGGGGCCATCGAGGATACCTGGTTGCTTTAATTGACGCTGAAACCCGAAGGATTCCCAGTCGACAATACCAAGATTTACTCCTTTACTCCTCGCTAAACCTCTCGTCCGATTTCAAAGGGGTTGCGAGCTTCTTTCACTAAAATACTACGATCCTGGAGGATCCACGCTGTTGCACTTTGCATAACGATCTTCTATTTGAGATCAGGTCGCCTGGACTGTCATAATGCTCCCTGGCAATGCAGATGCACTTTTCTGCCGAATTTTTAGAGGCACACAAAAATCTTCAGCTGAGAGAAAGTATGTTTTATTGTGGATATTCTTGCTCTGATTTATTGGGGTAGTTTAACACTTTGACTGCCAAGCTAGAAACCTCAAAAATTCCATCAAATCAATGTGTTATTTAATGAAATAAGAATTGAAAAAAATTATATGTAAGGTATTGTGCAGTCCTCCAACTTTTTGGCATTTTACAGGTCCTAATCAAATTTGGTACAATAAATATATTACCGTAAAAATTCATTTTAAAACTTGGACAAATAATTCCGTCACCCACATATGGGTGACATGGCAGTCAACGTGTTAAGAATGACCAACTGTTTGTAACATAAGGTGATCCAACAATTTTTCTATCAAATTAAATTCGAATAAGAACATTCCTCTAAAATTCAATTTCAATCCACAAAATGTTTCAATTAGTAAATTCGATGACAAATATAATTTTGTGTATCTTGCTACTTTTTAAGATATTTTTGTTCCAAAGTGAAAGGTGGTCTGTGTTATGTCTGTGTTAGTAAGTTAACCCTCGGAATCCTGCGAGTTCTATGCCGAAGTCGTTACTGACCCACGCCGATATTTCACTACAGTTTTCATTCGATATAAGGCGATGGCTCGGGACCGGCTTTCGCCGTATTTCGGATGAAGAAGAGGAAGAGGGGATAGCGATTTCCATACTTCGGAATAAAAAACGTCATCTTATATCTGCATAAAGTTGTACATACTGACCGGTCGCTCGAGCTTATCCCCATCGCGATAAGAAACAAATAAATATTATATTCGCCGTTGCTGATTCATCTTTCCTCGAAAAATCAAGTGATTTATAAAAGGCACGAGAGAACTGCAAATGTATTTTAAGGGATAGAAAAAACCACGGGACTTATGCTTTCGAAAAAGCAAAATTTCTGGGCGTTATGTAACCCACGGGTCCTGCGGAAGTGACGCAACAGGGTTCAGGAAGCAGGTATCGAGAATGCTTGCATAATCGCGGGGTGAAAAGCAGAAATGGGGCTGAAGAATCCCGGGGATCGTTACCGTTCGAATTTAAAACGAGAGAAAGATAGAGGGCGAGAGAGAGAGAGAGAGAGAGAGAGAGAGAGAGAGAAGGGAGGAAGCATAAAAATAAATCTAAGGGAGAGTCAAACAGAACATATTCATCGGACAGCACGGCGGTGAATCGTTGGTAGTACGGTCCATTGAAGATTTTCAGGATGTTCGCTCGACCTGTAGACAGGTATGAAGCCGGACCAGACACAATGGCGACTGTTGCCGCGTTCCCGTAACATCTCAATGGGGCCCTTATTATCGCCACTGTCGAAACAAGTTTCAGAAACACATTCGTTCGTCATTCATTCGCCGCCTCCGCCAGACCAAACGGGAAAAGGGAACGCTGAAAGGATGAAACGACCGTGGCCCGGCTTGTAAATACGTAATTTCCATGCCGGCGCAATAATTGAATCGTGGCTCACGGGCTGCCGGAACTGCGCCGCCCGCAAAAAGAAACGAAATAACACGATAATGGCCGGGCCACTGCCGGTGCCAATTTTTCTGCCCCCTGTTTTTCGATCTCTAGAGCTTCTCGGACTTCTAATCTCGCTCTCGTCGTTTCCTCTCCCTTGCCCTGATCATTATCCAGCAAAATCGCTAACAAACGCAGTATTGTTGTTTGTAAATTGATTATTAGAATCTTTATGCATTTATAGCAAAAATTAGTGGATCCAACGTAACTCATTAAAATAATAAGAAAAGAAATATAAATAACTTCTACATTTTTTGATACAGGAAGAAACGTTTCAGACAAAAGTTGTTTGGTTTCGAGGGATCTATTATGTCGTTTATATAACTTTTTTCAGGTGATGATGCTTAGGAGATTTGAAGGTCTTAGTTTTTTTTAAACAGAAACCCTTCTCGAGACAATTTCAACGACATAGTCATTCAAGATTATCAGAGTCATTTAAGGGAATACACGGAAAAGGGATGAAAAATATAAATTCACTGTGAATGCTGACGTAGTGGGATACTTTCAGCTTTATTAATGAAATCATGCTGAAAATGTAAACAAAGTGCTTAAATCCAAAATAATCTGCTACAACAAATGCTCAAAATGGTAACCAGCCACAAAAGGGCAGGGTCTGAAGCGTTCGCTCACTGATTGCGTTACGCAGTAAAGTATGTGGTGATCAATAGCAGCATAGGCTCTTTTTTTGCCTCTCTTGTAGCAGATTATATTGGATTTGAGCACTTTGTTTACATTTTTAATCGACACAGTTTGATTTCATTAATGAAGCTGAAAATATCCCATTACGTAAGCATTCACGCTGTGAATTTATATTTTTCATCCATTTTTACGTATATGAAAAAATCTGAATGACTATATCGAAAATATCTCATTACGTAAGCATTCACGCTGTGAATTTATATTTTTCATCCATTTTTACGTATATGAAAAAATCTGAATGACTATATCGTTGAAATTGTCTCGAGAAGGGCTGCCAATCGTAGGAGTTCAAAAATATGTAGTTCTATTAAAAAAAAAAAAAACGAAGTTGACCTTGGAATCTCTTAAGCACCTCCACCTGAAAAGAAGTTATTGTCTGAACAATTTCTTCCTAGATCAAAAACTGTAGAAGTTATTCACTTGGCTTGTCTCGCCCTGTATAGGTGCGCAGCTCCTGTAGCTTACGACAAATTTGCATAAAAATCCGCAGTCTACCGACAACCGATAATCGCAAAATGAGATACCCATGACAGGCTCAGCGTTAAATCAACAGCGCTTATTTTTAAATCGCTCATTTGCACCGCGGCGGTCGCGTTAGATTTATCATATGTTCCGGGTATGCTCTCCAGGTTGAAAAATCACGGTGTAGGTGACGGTAGTGTTTTCAATTAACCATGCAAGCGCTCGCACGGGGCGCCGCGCCGTGCCGTTGAAGAGAAAAGTGGGAGAGGGTTGTTCGATGGCCGTTGTCCAATCGAAATAACAGGTGCTTATTTGCGGGGGATAAATCAATGATACGAAAAACGGTGGAGAGCGCCGGTCTCTTTGTCACCGGGAAGAGTCGGCAATTTTAGGGTCGAATTTAATTTAATAACAGGGAACGGGGTGGGGGTAGGCGTCGGGATTGGGGGTGAAAAACGGCCGGAGGGGGACAGAAATTCACCGGTGGATCGAGAGCCCACACGGCGGAGTGGGGTTTCGAAGCTAGCAAAGACCGTCGATCGGTATTTAATGCCTCCTGCGATTGACAAGTAAGAGTTAACGCGCGGCCCCGTCGCATTTTGGTTAATCCGATGAGCCCCGGGACGCGTTTCGAACGCACGACCGAACAACCACACGAGCCCCGCGAACACTTAAAGAAATTGCGTTTCCGTTCGATACGCGCCCTCTCTATGCGTCACCTGATTTCAACGAGTCGAGAGAACAATACCTTTAAAGAAAGAAGAAGAAGAAGAACAACTACAACAACGAAAAAAAAAAAAAAAAACAGAAAGAAAAATAGCGGCGTTCGGAAAGAATCTGCGGAATGAAACGAGAGGAACAGAGACGAGACGAGGGAATCGAGAACAAAACCATTGGCGGGGACGGTTCAAGAGAGACAGAAAAGAACGAAAGCGACGCCGCGGTGCCGATTGCGGGTGAAACACGGGCAAAAGAACAAAAAGCGGTTTCCGCGGAGGGTGGACCATATTCTTGAAATCAAGCAGTCGTGTGTGTCTCGTGGCGCGCACTCTTTTCCTCCGCGCCGGTTTCTCTGGTTTTGTCTCTGTCTGTCGCACGACGATGTGCGTGACGTGGGTGGACAGGTTAACGCGCGCGAGGGATTTCTGTGTCCCCGTGAAACGCTTAGCGAGATTGCACCCGACAATACAACAATACAACGTGCATGACACGCCCGACGGGGATTTCGTGGGGTTGAAGGGGTGTTGCGCGCCGGCAAAACAGGAGGAGGAAGAGCAGACCGTAGAAACGGGAGGAGGAACGCGCCGGGGACACACGCGGGCTGGATTTCGAGCAGACACTGAAATCTCGCCAATTCTAGAGGGATCGCTCGCCACACCCCTGTTTACTGTGACCGTGTGTCGGTGAGAGGCAGCGATCCAACCCCCGACGATCCCGTCTTCCATGGATCAACGTTTTCAACCCCTTGTTTCGCGGATACCGTCGCGATCTCCTTATTTCAACGCGGTATCGGCTAATCTGCGAACCGAATACTAGGTGCACGCAATTCTGCTTTGAATATAAATTTTGTCGCGGTTGAAAAAGATCAGCAAATTTAATTATAGAGATAAGAAGTTTAACGATTTTCGTTCAGTTCAGTGATTACTTATGTTGTATAGTTTCTTGACACGATCTTCCGATTCATTTTTCTTCTCTCTTGAGAGAATTACTTGTAGAATGCATTTCTTGTTTGAGGGGTGACAAAAATTCTCGAGGGTGGAAAAAGACTGTGTAATGAGACTCGATTCCACTATTAGGATTACGCTAATAATTATTTAATTACTCCGATTTACTCACTACGCTTCGATTTACCATTCCGATAGAGATGAATATTAACACGTTGACTGCCATGTCACCCATATGCGGGTGACGGAATTATTTGTCCAGATTTTAAAATAAATTTTCATGTTAATATATTCATTGTACCAAATTTGGTTAGGAACAGTAAAATGTAAGAAAGTTGGAGGACTACTCAATATCATACATTTAATTTTTCAAATTTCTATTTCATTAAATAACTTGCTTTTATTTTATGGAATTTTTGAGGTTTCTAGTTTGGCAGTCAAAGTGTTGAATATAATTTTGAAGGTCCACTTCCTCGGATGTTCAGAAATCCTCAGAGTCGTCTCTGTGATATATGAAAAGTGAATGTACACGTTTGCACTAATAGGGATATTTTACCAGAAGAATGTAAAATCGTAGTTTTAATTAGTCATAGTTGGCAGAAGGCTACCAAATCGCCGTAAAATAGAATCGAATGCACGCGTGCGTTAACGGGAATGTTTTGATGTAATTTGGTCGTTAGATTTACCCGGAAACGTATGTGGTAGTGGAAAAGCGACGTTTTATTAGTTGGTTACAGTTGACAGAAGGTTTCTAATTTGGTCAACAGGGGGTGAACACTCTGGTCGCGAATCGTGGGGTTCATTAGGGTGTAGGAATCAGGGAGTTTCAAAGGGGACTGCCGGGGGATTTTTGCCGGAATTTATTTTCGAAATTCCCCGTTGTTGTGGAGGAGTCTGTGACAAAGACTAATTGCCGGTGGCGGCGGGCACGTATGAAACGATGCGATGGGTAGGTACCTGTCACCCGCCGGGAGAGAGGATCGCGTTCTATTTATTTTCATAGGGGACTTTTTTTCGAATTCCAAGCGCTCGTGTCACTCAACCGCAGTTTTCTGCACTCTTTAGCAGCGGACAATCGTTCCTGTCACGGCAATACCACCGCGGCGGAATTAATCGAGATTGAAAAAGTTTGATCTCGCTTTGACGTACAACGGGGCACGTTCTTCCGGCGACGTAATATTGAATTTTAATGGCGAAGAAGTGGGTCATCTTTTGCAATCAAAAAAGCCCACGAACCATTTCAAAACAACCGCCAAGAGCTGTTTATCCAAAGAGTTTCCAATCTTATAAAATTCTGAAAAACCTACCCCCTTCCGCAAGAAAATGTTCAAAGTCAGTTCCTCGCTTTGTTAAAGATTCCTAGATTTCTTCTACAGAACCGAATGGATGTATAAAATCTTTGTAGAACGAGGTTCGTAAGATTTTAGAAAACCTACCCCTTCTTATCATAAAATACAAAAATCCAAATAAATTCTTTGCAAGACGAGGTCCGTACAACTTTTAAAATTCTTTTTATATCTATCTAAAATACATTTCATCATACAGAATAGCAAATAGAAAGATCGTCGCAGAAGGAAGACCATAAAATTTCAGGAAACCTGTCCCTTTCTGTTAGAAGACTAGAATCCAAATATATTCTTCGTTGAACTCTTTTAGATATTTTATTATGATACAGATTGATAAATAAAGAGATCGTTGCAGGGTTGCCGCGTGAGATAGGCAACAATAGACGCGGATGTTTTTATGGTTGTCGGATTGGCCATTTGAGCCCCCGCGACGGCACAAAGACACACAAAGATACAAAATCTTTAGTAGAGGCTCAAGAGGCCGTGCACTTGCGCAGTTTCCGAGCATTATAATGCCAGCATTGTGTGCTACTTTATGGGCTAGATACATATGGATGGGCACACGGGGTAACATACTCGAACACGCATATCCCAGCCCCGAAGGGTGAGAGGATGGTCTAGAATACCATTTGGTACACGCGGGACCACTTTTTTTTGTGCCAGCAGCTTGCCACTTTGCTTCGAAATCGGGGCCAACTCATTGTTCGTACGGTTCGTACATCCCCAATGGACGTTCTACGACTGAAACTACATTGGTCATATCAGAGCCCACCCCTTTATCAACCCATAAACAAATTTAAGAACCCTATAATCCCAGTTACAACGTATAACAAGATTCTAAACAGAATACATAAACCTCTGTGAAATTGTTGATCTTCAAAATTCTGATTTTATACAGCGTTTCAAATTATTTATAATTTTACTAGCACAAGATCTATAGAAGTTCTCGATTTCTTATTTTTGATAGCCACAGACTTCTTTACTAAATGTATACATTTTATTTTACATTTTTTACCATCCTTCAGTAGAGAACCATTCTCGTGACACGAGGATTTGTCCTGATGGGGGTTGACAAATAAAGGCAGTGCAATATTATTCATTAGAGACCATGGTGAGAATTATACCATTCTTTTACCATACTCCAGAATTTGTACCACCCCTCAAATAGAAAATTTCTATGTCGTTCAAATTCCTGTGTTGCATAAGGGATGAAATGTCAGAGGTATATTAGACATTGCGAACGTGGTGAGAAATATGCTGTCCTTTTCCAGCCTCAAGAATGTTTTTTCCATTAGATAGACAATTCCTACGTTCAGGAAGAAATTCTGAGAAAGGCGATACGGATCATCAGTAAATTTATCCACATAACAACGACACTGTCCGGTATTAAAAAATTGCGCAAACGACAGAATAGGAGTCCTTCAAAAGACAGATTCACGGAGGCTCGCAGCGGACACAAAAGACATTGAATCTGAATTTTTCCTCGCGATTTTTTCCCGTGAGGGAAGGGGGCACACACACACTATTTAATTCGTGAGGGTTCTACGGGGTTTCCCATTGCGGGCCGAGTAGTCGACGGGCCGCCAATGGCCCGTAAGAACGGTCTATAAATGCTTAAGCCAGGCTTAGTATCCGCCACCGGGGATAAAGGTTATAGGCCGATGATTCGGTGCGGTTCCTGGATACGTGTGCAATAGGTACACGCATACGATACACGTGTACAACTTGGTTGTAGAACACGTTGCCGTGCGGTGTGTACTTCGCTGGAAATTCTCTCTCCCTCGGAAGGGAGAGAATCCCCGCTGGCGGATCTCCTCGATGACGATGACAAGGGCCGACAGCCTTTCCAAACATCCAGTTGTAAACGTCTGGCTCCCGTTTCCCGGCGGAGCAGAAAGGTGACGATCACGATCGTCCCGCTCACGATGGACGCAATTAATCCGATAAGATAATGCTGAGCACAGGTGAGCGTTCCCGTACCTTGTCACTTGTCCCTCTTTGTCCCTTCGTGACGTGCTTCCATTTTTACGGGAGCTGTTAGTCGTCGTTAGACTGCGAATTTTTATGCAAAATAAACATCTATTTTTCGAACCATAATTTCACACTTTAACAGGTTGATTGCCATGTTACCCATATGTAACGGAATTATTTGTCCAAATTTTAAAATGAATTTTTACGCTAATATATTAATTATATCAAATTTTTAAGGGTCTATAAAATGCCAGAAGGTTGAAGGACTACTCAATATCATATAATTTTTTTCAATTTTTATTTCATTAACACTAGAACTACCGAACCAGTCAAAATGACTGGTTCCTAATTTTTTCTTTCACAATTTCTCGAATTTTTTGATTGAGCTTTTTCATTGAAGCACATGTTAGAGTAAAAATGGTATTAGGTTTGAATAGATGTAGTCTTGCCATCATTACAAAACAATATTCATCAGTCGTATTTATTACTCGGTAGTTCTAGTGTTAAATAACTTACATTAATTTGATGGAATTTTTGAGGTTTCTAGCTTAGCAGTCAAAGTGTTAAACTTCCTTGATATTTTCTCATCATTTTATTGAAGCCACCAGTTTTTTTTTATCGAGAGATACAGTGAATTATCGATGTATGTCAACAACACGTGTATTTCTAGCGTCGTGTATCGCCCAGGAGGCATACCCGAGCCGTGTTATGTTTACACTCCTCGGTAGTAGATACATACCTCGCGGTAGTGGGGATATCATCCACGTCTACTATCCAGGCCTTGACGGCGTATACAGAGAAATCACTGTATTGATGAGACAGTTACGCCCCTTATTGTTGTTACTTTGCATGTTTTCAGGGACATTCAAGGACGTTTATAAATTGCAGTAAATTCTTTTTTTAACACGTTCACGACGGGATGTACCACCGGTGGTACAAATACAATGGTCAAAATACGGCCCCGTCGTGAACGTGTTAATATGTGATAATTGGAATATACACTTCGACACTTATCAAATAGCACACAGTTCAAAGTAAAAACATGTTTACAATGATCGATGGGTGTGTCTGCAGCATGCAGCACCTATTACTGCTCGTACAAAATGATTCAAACAATATAGATTAAACAATTCACGCTTGTTTCACTGATAAATAATATTATTAGAAAAATAATTAACAGCCTGTGATAATTAAAATTGTCACATAAACGTAGAAAGGTATCCACCAAAAAAAAAGCAAACGAATTAAACCCAGTCTAGTTAGCAAACAGAAATTGTATGTTTTAATTGCACGGGAATCTGATGATCATTTTGGATCATTGAGACTCCCCTACCTGCATGACGGCGTTATGAACTAGTAGCTGTAATTTAGCATGAGGGGTCAGGATTGCAGGTGCTCGGAATTTTTCTAGGGATCAGCCCGAGTGTTATTACAGGAGATTACAGCAAGCAGCAACGTTCAAGAGTCGATCTGTATGCGAGGATTAAAATGCTTTCGGAGATTACGCAGTTTTTTTTATTCTCGGATCAATTAATGGTGGATTACAAGGAGAGCAGGGCCCTTCGAGATGAAATGCTGTAGGTAATCCTGGCGATTTCGAAGATTTTTTTGTCGAAAGGAGCCGGTTAAGGAGACCTTTTCGAATACTCGAAAGGGCGATCCTGATCTCGGACTAACCGCTTCATCGATTTCACGTTTCAGACGATACTATTTTGCTTTCTGCGGTGTTCAACCCTTTACAGGCTCCATTTCCGTGATACCCTAAAGCAACCGCAACGACAACAACATCAACAACAACAACAACAAGCAGATTTGCGCGGACGGCTGCATTGACGCTGCTTAAAGGACAGGCTTATCTCCCTAATGCTTGTAATACTTTGGCTTCGGTCGGGTATTAAAAGCAAATACACTTACGTCGAACGACCCCATTTCCATGACGGTGCGCGGCACAGTGGCATTTGCGGTATTAGGGCATAAAGGCGATCCTCCTGACCCCGTTTACGTTTTTCGGGACACTTTTGTGAACGCGACACAAATACCGTTTGCCAGGACTCCTCGACTGTGCATGGCCTCGCGGATTTCATCGAGGATCGATGATTTCGCGACGGGATGACGCATGGTGTCAACATTTGACCATTTTCGCGGCAAAAGTTGTAGAAATGCTCGTAGAATCGAAACTGAGCGGTCAAGCGTTTTTTAACACATTGCGTATGGGTCACGAGATATCTCGCTTTTAGCAAATCGAACGTTGCGTACGGGTCACGAGATATCTCGTTTTTATGTTTTTTTCGATTCAATCAGCAACTTAAGCAAATATTATTGTTACGTTACCAGAGTAACGAAGCCTCTCCCACTCCTAAGACAAATGATGAGCGAAATATTTGAAATAATACCAAATACAAATTAGAAATGTACGTATCCGCTTCCTATTGCTCGCCAGGCATGCTTCTGGAGCGTTCGAAAATGTGCGGGCTTTGAGATCGTGTTGAGCGCGCAGTGACCCATATGTTAATTGAAACGTGGTCACAGAATTTTTCTGGTTGCTCGAGATTTTTCACATTGAAATAAATTCAGATGAAACGTGATTCCAATCGACTTTCCGAATTTAATGTACATTTTCAAAAATCTTGAAGTACTAGACAATTTTCATGACTACGTTTCACTTCGCTATCCTATTCCACAACTCTTCAGCGTCAAATTTAAAAAAGTTTCATCACTCTTGTCCAAAGTTCTACGCGTTTGTACAAGACTGACTGAATATCATGCTTGTGCAGTCCAGTTTATGGCATTCGAAGATAGCAATACGAATGTTCAGCCTTCGACACTGGAATATATGTTTCGATAATAAATTAACAAATCGTCTACACTGTGGCATCATTTAAAAAAAAAAAAAATTTAGAACGGCTGTTGGACATTAAAAGACGTAAATCCATCTCACAAACAATTCTTTAATGAATAGCGGTACGGTATTTCTTACAATTTTTCTAATACAATACATTACTGAAAGTGAGGACAGTCAAATCTGTAAATCATGTTAGACGTATTTATTTTAACGATAATACGAGAAGGTACAATGTCTCCGTTACTGGACAACCTAAGAGTGCATGTCCCAGTATCTGAATTACGTTGTCCCATTAACCGAAAACATAACGTGTACGACATTATTTACTTGTTACATCTTCCGATACAATGCTTGGTTTAATTTTATATGAATCTAAAATTTTAAGGTTATGTACAAAATACTGTACATGTACTTACTTCAAGAATACACAGATGCCAGAAATAAACACTATTTATTATAATTTACTACCTAACATAATTAAATCCTGAATATTTTCGCTTGAAATCTCACCTGTGCTACGTGCAGCCATGTGCTCATCGGTCAATTACTGGTACAATACAACGGTCCCCACTGGTACATTGAGAAAATTGTTGTCCCAATACGCAAATCTTATAATTTTGTAGTAAAAAATTTAATTTTCCTGCACGTTCGGATATTTGATTTACATATGTAAATGAAACGGTAACAGACGTCTTTAAGACGTACAGTTTTTTCACAAAGACGTTCAGAAGCCGTTCGGAAGACGTTCGTAGGACATTCAAGACGTCTATAAGACGTCTGAATGTCCATCGACAGACGTCTTTAAGACGTCTTTAAGACGTCTCTGTGCTATCTGGGATATTAAAGTATATATTTATATCATTCTGGTGACATAAAATATCAGATATAATAAAATATTCCCTTAATAAATCAGCGAGATTTCTTAGTAAAAGCTTAAGAAGTTCTTTATTATTTGTTATAAACATGACACATGTTCCAAAACAATAGTTTTCAACTAATAAGTTTTAATTTTATACAATGATTATTTTAATGTATATCAACGAGTGTTTCTACTTTATGCTACTAACTTCTATCTTTAATTAAATAAAATTTGGAGTTTGTCTGGGACATTTACCTCACGTAAATCTTCAGAAGCCTCGAATAATAATCACTTGCTTTGCGAACATTGCAAATTTATTGCTTCGCGACTATGCTCTCGATTGCGAAAAAGTCTGAGGGGTGTGTTGTTTGTCTCCGTTTCGATTGTAGGCACGCGGTTACGTTTAACGCGGACATATGTCAATGTTTGCCCTCCAGCGCCAGGCGTTTCACGCTCATCTGGTTGCCTCGGGCCCTTCTTTTCGTTCAGATGACCACAGATCCGTACCCTCCTAATTCCATCGCGCCGCTTGTCGCGAGACACAGAGACACGACGGTTCTACAGGAACCATTTGCATACCACTCGAAATTCAATTGGAAATTAGACGACGCCGTGCGCGCAGTAAAATGGTGAAACATCGTGCTCGAGCGTAATCTTCGACGCCGAAGAACTTCGTCGTTTGGCACGGCGTCTCGCGTTAACTCCGTTTCCCAACTATTATTTGCACTTGACATTTGTCCTGTCTCCGGTCTCAATTTTCTCCGGCTGGTATATTGTGCCATCTTCGAGTGGGGGCAAAAGCTCTCTCACTCTCTCTCTCTCTCTCTCTTTCTCTGTTCGTCGGTTCGTCAGACTGACGAGAGAGGCATTGTGTGAAATGGTACGTTCGAAGGAGTTACGAGCGGAACTTTCCTGGCAGCAATGGCTGCGATTCCGGGCCGAAAATGGAACTTTTCGACGGAATTCTCCATGCATTTCGACCTCCACAGTGGAATCGATCGAATTATGCACTGGAGCGAACTAATTTCGACGGCACAATCGCCCGGAACTCCAGAGAAAAATTGAGTCATTAAGAAAATTCAGCCGTCAACAAAATTTTGCAGCTAAGAAACAACTTTCTGGAAAATTTTCGTCGGCGAAGTGGAATCGATGGAATTATGCACTGATGCAAATTGATTTTGCTTATAGAATTTCCGGGAACACCAGCGAGAAACTGCTTTGCTAGAAAATTTAACGATCAAAAGAATTCTTCATATGCTAGTCACGTCTTCGTACAAAATGATTGATGAAAATCGAATAAAAATTCGTACCGTCTCATGAGACTTTAATAGCTGTTTATATTCATCGGATATTGTTATCTCTATCCAAGGTGAATCCCAAGATTCGTAGTATCATCGATCTCTTTCGCAATCGCGTGCAGCTGATTTTCCTCATACTTGTTTGTTTGTATGCAGTGCACGTGTCTACTTACACTCACAGCATGATCATTCCGCGTAAAAGTTGTAATCACCAGACTGTAGATTTTGTACATGTACGACAGAAAGTAATGATCGGAAGAATTAAAAAATCGTGACAAATTGCTTACGAAGACCATTCAAAATATAAATAACTTTCTAACTACCGATTCTTGCGATTGACGTAGACAATTTTTATTTCACAGAAATAATTTATTAATATCTCTAGAGGAAAACAGAGTCGACACAGATGGATTACTTCTCAAGGAAATCGATACCAGGAAAACTTCGGGGAAACACGTTCAAGGAAAAGATAAACGCAGCTGATCTTTTAACATCGACGATCAGAGGTTTCTCACGTTACTGATAGCGAATCTTGAAATACCGTTGAGTGTACATGATGTCGTACACGATGTAGAATGAATGTGCATTGTTTAGTCATACGTTGATGGACTTCAGACTGCTTTGTGTGGTGAATTTATGGGTCAAGTTCAAGCGTGGTTCGAAGACATCCGTAGACCTCGAGAAGAGGTGTGAATAGAGCGTTCTCGGTAATGAGGAACCCACTGGCTAAGCAGCCAACCATCCAGCAGCCCATCTATCTAGCCAACCCCGTGTTTCATCCCCCCATATCCATTCTCCATTCGTTCCTATCCCTTGGCGTTCCATCTTCACACCCAACCCTCTGAACCGGCCACTCGTGTGTGTTGCCTCTGCTACTGCGGACCCTCTTCCACGCCTCGGGTTTGTTCGCATCGCAGCCTCCATTTTAACCTCTGTTGGCTGAACGATGGTCTTCGTGCGAGGATAGTGGATGAGTCGAAAACACCCGAAGAAATTCCGATTATCAAAATGAACAATCCTCCGCTCCTTCCTCGAACCGATAACCAGGCAGGGATCGAAGACCATGAGACATTCGAGTAGTACAAATTCGGGGAAATGCAAACAAATTTCACTTTCACGGACCAGAAACACAGTCAAATTTAATTTTTACTGGCTAGTTTCATATTTTCAGTGTAGGCACATAGCTAAATTTAATATTTACAGTGTAGGAGCATCGCTAAATTTAATATTCACAGTCTAGAAACACAGTTAAATTTAATATTCACAGACTAGAAGCACATTTGAATTTAGCGTTTACAGTGTAGGCACATAGCTGAATTTAATATTTAGTGTGTGAACGTAGCTAAATTTAATATTCACAGTGTAGACACATAGCTGAATTTAATATTTACAGTGTGGGAACATAGCTAAATTTAATATTTACAGTGTAGGAGCATGGCTAAATTTAATATTCACAGTCTAGAAACACAGTTAAATTTAATATTCACAGACTAGAAGCACATTTAAATTTAACGTTTACAGTGTAGGCACATAACTGAATTGAATATTTAGAGTGTGTGAACGTAGCTAAATTTAATATTCATAGTGTAGACACATAGCTGAATTTAATATTTACAGTGCAGACACATGGTTAAATTTACTATTTACAGTTTAGAAACACAATCAAATTTAATATTCACATATTTAGAAGTACAATTATTTACGGAATGCTGCAACGTTAATGATGATTAACCATAGAAGTGGAATTCACTTTGGTCCCACTGCGTGGATCTCAGTACAATATTTTTGCTCTCCCCACCATGGAATGGCACTGGCAAGCAATGGGCGGAGTCTGCTCGTGTCTTAGCCAATAGGCAAGCGCAGAATCGTGTGCACAATCGTCTACAGCCCCGTGACAGCCCCGAACAGTGTTCTTGTAGAAGGGTAATACTGTAGTACACTTCTTTCCCATTAAACGATTACAGTGCAGCGAATGAATGAATTTAGAAACCGCTGCTCAGAATTTCTTAATAAATCTCTCCTTACTGTAGCAGCAATTTTAATCGTTAACTAACACACCACCCCTAAAAATGTAATTTCATTGTTTCATTCGGTATTACTGTCTAAACGAATATTCTTAAGCTCTTATTGTTACAGTACAAATTATTTCGCATTCTACTAGCCCTCGTACACCATCCAATAAGTTGACATTTTAAAAAATAAATTGGGCTGCAATTGGCATTTAATTTCGTAAGAGACGTAGCTCTCAGCGTGCTGACAATTTGTGTAAACTGTTGATAGTACAATTATACGCATATAAAAGTTGCAATTAACCCTCTTGCGAGTTCGATATTCACTAGAGTTATCTTTCGATATAAGACGATAGCTCGGAACCGGCTTTCGTCGTATTTCGGATGAAGAAGAAGAAGAGGGGATAGCGAACTTTTTATTTCGAAATGGAAAGCGTCATCTTATATCGGAATAAAATTGTACATATTGACTAGTCCATCGAGCTTATCCCCACCACGACGGGTCACGAATGACTCCGGCATAGAATTTTACTCCGTTAAAGGAATTGCCCTGAACGGTGCACGAGGAAGTACAATAGAAGGAAGTGTCTAAGCTTCGAACAGAAATCAGTATAGTCGAGTAACTCGGGTACAATCACGTCCCGTGAGTCGGATAACATGAAGTGTAGACACCTCCGTTCAGCGAGTGCTATGCACCAGGCTCGGTGTAAACGGAATTACGTCGGGAAAGAAGTTTCCGGCGGTCGTGTTCCTCGATCACGGAACGCTTGTTCCCGCGGGGCTCCGCGTTTACCTTTCTCCAGTAATTTCCATGACACTCGTTAATGCATCCGAGTTCCTCGGAATAAATCGCGACGGTGGCGAGACAAAGAGGAGAAGAGCGAGGAAGAGTAAGAGAGGGAGTGCGAGAGAGAGAGACAGAGAGAAGAGAGGACTGTCGGAGCAAGAAACAGAGAAGCTGAACGGATCCTCGCCCCCGTGGAAGAACAAGGGTGGAGAGAACGAGTTGAGGGAGTGGAAGAGACGAGGGAGGAGTAGCAGAGAAATCCTTTAGTTAGGTCGGAAAAGCGTAGACACGGCTGAAAGTTGAAAGGATTCCCCGGATTAAGACGCGATAACGAGCTTCGCTCGCTCTCGAAAAGCCGCCCTTAAGAGGATCACGAACGACGCCGATTCCGTGATTGGCTGATTATCCGGAGCAAAGTAATACCCGGCGGTTTATTGTTTTCCCGATCTGACACTTCAACCCGGCGGATAAGAGATTCTCCACTTGGTAACACCCTTCGCGAATATAAGAGAGATGAAAGATGCAACGGGAAAGTAACTGCGGGCCGCATAGAGAACGACAAGCAATTAGATAAATTGTCGTGGAAGAGAGATAATCGAATCCTCTTTGAAGCGACGCCACCGTTGCCTCGACGACCGGTACCCGTCGCGTCCACAGGGAAGACGACAGGACAGAAAGAAAAAAAAAAGAATGAGAAAAAAAAGGAAAAGGAAATTGTTCAATTGGCTACGAGTTAAATGTGCTCGACGAGGAATAATGCCGATATTTTTGCTTCAAATGGACAGAGAGAGAGAGAGAGAGAGAGAGAGAGAGAGAGAGAGAGAGAGAGAGAGAGAGAGAGAGTGAGAGAGAAAGAGAGAGAGGAAATGCTCGATTTCGAACGCGGATAGACGTCTGCCGCGTGTGAACCGCTCGAGAAGGACGGCCAATCGAAAGACAATGGACTTCAAACCCCCACCAGTGGAGACCTTCGTATACACACGTCACGTCACCTATTATCGCGATAACAGCTAATCACTCGCGATCCCTTGTTCAGGGGAGCTTGTGACGTCGGTAGAGTGCCCCCTCGATCGCCAAAGAAAAACTCCTTCATCCCTGGAAAATTGATCTTGAAGACGTCAGCGAAGAAATTTTTGACGACGGTCATTGGACTCCCGTTGATCCCGATCCAAAGCACATTCGTTTCTGAACCTCCTAACAATATTTAATACGCTGCGTAGCATCGACTTTGGCCAAACATAAAAATTCGTTCCATTAAGTAGAAGAATCGTTAGGACAAGAAATATATATTATTAAAATATAGAAACATAGAGGAATAGAAATAGAAATAGAAATTCTGCAATCTAAACATTAACAAATGTCTGATTCAAGGTAAGTTCATAGTAAATTCTATAGCACGTTCGAACAATATTTAATACATTTGATACATAGGTATGTGTATAGCTCAAGCATTATTAGATTATGTAAATCTTTACACAAGTTTGTACTTTCATTTCATTTCTACTTTATATCGACCAGCGAAACAGAAAAATTGATTTCATTCAGTGAAAGAATTTCTGCAGTCAATAAAACACTTCCATCTATTTTATAAGATTCCAACGAGCACAAACGCATAAAAATCGTAAATAAAAAAAGGGGGCTGGTTTAAAGAATTAAAAAGGAAGGTAAAAAGTGAAGTAAACCATTCCCAACATAAAACTCACCAAAGTACAACTAGAAGTTGTCGACCGGAAGTCGTGCGAATGAATGACTCCGTGCATCAGTGGATCAGAAAACCGTCGAATCTTTTGGACACCCAGCAACCATGACAGTTTCGCACGAGGAAGACCCTCCTCCCCGGCAAAAACGATACCAGCTCCCCTCCCGATCCGCGGTCTCTGAAACATTAAAGAAAGGAGCGCGGTGGTTGTTAATGCAAAAATGCAAAGGTATACAATATGACGGGATCATTATTTGAAAAGTACAGTTGAGCTTCGGGTGCCCGGGAGTTGTTTGAGTAATAAAGAGCGAAAGGTTCGCAGGGGCTGTGAGGGCCTCGACATCGCAGCCGAGCCTTTGATCAACTTACCGGCGTTTCCCCCCGACTAAACGCGCGCTGATCTCTCCCATGAATATGGAGAATCCGACGGACGAGGTTACACCGACTACGAGACCGGCGTCTCTCTCGTCTAATTGTCGTCTTTTAAGCCGGTTTTAGGCGCGACGGCGACTACGCGCCTTCCTGGATTCCGGATTCCTCGGGGACAACGCACAAAGGGACTCTATTTCAATTAGAAGAACAAAAAAAAAAATCTCGCCTCCACGTCCTCCAATTTGGCAATCCCACGGTTTTTCCATAAACTGCATAATGCAAGCCTTTGTTTCTTTAAAACTGTTCCTTGTCTCGGTATACATCCGACAGAGGCTTGGACTCCGGGCAGAATCGAGAAAATCCATCGTCGTTGTCAAATTTGCAAAATTCATAGCTCCTCTCTGCTCTGAGATCATTTGATTTTAGAGGCCTCTAGAGCAACGAGTAAGTTATTGCACAATGCAAGCCTTTTTTACTGTTTTTTACTTTATTGAAGCTGTTCAGACCCTTAAATGGGTCCATTTCGCTCTACAGTGTGGTGATATTTTTAAACAGATAATTTACAATCTTTGTAGTATAACAGAATACAATTGCAAGCCTTAATATTAGGTTTTGCTGTAAATATATCTATACTTAGGGGTAGTTGGTAGCCCATTTTGCCTAAGGAATCCAAAAGCTTGAGTCTTTCTTCATCTCTGTATAGATCATTCATGGCTACCAACTGCGGGACATTTTCTGTCCACCTTCAGAAAATATTTCTTAGTAAATAAAAATTCTCAGCATCAATTCTAAATAACAGAAACAAAATAAAATTATCAATCTTTCTTTGGTAGTTTGACCCAGACGAATGCTTTCCATTTACTTTCCAACAAATATCCAAACAAATATTCGAATGAAACCTCGAACAGTCTCGCATACGTTAATCAACGTCCCACAAAAAGCTGTACGAAATAAAGCTACGCATAACGAAAGAACGATCCCCGAGTCGTTCGGAATTAGTCCGAAGTAAAAAGACACACAATGAAAGAACGATTCTCGAGTCGTTTAGAATTAGTCTGCCGACCATGCTCGCGCATGCAGATCGTGGAGTCGCGACGTTGCGGGTGGAGGGCTGGTCCTCGTCTCTCCCCGATGGGGTGAGACAGATTGTTATACCTAAACAAATCGGATAGGGGATTGTTTGCAGTGGCATCGTTTTACGCATGAGGCCGCGGCCGTTCTTTATTCCTTTCTCGATTCTCGAGAGCCGATGCCACTTGAACGAGCCGTAGAGTGCAGAGAGCCGGATGCCGAAGGCCGGGGAGAGATAGAATGAGAGAGAGGGAGAGAGAGAGAGAGAGAGAGAGAGAGGAGACGCGAAACGCCTAGGAATAAGAGTGGAGAAAGGAGAGAAAGAGTCGCGAGAGAGAGTCGTCAGTATCCTCTCTCGGTAGGTCGTCGGTCACCCCCGCAGGTTAGCTTTGATCTATGCCGGCCTACCCAGAACTACCCTGAAAAAAAGAGCCCCCGGTGCACGCCCCACTGTTATTTTATCCACTTGGAGGATCCTTCAGAGAGAGAGTCGAAGGTACTCTCGACCGTGCATGCTCTGCCGTCCTCGTAGTCAGTAGTTGGTAGAGGAATCACGCCTGTGCGATTGTTTCTTCGTATTCGGACCCGTGAGCAGCAGCAGGGAACCTAAGAGCAACCCACCCACACTCGCTGAATTATCGCGTTCTTTTTTTCGGTTGCTGTTTATCAAACGAAGTCGCATTGTCTGCGGACTCGTACCCGTTGCCGAGTCACCGGACCAAATACTTACCGGGCAGCGTTTCTGGCAATTCAGATTTCCGGAGATGTAGCTCGGGCAGCAACGATTCGGGGTAAATTATGACAGAGAAAAATGTGGGAGGATGAGCAGACCTGTGTCAGGCTGCACTTCTCACGAGACCTGTCCCACAGGGCAATCCTTGCTCGTGGGCTCTGTATCTTCTAAAAATTTAGCTCTGCAGCTACACTGTTGCGTTTTCATCGAAATTTTTTTCTTTTATTCCAAGCATCCACTAGATCTGGACACGGACGAAGAACGGGGCGTGTAAAATTAATGAACACATAGAAAATCATAGTTCCCAATAACCACGTCCGTTATACCACCAAATTATTATGACCGGCTGTTCAATACTAAAGCTACCGAGCATTAACCCTCCGTGGGCAACCTGGGTCGATTATGTCCAGAACGAAATTCCATTTTTCAACATTTTACCTTCCAACGATTATATACTAAAACAGGGACTTCAATACATATTCCAGATTATTTTTAGATTTTCTTAAAACCTAGTGACAAAAATTAGCTGTCCAAGGAAGGTGCGAAAGGCACGCTTGCCCGCTGAGAGTGAAAAATAACTGGCACGCGTTGCTTTACAAAAATTACAAGATTAAGTTTATGTAGACTTTTGGCTATTTTTACAGTAGTATATGTTCGATTCAAGAAATTTATTCGATCATTTCCTACGTGAGAGAGTTTCTAAATCCAACAATTCTAAACTCAATATATTTAATGTGTAATCCGGGACCATAATTCAACCGACGGTGGTCAGTGTTAAAAATCCAGCGGAACCCTGTCAAACTAATTCGCATTGGGAGGAGCGGGTGGGGGATAGAAATTTTCCAAGAGAAGATGCAAATAAATGGGAACGAGGGTTAGCCAGGCGATTCTTGTCAGCGTTCGAGGGAACCGCGGAGGATCCGAGGCAAACAGGTCGGTCGGATTGCCAGATTAATCATCCGTCGTCGGGGTGTTCGTTTGAACGTGGTGGTTTGACACGTCGTTCGCCGGTGTTCCTCGAAGAAAGGTAGAGCAGAGGTCTTACATGTTCCGGCGATTCTCTAGTGAACCGTGGAACCACACGGTCGACACTCGTGTCGAGGAAACCGACGGATTCAAATGGGATTAAACGCACTTTTCCCAGCCGGTGGCTCTGGTTTTCCCCGTGCACGTTTACACGCAGACTCGCGAAAAGGTCGCGGTGGAAAGCCAGAGTCGTCGGGTGGCAGCGCGCGGCTGTGGCAGCACGCCCGCCATTTAATTACGCCTTGAAAAGGTTGGTCGGTAGGTAGAGAGAGGTCGGGAGGTCTGTAGGTTGATACAGAAAGAGCGGTAAAGGCCGAATGTATACTTACTTCCGTCCTTGCGGACTCTACCCGGGACCACTACGTACCTCCTGGCCCCGCGCGCGCGCTGCTTCGCCCAGTGCAAACATGGATATGAAAGGTTAAGCTTTCGCCCCTTTGGCTAAAGCCTTCCCAGGACTTCGGTCCCCCGGCCGTCTTTCCGTCTGACTGCGAATCCCGGAATGGCTGCGATAAAATTTGCTCTTCTCTCGTGGCCGTGACGTCGACAGAAGGGAAAACGAAACAGAGGAGACGAGGACGGGAACAGAGAGATTACAGCGATCCTGTGGAGCCACACCGCCATCATGCAAATTGAAATTGTTCTCTCTGCACGGCCAGCTCTCTTTCTTTCTTTCTCTCCCTCTTTTTCTCTTTCTTCTATTCTCTCTTTCTCTCTCTCGCTTGCTTTCCGCCCCCGTAAATATGTAAATATCTGTTTGTTCCTGCCGCGATCTCCTTTCCCGTACCAGCTCTCCTCTATTCCTCTGTGTTTATTGTGACGCGCGGCCAAAGTCGCAATTAATTTAGGCCTCGAGTGTCACCTGCCTCTCCCTTTTCTGGTCGCTTCGCGAGTTGCCTCCTTTCCTTCTCCTACACGGCTCTGCCGATTAAATAGAGCCCGTTATTGCTCCTGGGGGCGCTCCCAGCTGGCCCCAGGAGCTGAGGGTAATTAGAAATAAAAAAAGTGAAAGAATTCCTGATCTATCTTCTGTAAACCTTTGTTCTTGCTTTTTGTAACATTATAGCAGGATCCCACAGAAAAATCTTCGCTCGAATTTAATAGAGAGTGTCCTAAGTGGGCGTGGCTGCATTGCTCTTAACTTCAACGGTGTCAGAAACGTTCCCCATAGGTCTTTCTTTGATAATATGTAGTGGACGGTGTCCTGAGTAGACGTGGTTTCGTTGTTCTTGCTTTTTCTATGATTATAGCAGTGCCCCACAGAAAAATCTTGGCTCGAATCTATTAGGGAGTGTCCTAAGTGGGCGTGGCTTCATTGCTCTTGACTTTTGCGCAGACCTGTGCCCCATGGACCAATCTTTTGCAAATATCCAGTGCAACGTGGTAATAATTCATGTTAGCAGTGATATTAATTTCTAGGAAGTCTTGAGTAGGCGTGGCATTGCTCCCGATATCAACGGAGCTAAACCAGTGCCCCACGGGGCAACGATGCCCCTTTTCCCAATAGAAACTCCAAGCAAAATTAATTTTCTTGCGCCCGTTTATAAGATCAAGAATCGCTGGGGCTCCTTTCACGATTCTCTTCCTTTCCACACCGATATATTGAATAAAAGTAGGGAGTTATGTCAATTCATATGAAAGGGTCTATGGTGGATGACACGCAAGGTATGTGATTTTTACGTGTGTTCGAGCGTATAATGGCATATTTTGCGTCACGGATGCATTCCCGGTGCAAGGTAGGCGACGCATTCAATGGGGAAATATGATTTCGATGCACACCAGGCGGAAGATATTCGACATTCGTCGGACCCGGCCCACTTCGAGCGGATCCTTGCATTATGGGATTATCATTACGTGTGCCAAATACCTATTATGGGGCGTAGACGTTTCTGGTATGGCATTCAGGAATCTCGGCTAAGGCGATTACATCCAGGGCTACCTGTGTTCCATGTTCTCTTTTGTGAAGCGTTTCGACGGAATCAGGGGGTCGTTATGGGCCTCGTGGAGACATTCAGACATGAATTATTTCGAAAAATTGCGCAACGTTACGTTCCATTGATCAATAAAATGATATAATATTCCTTAATCAAATATGCTCAAGAATTACCTGTTTGCGATGTATTCCTTATTATCATCTCGATAAATTAATCTAGAAAATAGAAATTCGAAGCTGTAAATACATTTATAATTCTTTGGAATCTAGCTTAAAGGATAGTATAGAAACGGAAGTAGATTTTACCATCGACAAGTCAACCAAGAATTTATTTTGCTGATCTAACAGCAGCTGACGATAATTCCAGCATTTTACCCTGCGATCTTCCACAAGCCAGTGCTGACACCTGGAGGCTGAAACCTGCACAGGTTCGACGGAAATAGGGGTGCAAAACTCCGTCGATAAAACAGTGAACCCAACCCTCGACGCGGCACCACTATCCCTGCCTTAGTATCAAGCGGTAAGATTATTTTAAAAAATTTTTACTAGATTATGCTAAAACTCACCACCAGTAGGTCATCGACATTTTATCGAATTTACCGTGTTCCAATGTAAAAGAACTCTACGTACCACTCTTGAAAATAGGACAGCCTCTGTTTTAGGGGTTGAAACCAATTTGACTGGATAAGTGGAAAACCAGTTTTGCCCGAAGGGTACAAAAAGCCCGCAAAGAAATATTTATGCGTTGTTTAGAGCAGCGTATTGTTCGTTCTGTTATTCCGCCGGAAATTGGCAGTCACGCCGGAAATTGATCGTATATTTGACAGGAAACTGTTACGGACGATTGGCAGGTACGACGTAGCACCTCCATTCCAGAACGGAATGGATGGCATAAACGTAAAACGAAAAGACCGAGGAAACTATGCGGGATAACTGTTCGACGAGCGTAATGGAAAGCTAAAAATGAATTTATAGGAACCGGCCATTCGAAACGTTCATGCGACAGGGATCTATATTAATCCGTTAGCCTCGGAACGACCAGTAAACTCGTCGTCAGTGTCCACTTGTAACCTATCAAACCTGTGTCGGTTACTTGAAGATCATTGCAATTTTCATTGCGTCGTGCAGCAAACGGGACTTCGCGGTAAAAGTATATCGGACTTTTATAACCTGCTCGAACTTATTTCAATTTGCATAGTATCTTCAAAAGTGTCCTTAACCCATTAAACACGCAGATATTTATGGTCGTTCATCTGAAATTTTTCATACTTTCATAAGCAGTCTCTTCTTCGGTTCGAATGCATGCAATTCACCATTCAACCGTTCAGGCTGCAAAATGTGTCCATTGAACAAATTTGTAATTTTAATAAATATTAACGCGGTCCAGTGAAAATGATGGCTGCGATACAATAATTTATACTTTCCTCGAAGAGGATCTCTGACGCTGTTTTTATTAAAAGTGATTCGGCATATTTAGCATTTTCATATTGATTAATACGAATCTCTCGTCGACAGAAGAGTCGATCTTTTTTTTTTTTTTACTTCAGTACATCATCGATCGACGCATCCAACAATCGCATCTCCGGACGAGATAAATCAGATTGCATTCACTGGATGCACTTTGCACACTGCCGTGAACTCAGAAAACAGGTTGAAGTAGCTGCAAGTATTACGTCATCGAACATCTTCCTCTGTGACGTGATACCCGCGAAGCAAAAGCCGACTTCCGCCCTTAGCTGGCGATAAAAATAAATCGCGCGCCCGTAGATGTTAATTATGAGCCTCTGCTTCTAATTAAGAGTTCGTTAAGCCGGGGATAATTAAAATTGATAAACCTCTATATCGCGACTACTTCTGCTAATTAATTTTACTTGCAATCCTCTTTCTCTGGTGGCCGACCCACTTCCCGCCCCGTAATCTGGAAGACGCGAGGATTCTAATCGAATACAGTGAATTCTCGATATATGTCAACAACACGGGTCTTGCCAGCGTCGTATATCGTCCATGAGACATACCTGTGCCGCGTTATGTTTACACTCCTCGGCGTCCGAGGCCTCTCGAGCTTAGTGACCCTTCACAGGGTATAGTCTGCGGTAGTGGGGATAATTCCGTGACGTTTATCATCCAGGCCTTGGCGACATATATAGAGAAATTACTGTATTGTCGTTATCCGGGATGGGCTAGACAGAAACCTGGGGAGAGAGAGAGAGAGAGAGAGAGAGAGAGAAAGTGAGACAGAGATAGAGATAGAGAGAGTGGGAGTGGAAAAAAATGTGGAGGAGACCGATAACGGTTTTATCGATCTCGATTCTGCGGGCGGCACACGATAAACCCGACGGCCGTTTAATCGTGGCCGTGAATCGGACACGTTATCTCGTATACGTGCGCCGAGACACCTGCCGGCGAATCGACGTTGTTGTGGATAAACACCGTGGCCAAATAATTGGCCGAAGGAATCGGTACCCGCAAAACACGATTAATCACTATTATTGGACGCCCCCTGCGAACATCCCGACCGAGATCGACGCCAAATTCCTTCGATTCGAATTCCTTCCGATTATTGCTTGTGACCTGCTGATAAGCGGACCAGAATAAACACGATCGCTCGATAATTAAATGACCTTTTATCTGGTCATTGGGGGGAAAAAATGAATCAATCAAAACGGTCTTTTTATCAGCAGAAAACAGGTCAATAGAATTGGTCCGGCTTATAATTGGGAGTACAAGCGAAGAGGAAGAATTTTTAGAAATGGAGTGGACCAGGTTAGCAGAAGACTTCGTGTTTTGCGAGAACGTTTATTCAACGAATACATTAATAGCAGTGAAAGCAGTAAAAGCTTTTACTGAATTCGAATATTCTGTAGAATTACTTTCAGCTTATTACGATTATTAGGAAATAAATGTCTATGTGTAACTCCGGTAGCTTGAATATAATGCAATTTTTATAACAATACATATCTCCACAAAAGTCCGTAGCCCAGTTATTATCCTTGGTAAAAATATTTTAAAGGAAAACTAGTAGTGGTTACAAGCAAATTGAGAAGAACAGAGGCAAAGGATTTTTAATAAAATAGGGGAACAGATTAATAGAAGTAACCAATGTCCATCTCAGTTATTATCCTTAGAAAAATTACATTGAATAAGAATTTTTAGACAATGAATTTTCAGTGAAATAGAGAAACAAGTTACCAAAAAAATATTTAATAAAATTCAAAGAACAGTGATTTCGCCAATACATCTACTTCATTGTAGAACCATGTTGAATAAGATCAATGCGTAGTCATTAGTCAGGCAAGAAATCGGATTGAAAAGCCCAGCAAGTGGAAAAGGCCGTCACAGTCAGCCCAGAAATTGTTCAGCGACTTAACGAGTCCGCGAATAGGCGAAATTCGTTTATCCTACGTTTTTAGAATGAATGAATCAACCGGAGGTTGAATTTCTCCACAAGTTTCTCCAATTTCTGCTTTAACCAGATTTAGCCACATGCGATCTTCTGTTGTCCCAGTGGAAGAGCTCTCTCTCTCTCTCTCTCTCTCTCTCTCTCTCTCTCTCTCTGCTGCCTCTGGCAAGCAGAGAGCTGACCGTTTTGTCTCCAATGTTGATTCCAATCGGTCCAGTTGATCACAATAGACAACGGTAGCGATCGTTTGGTTCGGCTCTGCCGGTTCAAAGTGTGCAACTCCTTTCCGGTTCTATGAAACATGAAGGAGGGTACCGCTGCTAGAACAAACTTGTCTCCGAGCTTGGAAACACAGTCACTGTCTGCTATTAATGTTATGGTATAGCCGACGCAGACTGATCCGTAAATATTTCTCTCGAGATACCGTTTGCTTGCTAATCCTGGATTATTTTTCTTATCCTCCTGCAACAATCAGCTTTCCTAATATTAGTGGACGAGTGAATGTTTATTTTTATTTGTACAGGATCATGCCGTTGATTTAAATCAGTGGTTCTTAACCTGTTCAGTGATCGGCACCCCCTTGAATCTAACAATAAGTTCTCGCAATCCCTAGAAAAATGTGTTTCTATTTCTTTCTTTAGAAAATTACATTTACCGCAAGATAATTTCTTTATTGAAAAAAACCACCCATTTAGATCAGATTCCTATTGGACACCTCGTTGATCACCGGACTGCGGATTTAGCACGAGGGTGTACAAGTTTATCGAAGGATTTAAGGGAGAACATTTTAATGAAAAAATTTTAAGAAAATAAAAGAAGTTTATTAAAACTGACAAAATAGTGAACTCACTCTCCTCGTGACTGAAGCAATTTTTATGTTGCACAAAGACCCGATGTCCATTAGCAGCTATTTATTTTCTAATCCTCGTGTATTGTTCGGGTCAATTTGACTGGTAAAATTCTTGTTTTTCGTTGCAGTTGCTGTTGCAGGAGTTAAAGTACAAAATAAATGTACGAAGTTAAAGTCTCGCAATGCAATTAGTAAGAAGCTTGTAAACCTTGTAACGAGGTTCGCACACGGAAGAGCATTCCGCAATGTGGCTAACAGTTTCCACGTGAACAGTTAAACGAAAAAAATGGAAGTTCCTCGCGAGCAGACAATGTAGCGACTAGTGTAAAACTTGTCGGATTGTTTGCCCGTTGCAGCCGTGTTGTATCCCCCAAGATTAGTCACCGGACTAACTAGTAACAACTCCAAAACACCTCCGTTTGAGTCATCAACGCCTTCGTTCGTAGCCCAAGGCACGCAAGACAAGAGAGAAGTTGTTGCCACGAGACAGATAGGAGAACCAGTACCATAACATCGTTACATAAAACATTTCATCGCTTTTAATCCCGGTGCTGACCATGCTAGCGCAACCGCACAGCATTTTTCCGCCCGAAACATCTAAATTTTTCACACGCATCGGACACGAAGTCAAAAGCACTGCCGCATTAGCTGTTACACGAGCGTTACAAGCACAACGAACGAAGGTAATACGAGGATTAATGGATTTAATGGCCGAACGTAAAAAGCAATCCCCGGGCAGTGTTTTCGAAAAAATGTTTCGAGCAGAGATTCATTACGGACGTCATTAATATTACGAACGGGGAGAGCGTAAGAGATATTCGCGAGCGCACCGCAAAATGCAGTCTGCCGATCCGCGTTTCACGGATCGGACAGGAATTTCAACAATGACAAACAACGGGCCGCACAAGCCGGACACCGGTCGTCCGCGTTGAATTAATTCATTTGTTCGCCCAATTTTGGCATTCGTTATTTTCGTTTTCAAATGGGCTGAAGGGCCGGCGGTAATCGTGTCCGGTAATTAGTGCAATTAATATAAAATAAATTGCGCTTGTCGCACGGCGTCGCGACGAACCGCCGGATCGCACGCGTGCGCGCGCATCCCGGGAAAGTCTCCGTGCCGGAAAGTTGAATACACCGTGCGAGGCTAATTAAATCGAAATAAATTGCTCGTTAAATAGTAGCGATCGGTTAATTCGCGATTACCGAAGAGCCGGCCGTAGAAACGTTTATTAATCTCGTTTAAAGGGCTTCCCACGGACTTTTCATAGAATTCTATCGGCCGGCCTCCTCCCAAATCGAATCTAAATTCAATAATCTGATTTCGCGGAATTGCATCGTATTTGCATGGGAAATATCGACGGGCTGACGCGCGGAGGCGCACCTGACGCGCGAGGCGGACAAACTTTTCGTCGCAGCCTCCACGGTACAGTATTTATTTCCATGCCCTCTCGGTCGATTCCACGGCAATCTCAGGAATCCATTCTTCCGTTAATCCCCATCAACTTCTCAAAACCAGCCGCCAGAATCTCCATTCCGGCTTGTCGAACCTGTCGAACCGTGCCGCACACGAGCGCAGTCCAACTTCCTCCCTCTTCCTCTCTGTCTCTCTCTCTCTCTCTCTCTCCCTCTCTCTCTCTCTCTCTCTCTCTCGGGCGCACGCTTCGTATGCCATGACGGCACGGACGTCACGAAATTTCCGTTTGCTTGTTAAATAATTCCCAAATATTTATGCGAAAGCGCGGAGCCGGCATTGTGTGCCGCGTAAACACCGCCGCCCCGACTCCATTTTGCGATTGATATGTAATGCACCGTGATGCAGTCCCACATCCTCACTAATGAATTGTTCAATTTTCATAATGTTTCTATTTGCACGCCTGTTACCGCGATGTAGTCCGATCGAAACGCGATTGTGATCGCTGATAATAATACCGTCGAGGCCTCTACGATCTACAGCAGAGCCGGGCAACCTCTTCCCCACCGTCGCTGCGCGACCCCCACCATTATTTTGCCGGCTCTCCCACTTTTCAGCACCACTCCTAGTTTGACTTTATTTCCAGAACCGTGGAACTGGGTCCCGCGGGCCGCACGCTAGTTCTTTCATAGGATACCAACAGTGTCGCCAGATGAGGGGAGGGAGCACGAACCGAGGGGAAAGAGTTATCCTCTCTCCGCCAGTACCGGGGTTACGTACGACAGAGACGGAACGCGTCACGTGATCGGGTCGCGACGGAAGCGTGGGGAATAGCGCGGTAGAAAGGGAAATTAGAGTGGGGGAACAAGTCTTAAACTGGCGACACTGGATACCAGTAGCAGACCCTGGTAGACATTGCGAACAGGGGAAAGAAACAGTGCCCATGAGCCGCCAGTTGCCCATTATGATGCAGGTTAGGGTTCGCACAAATATCTGACTTTTAAATTCTACCAGTCGTAATTGATTTTTTAAATTACTGATTCATACGCAGTGCACTGTGAAGTAGTGCCACGTACTCATTAACGAACAGCTCAATTTTCGTAATGTTTCTATTTACTGTTCTCGTAGGAAATCAGTAATGATAAGAAAGGACTAATCACCGTAGCTGTGAAAGAATAAGTTAAGGGATAAAAGTTGTTCAATCTACTTAGCGTATAAAGGACTACGGAAACATGAAAAAATAAAATATGTGTCAGTACAAATAAGTGAAAGAGAATAAAATGTCTGAAAATCGTACAATGTTTATTTTACATGACATGCACGAAACTACAAAATACAATAAAACGTACTCTGTACAAAACGAAACAAAAGCCCACATGAAATGTCATTCAGTGTTTTTACTTGGGAAATAAAATCATTTTTTTAATATCATTTCTAAAATCATAAAGCAGCGACTGAATCGGTCAGACCTCCTGCAGACACATAAAGTAACATTTCAGATTGACGACTGCACGCGTTTGAGGATTTTTATGTGAAACATTAGCTTCGCTCACGAAGATTAATTTTACTGTGCTTGTACTCGAGGCGATTTCAAATTTTCCTTTTGAAACATCAAACACAATTTTTTAAATACTTTACTGCATCGTAGAGATTTAATATAAAATTAATATGGATAATACCAGGCTCGAATTATACTATTGACTAAAGTGTTTAATAATCAATCAGCGAACAATGTATAGAATTCAAACGGATCAGGGATAGTTTCAAAAGAAAATCAATAAAGCAATGAAGAATCCTAAAGCGATTAAGATGATTAAATATAATATTTATCGTATGCATAAGCACACGTTGCCTATAAACTATGTAGAACGCATACGCAGAATAACTAGGTAAATAGCACCGAAATGTACATGAGTGCATGTTGTTGCTAACATAATGTTAACAAGCTGGCACAGGTTACATAATATCGATTAAATATCGACTAAAAGGCTTCGATTGAATAACAACGCTCCATAAAACGCTGAATGTCGTCCATTCACGCCATAATTATTCTCGTTACCTTACACGGTAGTGAATTATTTATAGTTTGAGGGTATAAATATTTTTCTCTCTATTTTTTCCTGTACACTGTCAATGACTATTACTAGACTAGACTATAACTAAGCTTGACTATTACTAGACTTCCTTCCCGTTACGCATTATTAACGTCAGAAATCTTGTGAAATGGCAAAGAACCCTAAAAATAAAAAAAAAAAAAAAATAGAAAGCCTCTAATCAGTCAAAGAAATGTCTCTCTTCTTTATATCGGAAAAAGCCTTTCAATCAAAGAAATTTTTCTTTATTTTTACTATTCACAAAACACAGAATTCTTTTTCACTTTCACCACAACGAAACTCCCAGCCCAAGAAACTTTCCCTTATTCTAACTTTTACGAAACAGAGAATTTTCTCTACTTGTACCTGAAGAAAAATCCCCATAGGAAAGCAAAATTCCGTTCCCTTTCATAAAGCAACGAACGACTGTAAGAATAGCCATAGAAATCAGTGGCACGATTAATACCGTTGTCGCAAGCCGCGTGTTTTTGCGAGACCAGTAGAAACGCCAATACTCGCGCATCACGGTGCATCAGCTGGTGCATGCGACGCGAGAACTATCGCGGCGAGGCAGTGATAGAAACGCCGCGCGATCATCCACGCAAAAAAAAAGTGACATCTGATTATCGGTGTCACGTACCCGGTCCGCTTTCCGCCTTTTTTAATTAATGAGCGCCGCGTCGGTGGTCACGTAAGCGCCGCGCTCCAATTATCTGGTTCGGCGGTCGCGTGGAAGGAGGAGGGAGGGGGGCCCAGACGAAAGAAAAAAGAATTTGCTCAATACTGCGGCAGAGGCGGTGTGTCTCGATCGATTGAGATTTCCTCAATTAGTATGACAGTAATCGTGCTCGGATCGGCGTCGATGCTCGATCCACGGGAACGCGAACGCGAATCGAATCGAACCGTACGACAGAGACCGTGCCGTTGCGACGAGACCGTGGCTCCCGGTGCAATTTAAAAACCGTCCCCCGTAATTTCGCGAAGGAGAAACGAGTTGTTTGGTGAGTTAACGAGTCGTTTAAAATTCCCACGGAATTTTCGGACTTTCCATTTTTACCCTCCCCCTCCCCCTTCTATCTCTCTCTCGTTTCAGCCTTGTCGATTCCGTTCCCGTCTCCGCGATTTTTTCAATTTCGTTTCGCGTTGTCCCTGAGCGTACGAAAAGTTCTCACCGACGAAAAATGTTTTTTGCAATTCGCTCGCTTAATTGTCGGCCGCCTGATGAGAGCGCATGAGATGAAGAGGATGAAAGAGTGAGCACTGAAACGCATTCGTTCAACGGAAGGATTCATGCACAAAAATATAATTCAATCTCCTCATGAAAATTAATTTCAATTTTATTTCCGTTCGAGAATTCTCGATATTTAATTTGCTGTAACTTTCTGAAAAAAAGGATCGTACAATAATCTACCTCTGCTCATTTAAAAGCTCGAATTCTGTGCTTTCAAAGCCTTGAACTCGATTTTCTCTAAAAAGTTTTGCTACGTGTAGAGAAGTGAAAACTGGGGGTACCTTTGACTTCATAAATCGACATGCTTCTGGTGTACCTTGAACTTAATTTATTGGTGATACTTAAATTGTTGTAACTTCGCGAAAAAAAATTATAAAAAAATCTATTTAAGCTCATTTAAAAGATGGAATCCTCTGCTTCCAGAGCTCTGAATTCTATTTTTTCCAAAAAGTTTTGCTACGTGTAAAGAGAAGGTATCTTTGACTTCACAAATCGACCTGCTTCTGGTGTACCTTGAACTTCATTTATTGGTGATATTTACTCTGTCGTGACTTCGCGAAAAAAGATCGTAGTGGAATCTATTTAAGCTCACCTGAAAGATGGAATCCTCTGCTTTCAGAACTCTGAACTGGATTTTCTCAAAGAAATTATAAAAAGAGTAAGAGAGTGAGACAGTGAGAATAAGAGACTCAGAGATTGCGAAAGTGAGAGGGGGAGAAAGTGATAGACTGAGAGAGTTAGAGAGTGAAAGAGAAATGGTAAGGAGATTGTTCAGATGGCCGGAAAATTCGCATCTAATCGTGCTTGTTCAACGATTTTGACGATGCGCCGCAACACGCGTGACACTGTAGACTCCGTCGACGACGAAAGACGACGATTCGAGCATTTCGAGAGCGGAAAAGTCGTCGACGAAGGAATCGTGCGCTAACGAACTGTATTGTGGACAAAATAAATCGAGATGAACGTAACGTAACCGGAGACAGTCTTTCGGTCGGAAGGGAACTTGCTTATTTTATTTACTGGCTTCAATTTTCCCGGAGAGATAATGGCGACCGAAAAGGAAAATACTGTGTCGACCGCTGGACGATTTTCCCCGTTTCTCGTCGAACGGATCGCCATGAGAACGCAATTACGGAATTGCGGTGCTACACTTCCATTCCGAGTCTACTTCAGATCATACAGTAATTCTTTCTGTCAATTCTCTGCCAAAATGTTACAATATCAGTCAACTGGACCTGCATCTGTTATTCTATTATATTCTTAACACGTTGACCGCCATGTCACCCAGATATGGGTGACGGAATTATTTGTCCAGGTTTTAAAATGAATTTTTACGTTAATATTTCCATTGTACCAAATTTGATTGGGATCTGTAAAATGCAAGAAAGTTGGAGAACTACACAATATCATGCATTTAATTTTTTCCAATTTCTATTTTATTAAATAACTTGCTTTGATTTCATGGAATTTTTTAGCTTTTTTGTTTGGCGATCAAAGTGTTAAGAAGGTTTCGACTACTTCTTGCGGACGAACACATTTTGAAAAGAGGAGGATGTAAACTTATAAATTCAGCCTGTCCTGGTTGTCAATTCGTAATTTTTCTCTGACCATGCAACGGTGTTTGATTCTCCGACGTTCCAGTTCAATCTCTCGATCTTCTTCTTGTCAACGACCACTCCTACTGACCGGAAACCACAGTATCGATCCGGAAATCGACTTCACTCAATCGCCGGGATACCGTCAATTTGAATCTTCGCAATATACGTATTCAGAATATCGCATAAAGGAGTGACTTCGCAGCAATTTTACATCGTTGTAACAGTATAACAAGTTCAAAAACCCCATGACTATCTCTACTTTAAAATACAACATTTATTTTTCGATAATAATTTTGATTAGGTTGCTCTTGGTTAAAGAACGTGATGGATTAATTAATGCTGAGTGCTGAGGCAGCAGACTCAAACATTCCATAAAATCAAATTTGTTGAACGAAATGAAAATTGATAAGATGTATGATAATGAGAGTACTTTACCAACATTCTTCCATAATTTGCTACAGTGGATATATTAAAATTCCATTATTTAAAAATTTACTTGCAAATCTAAATAAAGAATTCTGTCTCCCATTTCTGGAAGACGCGGCACTCGAAAAAATTAGAGTTAAATTAGGAAAATTCGATTGTCCAGAGTATTCCTAGCGGGACCTGAACAAAATGCTTGAGCTGGCTGCGAGTATGATACGGTTTCTCGAATTTCCCAAACCACGCGATTGGTCAATCAAACGCATTCGTCGTGCAGGAGCCGGAATTGCTATTGCCTGCGCGCCTTTTGCATTTTCGTGTCCGTCGAGCCGCGGGATCAACGGACTCATTTCCTTTCCTTTCGATCAGTGGCCCGATTTTAAACGGGTCAGCACCACCGCGCTCCCAGATGTAATCACTCGAACACACAGCTGGCCACGCTTGTAATTCCCCTTATCGTGGCTAGTAATTACTATCGCGACGCTGCCCTTTGACCACTAGAAACGTTCTTTTGCCGCGTCGGCGTCTCCTCGCACGATTTCTCCTCAAGTTTGTCACTGTGATCAAGACGAAACACTCATCGTACATAATATCAATTCGACAACATGTAAACTCGGTGACATGTGATGTGAAACGATGACGCAAGAGACGGAATTAAAGATCAGCAATACTGTGGAAAATTGAATCGATTGAAGTTTTGATACAGAGAAATTTATTCGATCAGCTCAGCAACTGTAAAATTAAACAACTACTCCGGTTATTAACGCAATTTTTAACCCTTTGCACTCGAAGTTATTTTAACTCCAAAACGAAACATTTCTTCCGATCTAAAATATTTTCCTTCTATATATTTGTTTTTGATGTTGTACCTACGAAAATGGTGGAATTTACTCGTACAATACTGTCATTTTTAGTAATTTATTAAATCCAAACATATTTAATAATGTAAAAAATATTTTAAATAATGATATAGCAATTTTTAGTGGCGCCTTATAGTCGCCATTCGAGTGCTAAGGGTTAAATCACTTACCGAATATTAAAGTGAAAGAGTGACGATGTAAAAAATGTCTGTGCTATGTCTTGCAATTGTTTTGGACAACTTTTGAATGAAGATCCACAGTCCAGTGATTAGATATGATGTTTAATAAGCATATCAGGCTTGAATTTATTTAGATTTTTATCCAGTTTACACTCCTGTTTATTTATGAGCTCAGAATTTGTAAACCGAAAGAGCCACCTCTATCACAGTTTTCAGTCTACTATCGCTATCGGAGTTACTATTTGTCTAGCTTGTGGACAGATGAATTCCCGAGATATCGTTGAAAGATCAATGCTAATGTTAAGGCTAGCACTGATAGGCGTCGTTACAGATGTCCTCCAATGCTATTTACCGGCTTTCAAAAATTAAAAGATCTTTCTGCGACAATGGAATTCTCTGTTTCGTGCAAAGGGAACGTGCGAGCCAGGATACTCGCAAGGGTTCTCGATTTTATTAACCTGATCTACATTCTAAGGATTAGTCTCTTGGTTCTTCGGCGAAAGTTGTGTCATCTCTATGCAGATCGGGGGACAATCAATGGCCCAATCCAATCAAAATGCCTGAAGAAATATCTCCCGCACGATCGAACAATATTCTACGAAAATTCGTGCTCGAACACTGACTAAAAATCTGACGAAAATTCATTCTACTTGTAATGTAATACTAAATGCTATTGCTAATGTTTTCCAGATCAATGGAGCAAGGTTCGCAGAACTCTCTGAAGACGATGGCGATCGTAGATCCTGAATCCTCCAAGTCGTCGAGCTCTGAGTCTTCGACCTGCCGAGAGAAATGTTTAACAACGATCGACTGCGTGACCCACGTGCTTATCGGTTTCCTGACAGCATTGACTCTGTTCTACTCGGCTCGGTCTGCGTCCACGCTGGACCTGCATATATCATTATGCACTGTCGGGGTATGTGTGCGAGCCGCAATTTTTTATAAAGCACCGGTCAAAGTGTAACACCCTTTAAATTATCCCCGGTAAAAGGCTGAACTTCGCTCGCGAGTCACGTTTCCTCGCCGGGTAATAATTAGGTCCGCCATTGCAGGCTATGCACAATGACCTACAACGGCACCCTTGCGCTGCATCGCGAATCGCTATCGTTATCTCCTCGATTTCTCTCGCTGTCTACGATCGTTGTAAAATTACGCAGTCGATTAAAGCGGAAGCGTGTGGGGAAGACGAATCGTCGCTGCGGGAGACGTTGCCGTGAGGAAATTGTGGTTGCACCGGCAGTCGTAACGTCAAAATCGTATTCGTCGCGAAAAAGTGCAACACTTCCGAAGTTTCCCGATTCCGGTAACTTCGTGCAACAAAATTTGCGTTCCGATAACCCCTTGGACGATTCCCATGGATTTTCAACTTTGGGAATTTTTATTGGCCTAACCGTAGAAGCTACACGTCTGATTTTTACATGGTTTTTTTTTCTAGACTCTTCCAAATGTAACGATATTTTTTGTTTACAGCACTACGAATGTCCGAGAATGTTTGAAAAATGTTTAAACAGAGCAACACAGTGAGACGATTCGATTCGACAATTTTCTTGGATATCTTTCCATTTATTTTGGAAATGGAAAGGCTGAGGAAAAATCTAACCTCGCCATACGATAGAGCAGACATTTTACTCTTGGAGACCGTCCAAAAAAGTTAGAACGCAGATCTCGTTTTCGGTTGATAAAATAAAATAGTTCTAAATGTCATGAGCTACTGCCAGCGGTTCTCAACATCAGCGAGATCAGTTCTTTGAGAAAATGAAATCTACATAGTTATTTTTTTTTATGATTTCCATAAAATGGAAGATCTGCCTTATCGTACGGTGTAGTTGGATTTTGCCTCAGATCTTTTAATGAACATTTAAAATAAATTGAACAATGTTGCTCTCTTTAAACATTCATTCAACATATGCAAACGTCCAAACTGATATAACAAAAAATGTATATATAATTCTAATTGGGAGGGTGGCAAATAAAAATGGCCGTCTAAAAAATCCAGGAGGTTCATCAACAGGTTACCAAGACTAAGTGCAGCGCAGTGTAATTAATATCCCGCAAAAATAGCCACGGGACAGAGCCGCTCGAACCCCGTAATGCAATTTGAAACAGTTGATTGCGATTCCAGAGGAAACGACTCGCGATGGGGATAAAATTTGCTATCACTCCGTTGCCTTCGACTCGGTCTAATTACAACAAACTTCCATGGGGTCTCCGAAGTCGGCAAGCTGCGAGCAAGAACAACAAAGTAGAAAACAACCAGCCCGGGAGTTTCCGGACGATAAACAGTCACCGCGAAACAATTGTCGAACGCTGGCCGCGGCGGAAGCCGGTTGCTCCGCGGGCGGAAAGATAATTTACGTGGCAGCCATACTTTTCGCCGAGGGGAATCGGGTTCCTTGAGGGAATGCTAAATCACTGGTGCAGGGAGCGTTGTGCATCTCGGTGTGGCGCGGGCGCGGGCGCGAAACTTTCATTCCGTGCGAGCGAAAAATTTTTCGAGCGGTTTAATCGTCGAAAAAAGCGCGGCCGAACTTCTTTGGCTGGAAAGACTAGAGTAAGAAGAAGAAGAAGAAGAAGAAGAAGAAGAGGGAGTTGAAGCGAGGGGGTTGAAGAAGTTCCTAACCTTGCCGGGGTCTCGGCGTCGTCGACGGCGGGACGATTGCGCGCGATTCAAATTGCTCCATTTATTTTCCACTTACACACCCCGGGGCTGGAAACGCGAAATCGAAATTCTGCAATGACCCCGAGGGGTTCTCTCCCCTTTTCTCTCTCTCTTTCTCTCGCCTCCTCCCCTCTCCCGCCCTTTCGACCCCGCAACCAGCGGCCAGAGACAGTCCCGAGGTGGCCAAAGAAGTTCTAACGACTTGGCGAAACGACTGCAACTTCCACCGTTCCTGACGACTCGATCTCTTCTGCCGCTTTCAGTACGTCCTGCTGATGTCCGAGGGCATTATGTGTCTGGCTGGCGGTAACGTCATCACCAGGACGATCTCCCGACGTGCCAGAAGCCACGTGCACTGGGTCCTGCAGGCCCTGGGCCTCGGCTGCATCCTAGCCGGTGTGATCGTCATGTATCAGGTGAAATCGCACCACTTCCGATCCGTACACGCGATCCTAGGCATAAGCTCCGTCGTCATCATGCTCGTGCTGGCCGTTTGCGGTTACCCGGTGCTTGTCGCGGTCAAACTACGAAAGCTGATCAAACCGGTGATCATCAAGTTCTACCACAACTTCCTCGGCATCGCCTGTTTCGTGCTCGGCATGGCCGCGCAGATCCTCGGCTATCAAATGAAGTGGCTGCCCAGGGTGTCCGGGATGACGGAACTGCAAACGGTCGCGATCGTTCTCGCATGCTACATCACCATACTCAGCGTCAGGAACGCGCTGCCTAATCTCTTTCTTCAGCTGTCCACTATTGTTCGCGGGAGGGCGTGATCGCAGTCCCAAACGTTCCTGCCGATTCGATCCTTGAGGAGGGTGATTAAATTGTCGCGGACTGAGATTAACACTTGTTTGAAATGATTAGACTGCAGATTTTATGCAGTTAGGGCATTTCTTACCAGAAACCATTCCAACTATTTTCTTACCATTTACCAATTAACACGTTGACTGCCATGTCACCCATATGTGGATGACGGAATTATTTGTCCAGGTTTTAAAACAAATTTTTACGTTAATGCATTCGTTGTACCAAATTTGTTTAGGATCTGTAAAATGTAAGAAAGTTGGAGGATAACTCAATATCATACATTTAATTTTTTTTCAATTTTTATTTCATTGAATAACCTACTTTGACTTTGTGGAATTTTTGAGGTTTCTAGTTTGGCAGTCAAAGTGTTAAACATAATGAAGACGTCGATGGAACTTGAGGATACCGTCACCGTATTCTTAATTTATTGCCACTAGAACTACCCAGCCCTAAACGAAGCTGATGCATATTTCTTTATGATAATACAGTAATGTCTTGATCTAAGCCGAACGGAGGTACGCGATCTTAGTCAGTTTATCTATCCCTTTCACAAGGGGGGGGGGCGCACCCTTGACCTACCTCGGTCGCTGAGCAGTTTCAGGTGTAAACATGACGCATAATTCGATACCGGGTGGGGTATATTGGTGTGAACCGCTACCAATCCAATTACAAAACTTCCTTATTTTTCATTATTTTTTCATGGGACTTTCACCAACTTATTCGTGGTATTTTTCTGATTAAATTGACACTAAACACGACTTAATTGGTTTAATTGATAGCATTTACAGTGCCTTCGGCCGCGTGGTCCGTGTTTACACGCGCTATCCTTTTCTACGTTCGGTGCGATCGACACGGTCACAAGAAAATATTAACACTACACGATCTATGTCACAGCACGGACCCCAGAATTTGGCTTAGATCAAGACTTTACTGTAGTAGGAATTAATTAATTCAGATTTTATAGGATTTTTATGGTAACATGTATTGAATCCCCAAGGATTTTTCGATATCTTAAAAATTGTTGATTTTACAGTCGTGTAAAAAACACGTCTCTCTTTTTTCATTAAATTATAAGACTAGAACATACCGATGAAAATGAGTTTTTGGGAGCTTATAATAAGAATAAATGTATTTTTGAATAAAGAAATGTTTTTTTTTAACAAACTGAACGATAAAAGGGCGTCACGTTATTTACGCGTCTGTAAAATCAACAATTTTTCAAATATCGAAAAATCCTTTGAGATTCGTTTATGTGTCACTAAAGACTACAACATATTCAAATCTGAACAAAATCCGAAACAGCACTCCAAAAAATATACGATTTGGCATAGAATGGCCCTATACTGAAACATTTCTCAAGAAAGTACTATTATAACTTTACGAATTGTAAAAGAAAAAGTGTGAAATCCGTCATTTACACGTGACATAGAATTTTTGCATCTGTTCATAACAATTTAATCACCCACGGAAAATAATATATGAATATTTTCTCTGGAAACGGGACTGTTATTATGGTGAGTCACTCCACATGTTTTTAATATTCTTCGAATGATTGTAATTATATCTCGAAGCGTGTGTCAGCATAACAGATACGTGTTTGATAAAATCTTTTCCTGAAACGATTGCTGCGACTGTCCCTCGTATTTTACAAACATTAGTTTTGATACGGTACAAGAACTGTAAATACATTTAGCTAGCTTTTCATAATTATTCAAGACAGAAAGACAGCGATAATGATCTACCTTCCGCCGATATTACAAGCATCGGACAGGCATAACGAGTCACGTTTTCCAGCAGAAGATAAATTCTCCGATTCCTAATAAATTACTTTTGCGCTGGAACGCAAATATATAAAACACGAAACGCTGATCGGAATTGTGTTTTATCGGTGTACGAGCCGTGAATAATACAACGTGTCCGAGATTACAACAACCAAACGCTGCCGGTACGTGCTATAAATCTAAGAAAGAAATGTTATACAAACGTGGGTAGTTTAGAGCATTATTAAAAAGTTGAGATAAAAATACAGAACACGAAAGAAATAGTAGCAGACTATTCTTGTTCGATGCATCTTCCTTTTTGACGTTCCTTCAAATATTTTTGTCATAAATTTTCCATACGTGTTTCAAACGGTATTCCAACAATGCCGTCTAAAAATGTCCACCGTTCTTGACAGTGCAAAATTGACTGCGGTCCAATTCAGAATTTATTGCTCTGGGAAGTGTGTTACTATTCTGTTTATTCCAGTAAACGTATCATTGATATTCTGTACCAATTCATCACGCTCAAGAGTCAATATATTCGACTGTTCCTTTCAAATATTTTTATCACAACTTTTCGACACTTTCGAGTGCCCCAGAAAAAATTGTTCACCCAAATTTATAAATGAATTTTGTCGCCATTCTATAGCGAATCCAAATAGGCAATCAATTGCTTTTATTCTGTGAAATTTTTAGCAACGTTTCGGCATTCAAAGTGTTAATTAAGCACCAAAAGGCTCACTCCTCTACACATCATTATCTTCTTATTTGGATGCGAAGAATGAGCAATGTTGAATATTTCGGACACCCTGTATACACGAGCAGTGCAACGTTGTTTCGCGAGCGATCGCCGGGAATGCACCGGCGGTAAGTTCGGAATTTATATTTTAGAAAATTGGCGCAATGTCCTAAAGCAGAGAATTTTGTAATCCGATCGGGGTCAATCGGGGACACGCGCGTCCCGACACTCGAAACGAGTTATTCGGCGTTTGTTTGACACTGCCGAGTCAAATGCGGCAGATAGATGGACGCGTCTGGAGATAAATATTATTTATACTAGATTCTCATTTACACAGAGGCGATTCCGAGTGACACGGGGAAATCCGGCGGCCGGTCCGCTGGAAAATACGCATCGCGTTAACGAGTGACGCGATCTGAACGCGTAATCAAAGCTCAATTATATAAAGTCATTACGGCCGGACGTGTTGTCGCGGAATATATATCTGCTTGATGTGTACGATCGAGGATTTACACGTCGATCCAAAAGCGAGATCCGCGAAGACGAGATCCCCTGACAGTGACAAAGCCGGCACAATTTAATTTCTGCAAACCAGCGAATCGAATTGCACTTTGAACTGCGACCTCGTGGAGTCTCCGAGATTCTTGTCGATTCTATTTTTCGTTCATCATTTCGTTACGAATACATCCCCAATGTTGATTTATGTCAGAAACATATTCTTGTAATTTGTTTTCGATGATTTTCTATTATGTAGAAGGAAAACTTTATTGTTCCAAATGTTAATAAAGTACTTCGATATGATTCAAAATAGAGGAGTTATTAACCCTCGGACTCTTGCGAGTTTGATATTTCACTAGAGTTTTCTTTCGATATTAGGCGATGGCTTGGGACCGGCTTTCGTCGTATTTCGGACGAAGAAGGAGAAGAAGAAGAAGAGGGAATAGCGATTTTTTAATTTCGAAATAGAAAGCGTCGTTTTATATCAGAATAAAATTGTACATGTTAAGGGTTGCTCGTGCATATCCCGATCGTGGTGGGTCACGAATGACTCGGGTATAGCATACGAAGGGTTGAGGAGCAAAAACTTTTACTGCCGAAGACAGTAGACTGCGGATCGACCTGCAAAATAAAAACGATCTGCTACACAAGAAGCCATTGTGCAAACTGTCTCGGTCAATCGTTTTAAGAGACTCTTAGATTCCTTTAATCTTTTCGTTGTTCCAGGATATCGTTTGTAATCATAAATGCGTAAAGCCTGCAATGCATTAATGAAATTTCTTTTGCGCTCCAAGAGAAATGGCTCGCATTGTTCCCGGGCTGCTAAATCCTGATGTGGGGGCCGGCCCGCGCCGATTGTAATTCTTCCGCAGTGCAGCGTCGCGTGTCCGATACTTAATTAATTGAAACAATTGCCCGGCGCACAAAAGAACCCCGGCCCCGTAAAGACTTTTTCCGGGCAATACGTATCGAGCACGTTAATTCGGGCAAACGATTTCCGTCGCGCACACAGAGCCGTTACGATTAAAGGCCGCGCTCCGCGCCCTGCTAATTAGAAGCAAAAAGTCTCGACGACGGAAAAACCAGGAACGAAAACATCTTAGATTGGAGATCGCATTGTTCCCTCGAAGCCCGAGGAATTTTGTGTTTCAAGGACTCTCGACTGTACACAAATCGCGCTACCGCGAATCGATTCCGCTCGGCCGGTAATTATCTCTTACGTGATGATCGATTGCGTCAATACTCGCGATAACGAAATGGAGATTCGTAGATATCTGTTTTCTAGCACACGAATCCGAGTCACCGTCGAGTGGAGTTAGATTAACAGAATTAATCATGGTTAATCGGATAAGATCGCGGAATGATCCCGGCGACTTTGTTCCAGCCGACAATTGTTCTGACGACCGTACGATAAACAATTTCAGGCAGAATGCTTGTTTATCGAGGCTCGATCGTTTAGCGGAGGATCGTTCGCGCGTCCTGTACGCGAGATCGTTATCTCCGCCGGCGGGATAAAACGGGGAATGCAATCTCGAAAAGCGGATTTAATTAACACGTTGCGCGTTTAATGTTAATCTGCTCGCGCTGCAATCTCCTTGCCTCGGATGATTAATACGTTCGTTGACACTCGATAAACCGGACGTGACTGATAGAGGCAACACTTATTTGCCTTTACCTCGCTTACCTCCCCCTTCTCCTCTCGTGTCACAGTTTCGTTTCACATTTATTCCGCGACTTCGATATAACCCGGAGAAACGCGACAGCGTTCCAGACACCGGCGTTATTTATTCGCCCGGCGACGCTGATTGCTACATTGACAACCTCCCAGATTAACAGACACACGTGTGCATGCATCTGGCTCGAATCAACGCGTGTCGTTTGCTAGAGCTACACGAGAACCCGTTAATCAGGAAATTTCGCCTGTTTTTCCGCAACCGTACCACTACGCCGCGCCGAGTCGAAGGAGCTGTATTAAGCCGCCGATATCGAGGGATCCGCGGCAATTTCATTGGACACGTCACCTGGCCACGTCGCTGACACAAAAGACAGTTTAATCCACCCCCGTTGATAACGGCTCTTCCGTGCATTAACCATACATTTCGCCGGTTCGCGATTTTGTTGCGCTCGTGCGATAATAATCGCTCTGTAATAATGCGCTGGTTGCCAAGCGTTGGAAAAATGGTTCTACGGCAGATGAATTTAGCAACACGCCAGTTTCAAATGTAATAAGCAACGTGCGAAAATGTGGAAATATTTTTTATTAAACTAAAATTTTATTAAAAACATTTTCCAATACTTTTACAGGAGATAGACCACAGTGAATTCTCGGTATATGTCAAGGGGTCTTGACAGCGTCGTACATCGTCCAGGAGGTCTCTCGCGATAGTGCGGATAATTCCGCGACGTTTATCATACAGGTCTTGACGACATATATAGAGAAATCACTGTATGAAGTCGTAAACAGATTTAACACGTTAACCCTTTGAGTGCTATGGACGCATATATGCGTCCAACGAAAGCTATCGATATGGACTATGGACGCATATATGCGTCCAGCGAAAGCTATCGATATGGACTATGGACGCATATATGCGTCCAGCGAAGGCTATCGATATGGACTATTGCAGCAAATTTTCGGCGCGGTGCCGATGCGTATATGTTATTTTAAAATATATATATATAGGCTTCAAATATATATATACATATTTGAAGCCTTTCCATTGTATACTATATTATAATGTTTCATACACCGTCAACGAGATCCATACTGGACGAAAAAGTATTCAGTCCCCGGCGATCGCCAGCGCCAGCCGCGCGCCGTCCGTACGGATCACATAGGCCCCGAGTATTCAGCACTCAAAGGGTTAAACGCCACGCCCAGGCCGCGTCAATCACCGGTGACTGACACTAGCTTTTCCAGCTGTTCTAAGCAGCGCGCGTGGCCTAACGGGGATTTCCTTAAGAATTCGCGTGGCGCTGAACGTGTTAAACAAACTAAGGATACTGTATTTTATTGTTTTCTATTCGCGAAAATGATTTTTAAAAGAGTTCCACGCCTGAGGACCTTCTCTGTCTTGCGATTAAAAATTTTTATTTTGCAGAAAGAATTTTGCGAAAAGAATTTTCCGTGCAGCTGCAAGAGGATTCAATAGTCGGAGACTCAATAACAACACCAACGCGTTAAGTAATGCAATTACAAAGTTATTTTACACTTACGGAAATACTTAACTACTCTATTCAAATGGGATTTGGCATGAAGTTCTATTGATACTATCTAACATAATTGCCTCGGGCTTCTCATGTCCTTTTAAAAAAGACATAGGGCAAAGGGCCCAATTACTGTGCGGGTACTACACTAATTATACTTATTTTTAAAGGATTTCATTGAAATCAGTTAATATATATGTTATATATCTCTTTTTTAATATTCATTATTCTTTAAAAATAATATGGGGACAGTAATTGGTACCCTCACAGTAATTAGATTCCTGACCCTAAAAGCTGCTGATTAACACTTTAAATTTGAGCGTTTTAAGAATTTCAAACCCTCGGAACATTAGTGAATTTAGCAATGTCAGTACGTAACGAGATAATCATTATTTTGCGGAAATGTCCGCAATCTACTGACTGGATTTACGATTGACAAAATGATTTTTCAAACGCAAAGAATTTTACCCGACTATTGTCCCTATACAATGTATTCAGGATTTCGACAATATGCCGGATTTTTCGAAAATTCCATTTGAAAATACCAGCAAAATGTCGTTAATAACAATCGTTAGCGTACCAAGGACGGATCAGTTTTATTTATATCCACATACACGAAACAGGGGACCGTCATTATCGAAAATCAACAGTCTGAAAAATGAACGATTCGGATGTTCAAAAATCATTGTATCTCCGTACAAAACGTCGTATAGTATTGAAACTGTACTACCGAACGGATTGCGAACAGCAGTATCAAATAAAAACAATTATTAAAGTCCCTCTCCGATTTGGCACATTCGGCTCGCAAAAGGTAAATAAAAACCGTGTCGAGGAGTTTATTATTTACCTTTATTTCCCGTCAGCCATGGCAATTATTTTGCGCAAATTTCAAAATCAATTGGCGCGCCGATGTACATTGAGCGTGCCAAATTTGTACAAGGACCCCGGCGAAACGCGTGTACGCGATACGGAAATGTAACGGGTACGATAAATATCAAATTTTTACGTTTCGTTATATTAAATAAATTGCGGTACACTTTTTACGGTCGCCGATGCGTCAGCGTTCAAAACAAACTAGAACAAAGGGAGGGGAAATTATTTGCGATCGTTTCTTGCCATGGATTAATTTCCTCTGGATGTTCGAGGGTCAGCCGAATGTAAACCGGACTTTTTATCTAATTTCTCAAAAATACCAGCAATTTTAAATTCCGAGCGAAATGATTAGGTTACTGGAGGTGACTTGGTGGTTCACGATTAAAATAGCTATTACCGTTGAAGAATCCATTAAAAAGTCGTCAGCCGTGGCCTCTAAAACAAAAATTTTGCTTAATAATCGCCGGTAGGCAAGGGTTAAGTGGAGTCAATCGAGTGGGCGGAAAATCGATTCCGCCGGTCGACGACTGTAATCATTCGAAAACCGTCGTACGGTTCGAACCGGCAATCGAATTTCGGCATCCCGCGCGTTTTCGAATGTTAAGCAACGTTATCCCGAAAAGCTTTCAGGGTAGTTCGATCGCGCCGAAATTCGACACCGACCCTATGTTTGACGCGCACTGTTGATTCCCGCCGATTCGCATCGGCCTTTAGGCGAATATTTTTCCTACCATCGAGCAGTCTCCAGTGTCCGGGCGCTAATTGATCGACGACGGGCATCGCATTCCCGATTACAGTGTTTTTCCTCGCTGTCGGACGCGAGAACGAACGCGGTCGAAATAATCGCGTCGTTTTGCGCGCGCGAAAACGCTCAACAAGTTAATCGACCGATAGAACGCTCGTAGCTATTTAAATTTCGGCGATGGATCCCCGAGAGCCACGGGCTCCAATAAAATTTCGCGGTTTCGCGAACGCGACACTACCCCTCCCCCTCCCCTTTCCGCCGGTCGCATTGTTAAATTATGTGAAGATTTAATAAGAATCACTCGGCTGCGACGAAAGCGATTGCGTCGGGGATCCGAGCACAAAGGAAACCGAGAGGCTGGTTGTTCCGCCGCGCGTAAGTTATTATAAATATTAATGCGATTCAAACAACCGGAGGGCATGTATACGCGTGCAGTTTAAACTCCGTTAACGGGACTCTATGAATAATTCACGGGTTACCGCAAAAACTTGTATAACGCATTACATATTCACGACACGTCCGGTTACTGCGGGCTCAGGATTTTTCGTGGAACACTTCTAATCTGCTGCCTTACTTCATTGTGGACCGTTAATCTTCTTCCTAGAACGTGGATGTGGCCAGAGTTTAGTTACACACAGCTCTTATCGTCCGGAGATCGTTAACAACTGAGAAGCAAGACAAAATGTGCGAATATGGACCTTTCAAAAGGATTGTTTAAGCTGGGTACAGTGAACTCTCGATATTTGTCAACAACACGGGTATTGCCGGCGTCGTGCATCGTCCTGGAGACATACCCGAGCTGTGTTATGTTTACACTCCTCGGCGTCCGAGGCGTCCGAGGCCTCTCGAGCTTCCAGCATGGGGTATTCCCCGCGATAGTGGGGATAATTCCTTGACGTTTATTATCTAGGCCTTGGCGACATATATAGAAAAATCACTGTAGGTTGCTAGACGAGCCAGACTAGTCCTGGAGGACCTACCTCTCTGAATTAGACACTGGTGTGGACGTTCCTGTAATTCTGGAAGGATCTTCAATTTTTAGAAAGGCTGCAAGAATAGATACAAATTTTTCCAGCTTACTAGATGAACCAGAAAGGTCCTGCAGGACTTACAAGGCCCCTTACAATTACATCCAAGCAGCATCATTCTTGTAATCCTAAAAAATTAATTACACCATTAGATGAGTCTGCTAGGAACTGTAGGATCGACTAATGTTTTTAAGAATTCAGTACAATGATTTTTATATATTTTTCAATAAACTATACAGTTTAGGAAGGGCACTAGATGAATCAGAAAGGACCTGCAAGACTTACCAATCCTCTCAGAATTTCCCCAGCTGCTGAAATCATCAGACTGCTTTTTCCATTAAAAATTATTAAGGCTCTCGGATCTAAGCTCATCTTTTCCACTTATTCTCTTCAGACTAAATGCAGATAGGAAGATTAATGGACCACGTTGCCACTTTTAACAGAATCTGAGATCCATTTAGCACAATAGCAGGTGGATTCGTTGTTTCATTAATCCTTCATAGACCAAGTACCCGGGTTGCATCCTTATAGCAGTCCTCAAAGGATCATCGGAGTGCTAGAGAGATGAATATGCGCAGCAAGCAAAGCTTACCAGAGATCATTGAAGATCCTCCAGTGGTCATTAATGACTAGCAAGGACCGGACAAGCCTATCCAATAATCCTCGAGGAACCGCAGAGGATGACGTGAGATGGAGCGGGATTCAACGGGCAGAATGGACGAAGGAGTTCTCTCAAGTTTCCGGGCCAAGACCTCCGAAGTGCCTTCGAATTCCGAGAAGCTTTCGACTCCGGAAGCTCGAAAAGTCGGTATTCGATTTCAGTAGTCTCTGTGTTCGCCGTTTCGAAAATCTCTATGGTCTCCCGACCGATTATAGAGCTGTCTCAATATATTAATAAAGAATTTCTTTCACCGTTCCGGTCTGGAAAAACTGGTCAAATAGAAGCTAAAATCGGTGCATTACAAGTGCTATTTTCTGATCGTTGTAAATGTAAGGCAATATTTAACACTAGATATACCAGACCAGTCAAAATGAATGTTTTGCAATTTCAATTCAAAATTCCTACTCCATGTAACAATTTCTTTCCGAAATAATATCATGACTTTTGTAGCCATAACTAAAGAATCAGTTTTATGAGCTTTATATGATTTTATATGTATTCGTAACAAATATATTTTTTGTTATTGACACTTATACCAGTAACAGTAAAAATGACTGGTGCATGTTTCTGTGTGATGAAATGACATTGGAGCAGCTACAACAATTGATAAGTACTGCAACGTTTTTTCGGGACAGAATATATGATTCCGGGAAAATCATGATTCTGATGCAATACACTAGCGGCCCTTGGAATTTCATATTTACTCAGGGTTTTGGGCCGCACATAAGGTTCTCCTTGGGTCCCGGACACTTGGCTATCTGTAAATGCGAACTCGATACTCGGGGTTTCTGAGTGTCTTCGCCGTGCTCGGTCGACTCGCATTTGGGCGAGTTGATTGAGTTGTGGCCCGTAAATTTCTAGCATTTCTTTCTTTCTGTATTACAATTAATACTATTCAACTTTTTTTGTCATTTTTTAAAAGTAAATAAAGACTGGAAACACCACTAAGCACTTTTTCTAAAGACCAGAAAAGGTCATTCTAACTGGTCTTGGTAGAAATGGCTATACTTAAATAGTCGGTAAATCTAGTGTTAACAAAGACAGCTCCTCGTCACGCAAGTTTTGAATTCCGGAACAGATCTAAAATTGACCGACAAACCCAAATGCATAGCATTTCTCAGCATTTCCGAAGCCCATCAATCGGAATAAAGTATAAGGCAGTAATCGCGAGTTTCTCATCACAGTTTCCCGCTTAATTAGCTTCTTTCCGGCGGCGTGGCGAACGGGACAATGCGCTGGAATGTACACACACATACACACACACACGTACCGATTTCCCCGAATGCACAGGAACGTGGAAATTAAGCTGGCGCGTGGGCGGCCGTTCGAGTTGGCTAGTCAAACAGGAAAACGAGCGCGAATAAGAGTCTCGCCGCAGCAACCAATGCACAACGCATAACACGACTGCATGCACACCTGCCGCCGCGACGGGACGGTCTTCTTTTCGCGTAAAAACCACGAATGAGCGTAGATACCTAACCTAGGACGCATAACCGCGGGAACGTGTACCCTGGACGAATTAATTACAAATTAACGAGGACAAAGGGTAGGCGAAGCGGTGTCTCGTGTCGGCTTACGGGCCCGGCGAGGATAATTCTCGCCGGAATGGAGTAAAAACAGAACGAGCGGAATAAAACGGGGGCAATTCGACGGCGCTTTTACACGGCCATCGAAACCGGTGCGCGTTGCACCGCGACGTTCGCCGTTATTGCTCGTGGCTTCGCGCCTTAATCCGCTCGCACGAAATATCCTACCCTTCCCCTAACGAAACAAACTTCTCTTCCACGCGTCCCTCTATTTTTTTTGTTTTTTTTTGCCTGCACCCTCCAGCTTTTGTCCAGCGCCATTCCTTTTTCGCCGGTCGATGGCTCCATCGAGCACACGATTTATGCTGATGCATTTACGGCCTTAGTACGAACCCGACCATTGTTTAGCGGGGCTCAACGGTGCATCACCATCGACGCACGTCGCTCCGCATTCTGACCAAAATTGTGACACACACACACACATACACATGCGCGCCCGCACGCCGCAGCGCAAAGAACAATACCGTTGCGCGACAAACACACCACGGTTGTTAATTGACTGTCCCTGGGCGCGGTAGATCTTCGCGTTGCTCGCGTTCCTGCGTTCGTTCGCGCCGCCGAAAATGGCCACTGTTTGCGGAACGTACGCGCCAGTTTTACAAGCGAGTTCGCGATCCTAATTGCTCGGATATTGTTGCACCTGTTCGTCGAGGATTTTTTGGCGCTTATGGCACGCGCGGACAAACTTCGGAACATGTGTCTCCTGCTGACCAAAATTTCAGATGACAATTTGTGCCATTTTTCGGTGTATCAGATGGGCAAATTAATTCGTTGCCCGTTCTTCGAAAATTTGGTGATTACAGTGATATCCCGATATATTGCGCTAACGCCTGGATGGTAAACGTCACGGAATTATCCCCACTACCGCAGGCTATACTCCGTGAGGGGTCACGAAGCTCGAGAGCCCTCGGACGCCGAGGAGTGTAAACATAACATGGCTCGGGTATGTCTCCTGGACGATAAACGACGCTGGAAAGACCCGTGTTGTTGACATATATCGAGCATTCACACTGTATTCACTGACAACCGAAGGTTTGCTCTACGTTTGATTTATCTTACATCGTTCTCTAATATGGCAGGTAAAACAGTTGAATTTAGAGTGAAGTTACATACAACTGATTAATTGTGACTGGTACGAATTACTTTGTGCATGTAATATTTTTTGGGGATATTGTTATTAATTGAAAAGAATAGTGGCGTTGCAAGAATTGTTGCATACTCGAGCTTGTTAAGTTTGTCAAAAGAGGATGTTTTCATGTCATTTCTGTTTGTTACAAGCGGCTCAGGCAAGTTTTAGCTTCGTCGTGGTCGGAAAGAGAGTGATACGACTGTACTGCTAACGATATTAATCAGAATTAATGGTGCGTTTATTAAAATGTTACACATTGTTACCACGGCTGGCACCATTAATTTCTCTGACCATTGTTAAACGTTTTATCAAACGCAACGTACCTACCGCGTTCACGAAATATTAAAACAATTCAGCCGCAGAAAGTCATGGAAAAATGTGCGCATATGTGAACTCTTAATAAATTCTTAATATGTTTATTTCATTTTTGCCACAAAAAACCTTCTATTCAGTGAAACACATTTTTTCGACATTCTAATTTTCATAAAATTCAGCATAAAAATGAACAACTCCATAAAGTTTCGCAGTTCATTAATGAATGTAAATCGAGGAATCCATGGTTAATATTTGCTCGAAGCAGTCCTAATAAAATGTTCTATAAAAATCCGCGTTTACATAGGAATCCGCAGAGCGTTCATCAAAAAATAATCAAATGATCCTGAAAATTGATTAAGATAAAAAGAGAAATGGCGCATACCGAGAAAACGCGGGGATAATAAATTGTCCTGCAAGATAGCTTTCATATACGACAATCTGCAAAGAGTCTTTCTCTCATAACCATCGACAAACATTACCGCCGGCATGAAAACGAAATCAGGACGAGCCATTTTAATTCGCAGTAATGAAACGCGTGCTTCTGTGGGAAGTGCGGTGCCACGAGGCAGCGAAGTAAATACAAAATCGAATTTCTCCGCAGCGGAGCAGTCTCGGTTAATACTTTTTACTCGCTGGGAGGGAGAACGTAGCTGTCGCCGGGGTCCGCACATAAAAGATTCTACAGTTTCGCGAACTTGAACCGCACAAAGGGGGTCCAATACGTGTCCGTTCGTAGCCGTGCGAAGAAATTCCAAGCCCGCCCCTGGGTGGAGCGAGCCATCAGAAATTTCTCGAAATAAATGGCACGTATTTATTAGTAAAAAGTGGAAAATCCTTGGCGCACCGTTGAACACGCCACTGCGCCACGCCGGGAGAGAAATCTGATGTAATATCGGGTCTTTGTAACTCTGTCAAGTGTTCTCACCGGAATCGCGTCGTCGTGGGGCGAAGAAGCATTTATAACCGCGGCGAAGGAATCAGAAATAATTTCATTCCTTCCTGGGGGTAAGTGCGCGCTCCTCGAGCAGCATGACCCATTTCGTAGAGCACGTTGTTGGTTCTCTCTTTCTCTCTCTCTTTCTCTCTCTCTCGTTGGCATCGTTCACCTTAACTTTTATAATCACTGCTCGACGAAAGGAACGGCGAGAGGCGTAACGTAGTTCGGCCATAGCGGTCTATTTAAATTAGGATCCAGACGGAAATCTTTTGTCCCGATCCTGCTATTCGAACTTGCCTGTGTGTCCCATATTTTCTCCATATTTCCGCTTCATATTTCATTCGAGAGCCTGTTTAACAATTTTTCAACCCTCGAGAAATCCCACCTCAGTATATCACAGCAAACGTTAACGGGGCGACATCTCGACTCAGTTACGGACTACGGTGAACACAAGTCAATTTTCTTCTCGCCTACTTTACTCGAGCTTTGGCGGATCCGATCACAGAGCGACGGAGTCAAAGGCTACCGAAATTTCTGGGCGGAGAGGCTACTGTACAGTGTTAATCCGAGTACCACGAGAATGGGACTTCACGGGATCGAATTTCTCATCGGTTTTGGCGAGACGTTTCCTCGAATAAGTGCGGTTTCGAGAGCGCGGTTCTCTCGAGGGTGGAGCATTGGGTAATCCTCGCTGAAATATTTAAATTCCCGAGTAGCGGCTTCGTGATTGGGATTTAATTAGTCGAAGCGGGATTAAGTAAAAACAGAAAGCTTCGAAACGCGTGCTAGAAACAGAGAGGAAGAGCCGAAGACTACTTGGATAAAAGAAATTGTGAAAAATCAGGATGAAGAGAGGATTGGACGTGGCCGTTCGGCACTCCCGAAACGCGATATTGTTAATTAAACGCGTGCTACACGTCGACCGGACAATATCGGATCGTCGGTCTTTTTTGTTTCACGCTCGGAGGCGAATCGGCCTCGCGATGCATGCGTTATCCTCTTAATTAACATACGTCATGGCGCGTAATAAACGCGCTTTGTTCCTCGGACCAAAAGCGTCGGGGCAATATTGCCGTCGCGTCGCACGGCGTCGCGTCGCGTCGACCGGATTCATTTTTTCCTCATAAATCGCCTCACGGTATCAGCCTCTCTCCCCTATACATATGCATGGCAGATCGAATCTCGTCATAGTTATCGTTCGTCCGGCCGCAGTATCGGCCCCCCGGAATCAATTAATGTAAATCAAAAGCCGCGAACGAAAGCGCATCGTTCCACCGGTTCGAGGAACCGCTTCGTTGCCGGGAACGGTTCGATCGAACGGCCAGGCTGTGTCGCGAAACCAATCGGAAATCATGTGTACACAGAAACCTCTAGAACCACTTGCGAACCGGCTAATTACCGTGCATCATGAAAAAATATTTCGCTTTACAAGCACCGGCATCGAACTCGAGAATTTCATGATCGATCGTTAATCATTTCGCGCTGCAAGAAATGAATAACCGGTGGAGGATGGTGCACTCAATATCGATAGCCGCCAGATGGCTTTTTAAACGCATTTTAATTCGATTGCGGCTGTACCAGCAAATTTATAATTATAAACCGCGATTTAAACGGAAACTGATTTCTATTTACGAGTGTCGGGAGAAAATTTATTATAAGAAAGCTTGGTAATTAAATTTCACGAAATTTCTGTTCCATTCCCGTCATGAAGGACCTTATTAAATTAAAAGAGGTGTTTACCGTTTAAACAATTTCTAACACCAAATCTACCGAGTCTTGAACCCTTTGCACTCGAAGCTATTTTAACACCAAAACGAAACATTTCTTATAACCTAGAATATTTCCCTTGTATATATATATTTTTATGGTATACATATGAAAATGGTGCAATTTACTCATAACATACTTAAGTGTTTAATAATCTATTACGTACAAACAAATTTAATAATGTAAAAAATATTTTGAAGAACGATACAGTAATATTTAGTGGCGCCTTACAGTCGCCATTCGAGTGCTAAGGGTTATAACTGATAGGTACGCCGTATGAAAATTAAAAAATGTCTTCTCCTCTGAAAGAGCACTAAAAAATTAGTATGCTATAGTTCAGGACACTTCGCAGGACAGACTTATCCAATTCTAGTAATTGTGGAATAAAATCACTTAAATTGGTTGTATGAAAATTGGTGAAACGATCCAGTGCCAGAGTTCTTGAGCAGCGAATTTCGCACGTTCTTTTCTCGTGCGAGCAAAATGCGCGGAAACGGGAACTCTGCGGGTTTCGCCGAGGAGTACGGAAAGTCTCGCGTCAAATAAAAATCACTGACAAAGCAGGGGCCTCGGTATCGTGGATATTCGTTCGGTTCGAGTGGCACATGCGGCTCCGTTTTCGACGGTCCAGCAAATTACCGGGCCACCCCGTATAGGCTGACGGAGTTCAGCGGCGATATTGCTGGACACGTACGCAAGATTACAGGCCGGTCGTCGGGATCCCGTGTGTGTGTGTGGGTGGGTGGGGTTGAATTATGTTTGCGGGACCGCAAGTTGTCGGACGTTGGTACGATAGCGGCGCACGAAATGAATCGGTTATGTTTCATTTCGGCGTGGCCGCCGGCGTGTTGCTGGTAATGTCGTAACGTCGATCGAGGGGAACGCCGGGGGTTAAAGAGCTGCTCGAAAGGGTGTAAACCGGCTCTAAACTGGTGCGAGAGGGTTGGCGCGAACTCGAGCCTCCGCTGTGTACGTTTTCATTTGCCGATTCGCTGGCATCGACGAAGTAACGATAGAAATTTTACATGGGCTGTAACGCGAACCGGTGCGAACTGTTTTGGGGTTATGTCTTTTCTTATCAGGAGGCAGAAGAGGCACAGATCTGAGTTGGGACTTCTGGGAAAATTTGGGGAATTCGAACGTGTCTGCTGGGATGAGAAAAGTTTTTCCATGGCTGATTCCTTCGTAGATTTGAAGATCGAAGCTTCGCCATTCAATATTTTTCACAGCTGTTCTCAAATTCTGGAAAGTCAGTAAGTAGTACCCGAGTGTTCTCCTAAGAGTTTCAGCTTGTGTAACAGAGTTCGATGTATTCTGTAGAGCGAGTGCGATGCAGATCGTCCCTGAAGGGCTAAGAGGTTCAGCACGTCCAACACCGTCCCTCTGATAAATTCCCGACACAGCGCCGGGCTTCGATCCCCCTTAAAAATAAGCGTCGCTAACACATATCCGATGAAGACGCATCGGTACCGATCAAACCAGCTGGCGCTCGTTGAAGAACTGTCTCAGAAACTCGATTCGAATCGTTCCGCCATCCGTCGATACACGAAAAACGCGGCATTGGCAGATAAAGAGGAAATTGGCACCGGAGGAACTGTCCGAGGTGAGTGTCACTCCAGCCGAGACACCGATTCGCTTTCAAATTGAATACTAAATATTTATGGGCCTCTCCGATCATCCGACTTACGATCATTGTGCAGTTTCCGTATCTATTGAAATTGGAAATTGTCAGAACCTTGGGTTAGCAAGGATGAGCGACGACTGCGGTTTTTATGCGAAGCAAAAATGACCAGCTTTAACTCCAGAACTGTCAAGCCCTAATCCTGACAATGACCGATCTATTATACAGGGTGTTTTACCTAACTCGAGCATCTAAAATATGTCGCTTGTCTTTTATGATATCAAAAAATGTCACGGAAAAACATTAGTTGGTTCAGAGGGGCAAATAGTATGATAGGAAAAAAATGTTGTTCAAGGCTATATTTTTTGAGATTTCGAGATCGTCGAATTTTTTTTCAAGTGGAATGATATGTTTTTATTATCGCTAAATGATAGCCACTGTCAAGACGAATCCAACGGCCTGTAATATTATGACCCTCATGTGACCTTGAGTATGAAATATTCATAAAAGTAAGACACTTGATGTAAATAGTGAAATAACTAGGGTTTCAAGAAATTTTCTTGAACCTTGACTAATCACTGTAAATACGTTTACAATAGATTGTAAACACTGATACAATTTCTTCTCCTTTCGGTGACTCTAATCAGTACGTTTAAGAAATTCATCGGGATTTATTGAACCAGCTAATGTTTTCCTCTGAAAGCAAGCGAGGTATCTTAGATGCTCGAGTTAGGTGAGACACCACGTATATTAATACAAACGTCAGCGTCAAATATTCTACTCTCAAACAATTTATTTTATCCTGCCAGAAGCCACTTAGAAGCCACTAAAAATTGTCCAGGCAGTCGTTTTTTTCTTCTTGATAATTCAAATCAGTTGAGAGTAATAATAATAATTTAAATTCCTCAAATAATTTTACTCCATTACATTTCACTTATAAATGCATACAATTCACAGTCTACTAAAAAAATGTTTAATTTCTGTCTACCAGACAGCAGGTCTTCCACACGTTGAAACAAATGGATACATCTAATCTACAAATCTGGGACATGCCACAATTCACAATTAACATTTCATTAAAACCTCGTTATAAATTAAACCAGGCGCCACTGTAACATCCACTTTGTATCCACCGGACCATCTGCAACGAAACTGGAAATTCCCACAGACTTCTAACAATAACTAAATTAACTGAACAGTGAGCATTTTTTGAAAAAGTGTAATTGGTTTCGCGATGAAAATGTTCAGCCGTGAATCACTTCAGATTGAAATGAATCATTTCTTTCGGAAATGCGAACGTGTTGCGTCCGGCGTTCTCCGAACGTGTCGCGTCGTGTTCACGTGATTAAAGGACAACGATCCAACAAAACGTAAAATCGGACGATCATAAGAATAATCGGAGCCACGCATTGTTTTAGTTCTAAAACCGTGTGTTTACTTACGGGCCGGGAACGGGCTTCGAAGCGTGCGTGCAATTAATATGGCGGAACGCAGGCCACGGGGGGATGATTTTGGGTCAGCGCCAGATTTTAAACTCATTAAACACGCGCCGTTCCGACAGACTTGAAACGCATTTATCCGGTTGTAGCCGCGTTGTTCTCGTATCGAGCGCGCTTTTTCTGGGAAAATTCGAGCATCGACGCGTCGCGCGTTTTCATTCGTTGATGCCTCGGCGTTCACGTTGACGGAATATTCGCGACCCCCTTCCTGCAATCCCCTCCCCCCACCACCCCCCGCAATCCCCTCCCCGTTTTCCGTTTGTAACGAAAGCCGGAGGAATAGATTTAACTACAGGAAATGGGACGTATAAATCATTTACACGAGGCGTCATTCTTGTGTAGAATAAAATCGCCACCGGGGAACGTCCCGGCAGTCCGTGCTTCCACTATCGCTCGAAACATGTGAAAAAGTAATTCGGCGACGGTGAAAATTTGATGTCGGCGATCATTATTCCTGCTTCTCCGAATTTTATAACGCAATTACTATTCCCGGTTCACACGGATTACCGTGCGCCGCTCACTCTCCCCGTAATCGCTTCTAATCCCTCGCAAGGAATTAAGAGAGGTTGTATGCGAGAGTGTAATTATTATTAACAATTAAAACTCTAGAGGCGCGTCATGATACGCTCCACGAGAGAGCTGGAGTTTCTGAGAGGAAATATTCTATCAGAATCTCGCGCGTCAGTTATCCCTCTTCGAGCGGGGCAAGTAGAAACAGCGAGCATTGGTCGGACAGATAACGGTCGCGCAGCGAACGGACGTCCGAGCAATCTTGAAATTTGATTTCACAGTGAAGAATGGCACACGTGTGGAAGAAGTTTCATTCTATTGCGATGAATCGGGCGATATAATCGATACACAGAACGCCGATCAGAGGCAATATAAAATAAATAATAATAATGCGTGACTCATTGAAACGATCTGCTCCGTATTTTCATTACGCCGTGCCGCCGCTCGGAATGAAATCTTAATTTGTTTTATCATCGCGAATCGCGTGTTTTCCCCGTATATGGTGCCGGGCTTCATTGTCTATTGTAAAACCCGCGCACGTTCCCTGCTGGACTTTGCGAAATTGTTGAAAAGCGTCAAAATACGTCAAAATTTATTTGTCGGGATCGATAATGTAATTTGAGTGCTGTTGTCCAATCTTCCAATTGTTTTGCTCTGAATACAGGGCACTTAGGGGGGAGTGTATATCCTGTTTTCGTACCTTATTGATTCCATCATGAAATTATTAATTACATAGTCTGAGGGAATGTGAGAAACACATTCAGAGGGGAACCTTGTGTAAAATAAAATTTTTGAGCATTTCTTTTTGTTTAAATTTAAATGTTTCAAGGATATCATGTTGTGCGTTCTTGCATAAACTAACGATTCCATTTTGATTTTTTTGTTTCAGATCATTTTTTTGCACTGTACGCTGCACGGCGCATTTACAGGATTCCATTTTCCAACCGCCATTGCACCATTGATATTAACCATTAAAATCTATAAAAAATATTTTTGCTTTCATTACAATGTTCATAAACAATACTTCAAATTTTAAATCACTCTACTCATTACATTTTCAAAAAAGAATTCTTGAAGAACACAAGGTTCCCCCCTTAAGAGTGCCGTAGTTACATTTCGTCCAACAAACACTACGGGGTCCCTTTTATTTATTTCTCTCTCTCGCTTTCTCTTTCTCTCTCGTATCAAATATCTCTCATGCGGTTTATTTGAGTTCGTCAGACTTCCTGGAAGATCAGCGTAAGATGGAATCGCGGTTGCACGGAGAACGGCCGCAATATCAACAAGTAATATCCGCAGAGGAAGAACAAGTTGGGATTCTTGAGGCGGGTTCTGGAGGCAACGATAACTGCAAGCGTCGAGACAACGGCCGATGGGCTATAGGGAAAAACTCTCCTGGACCCCGGAGGGATGCTGCAAACACAGGGGAAAAGCGTATTTTTACAAATGACCGGGGCTCTTTCCAGGATTGGCGGGAGGCCGAGGGGGATGAGCGAGGTTCGGCCCGGAAAAACTCGACGGTCCGAGAGAAACTTTCAGATGTTCATTTACGTAAGAAGGGGAGCAGCCCTCCGGAGCTACATGTGTACCGTTTAAAATCCGACGAGCGCTGTTCGAGCAGAAGTTTCGCGAACGCGTCGCCGGTTCACACGTGTGCCGGAGAACTGAAAGGAACAGGATTCCAAAGAGAGAGAGAGAGAGAGAGAGAGAGAGAGAATGCAGTTTTAAAGCGGTAAAACTTGAATCAACTAGTTATCTTTCAGACGGCCTTGAAACATTCTAGCAATTCTCAAATCTCTAACAATTGTTTATTATTTCGTGTTTGCGATATTTTCTTGTTATTGTAGTGTGGGACCCTTGACTCTCGGGTCCTACGAACTCTATGTTACCGGTATGAATGTATGTGTGAGTTGTGAGAGTGTGAAGCGTGTCGTGTGAGAGGTCGACCAGCGAGTTCAGAGAAAAGAAAGCGATCGAGTGTGTTTTGTGTAAAACTGTTGTTTGTTCTCAATATATTAATAAATGTTACTCTTTTATACGTTCAACACCCTATTACATCCAAACTCCCTACATTATCGATCGTGGTTCACCGTGCTCGATTCTGCTTGTGCTGTCTTCTCGGTTTTGTCGTGACTGTCTGTGATTGTCTTCACTGAAGAATTGGGGAGACACGATGGCCGTTCCGTGTGTCGTCACTGTCCTGATTCGTTGCGTACAAATTTGAGCAGCAGTTCGTAGGTAAGTTTCAGATCATCTTGAGACAGCCGTTTATACCACGTGATTTCGAGATTTTACAGGTCGTATGATCGACTGTTGGGAGGCCGGAACCAATGGGCGGGACACAGGCTGTTCCACATATCAGCCACTTCCCTGGCCTGTTCGCGTTTCCCGTGTCCCCAACTTGGAGAACGAAACCGGATTCCGAAGAGTGAGAGCGAGCAGTTTCAAAGCGGCTGGCGAAACTTCTTTTTCAACGTCCTTAAACCCGGCTTTATGCAATCAACCAGGAATCGGAAGTTCGCCGGGACGTGAACCAGTCGAATCTCGGATCTTTAAGTAACTTACCGGGCCAGCGCCGCGGTTTTTCGCGTGCCGTTCAAAGGATATTCGCGCGATATCTCATCCCCCCCTCCTCCTCCTCTCCGTCCGGCTCTTATCTTCTTTCCCGAGGTGCAGTCTTTCAGCATTCGACGATCCTTGATCCTCAAACGAGTGATCGTCGCGGCCCCAACTTCCGACCGGAGCACATTTGATAATCAGATCCGAGGGTCTCACGGTCGATCGGATTCGTGGAGAAGGTGAGTCGAATGAAAATCTCGTGGAGTGGTCTGGGTAGGAAGGATTCTGGAATTTTTTGAAGAATCGAGAGTCGAAGATGATAACGTGTGTCTTCTAGATTCTTAAAATCGATGAAGTTGTAACATACTCCGGGGCACGGTATATGGAGAAGTTCGGTCGCGCGGTTCTTGAAAAGTTTCTTCGGACGATTGTTGTAAAACCTCGGGATCCGCTCGGTCGATTGACTTCAAATTTAGCGTGCGCCTTCAATAGACCCTTCTGTGGCCGTACACCCTCCGATAAGACAAAACGATTTTATACTATACTCTTATGCACTGCCGAAGACAAGAAATGGTCGTAGATACTTAGCTGGTTAGAAAAAATTCTATTTCGATTCTTTCTGTCGGCAAGACTAATTCTGAATATTGCTGAAATGTAAAAGCGTAGATAGAGGACTGTTATTAAAAGGATTTGTTGAGCTACGATGAAAAATTCCTTGTAATATCCTGTTTCACGCTGGAACACTCGCTTAAATATTTTTTACCTCGCAAGTTATTGCCCGCAAAAGGTACACCGTGACATTAGCTTTATACGTAGCCGCCATTGCGTTTGATACAAGTGTTCCAGTACATCGGAGGCGCATGGATACCCCCAGAAAAAAAGTCTTTTGTCTGAGAGCGCAGCCACTCGTGCACCGCGCCTGCTGCAACTCTTCGTTGAACCTGAAAGACTGATGAAAGAACTTATAATCAGAGATGGGTGCAGTATTACGTCAAATAGTAAACAACGTATTCTATTTTTAATTCTGCAGGCCACATAAAAAATAAAGCATTCTACAATCTAGCACATCACTAAAATAGTATTGCATTCGAAGCGTACTTAAAATAGTTCAACGTTGAAAATATTTCAATATCCAAGCTGTCTACTTGTATATTGTAACAGAAGACGTGCATAGTTGTTATATTTTTTTTTTCATTAAATCGTAGAGGATTCGACTCTTTTGATACCCAAAAATCAATGCGAAAACATTAATCTTTGATGCACGCCCCAAACGGAACCACAATCTTTTCGCCGCAACTGTGGCACAGTGCCGCATCCCTGCCTCGTTCCGCTAATTGGCAATCACTCTTTGAATGGTAATTATGATGGCTACAATTTTCCAGGCCGATCGGAAGATGTTTCGCAATTTTTTGATCGCCTTTTAAAGGTCTCCGTTCGAGTTCACCTAGCAGGCTATTTGCTCTGGAGATATTTCACGCGACGCGGACGGTTAAAATCTTTATTAAAAAGCGGCGACCGATATCCGGAGGAGTGCCCGTGGTTCACTGGAAGCCGCGATAGCATCACGGGCCGCGTATAATTTCCCGGATACATTTACCGGAAGACGTTTATTCGAAAGTATCTGCTCGGAGCGAGATTAGTCCGTCCTACGCGTGTACCGGTGGCCTCGTCGAGCAGAAATAAAGCCGATGGCCGCGATAAAGTCGACCTGAAAGCAAACTTTCCCCCTTAAATTTCTCCGGCAGCCCCCGTCATACCGCGTAAAGTGTTGATAATGATTGCCGATACCACGCGAGCCACGGAATCGAATTCTTCTCCGGCACCGACACCACCCCCGCACCCTTATACCCCCATCCCCTCGCCCCACCCCATCCCTGGAACGCTTGCTCCCTTTTTTCCCTCGGCAACGAATGAGAATCGAATTTATCCCCGTTTCCTCCGCCGTACGATAAAATTATTTTTGTATGTCGGATAGAAGCATTAACAAGCTTAATATCGATCCCCCCCGCAGACGCCATTGCAGCTGTGCAGCTGCTGCACACTGCGAGATGGATCGCTGATCTAGCTGGTCAAAGTCCTCCCGGTGACCGGTGTGCAATTTTTATCGCGAGTTGGAACCTGCAGCCTCTCGACTGCTGCAATTTTATTTTCGTTGGAATGATATTATTTCAGATAATATCAGAGTCGTGTAATTGATTAATCTGCTGTAATTGCTGCTCGTTGGTCTTCCGTAATTCATGTTAACATTTTATTCGTTGGAAGCTTATTAACCCTTTTAAATAATATATTATATTTACATTTAATAATTTATATATTATATTTACAACAGTAATACATTCACTCGCGTCACACTCGTGCGTTTCGCACATTTAGAAACTGTTTTTGATTACAGTAATTTCAAAATTACTCAGCGGTGCCGGCTTTTAATAATTGTGCTGCACCGAAAAGAAGCTTAAAAATATTCTTCTACACGATAAAATCCAACGAAATTATCGCATCAAGTGACTGGGGGATGAGTTATTGGTTTACGATTAAAATTGCTGTGGCTGCTGAAGGTTTAACTGAAATGTTATGGACCACAGACTTTCAAAAATCATGGAATAATCGCGGATAACGTATTAACAAATTATCTACCGGCAATTGTGTTGCAAGTTTACAATATTAATCGTGAAACAAATAACCCTGTTATGTGTCCGTGATAGATCCGATGTGATCGTTCGGACTTCTGTTGTGTTTGCACGTGTGTGCCGCCTATAAGGATTTCCACAACTCGAATTACCACCTTCCAGACTTGAAAGGAAATGAAAGTACAAGGTTTTGTCAACTAACTATATTGAACTATAGACAAGCAAGATACTACTAGAGACGAGGAGTGAGTCACTGCCAAAAGCTATCGGATGACTAAAACTATCTGACTGTTACAAGCTATCTGACTTTCTAGAGCGATCTGCTGTTCCAAACTACCTGACTGGGAGAACGCGAGTTGCGAACAAGCTAACCTCGGTTCTCCCCACCGCTCCAGGGTTTCAACCCTCGGGGGCTTGGTGGGAGGATCTAGGGGCTGGGTACCTGAAACAGGCCCAAGGGTTTGCCAAGGCCACACTAGCTTGGCGACCGAATACTGAGTTTTTCCAGACATCTGCAAACCTTCCGAACTGTAGTTTCAATCACCCGGACGCGTTGAGCCTAAGAGACGAACGACTTTAACCCCTCGCCCTACAATATCGAGTCAGACTCGTGATGAAGATTTTGAACAGAGTCTAACAAATATGTACGTTATTAATTCCCTTTAAAGCGAAATAAAATTCTATTTCGTTGTAGTCGATATATTAGGTTGGGGAAAAAGAAATCCATTATTTTTACATGAACTTCAAGACTTTATTTAACATGTTTCGGATTGTCCGATTTGGGTCAAATATGCACCGTTTTTTTCTATTTGTTGCCTTTTTAAAGGTAGCTTCGTAATGTCTCTCTCATAGAAGGTTTGCTCCCTATCGGCGAAAAACTCTAGTAAACGATTTTCACAATCTTCTCTTGATGCCAATTTTTTATCACTAAGGAAGTTTTGCAATGCAAGAAAAACATGGTAATCGCTTGGTGCCAGGTCCGGACTATATGGTGGATGCATCAAAACTTACCAACCAAGCTCCCGGAGTTTCTGGCGAGTCACTATAGACGTGTGTGGCCTGGCGTCGTCCTGATGGAACACAACACCTCTCCTGTTGGCCAATTCTGGCTGTTTCTGGTCAATTGCATTGATTGAAAATTGGAATTGAAAATTGAAAAAAAAATTTAAAAAAAAATAAAAAATTGCAAGTAATTGGCTGTTACAGTATCGGGACCATAAACACCATTCACCATTCACAATTTCAGCCGCCTGGTTTGCATTTTCGCCTGTATCAAAGAAAAACTAAAATATACCGAATTTTCTCTTTATTGACTTCCATTTTCAGCACCCTGTAACTCACAACTGAATAGACTAAACAAAAAACAGCAAAAGAATTTTTTTTAGTGCGAAATGTCACCTTTCCAACGAACATAAATCTGAAATTGTTTGATCAATACTTTACGAGATATCGATCACTACAGCCATCCACCGGAAAAATAATGGATTTCTTTTTCCCCAACCTATTATATCCTTTGGAGAAAACATAGGCATACAATAAATATAAACTATCTTTTCTTTTCTATGAAATCCTGAACGATGTAGAATTTCCAATCGTTAAGTTCACAAAATAAATAGTAGTGCAAGGGGTTAAGTGTTGTATGGAAAGGGACTGCATCGCCATAGCCAAACTACAAAACGTCACGTACCGAGTCTGCTGTACAATATCAATGCCCCTGCCATAAAGCATCGTCCAACCCGAGCCCCTACAAACCCCTAATGACCGTAATCTAATAATTTCGTGCGAATTCAATAAGTGAAAATCCTATTGGTTTCCGATAAACGAAGCGTTAAGTTGTTTCCGTCAGAAATGATTTTCCTACCGACTGGCACTATTAAATTCCGCGTGTAGGCACACACGCCATGATCACTGTCGTTGGCTCGGAGTCGAAACGGAAACGCAGGTTCGTCCGGTCGTAAGAGAATACGTGAGAATGCGGTGGGAGACTGCGGGGCAAACAGCATGGGATGCCAAAGGACGTCCTCGGTAATATTTGATAGTCGCGGAACTGTACCCCGGCTGTCCCTCGTCGCTCATACAAGGACACGAGGATTTTAAGTGAAAAGTTAATAAGTCATACGCCGACAAAATAACAAATACCGGACGCGTGGATACGCTCTCGGCATTCTAAGGTCGCAGCTATGACGTTGGTTAATTTTTGAGGGCAGCGTGTCTTGCGTTGCTCTTGGAAAATTCATTGCCTTTGTGCCTGGTCGACGGAGGTGTTACAAAATTGAGCGAGGACAGGAAAGAGGCAGAAGTAGATTAGTAGAAGGATGAATAATGTATAGGTAGAATAAGAGAGGCAGCACAAAAGGAGAGAGTCTGTGGAGAGGTTGGGAAAGGTGTCCTGTAGTCAAGGGCGGACATACGAATAGAATAAGAATTAGCGAAAAATGGAAAATATTTTACCGCGACGAGAAGGATAATTGAACAAAGAGTAAAACGTATACCGATAGAGACGTATGCTCGAGTGCTCGAGTTTGGTGTCCGAGTAGAAAAGAATTTCAGTAGTTAGAGTAAATGGTGTGAGCAGACTGAGGTTATTAGAACGCAGTAGACTATACAGGGTGGTCCACGCAACTTCTGTATACAAAACTTTTTCCTTCAACGCATACTTTGAAAGTTATATAGGTGTGGAAGTTGTGTGGACCACCCTGTATAAGTGATATGAGAATAATTAGAGAAGAGTATGTAAAGGAATAATGTGCAAATGAGTGCTCGAGTATTCAACCGCGGAGTGCCTGAATAGAATACGATTAGCACAGCAGTAGGGAGAGGATTGAAACAGGGTCGGGGAGGATCGGCAGCGGAATTATGGCATTTCAGCTGTTTTCCAGGAAAGTTTCTGCTCCCTCGTTGCGCGGAACGTTCCGTTCGCGAGAGCCTGGAGGCTCGGCTAACTATATTCGTTCGATCAGCGAGTGGTATCGACGTCGGTCGGGGTCGTGCCCCTTTAAAAGCATCATCGGAAAGGCACGCGTGCACGCGCGCCGATCGGATCAACTCGGAGGCATATCTTTACACGCGAGAAGAAATTCATTCCGGTCTGATTAGATCTCCGTTGGCAGCGGCCTTGTACATAAAATGGTTTTGACGCGTCCGCCTGACAAGTTCACGCCGTTATGCATACAACACGAGGTTCTCCTCGCGCCGCGCGGCGAGGATTATACGCCGCCGGTAACGACTTTTGACGAAACAGTCGGATTATCCGCCGAGAAATACATACACATCGGAGCTATATTTACACGCATACGCGGCGAACATATTCCCACGGTCTCCCGGACGCAACATGCATTTTCAGAAAAATATTCATGCGGATTGGCTACGCGCGGTCGCCCGCGCGCACACCAGAGAACGCACACCGTCGCCCGAAAGTTTCAATCCGTTTCACGTTTCTCGGTCCTCGTTCGAGAACTTCTCTACCGCTGTGTGTACACTCGCATGTGTGTGTGTGCACCCACGCCCTCGAAACAGAGTGTCATTTCCGAAATAAAAATCCTGTCAAAGCGAAAACGCGAGACGCATTCGGCCCCCGCTTAAACGTCGTCCGCGTGAAAGAGAATATTTCGGTGTGTGTACTCGCAATGAAATACAAGATGCACGGTCAATTTTGCGCAACCTCGCTCTCCCTCCCCTGCTTTCTCTCTTTCACTTTCTTTCTCTATCCCTCTTTTTTCGAATCCAACGTCCCGGCAAAGCAGCTTTGCCAGGCTTACGCTACAAGCGCTCGCGAACTTCCGCGCAAACAAATACGAGAATAATCATCCTTATTTCCCGGGAAGAATGCATCTGGATCCGCAGGTAAAAGGATGCGAGAGCTCGTAACGGAAACTTCTGATCCTCTCGGAAGACGGGACGCTCGTTGATTCCGCGACGAAACCGGGCAACCCGCCGCAAAAATGTCTCTAAACCGATAAGACGTTTAACGGATTCCAAAACGACGGGAGAAATTAGTCGCGGCCGAATTATAGCCATGCCGACGACCCTTATCATTTCCGTTCGTCGTCCGTGTCCATGAGAAATGGGTTGTTTACAATAACAGAACTCGAAAACGATCATGGTACAAGCGTGATAATTCAGCCCAAACCACATCGAAAGCTGAATGGCACCAAAAGAAGATCATGTTGTCAATTTGGTGGGATCACAAAGGTGTTATGTATTTTGAGCTGCTCCCAAGGAACCAAACCATCAATTCAGATGTTTATTGTCGACAACTAACAAAACTGGACGTAGTAACCAAAGAAAAACGGTCAGAATTGACAAATCATATCTTTGGTACGACGTGAAAAGTTATTGGAGCTTGGTTGGGAAGTGATGCCACATCCACCATATAGCCCTGACATTGCACCATCAGATTATCATTTATTCCGAAGTTTACAAAACTCTTTGAATGGTAAAACATTCACTAATGATGATGATCTGAAATCGCACTTGGATCAGTTTTTCACCGAAAAGAATCAGAAATTTTATGAGCGCGGAATTATGAAGCTACCAGAAAGATGGCAAAAGATCATAGAACAAAATGGAAAATATTTTATGGATTAAAGTTCATTGTTTTGATAAAAGAATTAGATTTTATTTCATCTAAAAATACCGAAATTACTTTCTTGCCAACCTAATACAATTGGAAACGTGGCAGACTGAAGGTAAACCGAACTATGCCACTCACATGTTTGCGTATAATAAAACATTTGTTTCGGTTTGAGACGGAACAAAACAAATTCTGACACAATAGCCGGCGGATAATGTGTTATGCGAGTTGCGCTACCCAGCAAGCTCCCGTGAAAGGTGCTACGCGGCTTAACGCACGGCCACGAACTGCAGCAGCAGGAATTGCGCAGGCATTCGATCGGAGACGGTCTCTCATTCAGCCGGGTCGTTTTAATCAAAGACGTCAGAAATTGGGCCAGCACACGATGACGTCGACCAACGAAACGTGCACACACCATCGTCGCCGTCGTTCGTTCGTTCGTTCCCGTGTTTCCTTGATCCTGCGGGGACGAGGACGAGAGGACAAGGACCAGAGGACGCGTTTCCGGCGTTGCAAGGTGCCTAGAATTCCCGGATGAAAATTCGCGTCCCTAATGCGACCGCTAAGCCGGGTCCCGTGCTCGTCACCGAGGATAATTCAACGAGGTACCTGGCCCCGGCACCGTCGGCAAATGACTCCGCTCCGGCTGGCTCGATGACCTTATCGACCGGGCCGGGATTGACCCACGCCTCGTCAGCCTTTTACTGACGAACCGTGATAAGCCCTGATTGTTACACACGACCAACCGGACCGGGCCAGAACAAATTCGTTTTGGAAACTCCGTTGTCCCACAATTTACTAAACAATCGTGCTAATAAAAAACCGGAAATGCAACGGTACTAGGAAGATGAGCGCCTTTCACTGCAATATCTGCTTCTCCCTTATCAGTATATCTTTACGGCACTGTGATTTCCTGTCGCGATACTGAGGTTCATTGTTCCAACTGTTTCTGCAATGTTTGGATAACAGGAACTTCATTTTTGTCAGGCATAGTTCGACCTGTGAAGCGAGTCTCCCGGGGATAAACATAATTCGTATTAAACGAGAAAACAGTATTAATGATACTCTGTTCATGTTGAATTTTGTAGCAGCAGAGTATATAAAAATTGTCTGCATTCATTCAGCAGACATTAGCTTTATAGAGATTCATTTCTTTTTGCAATAATTTTGATGAGCTAACAGTGATACAATAAGGTTTTTTGATTCCTTAACACGTTGACCGCCATGTCACCCAGATGTGAGTGACGGAATTATTTGTCCAGGTTTTAAAATGAATTTTTACGTTAATATATTCATTGTACCAAATTTGATTGGGATCTGTAAAATGCAAACTCAATATCACACATATAATTATTTTCAATTTTTGTTTCATTAAATAACTTACTTTGGTTTCATGGAATTTTTTAGGGTTCTGATCTGGCACTCAACGTGTTAAATGTTTTCTACGAACGCATCCAATCCATTATTATAAAACTAGCATCTTAAAATTCAGCCTTCTGTAAAATCCCTGTTCTCTAAAAGAGAAAAAAAAATTGCATATAATCCAGGCGACAGTAGGAGGGTTAGAAAAATTTTTTCGCAATGCAAATCAGCGAGAAATTGAAAGTTGAAACGTTCTCTTTGAAGCGACAGCGTAAAAGTTGGGAAAGGAGGCAGCCCGTGACGAGTGGGATTTTTTATTGGCTGGAATCGGTGTTTGGCCCAGTGTGCAGGTCGCGCGATCCACTCAAGGCGGCCGTGGCGATCGATCCGCGCGCGTTTTGCAAAAATTTGCTGGCGGCCCTGCTCCGCGTTAAAGAGGCGGGGCCTGGCGGGCGTGAGAGACATGCAAATCGCTCGCGCCCTGATCCCACGCCACCCTCTCGACCGAAAAATCAGACGGTTCTCGTTGTTGGACAAAAAAGCGGGTGTAACCGGGAAATTCGCCGAAAATTCCGCGGCCGGATGAAAAATGGAAATTCGCAGCGGGATGGACGAGACCCGGTTTCGATCAGCGGGTCGTCGCAAACGTGGATTTCACCCTGCGAACGTATCTAATTGGACGTAAACGAACGCGATCCCTATAAAATATGCATCTAAACGTTTCTATTATAAATATTGAACACACCAGCCTATTAATCGTCTTTCCACTTGAGGACGGTTTCACGTAAAAAATTTTAATAGCAATCTGTGGATTGAAAAGGCATTAGTATTCCAAAAATCCGAGGATTACATGGAGTTAGTATTGCCAAGGTTAAGGATTGCAAAAGGCTGGTATTTCCAAGATCTGAAGATTACGAAGGGACTGATACTCCCAAGACCTAAAGACTGAGAAGGGAGTATATTCCCAAAATCTGAGGACTGCCAAGGGTCACTATTCCCAAAGTACAGGGAGAAGATTACGAAGGGATTGGTATTCCCAAGATCTGAAGAATAAGCAAAGAATAATATTCCCAAAACCTGAGGACTGACAAGGTCTAATGTTCCCGAGGCCCAGGGATTGTAACGAGCTAGTATTTGCAAGACCTGAAGATTGCGTGTATTGCAATTGCACGGAAACGAACTCGATCCCGATCATATCATGCATCTAAACGTTTCTGAATATTGAGCAAGCCCACGAAACGTCCCCGTCCAGTCAAGGACAACTCCACGTTTTAATAGGGGCGTTCCCGTTTTTCACGGGACTTTGAAAGTTTCCCAGCGAAAGTTTTTCAGCGCGTTTGGAATCGCTGGTCGTGTTTGTATCACGCCGATGGCAAACGTTTTCGCCGGGGCAATGAAATTAAACTTCTGTACGACGGGGGTTTGCTTTAAAAGAGCGACTCACCTATTTCTCAGTAAATCCAGTCCTCCTCCTCCTCGTCTCTCGTTCGTCCTATTTACACTAATAGATTTGAATGCCGTTAATTGGGGATCGTTGCATGCGACGCGCAGACGGGGTAGCAATCGCATAACGAACCACAAGCTCCCGGCGCGTAAGCACCTATCGTTAATTAGCTTGCCTGTATCAGAAGCAATCCATTAGCAGTTTACATCGCGATACAAATTTTATTTTGTTCCTGCCGACGTCCGTCGCTTTGTCCTGCACGTCTCGCGCGCGCGACATTATTCTACGCGACGTTAATTTGTGGCAAATCGCCGCCAGGCTGATAATAGAATCGCTCTGTTATAAACAGTTCTCCGATACAACGCGTGTGCAGACGACGCCGCCGCGCCCCGTGGCGATTTTTTTTTTCTTTTATTTAAATTGTAAATGTTGTTAGGTGCAGCCATGTCGCGGTTTCTTTGCTTTGACCGACGTCGATCGCGCGGTATATTTCCATATTATGTGTACACTATGTACACGACGCGTCGATGCACTGTTTATATTACGTCCGGCTACTTTTTAATTTGAAGAAATTGAATTTCATGGAACGACGTTCGACGCTTTGACTCCGTTTATTTTTCGCTGGCATCCGGGCGAAGTGAAATTTGCATGGCCGTCGAACCGTTTGTTATAAACGAACCTCCGATACGATGTTTATTACGTTAAAACTTCTTTAATTTGCGAAAATGTTCCGGAACGTTATTAGAATTCCTTAATTCACTTGTCAGCATGTCCAGGTATTTTTTAATTTGCAGAAATTTAATTTTGCGCAGCGTCATTCGGTGCTTCGATCGCGCTAATTTGAAACTAATTGTATCGTATTGGCATCGAATCGGATACACCGTTTATTATGTCAACGCTGATTTCTTGCATCGAACGATACGGATCGCGTCATTTGTCCAAGCCACATTAATTCGTGTCATTAATCGGGGAATTTCGCGGAGTAATCGAACGACTTTCTGCAAACAATCCCCCGGCGCACTGTATTATGGTCGGACCCGTGCAAAGTTAAAAAGAATCGGGGAGATAGATAGGACAATGTCACGACTAGATGAATTATGCATATAAATTGCAGAAACGGTGAAATATCGCGGTGGGAGGTCCACGAGGCGGGAGTGAAGGATGCTTAATTCATTCAGGTAGGTAGGATGTTCAGCGAAGTTTCTTATTGGGGCGGATAAATTAGGTTCTGCCCCAGCGAAGAAGTAACTAGCGTGTTTGCTTACTTCTCACTCTATGTAGCAGGGAAAAGCTGTTAGACTACCGAGGCACCTTGAGGCTTCATAAAAATCGATGTCTGTAGGATGTTTCGGGCGCTAAGCTTCGTTCGCATCGTCTTAAGCTGAAATAATATGCAGATCCATTTGCTTAACCCTTCGCTGCGAGCACGGGATAAATTTTCGACGGTTCCGGCCATATTTATTTATGTATGCAATTCTGTGTACATGTATGTAAATGTAATGTATGCAGCTAAAATTGTGCGCTGGATTTTCTGCACAATTTCTTCTCGAAAGCTGCGCACTGAAAATATTTACCACCAGTCTAAGTGAATCAGCATTCGCCTGGCTCGCTTAATACAGCGAGCGTTAAAATAGTCGGTCGTTTGCATAAAAATTATTCACACAATTATCTGGAATCGCTAATTAGCTGACAATTATGGTCCATTATGTTTATGGTCGCGAAGAAATTCATTATTACGTTTATAACCCTAATGCCAGGTTTCAAATGCCTCGTTTCAATTTAGTATGTCTTTTAAGATTACTGTCTTCACTATTTTAACACGTTGACTGCCATGTCGCCCGTATGTGGGTAACGGAATTATTTGTCCCAGTTTTAAAATGAATTTTTACGTTAGTATACTCATTGTACCAAATTTTATTAGGATCTGTAAAATGCAAGAAAGTTGGAGGACTACTCAATATCATACATTTAATTCTTTTCAATTTTTATTTCATTGAATAACTTACTTTGATCTTATGGAATTTTTGAGGTTTCTAATTTGGCAGTCAAAGTGTTAAGAATACTGTAGTCCTCAGAATTTCGGACTCGGTCCTTGGAAATACTAGCCCTTGGTAGTATTAAAAATTTGGGAATACTGGTCCCTTCTTAATCCTCAGACATTAGGAATACTCACAATCCCGAGATCTTGAGAGTAATTGCCCTTGGAAGTCCTCAGAGTTTGGAGATACTAATGCTGAGATTCTAAATGCTCAGTTACATTGCGCATTCAGCACTAACAGGTTATTGAACATCATAGGTATCGACATAGGGCAAAATGGAAGAAGAAGGTATTAAGGAAGCGAACGTTGTTAGCAAAGAGTAATGCAACGTCGATGTAATACTTCAACCCGGAGGAATCCGGAATGACGTTGACTGGCAAGAGCACTCGCCGATTGCTCTGCACTTTTCACTCGGACTTACAGTCTTCTCGTTCCCCGGTTGTAGCATGGATGATTCCGCGCTCGGTCTACACCGAGACGAATGCCGGTTGGAACGAGTATATTTCGGGTGGCGAATAAATGGATACGAAGTGAATGACGATCCCTTGCGATGATAAAGTTTGAATAGCCTCCGCCGGATCGGCTCGCGAGTGCATTAAAACTTGAGCCAGTTACCAACTGGGATCGCGGTCGAATGTCTTCCACGCCGTCTCGGTTCTCATGTCGCGAACTTCTAATTCGGTCGATTTATTTCGATCCCCTTCTTTCGCCGGCCTGCGAAAATCCTTCTGCATCCGAAACGAATGGTAAAGAAATCGAGCGGAACGTCAAAAGCACGATAAAAATTCGTAACGTCGCTGGACCCACCCACCGGATCCACAATAGGTTCCCTCATGGTTCGAGCATTGACTGACAATTGGTGAAAGGATGCAGAAACGCGACGACGGTGTTGCAGCTGTGCAAGAATGCGCTATTTCGACTTTCATCTCACACGAAACGGGCACAGTGTCTCGTTATTCATTCTTTTCTTAGCAAGCAGGGGACGAGATTCTTTGAAATTCATCGGTAAATATTTAAAATACTGTTTAAAGTAGTAGATAGTCCGTGCATGCTTCAGATTAACCGGTGCTCCGACAGTTTGACGCGTTAATATTCATTAGATCCTTAGTTAACGCATTGTTTACGAAACTTTGTTATAACTTGCCCCTAAGCTTTAAAAGCTTGTTGTATTCATGAAGGGGATTCTCCCTTGCGCGAACAGATAGGATTTCACGTGGTTTCACTTTGGTATAGATAACATTTTGATCGCGTTTTTCGCGTGCGATGTATTGCCAAGGTCTTAGAATTACCAAAGAAAGGTGTCAACCTTGCACAGACCCTCGTGAAGCTAGTATCTCGTACATTTCATTGAAAAGACGCTCCTAGCCAAACCATTATTTTTTCCTCGTCACCACGTAAGGTTCTAAGAAAGAAGAAGTCATTGTGCTCCTTCCATGAAAGCAATAAATTACAAGATACAAAATATTGAAGGCTCCCACTTGACTGACCTTGATCCGAATGGCATCTAGATCAGGTTACAGCAGGCCAGACACGCGTGATCGGTGACTAGCGGAATAAAGGATGAATAGGCGTCGTCGGAGCAGCATTTTAATTTTATCGTGAAAGTTCGACTGGCAGCGGGCCGAAGGAATCGCGAGTGGGTTATTCCCGGCGGTTTCGCTCGCTTGCTCGCTCGTTCTGATTTTAACATCGTTACGTAGAGGATTCCGCGTGGACCGTTCGGCTCTCTTCCCAAGGACAAAGGATTCCTTGCATATCAACGAGGAAGCGTAAAATGATCAGTGACGCGGCCGCCTTGGATTACCTAGAAGAGGACGCGTAAAACTGGGAACGTCCGGGGCGCAGAAATTGGTTCGCATTACCGGAAAGTATCGTCTCGGTTCCTATCGGAAGTTCGCTGGCCGGGCACGTCCCCGACCGGAATTACAAGCGTATATACATTGCGGTCCCGAGGCTCGGTATCCGTTTCGTCGTCACGACTCGACCGTTTACCGGATTCCCTTTTAAACTGAGAAAACCGTCTGAGCGGTGCCACGAGAACCGTCCACGCGAAAACGCATCATGCGCTGCTCTGCACGGAACGTGGCCGGGATTCTTGGCTGCTCCGATTCCGCTACAGTTTTTAGAGATAGTGTAGACCGGAACAGTGTATCGCGCGAAACACGATTGTAAGATTTACTTCCCGAAGATAGAAGAATATATTTGTTCTACTTGCTGCGAGATTTATGCGCGCGAAAGTAGCACGAAACTTTCGGCCAATCTTCGCCGCTTTGTTCTTGCTGATTTGTTGCTTCCCATTGGCTGCAATCTCTGGAGTCCACTAGGTAAAACGGTTTTATTCCGAAGCGAGAGACTTCTACCTTTCATCAACGGAGAGAATTAAAGAATTTGATTTATTTGATAAGAGCAGAGAATGGTGGAACAGCAAAAGCTGGAGAGGATGGTCTTTTGGAATGAGAGTCGTAGTAGGTATACTAAAAGCTACCATAATATGGTCGTGGCAGTCTGTGGGTAGCTCGTGATGTGGTTAGGCAGATGGTATGTCAGGTTAAGCGACCAACCTAGCGGTGCTAACTGGGATGGGTGACCGCGGACCTTTTCTACTAGAATTAATGTCAAATTCTTCTATGGTTAAAATTATGTGGTCCTTTAAAGGATTTTCTAAACAACACAATGCTTTTAAAAGGTTAAGGGTCAACCCGCTAACAAATAGTCTGGGTGATTGGTATTTCAAGGCTACTTCGAAAGCATATTAACAGAAATGGAATTTAATAATAATTAATGAGATTGCAAGGCGGAGAGACGGCAATTCCTTGTCAAAGGGTTGATACTTCCATGAACTTTAGTGATCGCAAAGGGGTGTCGGTACCACCAATGGTGGGGATTGCAAACGGTCGCAACTCACAAGGGATGACGATGAAAAAGTGTCAGTATTTTCAAGGACTGGGGACTTCAAGGGGTGTCAGTATTCCTAAGGTGCTGAGGATTTGCAAAAGAGACTTCTGGTATTCCCACAATATGGGAATTACTAAGGATATGTATTATCCCCAGGTCTGGAAAAATATGAAGAGCGAGCACCTCTTTCCATACATGAAAATTAGAACGAGGTATTCCCAATGTTCCAGATTGTACACATAAAATCTGCGTAAAGGGTCGAAAAATATTCCCAAGATAGGGTCTTATCAAAGCAAAAAGTACAGTATTCCCAAGATCCTGAAGTTCCTAACGGAAGGTGTCATTGTTTTGAAGTCCTTAAATAAATTAATAACTTGTTAATTTCATTAAAAAGCCTCCTCAAACAGTCGATCAATCGCACAACAATCCCCGGAGGTCAAACGGGAACTATTCTCGGTCCGATTTCGAACGGAAAGTTATCGGTCCTGTTTCAGATTCATCGAATTCACCCGGACAGATGGTAGAAGCGGGACCGGGCGCACACAGTGACGAGAGTTTAATGCCTCCTGTCTGTTAATTCCAGCATCGTCGGGGCAAGTTGGTAACGCGGGGAATATTGTTGCGGATGCTGATAGAATCGGACCACGTTGCGCAGGGACAGAGAGACCGTACGAAGTAATCCCTATCGAAGACACAAATCAGAAACGGTGGAACGGTGGTGGGCCGGGCTGCTCCGGCACGTTGACGAGGCGGCAGGAATAGATTAGAGTCATCTTTCTGGAATAATGACGACCAGGGCCCGATCGATGTCGGTACACGATATTAACGATTCAAATTTAGCACGCCCGAACGCAGGCTGCTGATTGCGGGTCCAACGTTGATTCGGCCAAGACGGAATCCGGCGAATCGGGTCAACAGGAAATGGTTCCTCCGAGGAAAAAAGCAACGAAACTAAGTTTCCCTCCGTATGCCTCCCAGCTCTCTACCACCCGAGGCAGTCTCCCATCGTGAACTTCGATCTTTTCTCGGTGGTTTCCACGCCGGGAGCGTCTCTGGACAACTTTACACCACAATATTTACGGTTCAATTTGCGCGCGAGGTGTTCTCAAAAATTAAAACGACCTGCAATAGGGAATTAACGATGCGAAATGAGATTTTTTCGTTACGACCGTCTTACTCCGTTTACCACTCTGCCGGGGCACGTCTGACAATTTCCGGCTGTTTTTACTTGCCGCGGATGTACAAGTAGATTCCGTGAAAAAATTTCATTTCATATTTTGACTTTACCTTTGCCAAGGGGAAATCACCTTCTTTCACGATTGCACCATGTTTTTGGGAACACTTTGCGTGCGCAGGATGTTGCAGTGGCCGTGCGTTTTTATGTTACTTTTACGGCAGTAGCGTCCTTCTTAACTTTCCTCTGCAAATGGTAGGCTCTTTGAAGGCTAGTAAAGCGGATAAGGACGCAGGAAGTTACAAGGCACGCTAATTAATGTAAGCTCTTGGGAGTTTATTGAATTAATACTGGCGCTGTCCACGGATCTCTCGTATGATTTATATTCTCTACACTGGCCACTGCTATGAAAGGACAGCGGTGACAAAGGGCAATGCACATGCTAGTAGATGAGGTCACGCTTGGAATCCTGGTCCTCTTGGCAACGGAGTCGGAGCGCAGCAGCGGAAGTCTGATTTTCTTACGAGCGATCCTTGAACCGTATGAAATTATAATATCGGTTTTGCGAGATTCTAATGCGCGAGTTTCAATATATAACTCCCTTTTTACCAGGCCGGGTTTTCGATGTAAATGGGAGAGCTTTTAATGAGAGGTTCGTAAGAAAGTTCTACGCTCGGTTCAAGGCTATTGAAAACCAGTCCCGCACCACACCGACAAGAAATCCTAAGAGCAACGTATAACCCTTTAATTCACCCTGCAATTCAAACGATAAATTGAATAATCAATTAAATGGGGAATTTTAATTGCTACGCGCGTGCAGTTCCATATGTAAATCCAACTTGCTTAATAACAAGATTGCTGACACGTAAGGTACGATCAGACAGTTCTGAATATTAAATGAAATAAATATTAAGTAAATGAATACAAAGTTATCAGAAATTTGCAAGGCAAATTGAAAGTAATTCGGTAGCTGGCCATTAGCATAAGGGTTGCCGGTGCACACGTAAGCATAACTCCTTCCATATTTAGCTAAAAACTGTTCAGCGAATTCTGCGCGGAAACTGACGAAGCGGAAGGGGATTAGCTGCGACGTCTGCTAATACTTCTGATGGAAAACACTGGCAAACTGAGGCGGGCAATGGCCCAAGGCGATAGCTTTGTGACGTTTTAAAATATGTTTACGTAACACGCCGCATTTGCCAGATGTATACTCAGCGGAAAGCAATTTTCCGACAAGTTGGTGCAGCCAGATTAAAATTCTCCTTCGACCGGCCACCTTTCTATTGGACATTCAGCGTGTCCGATGATCGAAATTATGAGAGGCTGGTATTACCAAGATCTTGGAATTAAAAAGGGACTGGTATTCCTAAAATGTCAGGATTACAAGGGACCACTATTCCCAAGGTTCTGGATCAAAAAGGGCTGGTATTTCTAAAGTTGGGAACTGCGAAGCTTTGGCACTCCTAAGGCCTGGGGACTGCAAAGGATCAGTATTCCCAAAGTTTGGAGTCTATTAAGGAAACCAGTATTCCTATGACCTGGAGATAACAAAGGACCAACTTTTGCAATGGCTGGGGATTGCAAAGGTTCGATATTCCCAAGGGCTAGGGATTGCAAAGGTTTGATATTCCCGAAAGGGTTGAGGATTACAAAGGGTCGGTTTTCCAAAAATCTAGGATAACTAAGTCTTACTACGGACCAGTATTTCCCAGATGCTCGGGATTACAGAGTAGTATTCCCAAAGTGCTGAGGATTATGCGAAGTTCATAATTTCCAAGATACGGGGATTACAAAGGACCGGTGTTCTTACAATAATCCTCATTCGATAGGACAGCTTTCCATTGGAAATTTATCGTGCCCGGTGGTGTACAGATAATTGAGGACCGATTCGGAGCGTCTTCTCAGATGAGGAAACTATCAAGGGTCTGGAAATTTCATTTGGCCACAGTTTTCGCGATCGATCTTCCCCCAACTGTCTTCCGTGAAAGAGGCTGCGTGAAAAATCATCCTCGTGAACAATGGGGTCGCGGTTTTTCATTCTGGTAGACGGCCGTGATCCCGGTGACGGTTACGCGACGATTAATAGACTCGGAATCCCCGAATAGTCGCACGTCCCAGCGTAATAATCAATTAGCGGCGATCGAATGAAGCGGTAATTTTAATGTGGCAAACAATGCCATTAGCATGCAGCCATTATCGGCGCGGCTCGGCCGGGAAGGTCGAACCGTGTCACAGTGGAATTATTCTCGCGAGAGACACACCGAATGAAAGTGCTCACGCCCTATGAACCCGTCCCGTTCCGCGCTGCTATTTTACTTCGATAAAGACGGGCCGCGATGTTGCCCGGGAATGGAAATACACCGTCTATTGTGCCCCGGGAAAAGTGGTCAAGGCGCAATTCATTACTTATTGCACGTACACGGGGACCACGAGGCGTTTTATCGGAATTAAATGTGATGCGACTGAGCCCGGGGAACCGATGATACATTGTGTAATAAATGGAGGAGTACACGCGCGCTTTCTCTCTTTTTCTCCCCTCCTATCCGCAGACACACAGCAAGGAATATAATATGCAGTATGTACCATCCCTAGTCCCTGAAGATTTTATTTTATGTTTATTTTATGAATGCCGAGCAGAGCAGCTTATTGTCAGACTGATCTTTGTGCAAAAGAAAATTTTCGAGATATTCTTTTTTTGGTTTATAATGAATCTGAATGTGCACTTATATTTCGTTATTAGAATGCATGTTCTATGCATTTATAATGGAAATGAGTAGATGAATTTTGAAACAGTAAAAATATTTTAATATTTTAAGAAGCTGTTCCATTATTTCCAACTGACTAGAATTATTTTAAAAGGGAATAAATGTGTAGGTAGCCCCTTTGTCTTCCAATTAAGACAATTTTTACTGTGCATAAAACTCGCCGGTTTATGTAATATTGTTGTAGTATATTTGCTGTGAAGCTGAAAAGTCCCTTGTATTTTTGATGACGTAGAAAAGCGGAAAATTCTGCATGAGAAAATGTCAGAGGAATTTTTTGGTGGAAACAGAAGAGACGTTTAAGGTGTACATTAAATCTGCTTGCGAAATAAACACTCTGTGCTGGATAATAATTTTACTAAAATGCAGACGAATTTAGTTACCCCTTCATAATTGAACCAGATTTAATAGGATTTGAATTTAGGCATTATTAAATCGAGATATAATTGTTATTCGAAATACACATTACAGGAAATTTGAACCGGTCGAACTGTTGGAAATGTGCTTTAAGGTTTACGAGTTGTAGCTGATGCTAAAAGCATTGAAGCATGAGATAGTGCGTGGCAAAAGGCTGCGGCACGAGGTGCTAATATTGCAAAAAGGGGGCGAAGATTAATAGGAACAAATTATTTAAAGTGAGGTCTACGTGCTGCTATCTATTTCCCAGAACGCGATAATGCCTCGCGAAAGACATTTGAAGAAAATATGCATGCATTTGACAATGGCTCGTTAACAGAGGCTATTCGCCGAGTCGTCGTAATTAGTATTATTCACGCGTACCACGACCTCCATTCAGGAAATACCTTACAGTATTAACTGCGCGGAGCTCTTCGAGCTTTCATATCTCCGGACCAGGTTAACTTATCGATATGCAACAAAATGCATATCGAAAAGCTGGATTCGAGCCAATTCATCGTGCTCTAGGGATCGGCTCGAACGACTGCGACCATTTTTAATTAAACAAAATGAAAAGTCCACAAAGAGAGAATACCGTCGTATAAATTCCCATCGAATATTCCCCATGAAATAATTTTTAAACGAGTCGACCGTATATTTAGTATCGCTCCTTGCATTTAAAAGAATCGACCAACCAGAAATAAAACATTTCGAGGCCCGAAATAAAAGCGCGCGGCGCAGCAGTGAATTTCAGATGAAGTTACGAAGGATCGAAGACTGCCGTGCCATTTAACTTCAACGTCCATCATCCGTTTTTATCGGTGTCCAAACGAATCGCGTGCCGCGCGTTGTTCACGGACGGTCCGGCTTCGATTCGATTCGATTCGATTCGATTCGATTCGATGTACATACATACAACCGCGTTCACGATATCGAACGCGAAAACGAAGAGCAACACGTACAACTCGTGCCGGTGATAAAATTCTGGCGGCGCGGGGGGGTCTCGTTGCTTCGCGGCGAGCTCGTTAATACTTGCAGAGAATTTAACGCTGCGAGTTTATCGGCCCCGTGGAAACTTATAAATCCAGCCGGCGCGCGTTTATAAATTCGCGAATAGAAAACTTGCGATTAAATTTACATAGCTCTGTTAACGCCCGTCGCGACGATTAAACGGACGATTGCGCCTGTTACGCAAACTACCGTCCACAAGCACGTGGACACATGCTATCCAATCGACAGCTCTTTGTCGTCGTATGCGAATTCACCATTTTTATTATTCGATAAAACCTAGAATACAGAAAAAATTTACTGAACCGTTGTGACGAAAACAGATATTCCAGTAACACGTTGCAACTTTTCGCACGGTATAAGCGCACAAAGATCACACGAATATTTTACATAAAATAGCTACGGAGCCCTTTAATCCACGCCTCTCAATTCTGTGACACGATCGTTCAAAATTAAAGCACCGGAATTAATCCGTAAGCTCGGATTTTATGGACTGTTAAATTTAATTTCGTATTGGCGGCCTTAAATTTTAGATGCCGCGACCTGACGAGTGAAATAAAAGTATTCCTACCGATGCCTCATGAATCCGATATGCCGCAGACTTGAAATTTTTATGCTCATTCCTTATCTAATTGACGCTTTTCAATTTTCGATCCGGCGATCTGCAAGACGAAATAAATGCGCCCTGACTGATGCACGTGCTTCAATTTTATAGACTGCGGTCTTGACATTTTAATGCCCTTTCCGTAACTTATTGACGCTTTTACATTCTAAATGCCGGACCGATTGAATTTTATGGACCTTTTGAAATTTTCATATTTATTTTTTAGTCGATTCGGACCGTTGGCTCTGTGATCTGAAAATTTGATTCAAAGTATTGGTGACCGAAGCACGCGATTCAAAATACCGGGATTTGGAAAGTGAAATTCATATTCTTTCTCGAACCGACACTCTTGAATCCTCTTCCTGTGACAGAAAATTGGAATAGAAGCGATGTAACTGACGGACAATGAATACTCAACAGATGGGAAATTAATACAGTGAATTCTCGATATATGTCAACAACACGAGCCATGTTTACACTCCTCGGCGTCCGAGGCTTCTCGAGCTTTGTAGTGGGGATAATCCGCGACGTTTATCATCCAGGCCTTGGCGATATATATAGAGAAATCACTCTACTCTCCAGGTAATTGATGATTCGTGTGTATCGAGACTTAAAAAATAAACATGAATATGTATGTCGGTACTAAACATTGGAGAAGTACTTAAATTTCCGAATACTTATAGAAGTGGTCTAGACGTAATTTTATATGAAAACTTTATTCAACCGTAAATGAGATTAACATTGTGCGACGTTCGTAACATATACATATATATTATATACATACATGTAACAGACAGAGACAATATTCGTCGAACATCACATGAAATAATCCATCATTTCGTCTAACGTGTACTATCGATATTATAAACGTAAACCGGCACGTGGCCGGTTTTCTCGCTCGCCGGAAGAAAAGAAAATCTGTGTGCGGCGCCCTGCGAAAATTTCGCATTAGCGACGACCGATTATTTTGATAATTCCCATGACGATCGGTCTCCGATTAATCAAAGAACGAGACATTCGTCATCGAGCATGATCAGCCGCCGCGTCGGCGCCGCTTTTCCACACGATCAAGTTCCTTATTTATAGAATTGGATTATCCTCGTCGACAATGTGTACAATATGTGTGAAACAGCTGTCTACTGTAGTGGATTATGCTCGGAGCAAGCGGCAATTCTAACGCTGCGATATTAGTATGTATCGTGGTCCGTGATGATCGTCCGTGCTCTTCCCCAGGAAAAGGAGAAACGGCTTCTCTCTACTATTGTTTTATAATTTATTACCTTGATAACGGTCAACTTGTGTAGAAAATGTATGTACAATAAATACCGTCGAGCTGTGACGAACGATAGAAATCGACGTATCGCGGCGTACAACCGAGGATAAAGCAATCTCTTCTTTCGCTTCCGTAAATCTCTTTCGCTCGATCTCTTTCACTCGCAAACTGCACTCTAACGTGTAACTCGCGCTCGTTCTCTCGTACATACATACATACATACATACATACATATATATTTTTTTCCGGTTGTTTATCCTCTCGCTTCTCCGACTCGCGTGCAATTAGTCGTTCTCCCTCGTAACGTAACGCTCGGAGATTTAAAGATGGCCCCTTCGTAGGGGGGGCCGACAAGTCGATGTTTCACGCTCCGCGCAACAATTTTCGAAATCCAGCTAAGCGCCGGTCCCGTTCTACGGTGTACACCTGAGCACGGTCATTTCGCGAACGTCAGGTAGAACTAATTTGGACATTATGAGCAAGGTCGTCGGTGCGGAGCAAGGCAATGGAAGATAATGTCGTTAGGCAGTGCTGCATTACGCCGGGATTATCACGATTAATTACGCGCACCTGGACGTAGGCCGAAATATGGAATATAACCGTTATTAGTTCGCGGAAAGTTCGCGCCGTGAACACCGCGCCAGACGAAACTTGGCCGAAATGTTTATTATCGCGCGAAACTGATTCCGCTAGACGATCTTCTTAATTAAAAAATAGCCAATCAACTCGCGAAGATCGTTTCCAGCTTCCCAATTAGTTCCAACGTTGTGCAGAAAATTCTACATTTACCGATCCAAACTTCCAGACAGCTTTAATAGCTGTGCTCAATTGTTTAATCGCTCGGAAACGCGAAAGAATGCAATTTATAAAGTCACAGCATTGATATCATTCTTGGTGAGTTAACAGATACTTTTCCATAAATATGGCAACGAAAATCCAACGATAAAAAAAAACTTGAAGGGTCAATATTTCACCCTTCGGGGTCCCAGCAATTTTTGTCATTTGATAACTTTTTGACATTATATTTGAATGATTCGAGATCCAACGGGCAAAGTAATATATGCTTATCTTAACGTATTAAATAACGTATTATTATTGCTTTTCCTGTCGTTCGAACGATTTTTCAACGTGTGGCGTTGCAGGTTTTCTGTTACACGTTTCGCATACAAAACACCTCTCTTCTCTTCCAGTTTCGTAATTTTTCATATGACACATGATACAGGATAATCTTGAGACCACTGTGCAGTAAAATAGAAAGCTTGTTATCCAAAACCGCGGTTCATCTTATTTTTATAACTCTCGCACTGCAAAGCGGCCGTGAGTGAGCTCGAGTCATAATATAGACTGCGAATGTTTTTTTATTGAGATTTTTAAATGGTCTGCACAAGTTGAGAATAAAGTGACAGAATTTTTTAATTCTTCTCATGTCTTTGCTAATGCACAAAATTCGCAAGCCACTCAGAATGGTATTAAACAAAATTTCCTGCAAACTCATTCACTACTCTTGCAAAGGACTACGTCGCTATGCAAAACTGCAACCATTTCACGAAAAGAGGATCGATGCTTCAATAATTGTCCGCGAGCGGTCCCGCCCAAGGAGCAACTTTCGAGGCACCGGTGCTCCCAATACTCCCGTTACCGAAGAAGCGTAATTTCGACCAAGTTAGGTCTCTGCTGACCCAGTGTCCCGGCTTTAATCATCTCGCAGACCAGATAACATTCGAAACGGCGAGCCGGTGGTTTGCAGACGCGTCGGCATCCATCTATTTGGTTTCTCGCAACGATTCCGCTGTCCGTTCGTGTAGCAGCGTCCATGGGTCGCTCGCAATCTCTCATTCTCGGCAATTAAAGTAACAAATTTCAGCACGGCGTTCGCTGCCCCGCCGTATGAAGTTGTCGCGAAAAGCGTCGCGAAAAGTTTTCGGGGGCCGGCGCTTCTGTCACACACTCTCTCTCTCTCATTCTCTCTCTCTCTCTCTCTCTCTCTCTCTGTCTGGTGGCTGGATTGCCACCATTAATCCCGGCACTCGTCGCAGACAGATTACACAATTACGGTTCTATTATCGCGGGAGTACACATAGCTTACGTTCACACATATCACAACAGTTAATACAGCGGCGTCACGTGGAATTGCCAGCTTGAGCAGCGCCGGGAGATATCCGAACGTCCGGATTTATCGTTTCTGCTATCTCCCGCCTCCGCACTCCAACATCCCCGTCCCTCCCCTGTTTTAACCATCCGTATCCCCGACGCTTTTAACGGGTTCCAAGGATAAAGATGGAGATCTTTTTCCTCGTAGGGTTTCGGGTCGACGATTTGCATTATTCACGCGACACCACGTCGACCAGCGTGAGCGTCCTTCGAAGTAGCTACTTGAGCATCCGTCAGCTTAACGATACGCCACCGGTTTCGCTATTTACAGAGATATAATCGGTCCAGCTTGTTACAGGATGTTTGATTACTAACAAGGGAATCTGCACAGCCTCTCTCTCTCTCTCTCTCTCTCTCTCTCTCTCTCTCACGCATGCGATCCTCTCCGCTATCGGGTGGCTGCGATCTCTCCACCGACCGCCTTAGTCACTATGCAATACGTAATCACGATAACGTCTCTCACCTTTCCAGCATCCGTTCGACGACTCGACGAGATCCCTGGGTCGACCAGACACCAGCCAGCCCTTAATTCCCGTCGTTTACACCGTCTGGAATTTCCATAGCGCCCCGACATGCCGCAGACGCGTTCGTTTATCCCCTAATGTTCAGGCTAGCGCGTCCTGCGCGTCCAGGATTGTCCTTCGATCTGAAAAATTGCTTCAGACGAAAGCTTCATTGCATTTTGCACAATTTTTTCGACCCGACGCCTGCTTTTCTTCTGGTAAGTTGAAAAATTGAATAATATAATAGAAACGCGAGGATTTGTAAATCGTGTAGCTGGAAATGGTCTGATAATCTAATGAAGACCAAGTTCTTTATTAGATTGCGAATTAAATGATGGAAACCGAGACGTTAATAAATTATGCAGCTGAAAATACTCTGACGATTCAAGACAAGCTGACACACCTGTTTGATTTTCTTCAGGCGGAATGCACATTAAATATTGAAGCCTCGAGCGTTAATGAATCATACTGCTCGAAATACTGTGACAATCTAATGTAAACCGTGTCTTTTGTCTGTCTTGCTTCCAGTGAATTGCAAATCGGACAATGAAATCAGTGTTAACTATCCAGCTTAAAATACTTCGACAAATTAAGACACGCTGAGACCTCTGTTTTTCTTCCAGTGTATTCGAAATTCAATAATACAAACTGAAGCGTTCAATTATGCGAGTTCATATATCCTCAGAATTTAGGGAAAGCTGTCTCTACCGGATCATTCGCCGTGCGCATAGCCTGTTTAAAACGAATCTGAAATACGAGACGCAAATGAAAAATTCATTAGATAAAACTAATTTTCGTGGGTGACAACGAGAAACTCAGGCGTTCGCAAACTATCCCGCCGAAAATACCATCAAGTTCGTGGAAAGCAGAGTTCTGCTTTTACTTTGGAGACAGTTCGCCTCCGGTTTCTAAAATGAGTTAGTAACTCGAGTGGCAAATGGAGTTAAAAATTCAGAGGGTTAAACACATCGTTACATAAGGAACGATGCAAAAATTGAAGTTTGCATATAAATTATACAGCTAGAACAGAGCCGGGGTGTCTTCGTTTTCTTGGGGAAATCTAGTTTGCTTCTATTAGAACGAAACCTTGTCTCGAGTTACAAACCACATTAAAAATCCAGGCCGCCGAATTAATGAAAAAATGGAAAATACATCTGAAACCTGCCACTATAATCCTCTACCTCTTTTTCCTTTACACAATGTACCTCTCCGATGCAAAATAAGTCTGCGAGCCAAATAACAAATGAAAAGTACGAAGTACAAAATTTCACCGGGAACATTGACAGGATCGAAGTCTGTACAAACCAAACACCCTGGTAGCCTCAGAATTATCTCCCAGAGCTCGCTTCAAAACAAGTTCACGATCGAGGTAAAAAATAAAAAGCATGAGAAACAAAATGGATTTCAGTGGGACTGGCAACAGAACGAAGTTTGCACAAACCGAGCAGTCCAGGAAGCCTTAAAACTGAAAAACAGCATCCAAGAATAAAAAGTATAGGAATTAAAATGAATTTCGGAGTAACAAACCTCTGACGTTTGCACAAAGCCTGGAATTAACTTAAAAATTTCAGCGGAACACCTGCTGTCCATTTTTTCTTAGAGAAATTCCGCATTCAACTTTAAAATTCAAGCAAAAAATAAAGGAACTAAATTCCAGAGCGAACCGCGACAAACCCGAAGTTTGCAAAACCGAAATGGTGTCCCCGCACGCCATTTTCAGATGGTTTTGGCGTTTCTGGGTTAGCGAACCGGCGCGGCTGTTAGGTATTCGCGATCACGCGCTTTCTACTTGTTCCAAACGGTGGTTGTGCGAGTGCACGATGGTCATTCGTTGGCGGTGGAGTGCAGGGCCAGCTTGAGCGTGGTGAACATCATCAATAGAGCACTGCACGCCATGACGGATGGCGAGGACGCGATGCTGTGCTGCATCGCCGCCGGATTATCTCCCTTGAACACGTGCACGAGTACTCGGGCAGGTTGCGCGTTGCTGGCCTCGCAGGTGTAATTTCCGGAATGGCGATCGGAGGCCCGTGGCACCTCGAGGAAGCTCTCCTTGCCGATCAGGTCGGTGCTGACGTTCACCCCGTGATCGACGTCGTAGTTGATCATCCGGAAGTTATGGTACCAGAACAGGTAGGAGGGGGTCTCGGTCGAGTTTTTCACGAGGCAATGAAGCTGCAGGGTGCTGCCCGGCCTCACGAACTTCTCCGGGGGCCCAGCTATCTCTGCTCTCGCCTCTGCAAATGGCAGAACGTGACGCGTCAGACGTGAGCTGCTTACGGTCCTCTCTCCCCATATTGTTTACTAGGGTCAAAGGCGGTTATGAGGAAGGGTATGGGGTGCAGGGATGTGGGGTATGCATCGTGGCTGGTTAAGGGTTGTACGGGGGTAGCGTACGAAAACCTTTCTCCTATCTCCACCTCCCTCTATCCTCCCTCTATCTCTAGCTCTTCTTTGTCTATGTTCGCCTCTTTCCTTTCGCCTGTTCGCCTCCTTGTCTCTACCGTCGCACTCGAGCGCGCCAGGCAACCTTTCCCACTATCTACCACGGTGATACTAGTACTAGAATTTTAAGTTAGCTTCATACCGACGATGGTGCTTCGATGCTCCAGCTCGCAAATTGTCGAGCGGGGCTCAAGTGCAACGGGAGAGAGAGAGGCACGTACCTTTCTCGCCCAGGCGATGCTTCCAGCGATGAAATGAGATGTGGGGGAATTGTTTAATTTCCGAGATGACGAGATTACCGAGAGGCCTTCTTTCTTTTATGGAATATCATTCTTTTTAGGGACGAGAGCACGAGACCCTTCACCGCTGCCGGTAACGAGCACAGGCTTCTCACCGTACCGGACTAAATTTAATATACCCTGTTTGTGGGAAAGGGTTAGACGTCGTAATGCCATCCGCCTATGGGTTTACGGGATGTCTCTTTGGCTTTTTCGAAATTAAGGGAGATACGGTCTACGAAAGTTAATACTTGAACCTGAGTGCCACAGGGTCAACAGTACTTGTCTACCCTTAGAAACTTGAAGCGTGTTCTTTGAATTTGCGGATAATAGCCGAGGCTCGACCAACTGTTCCAATAAATCATTTCAAATTTTTATTGAACTTCTTCTTCACTTAATCCATTTGCATCATAAGGAAATATGAAAAGAAGATCTTTACGACCAAACTTTTTTTAAATTAACATATATTTAAGTACAAAAATGACTACAACTGAAAGAACCTCATATTATGACGTTATAATAAAAAATCAGAATTACTACTTTCATCTCCAACAACACCATTTCTATCTTTTAGTGCATATATACGCTAATGATGCAAATGAGTTAATTCTTATTCTAACATCTTGAACGCACACTATTGTTTCAAAGGAGAAACAGGCATCGTATGAGAGAAATAATTCCCATTCGCAAACGATTAATACTTGGGTAAACACTACAGCAACCGGCTGAATAGTATTTCCTTATTCGCACGAGTCCAACGTGATTTTTTCGACTTTGTGGAAAACAGCGAAGACAAGGTCCAACCGGTATACCGAATTTAATACTTGGGGGCGGCAAGTGGGGGGTGGGGTGAATAATATTTGTATATTCTTACGAATCTCACGTAACTTTCAGTTTTTCGAAAACAGCGAAGATAAGGTCGGACCAGTAGGAACTCAAAGCAAGAGGGTGAAGAATAAATGTGGACATTTGCGTGGCAGGGTAAAGTACCATAATATTTTATTCTTATCATTCGACTTTTCTCATTTTCTGGAGAAACAGCGAAGAAACAGCGACCGCATTCGATATGGCTACCGAAAGAACCTTGAGACGAAGAATAAATGCATGTCATTCGTTGTGCGCGTATCAGTACGCGGTGAACAGTACATGTTGCAAACTACCGAAGACGATGCAAACGAAGCAAGAAGCTCTGGGGCGAACGAGTCGAGTAATAAACGGGACAAATTGAAGCGGACGTGACTATTATCGGTTCGACAACTGGAGCGATGATAATGTTTCCTCGGGCGTGGGGTCGCGAGAGCAAACGGTCCGTCTCCTGGAAAATTAGCGGCCATAAATACGGTGCAGCGGGGGCGTCGGTCGTGAAAGAAATCGTGAAAAGCAACGGGTTAATGACCTGCAGATGAGAAAAAGTACATTTGCCATTCAGTACATCCTGGTTCGCTGCAGTTCTTCGCAGGATGCTCGCGCGTTAATGCCTGCCCGACACTAAAACCGTCTCACCAATCAGAACTGGTACACACTCGAACGCTCCGTAAATAGCTGGAAAGGTCCGCGACGGAACGTCGACAAACACGAAGGACGTAACAACCTTCAGTCATCTGCCAAATCAGATTCGCGTCATGCTAGGTAATACAGGTGGAGAGGAGACATCCTCTAAAATAAACTCGGCAAAGAAAATATGACAGACAAGAGGAAATCAGACGACCAGAACAGTTCCAGAGAGAAAGAACCAGAACCGGAGCCACCGGGGCACTGAAAGGATTCGAGAATTCTACAAAATATTCAGTACAGAGAAGATCAGAGGGGTCGGCGAGGTGTTGCATACCTCACGACATCCTTCGCCCGAGCTGTCGGGATCCCATTGTGGGGGTGGAGGCAGCGGAGACACCCCAGGTTTTCGTTTACCCCGTCGACGTGCGCGCTTGTTCACTCAATGCCAAGGACTGACGCGATGTCCGTGAGTCTGTTATAGGATCAGGTGTGACGGAACACTGTAAACACGGGCCGAATCCTATCTCATACGCCCGTACCGGCTCCCATTGATCCTTAAACCCCCTTTACCGCACGGCCACACCACCAACTGCGCCCCTGAATCGAAAAATGTCGCGACCCCTCTGCCAGAACTTTCGAACTACTCCTCGAAATTAAAGCAATACTGAATTATAACAGAAACCTTGTGGATATTCTGCACGTGATCATTCCGAAGGACAAATTCGCACGCAAATCCTCTTTTTTGTACCGTTTCATACCGTGAAACCGTGAGAGAAGATGAAGTCAGTTCTCTTCGTTCGAAAATTTCCAGATTCAAACGACTGTGCCGCAAAATTGGCTCGGGTTATGACTTCGCGTTCTGTGCAGATTCTATTTTATAATTTTTTATTAAAGCAACGAGGACCAGTTTCAGTGTTACGAGTCGAACCTTTTGAAGGGTACACGCTCGAGCTGTTTCTCCCGGGCGCTCGATCGGCGCGGACCTGGTATCGGTTCGCAGTGCCTCCAATAAAATCGAATCAGAGCCAGACCGGTTCGCGAGAGCACAAAATTTGCGAAAACCTCGCGGTACAAGAACACAGAACCCACCGTTTGATTGTTCGTTTCTCGTCTGCTCGCTGCGATTCGCCCCCGTTTTCCACCCCCTCGTCTCCTCGATCGTGAATTTTAATCGACCGAAACGCGAAACGATTGTGTTTTTTCCTACCTTCACCCCCACCCCTCCACTCTGTCTTGTTTATACGTTTCGCTCGAACAACAGCACGCGCGCGCGCGTGTGTGTGTTTATTTTGGTCAGTCACATTTTTCGTTGTACAGGCCGGTTTTTCGGGGATAGTTTACGCCGATGGGGGATGATTAATGAACGATCGTGTGCGGGGCTGTTAAAATTAATAGCATTTTGAATGGAGGAAATAGGGGTGCACGGAACTCGATTCGTTGACAGGCTATTTTATCTTTTGTTCGGGGGTGTGGGGAGGGGCGGGGAAAATAGGTTACCCGAGGTCTTGGAAATGGTTCTCTGCCATTTAGCAATCATAAAGAGAGTTGTCGATTGGATAATCAAGGAGCGGGAGTGGTACAGAGAGTCTCTATAAAGTCATTTTGAATATCTGTCTTTGGGGATGCTGGAAAGTCGGCTGGCCTGGTCGAAATTGTTTTCGACGAGCTGCCGAGTGAACTGGGAATTCAATTACCAAAGATATAGCCCTGCAGTGGTGTGAATACCTTAGAATTGTTCAGGATTATTTTTGGAATACAAGTAACATTTAATAATCATTAGGATCGAGTAATCAAATGTAGAGTTGATAGAAAGGTGCTGCTCTTCTGAAAGGACACGGAATTAATTTTCAAAATTAATTTTCAAATTGCAGAGTTGAAAATTTAATGATGAAAGATGGAGTACATGCATACATGCAGCACCCAAGAGTAATTCTGAATTCATGTTCAGAGTCGGATCGATTAAAAGTCAGGCCAATTAGATAATCAAGGACGGATTAACCGAAGAGGTTCCCCTTAAAAATGAATGTTCTAAGAATATCTCCGCGGCATAAGAAGACGAATTTCTCACCACCTTTAACACGTTGACTGCCATGCCACCCATATATAGATGACGGAATTATTTGTTCAGGCTTTAAAATGAATTTTTACGTTAATATATTCATTGTACCAAATTTGATTAGGATCTGTAAAATGCAAGAAAGTTGGAGAACCACACAATATCATACATTTAATTTTTTTCAATTTCTATTTTATTAAATAACTTACTTTGATTTCATGGAATTTTTGAGCTTTCTTGTTTGGCGATCAAAGTGTTAATGGGAAGATGAAATCGTCGATTTTGCTTGAATCGTTCCGGTCGACTAAGACAAAGTGCAGAAAAGAATTCGAACGTGCCGGGTTTCGGTGCGGAATGTTTGGGGCTGCGCCCGGCAATTTCGTTCTGTAATTAGTTTCGCGAGCCGAAAGAAATTCTGGTCGGTGTTCTAGGTAGCCCGCAGAAATTGAGAAGCTTATTAAACGCGGCGCGAAGTAATCCCGGGACCCTGTCGCGTCGCGCAGCAAGTTTTAAGGGCGATGTAGCAATATCGGATGATTAAAATTAGATTTTACCGTGGCCTCGTGGCGCTCTCTCCCGCGGCACAGGATGATATTCATCGTAGGCTTGGCCTCTCGTATCTCCAGACGTCTAATTACGCGTTAATGAGGCGTCATTAAAGAGGCCTCCAAGAGAGATAGATATATAGACAGAGAGTGAGAGAGAGAGAGAGAGAGAGAGAGAGAGAGAGGAGCGGCTGCTTTGTTTCGGCCGGACGAACAATACCACGATATGATATCGATTCGAAAAGTTAAAAGTGAATCCATTCCAACCGGCTGGCTTCGTTAAATGCGTCTTCGCCTCCTTCGACTTCTTATTCCCGATAATCCAATCTGATTCCGAGGGAGCCAAGCTTACTGGGCGTGCATAGAGATGATCTCGATCCATTCTCTCCGATCGCGACGTCCGACTAATTAGCGAGATAGCGGAGACAATTCAATCCCTCTCTCCAGCCACTCTTTAACCCCTTCGACACTGCCAACGCCCGTAATCCCACCCTGGAAACTGATTTTCGTGTACTTTCGTCTAACATCTAATACCCGCCCTTTGGAATAATCACCTGATTAGAATTTATCGAAACTACCATCCCTGAGAAAATTTTAATGCTTAAGGCTGATGACAAGATCGCGATTCTTCAGATTAAATATTTTTAACGTTGCTTTAACAGCAGATGTGCGTAGCAACGTGGTGCAATTTTGTACCAGTAGCATGTGAACTAGTAGCGATATTAGTATGTGAATCTCTGAAGTTAAATAATATTTTCTGATACAGATTTGTCACTTTTAGAAATTGAAGAAGGTTTGACAGGTGTTCGGCAGAGTTAAGGAGAGTTGCTGGGTCGTTAGGTACAAGTATTAATAATTTCCGAAGCAGTTGATCAAACGATTTTAATTTTTCATTGGCAGCTAAACTTGCGACTGATACAAAGGGTGTATCCGGATAAGGAGGTCAGAAGGGCCCCTAAACCAAATTGAATTTGCAATAAGTCACTCGATAGCAGATTCGAAGAAAATACTTTGTTCCAATTTTCAACCCTATACGACGACATGGGGGTAGTAACGGGGTGACAAACAAAATCAGGTTTCTCCGTAATTTCTCTTATCTTCTTCAACTGAAAATTCTGAAAAAATCAGGTATATTTTACCTATTAGAATACACATCCACGCATTTTTTGGGAATTTTTAGTTTAGAAACTGAATTAAAAATTGGGGTTTTTTATTTATTTAACTATATGCCCCTATTTTGAAAAATCTGAAAAAATATAAACTTTGTATCTCATAACTTCTACAAGAAATCGGAATTTAAAGTTCTTGTTATTTTTTTAAATTCGGTTTCGTAGCTAAAACTTCTAAAAAACTCACAGACGTGCATCCTAATAGTTAAGATAGGCGGGATTTTTCCAGAATTCTTAATTGAAGAGAATAAGAGAAATTCCGGAGAACCCTGATTTTCTTCGTCACCCCATTACTACTCCCCATGTCGTCGTATGAGGTTGAGATTTGGCACAAAGTATTTTCTTTGGACAAGCTATCGAATGGCCTAATGCAAATTCAATTTGGTTTAGGGGCACTTTTGACCTCCTTATCTGGCTACACCCTTCGTATGTAGATCCACACTCTAATGATAACTAAACGTTGATGTGGGATCAGAATTTAACTCAAAGACCGCTTTAGCCGAGTTAGGGGACCAGTAAAGGTTTAGAGGGCATTACGGTCGTCGTGGGTGGGACGTGGTTAGCCACTCAATGAATCTTGAGGTCGTTGCAATAAGTTTCACAGCTGGATGTGCACACTATTGGTCAACGATGTAGGATCAAGTTTGTATAAGGTTTCGGAGAGAACCAAGTTAAAATTGGATTAAATTTAGGCTTATTTCCATCTAGACTTGACTTAGGTCTGGGTTAGTATGCATGTTCAGGTCTTAGATCCGAGTTCCATTTTAATTAGGCTTGGACCAGATTTAAGCTTGGATCTCTGCCAGGACATGTGTCTGGGCCTAGGTCTGGGTTAGGTCTTGAGGTGAGTCTAAATTAGGTATCAATTGCGATTAAGAAAATCTCGTATTAAATGTAAACTAGAATCGTAGGAAGATTTTGGCTTGAGTTTGATTTAGTGTCTTACGAGCTTAGCACTTCTGTCGAACCTAAATCCGAGTCAGATCTTCGTTAAGTTCGAACTAAGTCTGGATTATGCGTGGATTAGAATCGTAAGCAAAATTTCGAACTCCTAGTTAAACATCTGCTTGGTTCAGGTTACGGTTGAGCCAGATTTGAGAAGGCAGCTGAGAGGTCTAAATGGCGTAATCAATAAAAGAGAAGAGGCGTTCGGGTTAAAAGAAAATTGCCTCGAGGAGAAAGTGCGTGGAGTCAGCAGCGGCATAAAATGCGGTTCCATTTTGGTATACGACTCTCATCAAAGTTTTACAGGATATTTCCCTGCGTCGTTAATAGTAGAGCCGGTCTCGCAGTTACGGCTGTTAGCGTAATTCAGGTTTCTCAGAACGTGGAGGAAAATCGCTCTATACTAGGCGCGCGCCCGCGCGCGCGGCTCATGCGACCGAATCGTTGCCATACATTCTGCGTCGGGGATGGTCGTAGCGAAAGGGTTAATGGCTGCGAAACGACGGAAGCGTCGCGACCAGCGATAGAATCGATTTCACTATGTACGCCCGGAACCTCGATTATTGCGAGAACACGGAGCAAATCTCGTGCTAGTATCGAGGGAACCAATCAAACACGAGAGCCCCTTCCTCTTCACCGCGTCCCGAGCGTATCCGAGTCTCTGTTAAATCTATCCTTCCTCTTGCACACGATCCTTTCAACATTTATTCTTTTTATCCGGTAACAATGTACAGTTTCCTGCAGAGGGGTGGAAACGCAACAGATATTCATCCGCGGCAAACGAGGCTACGCCGCAACGAGTATCAATAAGTTTAATACCGAAACTCCGTCCAATCGTGATTCACTCTGCAAACTCGAAAACGGCTTCGAACCGAGCACCGGGTCTCCAGATAAAACTTTACCTTCTACGAATCACCCCTACCCCCTTGCCTCCCTTACAGAAATCGATGTAACTTTCGATCCCTTTAATGGCAGCATAACTTTCTTACCATGAAATCCTATTAACGTCGATCCTGGCCAGCCTCGAGGACTACACAAGTCACACAAGCGAATTTATCCGCAGAGTATCGGTGTAATTCTCCGCGAGGCCCGAAAATTTCTGCTTGCACTACCAAAATTAAACTACACCATGGGCCACTTGGGACCTGACCAAGTCTGTCGATATTTTTGATAGATTAACTTTCTCTGCACAAAATTGCGGAAGGCAACTATTCCACTGAGAAATATTTTTCTATTGCCAGCTCTCCATCTCTCTCTTTTGAAATTCATTACGGTAATTAAGCACAAGGAATCTTCATCGCACACTTCCAAAATTCATCTTGACACACTTGGGATCTGATTAGAAGACTCTCGATATCACTCTCACGAAGCAATTATTCCACTGAGAAATATTTCTCTAATCCATGCTCCCCCTCTCTCGTAATTAAGCACAGGAAGCTTCATCATACACTTCCAAAATTTAACAATACCTTAACACACTTGGGATCTGTTCACAAGACTTTCGATCCTAATACTACACTCCTGGACAAAAAGATAGCACAAGTGTGCTATCATTTAGTTTTCAAGGATAAATCAAGAATTCTCTAAATTTTACAAATGGTACGTAAATATCATCTTACGGTAATATATTAAATAGCGATAAACTCGAACTACGCTGTCCGTACTTGTATTTATTAACAACAATCTCGTAGCGGTGGTCGGCGAAATGATAGCACATGTTAATAAATGAAGCATTTATTTAACAAAAATTAAACATTTATGTAACAAAAATTACATAAGTTGAAACAAGTACTTTATTTCTCAGTAGTGTGTAGGACCTCCCTTATTTTCAATGACTTCGATCATTCTTTTTGGCAAAGAATTAAACAATTTACGAATATAATTTTGTGACAATTTACTCCATTCATCCTTAAGACACTGTTTTAACTCAGTCATATTTTGAAATTGTCTGTTTTCCTTGTACACAAAACCTTGCATTATAAAATACTAATGTAAAGTGTACAGTGTGTGAGATGGAACATAATCGTGTGCGTGCCTCGAGACAAACGAAATTTGACACTAGGTTCACGGGGCCTGTCAAAATGACGGAATCTAATATTTATAATTTACAATTATTGACATTGTGAAGACGTATCCATGGGGAATTATTCAACAAAATTATTTTTTTGGGTATATATTATTTAAAAAATTGATACAAATGTGAATAGACACGTTCTTGTTATTTTTGTAAAATAATGTTAAGTAGTCAGTTTTAGTGCTTTGTAAATCTAGTGTTAAAGGGACATTGAAGTTGCAAAATATGAAAGAAAACCTTGCATCCAATATTCTACACCCGAATAATAAAATATAATACTAATGTAATACAAACTACATTATAAAATACTAATGTAAAGTGTAGTTACTTCTGAATCTTCTGTACCTCCGTCGGATCCACAGCACACAATTATTGACTCACGAGAATAGGTCCGAATAATTGAATAACAATCACTAAACAACACACACACACACACACAACACATTTTATAAAATCGTGACAACGAACGAGAAGATGTTACTCCGACCACGAATAAAATAATACTGCGATTTTAACCGTCCCCCTCCCACGGACGTGTGATACGAAAACAGGGAATTCCGGGGAATAGGGTCGGCGCCCCGCCATAATTTTTTTACCTTGGTTTTGTATCTAGTGTTTATAGACCCTCAGCGTGTAACCTGCCTAGGATAACCTGACCGTACTACCACCGTAGAAGGGATCATTGTTAAAATCGCAGTATTATTTTGTTCGCGGTCGGAGTGACATCTTCTCGTTCGTTGTCACGATTTTATAAAATGTGTTATGTGTGTGTGTTGTGAGTGTTGTTTAGTGATTGTTGTTCAATTATTCGGACCTATTCTCGTGAGTCAATAATTGTGTGCTGTGGATCCGACGGAGGTACAGAAGATTCAGAAGTAAGTACACTTTACATTAGTGTTTTATAATGTAGGATTAGTATTCGTATGTGGAACATTGGATACAAGGTATTCTATCATATTTTGCAATGTATATTAACGATCATTAATGATTTGGTATATAGTATAATTTAATGTGGTTCAAATAAGATACTACTTTAAATCAAATATTTTTATTTTGATAACCAGATAGATAAAATCAAATATTTCCTTACAATGAAAATAAGTTCCTCAAGTAGTTAATATTATAAATTATAATTTTTAACATGAGAAGCTATAATAGTTAGCAAAGTATTATTTGTAGTTTAATTACGAATATGTAACATGTTGATAAACAGACTACAATATCGTAATAACATTACAGGCAACAAAATATCATAAAAATATAAGTTACTGTCAACTATTTGAAATACTATTTTACACAGTCCTACACACACCTACTCCGATCACTTTTTGAGATGTTGAAATTTTTTTGCAAATATCTCGGAAACTAAAGCTGAGCGGCAGTAACATGTATAAGAAAAAGTTGTTCAGAATGATGACCTTGACAACATATTTCAAGGTCGTCAAAATCGGTGAGGAAGCCCCTAATGTAAATAATTACCCTTAATTTCTTGCCGCGTCCCATTTTGTTCAATGATGATTGGAAATTCTACCAAGACTGAGTGCCTACACAACGTTATGTTTATATGACTCGAAACGTAGAAACAGTGAGAAATCCGAATAGAAAGTCAAGTGTGCTATCATTTCGCCGACCTCTGTTACACGACTTTTGTTGATAAATACAAGTACGGACAGAGTAGTTCCAGTTTGTCGCTATATAATATACTACCGTGAGACGATGTTTATGTGTATGTACCATTTGTAGAATTCAGAGAATTCTTGATTTATCCTTGAGAACTAAATGATAGCACACTTGTGCTATCTTTTTGTCCCGGAGTGTATAACATCAAAATCAGAGAAGGTAATTATTCTACAGGGAAATGCTTTCCTCTAAAAGCTCTCTTTTAAGCTTAGATAAGTAAGCTTTCATAAAAATGGCGAACATTAGAATCTTGTGACGCTAGATCATCCACCGTCTGTTTCACTTAATAAATTCAATGTCAAATACGACTTACAGTTCAGTTATCTTGTTGGAGAAGCGTCCAATCATACGCAGTTTTCCCAATGCAGTTGTAGATCCGACTGAACAGAACAGTTATCAATCTGAATCGCAAAAAATTCGCGTAGTCCACGGTTCGTTCCGTAGAATTAATCAGATAATCACGTAACCGTGTCGCGCCGGTGTTTGCAACTTTTCCGGGTCCCGCGTACCCGGCGCATTTGCATTCATAGCTGACGGTGGGTGGGTGGCACGCGACCCGGCAGTGATTAACAAGTTGATTTCGCGCACGGTATCGCGCATCGATCGTCGAAATCCCCGATACGTGGCGACGAGCACGCGGAACGAGGCACGTTCCTTCGGAACCGTTTACCCGTGTAACCATTATAAACCGGTGTCTCGCTTGCTCGTTTAACGGCGTATAAAATGCCATAATCGAAACGTCCCGCGGCGCGAACCGCCCCCATACATCAACCGCGGATCAGAAAAATCTCCGCCCATGAATTTCAAGCGTGGAAGAAGAAACGTAAATATTACACGTCCCGTTGCCACGGCGAGACGCGGAGGCGAGGGACACCGACGGAGGGGAATAGAACATAAATATTAAAAGTACCTGAGAAAGGCTCTCGTACGTATCCGTCAGATGTCACGGGCAAAAACACGGTCCGGGAAACCGGGGCAAAATTAGATAGCGGCTCGCACACACCGGCAAGAACACCGTGCACCGGTCCAACACACAGCGACATACAGGGTGTCCCGCTCGACCGTCTCCATTGAATATAACCAAACTGCGGATCTTTACCCGAAATAAAATTTGTCCATATCAATTGTAAAAAGCAGAAGTTACACCTCCTGGGTCGTTTAGGTCCGGAGCGAAATTTCTCTCTCCAATTTTTTTCTTTTCCAATATTTATTTTTACTTTTTCTATTATATATTGAAGTAGAGACTTAAATACGCTACCGCTCAAAAGTATCCGGACAATTGCGAAATATCGTTATTAGCATTGCATCAAAGTTATTTCAGTGCCTAAAATAGTGACTAAAATCGATTTTTATTAGTTTCTTGTGAAACATCTGACGTTCTAAATTAAAAATTACGTATATACAGGCTGTCACCTAAAGTTTGCACCTCAAATATCTTTGTTGTTTCTAAAGATACGTAAAGTATGTTAAGGACAAAGTTGAATGGTACAATGGGGCTGTCACGATGCTATAAAAAAATATTGTTTTATGTCATTTTTTTTAGAGATGTCAAGGTGATGCCCTTTTCATTAGGAATTCAGTGACAATAATTATTCCAAGGTCATTCCAAATTTTTTTATAGCATCGTGTCAGCCCCATTGTACCACTCAACTTTGTCCTTACCATATTTTACGTATCTTTAGAAACAACAAAGATATTTGAGCTTAAAAGTGTCCGGATACTTTCGAGCGGTAGTGTACGTATTCCAACATTTTTTAGATTTTTGTTTTTGAAACCTGGAACAGTATAAAAATTAGTCGTGAACATAAACGACTCAGTGTGCAGACGCCTCGGTAAAGAATCGTTAAATAAATATGCATGTTCTCCTGTAATAATTGCAGCAAGTCGAAAATAATATAATATCGTTCAATTCTTCGTTATAGTTTCATATCCGGAAAAATTCGGAGATTTACTGTGACAATACTTTTTGGAGCTCTTGCACGTACAGAGTGCTTTGCGGTAGAATTGAAAAAGGGATGATTACACTCGAAAAAGAAGGTCAGATTTGTAAAATTCATTTATCTGGGTTCCACCTTCAAGGGACGAGCTTTAAAATTCATAGGCGCGCGAGTATTGAATAGGTGACGTGTATGATCATGGCGTACCGTGTAGGCACTAATGCGCGCGCCCTCGACTGATCTTGAGACTCGAATAAATACATAATTAACACTTTGACTGCCAAACTATAACCCTGGAAAATTCCATGAAATCAAAGTAAGTTATTTAATGAAATAAAAATTGAAAAAAATTAAATGTATGATACTGAGTAGTCCTCCAACTTTCTTGAATTTTACGGATTCTAAACGAATTTGGTACAATGAATATATTAATGTAAAAATTCATTTTAAAATATGGACAAATAATTCCGTCACCCACATATGGGTGACATGGCTGTCAACGTGTTAAAATTACGAACTTTGTTCGCTGACAACAAAAATCAAGTGCACGGCGGTAAATAGATTTCGGGAATTTAAAAATGCCAATGCATTATTTTCGACTGGGTAAAATTATTGGAAAGAGAAACAGATATCTTCGACTGCAAGTCTTGTTTGCCACCGAGTTCGTTCGCCCAAGGGAATTTTTCATCAAAGAGGAAGCATTGTATCGAAAATATCCTGCGTCATCTAAAAAGATGTCGCTATCCCTAAAATCTCGAGACTCCGGATACAATGTTTGCCTGCCCCCATATTTGCTCTATCAAACCAAATCACGTTCAGCTGCGACGTTTTGATCTATCCTCAATAGTGAGCGAGCGGTAAGTCAGGTGGAACACCTTGTATATCCCGAGCGCACACAACCACGCACGCCTTGGCATATACATATCTATAGAGCATGTCGGGAGAGAGAGAGAGGGAGTACTTCCAAAAACTGGGAATCTAAATGCAAATACACAAACACGGTCGAGCTTAAATCGCCGACGCCGGAGCCGGAGACCCCGTAATTCACAAAACTTCTGCCCTCCCCCGAGTTCTGATAAAAACCATTGCCCCCTTAGGCCACCCTGGTCGCCCACCCACACCCTTCAGCTATTGATCGGCCGTGTCTGCTTAATAAAATCCAGATAAGAGAGTGGCTGTCGGGCTCGTCGTGACGGACAGAGACGTCGGATGACGAGGGTGGGCCGTTTACGCCGACACGTGGAGCTCCGGCAAATATGGGATGAAAATGTAAACACTTAAATCGTTGCTCCAGCAGAAAGTGAGCAGGAGAGAAAGAGAATAGAGATCAAGAGAGAAGAAAAGAGGGAGATGGAGAAAGGTGGGGAGTGGGAGGGGGGAGGGGAAGAATAGTTCTCGGCCGAGAGAGTTCTCAGGGCTGGCGTCCTCGAGCCGGTGCATAAGGAAAAAGCGTTTCCGGCTGCACTCGGCGCACCGTTATCAGAAAACCGGACGAAAAGCGGCACGACGGCACTCTTTCTCGCGACAATGTGTTTCGCGCCGCGTTCGAACGGTGTTCGTTATTACGGCTGACATAATTGCGAACAAATGAACGCCGAAGGAGTGCGCCGCCGTCGTTGACACAAAGCCGCGATAACGCCGGACGTTATTCCCACTCGATCGTCAAACGAACTCCCTTCGGGTAATTGTTACACGCCGGTGTTTTGTGAATTAAATTGCCCGGAAGTCAACCGTCAATTAAGGGACGAAAGTTCGGCTTAACGCGAGCGTTAGGGAACCGTGGACGCTGAAAAAGAGCGGAATAAGCTGCGAACAGGCTCTATGAAAAATTACCGGGAACCGCGCACGACTGTTCGGATAGTTTTTTTTTTTTTTTAACGAGAATTTGGTATAAAAATGCGCTTCGTCTGCCTGTTTGTACCCTACCTACGCCAGAAATTACGGTGACCAGCAGTATTTTAAAATTGAGCTCGAAAATGTTCAAGCGCTCCGGCTACTTGTATCAGATCGATTCTTGTCCAATGTGGATAATTACGACTCCCGCATTTGATCCTGTGCGTTTTAAACGAACGTTCAATCGAAATGTGGTGGAACTTTTATCCTAAAACATTCTCTCGAAACGTTTACGATTACGTTTCAGCGAAAAATTTTAAATTCTACGCACAAATAAATATGGAAGATTATTGTGCACGAATAAGTCACCGGGAATGAAAATTCGGTCCAGACGAAAAATATTATGTTCGCTGCAGTTAGAATTCATCTCGCAGTCCGTTGTCGTTCCATCAATTTCCGTTATTAAAATTATTCATTGTGTCGGACGCTCGATAAATACATTTTTTCCTTATCGTTCATAACAGGGACATCCTGCTTTTTGATTTTCGCGTGTTTAAAACCGTTATATTATCGCGTCGAATGTTTTGTGTACATTTCAGGGATGCAACGAATATTTCCCCGTAATTTATGTAGCGAGCTGTTGTGCTGCAAGACCCGTGTGTGTTCGCGCGCGCGTGTGTGTTTATTATTATCACATATGATTACGAGCGATGCTTTCCTGTCGAGTGAAATTGACTTGAACGGTGCACAAGGGTTGAAGGAAAATTCCTGCCGGGGCAGACAATCTTGTTAATTCATCCGGACGGAATCGAGGTATCGACTTTTCGGTAACGATGTATAGTTAATTCCTCGGGCAGACGTTCTACCGTGAACGTGAACGGTTTCGGTCCGGACTACCGGTGATTATCCGGATAAACAATCTTGACCGCACGAACTTCAGTGAATCCACGGCTAAATTCCGTTGATTGTTTTATCGACGATCGAAAGCATGGGCTGCGAATTTTTCACCGCGAATTTCTGACCAAGCCCGGCACGAACGTTCAAAAACGCTGCAGCGCGACGATGCGTCATCATTTTTTCCATTAGAATATATACGACGCGCGCATTAAACAAAATATAAATTCTCCGGACAGGCCGAAACGTTAAACAAATTTTACATGCGGCTGTTGGTCGCGATTTCGGGAAAATGAATTCGTTGAATTTGTAGAATGTTGGACGGAATGTTAAATGAAATTGTTCTTTATATTATGGAAGAATGGTGAAAGAAAAAGTAGCAGGTACGGGCAGGACAAGCATGAAAGTGTTTATGAAATCGAATTACAAGTTTTTCCATTTCATTATAAAACATGCGACTTCTGTACCAAACAACATAAACTCTCCTGACGAACTGAAACATTCAACAAATTTTCCATGAGACGCAGGTCGCGATTTCGGGAAAATGAATTCGTTGAATTTGTAGAATCACGTGTTTTTTGGACGGAATGTTAATTGAAATTGTTCTTTATATTATGGAAGAATGGTGACAGAAAAAGTAGCAGATACGGGCAGGACAAGCAATTACAAATTTTTCCATTTTATTATAAAATATGCGACACCTGTACCAAACAACATAAACTCTCCTGACGAAGTGAAACATTGAACGAATTTTCCATGAGTCTGCAGGTCGCGATTTCGGTGGAATTAATTCGTTGTGTTACGTTTTTGTTGAATGAAATGTCAAGCGAAATTGCTCTTTATATTGGGCAAGAATAATGAAAGAAAAGGCAGCAGGAAACGAAAGCATTATTACATTGAATTACAAATTCGTTTCATTTGAATACGGCGTAGGTATTAAACAAAACATAAATTCTCTTGTCCGACAGACTGAATTATCAAAGAAAATTATTCTTCACATTACAGAAGATTGTTTAAGCAAAAGGAAGCAGATACAAGCAACATGTGACAAAGGAATTTATAAATTGAATAGTCGCTTAACGAAAACACGATTGAATACCGAATAAATGAAATAAAAAATCCGAGGGAAAAAACCGGAAGGAAAGGTGATCGTAAGGATAAATTTTACTGTTCCAATTTCGGTCGGAACGCCGGGATTTCTGGGAACGTTTATGGATCCGCAGTGGACGCGTTAAAGAAAGAATCGGTGGCGGAATTTGACAAGAACCGGGTCGCCGTATTTATTTAAGAAATCGCATCATCGTGGACGGGCGTCCGCGCGGTAAATCGAACGAAAGCGTCCCGCGGAAATCCATAAATATCGCAGCGCAGAAATTTCAACGTTGCGAGGTATCGTTGAAATGTTGGTCTGTCCGGTGGTGTAGACCGGAAATGCTCTCGTTCCTTCCACGTTCGGGCGCGACGGCCGAAACGTTTATTTCAATTTCATTAACCGTTCGTTCGACAAAATCAACTAGAATTTAATTTATTCGGCCGTTCCAATTGGAAGCGGCTGGTGGACGGGGTTGCGATACGTTAAAACGTATTAAAAATGGTCTGGCTCGCGGAAAAATCGGCCCGCGAAGCACGGTATTCCGGTTCGACGCCGATATATCGGAATATCGGGTGAAGGAACCCGGTTTTTCGGCCGTTGCCCACGCAAAACAGCTCTTCTCGCTCTCGTGGTATCGGTGTTTAATTTCACGCTTACCGACAACCTCGAGGAACAGAAATATACTGGTGGGCGGATGGGTAGACACTTGGCACTGGTACAATCCGGCATCCCTCGGCTGAACGTATTTTATTTGAAGAGTCCAATCCTCGCTGTTGAGGAAATGAATCGTCTGGAAACGCTCGTCGTTCGCGTACGTCGTCATCCCGACGGTCAGTAGCTCCTGCGACTTCCTCCGCTTGATCCAGGACACCTGAGGACCAGCAAAAACTCTCGTTAACGAGAACGATCCGTCCTTGGCAAACCGGATCGACCGTCACCGCGACGGACCGGAGCCATTCTCGTCCACAACGATACTCGCTTATGGCCGCCTGAGGATGACGCCTGTCCGCACCATGACGGCTGAGGGCCGGCACACTTGCCGAAAAGTATGGCAAACATTTGTTAATGGTCGCGGCGTTGAGCGAGTCAACAGACTACGCTATTACGTGCTTTGCGCGAGCCCTCGAAGGTCCCTCAAAAGCTCCCTTTGCTAGAAGATACGCATATTAAGCCCTTGCACGATTGATATTAACGATTTCTTTACGTTATAACGTTAATAAATGATACCTCAAATTTTAAATCAATCTACGCATCACATTAAAAAAAAGACATTCTTGCAAAACAGGGCATTTACACAAGGTTCCCCCCTTAATTATTACATGAAGAAAAGATATTTATTGTCTGCCTACATTTGCTTTAACGTTCAATAAAGGAGTAGGATTTTATTTCTAGTTAAAAGAAGCGAATAACCGTTTAGTAGATTGTTTGCTTCATGTACAGTGCGTGGATGTAGAGGGTTGAGAATTCAATCTTATCATATGCATTTTATGAAATTATTATAAAGATGAGCGATGAAAGTAATAAATTACTGTTAACTTGTTGAAACTATTGAAGGAAATATATATTTATCTCCTTTCTTATGCACTTAACATAAGAAAATTTTATTCTCCATAAAAATCCGCAGTCTGCTTATGCTGGGAGCGCAATTTTATTCTGAAACGAAACTTTTGCTATGTACATCTTTTATATTATTTTCATGTTCTACCCTTTCTTCTTAGAGCCACTCACTCACTTAACTCATTCATAAAACTTAAACAGTAGAATTTTTATCTTTTCGACACCTCATATAAAAAGAATTTCTTTCTTTCTTTCTTTCTTTCTCATAGAGAAAGAATAGCCCCGTGAAATGATATAAAACATACACATAAAAAAATTGTGTTCCTGAAATAAAATTCTGTTTAAACCACAAACGATAGGTTTCATGTATCAAGCCCAATACGTCCAGTGTATAAAAAGTACAATAAAAAAATTGAGTGGAGGTGATTCCACGTGAAAAAGAGAGACAGAAACGTAGAATAAAATTTTTTACGAGACTACGTTTTTCGAAAATAAGCCAGTTCGAAGTGAAATTCGACAACTGCACATTAGTATGTAGAATAAGTAGAAACGGTAGGTCATGATCAGACACGTTGGTCGATACCCATTCAGTGGCACGCATGGCTTAGGAATTTTCGAGCAGGCTTGCATTAGTATGTACAGGAAGTAGAAACGGTAGATCATGGACAGACAGTCTATCTAATACCTGTTCAATGGCGCACGTGCTCTATCTATTTTCAAATTCGCTTCTCTGTAAAACAAGTCGTTCTCTGTAAAAAAATTGCATTGAATTCTGTTTTTCTATGCATCCCGTGCAGTTCTTTCCCGATTTGATTTAAATGCATGTAAATTTGCAGTATTCATTACACGACAGTTTTAAAACACTGCGGTACTCTGTCCTTAATTTTAACGGGCGCGCAGAATGTAATTTACAAACACGAACGCGGGTTATGAGAAGAATGTTAAATTTAAAAGTAGGAAGATTGTTTTTTTTTCTAGGAAATTACTCGTGTCAGTAGCTCCGGAGCTAATTGCAACAGTAAACGTTTGAAATTGAAAGCACAATTTGTTCAATCACCCAGGAATGTTAACGAAACTGTTAACACTGTTACTGCGCATTAAATTGTCTGTATCTTCATTTCCTGTTGCTATGACGAGGCGGTGTTGTCCGAGTCTTCGTGGAAGTTCTATTATAAGCCGTGCACAAGATTAATTAAATTAATAATCCCTTGGACTACAGATGCAAGAACCGTAATTTCTTACTTCTGTCGAGCTCGTAATCTGTTTGGGAAAATTCATTTAACAGCAGTCGCGTACTTTTCCAGAGGTTCTAGATCGATGAAGGTAGCAACGTGGCCACCGAATTAGGGTGTGTCCTCATTGCGAAATTGACACTTCTTATTTTACCGCGGAGGCCCACTGGTGGCTTCTCTCGAGGCGAATTAAAACCGACAATCAGTGGAAATGAAAGGTAAACTTGGAAACTCGGAAGCTGAACTTGCGATCGAAACTTTCCTAAAAAATTACTCGGCGAGGAGTGGCCGTATCAACCCGATACTTCCCGCAGCTGGTGTCTTATCTCGGACAATCGTAATACCCCTGCCGCGAGTAGTAAAATTAGGATTATACCGGCGAGAGTGTGCCGCGAGCGTCAGCAAATGCGGAAGCACGGGGGAAATATTTGATGGCCTGGTAACGAGAATAAAAAAAAAGAGGCAATAATAATTTTATGATAGATCGCATTTCCGCGGCAATATCCTCGCGTGGATCCGTTCTTATGGGCGGCGGGATCGAATTTCCATCGTCTATTCCCGGCAAATTGCAAACGTTCACGTCCAATAAAAATCACTGGTAACAAGCCGTGTAATTCGCTTCCCCCGACACCGTATTGCACGGACAAATGTGGCCCGTTTCAGCCCGAGATTTTAATTAATTGCCCGAAGGTGTGTACAATAATTCCCCACTATCGGACAGCGGTAGCGGTGATTTCTTCGGGCCAGGCCACCTGATATTGTTCCAACCGGGAACAAATAAGCACTGTCTGCTCGCGACGGTCACCATTCACTTCCCAGTAATATCCAACCCCGCCGCGCTACCTATTGTCTGTCTATTACGGTCAGTAACTACTGTGCCCACCGTTACGAGTACCAGCATCTGCCGTTAGTCACTATTTTCTATCCATGGCCAATAGCCGGCATCTATTTCGCCGATGGTCATTAAATTCCTGTCCGGCTCCAGCATCGATCCTCCTCTCCATCCACGAGAGCCCCACAACGACCCTTCGAAATTATTTAAAAAATTTATTCTACCTCCGGCATCCACTGAATTTCGCTCTCGCCTGGAACGAACTCCTACCTCGCGTTTTTATTATCAAATTTATGCAATAACTTCAGTCTCCTCTTCAAGCTTATTATTTGTACACCAGCCGATAATGAATTTGGTTGTTTTTTAATTTCACGAGAAGGCAGCTTATTATTCTATTAAGGTAGGAAGCTAATAACGAAGATTATTGTAATAAATCTCTTATGAGATTTCCTCCATAAATAAAAAAAAATTATGTACGAACGATTGAACGATTATTGGTGTAGATTTTTATTGTAACAGTGTTTATTTCTCGAATTATATATTATTTATCCTCACCCAGAGTCGGTGATAAAAGTCGGGCGAAATCTTCATAACAGCTTAACCGAATAAATTGATTACGGAGGCGACCCTGCTATCTATCTGGCTCGACCACCCTTCGCAGTGGTTTACACCCTTTTTATTTCCGGATTGGGTTCAGGGAAGCCTCAGGTTCTTCATGAACCCATAGCAACCGCTACCCGGCCCGCAACAACACTAAACTTCACGATTTCCTCGGTATCAACACGATGTAGCAGTATCTTGCTTTCATTATACTGGCGAAACAAATGATTATTGATTCTTTTGGACTATTTTTACTCGGTCTGGAGGGTGTCGCTTGCCATAAAGGAACTTCTGTATCGGACACAGTGTTCCACACAGTATACTCGATGAAAATCGTCAGCGATATTTAGAGTATCAAAAAATGTGTATCGGAAACGATTCAAATAAAATCGGAGGCTTTCCTTCAAAAATGCAGAAACTAGAATTCTTTTTAATCAATCCAGTTGTGTTTTCAAAGTCTCTTACGAGACGTTCATATTCTTATTTCCTGAATAGCGTGCTCATTTTTCAAATACGATATCGTATTTGAACAGAACACGAGAAAAATTATTCCCAACAAAATGATTTCAAACGTGTAGCTTAAAGAAGAACCACTCGTTCGCTCGTGTTCGGTTTCCCAATGATTTTACGGTTGAGAAAGATGTAAGAAAATTGTAACTAACACACTCTCTTCGCGAAGCAACTTCAAATGTGTAGCCCGTGAATGAATCGCCCATTCGTGTCCTCATTTCTCAATAACCTTGTATTCGAGAAGAGCATCGAAAAATTGTAGCTACCGTGAAATGCCACCTAATTAACCAGTAGTGTCTGCAAAAAAGTTGTGACCAACGTGAAATGCTATCTGATGACCTACTAGTGTCCTCATGCTTGGCTAACCTTATATTTGAGAAAATCGCAAGGAGATAGCAACCAACATTTTCGCGAAACAATTTCGACCGCATTGCTCGAGGGAGAATCGCGACGGGATTGACAGCGTAGGGTTTGATGATACGTCGGCTTCCCTTCCGGATCTATTTGCGCATCGAAAAGTTGGCGAAAGGGCGAGCCATCAATGCGCGTCGAGGGTATCAAATCCGAGCTCTCGCGAAAACTCGTAACGGGCCTGCAAACACCGTCGAACATATGACGCACGGCAAATGTAGTACGTCAATAACGATCGGTAATTGCCGGTGGTGGCCCCGCCCGTCGGATCCCGACGTTACCTGGGAGTAAGCAAGAAATGCCCCCTGGTCCGAATAATCCCAGGACTGTGACACAGGATGATTGCACAGCTCGTGACCGGAATTGATCGCGGAATTCGCTGCGTCCCGTCGGGCAGCACGTTCCAAACGGGGAGAACTTTCCCCGCGTAATCGTGTCGGCAGCTGATCCGTATTTATTCGAAGAATTATTAGCCCCGTTTGCGACGACTCGAACTTCCGGTATCGTAATTATGCCTCTAAATATGGTCACGGATGCCGTCGCGTCGGCGTTCAATACCCTCCGCGTCTCCCGGAATTGGGCGAATGTGCACCCCGGAACGGGATCATCCAAGGATTCTTTCGGATTCCTGTCTCTGCATGCACGGCCGAGCGTGTAGCTTCCGTCTGGCGCACCTAATCGATCTAATTCTCCGATGGGAGATCCGGTCTGAGCGTCCTCGATATGCCCGACGCTGTTTTCCCAAAATACTTACTCTGTAAACTCGGAATTTCTAAGCTGAAACTCCGAAGATCCGTCGAACACTCGGACTTCATTTCAGAATTCTTTGAAATTACAATTTCAGAATTATCATCGTCGATAAGTGTTCTCTTATACAGGGTGGGTCGCCACATTTTGCCATCTAGATTTACGTCATTATTATTACGCATAGCAAACAATTTTTTAGATGAAGTTGAATGGTTTTAAGAGGGGCACATTCTGATGGTACATTTTTTTTTTGTAGGTGAACGTGTAAAGGACATACGAAGGTCATTAATGTGTTTTTAAATGGAATCATATATTTTTTATTGCATCAGCTGATGCTCCTTCATATTCTTTACAAAAAAGTATTAATCTACTTGTGCAAAAAATCATTAGTTTAAGAGATATTTTAATTCTAATTTGTTAGGAAATCTCGACTTTCTTATTCTCGAAATCTCTTATTTTTTAGCTAAATATCTCCGAAACTAATGATTTTTTTACACAAATAGATTAATACCTTTTTGTAAAGAATATGAAGGAGCATCAGCTGATGCAATAAAAAATATATGATTCCATTTAAAAAACATGCCCCTGAAACCATTCAACTTCATCTAAAACATTGTTTGCTATGCGTAATAATAATGACGTAAATCTAGATGGCAAAATGTGGTGACATATTATACATATTATATTTTTAGTCTGAAACCGAGAATTTTTCTTGCAGTCTTTCTTTTAGAATTATTGAGAATCGTCATACTTCTAATTTTAGAATTATCATCGTTGATAACCCTTCTTGAAGGTGCCTAAATACGTTTTCAGAGTATTAAGTTTTCAATCTAAAACCGAGATTTTTCGTCTCGCACTACCGTTTGGAATTGTTGTAATTTTAGAATTATCAACGCTGACATACATTTACGAAGACGCTTCCATGACACGAGCATCATCCGAACGTTAAATTTTAAACAAGAATTCCCTATCGTTTAGTACTTCCTCTCTGAATTATTTAGCATAACCTCTATCATTGTAACGAACCTTCTCGAAGAGAAGCCTCATGCACTATCTGAGTATAAATGGAGTTCCGTTAGGAAGCCGCGGAATTTTTACCTCATATTTCCTTGTTCCACAAGAGGCTCCTGTAATTATTATTAATCGCCCTGTGGTCCGAGGTTTCTACGCCCGGCTAATTCACATAAAGTGATGTATCAGTGCCGCGCAGAGGTTTCCATCATTTTTCGAACAACTTTCTTCCCTCGATAACTTATAAATCGAGCAGTATTTTTTGATCAAAGTATCTTCCACCATCATCCATCGAGATGTCGGAGGAAGCCTTCGACGTTTCGAAATTCTACGCGCGGTCGCCGAGATCGTTTCTCATGTCTGATATCGAAGTCGCCGGTTTGAAACCACTCACGACATGAACTTTCGTCTGCCGTTCCTCTCGGCGTACGTTTCACAAATGGCTTCTTGCCGTCACAGATCCCCGTTTTCTTTTGGTTAAACAAGACTCGTATGTAGAAAGCGAGGATGCATCTTGTCTGTCAAAAACATTTCTCAACTATTTGCGAACACTACAAGCACCGGACCGCTTCTTGTGAAAACAGGAGTGCATCGCTGAGAATCAACGCTATTCTAATCGCAACACCGCGGAAATCAATTTACCGTCCGCTTTATGTCTTTAATAATTACCAAGTGAAAAAAGCCATTTAATGTTTCGTAACTGGTAATGATGGTATAACGAAAGTCGCGATTCTTTGCCACTCTCAGTTTTCGAAAAAGAGTGAATTTATTCTGCTTCAATATTAAAAGTTATGCGAACGATTCTGCGGACTCTCCTGAATAAAACCTGTGCCGTAATTCTTGTTTTGACTGACAATAATTCATCAATAAATTCTTTCTTAACTTGCAAATTGAATAGAAGGTTCGTCGCGAAGGTCTGTGCGTTAACCCCTTGCCCTACAATATCGAGTCAGACTCGTGATGAAGATTTTGAACAGAGTGTAACAAATATGTATGTTATTAATTCCCTTTAAAGCGAAATAAAATTCTATTTCGTTGTAGTTGATCCTTTGGAGAAAACATGGGCATACAATAAATATAAATCCTGAACGATGAAGAATTTCAAATCGTTATAATCACAAAATAAATAGTAGTGCAAGTGGTTAAACTGTGTACTACTGTTTTCGAACACTGTTCAGGCTCGCGTGAATGTTAATGATGTTACAAAAAGATACACGGGTAATCATTTTACGGTTGCGGGGTAAATCTGTTCGTTCCGGCGATGCATGCATAAAATCCGCAATCAAGTAACGAGGAGCACAAAGCCGAGCTTTCGGGAGCAGCTGGGTATTTTCGGTGTGTAGTATACTATATTTTGCGCGGCGGAAAAATATTTTCACAGCCGGGAATTGTAGGTGACAACAGGAATCAGTGGATGCAGTGCACGATCCGCGTGTGACGCGACCGATCCGGAAACTGGTCCCCGAGGCCGACCGTTTAAAAGCGCGAGAAAGCCCATCGCGAGAAGTGCTATCAACAGGGATAATCAGGACAGGCTTGGGGCCGGGATGATGGCGGGTCTCATAGCCGGGAATTGGCCGTGAAACCAGGGAAGGAAGAGATCCGTCCCTCGCGATAGGATCTCACCTCTATACGTCTTTACGTCGATCATAAAGTTTAGGCACCTGGTAACGAGGGTGTGCGAGTGTCTTCGCGGCGAGATTGAATTCTTGATGTTTGCCTTCATGGGGACATTAATCTTTCATGGTACGTATCAAACGTCCCTCGTTTCGCCGGATCGGCCAATTACATCTTTATACTTTTAATCTTCTAATTCGTCGTCCGCCTACTCGAACGAGCTCTACGAGGCAAGAGAGGAACGGGCGAAAAACCTGTAGAAGAAATAGAAGACAGAGTACCGGGAGGGGGAGAAAAAAAAAGAAAGAACAAAGTAAGAAGAAGTACTTTTTATCGGTACGTGAGGTACCGTCTTCACTTCGAAACGACATCAAACACTCAACAAGAGATTAAATGGAATCCCCCGGCGGAGACCGCGGCAAGATTACGCGAGGGCCGTAGAAAAATTGACCCTGGAAATTGGAAAGAGGAAGATTCGTCTTTCGACGATAAGATCGTGCACGGGCTCGAGAACCCCGGGACGTGTCGTCGAGCTACTAGCTGCTCCGAATGGTCCCCACTTACCGCGCGTTAGTCCCTTAATGCGTGTTCTTCATTAACATGTGCGCGGCGTATTTCATTCTGTGCTTCATGTCTACCGTCTCAGTCCGCGAATACGACCCAGTTCAGCCCTTTCTGGAAGCTATCCCTACCGTAAACTGATTCCGACCTAGCCCAGACCTCTATGGATCCAGCAAAACCTCGTCCAGATCTGGACTCATGATTCTGACACAGTTCTCCAGCAAAACATCACCTGAACATAACAAAATCAGAAGTAGGACTTGACCAGGTCTTCAATCTAAACTTTGACTATTATCTTAACGCTTTATCTACAGGATGCCTATTAACCCTACATACGCACACTTATTTATACACCTCTATTTTTTGTCTGTGGCTACTTATTTTACTGTTTTCGGTCCTGAAAAAATTTGGAAACATTTTAGGATACTTATTGAAGTCTCTACTTTAACACGTTCACAACGGACTGAGCCACCAGTGAAAGAACTAAATACCTAATTACTGTAATTAACAAATTTATTTACAACTTTATATTCATAAGAGGACTATTAACTTTTTGTGAATTTCTTTAAAACATTGTAAAGCGCAAAGAGAGCAGCGTAGTAACGTAGTAACGTTGCGTTGCCAACCTCGTCGGAGCATATTCTCTAGGCACATATTTAGGGGAATGGCGCGGCAGCGCCCTACAATAAAGCCGCCCCACGGCGAGGACAATAAATTCAGGCCCTGTCGCGAACGTGTTAATACTGTTATCAAAAAAAAAAAAGATAAAAATTTCGGATAAATGAGAGTGCCCCGTCGGTTCCCTTTGAAGGGATACGAAAGTGATATTTCTGTAAAAAAGTGTCCACGCACGGTTAATACACTCCGCGACAAAAAGATAGCACATTATACAAATAAATGATATTTAGCTTTTCAAGTAGTATTTTACATTGTTTGTGACTTGTATACTGCGTAATAAGAATAACCAATTACTTCAATATGTTTTAATGCATTTATTACGTGAAGAAATAATTTGAATGGAGAACGTGTAACATTAAACGAAAAATCGGTGCGTTAATTGTCACTCTTGGACGACCTGTGCTCTTTCTTTTCCCATATTCGTCTACATTTTTTAATAAATTGCAAATAACCTTGCAACTACGATTCAACAGTTTCGCAATTTTACTGATAGAACAATTTTCTTTACGTAAATCGTGTATTGTTAATATTTCAGAACCAGTCAATCTTTTACCGGGAGCCATTGTTGAAAATTTCACAATATTTTAACACTGGAACACGAACAATCTTAACTACTTGCCGATTTGAACAGATTGGCGCCTTGACGCTGACTGAAAGTACACAGTTTTGACATTGTGCTATCATTTTGACATCGTATAAACAGAAAATAAACAGATCATACAAACAGAAAACGAGTGTTTACCCTGAACAGATACAACCTATTGCTAACTGGACAATGATATATAATACGGGTACTGTTTTTATTCGATTATATTTGCAAGAATCAACAAAATTAGATAATGTGCTATCTTTTTGTCGCGGAGTGTAGTATTTTCAATAATTTTTCTGCACCAAAAGGAAGCTTAAAAATAATATATTATACAGGGTGTTTGGTAACTGGTGGTACAAGCGGAAAGGGGTAATTCTACATGAAAGAATAAGTCGAAAATATAGAATAAAATTTGTTCATCCGAAGTTTCGTCATCGAGAAAATCGAGTTTGAAATGCAACGAATACGCATGCTCTTCGATAGGAATTGTCTGACGCGTCTAATCATGACCAACCAAATCTACTTGCTGCATATACTAAAGCACACAAACCCGACAGATCTTCAAAGTCGATTTTCTCGAAAACAAAGCCTCAAACGAAAAATGTTTTTTCTATATTTTGAACTTATTCTTTCATGTAGAATCACCCCTTTTTCGCTTGTACCACCAGTTACCAAACACCCTGTATAATAATTCTGAGCTTTAAGAAATTAGGAAATAATCGTAGATGTGTTAACTTGAGCCTGCACTTTGGTCTCGCATTCTAGTCGAAATCTAACACAGATCAGCTGCAATCCGGATCGAAAGCTACCTAAAGTTTGGATCTAGGTTCTGGCAGGTGCTCGAACATAAGCCCACCGAAAACCTCGAGCTCATCCTCTAGCTGAGATTTTCCCGGCGAGGTCGGTTCATCCTCGAAAGTTTTACGTAAGACGTCGCCGAGAGACGCCGCCGGTATTTAAAAAGCGGAGAGAGGATGCCAACAACGGAGAATGGGTCTGGGACGATTACGCGGACCATGAACGACATTGGCTGCGTCCCGAAGAATAATGAGAACCGACGGATAAACAGCCAAGGCGAGGAGCAAGGCGGCTGGAGGACACGAACGAGGACAGACGAGAAATATGGAGGAGAGGAAGAAGCTGTCGCCAGCGGTCGGTTTCTCGCATAGGAACCGCTCGGCTCGGAACTCCGTGACACTCCTGATCCGACGATGAGAAGAACATTCGAAAACGATCGGGATTCGCGGAACAAAGCTCGCAATCGCGGCGATAACCCGCACGCCGTAACGAATGTCAATCGAATCGCCCCGATGAAACGAAGAAAGGGGAAACGGTAAAATATTCGCGGCGCGTTCTACCTTCGGTTTCTGACCAGTGGACCAGAACCGGCGAACGCGATTTTCCAATCAGCATTACCGTTATTACCACAGTTAATTTATCGGGCCGAGCGAGTTTGCTAGTACGTAAAGGAAAATGCTAAATTACCGCAAAAATATTAATTGTTGACGGTGAAATCTGTAAAGAATGTGAAATATGCAAGAAATTCTAGATATTTAGTGCTTTTTTTAGATCGTTGAATAAATTTGGCGAGGAAGAACTGCGTTAAGCACAAAGGGGCTTCTGTTACCAATTAACCTGCGGTAGACACCTCTTTGATCAAAATGCTTGTCTAAAAATTACAAGGTCTAACGTGAAGCGTAGTTAACTCGCGTAACATTAACTCAAAGAACGAAGTTTATAGCATTCTATTTGGAATTTGATGGATTTGACTTTATTTATCCGAAGTGACTGAAATTAATTCGAAATCCGTCATCGCTGGATTATCATTAAATTGTTGGTTGCGCTTTAATTAATCTCGTTTCGATAACATTTGCTGAATTATTCTCCGTGCAGTCACGGCTCGATCCAGATTAGATCTGGAGCGTGCCTAGATTAGGTTTAGAGTTAGACGAACGCTGCGAGAATCGCGAGCAATTCCGGTTCGCGGGAACTTACATGAAAAGCGGGTTTGTACTTTTGGTTTCCTTTGCGGCGAGCACCACGCCCAACGCTCGGATCGATTATACTTCGCGTTTGATTAATGGCACGCAAATCTATAAACGTTTCAGGGAAGCGGGGGAATGTGTTGCCGAAACACGAACTCTCGGAATCGCGAATTCCTCTCGATCCAGCCGCGCGACGTTGCTTCTACGTGCTCTCTCCTAACGTCGGAATCGAAAATCCGGTTGCTTTGCCTAACTACAGGTCCGGGTTAAATAACTATTTCAGTGGCAAATACCTGGAAGTATCCGTGTTCAGCGTGCCTGGTCGAAAGTTGGCCGAGAAATGAGAGAGATAGAACTGGAGCGCGCTAAACCAGCGAATCGGAACTATGAGCGAAACCAGCGCCAAAAATCCGGGCTGCGAAGATCGCCTCTTAAACTCCGTTGCCTTCAAACCGATAGTAGACTGTTGACTAATAGTCACGATTCCCGCGAGAGAAACCCCGTGCAGAATCCACAATGAATTCCATTCGACTACCATCGGAAACAAGTTCTACAGACGTTAGTCGCGGACAATTGAAACGAATATTCGACATAAAATACATCGCTGGACGCCATGTTTATAGCAGGTTCGAAAGTAGGTTCGATAAGTTGTGAAATCTGTGATGCACAGAATTTATATTTTATTCGCGAAATGATACTGGAGGGAAGAGTCAAGTTTTTTTACGATAAGTGATACAGTTCATGAAAGAGAAGTTTTCATAGCTAAAATAGTATAGCTAATGCTCTTTTAAATGCATTCTGTCTGATCTCGATATCTGAATCTGTTCTCGAGATGTAAACGATCAAAGTTTTCGATGAATGGAGTGGGGGCATTCAGGATACTAATAGTAAAAGTAAAAACTGACCGGCTCAACTTAGGTCACGTAGGGGTGTGTCAGTGACGAATGCGAGTAAAAGTTACCTTTGCATTTACACGACAATATCTAGGGAACCAAGCGTGGTATCGTAATGCAACGAAAGCCGTTGTACAATGCATGCTTTGCGCTCTTTGACAATCTAAGATTTAATAAAATGCTTTGAATATTTTCAAAGTTACAACAATTTCAATACTAGATAATTTAGTACTTATTTTCCTGGGTTTCATGCAATTCAATGTGCAGGGGTTCGATTGAATGGATATCATTTATTTAACATATTTTTGATTGAATAGACATATCGCTGACTGAACGGCCACAATTACCGACCGAATCAAAATTTGTACCGACTCCATCGAACTGGAACAGCGAAGAAAACCAGCGTCGGAAATCCGAGCTTGTAACCTCGTCTTCTAAACTTCACACCCTCGAACAAGTACCAGACCATGGAATAATAGTCCCGATTTTGTGGAGAGAAGCTCCGTGCAGGATGCAACCATGAATTCTTTAACGAGCGCCTCCGAAAACTCGAGTTCGCCGAGCGTCGGTGTCGAATAATTGAAACGGAAGCTGCTCGATTTCGAAAATTCGCTGGGAAAACGAGCGCAAACGTTCGCAAATATTGGCGGACGAGGATTCCGCCGTTTTGATACGCATTTCCGTCGGCGGCACAGAGTCGACGGCTGCCGTCGGAAAAAAATGTCGCCCCTCCCCTCTCCTTTCCCCTGCCCCGACGGACTATTAATTTCGCGGTGGTCGTTGGAGCGCACGCGATAAATTCTGTATTTGTTCCGCGGGCGCGCGGTTTTAATTAAGCTACGCTTCACGACGCTGCCTGCTACGTGACCTCCCCCGGCCCTTCGTTTCATTTACATCCCCGTTTAAACGATTATAAGGCGCGCTCGCGCGCATAATATATGAACGCGGCCCCGCGTGAGCCGCGCCGCACGTTGCGAAATAACTCTTTAGAATTTAATGAATCGAAAATGAGTCGGCCATGAATACACATGGTCGTCTTGAAAGCTGTCGTCGCACCCGTCGTCGTCGTCGCCGTCGTCGTCGTCGACGCCCGTGGTACGTGATACCGTTTTCCCCGGTAGGCGAAGAGGAAATCTCGAAAGCATACCACCCCGAAATCCAGACCGTCCGCGTGTCTTCGGCTTCCACGGCGTTTCGGCTTCGTTTCCCTTCCGAAGGATGCCTGTTGCGTAACGGAATCCCAGCCACGACGTTCGTTCCCTTCCCACTCGACCCTTCGTGTCATATTCACGATTCCAGGAGCCACGTCGCAATATGTCCGCGAGGGCTTGTTCTCCGACCCCTCGCCTCTTCACCAGTTGCCCAACAACTCCCTTGTGAAGGGGTTGCTGCGAAACGTCTCTATGGAGAGGGCAGCTTATACCCTTTAGCTCTCCTATTGTCGAGAATCTTCAAGACCTTGTACACAACGAAGTCCATTCAGCCTTCACTCAAACATCGTCGAAACATATCGCGTCTTCGTAATCGTGCAAGAACCGGAGAACATGAAGCCACCAATCAAAAACTTTTGGTGGAAATTCGAGTCGGAAGTACGGTACGATCGTAATCGTGATGGTCACCGACCGCATGACCACAATCACTGGAACAACCTACGCAGAACGGTCCACTCCGTTTACAGTAGGTGGAAAAGAAGTGGTGACCTTTGAATTTCCTAAGCACGTCCTCCTAAGAGAAAGTTTCATCGAGCAAGTAATGGTCACTTTGGAGCCAGACAACTTTAGTTTCAAACATTTCTTCGTATCCCGAAAACTGTACCAGCTAGGTTGCTTGTCTTGGCTGTGTTCGAAAGGATCGTCGTCGCTCTTATAGATACCGATCGGCCAGCAGGGATGCTGGCTCTATATGGGCGAAAACTACCGAATGTATCGATGGTATTCTCCAACTGAATTTACTTGGTCTTCGAGCCACATAAGACTAGCTCCTTCAGACCCAAGTTGTTGGTGTCCGGGGAGCATTATTTTCTTTCATCTGTTGTGACCAAATTCTGAGTACAATAAAATGTATGAAGATGGGTATCATTTTTTAAAGGTATAAATTTCTTAACACCAACGAAAGCAGTATTCAAAATAACCATGGTCATTCAGAGTTACACATATAACAATCTAGAAAAGATAGAAACGAATTGAGATTGTATATGACGACGGTAGAAACGGACAGACATGATTAGACATATTAGTTCTAGTCAAGATCAATCAGGGTTATAGACATAAAAGTTAACGATAAACAACACTGATTTATGACTGGGTTTCCTAACAGTAGATACAGCCTGTCACGCTGACCAGACACGTTGCCATCGATGCATTAACTGGCGAAGAGAATTCGATTATAAATGTTGTCTCTGCCATCGATACGATGTATCCGATAATATTTAACACATGTACTAAAAATTGTCTCAGTGATTGCTTCAGCAGCTTTGACTGGACACTTGACTGGGTTAGTATGGACTCTACCACGTTTTCTATATTTATACGCACCGGAACCCTAGCAAGGCCACTTGAGAGGCGCACTGATAGGAGACATACACTTTTCCGAGTTGTAAGACGAAACTATGCAATTTACGTGAAATTAATTCTTCTTATTCTACAAATTATTATATAATTGAGTCATTCCACGCGATATCGGACACTCGGGAGTATTGTTTCGGATTTTTTTTTTTTATTGAAGCTCTTCAGACCCTTAAATGGGTCCATTTCGCTGTACAGTATGGTGATATAATTATTAACCCTTTGACTTCTGATCGTACCATATGGCAGGAATTAAGTTACGATGTGCGCCGAGAACGGCGAACTCTTGGGTAGGGTTTTCACAAAAATGCAAAAAACAAAATATGTTTCTGAAATATCCCATATTTTGTTCTTATTTTTCCATAAGGAACCACCTCGTGTCCGCTTGTATATATTATTCGGCCGCACCCTGTATAAGGATGTGCGATGCTGTTTCACGAAGAGGCAGGAACGACTCCTATCTCCATAACGTTGTAAAGGAGAGATACCGATAGTTTACCTAAGGAGCTGTAGAGCTCGTAAACCTTTTTTTTTTGTACCACGCACAGCAGGGAAGTGTCAACGCGCTCACGAAAGGCCATCTGGTAATGATCAGCCGCTCACCGCACTCGACCCAACCGGCCGTCGGAATGGATGAGTCCAACGGCCGGAACGAAGGCATCTGACCTTCTACAGATTTTCGGCAACCCGTCCTAGAGTCCGTACGTAAAACCATCCGGTCCCGGCAAGTATGAATAGACCCTAAAGCGCCACTTTACTGCGTCAATGTTTCAGCTCCGTCGAGAACGTGTACCGCAGCAAACATGGTTTTCTTCTGTATAATTATTAACGGTAATGTAACATGGCGAGGCAAAGGGCTCTAAAAGGACTCATTTTAATTGCCATGAAGGGGCCAGCCCACCCTCGTGAATTCACTTTCTGGGGACAATGTAGCAGAAGTTTGCAGAAACTTCGCGTATGTCGTAAGACATTATGTAACTCTAGGACTCCTTTGTGCCGGTATAATTCTGTACAATCGTCAAACACTTTATCTTATACCTCGAAAATTCTCAAGTTACTCGGGGATATAGCCTGCAGAGAGAGCTCCGAGGAAGCAGGTCAGAAAGCTGCCGAGTTGAAAAAATCCTTCTTACAGCAGAAATTTGCTCTCCGAGAACGCGGTTTGAAAACTTAACAGAGCCGCGTGAACGTTGTCCATCAAACTGTGTAGCTTGTCCGAGGAAGTTCTCGAGTTAACGGGCCTGTCGGGATACGATAGTAACGGTTGTTCGGCTGAATTGCTCGTTGCGAAACGCAATCCGACACGTGACCGAGATAGTTCGATTAATTACCAATTTCTCGATGCGAACGACCCGAAAGCCAAACATTATGAATTAAGAGCGAATTAATTATCATTAAATTCGCCGCATCGAGCCGTCGACGAAGCGTTCTGCTTCGTAGGGCGTGGACGTTTAATGAATTCCCTCAGACGATAGCATTGTAGCTGAAGGACGCGCGCCATGTGTTTCCTCGTTTGCCACGTGACTTCCGTTTGTTACTGAGACTAACTATCCCAGAAGATATTCAAGTGATAATTGCTCCACTCCGGGGGAATGGGACTCGGAAATGTTTCCTCGGCCGCGTTATGAACGCTCTGTCGCCGCGAACGCCTTGAGATACGCGGCTTTCACAGCTCGGGACTTCCGGTTATGGCAGCTTCCGGGCCTGCCTGCAGACTCGCGCTGATGCACGGCCGCAAAACCACCGAACGATATAAACCCGCAACGGTATCAGCGCGTCGTTAGGCTTTTGATGAAGCCGCCCCGTCACGGAGAAACGCTGAAACAGTTTTCCAAAAGGGCGGCTTTATCCGTTGGAGGGATAAACACCGAGTAGCCCCAGGCTCTCTTCTAAGATATTCTTGGCAAATAAAGTTGCGCCAGGTATTCCCTCCTTAATTACGGTCACATGAATAGCATCGTTCTCCTCGAATACCACGCGCGTAAACTTCGCGTCCCTTTTTTGAGGGCGCCAGGAACAACGGCCGACAACGGCGAAACTCTCCGCCAAGTTACCGGGAAACTACACTAGTCAACTAAATTATGAGGCACCCCTAAAATTATCGGGATAAGGGCTTTACATTGTATTTATGGTCCACAACTTTGTGTGTGTGTGCGTGCGTGTGATACAGAGCCAGTTCTTTTTGTTGCCGACGTCTCCGTAAACCAACCAAATAACTCAAGATATTTTTGCTTGGACAAAGTTACTACATACTTCTGCAAAAATAATGTATCCGTAAATCTTATACCATGAAACCTCTCTTACAGCACTATCTTAAATTCTGACGATGTTGTTTAAATTTAAGTGATCCTGTGTAGCACAACAGGAAAAGTTCTATTGCAAAATCGGAGGTAGACGGTCCGCGGAAAAACAAAGGAAGACAGACAGCAACAAGAACTTTTTCAATATCTGTTCCACACAGATTCCGACGGAATCGATTCGGGAAAATAGTCGTACACAACGGCCGAATTCGATTCGACTTTCCCGTTATTCGATTATTGTTTATTTCTGCTTCGATTAATATTTATGAGCATCGTGGTTCGGCGACGCGTTATTTCGTTTCCGCTATAATGTCATAGAAACTGATACGATGGAGAATGTGGTCGATCGGAAACCGGTTATTCCGTGACCAGTGTTTGTTTTAAGTGGACGGATTCGGTAATGCCAGACGCGTTTGCCAGTGATATTCGGCGGGCATTCAACGCGTGTCGTTCGGAGCTCGGCTTTTTAACCGAATTTTCTTGAAAACGGAGCAGAGCGCGCACGCGTTCCATTTTATGTTTTCAATCGTTTTTGCGACCGTTCCGTCGAATTACTAATCGTTTTGTCAAAAGCTCGCAACTAGGTTTTTTTGTACTGCGTAACGTTGAAAGCATTGTTTGAAAAAAGATATGCGTTTTTGCACGGTGAATTTCGCGAATCTGTATGGCGTCGAAAACGTTCCCCGAAACATTTATATAGGTATATCTATATATATATATATATATATATATATATATATATATATATATATATAAATTTATATGTGTATATATATATATATATATACATATATATATATAAATATATATATATATATATATATATATATATATATATATATATATATATATATCCGGACTTTTCAAGGCACACGTTTACATAGGAACCGGTTCCTGGGAATTGGTCGATACTTTTTATTAGAGGCTGATGTATCGCTACATTTTTATCTGCCCAGCAGTTGGCGAGAGATCCACGGAACCCGTATTTTCACGTGAACGGCCAGCCCAGTTTTAAGCAGCAACTAAAACACGTTAAAATTTTTACAGCTTGTCCGCAATGCGCTGGTCAAGCTTGCACAAACTGTCGCATAAAAAGCTACTCCGACAGATTATTCGCAAATGTCATTTTAAAACGCTGGGCGACGCTTTAAAATATGCAACACGTTCTCTTCTCTCGTATATATCAGTTCCGCGTCCGTCGCAACGGTCTCTCGCAAATTCTCGTTTTATTTTTCAACCTTTTAGAAATTCCCGTCCGTTCTCCAAAGGTTCGATTGCAAACGACTGCTCTGGCCCCAGTGCCCCGCAGAAGTTTGAACGAATCGGCAACGTATTTCTCCCTTTTTTTCTCTTTCTTTTTCAGTATTGAACTTCTCAATCACATTCCAGCTAAGTTGTTTTGATTAGTTCCGAAGAAAGTTACCTCGAGCTGAAGCTAGTTTAATACGATTTTATAAAGTTCCGCCTAACTGAAATTATGAGGCGTTGTTTCCGAGCGATTCGTGTAACGACGCCACTTCATCTTGTGCTACGATACCCTGCATCCTTTGAACAGGGCCATTTTAATTCCAGTTTGAGTGGAATCAAAAAATCATTAGCAGCCACTATATGCTGCGCTCATGGTCACTGACCACGAAAACGGCACGATATACTCTCCATTAAACGTTTACCTGCATTTTCCGGTTGCTGCCAAATAACAATTTAACTACACCACTATTCGCCGCCTTTCGTTCTCTATTGTTTAACAAAACATGATATCTAGTCTCAAATAAAAAATATTTTTGCTCTTACCAAGGCATTCCTGGTCACTGACCATACAAATGACAAGCTATATTCTCCATTAAACGTCTGTGTCACCTACCAAACACATCGTTACTCTGGTTTATCCTTTATTCGTAAGGTCTGTTAATGATCAATAAGACATTTTTTCTTTTCCACGCATCTTTATTTCAGATTCTGGGTCACTGACCACGAAAATGCCACATCGTGCAACCACCTAAACGGCCTTATAATATCCCAATAACATTCAATTATGACTTCATTGTTATTTCGGTACCCAAACCACAGTACGTCACTCGCGCGAACATAACACCTCGCGATAGCAACGGGAAGTATCTCCCGCGCAATTCCCAGCTCCTTTACGCGACGATTGTGCCGGAACGGTCGTTCCCGGGCAATTTACCCTATGGTTGAACAGTGTGCAGATTTCAGCAAAGCCGTTCCGGTGTGTCCAGCAGCAGCTGGGCACGTTTATCTGTCTCGGGACGCCGGTCTGTAACGGGTTCACGCTTATTGAGCAATTCCCCGATATGAATGCAGACGGAGGGACCCTACGCGATGCCTTACATCGTATCCGAGCGTTCTCTTCGCTCCCATCGAGGTCGTGGATCGCGAGCCCACCCAATTACTAGGATACAGATCGTTAGCGATTTCCAAAGAGGCTCCACGTATACAATGCAAACTCGGCCACCGGCAACTTCCCTTTTCGATTCCCTTCCCCTTGTTTCTCTTGCCCGTCTCTCACCTCTATCTCTCTTTCTCTCTTCGCCGCTAGACCAACCCCTTTCGTGTTCCCTCTTCTCCTTTTCTCGGGTGAAACGCTTTCACCGAACCCGTCGCGTAACAAATCGCGCATGCACAACACGGAAACCTCCAGACGACGACATCGAACACCGGCACCCACCGTCGTAGCCGTCGTCACACCGACACAAAAGCGATCGCACGAAAATAGAACGGCAGCCTCGTAAAATATGATATAAAAGAGGTAAGTGGAGAGTCGAGTTACGTAAAAGGTCGTTGAAAACGACACGGAACGCACGCGTCAAAGGCGATCGTGCCCGCTTTGATTCCGACTGGCCTGTAACGATGTTGCGAACCCGCGGCAGCATCGTAAAACCCCTTGTCGGCGCGCGGCAAGCCAATAAACGCGACTCCCTAAGCTATATATACACACATCGTTCTTCTTCACCTTTTTTTTTGTTTTAGTTTTTGTTGTTCACACTCCCGGTACAATCCACTCACTCACTCACTATCTTTCTCTCTCTCTCTCTCTCTCTCTTTCTCTCCCCCTTACACACTCTCGAAATCTGGCACACGATCGATGTAACGAACGATCGGCGCCGTTACATTCGCCGCGCGAGAACTCGAGGATGCCCCGAGGGATGATTTCTCCGAGTCGATGGAAAATTAATTCGCTGCCTTCTCATTGAATCCAAGCCATGTCAAGCTCTGCGATTTTCTTACCGCTCTACCAGCCGGAAATACATTGCTCGACGTTTATACCGAACTGGGCTATTTGATGGGGAGCAGACAAATCTGTGGGCTGTCCGGTCAGAGGATGTTTAACACGTTGATGTGCAATAACGTCTTCCGTATGGGTTTCTCGTACGTAGCGAGATCAAAGATTAGAGAAAAATTCAGCTAGGGCTGCTTCATTTAAATACAATTAACCCATTTGCATCATTAACATATATATGCGCTCAACTTTGTTGGCCACTACCATTATATGTTAGCTAAAAGATAGAAATGGTGTTGTTGGAGATGAAGTTTTAGTTGTAGTTAGTCATTTTTGTACTTAAAAATAATTTTAAAAAAAGTTTGGTGTGATAAAGGCCTTCTTTTCATATTTCCTTATGATGCAAATGGGTTAAACTATAAAATCAACTTAGTACAAAATCACAAAAGTGCTCTTCCGAACATTTATCATCCAGAGCCACAAAAACCTCAAGAAAAAAAGAAATTCAGGATCGTAGTTAAAATCATCTAAAGACTATTAGCATGAAGAGGAGATCATACCCACACCGTAGCCACGGCAAATTTCTTTCGAGGGGACGGCGAATTAATTTCCACAGCTAATAATTCAGTCGTTAAGTAACTCGAGAATAATCGCGTCGACGCACGTGCAATTCCGGCGACGTGGCCGCAACTTCCGGCAGGCGAGAAGTCTCGCAAGCCGCGCTTGTTCTTGCGAAACTGCCATTTTCTTGCCTTTAAATCGCGGCCGGGCATTATTATTCATGAACTGAACAAACTGTCGTATTGTCTGTTGCGCCGCCTGGCTGACCCAGTCGTTGACTCGTTCCACTGCGGTCGCGTCTCCGAGTAAAACGCCTCCTACACTCCGAACGTCTCTCGGATCAATTTTGAAACAGCTTCGGACCGGAATAGAAGCTTCCGTGCGGATGGTTCGACGCGGATTTTCTGTTATCATTCTCGCGTAGAGGAAATTCATTGGTCGGCAAACAACCCGGCGAAGAATGGGAGATGAAAAATGATAAATAGACGGCGGTTTATTAAGGCGAATTCCTCTGATCGAGAATTTTTAACCGAGTTAATGGAATTTTATTTATCGCGGTTATAGCTACCGCGATAAAAAATAACCACGGAACGCAGCGAATTCTATTGAATATTTCGCTTTGAGGGTTATTCGACGCTTTCGCGCGATTGTTGGTATTTGGAAATTGAATTGGCGGAGAACGGTGGTAATGGTTGTGGTAACGAAACTTCAGTGTAGGCAATAAAGATTCTTAATAGATGGAGCCTGGTTTCAACAATTTATTGTGATAGCTATTGCACTTGAAGTGCTACCGAAATATTTGTCTGTAGCGGAAAATTGCTTGATAGCTGCTCAACAATTAAAAGGCTGCAGATATTCTGTAATTCGACCAATTTATCGATCGACCAATAGATTAGCCAGCCAAACAATGCAATAATTAAAAGTCTCCCGAAAACCCGAATCCCCTGTAAAAATGGTGTTCCAGTCACAAATTAAGCCAGCAGCGAATTTCAGAGCGGCGATGCGCATAGCTAACGAGGGCTATTTGCAACTGCAACGGCTACCTTTAATGAGAGGTAAATCTGCAACTGCAGAGCCAACAGGCCAGCTATTTGTTCGATTCCCCGGTATAGCTCGCTGGAGGCTAACCGTTCAATTACAAGAAAATCGACGGCACTTTAAAGACAGGATCCGAATGTTTTCGACCGCATTCGGGTTCGATGCGTCTGTTCAAGGATCAAGGACTCTCGGAGTTTTCTCGCAAGTTGACCCATATACAAGATGGAGCGGAAATCGTGATACAACCGGGCAGGAGATGATTCCACATGATAAAATGAGAGAAAAATTAGGTGTAATATTTTTTTATCCGATGCCTCGTTCTCGGGAAAATCGAGTTAGGAATCGGATAGGAATCATCTGATCATGACCAACCAATTCTACTTACTGCGTACACTGAAGCACGGATCATTATCCCTGTGCCAGAAACCTTATTTTTATCAACGCCGTCTGCATACTAGGTTATTTATGCTTACGACTCATTTACTTACTGTTCCAAGCGTTGAAAAATATTTTTAAATTCTTGAACACGCATTGAAGATCCTATTATCATATATAATCGCTGGTACGTCAAACGTTTAAGGCATTGGTGGGAAGAAGTAAACGTTAGGAAGAAAGAAATGCGAGAGTGAAATTTCGCTCCGGACACAAACGACCCAGGTTGCAGACGGATCGTTAAACTCGATTTTCTCGAGAACGTGCGGTCAAACGGAACGATGTTAGTCCTTTTGCCGATTTATTTGTGCATGCAGAATCATGCCCTGCCCGGTGGTACCACGTTTTCCGCCCCACCCTGCGTTTAGCATTCCAGTTGCGGCGGAAAGAGAATAAACGGGGGTGCACGGTTTATGGAGACACGCGAATATCTCGACGATGATCGTTTCACGGGATTTCGGAATATTTCGATCGGGAATGGGGGCTTGGAGAATGGGGGATGAAGGAGAACGAGGGTGAGCAAGAAACTGGGCGGCCCGCCGCAATCCGACTTGCATCGATATAATTAGATTTACGTCGCTCCGGCTCGTCTCTGTTGAACGGATTCCAAATATTCCTGTAAATTACCGGCAAAAAGGCGGCCGCGACCCGATTCAGACCCATGATTCTATTCCCACCGGTAACCCCTTTCTCGGGACGTTATACCGCGTCGCTACTTTTCAGCGGAAAACTGCAACCGTCGCGGATAAAGGGAGATAAATAGATAGAGCGCGGAGAAACCGACGGTGGGGAGAGAGACAAAAAAAGGCAGAGAGACGGATATACGGGACAGAGATAGAGGGAAAATGGAGAGGGGGAAAAAGGGGGTGGGGGGAAAAAAGGTCAGTCGCAGCGACACGCATTCATAAACGCGAAAGTTTCGAGCATTGCAATCGGGATAAAAGCTTCAAAGACCGGCAAGTGCTGTCACGTGGCGCAATGGAACGCGGATTATCAGAGTACCGTTTAACCGAAATACCCATTACCGTAATACCGGTGGCATGAAGTGGCAATTCGAAAGAATGGGGATACCGCGATTCCGCGGCGGACGGAAAAAAAAAATAGACGTGGTTGAAGCGACCGGGTGGACTGGAATGTTGTCGCGCTTATTATTCAGAGTCGACGAATGGCCCGATAATGGACGGAAACACAACGGTACTTCGCGAAATTAAGGCGCTAATTCGAACGTTCGCGTTTTAATGAGCGAGTTCGTTGGTTGTTCTTGCGATCCGCCCTTCCGAGGATGGTTTTTGTACTTCCGAAATTGGAGATCCTCAAGAGTCTAAAACATCAGCTATAATTCGCCTTTGTTGTACTGTTATTGTTTCAAGATAAAGGATGAGGGCGGCGCTTTGGCGTTTATCGCGATCGAGAATATTTAAATAATTATAGACTGCAAGATTTATTTGTACGCACCTCAAGGGTGGTCCTTTATGGTGGAAACTATCTTGAATACCCTTGGCAGGTTTTTTATAGTCATCGTTAAAATATGACGACTACTTTCATGTTCACGACCAAGTCTCTGATGATTCGACTGCAGAATTTTACACAAAAATATTGTAATCTGCAAGATTTTCTTGTGCGCACCTTAAGGGTGACTTTTTATGGTGTAAGCTATCTGAATGAACCTTGGTTTTATCATCGTCGAAAAATGGAGGCTACTTTTACATTCACGATCAAGTCTCTGGTGATTGAAGAATCTTCCACAAAACTACTGTAGAATTGCTACTAAGAATTATGAAATCGAATTTATTTAGATCTCGCACGATTTGTACTGTTACATGAGCTTAAACAAAGAAATGTATTTAATTAGTTTTCGCGGAAGTACCTTCACAATTTCAACAATTGCAAAATACTTCTGAAACCGTTCAATCAACCGTCAATGATAAATTTACTATTAGCGTCGGTGGTTCCGAATTTGTAATTCTAAATTTCTCGGTAAAAATGTGTAACGAAGAAACTATTGCAGTGCAGTAACAGAACAATTCAGGACCTTTAAAGAAGTTGTGCGCGCAACGAGTAGCTTTCGCTTTGTTCGTCGTTGAATGGCTCAATAATGGAGGAGTACTACGTGCAATTTAACGTGTGTGTTAATTGAAGGGGCTCGAAGGAAAAAAAATAAATTTTCTCGCGACGGGGTGTCAGTCTCGCTGGTATATCAACGGGGTTGAGCGAATTACCGTCGAAGCTGGTTCCATACCGCCGCCGGTTTTAATAAACTGCGAGAAAGTAAACTGTACGTCGTGTTGGCGGCGCGCAACAGCGACAGAGAAAGAGTGGGACGGAAAGAGAGAGAGAGAGAGAGTGAGAGAGGGAGAGACTTGGTAAAAAAGAATTGCAGTAATTGGACGGCGAAGTTTCTGCTAGTCCGCCTTGCTTACGGGGCCACCAATTTAGAAGTCGACGCAACTTTCACAAAAGAAAAGGGGACCGGTTCATCAGGAAAATGCGAAAAATACATTCAACAGAGTTCCACCCTTTCCTTCTCCCTTCCTTCCTTCCTTTCCCGCTGGTGCATCGTTGCAACTGCAGCCGAAACGCAGCCCTTGGTGTTTCTTTTGCCGCGTCACGAATTAAAGAGCTCATTATTATTCCGGCCGGCCGTAACACGACTCACTTTGGTTAATAAAAAGTTACTCAGGCTTAATTAAGAATTAAATATTTCAGCTTTCATAACCTGCCCCTATACCGCACGTAATTGCAACGTCGTAAAAATTTTTAGACATGACCGTATAATGCCGGCGTGTATTCTTTATGCGTCCCGGTCCCGCAGTCACGATGCAACGGGATTTCAGTTGTGTTCCAGATAACTTTGTGTACTATTCCTTTACGGCTACGCAACAGAAGAAGAAAATAAAACAAAAACTGTTGCATGAACATTCGCCTGTATCCGCCGGCGAAATATCGAATCCCAGATACAATACGGCGAAATAGAATGAAATTTAATTACACCGTGCGCATTAACTTGCCACGGGAACTGTACGCTGTTCGGGCACTGTTTGATCTGGTTCGAAAATTTACTTCACACAGTTTTATAGGACGTTATAAATAAATTCTGCGAGGCCAGTTTATATACGCGTTAGCATATCTACTGAATAATATTTAATCTCTATAATCCGGGCTGTAGGATGATCCGGAACGGGCGATCGGGCTGCAGTAAAATTTTCATTCCAGCAGGATTTCAAGAAGGAATTAAACAGAAAATTGAATTCCAGTGAAATTTTTCGTCGAACGTACATAAATACTCGCCGAGCTGCTGAAACAGATCTGTCAAAATGAAATATGTATAACAATCGTTGTACGAGGACTAGATTTGTACGCGTTTAATTTGCGACGACACTAAAATAAAAGAAGAAATATACAATTCCTGACAAATTTCTTTATTGTCGCATATAGTCCAGCTACCATTGACTGGGAGTTCCCAAGAACTTAAACTAATCTTGTTCAAAGGCCCCCGGCCGTAGCAACGAATTTGTTTGTGTCTGCAGTTCATTTTGAACGAGAATTACTAGCGGAATCGGGCGAAGATGCTCCGGATATATCCGCGTGTGTGATTGCCGGTTAACCAGCACAGACAAGGCGTGAAGGATCCCCGGGTCTCGCCTAATCTGTTTAGTTTGCCGGTGTTCATCACCGCGCATTACCGAAGACGATCAACATTTATAGAACGTCTTCTTGTTACTTCTGCTTGCGATGCACACTCGCGAAGTTTGATCGTTAAACTCCGAGAACGCGGCGTGTTTATTACAAGACCGCGGCTCGACTGCCATACACTTATGTAAATGATGGAGGTAACGATAGAAGCGTATTCGGCCGGTCCAAAAACCGCTCGCTATCCACGGCCAATATTTCCGGTTGAGGAAGCAGTTCCATTTACAAGTTCGTTACCGCGCTCGACTACTGTTTTCCTCCGGTTTCCCTCCCCAGGTATCCTAAATTCCGCGCAACATCATCATTAATGGCTTTTAGGCTGGAAAGGTGCAGCCAAGCGCCGGCATATTTCTGACATCGCTCGGTCGGAGAAGCTTCTTCTGTTCGACGACGGTGTAAAGGAGATCTCGTGTAGAGGACAGCAATCTCCGGGATGGGGGGAGGGCGAGGAGGGATAAGTCTAAATGCACATATAGACTTCCTTCGGACCAGCGTTCAATTAGAAGCGAAATTGCCGAGGACTTTTACCCCCCCCCCATCCCCTACCCCAACCGATGCAACGGCCGGCCAACTTCATTATCTCGCTTCACACGAGCCCGTAAAATGCAAATCCGAACGATCCTCCGGTACGGAGTCACGGCGGTTGCCTTCTGTGCTACCTTGTTGCGTTGCATTCGCTTTAACGCGCCGTTTCGCTACTCTTTTTAGCCGGCAGGCTCGTTCGCTCGATGAGAATTACCTTAAACCGCGATCGAAAATTCCTAGCATGTTTGTGGCTGCGATTCGAAACCCTTTAATCGAGGATCACCGTGTTAATTCGTCATTCTAGCTAACTACTGCCATTCCAAAAATTAATCGGATAACTCTTTCATTACGTTGTGTCATAGTAGCCACGTTGCTGTAATTGGTGTTTCTGTTGTTAAAGGTGTCCCAAAAATTTGGCACTTCCTTGAACATAACGATTCCCGAGGTTATTCGAAGTCATTTTTTCCTTTGCGAAAATCTTCTCCGCGATCTTGTTAAGGAGTTATTGACGAAATACACGGACCAATCAGAGACAGGTCCCGCTGAGCGTGGCGCTTGTATTGGCAGGGTTGGAATCCGTCCGCAGTAGCCGCGCTCTGATTGGTCCGTGTTTTCCGCTAATAACTCCTTAACAAAGCCGCGGAGAATATTTTGGCAAAGGAAAAAATTAGTTCAAATCACCTCAGGAATCACGTCTTTCAAGCAAATACAACATTTGTAAAACATCCTGTATATTTGGGTTAAACAGCAACCCCAAGAGAAAATATTAGCTTAGTATTAGGCTAATGTTATTACCTCATATCTGAAGCTGCTTTTGTTATTGGAACTTCTGCTGAAACAACCGTGTCCGCTGAACTGTGTACTATGAATTTTTAAAATGATTCTTTGATAACGAAGTAATCGTAGGCGAAAGTTTCATCTGAGTTTATCTTCATTGAACATGGAGTAGTGTTTTGGATTCTAGCCGCATTGAGTTTTGTATTCCAGTGTGTCTAGCAGGATTAAATATCTCTGATAAGGATACGTCCGATAAATTCGCGACCGGGTGTATCATTTTACTATTTATTTAATTTATACACAGCTTGGATTCCTAACAAAATAAACATTTTAGATTGGCGCATGCGACGCGACGTTTTCACAAATAAAATTTCCGCCAGGCGCAGTTCTGTACAAACACGGTGCGTTTAATCAAAAGGCGATCCACATGATTCTGTACAGTGTTCATTAACCCAGTTTTATCGGAACAAAAAAACAAAGAGACAACCTACTCTTACCGTAATCCTTCGCGAATTTCACTGTTTATCGACATATACAAGGTCATCTGAAAGTCATTGTATAGCAGGTCGTTGAATTCGTTTCGACGTCGCCTACAATATTATGAAGTTAAAAATACCCAGTTCCATTAAAAGATATGACAGCGACCTTGATTTTTTGTTGAAAATCGATTATTTTTTAAATTTAAAATATTGCAATTTCTTGCCGACTAAATACTGATTAACTTTGGTAAGAAACATTTTTCTTTCCGACCATCCAAAGGGGCGGAAAAATGGTAGGGACTAATTTGCGCCGCACCCTGTATAGCCGACCCATTCTACAATAGAATGATCCTTCCACGGGATCGTTGCTTGTATTTGCTTCGTTATAGCAATGTTTCATAAAATACAACGCTATTTGCGAAACGGTCAAAATAAAATATCGCACAAAGAGTTCGTACGTTTTTGGAAAACTGTGTATCGCGTTCAAGCAACCGTGTTAAGCGAAATATAATCTGTGTCTGACACTGGTAACGAACGTGTTACGGTTTTCAATGTTTAATCGCCTCACATACAATGGAATCAATTAATCGCTGGGGAACGCGTACGAAATCATGGGAAAATTAATTCCGTGAAATATGTGATGCCCGGTGTTGCGGTAAAAAATATCGTCCAATTCTATCTCAATCTGTAGGTAATATTTTTCAACGAATTTTCGTCGGAATAACATAAATCATTTTCGTGAAGGGAAAAAATATTTCTGAAACAAACACGGTGTTTGATCTGTAAATCTAATTGAACAGTTAGATTCTAAATTGCATTTTAAGCGAGCCTTACCGCATAATGATTTTGTCTTGATTCTTCTGTAAATTAATAAAAAAATAGAACAAGTTGAATAATCCACAAATTATCCAGTAGCATAGGAAATTCGATCACTGGCAACCTAATGGAGAGAAAAGCAATACCAGAAGAGAAAGAACCAATTAAAAAGACAGCTGCTTCGGCCTCGTCCAATTTTTCCTACCGAAAAGCATCCACCTTGATTGAACGTCAAAAATTTGCGTGCACCGCACGAGAGTTAACAAAAAAAATGTCCAACAAAATTGAATGTTAATCACGATCCAATTGATTTTCATAATTAAACGAAATACATAACCGCCCCAATTTCCCGAACACTGTACACGTCATACGAAAAGTCCTCGTCGCGTTCCTTTGCAACCGTAGAGCAAAGAGCCAAGACACAAATTCCGAATGGACGTCTAATGCATCAGTAAAGATCAGCAGCGACCCCATAAAACCCCCATAAGCCAGTGGAGCCTGCTGGGTTCATCGAAGGAAAGCATAACACAGCGTTCGGTGCGCAGCATTCGAAAGCAATGAACTTCTATCGGGTTTGGAGGCGTCGCATTCAATTAGAAGTTAGGCTGCTCTTAGGATTGCGAGGGACAGGAGGAGAAGGAGGAAGAGGGGGGGCAGGTGTGCGAGGGGGGAGAAGGTCGGTTTCATTATCTCGTTCCCCCTAACGGAGCACGCAATGAAATTTTATACGGTCGGTCCAGCGAGCACGTAGCGACAATAGAAGTAGCGTGCGAATTGTTCGACGGCGACCTTCCTATTGATTTCCACCTGCGTCGGTTTAGCTCGACCCACCCTCTTTCTACCCCTAACCCGTTCCCTCTTCTCTCGCATTTTCTCTCCTCTCTCCATGATTCTACCGTGCTTCTATCCGTGGGCTGCGACCGCACAATTATTGCGTAACGTGGCTGCCGTGCCGGAGGAAGACAAATAACGCGGTAATAACTCCGTGAATATCGCAAAAAAGAAAAAAAGAAAAATGCGAAAGCAGCAGCATCCGCTCGGTTTCGACGGCAAAACGGCTTTCTATGCCCGGTGCTCGCAACCCCGTAATATTTTTCCACGCGTACGTGGGGACGAACAAACCGCCCGCGAACCCGTAAGAACCCGCGGAACGGAAATCAACGCGTTCTGATTTTTCGTTCCGCGAATAACCGACTGCCCTATTGTCCTACAATCTCCTTAATTCTACCCTGCGCGACTTTTTAGCTAGATTATAGCCGCGCTCACTTCCGTCGAATGGAGGAAATTTGTACGAGTTCACTCCTAAGGGGTTGACGACAGAATGATTTCTATTTTTGGAGAATTATTGGGAACAATCTGTGCGGGATGACGCTGAATCATTTCTCTCCAAAAGTACTTCGAATCACAAGGTATATTCACTCGCAATTGTATTCTTGAAATAGACTGCAAAAACGCAATGATTGAGATTATTGATTTTAACGCATTTTTATTGAAATTAGAATCTTTGTAGGATCTATAGGAAAGCGTTAATTGCTTTAATGCCGGATGAAGTATTAAATTTGTGTTCGGTATTTTGGACTTTAATTGGTTCGAGCTCTCCATTGGAATTCTACGGGACGCGCCATACAGATCGTCGTGGGATGAAAACAATAGATACCGTTCCATTGAAAAGGTTTGATTTGTATAGACACAGTGGTGAGCACAGGAATTGCACCGCTTTGAAAACACCAATGTTTTCCGATTTAACTCCCACAGGTGCGGTAACCGTCCACGGAAAATGCGATTCCGTTGCATCAGATTATGTAGAACCATCGAAAGAGCGTGCTAAAACAATTCGGCCATACTATGTGCAACTCGATAGGCGAGAGAGTACATTTTTGGAGAACAATACGCTTCGATTGTCATCTATGAACCTCGGTCCACGTTCACAAATATTAGGACATCTATTGACTCTATGAAAAACGAGATAATATTCATTCGACGCTATCTATAATCTGTCCACGTATTTTAGGTGCCTGGAATTTTATTGAAATTCACTGCTCCGACAGTGATTCCAATCCGACGCTATCTGTCTATAAACTTTACGCGTATTTTATTATTTCAAGCCTCTGGTGGAATAAAATGTTTTACGAAACTCCGTTTTGCAGGCTCCTTCCGCAGCGACTCGATAAAACGTGCTAAGGTTTCGTCTCTGTAATGGGGATCTTTATTTTCCTGTTTCACAATTAATTAACTTTTAAATGGATTGCATTCGAGCTGCAACGGTTCTATCTGAACTGATAATTGCTTAGGGTATACGATGTAAATGTTGGAAGACGTACAGTTGATTTTTATTTGCGTCGAATACCATAAATGTGCTTAAAAATTCGAATTCCTGTGAAGATCTGGCGTGGAGAGCACTCGGTTAATCGCAAACTGTCTAATATTAGTCCAATGATAAAGTAAGTACCATTTCGTCGAGTGGCGCTTAAAAATTCTAGATTCTCTAAAGACCCGGAGAGAAGCGCAGTTAAAATAATTACTTTCAATCCCACGGTGTCACGGGCAGCGTCGTAAATCGCGCTATTGTTGCGATAGTGGATAAATAATGGAGTAAATCCGGAGGTGTCTAATACTTACAGGAGCGTATGTGTGGTCGCGCGTTGGTCCGTCCAGTGTATCTTGATGATATTAATTCGGACACGTACCCCGTCCCCTCGGCTTCATCCCCGTACACGTACTCGCCGGGCTAATTGCCCGTAACGCGGAATGCTTACACAGAAAACACACAGCCGAACGGTGGGAACGTGGCTTAATGAAACGGTAAGCTACGCACTTTAACGGGTGCGTGGAACTGTCGCGCCCGCGCGCGCGCGGGAGAGAGAGAGAGAGCATAGCTCTTTCGTATTTATGAAAGCCGACGGGGTGCCTATGCATTATGGAATTTCGTTATGAAGCATTAATTTCTAACTAAGCAGGCCGGCCTGCGCCCCGCGGCTCCTATGTTCTTTTAATTCGGAATCCCGTCTACGAGACAACGAGCGGTTATCAAGCGGTTCTCTTTGAGTCGTTAGACATTCCTTCCGCTTTCCCAGCAAGATCAAAAGATATTGACTTTCATTTATTACGCTTGCACTTTTTCATTCGTCGGAAATAAGACGATCCATGAAAAAAATCTCGTTGTACCTTCATTACACAAGCTTCGGGTGGTATGAAAATATCTTTTCCTTCTCCTCTGTGGACAATGTAATTCAATAAAAAATCAATAGATTATGTAGAACAGCGCGGAGAGGTGTAGCGAAAGCAGGTCCAAAGATTCGATTGTAATTTCGCCATTTTGTGAAGTGAAAAGTATTATCGGATACTACGAAGGCTACGGTAATGAGACCACTACAACCTACCCCTTGTCTGGCCACGGGCTGACCCTATTCTACTGGTAAGGAAAGTACGTACTGAAAAGCGACTGTAACTTTGTAATTTTTCGAAGCAGAATAAACGAAAAGTATTATTGGACACTTTTTAAATTCTACGTAACGAGAACAGTATACGAACTTTTTCATCTTCGTGCTTCCGCCTCCAAAGAAAAAAATCGGAAACGCAGTATTAGATTGCAGGGCGATCAATCGCTTTAAAAGCCAACTTTCGCGGATTTGCCGACCTGACCAATCGACTTGTTAAATCGCAGTTTTTTTTTCTCGGGGGCCGGTTCTCTTTGCATTCAATTACACACACCAATTAGCTTAAGCAAATTCGTTACACTTTTCCACGGCGGATTACGGAACTTTTGTTTCGCCGGGAATCATTACTTTTTCCAATTATAAAGACGCCCGCCTCTGCTCCGGTGGACGTAGGAAAAACTTTCCGGCTTATAGTTTCCATTGAGAAAAATTCCGTGGAAAGCAGACACATTCTTCAGGCGGCGAAGCAGCGAAACTTCGGCCGGCGTTTCGCGGACGGCCCGCTGAAAGTATCGCGGAGCAAAGCTCGCGTTGCCTTGGTTAATTCCCGCAGTCCTGACCAGGTGAAGCTACTTTGTTTAACGAAGGCAATCGCAGGTACCTCATTTCGCAACTTGCAAACTCTTTCGAAGAACGCAGGCTAGAACGAGATCTGTCTTCGACCGTTCCTATCTATTCTTCCCCGGGAAATTTCATTAAAACCGGCCTGACCTCTTTTAGACTGACGTCAGCATCTCATCGGGTCGTTCCTGACCCTGGTCTGTTTTTCTGCGTTTCATTTAGTCGAACCTCCAAAGACTTTGGTTCCTCTCTTGGACAAACAGGTTGTTCTAATCATGCCAATTTATGCAATACTATATTAACACTTTGACTGCCAAACTAGAAACCACAAAAATTCTATAATCAAAGTGAGATATTTAGCGAAATAAAAATTGAAAAAAATTAAATGTATAACATTGAGTAGTCCTCCAACTTTCTTACATTTTACTGATCCTCATCAAATTTGGTGCAATAAATATATTAACATAAAAATTTATTTTAAAACTTGGACATATAATTCCGTCACTCACATATGGGTGACATGGCAGTCAACGTGTTAATTATGGCTTACGAATGACTCGGATTACAGACTGTGTTAGTATAAAATAGAAACGTGGAGGGTGCACATACAAGAATTCAAGTCGCTTCGATTTCAGATAAAAAGATAGATACCTGCATTATAAAAATACATTTTTAATTAGCCAGGAAAAATGGAATTGAAACTCGGAGGAGCAAAACTGACTGATACCATTGTTCGTACTTAACAAGGTAGATATAATACTATTGTGAATAAACTTATGTGACGACACAGAAATTTTCAGCCAATTTTCCCAGTTTGGGGTACTTAATGTGCCCCTCAGTGTGACGACAGTAAAAATAAAGCTGCAGGCGGGTGGTTCATTATTTCAAGCGAGGTCGCTCTCTCGGGGGCCGACCCCTTTGGACCAGGGAAAATGGCGGCGTGTCGTGTATAATGCGAGTTATTAGCTGTTATCGTGGCCCGTGAAAGCCTCTATCGAAAACAATGCGAGGGAAACAGTGACGAGGAGCACGAGAGACGGTGCTGGAACAGTTAAAAATCCTGTGTCGCTCGGCTCTCCAGCTTTTAATCCCATTTCATCCCGCGGTCCGCGAATAAACCTTCTGTTAGGCTGAGCCGGGACAAAACTGAACCTTCGACCCTCTCGGCGCTCCTTACCTAAATTAAATCTTCCTTCCGAACCCCTTGTACGTGTCTTTCCCGTCGTTCCCATCGTCCGTACTTGTAATACCGTGGGCAAATTAAAAGGATCTATACCGCGAACGAGTATAATGCTCCGCCCACCCTCATCGACCCCCTAACAGACGATATCGGGATCCTATATAGAGAGAACGAACGCGCGCGAGTAGTTTTCCTCGTCGGTCACGCTTACAGTCACAGTTTCAAGACGGATCGTCGGCAAAATCGCGGATTTTATGCATTTACAGTGCACGTGAATGCGCTCCGCACAATACCGGATGATGCTCCCTCTTCCCGCTCGTAGATGCTTAGCAATGTTTTTGTTCTCCTCTTAACAAAATAAACTGTATATTGGAGCAAAAACCAGTCCCCTTGTAACCCCCGTTTCCCTAAATTAATCCGCAAAATATCGGAACCCAAGGGAATATTCCTGATCATTATACGTCTCTGGTTATTAAACACGGAATTGATATTCGCCGAATGGAAATATTATAAAACTCGACGTAGATGGTTAAATTATTAACTCTGTAATTTATATATATACAAATTTATATTAATATATTTATATATATAGAAATTTATATTAATTCAAATCGTTTAAATACTTTTATGGAAAATCTCCGCGAATTATTACATTACCCTTTGCAATGGAATTGCGAGCGTGAGGTGGCACTGAAAGCAATCACACCATTTGGAAATAATTAACTAAATTCGTTTGTATTTAATTTAATTAAATTTGGGTTTGCTATTTTACGTGTGCCAGCAGAAAACTTTGTTTCACTTTTCCCCGGTCGACGAAATGTTCCGCGTTCGATGGAACTGCAGAACAGCTTCTATTTTCAGTGTATAAATAAATTTGCAAATGTTTGCGACTCTTCTTTTTGCTTGACAAAGAATGGACAGAGTGCGAAGGGTTGAGATCAGACCAAACAGACAAATTGTACACGCTGTCTGTTCCGAGCGTGCCGGGAAAATCGATACACCCAACCCCTCGAGAAGGGAGGGTCCAATAAATCACTAATCGACGAAAGAAATATAACAAAACATTTAATTCGCGAAAAGCCACCGTGTCAGCAGGGCGATTCCACGCCAGGAATAAAGGGAAAAACGTTTTCGCCCTCGGAACATCCCTGAAGACCGACCCTACAAGTATTACGTGCGCGTGATAATAAGTTTGCACACCCTGGGGAACAAGAACCGCCTTAAACCCTGCAACATAATACATTATCGAAAACTTTCTTGAATATTTTCGTGTTGTTCTCTTCGCCCGAACACTTTGCTTTATTGCTCGAAAACATTTTTATTCACTATTGTTCGTGGACAAATAAAACGGGCACAACACATTTTTTCACGATAAAAGCGGCCATTATTCTTACAAATAATGGTACCTGCGAGGAAAAATCATACAGGTAGTCCCTATTGTATTTGTCTAATCGTAAATCATTTCTATTCTGCTTCCTGCATTTCTCTTCCAATCGTCTGACTCTAGACCACGTCTATTCCACTTGTCTGGCTATAAGTCATCCCTACTTCACTTCTTTAATCAAAGAATAGGTCTATATTTCACTTGTCTGATTCTAGGTATGCTGTATTTCATTTATCTGATCATTGATCATTTGTCTGACTCTAGGCGTCCCTATTCTACTGATCTGGTCATAAATTGTCCGTATTTGTTTACATTGCAATTATTCTTCTCAATCAACTACAAATTTTTTACATTCCTTTTGTCTGGTCACAGACTGTCCCTATTTTACTAGATTAGAACTCAAACTTCCTGTAATCCTTTCTGTTTGACCATATAGCGATTTATATCACTCCCGTAGCAACACAGCAGTCCTATATCATTCGTCTGATCTTAGCCTGTCCCTACTCTACTTGTTTCCTTATGAATCTCCATATTACTCTTGTTTGATCCCAAGTCGTCCAGATTCTTGGTTATAAATTATTCATCTTCTCCTTGTCTGATCACTGGCCGTCTACAATTTCCTTTATCTGGCAAAAGGTAATCCCTGTTCTACTTGTCTGACCGTAGACCACACCTCTTCCACTTGCTTCACATTATACCACGTCTATCCTACTTGTCTGACCAGTACTCTTGAATAATTCCATGCTCTACTAAATCCCTCCCCTTTGGGGAATCATCGCCTAATTTTAAAGGCAACAACCCTCTCAAAATGTTCCATTTCAATCTTCCCTAGCTAAACTTTTCATTGGCTCAACATGTAATTTCAATAATCCTAAGCGGCAAATTAAATGCAATATCTTTTTTCAACGAGAATATTCTTCTTATAAATAACGATTAGATTGCGGATCTTTCTGGAGAATAAAAATTGTCTGCATAAATTGCAACAGCAGTCGTTTCAAGTTGTTATCATAGTAATGATAACAAGTTAGAAATAGTTAAATTCCTGAGAGAAGATTGAATTTACTTTGTATGGTTTTCGTTATACTATGCTCTTACATGGAGAAGTCAATTCAGCTATTTCTTGTGAAAGCACTTTCACAATTGCAATAATCGTGGAATAGCAAACCGGTTCTTCGACCGTGGCAGGTTTTAGTATGAAATTGCACGAACTGGTTTTCCTTATAAATCCATAAAATCCACGGTCTAATAATGATAGTTGAAAAATCGTACCATTCCGTCCCCGAGATTCTGGACCACGCAGGGCAGGAGGGCCGTAGATCCAGACTGAGCGGAGATCACGGACGAGTTTTCCGTGCGGAAATTCATCGGCAGAGTTGGTGGTAGATCGACGTCGATGGTGACGGCCTCGTCCAACGAGTTCACGTTCGCAGCGACTATCTCCGCGGTGACCGCCGTCGGATACTCTGAAAAATAGGCATTAAATCAAAGCAATCGTTCCCGAGGTCGAACAAGGCTTAAGCCGGCGCGGCACGGCAGCCCCGTACCACCAGGGGATCCTCGTTAAGAGGCTTTCCCCTGGACTTTACTTAACCCCTTTCCACCCCGACGCTATCGCCGTGTCAAATATTTATGCGCGTCTCGTACCGAACGGGCTCCGGAAAATTGCTACAACGACTGTTCATTTTCTCGCCGCCGTGTTTGCCGCTCCAGAAACAAAGCAAACAGGAAGAAACATCGTCGAGCGTCGTTAACGGCTTCGCTGGCTGACCAACACCCGTAAAACTTCCCTTTAACTCCTCGCGATTGTCTCATAGCACGTGGTTGGAGCGAACCGTTAAAGATTAGAAGACTGTAAAAATAATATCACAGAAAGAACAGTGATTTAAGTTGGCCCTTCACCACCAAACTTATCCTATTAGTTCTCGGGAGCTTTATTAAAAATGGAAAGAGGTCAATGAAACTTTCCCCACCCCCAAATGAAAGTGTTCAATAGGAATGAAAAATTTTTCACGTCCCGCGAGAATAATGTAAGGAGTTAATGAAATGAAAACTCCTGGTATTTTTTATGCATGAATAGACTGCAGATCCGAATGCGATCTCCCTGAAAACCGGAACAAGCGCAAAATTTATTTCGCCGACTGAAGGATTCCGTCCGGTAAAAATTTTGAATCTACACCCTCCCCTATATTTTATAAATTCCAAAAATGGGTTAAAGATGCTTGCTGCATGCACGGTCCTAGCTAAATCTCTTCTGTTGAATAACGTCAAGACTAATCTGGCTTCGAACGAATTATTATCACAACAAAAATAGATGTACAAACAAGGTTACACAATTTATGGAACCCCCCTAAATCCATTCTGATTTCTTACGCCCTGCAAAACGTTCGATTCGTTCCTAATAATCTAGAATTTAGTATTATAAGTAGACTGCGGATTTGATGCAATTATCACAAAATTTGAGTAGTGGAAATTTCAAATAGTAGCAAGTTTAAATTAAAAATTATTTATATAGAATTATTATATAAAATTAACGTAGAGAATTTCTATTTTGCCATAGAGATCCGCAGTATAGTTACAAATGAAGCGTGTTGAATACAATCGGCTTTCCTGGCATTTCCGAGGATATTTAATTCAAATGTTGCTTGAAGTACCATTGTTGCCGGCGATTGTTTCGTGGGATGGCGTGCCGGAAAGACTAATATTTAGCTTTGAGCCAAGAATGGCGACCCGTATGTGGGTGACATGGTGGTCAAAGCGTTAACCAGGCACGGCAGCGGCCCTAAACGGGCTGTAACGCTGTTAATATTCTTGTTTGATCCCGATCGGCGTCCGCAACACGGAAACAATCTATCCAGTGAAACACCGAGCAACCCTTCCATCAATCTCGACCGCCGCGCCGACAGTTTGTAGTTTTAACGCGGTCTCTATTAGCCCGGCCTCGAGCCGCGGATCGTGTATGAATCAAAACAAATGTTGATGAACGACGACACGAGCATGATCCGAGGCGGCAAGGAAATTCTCGGACAGCTCTTCGATGCGCCGGTAATTTCCGCGTCGGGCAAGATGGATGCGCCAGCGCTATGCTATCGACGTTATAAACAATTCCGGCGAGCCTGCGCTCTCGCGAACAAAAACACGGCAACGTTTTTCTCACCTTTTATTTTTCTGGTCGTTTCGATAATCCTGTAAAAATGTTGGAAACTCGAGGAATTCTTTTCACCGGAAAGAGGATCGCGCTTTGAATCTCCGCGACTCCATTTCGTCTTTTATTCGTTCCCGGTTGCTTGAGGTTCTAGAACCGAACGGTGTTCCAATGGGAAAAAAGGATCCGGCCGTGAATTGTAACCCTTCGATCCCTAAAATACACGAAGAGTGTTCGTTGTACTTTTTCCACCGACAGACGGTCCAGTCCCATTTCCTTTTAGCGCGCGATACACGGCCGATGGGTGAAATATGTCGGGTCGAGGGCGTGATTCAAGTTCAAAGAACTGTGAGAACTCGATGACGCGTACCCTTTTCATCGAATAAATTATTTTATTGAGCCTCACCCGAACGCCAAGGAACACATTCGATTAAGACGATGATCAATTCCGCCCGCGGGGATTTATCGAACTGAAACAAGAATTTCGACCCGGGAGCGATCCACGTTGTTGGAGCGACGCAATTTTCGTGGGACGTGGTCCCGAATATTCGGGACGTGTGATCGATTGGAATTAGGTCTGTGCTCTGTCCGGCACCGGTGTAGCTTTTCTGTCTGGGAAATATGGAATTATTTCTCTCAATGGGTAAATTTACAGCTGATTGGTTTACAGATCACCGTGGAAGCGGCGTGTCCATGCAACCGAGTGCCATTCCGCGATATTAGTAAAGGGACGGTAAAGTAAAGTTCGTGGTTCCTACAATTCGCCTGTCAAGGCATTACCATGAACACGGCGCACTATGGACCCCGTATCTCGCGTAATCCGCAGTTGCCGGAGTTTCCGGATTGTACACTCGGCACGAATAAATTAATTCGACTGTCCCCGGAATGCGTGTTTCGTCACGAACCCGTCGTCCGTTGAGGATGCTATAGTGCGCTTTCTTTGGCAGTACGATCGTCGAGTGGCGTCCTACAGTAATCCCACGGTAACCTCGAGATAGGGTATCGCTTGACCCACCACCAGGGAGATTTCATCATACCCCGAAAAGACTCCGGCATTCCTGCGAGTAGGCATTTCACGTCTACCGTGCCGGCGACGAGTATATTAACCGAAAAGATGGGGACGAGAGATTGCGGAGAAACTTTCCGGTGTGTATACATTAATTAGATTGCTTCGCTCGTTGCACGTCTAGCGCGCACACCAGTTAGTTCCAGCCCCATTCCCCTGCAGACCCAACACCCTGTTGTAAATCAAACAGGAGGAGTTTTGTGCGGAAAAGGTAACACGGTGGATGGATTAGAAACTGCTATTTTAATTATTAGTACTTCGAAGCTGCGAACGTGAAGTGACTACAAATTTTTATAGAATAAATACGGATGATTTCAGGTACAAATACAGGCATCTCATTTTTCTATTTGTCTATATTTTTCTTATTTTGCCACTGTCCCTATTCTACTTGATTAAACCACTATCCTTTATTTATTATTATTATTTTTTTTTTTTACACTGACCTACATCACTCACCTGAGCATACGGCGGCGGCGCTGTGTATCTTGTCCAATCACACACATTCCCTATTCTACTTTCTTGATTACAAGTCAGTGAGACTGTCCCTATTCTACTTGATTGTACCACTGAATTCTTGTATTCCTTCCGGGCTGGCCATACAGCGACCTACGTTACTTGTTTGGGGTTATACGATCTATACTCGTCTGATCATACATGGTTCCTACTCTACTTGCTCGTTTACAAGCCAATCCAACTCTTCAATTTCTACTCAATCATACCACTAAATTCCTGGATGTTCATGTCTGATCATGCACTGCTCTCCATCACACAACTTGCGATGAATTCCCCCTACACCGTCCGTCTGACCATGGACAGTCACTATTCTGCTTGTTTGATTACGAATCTCCATACTATCCCTGTTTGACCCACAAGTCGTGCAGGTTCTACGGATTATAAATTATTCATATCGCACTTTGATCATAGACTGTTTACATTCCATTTATCTGGTCGAAGGTAATTCCTATTCTACTTATCTGACACTAGACCAGGCGGACTATATTATTCCCGCCCAAGTACAGGTATTTCCTATTCCATTGGTGTAATCATACGTCGTTTCCATTCCACTCGCTTACACTAAACCGCATCTATTCCACTTGTCTGATTTTACGCTACAACTATTCCACTGGTCTCATTATAAATCATCGTTGCGTTATTTGCTTAAACCAAGAGAATGTCTACACACTTGTCCGACTTGACACCACATCGGCTATACTCGTTTGACTATAAATCATCTTCGTTTTATCTGTTTAACCCTGGACAATGTTTAAACACTTGACTGACTAATCCTAATTCCATTTGACTGATCAGGAAAAAAATTTACATTCTACCGATCTACTTCGTGCCACTTCTCCGCCACCTGTCTGACTTTAATCTAACTTATTCCACTGGTCAGCGGATAAGTAAGGCCTATTCTTCCCGTCTGACCATAAATAGGCATTCCGCATTCCACTTGTGCGACCATAGGCCATTACCATTCAACTAGTCTGACCACAAGTCGTTCACATTCTACTTGCCCGACTCCAGACCGATCCCATTCTACTTGGCTGTCTATAGACTACCCTAGTCCATTTCGAAGACCGAGTACCATTTCCATTCCACTTATCTGGCCACAGGTCGTGTGCCCCCGTCGTTATTCCCCGGCTGGAAAGAGCTCGAAACTTTTTTTGTTTCAGTGCCCCGTGCGTGGCTGCTATCGTAGTTTAATGTAAATTAAATCTACGCTACTTCAACATTAGTTCGAGTTTCTGGGTCAGATTTCGAACAGCCCCGGGCGGCGCGGCGCCTTTCTGCTACAGAGTACAGCTACGCTTTGCATTTCCGAAGCTTCTACGCTCGCACAACAAAATCTACATAATAATAACGGGATATTAAAAAAATCCGCCAGCGAACGGCGCTCCAAAATGCCGGGCAAAAACGGTGCTCGTTGTTAAGCTCGAAATCAAACGCAGAATGAAATTTCCCGTGACGACGTGACCCAGATTTTTAAGAGGGCAACGAGCAGGGAACGTACGCCGTGTCCCGTCTCCTCCCGGCGAATTAACATTAACAATAAAGTAACGCCGACGGACATGCAGTCAGCGAAAAATCCGCGAATCACGACGGGCGGTCGGCACACGACGTGCGGCATAATTATGCGTGTCATTTGAATTCCGTCCGGCTGTCGGATTCTCGCGTGCTCGTCCAGGTGGCGAGCGAGCTGATATGCGCATAAAGGCGTTCGCCGGGGCTAAATGTTGAAAAAGTTTCGCCGGACCTCCCGTTGTCGGGTCAGCGTTTAAAAAAAAAAGAAAAGAAAGTGTCTTGAAATGCGCGCGAGGGAGCAGGAAGTCGCGCCGCATTTCCTTGAAAGTTCGCCGCGGCCGCGGCGCTTGGCAAAAGTTCCCCCTGGGTCAGGAAAGACGAAAGACGGGAGGAAAAAGAAGAATACAGTACGACAAGGCCGTACACCGCTGTACGGCCGGAGAGAGGAAAAGAACGATCGTAATAAAATGTTTAACGAATTCAGCGAGAACGGGCATTTCGGTCGCGACCGCGGCATTATTCAATGCGGACCATCGAATTTACCGGGCGGGAAATTATTCCGCGAACTTCCGTATCTACTCTCCTGCGAACGCTGTCAGGTGTACACACGGACGAAACATCAGGATAGTGGAGAGGGAACGAAGAAGAGAGAGAAAGAGGGGCGCTAGACCGACGCGAACCGGCAAAAACAAATAGGGAAACTTGTAAACGGTATCCGGGGAAGTTTCATTATTTTCGAACGAGACCGTGCCAAGAATTTCTATTAAAATAATAAGAACTTAAACGAGGCCGGGGCGTTGCTACGAACGCACACTGCGGCCTCCCCAATGCGCCAGGAAGAGAAAGAGAGATAGAGAGTAATTCGTGGCAAAGTAAAGAATCCCCTTGGCTCGCGGAAATTTCGTTTCTTCCGCTGATCTTCCTTTCATTCTCCCGCTCTCTCACTCTCTCTCTCTCTCTCACTCTCTCTCACTCCTCATTCTCCTTGCCCGACTTTCTTTATCGAACTCGCGTTTTAAACAGTACCGGGAGAGGAAGGGAAGAGGGACCGTAAGAGTCCCGCGAGCTTTCCCATTCCGCAAATAAAGCTCCCGTATGTCGAAGCTGATTTCCACGAGCCGCGTTCGGCAAACATTCGATTGTTCCCGAATCGTTCTCCGTGATCGCGGTTCCGTAAGCCATTCCGCGAATTAAAAGTTTGATGTTCGGCGCGCGTAATCGCCGCTCCGCGGGGAGCATTGAAATGCTCGAGGGCCGTCGACGTCCTCGCAGGCCCGGCTCCTCCGTTAAATATGTAGCTTGAAATTCAAATTTCCTGGCCGATTTAACTTTTTAACTTGCCAGCGGGAAGCCAGCGGCGAAATCGTTGATCGTGGTTAATCTCGGTACGCCTGTCTCACATTTTCCACTTGCCCGTCTACCTCGGAACCCGGATTGCTATTTTAATGTCCCTCGGCGGTTAAATTAGGCATTTAAATGCTAACACAATTATTCCTTAATAAATTCCGCGTGATTTTGTCAGTTCGAAATGATTCATCCGCCTCTTTGACTGTTCCACATTCGATCGTGTTTCGTTTGTCGTTGTTTCATTGCGTTGTAATGCTTTCATAATGCTGTGTCGTACCTTTTTAACTAGTTAAGCGCGTTCGACGTGTATACACGTCAATCCAAAACTCTATTGCGGTGCCGTTAACGTTAATGAATTGTTAATTTCTTATCGAATAAAAATGTAATTTTTTCTCACTTTGCTTTACTTTTTTCGTAAAATTTATAACAGCGGAATTTGGCCTGCGTTCGACGTGTATATTCGTGCATTGCATGATTTTAATTCCTCGCCGTGGGGGATTTCTGAAATTAAACTCCGCAGTGAACTGGTTAATATTCTTGGACATCGAGTACTTGAAATTATTAGTACAACGTTAGCACGCGGTGTACAAATATCCTAGACCCACAGTTTGTAATTGTTTGACCGCGTTTTCTCTGATTGGAAATTTCTACGTCTTGTTCTGGAGATTCAAGACATAGACTACTGGATAAAAAAACATTTGCCTGTGATTTATAGGTGTCCGACAATTCTGGTTCAAACTCGTTTGATCGTGTTTGCGCGGCCGATACGTTAACAGCAGTGCTTCGATTGTAAGATGGTGCATCCTATCGAGACTTTTTGGTGTCTACTACATAAAGCAACGTATTAATATGTTCCGCGCAAGAGGTCCAGAAACTCCAATTTTGCGGCCGTTTGGCCATGTTTGCACAGCCCGAGGTGATCATCGCGATTCCCAGCTTCCTACTTAGAAGTGCAACACAGTGAATATATGCAGCTGGCGTTCGAATTAATCCAAACAGCATCCTGAACGGTTCGAGGAACAAGGTTCTGGTACAATGAACCGGTTGAGCGTTCGGTCAGTAGTTCGACTAAGGCTTTTCAGCCACTTGAGTCCCTTATCCAGATCGATGGCGCATCGAAACGAAATCGATCCTCGTTCCCTCGTAAGAGGCAGAAACCTTATATCCGTAAGAGCGAGAGAGAGAGAGAGAGAGAGAGGACGAGGGAGGCCGGTCTCGAAAAATAACGAGCTCTAGGTGTCGTTATTGCTGAAAACTTGGAAAATGAGATACTCCTGGGCTTAAGGAACTGCAATATTCCTAAACTCCCCATGCGGTAACCGTCTTTCAGAGCAATTTAACTACGAACTTTGCCTCAATGCGCGCCAAAGTGGAAATAAAACACCGCGAGAGCCTGGACCCGTTTGTTTTACCATAACTTCGGCTCTCGTGTGCGCGCGTTCGTCGCTTCCCGTAACTTTCCGCGCCGAATTTATTCCCCATGCTACTTGCGTCGCGCCGTTCCCAGGCGGAAAGGGACAATCGATCTTCGAAAGCGTCACACCGTCGCGTTGCGATCGAGAAATTTAGCCTGAAAATTCAACAATAGAAGAATTCACGGTCGGGGGCGAAGTTCTGGGGACACCGTATGAAAACTATAATAGCTTTCTTAAAATTGAGATTTTCTGGGCTGTTAGAAAGAGTAGTTTTTAAGGGGTTAATCGTGCCCCCGACTGTGATGAATCGATACCAGAATTTTCCCCATAATTTGGGACCGAGAAGCCTGTCTTCGAAAGCGTCACACCGTCGCGTTGCGATCGAGAAATTTAGCCTGAAAATTCAACAATAGAAGAATTCACGGTCGGGGGCGAAGTTCTGGGGACACCGTTTGAAAATTATAATAGCATTCTTAAAATTGAGATTTTCTAGGGTGTTAGGAAGATTAGTTTTTAAGGGGTTAATCGTGCCCCCGACTGTGGTGAATCGATACCAGAATTTTCCCCATAATTTGGGACCGAGAAGCCTGTCGAATGCTTCGAGCAAAACTCGTCGCGATAAACTCGCCCTGCTTGATATTAGCTCACCTCCCGTGAAATATTTCTGCGAGGAGGGTCCATGCATTGCTTTGACGGCCCCGTTACGAGTCCGTTTCCCCCCTTTTATACTTGCCGCCCCCCGATACCTGAACCCCGATGCCATAGAATCGGAACGGTTTCGAAGCGCGACTCGATACTTCCGGCAACGGGAATCGAACTTTTCCTCGGACACTGGGATTATCGATACGGGCTGCAGGGTTTCTCTCGCGCAAGAGTATCGTGTTCGTTCGCCTGAACTGCAGCAATACGAGTTACTTCGGTCGACCGAATGGCCCAAGAACTAATCTGGCTTTGTTCTCCGATAACATTGTTCTAATAACTACTCTCTCCGTTTATTACGAACCCAGTTTACGACACACGATCGCAACGGTTCAAGGAAATACTTAACTCCTCCCTTTGTACCCCTAACCATTATGATCGATTTCGCTGTCGCAATCGTCGGAACGACTTCGCCGTTAATAATTCGCTATTAACCTCTCAATCGGGGCTCGCGAATTAACTCGTTGATCGATCCTGTTGTTACGCTTCCAGGCTGCTAATTCTCTTCTTGGTTCAGCCATCCGTTCTACCACTTTATCGTGTCGCAGACCGACAGCATTTTTATTGTGGCCATACTTATTTGTTATTTGTCTTCCTCAAAGGTTGACAGCAGAAGAACAATACTCCGCGTAGACTGAAAGAATAATAAAGTGATATTTACGGTTGTTTATAAGACCAGTTTCTGTTTGAAGACGACACTTTCTGTAGTTTCTCGGAGCATTCTACAGAACAGACTTCAATAAAAATAAAGAGAAAAATTCAGTGGTATTCTTTTGATATGGAAATAAAAATTGAAAGAATGTCAGTTTCAAGATATTCCTCAAAACTGGGGAAACGTTCACTTCCTCGGTGAATAATTACTGCAATTTTTCCAACATCAACGTGTAAAAATTCAGGCGCATAGTTCAAACATATACGAATACGTCTGTAAAGTTTTACAAAAAACGTGTTGTTCCAGCATAGCAAAAAAAAAAAAATTCCTGAAATGCACTCGTACCTGAAAGCATTTCTTAATGTAATCCCGGAGGAATGGTCTACTTTCTCGAGGAATAAGTAACACGGTTCTGCTAATATCAACGTATAAAAAGTCAGAAACACAGTCGAAACATGTACGAACAATTCGGCAGAGTTTCATTAAAAAACATGACACAGTGTCGTAGAAAAAAATTCGCAAATTACACCCTGCAAAGAACTCAAACTCGGAGAGAGTTAGCAATAAAATAAAATGAAACCAGCAAGGCGGACGAAGCACCGCGTTCCCAAAAAGTCCTAAATACCCGAAGTAATTGTCGGGCACGCGAAATTATCATGCAAAGCTATCATGTTCTCGGGAAACGGTCTCGGGGAAGCGTGGAACAATTTCTATTCACGGTAGCCGGGTCGGCTGAATGAACGTATGAAGCGCTGGTAAATATAAATTGTTCTTTGATGCAGGCGGGCCGGGCCGGGTAGAAGCTGCGTTTCCGGCGCGTTTAATAAGTCCCGTGAGTTACGAACACGTGCCGGTGCCATTCGTACCGGGTCTCGCACAGTGGCTCGCCTCAAGACAGAGCCCGGGTCCGGCGGACGGTCACGAAATTTACTGAACGTGTCGCATTCCGGGGAGTTTCGCACGCGTCCACCTGGCTCTGTGTAAACTATTTTTCGGCCAGAAATTCCGTGGGCAAACAAAACGAGTCGACCGTCCGCCGCGTCGAGGCCGCGCCAAGCTGCCTGCACACCGCATGCAACTGCACACAGATCGGCAGGCAACCCGTCCCCCCGCGCGCGCATCTTCTCGCTAAGTATATTTAGCGGACGGACTGATGAACTCCCGTGACGCTGAGCGGTGCGATCTTCTCTTCCTTTTTCGCCCATCCTCCTTGCTGCTCGTGTAACGCTAAAAGCTGTATTCAACCGTGTTCCCTTCTAGTTTACTTTGCTGTGTCGTTTCTTTCTTTTCTCCTCCCTCTCGCCGTTCTCGCTTTCCCTTTTCACCAGTCCCTTCTCGTCCTCTCTTTCTTTTTCTTAACGAGACCGTCACCCTTTTTGCCAGCACGCGACCCGATAAATTGCATAACACCGGCAGAAGAGAGGGAACGAGCAGGAAGGGGAACAGGATAAATTATAAACGCATCTTCCCGGTTATTGAATTCGTGCTTGATGTTTTGTTAGCCCCGCTTTCCATGGAAATCGCCGGGCGCGACGCGGAAGCGCGCCTCCGCCAACCTCCGCGGTTTAAGCGGCCCCGTCTGAAATTTGCATGAGTGATACATTTCCCTATGCTGCGAAATTGAACAAGTGACTCCGCAGGCGTCGCCCCGCTCCAGACAGATTAAATTCGGTTACATCGATGTTTGGGGACAGGCCGATAAATCCCGGCGAAATCAACTAGTTGACGGAAACCGAGCCGAGCCGAGCCGGCTCGATAGCGTTCTCGCTGTAACTAGGCAATTTGCCGCGAGCCTCCTTCGGAATTGAACGCAAGCGCGCGCACGCGTCTGTAGAACTTTCGCTGAGGCGGGAACACCTTGGCGCGCCTTTAATTAACGGAACACCGCCGCTTCTAGTCTTGAAAGCGGCGAGATAACGATTCGGCGACGAGTTGCTAGCACAATGCACGTTTAAGGCCAGCTTTCGGATGGTTCTGCTGATTTCGGCTCGACTGTAATGTTGTGGCTCGTAATTTGTTCAGGACTGACTCAGATCTGCTCTGGATACCAGGTACATGTTGTTGAACATGCTTGGAACTTGCAGTGCATTGTGCTGTACTTATTTTGGAACCTGTCTTGAATATAATTCGTACACGATCCTGCACACTTGTGCTTCAATCAATCAATTCTTTATTGTTCCCCTCAGGGTTACAATCCATTACACATTTCTCCCGCCAAGCTTACCCTAACTTTACCAGCTTACAACAGAGAGAGAGAGAGAGAGAGAGAGAGAGAGAGAGACGCTGTCTTAAACTAAAATATATAAACAATCAAAGAAATACAAAACAAAATAAAATAAAACAGAAATCCAACAGATAAAAGTGCTTCAATCATAGCCTAAAATAAAAACATAGTCTACACCTGACTTAGACTTTCCCTGTACCTGTTAAAAACTTAAATTGAGTGAATTCATCCTGAAGCTGATTTAAATTCGACTTGCGCCTGATTCAGACTTAAAGAAATGCATCCTGGTTCTTCAAAAAATTATAACATTTCAACTAAGTAAAATATGTTTGAAAATAACTCTGGTACCGTCTGGTAAGTAAATCCATAAGAGGTTCGAACTTGCTTTGTACAACTGCTCGTGGTCCGGGACGGAACGAGTCACTAAAGAGGCTAATATAAAATTGATTACGTGGGAGTGGAAGGAGAGGGATTCGACGAATTCGATTCAGTCGTCTCCTGAAAGATTCGCAACAACGTGGGCTAGACGTGCCCAATAAATTCTTACAAATCTCTGCACGAGCAGAGACCGATCGAAAGAGAGAGAGAGAGAGAGAGAGAGAGAGAGAGGAGAGAGAGAGAGAAAGAGAGAGAGAGAGAGGGAGATCCGATTGCCGGACCAAGTCTTTTGTTTGCGGAACGACTACTCTAACGAATTGAGCTATCCAGGTCGCCCGATGGTTTCTTTCCCTCCGTAAGCCTGATTTTCGAAATGGCTGCCGACTATAAAATAGTGCTTAAATCCACGCGGTCCTTGTGAGCGCATAATCTAAAAGGGATTTCATTCGCACGTACCTCGGGCACCGATCGGTTCGACACTCAATAAACTCGGGCTTTGGCTTCGAGCCGCGGCATCGGTTCTCGGGAAAAACAGAATTTTGACTCGGTGACCCATACGGAGAACCTCATGGGAACTTAACCTACTTTCGATGCCCCTACACCATTCTTCAGCCCTTCAACGACGTCAGATTTGTCCCCGCAGCAAAATATTTTATACAATATTTTATTGTCCTTCGAGTGCCTCGATTGTGTACCACATGTTTTCCATCTTTTCTGTATCGATTTTCTTTGAACCTGTACACAAAACTTTTGAAGATATAAGAACATTTTAGTCGAACAGTAACGAATTTATTAATATTGTGCTGTATTTTATCATCTGGAACTGCGACTACAATGGAACTTCACTTTCTGTATGAACATTTTCAATCGCTTAATAATGGTACTCATTTTTAGCACACTTTAATTTTTAATATCAATTCATTTCAATTCTAACAAAGTATTGGGCACATGTATTTAGTATTTACCGATATTCTCTGTCGAGTTTCCACACATTTACATTTCTGTACATTCCCAAGAGCCGCGTAAAACGGAACGTCACTTGCCACATTAATATTTTCAATGAGTTAGAAATAATAAGGTGTATGGAGCTTTCAACTCCATTTCAAAGACCTTGGTGACCCGTGAATGCATGAAAGCCCGCGCGGTGTGTTTATAAGCTTACAACTTGGAAATGATCGGTATTTCGTATAAAACTCGGGCGTACGTAATGGATACAACGAAACAATGATTGCCACGTATACACTGGTAACCAGACGGTGTATGTGTGCATATGGGTTCTGCTCCCGAGCACGATCAGGACTCAATCTACTTAATGCGTTCGCTTGTTGCACCAAACATTCTACTTCATTGATCTGGCGATGTCTCCTCCATACATAAGCACGAGAATGAAACCTTTTAAACAGAAATACTATTTCGAAGGGAGTATCGATTACACGGACCATTTTGTCCATTATAATCCCCGCTGGATTTTTCCTTTTACATAAATTTCAACCTCTCACACGTGCACTCAGAAAGCCGCATTCAACCATCCAAATAAAGACTTTCCTCATTTTTCAACCAAATAAGGTCATCCCTTCTTTCAACCACTTATCCATTTTCGTCTTATTTTACTCCTCTTGTGAGACAAAATAAAAATTATCTGCTTCAATTATAAGATGTATCAATTATCATTGATAATTTCAATAAAATGAGAATCAACATTCTGAAAATCTTTTACTTATTATATTGTTATACTGTTTAATATAGTTGAATGAAATATACTGTTGAATTATACTGTTCAATATAGATTGTCTACCACGGAGTTAAGGACAAAGAAGTTCTGTGTTTACACTTGCTGTCCTTTTCCACGTTCGGCGCAATCGACGCGGTCACAGGAAAATAGTACGCCTACAAGATATATGTCACAGCACGGACCCGAGGATTGGGCTTGAATCAAGACTTTACTGTAATTGTAAAAAATTGATTCCCAAGTTCGGTGATCAAATAGTGTCAGCCATATATAACTGACGTTTAGACTATCTCAGTATTGACTATAGCAAGGACCACTTTAATAGAGTCGTGTGCCGTGTGTTGTGTGTTCTGAGGCACGCGCGAATCTTGCGCGTCTCGCGTTCGCTAAATCGCTTAGTTGCTCGGGTTGTTTTGTCGTTGTCTACCGTAAGAATGGATTGAGGAAATTAACGAGGGAACGGGGGCGCGTACTCAGCCCGTTAAGCCTGTCTCGGGAACAAATCAATGCGTAAGATAAGCAGAAGTAACACCTGGCGTGGGCGTCGGAGCCACGGCAGAGTTATGCGAAACGAGATTTCCACGGCGCACTCGAAACACGAGCCACACCGGTGCTTTATTACCACGCTTAAATGTTATATTGTACACTCATACGGGCGCAGTTTGTTACCGAGGTGTCCATGTACACGACGCCGTAGTCTAACGCCCGAAATATTTACCGTTGCGCATCGGCCAGTGCATTAAACTGCAAACATGATTTATGCACGGGCACACGTGGAAAATTTTATTTACGCGGCACGCCTGTTTCGTTTGCATTGCAAAGAGCCCCCCCCCTCCACCTTCCTCCTGCCCCTCTCCGCAAACAGTGCCATTATTAGTTGCGAGCAAGTAAAATTCGGAGGGGTCGACGATTGAACACGCGTTGTGTCCTGCTAATTCGTAACGACCTGTGTGGACCCTTGCAATGCATCGTTAATACACGTTACAACGAGCATCGGGGTCTCTTTAAAATAAATTCCGAACGAACGCGGTGAATGCGAAAGTAAGGCAGCCGGAAATTCGCCACATTGTATAATAAAAATAATTGATAATTACGCTTATCATATTCTCAGAGCCGCTGGTTGCGATTACGTTGCGGATCCGCAGGCATTTATAGCCTATAAACATTGACGGAATTTAATACGGCAGGTGTACAGGCTTCTAATACCGCTGCCGCCGACGCTATTGATAATTAAACCGTAGATTATTAGGCATTTATAGGTTACAACAACGTTCGAGAAGCGATAAAATACAAGGCATCTATTCTATACGATTTTTAATTACATTTCCCCGGTGTTCTGTGTGAAAATTCTGTTTCATTTCACTGTTTGGCGATTTGTTTAAACAATGAGAGATTGCATGAATATTTATTGTGAGTCTAGTGAGGTCGATAGCGTTTCGGAAAATTGAGTATCAATGGCCATGGTAAAGATATGACGTCCTACACGGTTCAGCTAATGTGTCTGACCATGGCGGACCTTTTCTACTTACTTCAACCTTCTTGCACAATTCGAGTTAATTCACCCAAAAGTGAAGCTCTATTTTTAAACCCTCTATGGTTCTGGGTTAGGCTATAAATTCCAGAAAATATTGCGATAGAGAAGATGTATGAATAGGAATTTTTTATCACTGTTGTTAAATATAAAACAACAAAATTACGCAAAGGATTCCAAGAATGCAGAGACATCTGAATTAATTGAATGTCACTGAGTGCAAGTTACGGATGAGCTGTGCTTCCTGATTAAATGTTGACTTTGTTCCATACTAATTAACAAAATATAGAACAATATACTGTAGGGATACGCGCGTGTGCGATCGACAAACCGTGGCGGCAACGGGCGATATTGTAGTTGCCGGCCAAAAGAACCGCCGATTCCGGCGGAACGCGGCGGTCGCCAAAGACGCCCTTTGGTAATCTGCCGACACCGCCATACAATGTATGAACGAATGAGTATAAGAGGACGGGATCGACCGAGAGGAGTCAGTCAAAATCTCGCCGTCGAACACGCGCCGTGAAAATAAATAAAACATATTAAACCCGATACGTCTAAGAGTTTCTCGCCCCTACAAAATTCAGAAGTGGGATATAGTGTACAAGTGAATCGCGTGTCGAGATAGACCTCAAGTTTGACATTTTTTTTCTCTTCTTACGGTGCGTTGTAGTGCAATATGAATTCGTATACTGTCGCCGAATTAAAAGACATGCTACGCGAAAGAGAGTTGCCGACGACCGGGACGAAAGTCGAGCTAATCCACAGATTGCGTGAAGCCGGCGTTCCGGAACCAACTCCCCTGGAGTACTCAGATGCCGTCGACACTGACCTCGAGGTGCAGGAGACAATGCAGACGCAGAAACAACCGGAAAACAGTGCTCTAATGTCCGAAGTGGACCTGTTACGACGAGAAAGAGTTTTAGCCGAGCGCGAAATACAGTTGTTAAGAAGGGAACTGGAAATCACACGTTTAGAAACGCCGCGTACGAGCAGTACAGTGTCAACCCGTACCCGTGAATTAAAATGGACCGAAATCAAAGACATGATCGGCGACTACGATGGAAGCAGTTATGCATTCAGAGGCTGGGAAAGTCAGATGCGTAAGCTGATCCGGAATTACCAATTGGACGACCAGGCTGCGAAGGCCCTAATCTGTCAGAAGCTAAAAGGAAAGGCGCTCCGATGGTTCCACTCGCGGGAAGATTGCATAGATCTGACATGGGAGGAACTGCTGCAGGAGTTATTCGCTATGTACGGTCAGCGAATTAACACCGTAGTATTGCGGAATGAATTCGAACGACGAACGTGGAAGGCCAACGAATCGTTCGCCGATTACGCCCACGAAAAAATAATTTTGGGTAACAGGGTGCCCATAGCCGCCCATGAAACCATCGATTACCTAGTGGACGGGATTCCAAGCGAAACGTTACGTGCAGTGGCACGCGCACAACGGTTCAGGGAAACCAAGGACTTGATGGAAGCATTCGCGGAAATATCGCTATCACCGGAATCACGACGACCGGGACAGACGCGGCATCGCGCAGAGTGGACACCGATGGGCAGAACCGGGGAGCCACTCAGGCCGCAACACGTCAGGCAGGCCCGCTGCTACAATTGCAACGGCATGGGGCATTTTTCGGCGGAATGCAGACAGCCAAGGAGGGAACGAGACATCGCTCGCAGAGACGGCAGCGTTAGGAAAGCAGACGACGAGCGACGAGTATCACCACAAGGGCAGGTGAACTTTGTAAGCCGAACAGCGGAGGAGGAGGATGATTTCTATCCGACGGTACAGCTGACGGTGGGGGACGAAGACAAAACAACAATCGAAGTAAGAGCGTTAATTGATACCGGTAGTCCAATCAGTTTTGTAAAACAAGGTCAGGTTCCGCGACATTTAGTTACAAAAACCGTGAAAAGTGGTAGATTTTCCGGGATAAACGATAGCACTCTGACGATTATTGGCGACATCAAAGCGAAAATAAATTTCCAGCGACGCGAGCTCGATGTATCACTGCGGGTTGTGACGGATGAGACAATGCGAAGCGCGTTAGTTTTAGGCCGGGATTTTATAAAATTGGCTAAGCTCTCGTTCACAGTAGACAAAGAGATCTCGGAGATAATGAATATCGAGATAGAATCAGATACCCGTAAATCAGCGTCGCGTCCCACGATAAATAGAGCGTTACCATACGAAACGAAAGAAAAATTCTACCGGTTATTCGAGGAAGAGTATGTTAATCCAACTCGTCCGAAACATCCGCAAACGGAAAACGTGCTGGAACTTAGACTGTCCGACAGCAAACCATTCCATTTCACGCCACGTAGATTGTCGTTTGTAGAAAAAGACAAATTAAGGGAAATTCTGGACGACTTGTTGGCAAAAGGCGCGATTAGAGAAAGTACATCCGAATACGCGTCACCGATTGTCTTAACGAAAAAGAAAAACGGGGAAACCCGAATGTGTATAGATTTCCGAGTACTAAATAAAGTAACGGTACGCGATAATTTTCCGTTGCCCTTAATAGAAGATCAGCTAGACCTATTACAAGGTAAAAAATACTTCTCATCGCTAGATCTGAGAGACGGATTCTTTCATATCAGAATGCACGAGGATTCGGTCAAATATACTTCGTTCGTTACGCCGTTCGGACAATATGAATGTACCAAAATGCCGTTTGGTTTAAAAGGGGGTCCCCTAAGATTCCAAAGATACGTGACAGGGATATTCAAAAATCTAATTAACAGCGGGGACGTGTCGGTATATCTAGACGATTTTTTAATTGCATCGGTAACGATCGAACACCACCTAGAAATCTTAAGAAAGGTTTTCCAACTATGCGTCGCAAATAAGTTGGAACTACGCATGGACAAATGTAAATTCTTGGAAACAGAAATTGAATACTTGGGATATAGGGTAACGAGCGACGGCATCAGACCCACCGAACGCGGTATCGAGAATGTACAAAAATTCCCAGTTCCGCGTAACGTACGCGAAGTGCAAAGTTTTCTAGGCCTCTCTTCGTATTTCAGAAAGTTTATAGAGGGCTTTTCAATCATAGCCAAGCCTCTGTATGACCTAATCAAGGAAAAATGTAAATTTAAATTTGGTCCCAAGGAAAAGGAAGCGTTCGACGCGTTAAAAGAATGCCTAGTACAGGCACCCATTCTGGGAATTTACTGTCCGCGCGACGAAACGGAATTACATTGCGATGCCAGTGCGATAGGTTTCGGCGCTATTCTGTTACAGAAGAAGGCCGACCAAAAGTTCCACCCGATTTTCTATTTTTCAAAGCGCACCACGGACACCGAATCCAAATATCATAGTTTCGAGCTAGAGACACTCGCTATAATCTACGCACTGCGCCGATTCCGTCCGTACCTATGCGGAGTGCCGTTCAAAGTAGTCACGGATTGTCAGGCGCTTAGCCTAACGCTTAACAAAAAAGAAACAAACCCTAGAATCGCACGGTGGGCATTAGAATTGCAAGACTATGATTACAAACTTGAACATAGAGCGGGAACAAGAATGAAGCACGTCGATGCATTAAGTAGGCAGGTTCTAGTACTGCAGGATAACACTTTAGACAGAAATTTAGCCTTATGCCAACAACAGGACGAACAAATTCAGAAAATACGTCAGAAGTTAGAAAAATCTGAAGACAAACTTTTCGAAATGATAAATGGGTCGGTTTACCGCAAGATTGACGATCGCGCTTTATTTTTTGTTCCGGCAACGTTAGAAAGCAGTATAATGCATCAATACCATAATGAGCTAGGGCATGTCGGACCAGAGAAAACAATAACAAACATTATGAATAGCTACTGGTTCCCTAACATGAGGGAAAAAGTTATGAAGCATGTTAAGAATTGTTTAAAGTGCATAGCATTTTCACCGAAGTCCGGACGGCAAGAGGGCATGTTGCACGAAATACCGAAAGACAATAAACCGTTTTCTACACTGCACATTGATCACCTAGGACCTATGTCAAAGAAACAGTCTCTAAAGTACCGTTACATTTTTTTAGTAGTAGATGGCTTTACAAAATACACAAAAATATACCCCACAAAAAGCACGGGTACCGCCGAGGTAATTAAGTGCTTAAAACACCATTTCGCGACCTACAGTAGACCATTACGCATTGTGTCAGATAGAGGCAGCTGTTTTACCGCGCACGAGTTCGAACATTTTTTGAAAGATCGCGATGTACAACACATCAAAATCGCAACCGCAATGCCGCAGGCAAATGGCCAAGCGGAAAGAATGAACCGTACTATCATTCCAATGATATCGAAATTAGTCGACGAACGTAACGCGCATTGGTACGAAGTACTCGAAGAGGTAGAGTTCGCCATAAATAATTCTGTCAACAAGTCGACCGGTGAAACTCCCAGCGTATTATTGTACGGAGTGCCCCAACGCGGAAAAGCGATCGACACCGTCAGAAATATTCTCGAGTCTTCCGGAGTTTTAAGAACTGAGCGAAATTTAAACAAGACACGTGAGAAAGCGGCTTCACGAATACGCCAAAGTTTTAACGCCAATAAAAAGTTGTACGATAAAAAGCGTAAACCAGCCTTACAGTACCAAGTCGGGGATAAGGTGATGATATCAAATTTTGTAAATTCCAGTGACTGCACCAAGCTGGTACCGAAATTTAAGGGGCCGTACGAGGTGGCACGCGTTTTGCGAAACGACCGATATATTGTCGAAGATATCGAAGGATTCCAGGTGACCCAAGTACCGTATCAGGGGACGTGGGCTGCGTGCAATATGCGTCCCTGGCTATCCAATTAAACATCCGTACCAAAGACCCATCATTTTATACGATTATTGTAAGATTTATGTGTTACTAGTATTAGGTATATAGTATAAATAGCTCCGGTAGTCATAAGTAGTTTAAGATGTATTAGTTTAATCGGGACGATTAAAAGGTCAGGATGGCCGAGTTGTAGGGATACGCGCGTGTGCGATCGACAAACCGTGGCGGCAACGGGCGATATTGTAGTTGCCGGCCAAAAGAACCGCCGATTCCGGCGGAACGCGGCGGTCGCCAAAGACGCCCTTTGGTAATCTGCCGACACCGCCATACAATGTATGAACGAATGAGTATAAGAGGACGGGATCGACCGAGAGGAGTCAGTCAAAATCTCGCCGTCGAACACGCGCCGTGAAAATAAATAAAACATATTAAACCCGATACGTCTAAGAGTTTCTCGCCCCTACAATACAGTATTGCTACTCGCAGTTCTAAGTGGAAACGTAGACGCTTTAGAAGCAGATTTGCCGCAAAATGGGGCGCAGCACGAAAGCGTTCCCTTCTATATATTTTCGCCTCGGTTTTCCAAGAGATCTGAGCTTCGTGCCGCGATTTCGTGAACACCCTGTATAGGGTGCGGTCGTAATGATGGTGTAGCTTTACCGAGCGAACTTGAGGTTTGTGGGAGGAGCTAATGAGAATTCGTGAGACTCGGTGTGCATAGGAGGTCTTCGACTGCTAGCCTGCCAATTATGTTGCGTTTATACGAACATTCTGCCGCAGCGACTAAGCTGCAAATCTTTATGCAAATTTTCGTTCCCGTAGACATACTTAGAGCACGAGAAATTGAATTGAATGTAATCCTGTTTGCCGACAGCGGTCCGGAAATAAACTAAAGATGAACTCCCAACTGGATTCAAGCATTTTACGGTCGAACCGCAAACTTAACTACTCCATAATCTCTCCCCAGACTAATTGTAAACATTTTCCAAAAAAAGACTCCAACAGACCTCGGAAGGTGTCGTCGAACTGTTCGATCAACGCAATCCCTTCCTACATAATTTTCCCTTCCTTTTCTCACCGTTAAGTTTACGATAACAGAATTGAATTTGACCCTCGTGTTTGTCGCATAAAACAGATTTAAAAAATCGTACGTCAATTTTTAAGGGATTAATGTAAGAAGGCAACTTCAATCTTCAAACCCACGTAGAATTCAGTGACCGTAAAAATTTTTCAATGTTTCTGTAGGTGTTTCAGTTTTAACATTTTCGACAAAATTCCGTCTTTAATTTCCTGTAACATGCAAAAATATCTCCGAAAAGAAAAACTAACGAGTGAAATTAGAACTAAAATGAGCTGAGCACGATTATTTTTCACAAAATTATAATTTTTCGAAAATCGGAAGTTTAGATTGTAGTCTCCATAATCTCCGCTCGACTAATTGTGAGAATTATTTAAAAACGATTTCACAGCAAGTTTCGAAGGGAACCGAGCCATCCGATCAGCGCAATCCCATCGGAACGTGGACGATCACGTATGCACATAATTTTCGCTTTCTTCGCGATCCGAAAGTCTCTTGCTCATGCGGCTATACAAGCCGGGAAACAGTCCCCCATGCATGAAATAAGCTGAACATTTAAAATCGTAGCGATGCGGGGTCTATTCGAAACTGTTCGTCGATACACGGGGCTGGAGCTGCCGTTTTTAATGTTCGAAAGCTGTCCGGCTGTTAACACGATTTTCTAGGCGCTTAACGTATGGGGGAAGAATATAGAAAAGCCTGTTACCGTTGCCTTTTCAAAGTTATCGGGTCGTGAAATAAGATCGGCCGGATATCGCGGAGCCGTTTGAAGCGGGAAGTGTGTCTCGTTATGAAAAGTGTCTACTCGTGTTCGACAGGGTCCCGCAGCCATTCATAATGCCTCCCTGTTAAAGTATGGCACTCGAAATTATCGAGTTTCAGGTGCAATTTCGGCGCGGTGGAACGGTAATTCGATGGCAATAATGGTCGGCCGTCAAGAGTCCCCTGTTAATCGACATCGAGCCGGCTATTTTGCCGTGCATCGCAAATATTATAATCGCGTGGGCTGCCGTGGACCATTCCGCGCAAGATATATATTTGCTCGTAATTTACAACCGAGGCGAGAGGGGGGGGCGGTTTAATTGCAGATTAACGGGGCGGGGGGAGGAGACGTGGAACACGCCGGGGGAAATTCGCGGGACGTTTCCTTTTTTTCGATTTGCATGGCAAACGAGCCGCACTTTGTAATACTTGAAAGGCGGATGAACGAATTGCCCGGCGAAATTACAGTGCGCGAAACAGGGACGAGCCGCGGGATTTAAATTACGGTTAACAATCGCGCGTCAAAGAACCGTCGCGCGCATAATGCAAAAAGTTCGAATATCTTGCGGACTCCGTTGCTCGCGATGCGCAACACCGCATAATTAACCGGCGAATGTTTACGAGCTTCGATCAGATGGAAAATCAGATGCGTTCGACGGCGAGTCGACAAACAAGGCGTCATCCAGTTACGGACAAATAGGCGTCAGCTGGAAGTTTTCACTTTTTCATAAAAGTGCTTGTTTGTTACATTTCTGCGTTGGCACATTCGATTCTCTTTTAATTCGTCACTGAGATACATAAAATAGTAATTTTTAGAAATGATACGGGGACGAAAAATAGGTTTGAAGGTTTGAAAATAATTATGGTGACTAATGTGAATGGATAGTAGTTTATGCTCCGTGAAATAAATTTTGTCCTGTCTCAACACTGTCCGACCCACACTATATCACAACTGTAAGAAGTTATCTTGGTTAATGCGGGTAGAAGATAGTTGATGCTCTTTCCAATCAATTTTGGTCCCATTTCGATATCTCAAACCGTTTTCGAGGTATCAGCGATTAAATATAGTAATGATAAAAACTGACCTGTCCTAACTGGCGGCGCGTAGGGGTAGGTCAGTACCGTCTGGCGAGAGAGCGAAAGACATACTGTGCGATGGGGACAGAAATAGTGAAATGTTAAAAACGTTAAAAATTGCGTCGTTACAAGGCCATATCTGGGGAACCGAGCATCGCATCGTAATGCAACAAAAACCATTTGAAAGCGCAGGCTTTACGCTCTCTAACAATCTCAGATTTACTGAAATAGCGTGAATAGTCTCAAAGTGACAACAATTTAAATAACAACTAATTTCAACGCGATTGTTCCCTTGCATTTCGATGGGTTCAATTAAATAAGTATCCTTCGTTTAATGGTGATTCACATATGTCTGAATAAAAGTATTGTTAATAATGTATGTTCTGTCGATCAAAGATATCTCTGTCAAAAATTTTATAAAATCTCGCGGCCCCGTTGTTCGCAACGGGAACAACCCTCATTAACCGTCGATCGTTTTCGTGCTTCGATAAATGGTAAAATCGGAAGCGTTCGACGGCTAATCGACGCTTTTGAGAATAAATGACCCTTTTTACATTTCCCGCGGCTAATTGGACTGCACCCGGTTGTAAAGATTTTTGACGTCAGCGGGAATTATCCTTGCGCGGAGAAGGACCTTAATGTTCGCCGCGCTGTGAAAAATTGTACGGGCCCCGGTATTAAAGGAGAACAAGGGGAACGGTGTTAATGAAATACCGGCGAAAAGAGGGAGGCAGGCTAAAGATCGAAAAGGTGGGAAACTACTTAAAGCGAGTAACAGAGACGAAACTCGGCGGACCGCATTAGCACGTTAAATGGGTACATTAAGAACTTTATAGTTAATTCAGACTGTTTCGGCGTCGTTATTGCTTCCGGTAAATTTCATCGTAGCCGAGGTGCTCTCTCTCTCTCTCTCTCTCCCTGTTTCTCGCGTTCTCACGAAAATGATCGATAATGCACGGTAAGCACCGTCGCCGCGCGAAGACAGTCCCCGTCCGTGAACTTTTACAAAGCCGCGTCTATTATTCAACGGTTTCAAGAGCCCCCGGTTAAAGTTGCATCCGATTGATAAAGCGATTTATTACGGGCGTCGACGTTGCCTAACTTACCCCCGTCAAGGGCGGGGGGGGGTGGCGGAGGCGGCTGTCTCCCTCCCTGTCTGACCGGACCGGCCATCCCTTAAGCCGATAACTTCTACAACATCCCCGGCGATCAAGAAATTAATATTCATCCGGAGAGTGAAGTGAACAGCGATTCCTCCGAATGGAGAGTCATCCAATTTGAGGAACTTTTACTCCGGTAAAAGGAAACGACAATGAAAAGAAACTGCCCTTAAAGAGACGCCGAGCTAATAAACCTGTTTCCTATCGATTTTTGAGCTAGCTCTCGCGGAACCAGCTCCACGGAAATTTTCTCGCGTAAGCATTATGGATTGTATAGGAGGGGAGGGGGGGCGATCGGAATACAAAGAGAGCTTTTCTTTTGCAAGTCCGTTGAAAGAACACTTTGTGCAAACAACAAAAGGTTACTTCACCATACAGCCCTCCCCATAGGAAAATTACCCGACGCTAATAACCATTACCATGTGGAAAAGTTACCTCTTGATATCGCACTGTTGACTGGTCTCGGCGACGGACTTCATTAATGCAACTTTCACAGCTGAAAATAGCCGGACAAAGATCACTATTTGCGTTGGAAGTTAAAGTTTACCTTCTCGAGCTTACAGAGTTAGGTCCGACGCGAATCTGGGCTTGGTTTAGACTGAATTACATGCGAATCGGGTCTCCGCTGCATGTAAACCAGGTTTTTGACGTCCGGTCAAACCGAAACTACGTTCGTCGCGAAACCGAGTTAGATCCAGGCTAGATTCGGGCTCAAACAAGCCGCGTAAGCTTTCGATCAGCCATGAAATAAGTCTAAGAAGCTCGGCTGGAGGCAAATTAGAACTGGACTAAGCCAAAATTACCGTTGCGTTCGAGTTGCACCGATCAGACTTAGGTTTAGATCGGATCTGAGTGAAATCTGAGCTAATTTTGGATCGAACGAGGTCTCGCTTGAATCTCAATTAGGTTCAAGCTTAACGACCGAGTGGTAGAGTGGTCAAGCGCAAAAACACAGTTGACGTTCGATCTGATTCAAACCGGTGCGAAGATTGTGCCATAACGATAAATTAAGTGTCGGCCTCGAGGTAACGTTTGTACTGGCAATGAGTTCGAATCAAATGCATTTAGGTTGGAGACCTGGCATTATCCAGGGGCGAGGTTGGAGCTCCCGGTATCCGAACGGTCCTAAAGGAAATCGATCAAGTAAATAAATTAAATTTCTAAAGCAGCCCCCCTTTTCAAGAGTACGCGCGAGCCAAGACGCATCCAAGGGACATCAGCGAGCATCTATTCGTGGAATATCGATGAGTCCCGTAGTACGTCCGTTTCTCGAGACTCCCACCGGATTACTGCGCCTTAAACTCTTTACGGCTGATTGAAGTCGAAGCGACGATATCATTAAGCGACGGGCCAGGCCAGTAAAAGCGGATCCTGGAGCCTCGGTGTCCTGGAAGGCCGCCTATAAAACTGATCCCGAGACGTTCGACCCTTAACGACAGCCTATAGACGCGTTACGTTCGACAAAGCGCCGATTACGATGCCTCTCTTTCTTTCGATGAATCCCCGGAATCCGCCTGCGGCAGTCCGCGTTTCATTCGACTATAGGAGCCGAACGCAAACAAAACTGTTTCCCGTCGTTCGACGCTCGCGCAGAACGCACGGAAGAAATGAAAGGGTTCCCCCTCGCTCCGATGCGATTTTATTTAAAGAAAAATGCCGAACGTTGTGACGCCAAACTTGGTGCGATTGTTGGCAGACATTAGGAGAATGTACTCAAATTTTTTCAAGTAAAAGTAATCGTTTTTAAAATTATGAAATATTTCTTGATCTGACTGAGCATCAATGAATCTAGAAAATACAGTGAGATAAAAATATGGTCACTTTTTGTTGCAGCATTCGAATCTTTTACAAAGGACAACGTTATTCTCGTTTCTATACGATATCAGGAAATGTGTGCTGTATATAAGTTTCAAGTGATTTGATTGGTTGGTTTTTCAGGTACCACGTTCCCCAGGTCGGGAAAGGCTGTTTCATGAAAAATGCAGTGCGTCAAGTACTGTTTCAGAGTGTGTAACAAATAATACCAATTAATCAGCTATTCCAGGTCCGCGAGTTACAACATAAGGGTCATTAACAAGCAACCACGTCGTGGATTGCGTGTTACAATAATCAGTCTTTGTCATGAGCTTTGTCATGTTCGTCCGATCAGGCAAAGCTGATTTATGATGAACGTAGAGCTTCAAGAACTGTTTTAGAGTGCACAACAAATAGATTCCGATCGGACCTGGAATTTCAGACTAGAATTGTACTGTAATAGTCAGCCCTTACGATCAGTTTTCCGAACCTTCGAACGCCACTAAATCATCTGGTTCGCGTGTAACGCTTCGACGGTACATTTTAAAGAGGTGACATTGTACGGAAATGCAAAAAAAAGGATGATTTTCGCAGGTCGTCTAGAGGTCTGTGAGCGATCGTTTGTACTCACCGGTTCGCGCCAGCACGTTCAGCAGGATTGACAGGACGAGGGTGGTGACCCGGTACCCGTGTATTATGATCATCAGCCACCTCGATACGCTGAATCCCGCGTCGTGCCATAGACCGGTGCCCTCGTGTACCATATTTTTCTGGCTCGCCCTTTCTCGGCCACCTTGCCTCCGATTGCCTGCTCGTCGCCCGGCCTCATTCACCGTCGTTCTCGAGCTCGAACGCAGCAACCCAGGCTGGAAACCGGTTCGCCCCGGGTTCTATCGGCGATTGAAAAGCGTCCTCGAACCAACGAGCGCGAGGGAAACCCCCGCCACAGTTCCCCGACAACTTTCTTCTTACGTGCTCGCGAACTCGCTCTGTAAAATGTACTTTCGCTGAAAAACAAAACGAAGAACCACCAGTGGTATCGAAACGGAGCGACAGAGAGAAAGAGATAGAGAGAGAGAAAGAAAAAAGGATATAGAGACAGAGAAAGAGCTAGGAGGTATCGGGAAGAAGGAAAGGCTGAAAAAAAAGGCAGTGAACCAAGCATCGAAACACGTAAATCTTTTCTCTACCCGTTCCTGTATCGTTGCGTGGTATTGTTGCCGACCCTGCCCGGTCAGATTGATTAGTGTACCGCCGGTTAGAGGAAAAGTTTCTAGTTGCCGTGGTAACCACGGCGGCGGAGCTAAAAGATCCTCGCTCGCTCGCGCCGCGGCAACTTAGCGGGATCAATCCGGCCAGTAGATATTGCACGAGTTTATAGAGTTTCCGTCGTTGAGGCGAGACCGAGAGAGAAATAGACGGAATGATAGAGCCAGACAGACGGGTTCTTCAATCTCCTAGAAACGGTAACTATCGTTAACGACGAATAGAAAGTTGCCCGCCTCTGTCGGACAACGGTAACGCCGAGACAGAACACGTCGTCGCCGCGTGACGCCACCCCCGCGAGGAAACCCAGTTTCCTGCGTCTTATCGAGATCGGGAAGAAGGTATAGGTCACCGAACGCTCTCTCCTCAGCCTTGGCAAGTTGCACTCGGTGGCTCGGAGTCGCTATTGTTCCACCGGCTATAGATTACGGACCCGTTCTCGGGAACGCTTCGAGACACGCTCCATACAGTTTCCTGTGTGTACGCGTGTGTGTTCCTGCAACGTCTCGTGTCTTCGTTCCCGGGTGCCACCTCCGGATGCGTCGCCCAGCTACCAACGAACTCGAAGATACACGTGTCGAAACGCTCGACGGACTTCGGTGTTTCGCGATATTGTTCAAGTTCCGACGCTGCTGCCGCTGCTACGGCGGCGAGCCTCTCAACGATATCCTTTCGCAGTAAAGTTAATGGCGCGCCTCCGGCGAGAGGACTTTCTTGCTGTACCCACCGGCTGTCTCCTCCTCATTCAACGCTCGTTCGCGGCCCCGGCATTTCCCCGGCTCACGTACCCTGCACGTTATCAGAAATACAAGACGCTCTAGGCCATTGAAACGGAACGGTTCTCTTTCTCGAGTGGCTTGAAAGCGTTCCGCGTTGCCCGCCGGTCCAACAGCCAACGGCTACTTCCCGTCGGAAGAGCTCTGATTTTCTTTTCCGCCCGCGAAACACGGCCGAGTTGTGAAAGAACAGGACGGGAGAACAGAAGACGGGAAACATCAGCTACGAGACGTTTCTACCTAGCGGTAACCGCGGTTCGATGCTTTTAGACCCAGCTTAATTTCTACCGTTAATATTATCTTTGGACCGACCCCCGTCGTCGATCCGACGGAACGACGCGTTCGCATTCCGGAAGCTGACGTAACAACGTACTCGGCCGCCACCGCCTGCATTAACAGAGATAACGATTACGCGGATATTCTTCGTTCGCGAGAAGATCCCGCAAATTTCGACAGCGCGGCAACACGAGGACCACGCTCTTCACGTTTGAGCCAGGGATTATTGCGTTCCGGTCACGCCCGGCAGGTTCATTTGTTTTCTTCGCGAAGCGACACGACCGTGTTGTGAAACACTTGTAAAGCTGGGTTTTACATTGGTCCAGCCCGGTGATGCAATCCGGCTCTGGATCGTAACTGGGATAATGTAACTGTGCTTTCGTACCAGCACAGCGCCGTAAATCCAGCAAACAATCCAGCCAAATGACTGGTTCAACAGTTTACTTTCCCAGAAAACAATACTCCAATGTTACTCGAATCGTCGAGACGACGCTCAACGCGAGGTGATACGTATGTATGTAAACAGTGAACAACTTCCAGTCAAACCGCTCGTATGCAAATCACCGGATCCAGTGACTGGAATAAATGTAGACATCGAGCGATTTCTAGTCGAGTCACTGGAACGTAGTCGCTGGATGCGGCAACTTAGTGTAAACCCAGCTTAACGCGGAGTAGGGATACCAAGTTGTAGGACATAGATGACTACATACTGTGCGCGACTCACAAGAAGCCCCGTGAAAGGTGTGCGCGGCCGATTGGTTAGAGTGGAAGGGGCAAGCCTCGTTTCACACGCACTTCTTTGTCTGGCGACATATTGGCTAAAGCGGTCACGCGTACTATGTAGCGTGTGACGTCAAAGCCTGAACATTGAGAGGAACATACAGTAAGGAGCAAAACTGAACCAATAACCACAATTTTTACGAAGAACCGAGTGTTAAGACGTAGACTAATAGTTTTTAACCCCTTGCACTACTATTTATTTTGTGATTATAACGATTAGAAATTCTTCATCGTTCAGGATTTCATAGAAAAGAAAAGATAGTTTACATTTATTGTATGCCCATGTTTTCCCCAAAGGATATATATCAGCTACAACGAAATGGAATTTTATTTCGCTTTGAAGATAATTAATAACATACATATTTATTAGATTCTGTTCAAAATCTTCGTCACGAGTCTGACTCGATATTGTAGGGCAAGGGGTTAAACATACCAAAGTGCTAGATGTAAACATACTACTAGAACATCCCACGTAAACATTTCTTGTAGAGACCGGTGCAAAACCGAGTCAATCTATTTTTGTCGTCATTGCTAATCGAGGAGACGATTTTTTTATTAAAGAAAAATTTGTCAAGTTACTTCTAACTATGACAAACACAATTATGTAATGTGAGACCCTTGACTCTCGGGTCCTACGAACTCTATGTTACCGGTATGAATGTATGTGTGTGTGGCGAGATCGTTTGCGGAAATGAGATGCAAAGAAGTGCGTGGCGAGTTGTGAGAGTGTGAAGCGTGTCGTGTGAGAGGTCGAACAGCGAGTTTAGAAAAAAGAAAGCGATCGAGTGTGTTTTGTGTAAAAACCGTTGTTTGTTCTCTATATTAATAAACGTTACTCTTTTATACGTTCAATTCCCTATTACATTCAAAATCCCTACAATTATAATGTTGATTTTCTGTTATTCTTCTATATTCCTAGCAACAAATAATGATTTATACAAAACTTGTGGTTATTGGTTCAGTTTTGCTCCTTACTGTAAGTCCCTCATAGGGAGTATATAACGTCACCTTACGAGCTTGTCCCACCAGCAAACCTATACTTAGGGTACTATGATATAGTAGAGACGTGATAGGATCACCTTCTTCACTATCTCAATTAGACTGTACTATAGCTTCGTCACATTCGTCCCGGATATCTCTCCATCTGGGAACGTTGCCTATCATTTTCTCTGTGTCTTTTTCTCATGGACAAAGAATACATGGCAAAGAGCCTAGCATCATCTAGCTGCTGTTTAATCGGAGATAGTGTCAACGTCTCTGAAGAGGAACCCGAGCTACCAGAGAGCATAGAAGTCGTCTGTATCTAGCTGCGTTCCAGGATATCGCCGACCCGATGCAGGTCGACACGCGAAACACGACGATCCTTAGATGACACGGCTAATATTCCGCCTCGCAGCGAACCCTTGTCTCGCCTACTTTTGCCCGGCTATCTCGTTTACGAATGCCTCGACTTGCCTTGCGTTAACGCGATATATTCAAATTCAAGCTACCCTCTTCCTCTCTCTCTCTCTCTCTCTCTCTCTCTCTCTCTCTCTCTCTCTCTCTCTCTCTCTCTCTCTCTTTACGCTCTTCTGTGATTTCATCCAGTCTCTGTTTTCACCAGGGAAGATCATAACGCCTGAGCTTCAGCTTCGGACGAGACGCGACCGACAAACCCGAGAAGATTCAACGAAGAATCTGCAGCAGATGGCCGCGTTTGCGGCCGGCTCTGCAAGTTTGCGGAATGTCCCGACGACCACGGACGCCGTGTACCGTCTTCCGTCCTGTTGCACGGCGGGCTAAAGCACAGTTCTGGCGCAGCGGAAATTGGAAAATTGGGCGATCGCCGATCACCAGGTTTTATGCATTTAACACCGGAACTATTCGGTAAGAAACGCGAGCGATGTATATCGCTTTGTAACGATGACGAGGCTGCATCTATTCAGACTTCGTGCAATTTTCATTCTAATATGCGCTTTTCTCTGGATTATTGCAAATTGATATATCCTGTGTACCTTCTTTGATCCTTTTGCATGATGGTTTAAAGCGCAGTTCCGGTGCAGCGGAAATTGGAAAATGGAGCGATCACTAACAACGGGTGGGAACGAAGTTTAAAACAATGGATTAGAAGAATTTATGTACGTCGATATATTACTTTCAATCGACCGAAATGAGCGAAGGAAGAAAGAAATTCCTATGCGGCTATTGTGCTTCGCAATTGATGCAGACAATTTTTATATCGCATAAGAATCTCTCCAGCGATCGTGACCTTCCTCCCGCAAAATATCCAGAATAATTCTACTAATTGTACTAAAATTGTGTTGTAATTATTTGATTTAATGGCTATGCATACCCTTGAGATGCGGTGTTAAACCAAACAGACAAACATTGACTCACACCACTTTCATATTAATCTGCCCACGTGTAAGTGGTGAGACCACGCACACAGGAGCCTCCTTTATCCCTCGCTGTCAACAACTATAAAATCCAGCATGACTTTTCCAGCCAGCAAAGTATCCCCCATCCCACATACGTCAAACTAAAAATGATTTCGCTCGTCCAGAGTCGCAGTTGAACCTTTGTTCGTCGTGTAGCGCGCCTCGGGCGAGCTTCCTGTTCCCAGCTGGTCCTGCAGGAACGTCCAGCTGCGTATACACACGTCGCCTTGGAAGGGTCGTCGCGGTTAACCCGCTCCTTTGAGGTATTTGAGCCGCCCCCGCAGGGCGGTATCCTGCGGGATAAAAGGGATAGATGGGACGTAGCCGAACGCGGACGGTTCGAGGATTACGGACGTCTCGGTTGCTCGAGGGCTCGGTCTTGCTTCTGGCCCGTCCAGAAATTCGAGGAAAGTGGATACAGCTTGCACATAGCCAGCCTGTTCCTCCAATAACCGGCCGCTACAAGACCGTCTCGCGAAATGTTAACGGTAAGCTCCTTTTTGTTCAAATCCAGTCGAAATCACGCGAGAGCCCCCCGGCCGAACTAGATGACGAGGCGGATGAAACGAAACGGGGCGGGTTTAAGGGACGGGGAGAAACCAGAGACAGAGACCCCGGGTTTCTTTTCCTCTATCGGCCTAATGAAGTTCTGCCTGGAGGATCCAGTAGGCGAGCTCCCTTTCGCGTTTCCCGAATACCGTCCGTCATACGGAAGATTACAGTACCGAGCCGGAATTAATTCGCCGTGTAAAACCTTGCGGGACCGATGGAGTGCTTTTTGAAGGTATATTACTGGTTTAATGAAGGGTAAGTACCCAGCCGCGGGCGATTACCGTTACGTACAACGTTCCCGCGTTTTGCTTTTTACTAATTTCCTTTGACTCGATGCCGTTGTCGAGGAATAAGAGACCCTTGCTCTCGAGACGCGGGCTAGTTAGACACGCATCTCGACGGCCGCAGAAAACGACTTTTGCCTGGCGTCTTCCGGTTCTAAGGGGTCTGGGACAGGTTTGCAAGCAGTGCCGGATTAAGACCTTCCGAGGCCCTAAACATTTAGCAGATTTTCAGGATCCCTTACACAGGATCACGTAGGGCGATCATGTACCTGATTTCTTAAACATTTTCGAGAATTTCACTGAAAAGAATTTTCAACGAAACTTGGAGTTTTCCTCTGTTTTTCACTGTGCGAAAAATGTAAATTTCAGAAAATTCCTATGGTGCCCTCCTTCTCCCGACACCCTAAGCAGGTGCTTACTTTGCTCATTGGTTAACCCAGCACTGTCTGCAAACTTCTGAAGGTACGTGTCCACTTGAGAGTAAAACTGTGCCCTGCGGTTCAGGGACGTTCGAATAGCGACGATTTTCTAGCTCGGGTGTATAATGAAATGACTATCGTGCAGCTGCCTTTGCAGGTCGATACCGTTTCGCATTCTGAGAGTATCGTCAGAGACGATAGTAGTGGAGCGAAGTGGGAAAAGAATGGTCCAAAGAGCGAACGTTTGATTTGATTACTTTGTATGAACGATATCAAACGCTCGGAGACACTTGACGTGTCGTTTGCTGAAATGTCCCGTATGTTTGCCTGAGATGAGTGCACAGCTTCACTCGGAAACTTCTCTTTCTGCGTAGACAGTATACTCTCAGGTAGTTCTCTAACCTTTCCAAAGTTGCTCACATATTGACACACGGCATGAAAACACGAGTCGGACTCGACGTCGACTTTAGCACCAACAGTTATTTTAGCTGGAACGCGAAACGTTTTGACAAAATAAAAATTCTTAATCGTTTCGATAAGTCGACAATAATACAGCAGTATTCTAAAATATGTAAGGATATGCCGGATAAACTGGACAAGGTTTTGTATAAGTATGTTTATTCTCACTCAGAATGACTTAAACCGCTCGCGCTATTCTTACAACAACCTGTCTTATTCCTATTGCTGCTCGTTTTAAGGGGTTTCCTGACGTAGGCGGTCGCTTTCGATGACCAATCGCAATTTGGCTTTGGGACTAATGTACGCCCTCGAAGAGACGATCGGGTGAGGGGAAGCTGGCAACTTTTATGGCACCCTCGCTTCCCATCTTCGTCGCCTACGTAGGACCCTTAACGGTCCATGTTTGGTGCGCAGATGTTTTAACGGTACGTCAACGGCTATTAAGACCTTTAGCTAAAATACGACATCTCTAGTAAATTATCAAAAATAGGAAGTTCCGCTAAATCTCAAAGTAATCATAAACTGCGCCCGTCGCTGGTCCGCAGTACTCAGCTGCGACCCTCATGGGCCGCAGTCTCTTGAATCCCTTACAAATACTTGAAATATTTTTACTAATTTTAAAGAAAAATTGTGGAGCTTCCAAAGTTAAGAGAAGCTCTAACATGCACACGCTCCTCGAGGCTCTGCCATCCCCACCATAAAACCTTCCCTTTAATGTCCAGAGTCGGGCAGTGGGAAGGGTATCGCGCCGCTCGATAACCACTCGCGTTCGGGGCTGCGTTGGCAGACCACTGGTAAAGCAGATCCCTATATCTTCTCTAAACATCGCTGGTTCGCATTGCGAGACCGTTTGCCACGTGGGAGCAGTTGTCAATGCTCCGAGCGGGATTCAATTGGAAAAACGGTCTCGAGCCGAGGGATAATAAACCGTAAATTTCCGGGGCAGCGAAATAATTGCCGCGAGTCGGTGCGAAAATCTCGATCGCCGGGGAATTAGAAGCTGCCACAGCCGGACAAACGGTTTAAACAATGGGTCGCTCGCGGATGAAAAGAGCGTCTCTTAGCGCGCGCGCGCGTTTTTCCCCGTCGATGGTTTTCAGCGGTGAAGCCTCGCGGGAATTGCAGTGTGGCTGGTTGATTGAGATACAAGGAACGGTGACGAGCGGGGCTGATTTTTTCCCCGGCGGCGACGATTCATCGCCAAGAACTCTTCGGCTTGGAGTGGCACGCGAAAATTTCCACTTCGTACGCGCCGGCTGAAGCTGAAGCCGAGGCCGGGGCCAAGGCTGTGTCGGCAACGGAAAAGCGACAGAGGAGGCATTTATTAAAAGATCATCACTTATCAGAGGATCCTCGAGGGGCGAACGAATCGTTGCGCCAGGCGAGCGGACGGATGAGAGTGTACGCTTTCTGAAAAGCGACCTTTCCTCGGCCACGAGTGGCTCTCCTTCTATCTTTACTACGCGGAGCGTTAAGCTGCCGGAAGACGGCGCGAAATTTAACGAGCGACTGAGACCGCGAGACCGCGCCGAGCGAAGCGGTGCCGAGCGGAGTCGAGCGGAGCCGAGCCGGGTCCCGTGGCAATAAAAAAGATGAGGAAAAACGAGGCTGAGGCAAACGGGATATAAACGATGATGTGCCGCAGCTCTGGAAACGCCCGGAACGACCAAACCCGACGGAAATATTAACGATAAGCTCGAAACGGAATGGATACCGGATACGCGGCAGGAATGCCGAGTTATTGGCAAGCACACCAACCACCGCGTGTACAGGAATGTATCCGACCGATTCACGCTGTTCCACGCGTGTTGATTTTATTAATACACTATTCCGGCAATAAACAGTATCCCCCGTAATAGAAGTCGCCCCGGTACATACGATCAATCAATTCGATGTAAATGTTATCCCGAGAGCAGGCCGAATTACAATCAATGATCCGTTTGCGACGCGTGCCCGATCGCTTGACCAGTTTCAGGGAAATTACGTCGCTCGAATTTTCCCAAACCGTTCTGACCTGTCGTACAAATGCCGATCGGAGTATTTCAGCCTTATGGCATCGCGTGCCCCGCTTACGGATCTACGTTTATTTTATACGATTCAATTCAGATATTCGATACCAAATACGTCTCTTCAATTTTATTGCTTCTGCTTCTTTGTAAATCTGGACAGCAATTCAAAAGGTTCTGGATGCTCTTTTCGTGAGCGCATGAAAAGATTGCCGGCAATTATAATACGGGACATCAAATTTTTCTTTCATAAAATCTGTACCGTCAAACTGTTATGCCATATACCATTTCCATAGAGGATTTGTTTCCGTAAGTAATTAATAAATTCGTTCGAGTAGGTGAAAAATCTCAGAGTGCGAAGGGTTATTAGGAGACTGCGAAGTTTTATGCATCTATGTGAAAATTGGCTGCGTAAAATAAAAAAATGATTACGGGATAAGATCAAATTTTGTTTAACGTCTGCTTCCCAGAATCGGTGCAGAACATTTTCATTTTGCATAAAGATCCACAGTTTAGTTATTAGACTGTAGATTTATTATTTAGAGGGTGGAAAGAAAGCTTGTGGCTGAATAAATTACAAATTAATTATAATAACTAGAGAACGGGCGCAGAATATTTTAACTCGCATAAAAATCCGCGGTCTTCTAATAACGTTGCGCGAAATCATGGCAAAGTTACCTAGAGCTAATAACGGTCCAGTTTCTCTTCGTACCAAGCTACCGCAATCGACGAGCTTCACAATTACACAGCTCAAAAATTCGAGGTAGGTCAGAAAGTTTTCCCAACCGCATGGAATTGTTGGTAAAAATTAACATTATCCAGCATTAGCTCCAGTAAAAGTTATGTTTGTTGAAAATTTCACAGCAGAACGCTGCAAATTTAGCGAGCAAAGGATCGCGGGCTGCATCGTTGGCTTGTTCCGCATAACAAACCAACTCAAACATCGTTCACTGCAGTACAAAGTGTAACTACTTAAGAACAGCGCTGTGTACACTAATCGTCACCGGCAGAGATGGGTAACAGTCCTTCATCGCGGAAAGACAACCAGAACTGTGTCTCCATTCGAATCTGCGGCTCTTTCAACGTCGAGTCGCAAATTTCGTGGGATGAAATTTGCGAAAACTTCGATTAATCAAGGACTTCCACACAATACAGCAAACTCGGACAAACATTAAAACCGCCATCGTTCAACCCCTTGTCCTACAATAGAGTCAGACTCGTGACGAAGATTCGCATTGTATCCCTCACAATTTTTCTATTATTCTTTTTCGTATTTGTAATGCATCCCACATTTTTGTATTTATATTTTGTGTCCCAGAACATTTTGGGGAACAGAGGATTAATGAAAATATATTCCTTCTTTTGATCATTTAAACGTGTTTAATAATGTGACAATAAAATCGTACCATTTTCCACAATTTGTATGTTCTCGTTATTGCAAGTCAACCGCAAAGCCACAACAGCTGGCGAACGAGGAAAATTAAATTGTCCATTCATAAAAATTCCGTGAAAATTTTAATCGCGGGCATTTTGTTGCAAATGCAATAACAGTTAAGCACTTTCCTGCAGAAAACGGGCTATTCGCCAGCGGCGGGACAGGACCGCGTGTCGCTTGAATCCTAATCGCGAAGTCACGGGTACCACGGGTTGTCACGCATCGACGGGAAATATGGTAGATTAAGGATTTAAGATCAAGAGCGGAGGATGAAGGGTGGCCCGACTTTATGAATACTAATTGGCATTCGGGAGAGGACACTCGCCGGCCGGAATTTATCGGGTTTATCGGATGTGAACCCGACGACCCCTGTTCGTATCCCAGCTAGTCAGGGCTCATTGAAAAGGAGCATCATTCCCGTCGAGAGAGAGAGAGAGAGAGAGAGAGAGAGAGAGAGGGAGGATCCAGTGAAGGGACCACGAAAAACTTAATACGGCAAGAAGGGAGTCCGCATTATGTAAAAGAAGCTCCCGAGGAGTCGTTTCCTGAATAATGGAGATCCTCCACCCCCGTTGTGCGTCCTTCTTCTCGCGTAAACACGTATCGTTCGGAACGCGAACAGGATGGGAACGGTTTGGCCTGGATTTGGCATCCGTACTTGGTAATTAAGTTCACCAGACTGGTGTACAGGCTTCTCTAACCAGCCCCTTTTCTCGTGCGGCGGCGCAACCATCCCCCGAAATCTGCGCCCGGTGGAACACGAAATTGCACCATCGACGGTGCCGATTAAAGTGCCGATAATCCTCAGCATCGATTTAACCTATGGCTCCGTATCAATTATCGGGTCAATCGTCGTCGTTCGATGCCGCGTCCCATTTGGCCACTTGACCGGTCCGAAGACGTTTCGACGAAAATCGCCCTTTATCCGAAACTTCCGTTATACACACCGATCCTGACCGAGAGAGATACACAAATTCGAAGCATCGATGATGTTAGGGGATACCCGAACCTAGGGAACTCTCCGATGGGATTGAGGCAAGATATTCTGGGTTAGGTCTCACAAGGAAAGCTTCCCAGTCGAGTTATTAATTTCATCGAATTAAGGGTTGGAAGTTTCAGCGGATAGTCTTCTTCTTAACTCTGCCGGAAGCCTAGTAATAGGATTTTCAGTAATCGTACAAAAAGGAAGCTTAACGATCATATTTTATGTAATAACCCTAAGCAAACTATTAGACTATGTAACTGGGAATGAACTGTAGGTTCATGTTTGAAATTGCTATTAAAAAATTATGACATAATCTGCTGAGTCGCCAGCCATACGAGTGTCCACAAAGGTCGTGCAAAATCAGAACGGCTTACTTCATAAAAAAAAAAAATAGAAAGACAAAGTTTATTAACTGCGGATCTTTATGCATTCCTGACAAGATTGAACTGAGAATGTCTAAATTATTTGTTTCCTGTTCCAGGTATTTCATTTAGATATATTCAGGAAAAAGAGGTACTCTAATTTCTAACTATTGTCGTTTTGAAACAAATTGCTCGTCCGAAGGGTGGCTGCCTTTGTCAGTCAGGTTCGGGATGACAGAGCCATCGTGAATGGTAGACATCCCTCTAGAGCTGTAGGTGTCTTTGAAAGATTCCCTCTTCGTTAAAAAGGGAAAAGAGGTGTGAACGATGCGCGATTTCAGATTCCTGCAATTGAAAGAGTGCGCGTGTCGTACGAGAGCGATGGATCTTAGATCGAGTGCGAACTATGAATCAAAATGTCTATGAGAACGACAGTACGTGACTTCGGTTAGCAGTCAAGACATCGAAAAGTCGTCGGAGGAAAAAAACCCCCGTTAGTAAAATGTTCGTAATACAATTTCAGAGCCAAAACGGAGAAGATAAATTAGACAAAGCGCCAAAGTAAAATCCACAATTGTGCATTCTAGGCGTAGAATCAATTTAGAACCGTGTTCATCGAATAGCATAGGATCGAGTTATGCTTTTATCGTAGCGTATGCGTCCCGCAATTACCTGGCGCAGAGTATTAAACTGGGCAGTATCGCAATAGTCTGTTTAGCAGACGTCGAGATCGTGCAACGTCGGGTATAAGAGATCGGCTAATTAAAAATCTCCGCTATCCTTCTTTGGTATTCATTCAGTTCCGACGGGTACACATTATACTGGCCGGATATCGATCCCGTATTACGTATGTGCATAATTCTGGGGCGCGTGCACACACCATCCCCGACGGAAAAATTTTTCGCATTCGACGGTCGCGCGAGAATTGATTGAACCCTCCTCGGGACGTTTCGTTCGCGCGGCTGGTATTTCTCCGTGGGAATTGGACGAATGGTAGACGATCTCGCCCCGGCCAAAGATTTCTGTAGCCGCACACTCTGTGTTCTTTATGACTCGATCGTAACAAATTTATAACTTTCCAAATTGATTTGTTTGATGTCTTTCGGATCCTTCGAGTTCTACACTTGATTCTAACGATTTACGGTCGAACTTTCCCACGATCGACGAAACCACTCGTGTACTCACTCGTTCGATCACCAATTAGTCATTCCTGGCCAATTTAATTTTACATTTCTACCGTGGTCTTCATAACTTTGCCACGAGAGGAGTACAAAAATAAATACTTTAAAATATTTGATCAAACCCTTGTGTTGTGATTTTATTCGCTTCTGCAATGATTCAAACTTTGTACAATTGCCTCGAAGAGGAGAAAAATTTATATTGTTATGACAGTTGTTATAACATTCTGATAACAGAACAATTGTATTTTATTTCAGCGCAACAGAAGTGAACTCGAAAATACAACTATGCTTTAAAATATTGTACTATGATCTTATTCGCTTCTGCAATGATTCAAACTTTGTAGGATTTCCCTGAAACGGAAGAAAATTGATATCACTTGTAGCTTCTATGTTTTCAGTGCTGGTTAAACGTATCGATAACCGAACAGTAGTGATTTATTTCAGTGCAACAGAAGTGAATAACCCTCGTCTGACTCGATATCGTAGGCAACGCAGTTAAGATAAAGCGACTGAACGAGGTCTTTCCTTCTTCCGGAGGGAATTTCCCGAATTAATATAAGGGCTGTAGAATTTAAAACCAGTGGGACAGCAATCTACGCAATTAGGCTGTTCCCACGGGTGATTCTTGCAACTTTATGACACAAACGCGTCCCGTTGGTGGTCTGGGTGTTGGGAAACTTTGCGGACCGGTTCTATGTGCTTTCGCCAGTGCCACGCACCCCGTGTTCCTCATCCTTATGGGTTTCCGGCCGCTCAAAGGGCGTACCTCTCGGAAAGATACGATCAGAGGAACCGTTGCCCCATCGCCGGGCGTCTTCTATCATCAAAGTTGCGCGAAAAGAATCCATAAAACGATTTCTGATCAGGTTTCCCGACGGGAAAGAGCGTCCCCGAAGAGTTAATAAAACGCCCTGGAGTCGAATCCGACGATGGTTGCCATGAGAAGTCGCCCGCGTTTGTCGCGATCCGCCCGGAATATAAAGCTCCGAAGGAATAATTCTAAAGACGTCGCGTCGCTCCGCGAGAAAATATTCCGCGGAGGTATTAAGCGACGGATGCGCGCGCGTTGTGCGGTTATTAAATGACCCGGGAACCTTCGAATAATAAAGGCTCGAGCAACGTTTTGTCTCCGGGCGAAAGAAATACTTATCGCCAGCGCGGCGAGGGGGAGAAAGTAGCTCAGCACAAAAGGATAGAATAAAGGCGTGGAGAGGAGAGTGGGGAAAGGGAAATGCCGAAATCCGAGACCACCTATCCTGATTTTCACGGGAAACTGTTTCGAGAACGTTTCGCTGTTGATATTCCTTCGGCGAGAGAAACGCTGCCGCGCGAAAAACCGAGGAAAGCGAGCGAGGCTTTATTAAAAATGGCCGACGACCGACGATGTTTTCTCCGCCTTTGTTTCGGCGAGCGTTGTTTAAACGGAACGACACCCCAGCCGCAGCCTGTACTTTATCTCATTAACCGCGGACAACGTGTACCGGACCCGACCCCGGCGAGCTACGATAAATTGTTTAGTGTATTTTCAATTCTCGATGAAGCACGACCGGAAACGGTTCGACGCCCCCGGGCCGCGATAAAACTCGCTAATGGGCCAATATTTATTCGTCCACGGTTATGTTATTGCGACAGGATGCTGTCGGGCTGCACTAGCGCGCGCGGACTTCAATTATTTTCCGCTCAATTATTCCGTTTCGAAATTACCGGAGCCTGAATGCGCTCTGACTTCACGCCCGCCACTCTTTCTCGAAACGGCCAGTGGTGAAATGATCGATCTAGGCGCGTGAAAAGTCCTCATGCGGTGATATAATCCATTAACCGCCCCGGCCCGTGAAATTTTTGCTTAATCGGAGTAATTTGCTTCCGGCGGCGAAAAAGGGGAAAAATTACAGCTACAATGTTAACATACCGAGGCCATCAGGATGGTGTTTCTAAATCCCATAGTTGATCTAACACGTTCGACTACTTGTCTCGATTAGTTCAAGGATTTTATTAAGCGAATTATTTCGAAAATTGAACGTAGAAGGTAATTATGGAATCTTTGAATATTATACTGTACACTTTAGACGACGAAACATATTAAAAAAGATATTATTCTTCCTTCGTTTGTCAGTGCCTGAGACTTTCACATGTTAGCGGATGATTCTACCGGATGAAGAAACTTGAAAATATAGAAATTGTTTTGAAGAAAAATGTAATTTGGTTTCGAGACAATCGGCTTTGAAAATTCGCCAGGTCCACTTGCGTTGCTGCTCGGCAGAAGTAGAATCGGTGGGCCATGGTCAGACAATTTCTCGAAAACGAAACGTCGGACAACAATATTTTTTCTACTTATTTCTCATCCAAATTAACACGTTGCCGCAAATGACGGCTATAGCCGTCCGATCTGAAAAACAGATACTAACGCATACACGCGTGTACTAACGCATACCCTTGTTAATTATTGAGTAATACATCGAAAAAAAAGGTATAGCATGCCAGACAGCATATTAATTGTTCTTTTATGCGTTTTCTCATGCTTTACCGCTTCGGAAAAAAAATGTGTTTCTGAGCACGATCTTCAAATTAAAAGTGTGCGGCAACGTGTTAAAGCACGGAAACGTTCCTCGCCAAACTACTAGTGAACAGATCTCTACGTTCAATTGGTCCGTAGTAAAAGCTGATAGCACCTAAATTCGATTGCGGGGATTCCGGGCCGGTCCATGGAAGGGACTAATGTTTCCCTTTAACTAACGCGATCTTGCCCATCCGCGGCAACGCGTTGCGTGAATGTTGCATTTTCGCGGTGGACGCGCGCTTTCTGGGGTAGCCGGAGCCCTGTGTATGCCTGGGAATTAGCTGGAACCAGTGCCGATTCGAGGTCAACGAGTCGAAATGGCAATCAGGTCGGGTTCGCCGAGGCTGCGTGTGTCAGTGATCGGATAGAAATACGTAGAGCATCGGCGAAAAAAAAGAGGGATCGAAAGAGTACGACAGGCAACCAGAACGAACGGGACTGTACGGGGAGGGGAGGTGGAGAATTTGATACTTGTGCAGGATAAGTAGAACACGGGTCAAGAGAGACGAGAAAGAAAGCGCGTCGAGCCCGTCGAATTTAGAAAACATTTTCGGTGTTGGCGGCCGCAAATGATGTACTTGCTCTTCTTCGCGGCTATCCACAAAAGGTATTCACCATGTCCTCCTTCCATTTCTAAACACACTTCGACACCGGTACACACAGAGGGAGAGAGAGAGAAAGAAAGAAAATACCAGTATCATGTTCGCCGCGATCGCACGACGGCTCCTCGCTTTCCCCGTCGGCGGCTTGCGCACAAATTTCTGCGCCTTCAACTTTACATCCCCCAAGTTTCTACGCCTTCAACTTTACATCCCCCAAGTTTCTACGCCTTCAACTTTACACCCCCAAGTTTCTACTTCTTCAACTTTGCACGCCCCCCAGATTCTATGCCTTCAACTTAACACGCCTCCAAGTTTCTACGCCTTCAACTTTACACGCCCCCAAGTCTCTCTGCCTTCAACTTTACGCCCCCAAGTTCTACTTCTTCAACTTTGCACGCCCCAAGCTTTTACGCCTTCAACTTTACGCACCCCCAAGTTTTTATGCCTTCAACTTTACATCCCCCAAGTTTCTACGCCTTCAACTTTACACCCCCAAGTTTCTACTTCTTCAACTCTGCACGCCCCCAGATTCTATGCCTTCAACTTCACACACTCCCAAGTTTCTATGCCTTCAACTTTACATCCCCCAAGTTTCTACACCTTCAACTTTACACCCCCAAGTTTCTACTTCTTCAACTTTGCACGGCCCCATATTCTATGCCTTCAACTTAACACGCCTCCAAGTTTCTACGCCTTCAACTTTACTTTCTAAACACACTTCGACACCGGTACAGAGAGAGGGGGAGAGAGGGAGGGAGAGAAAAAAAGAAAATACCAGTTTCATGTTCGCCGCGATCGCACGACAGCTCCTCGCTTTCCCCGTCGGCGGCTTGCGCACACCTTTTTACCCAGTTTACCGGCGAGCCGCCGTAACACGTAAGGATTGAATCCTTCTCCTAACGACCTCGCTGTGCCCGCGCTGTATACAATACAGAAAGATGGTACAGGTGTACACATATACATGGAGGCACGTAGACGACCGGCAACGGTCTCTCGTTCATCACCATCGACGGCGGTTATCGATCATCGAGGAGAGAAGAGAGCGAGTGACACTGGGAGAGGGGCAGGGAGGGAGGGAGCGAGAACGTTGGGGACCAGAGAAGAAAGCAATCAACGGGGACATTCGATCTGTCTCCCTCCGACAAAGCGTACACTGGTCCCGTGTCAACGACAAACGCGGAGCACGGTGTTAACAGCAATGAAATCCTCCGCGAATGGACCTTTACCGAAGTTAAACGATAGAACGTAAATCAAGCAAACTTTCCACCGTTCGAGGGAAACGATATTTACCGCGTGACGCGGTGGAGAGATCGAGGAAAAAAAGAGCGGAGGGAAAAAGGCGGAGAGAGAGAATGAGAGAGGGGTTGTTGGTGCAGTGGTCGTCAACGAGAGAGAGAGAGAGAGAGAGAGAGAGAGAGAGAAGAATTCAATGGCTTGTTCCATTGGAAACTAATTTCGACCCTCGAAAATCTCGTTTCCTAATCCTCCGCGGAATTTTCCCAACGCTCATTAACGGGAACTACGTTTCACGCGTTCCACCGGAGCACCAGCATTTAATTACATGTTTACAAACTAGTCTTCGCAAGACTTACTGAGAGAGGATGGCTAGAGGGCAGATTCAGCGAGAAGATGCAGGAAAGTACGGAGACTCGCGACTGATGCCGGGCACACCTTCCTCAAGCACTTGGTTAATTCCAGGTGGGCTTTAATTCGAGCCAGACCTCGCGTCTTCAATCAAATTCGGATGTTTGGTAATGATTTTATAGAAACTGGAGTTGAAGAAAATATTTTCTCTCCTGTTGAGAGACCTATTATACTCTAAGGAGTATGAAAAATGCAGGAAAGTTGGCAAAAATGCCACAAGCGCATGAAATCCATAATCTATTATACAGGGTGTATCGGAATTTGGTACCAAAGAGCATGGATTCTACATGTAAAAATACGTAGTAATAAATGAATAACAGTTTTTCGGTTCACATTTATTTCTCGAGAAAAACCAATTCGAAAATTTGTCAGCTTCGCACGCCCCAGAAACCGCAGGCAGTAGAATCGGTTTGTCATGATCAGACATTCCGACCGGTTCCCGTTCAATAGAACGCGTAACCAAACTCGAAATGAAATGAAAAAATGTTACCTGTTAATTTTTGCAAATACAATCACCCCATGCCAGCTTGTACCACCCGTGCTGAGACACCCAGTATATTACAGTGCTGATAAATTGTTTAAGGTACTATGAACGAGGGGGAAAAATACCGAATGACGTTGTTAGAACACCGGATGGAAATTGTAAAAGAAAAAATAGCACTGTGATCGATACTGTACTTGTAATATTTTTATACAATATTTAACAGTTTACTCTGTGAAGTTCAATAATACTGGTGAAACACTGCTCTTCTTAATCGAATACAGTGATTCCAACGTTTGATTAAATATTTTTCCAGTGAAAAGTGGCTGTACAAATTTGTATGGCACATTTTTACTTCATAAAAATTGTTCCCGCTCGCGTTCGTTCCGTTCAAATATTTATTCTCATTTCATTTGGCCTGATAACAAAGTTTTAGTTTCCACTGTTTTATATTTCATAGCCGTTATCTTTTAATAATATTATCTGTTAATAAAAAATATTTACGAATTCATAGTCAACAGTTCACTTGCACTATAACTTACCAACACGTCAGCTTTTTTATGAATTGTGTGGTAACTGTGAATCAATACAATTCACAAAATGTTACTACACAATTTCCTGAATACTGTCAAAATATTAAAAATCGCACCCCCTGTCTAAAAAAATGATGTTTTCTATTTTTCACACAGAATTCTACCAGAAGGGCAAATATTTACAAACACAGATGCAATTGTTTATTTCGGTTACCTCTCACTAATTCCAATGTAAAATCCGTATCGTATAAACCGACAGGCAACAGTATCCGCTCTCCGTGATCAAATACGCGAATCACGAAGCTCGCACGAATTTTGTAGCCGCAAAGACGAGCTTCCTCATTTCGAAACAGGTTCAGTTTCAGTCTCGAGCAAAATATTACTGTGACAATTTCCCGAAGAACACCGGAAGGATAAGAAATACTCCCTGTTTCTCCGAGGAAGATTCTCCGCAATTTTCACAAAAATTTCCACCGAACGAACAAACTATTTACAAACACTGGTGAACTTGTTTGTTTCGGTTACCTATCACTACCTTTTACTAATGTAAAATCCGAAACATTACAGGCCGGCAGACAACAGTATTCGCGATCAAGTACGCGAATCACGGGAGCCTGCCCGAATTTCGCGGCCGCAAAGATGGGTTTTCTCGGTTCGGAGCGGGATCAGTTTCGGTCTCGGATAAATTTCCGTGTGATTCGCTTGCGTACCATGATAGCTTAATTCCCCTTCCCAGGTGCACAGAGCGCTTCCGTTCCTCGCCACTGTATGATTTTATTATTGAACAATTATCGAGGAAACATGGTGAAACAGCGCGGGCCAATTAAAATAATCGTTTGCGGGCGAGCCGCACCTCGATACCGGTGAAATTAACGCGGCGACTTTCGTTCGCCGAGCAAATGCCGTCGGGGATTTATCGGTTTGTAATCACCGCAATTATCGCGGTTTAATTGCTCGGCCGGACGTCAAGATTCTTCCCGTGCTTTCCAGAGAAGAGTAAGAGAAGCGCGCGCGAAGAGAAGAGGCTGGCTTTTCACGCGGTGACGGTCCGGGAGTGGCTAACGACGGGACAAGAAAGTTCCGCAGCGCGAGTTACCATTATCGTGCACGAAAAAACAGGATTAACGAGTCTCTCTTCCCCGTTTTCCACCAGCTGTTTTTTGTTTCGAGCGGCACCGTGCTTCTCAGCGCGACGCGTCGCCAAGATTTTCTGCCCGCACGCCGCGCGGCCGCGATTCGCGTGCGAAATAAACTCGCGGCGGCCCGCGACTGGTCTATGCGTTAAACTTTGCATATCTGCAAGATCCTACGCCTTTCTCTATGACGTCCCCAAATTTCTATGCGTTCAATTTTACTCGTCCCCAAATTTCTACGCATTCAACTTTACACGTCCCCAAGTTTCTAAGCCTTCAACTTTACACACCCCAAGTTTGTAAGCCGTCAACTTTAAGGTCTACAAGTTTCTAGGCCTCCAACTTTACACACCCCCAACTTTCTACGCCTCCAACTTTGCACCCCCAAGTCTCCACACCTTCAACTTTACACCCCCCCCCCCAGTTTCTATGCCTTCAACTTTACACCTCCATGTCTCTACGCCTTAACTTTACACGCCCCCAAGTTTCTATGCCTTCAACTTTACACCCCCAAGTCTCTACGCCTTCAACTTTACACACCCCCAAGTTTCTATGCCTTCAACTTTACACAACCCAAGTCTCTACTCCATCAACTTTACATACCCCCAAGTTTCTACGCCTTCAACTCTACACGCCCCCAAGTCTCTATGTCTTCAACTTTACACCCCCCAAGTTTTAATTTCTTCAACTTTGCAGATTCTATGCCTTCAACTTTCCACGCCCCCAAGTTTCTAGGTATTCAAATTTGCAAACACGTCCAAATCTCTACCAGGATTTCTGTCGTTTTGCGACGTCTGATTTCATAGAACGATTCCGGGGCCGGTGATCTTTGGGAGGATTCACTGGGAGCTGGTGGCCATGGGAATTGCCGGCCAAAATTACCTTCTTCGTTAATCCGGCGACTGATTGCTCGAGATAACCGGGCCTTCGTGAAAATTCCTGTTGGATCCGCTCTCTGTCTCTTTGGCCCCAGCTCGTGCCAGGTTTTCCGTTAGGTTTGGGTTAGGTTCTGGGATTAAAGCGAGCCGCCTGTGCGTGTAGCGTTGCGTCAAACGCGGTTACGTCGAGCCGCACGGAGCGAATACAGGGAATTGCGTTCAGTTAGCCCGAGCGACGCTTCCCGTTCCCAAAGAGAGGCGAGAATGAGAGAGAGAGAGAGAGAGAGAAAGCGAGAGGGACAAGCACTGAGGGAGTTAGAGAACGGCGGATAAAAGGGAGAAAGATCGCGGTTCTCTCGGACCATTCCCTTTCACGCGAAAAACGTCTGACGCTTCAAGAGAATTCAAGTAGATACGGACGTCGTTACACAGACAGACACCGTACAATACGAGAGAAGCAGTACTGGCGGGGAAAAAACGCGTGTATTGAATGCATACCGAATGAGCCGGCGGGCCGTAAAAAACTAGACCACAAAAGGAAGAGACGCCACAGTGAGAGAGAGATAGAAAGAGAGTGAGAAAAAGAGAAAAAGAATAGGAAAAAATGGAGAAGAGTGAAACGGGAGAGAGAGAGTGAGAGAGAGAGAGAGCGAGTAGGTGGTGAAATGTATTCAACGAATCACGAGGTTATCCGAGTCATAAATTCTTCGACGTTTCCGCGGCGCTATTGACTCGTTCGGAAGCTATTTCTCCGCTTTTCGAGCCGTGACAGTCGCGAGTTTCCGTCGGGTTTCATCACCGTGGCTATTCGCGACTTTTTGACCGTGCGAAATCGCCGTGTGGAGAGAGTGGAAAAACTTGTTCGTGGAAGGACGGACAGAGGCGGGTGGAATAAAAGAGATCGAAGTTCAAGAACGACTTACGTGTCGTCGCGGCATTCCGCGGCGCCGATGGATTGCTAGATCGTCGTCACGGACGTCAGACAGACAGGATGTTGACATCCCGCCGATAAGTTGTCGCCTCGGGTTTAACGATCCTCGAAGATGCGCCCGAGACGTCCGATACGCATCATTTCCCAGCTGTTCTCTCTCGTACTCTCTCTCTCTCTATGTCCCTCCCTTTCCCACTCCCACTCTCCCCTCCTCCCTCTTCCTCTCTCTCTTTCTCTCTCTCCCTCTTGAAACTTCACGCCCGAAGCGAACGCCACGCGGCCACTTTGTCTAATGACGTTCGAGAGATCATTAAACTGCGACTGCACGTATAATTAACCGAGGACGGGCGAATATCCTCGAGGACGGGACGAATATCCTCGAGGGCGGGAGACGTAACGAGGCCGTGCCGCGCGTATTCGAGCGCAGCGATAGATCGATCGGACGCACACGATCGAATCCACGGCAAAACTTTCCTCCGAGAATAATCCCTACATGATGGTCACTGGTCGCCGTTGTCGGAAATACAACCGTGAACGAGAGAGAGAGAAAAAAATATATATATACATATATATAGTGTCACGGGCAAACGCGCGAAAGTGTCACAAACCGCGTGAGAAAAATCGGTGAACGTACGGGACGCGCGAGTCGCATAGATTCGACGTCGAACTCGTCGTGAATTGCACTGGCCGGTTCAGCCCTTTGCCGAGTCGTAGGGGTGGCAGCGAAAGCGTCCGAAGAGAAGGGAGAACACGGTGGAGGGAAACGATGAGAAAGACAGAGAGCAAGTGACAGAGAGAGACGGAGAGCGTGGTGGGGTAGGGAGGAGAGCGGGAGAGAGGGTTGGCGATGGTAAGAGGAATGAGGAACTTGGTGGGGGGATGGAAAAGAGGAGAGAGGACATATACCTAGCAGCATCCACAGTGCTGAAAACCACCGTGGTACATTCCGCGGGGCTCCCATGAGAGAGGGAAGCGTGAGGGGACACGCAGAGGAAGAGAGAGAGAGAGAGAGAGAGAGAGAGAGAAGGAGAGAGGTCGGGAGAGCCGGTGGCCTCTACGAAATTAAAACAAAAAGCGTGGGGAAACACATCGTGTCGTTCGAAACGGACTGGTACACACGACGTCGGCCTCTCTCCTCTCTCTCTCTCTCTCTCTCTCTCTCTCTCTCGTGTGCTCTCCGTTTCACTGATGGTTCTCGCCGAGCGTCGCCAGCGTTCCCTTCTTCCCTGCCCCTCCGTCGGCCGTGGAGGTATTTCTATTTTCTTTTTGTCGTTTATTACGGGTCGCCGTACGCATTCAACGCTGGAAATTATGGAACGTCCGCTTCGCGCCGAGTGAATAAACCATCGAGAGCCAGTTCGAAAATCGTACCGGGCCCGTTTTCAATGGTGCTGCGACCACGGCCAGCCACGCTCTTTAAAAATGGAGACCCCCAGACGAACACCTAGCGGCGAGCTCTTAGTGGACATCCGCGATTTATCCTCGCTTTCCGCCAGGATTTATCCTGCTCGCTCGCCACCCCGTTCTTTCTTGCGGCCGTGACACCAAGCCAGAAGGATAATACGTCGGGCGGGATAAGTAGCTGCGGATCCCGATAGTAATAAGTTCTCGTAACACCGAGGAGAGCAAGAGCCGACCCCGATCGCTCGTATTTGTACCCGGTTTTCTCCATTTGTCACCGTTATTCCACGTTTATTCCTTCTCCTGCGGTAACGCTGCTCAACGCCCGCTTTATCAAAGGCCGCAACAGCGTCGGCGATGGCTCGTATCGTTTAATTAGAAACCCTTTCAGCCCTAGGACCCCGACGTGAAAAACAAACTCCGGGTTAGAACGCCGGGGAAAGCGACGGGTAGCTCGACAAGGAGACGCCTATGCAATTACCCCGACGGTGCGCTTTAAATTTTCTCCAAATTACCGGGCCGTGTTTCACGTCCTTAGCGGGCGAGCCCCAACCCCTAACTCGCCGGTACACACCCCTCGTATTTTTCACCAAAGGTGGGATATCCTGTTCGAGATACCCCCGCAGTCGCACGCGTCCGAATTTGCGCAAATTCAAGGTTGCACGCGTTCAATTTTGCACGCCCCCAAGCTTCTACGCGTTCAATTTTGCACGACCCAAGGTTTCTACACTATCAAATTTGCATGCCACCAAGTTCCTATGCCCCTAAGTTCTACACCCATAACTTCTACACCCCCAAGTTCCTAAGCCCCCAAATTCCTACGGCCTCAAGTTCCTAAACCCCCAATTTCCTACATCCCCAAGTTTCTATTCCCCCAAATTCATATGCCCTCAAGTTCCTATACCTCCAAGTGCCTACGCCCCTAATTTCTACAGCCCCAAGATCCAACACCCCCAAGTCCCTATGCCTTCAAGTTCCTACGCCCCCAAGTTCTTACGGCCCCAATTTCCTACATCCCCAAGTTCCTACGCCCCCGAGTTCCTACACCCCCAAATTCCTATGCCCACAAGTTCGTACACCCCCAAGTTCCTACGCCCCCAAGTTTCTTCTCATTCAAATTTGCCCGCGTTGAGCTAGCACAGTACACTAATGATACTTTAATCAAGCTTAAAATGCAGGTGTTTATAATATGACTGTTTACCAGTCGAAAAGGTCGTAGCAGACCAAAACGAGGAAATTCTTTTACCATCTACTGCGCTTAATTAGTCTCTGCTGCGCCCGGCCGGGTGTAACCGGACGCATAGTAAACCCCGTATAGGAAATCGCACTTTAGGTTCCGCACTCGGTTTCTCACTCGGACATCCCTTTGCCCCCCCCCCCCCCGCGTACAGGATAAAAACCGATCGAGTGAACGCGCACGGGGCCAAGCACTTCGTTCATCGGCCGTAGATTTATCACTCCCGGGGCTCTCTCTTTCACCGGCGCGCCGTGAATCGGTGGTTCTGGCTGGAGTGTAGCAATCGAGGGTAGGGGGTATGGGTGGTGAGAGCGTGCGGGGGCGGTCAAAGGTGAGAGGGGGGCTGGCCAAGGGAGAAAGTCGAGCACGACAGGCTGGCCGGTCGCTGGTACCGACTCTAACAAGGGATGGACTCCAACTACCCTTCTTCGATTTCAACTCCTTGCCCTACGATCTAATTCCAATTTTGTTGATCATGCAGTGGAGTCTCCCTTCTATTATCCGAACAATCGTTTTGCTAACGGTGTCTAGGTACAGTGCGTAACTTTCTTTGTATCCTTTGTATTCTTCGTGTTCTCGTAATGACAGTTTAGCGTGAACGCTATAATGCATATTGTCGCGGTGACAATTGAAGGAGTCGTGTAACTGTGGAAGCTGGTAGAAAGTACTAGATCATGTTCTACCTGTGAAGTTTGTAATCCGATGGATAAATTTACAAAGGATAGATTTTGTCCATCTAATGTAACTTCACTTGTACACACAACCATAACCCCAAGGGACCGTTTTACGTCTCAAACAACTTTACGAGAAAAAGTTCCTTAAAAGTATATTTGTTGTACATACGAATGCAATACTAAAAGAGAAGACTTCCAGGAGTGGGAACATAAAAGGATCATAGAGATACCTTCTACCTAATGAAAGTGTAGAAATTGGGCAACAGGGAAGAACAATAGAAGAAGACACTGCTAAGGAAAGCTGCCACTATCTCGTGTATGCTACCGGAATGCAATGTACTAAAAATTCACCTTTGCAGGGTGGAGAAACGACACACGACTAATGAAATGTTCCAGTCTCTGATCAATACGACAAAGTCTGTGACATTAATTATTCATATCTTGAAAACGATCAATCGACTACGGTCAATATTTCGTACATATCATTATGGAGTCGTGTGCTGTAGTGGTGCCGAGGCTGGTCGAAATCAAAGAGGGCCAGCGAGGGTCCATCCCCTATAAAACGGCATCAGGAGTGCGTGTCGGCTTGCCCCGTGGCCGATGGGAGCCGGTGGTTCGTGATTAATGATAAGCCGGCGCGATTCGAATTTCGTGGTAATACGATAGCTCGGATATTTTAAGGATAACCCTGGAGACACGCTCCTGGATATCTCGGCCGACGCAGGCGCCCCCGCATACTGCCGCCCCACCCAGTTTGCAGGAATCCTCTCTCACCAACACAGAAGACAGTAGCCCGACGCTCCTCCGCCACTGTGCAAACGTGGCTGCGTGTGTGCGCACCGGGTGCACGTGGTCACGGGCGGCTGCCGGTTGCATTTTATTAAGCTGCGAAACGGACCGGTGACGCCGACACTCGACGACGACGACGACGACGAATACGTCACAGCAACAGGGACGCCCGGGCGGACGCTGCATGCGAGTCCTCATTAATTCGGCGATAATTTACGAAACTTTACGCCGCGTGCTTTACTGTCCTGCCATTACGAGCGAAACGTCATTGCGTTCTTTCCCGAACCGCTCTAACCTCTCCTATCCGAACGAGCATCGTGATTAGCTAATATTCGACCTAGAGTGCGTGTAAAACCGGAAGAGAATCATTAGGTTGGATCAGGAGCGATGTCAATTTTCATTTTTCACGTTCCTGTCTTATATTTGCTAATTAACACTCGCTGAAATCACATTTTGCTGATTTTCGATCTAGAGCCGCAAAATTGGAATTGGAAAAGTTTGATTCGCCAGCCGGCAGAATAATCAACAGAAATGAGATCAAATTATTCGGTCGAACCAAGAACAATGTCAATTTTCATTTTTCACTGTAGAATATTTGCCAATTAACACGAATTTGCATTCTCTATTGAGGGGATAATGACACAAACACAGGAGATACTTCGTTGAAATTGACATTTCCTCTTCTTAAAATGGACTTTTCGACTATTCTTAGATTGAACAATTGCTGTTCTGTTTAGCCACGAATCACTGTCAGTTCTCCTTCCGTTGTGTAAATATCCGCAGTCCGGGTGCGATTACTTTAGTCCGTGGAAAGCGGAAGTTTATTGCCAGAAACTAAATAATTTAACGATGTTTGCCGAAGTCGAAACGTATCCGTAAAAGGTAATCTGGTCCAAGAGTCGAACGAAACGTTGATAAGTTACGGCTGATTGAGAAAGACGAGTGTTACAAGTATCAAACGAAACTGTCAGCCTTTCTAGCTAGTAGACTAGCGCAACTGGTAATCTACTTAACCTATCAACGTATGATAACGATCGCCTTTCGCGCACAGGATAAAGGAAGCCAAATTAATTTTATGCAGGATCGTTATTTACAGGCATAAAGTGTACCGTAATATGCCGAGAATTTCCGATTTTCCTTTGTTAAATATTTTTCACATTTCACAAAGGGGCGTGGGAAGCGCCGTCGCATTTAATAAAATATTGTACGAATGGATGGTTACCCGTCCCGTTTTTTTTCCTCTCTTCTTTTCCTTTTTTTTTTTTATTTCGTTTTGCAATGAAACCATTTTGCCGAGCCGCTCGTTCTACCGTGAAATTGTTCACACTTTAAGGACACCCCATACAGATTATGGTCACGGACGCACGCGGGGTGGTTCTTAATTACGGACGCGATACTTCGAAGGGTGATTCCTACGATAAGGGCCGGAGAGAAAACGTTCTAGCAACCTAGATTCGACGGAATTTATATTCCGGGGTGTAACGAGACAATGAAAAATGATAGCGCAGATATTAAGAGGACGGAATCCTAGATTGGCAGGGTGTCAACTGGGGGATATTGCTGTATCGAACAGGATCGTCTATTCAAGGTCATTAATTCTACATTCTAGCGCCGCTTTAATAGCTTGTAATCGCGCTTCTGCTCGAAACGACAACGAAAACGAAAAGTAGATACTGTAATCCGTTTTACGACTGTTGCATCTACGTTTCTCTTTCATTGTAGACAGTAAGTAACTTGGAATTCTTTGCCATCTCGAACACGAGCACGGAGGATAATGTAATTTATAACTACTTAGGAAGCTATTTCTCCATTCTTAATATGCCATAAAGTACTCTCGTTTCGAATAATTGTGAAGAACTGAAACACCTAATATCTGCTCTATTTATGGTTTCTATCGAGATTCCGATGTAGGAATCAGGACATGTAGGACAGTTTGGTTTACTGCAAATACACACATGATTTATGAAATCCTTCTAAAACTGGAAACATTTGCACATGCTATTGATTTCTAATAACTCGCTGAGCTAAATAAAGCAGCTGCATATTTTCGGTTACGTACGTGGCCTATATCATTCAAGATAGACAATTTATAAATAGAAACTTCTACTTCATGTCGCAGTTAAAATAAAAATACAATAAACTGGGCCGTATTAAAATTCGACGAATATTCACCAGCGCATTTGTATATTTAGTCGAATCGGTGGAATATCATTTGCAAAGTCTGACTTGAACGGCGTGCGATCGAAGCTGGGAATAAATATTAGTGCAGAAAGTAAATAGAAGTCGATTCTCGAACCGTTTCAAACCCGAAAAACTAACGCTTACAGGACCGATATGGAAACCGTAAACGAAACAGATAGTATTGGAAAATTCAGCTTTTCGCAACACCGATTCAGAACAAAGGTTCTTCGCACGAACTTCACTCGACACATGTGTACAACAAATTCGACCAATTACATCACGTTCGAAAGTGACGGTTGAAGCACATGGAGAGACATTGAAACAGGATCTCCGCTTTAAAAAGGGAAGTTTAGAGTTTATGAAGATGGGAAATCAGGTATTCTGAAGCAGCGGTTCCTGGATTTCTTTCGAGAGAAAACTTTTTCGTTGCCATCGATACTTGGATACGACGAGAGGTCTCGGCGGTAGTACTGTCGATTCGCATTCGTCGCGAGCATAAAGCCCCGCGAAATTTTCACAGTGGCCGTTCGAGCATTTTCGCGACGCACAGTGCGTTAATTTCGTAATTAACCTGGCCGCGTCGAGTTTCCATAAAATTCTGCCTGGACGCACTATCGAAAATGCGACCCTTTTCATCAGCGAAACGGTTTGCGCCGGCGTTAATTAAACCTCTGATTGCACAACTTTCTGCGTCCATCCGGCGAGCATCGGTAAGTTTCGCGACGAAAAGTTTCGCCTGCTCGTCGGACGAAGGAAGACGTCGACACGGAGTTCTCTCCGGGAAAAAGTATAATAACCGATAATAAATGGGGCGTGCGGGCGAGTCGTTGGGAAGTTTATTTAATTCGCGAGGAGCGTTCGCGGATTTTTGCGAACGGTACAGATAGGGGCGGTTCTTGCGAGTGGATTCACCCAGCCGCCGCCGCACCGGTGACAACGGACGCGGAACCCGCAACAAATATAAATGATCTTACGTTTCTAGCCGACGCAAACCAAAAATAATGGCGGCCGACATACATAACCACTTTGGTCGGCTGACGCTCGACCGTGTGTAACAAACAAAAATAAACGAGCACGTTCTCGCGAGCGGCGTCAGGATGGACGGTCGCGCAATTAGAGTTCCAGTTGGCGAGCTCTATTTCATTCAAGCGCCTCGTGTCGATTAGATTAGGTTATCGTCTGGCGCACGGTGTATGAATTTATATGCAAATGCCCCCCTCTCTTCTCTTCCACTACCTCCTCAGTCTCGCCTTGTATCACGCCATTGTTTTCGCAACATTCATAAATAAGAGGGCGCGGTGGAATAACGAATCTCTTAAGCGAAAGCTCTCGCGGTTTACTTTCGCCCGGGCAAACAGCGCATCGGTACGTACAACTTTCGGTATATACGACATATTTGTTGCCGGAGCTTGTTAGAATTTCTAATTAAACCACACGCCGAAATGATAAATCTGTCTTAAGCCACTACCGGCTTCAGGTCACTCGGTAATAAGTTGCCGCAAGTTTCTTCGTGCGTGTTCCGTGTCGCCGCGAGGATTACCGTCTGCTATCGTAATTACCGAATCCCCAAAACCGACGAAAAATGTCGGGCATATATCGCCGGTTGAGCTACGGTCGTTAAAAATGTTAAGCGCCTCCTTAAATTGGGGCTCTTAAATTGACTAACGCCACTCGAATTAGGCCGATCATTGCGAATTTTTTAAAGGGAGCACAGTGGGTATGACAAACGCGAACTTGGCAGGCTTGTTAAGGGAAGTTTGAAGAATGTATACAAATTTTTCAAAGTTACGACATTCGAATTTTTGCAAATAATTACTTCGTTCGAATTTGTATCATAAGACACGCAGTGAACATGTATATTAAAATTTCAAGTGATTTGGTTAACCAGTTTTCGGGATATTACGATCGCTAGATCGCGGAAAGCTATTTTAAGCCAAAGTTTTAGGTACTGTTTTAGAGTGTATCGCGAGTAGTTGGGATTAATTAACTATTTTAGGACCTTAGAGAATAACTTGAGAGCACGATACAGCCAAACATGTAATATTACAATGCAATGAATCTCCACCATGAGCTTGATCACTATTCTCTATACCTACCGGCGTTACCAAATTTTCTAATTCCGCCGAAACGCTTTGATATTCTAAAGCCCCATGGCATAAGTACAAAAAAAGAGGAAAGGAAATTGCTTGTACGGTCCATCAGACTAGAGAGCGTTCAAAAGAATCGTTTGTATTCATCCTGTCTGTTTTAATCATCTCTAAAATATGCGGAGTATTTCTTAATTTATATGACCGGAAGCACGGCCTTGGATGTGAATACTTTCGAGGTATCCTAGCGTGATTAAACCGTCGAATGAAATTTTTCAACTGTAAAAAGAATTCTTCCCGAAAGTCAGCACCGACGGAACAATTGCAGCCTGGAAATATTAAGAGGATCAATGACCAAGGCAACACCGGTGTCTTCCGCTCGAGAACGTATTCGCAGACGCTTCATTTGCATTCCATTTTCGGAACTCCCAGATAATTAAAACATTTAAACGGGGACCGGCGTTTTTGCGCGGCGTTTCGTCCATAACCGTAGTTCAGACGGTTCGTTTGCATAGTATTTTCAGTCGGTCCAAGGTCTCCCGGTGCATGTAACAAAATTACGCCGTCGACCGCGCTCCTTTTTGTTAATCGCGGCGCTGTTTGCCACCCGCGTCGCCACCCCCGTCCTCGCGACGGCTGACAACTGGTTTGACAGAAGGGAGCGGCAGGGTGAGATTCGATTAAACTGTAACTCGGATCAGCATTCGTCGAGCAATAGCCATAAAACGGAACGCTGGGGGTGGGGGAGGGAGCAAGACATTGCAAGGCGAATCGAAGACCGTGCCAGTTCGAGGAGAAAATTCGCATAAGCGGCGGCGTTTTAAAAGGCTTCCCTTTGGAACATCATCCCTCCATCTCATCGTGTTGCTGACTCTTTCGCGCGACGTTTGATCGCCTCGTACGTCACGGTTATTCGATGAACACTCAGGCATTTTTCAGAAAGCCAATCTACTGTACAGGCACACGGAGAGAAATTGTTATAGAAAAACTGTTCGATGTGCAAAAGGGGCCCGGAAAATCGGAGGGTCTGTCCGATGTAGTCGAGAACGAGTGCACGTGGATCGGGTTACGTTCACGTTCAATTTCCTGGAAGATCAATATGGAGAATCGAACTGCCTTAGGCAACTTGAAATATGTGTTCGATACTTCCTGGTAAATTAAAATGGAATACAATGACAGGTTAGTGAAAAATCCTATTCAAATTTGCAAAAATTGGAAGAAACGTATGATGCAAGATTGAATCACACAAGCAGCTATTTTAGTATAGATTCAAGTGTTGAAACAACAAAGTATTCAACCCTTCTGCGACCAGTTAAAATTGGCCCTATACTGATTTGTTGCTTGGGTACTTCGAATTAAAAAAATTAGAAACGAAAGTCAGAAAAACTGAAAATTCCACTTTACAGATTGAATGAATGAATGATTGAATATATTGAAAATATGTCTATGTGTGGTCTACAATCGACTCGCCAAAGAAACTGTTTTAATATACGTTTAAAGGAACAAGAAAGCCATCAACCTTTCAGGAACCAATTAAAACTGACCCTGCACTTCCTGCTAAATTAAAACTGTTCGATGGACAAAGAGGCCGGAAAATGGAGGATCTGTCCGATGTACTCGAGAATGAGTGCACGTGAATCCGGCTTACGTTCACGTTCAATTTCCTAGAAGATCAATATAGACAAGTTCCCCTCCGGCCCTCCCTTTTGTTTTATTTGCAACCCCGTCCTAGCCCCGTTCTTTAAAAGTAAAAAAATGCTGATCTCTCGCAAAGTTCCCGAATTCCTACAGGCTGCGTGGTAGCAGCCACCTTCGCTACACGGAATATCGTAATAATATTTTATATATAGATTGTATTAACTCCTTGCGACACTGGAGGGCTCGGATATTCCTGGCACAGCAGTTTTATCGTTCCGCTCGAAAACCGAGATACACCCAAGGCGCACGCTCGCCCGGATGCCGCTGCGATGTTAATATTTAATTACCGTTGAGGATAATTTACCGATTTTACGGGACAATCCTCGAGTAGGCGCATGTGTCGCCCTACTTGTCACGGGGCCAACAACGACGGCATATATCGCTGCCTCACAGATTTTCCGACTGCGCACAGCGACGATACACGTCGCTGTGTCTATCTGAATCTTTTTAATAAAATCGGAATTGATACAAACAGAGATACCCAGGGGATAGGAATCTTCAGGGCTGCACGATATATGAGGTCTAAGATAAAATCACCGATTCTATCCTGGGGGATAAATTTTCTATCGAGATCGGAGGGTTGGAAACAGTCGATTGAGCAATTGGTTAAGATTGAAGTTGTTCCTTCCTTTGGTTTAGTAATCAGAGATTAGAGAATTAGTGTAAAATCTGTGATAGATTAACGGAAATTTTATCCACTATATCTTTATTTAGGGAAATATTCAGGGTTGCTTCGACGATTCAAGTATTAAACGACGATTTATTAGAATATTAAAAATAATATCCTCATACCTTGATATTTAGATTATTAAACTACTCGTTTGCAACGTGAATTATGTACGCGAGCCTGATGTCGCCAAAATGCCGACACTCGTCCTTAAAAAAAACCTGTTTGCAATTTAGGATTTAGGGGTTGGAGCAAGAAAGCAATTAACTCTTCAGCAACCAGTTAAGACCGACCCTAAACTAGTTACTCCCACGCGTTAAGAGGGCCTTGTAAATTAGAATGAAACGGAGGGCAAGTAACAAAAAGCTTCATCAAGTCTCTAGGAAATAGATGAAACGGATAGGAGTTCCAAAAAGGGACAATTTTGAGGTTGGCAAGAAGACTATGATCCAAAATCGAGTTACCAAAGAACGTATTTTAATATAGATTAAGGGGTTGATACAAGAAAGCAGTTAACCCTTCTGCAACCGGGTAAAACTGACCGGAAGAAACTAGTTACTCCCCCAAGAAGAGAGTCATATAATCTCTAAATATTCTACTGTATACTATGATATGATATTATAGAACAAAGTGTAAGATAGTGGACGTCGCATATCCGTGTTAATATATGCTAAAGACCCTTTCAACCCTTTCGAAACTAATTAAATATTGATCCTACAGCTTGCGTTCTCAGGACGTAATAAATTATAATGAAACCAAGGCTGGGTTAACAGGAAGCTCCATCGAGTCTTCACAGGATGAATGAGACGGGGACCAAAACATATCTGCGATCTGAGATCGAATCGCCAAAGAAGCTACATTAATATATGCTAAAGGGTTGAGACAGGGGCAGTCCCTTTGGATTGACTCCAGGTTATCAGGGTTTGGTAAATTAGGGCGATCGCAGGTGAACGTCAATTTATTCCGCAGGGGACAAATTGGTGCTGCCGCGGAACAACCGCTGCGTTTTATTACACCCCCTCGGTTCCCGTCGAACCCGGTTGTCCTTTGATTTCGCGTGGTTTTGTTTCTGGACGAGGCGTGCGCGACGCCCGAAGGATTTATCGGCTCTTTGGTAACCAACGCCACGTAACTATACGGCGTCCCTTTTTCCCTTACAAACAACCCCGGCTAAGCCCCGGCCGCAGATAAGCATTTGAAATATCTCATCGCTCCACCGATACGTGACGATTGCAATTATTTTGCATGGGGTCAAAGATAAAGTAATAAATCGCGGCCACAGATAGCTCCGCCGTGATTAACCCAATTCCTTGTCAAAAAATCTCGCCAGATACGGGGAGAACATCGGGACACAGACGAATACCACGTCAGTGGTCGGGATAAAAGGATCCGTCTGGGCTGCCCGGATCATCCCCAACCCTCCTAAAACATAATAGGATGCATGGAATATTTAATTGCACGGAATCGCCGATATCCGAGTTTACGTGACACTGCCTCCGCTGCCAGCTGCTTATTTATCTCAATCAATTGATTAATTAATTACGGGACCGCGTAATGCCGGAATGAGTTCCATAATAGGCAGAGCCAGATGGCAACACCGTCCAATTTGCTCGATTGCGTACTCAAACGAATACTGGCTGGCGATACCAGCCATTTCGCTGGATAGTTCCTTAGCATGTCTGACGATGGCAGCATATTCTACTGACAAGGGACTCCGAATGCATTGGCTCGAGTTTGGGTGTAATCGAAACGAATTTTGACAACAATTTTGGTGACGCGAGAGTAAAGACTCTTTCGCTGACAGTTTTTACAATAGAGAATGGTTAAGACTATCAGTAAAGTGCGCGAAGTCTCGTGGAGGTTTGGTGGTAAGAATGTTTAACCTTAAACGATTAATTTTTACGTATTTTTGTAGCCTCGAGTTGCATTGTTTTGATGGCATTATTTTGTCTCAGCTGTTTCTTTCAAAGAATTTACTTCTGTGAATTTTGTTTATTATTAAGTTGTATGTGAATACGATGTCTTGACCATACTATACTCTTTCACACAATAGTATGTGTATACTAATATATAGCTATACTTGTTACAGTCACTGCTGCCAGCAATGAATCCGATAACATCGGCAAATCTTTTCTGCAGTTAAAGTTAGATTTGGAGGAAGATGGTAAACCGAATACTGTCTTTGTGGAGATGACGATAAGCGAATTTTATAAATTTCTACATGATCTAGAGAAGGCCAAGTCTGACCTTGACTTGCTGCTTTAAATAAGTCTTACTGATTCTAAACACGTAATTATAAATTAAGTCAATCACTTGTTGATGAACATTTTATTTTTCTATACATCTGTATAGTTTAATATGTGAGCAAAAATAAAATTGTATTTATGTAATTACATAACTATACTAGATACTGATGCAGTTTATTACATAGTTATTGTATAGTTATAATAAATAATAGATTGTATAGTTATAATTCACGAATACTTATATAGGCAATACTACCAGTTTGTAAGAAAATAAGTTCTTTATGGTATAAAAGTTAATTAATATTATACATACAGTTCTATTTTTCTGTTTTAAAAATCTATATATACAATGCTCGAATTAGAGTTTCTGTTTGTATAATAAGAATTTTGTACCTTCAGAGATTTCTATATAATTCTTAATATGTGCAAATAAATTGCTCGCGTTCTTGACACCTGTTGTAATCAAGAATATATTTTGCATGTCCAATTGTAAAATACAATCGAATTGTTTCTCGTGAAATATAAAACTTTATTAAAATTGTTAATACCCTTTTTAATTCCCTTTTGGAGATTCATGTGGGTTCTGAATGGAAGAATCTGTCATCTGAAAACATAAAGTCTTATGAATAACACATAGGACTGATCATTTAGATAGCGTCTTCAATGATTCAAAGACCTGAGTTTTTTGAATTGTTGAAGATTTCGAAATGAACTTTATAGTACCGTCTTCAACGATAAATAGAAAACTGGAAAACTTTATTTATTCTTTAATAGATAGTATACAATAATTTGGTTGTTTTTTTTTGTTCCTTTTTGCTAACAATAACATGTTATTTTATCACAATCACGTAGGAATTAGCATGTGTAAAGAGTGCAATTTCTGGGGAAACAGTTATATAGTCTAGTAAAAAATATTGTTTGTTGTCCCACTGATTACACATGCAAAATATTTATCAAAATATCGCAATCACTTATAGTTCTAATGTAAACAAAATATAGACGCAACCTTTCATTATAATTATATTAAAAAGAAAACATTCGTGTAATGCTTCCGGGTAATCAAGCAAATACTATTCGAAGAAATAGATCTTTTTAAAAGAGTAATTGTCAAATAATTTAATACTGCAAGAATACTATGGAAATCAATGTCAATTGGGTGCAGTAGAAAATGATAAGTCGCGACGGGAGTGTGTTTCAAACACAATTAAATATTGTCAGATCGTTTGAAAAATTCTAAAGGTCAAAGTATTAAAAAAGTCATTTCAAAACTCCCGCATTTGAATGTGGAGATTCGAGCAGAGACTAGCTTGAAACAGATTGGTAATATGAAAGATTGGATGTTTCATAGTTTTGATTGCCCTCTGTTTCGCCGGGGCTGGACTAGTCATAGCACCCCTCTGATTGTAAGGCTCTGCTAATGCTAATGCAGGGTTTTTCGAGTTTGACGTTGTACTTTCTTGTAGCTTCAATGTGTTGAGTTGTGGTAAGGACTTGCCTCTTTCTGCTTTCTGCTGAACTGATTCTAATACTGGCAAAATTGCACCGAGCAGGGGTCGTTTGGATGGTTCCCCGGACCAACATTGCTCCATCAACTTCCAACACTCGTCGTCAAACGATGATAGTCGTTCAGGACGGATGCCTTGTTATAAAAAAAAATTACTTCCATATTTCAATCGAACAACAATGCACAATTTAAACATTCACAAAATAATAACACTAGCGTGTTTTAGTAAGATATGCATAAAACAGAATTTCGATACAATTTTGACGAAAAATCAACATAATCATCGATACAGTGAACGAAATCTTCATAGTTCAGCAAAAAATGTTATTAGACTTGAATTCTTCATCACTGTTTCTTAATTGCTGAATTATAAAATTTTTGCGCACTGTATATTTCTAATCAGTACACTAAGACTAATTTTATCAATCGACTGAGTCAACCTCGATTTTTTACGATCTATTTTCTGATCGCAAGCACCAGCCAATTAATACCAAACCCTACAAACAAACATCAGTACAGTAGGAAAATCGAAATTGTACAACGAAAGAGGTATAACCAATCACAGTGATTTGTAACATCGATTGTCTTGTGTTATTACAAAGATCCCACCCCCACCACGAGTTCCAGAACCTTGAACACCTCATAGTGCGAGTCCCTCGAACGAGGTAGCAACAAGCAAGATTCTACAGTACTAATAAATGAACTTCGAATTACCTTTCTTGACGCTGCTCCACAACTGTTCTTTGTTGTGGAACTGATCGAAAGCGAGCGGTAATCTCACGTGTCCGGCACAGATATACCAGAACAAGATCCCGAAAGCATATATGTCGACACTGCTATCGTAATGGCGAGTTAGCAGTTCTGGCGCCATGTGGACAGGTGTTCCAACGACACTACCAGACATCATCGCCTCCGTGATGCAGAACCCTAGATCGGTCAACTTAGCTCTGTTCTCGATATCAAGAAGAACGTTCTTCAGCTTGATGTCCCGATGAACGAGTCCTTGAGAATGAAGATATCGTATTCCTTCCAACACATCGATAGCGATCTGTATCCTCTCCAGCCAGGATAAACCAGCGCGGAGACCGCAGTATAGATCGCGGCTCAATCGATCGGAAATCAGAAGAACCGCGGATCCAAAGCCGAATCCTCCGCCGTAGGACTGATCTATGTACGATCCGCGGAGTTTCACTATTCTCTTGTGATCCGGGATGGATCTGGTATAGTAAAACTCCATGGCAAGGTCGTTCCAGTGTCTTTCGTCAGGTGGAACTACCGATTTCACTGCGCAAGGTCCTGGTGCCCCTCCCCAACCATCGCATGCGAAAACTACTCCATACTGTCCTCTACCGATCTCTTTCCCGCAATGGGGCATCCCATAACGAACGGCATCGATCATCGACGTAGATTCTAAGGCTAATTTCGCCAGCCTAGGAGCATGATACTTCCTAATAGCTATCCTCTGCTCTTCCGTCCTCTCGAGTTTCCCGGAGTAATAATTGCCCAGCGATTTAAGAGCTGCCTGGAATGAGTCGTGGGAAGCCTTCAGCTTGTCCCGAAACTGCATAGATATCGTTTTTGCTAGTCTAGCTGCCGATAATGAATTTAGAACGTCGATAGCCACCTCCTTTCGCCATGCTGCGTCCAAGGTCGGTGTTGGTGACCATGGCAAAGGTAATGATTTAAACAGCTGCCTCAATCTTTCCAGAAAAGAGTGTATGAGGGACGGAGAGGAGTTATGCAAGTCGACGTTGTACGCAGCCGAAAGGATCTGCTTCAAAGCGTCACTGGCTAGCAGACAAGAGTCTCGCTCGTAAGCCTTCTCGAGACTCAGCAGACATCGCTGCAAGGTCCCCACGAACGTTTCTTGGAGACAGTTGACGGAATTGACGAGCTGATACGCAACCTTTTCGCCTAAGCGACGGAGCACCACCCTCTGAACTTCGGAGGTCGCTGCTCGGACTGTCGCGGACCATTCTGCTCGCTCTGTGTTGGTAAAGGGGATGCTTTGATAGGGGTACACATCGCGTTCTGATAGTATGGCATCGTTTTTCATTTCTTGGATTATTCCTTGTATTAATTCGGTCAGTTCTTCCTGGTTTTCGTTGACTATTTTCATCAGAGTGGCGTATAGTTTGTTTTCCTTCATTTGCGCGTATTGTATTCGTCTCGGAGTGATTTGGATAGTGCGGGCCATGTCGAAAGCGCTTAGAATGAACTTTCGCAAGCTGGTTGTATGGATCTCGTTCAAGTAGGTGCTCGCTTTGATGAGATAGGTTTGCAAACACCCTCGTACGAAGTATAAAATACTGTCGATCTTCTTGCATGAATCCACTAGTTTGCTGCCGCAGACGTACTGTCCGCTACCGAGCCAGGAGAGCTGATCAACTTCGACAGACTCTTCCATGCCCAGGAAGCCCAAGTTGGTCAGCTGTTCCAGCCACGTTGTGCCCAGCGAATTCATTTTGTCAAAGTCGATACCGTCGTCGTTGTCGGTTTTGCTCGTCGAATCAATCGAGCTCATACGATATTGCAGTCTATGTTGTTCGGATTCAGTCAGTTCACCATCGATACTGTTCAGTGTAATGTTTTCCAGTGATGATATAAATAAAACAGGGTTAAACGGATATGTGTCTTTTAAATCTTTCAACTCTTCCAAGTTTTGTTTTGTTAGAGGCTGTTCCCCCAGAGCGTACAGAAATATGGGTAATATATTCAACAGACCTTTCGCCAGAACCTGGACTGCTCCACTGTTTGGAACAACAAATACCTGGACACCATCTTTCAGTACTGGTAAATCTAGCTTCACATCCAGTACCGTAGGACAATTGGTGTCTTCGGTACCAGACCCTGTTAAATCCTCTATAGGGAGAGTATTCCATGGTTCCTCGTTGGATTTCAAACCATCAACTACTTCATATTCTAGACCTAACGTAAGACTAATGTACTTTGTCACATCGTAAGTGATTTTTATCCAACGCCACAGTCCATTGGACACTGGCAAGACATCTGCAGAAAGTAAACTATTGACTAAAGTGGCCTTTGCCTTAGTATCTTGGCCAAAAACAACGATGGCAGGTGAGTTGATTAAAATGTGCCTAATGTTATCAAGAGTTAACTGAGGCAACAGCTCCTTCATTATGTTCTCTGTGAGCAAACAAAGTTGTTTCAAAATCTAAACTATCCCCAGCTGGAATGTAAGTTTAGAGCTATCGATACTCACCTCCAGGGAAAAAGTTCTCATTGTTGATGGTTTCTAGTGCCTTTCGGGTTTCGCTGAGAATGTTCTTCAGTTGATTGCGGTTGCGATTGTACCTCCTGAACTCTTGTGGTATTTTGCTTACCATTTTGTTAAATTTATTTAAATACTCCAAAATTCCTCATACCCTGATAATAAGATCAGAATATATTTTCAAAGGAAATCTATGTTCTTAGACTATACACACGTATAAGTTAACATATTAATTGGAGTACAGACTATAATAAGTGATCAATAACACTAAATAGAGACCAGCATTATGTAAAGAGGCTTAAGAATAATAAATAGTATTCAAGTCGACTACTTAAATACATATCAATAATGATACAGACCTTCCTAACCAAAAAACGCTCAGCGCGATGCGAATGTTTTTCCTGAATTCTCAGCGGTTGATTAACTCCTTGACTTCAGTCATAACGACGTTTTCTCGTTCGACATTCGAAAATCGGATTGACAAGCCTCCTGGATGTTCCATGTATAAACACTTGTTGGCAATTGCGGAGTTAGTGGGAACGTAGAGACACTCTACCCATACGGCACCAACACCAACGTGCGCGCAGGCACACGGACACAAATTCCAAAATTTGACAGTTGAACATATAGTAGTGCAGTTAAAAAATATTAATTATATTTATATTACGGTGAGAATTTATAAATATCGTCGCATCACAACCGAACACATGTGTCAGGTCTCCATTTCGTAAATAAAAATAAAATTAATTTAAAAGTCCGAAGCCACGCGAAACGCTTGGATTCGACACATGTTGGAAACCGAGTTATTTTCGAACTGTCGGTGTTTATTGCAATTACGTGCGGCTGTGAACCACGGCTGAAAAGACACTGAATTGCTTGATAAACTGTATGCACCATTTAGTCAGTGTAGATACGCTACTTTCGCTTCTACACCCGTAATAAGAGATTAAAAGGGTATACGAACGGGACAGAATAAACAAGATTCCCCTTATTTACAGAGATAACATTCAAAGATATATGTACATAATTTAAGACTGCCAATATCGAATTTATAGTTACAATGTGCCGAGGGGGTATATATTAGCTGTTAAATATTATATTTAAATGCGCATTATTAGGAACGGATATTACTGAAAGAATATCCTCCTCTGGCTCGCATAAGTAATTATAGCCGTTGCATCATCTGTGCAACATATTTTAGTGTGGATGCGTATATATGCATAATGAAGGAAATATGTGTATTGTTAACGGGAAAAAACGACGCAGGAAAAACGCAGTAGCATTCGTTTTTAGGAAGGAACTATGAATAATACGAATATTGTGCGTTGAACGGTACTATAATCGCTGCTTTCGTTGATGCGTAAAGCAAGAAGCAAAGAATGTCGGTATTATGTATTGTACAATTTATGAATTGTTGATAAAAGCAAGCCAGATAGATAGACCTCTCTAGAATTTGCAGTGGAAAGAGCCTTAAGTCACGATCTTCACCTTCTTGACCGCTTTGGCATGTAAATATTAGGCCTAGTTCAGACACCGCGGAGGCCGCGCGCCTTTTTGACCGCGCGGTTTGTTGAACCAGGTATAGACAAATATAAAAACCGCGCGGTTGATCTGCGCGGTTTCTTCCGTATCTGAACTAGGCCTCAGTCCAATTACTATATCGATGCTCGATGAGTAATTGTTAATTACTTCTATCGATGAGTAATTGTTAACTGAGAACTATTGTTTAAAAGCTTTAAGTTGAGAACTTTTGGAATGAAAAGCTCCAAGGGAAAATATTAAAAAATTAATTCTTCTGAGATATAAAAATATAACTCTATCACGATCAACTACAATTTTTAAAGTTTGAGAGTGATATTTTTGCATGAAAAATTATTGGTAAATGTTCTACACACTTCGAACTACAAGTGCTTAAATTTTCAAAGGAAAGGACCGAGGGAAGCTATGAAAAAATTAATTTATTGACGACCCCTTGCTTAAAGTCCTAGGATTCCTTGGAAAGCGGATAATGATTTTGTACATGTCCTTGTAATTGTTAACAATTAAAAATGACCAGAGAGTAATCTACGTTTTTCAAGCTCTAAATAAATATCTCAATTAAGGAATAATTATGCAGTAATCTGTTGTGAGATTAATGTATTCTCATTTTGCAATGGTGTTACGATAGGACTTGATAAGATGGTGCATGGGAAAATCACTATAGGTCATGGAATGTATGATTAAGATGTCAATAAAATTTTCATTGGGTGGTAAATCGTTTATGGAACATTCTAGTAACAATATTTTATAACAATTCTCGCAAGAAACCATAAATTATAAATTTAATTAACGAATTTTTGCAAAACGAATATACTGGCGCAATCTACGGTGAACGCCTCAAGCTAGTAGTCAAATTGGTACTTTTTGGTAGAACACCAGATGGCTCAGCCATTCCCAATTTGAGTGGATATCACCCGAGCAGAGAGGAAATGAGTGCACAGATGAGGTATAAGAGTAGACCAATCACCATATTGGGTCTTGTGTCTCACCACCGACGAGTGAACTAGCCTATTTCTACATCTCTACTGTGATATCAGAGAGGAAATGAGAGTGCTCACGCACGGGGTTTTAGTGACCCCACTTTTTCTGCATCATCTTTTAGCCTGGAACAGAACCTGCATCATCTTTTAGCCTGGAACAGAACCTGCATCATCTTTTAGCCTGGAACAGAACCTGCATCATCTTTTAGCACCAATCAGAATCCGTTTAATTTTTATTTAGCCTGTGGCGCGAATCAGAACTATATTGCAACCAAACCTTTATGCGACATTACCATGCATTAGAAACTGCTTCGTGCGACATTTCCATAAACAAAAATCAGTTGAATTCTATGAAAAATGTGAAACAAGTAGTTTTTATTTTTTGATCTTGCCAAAGTAGTATGCATAAAGGAATTATACAAATGATTATGATTACAATGACTTGAAATCCAATATACAGGGTATTTCATTTATCTAAAAGAATTGAAATATCTCGTGAAAGACCACACCTGTAAAAAAAAGTTTAGAAGTAACTTGTTTGATACGAAGAGGGACATAATACGTGTACGTTATTTTATTGCAGGGTAGGTTGTGCGGAAAATTTTTAAGTCGATTTTAGTTTTTCAAATGCTACCCTATGTTTTCCTGTATTATGTCGACATTTATCAAGACAAATCCAATGACCTACGCCTACACTTCCTACGACCTGCACGTCCTGACTTTTTCTATTCTTCTCATGCTACTCAATTTAACGTTCGTAATGTTCAGAAACCTTGAAAAAAAGGAGTTTATTTGGCAGATGTAAACAACATTGTCACGGACGCGTTGTCTAGTGGCGCGACGCGACGACGGCACGATAGCTGTTCACGAACGATAAGGCTAAAACAGACTAGTATATGAGAAAATAATTTTTTTATAGAAACAAATTTCTATACATTATAAAAATTTATTTGTTTAAACAATTGTTTTAACAATAAATTATTATTGAAATAATAATTCAAATAATGAATACAGAAATATTATAAAAATGTATTTATATAAAAATTGTTTAAATAATAAATAACAATAACTAACTACTTATAAATAATAAATATATGTATGTAATAAGGTTGAACACAATCGCGGTACTTTTTACTGCCTTCCATACGAGATCGGAGGTTCTCGCCGAGCGTCCCATTTGAAATACAATGTTGTACGGTGGTGCTGACAGCGAATCTCGAGAGCCGTCGCAGCCGCAGAGTGTAACATGACACTATCGGGTATATCGGTGTGAGACCAGAAGACCCCTACTAATCCAATTACAAAACTTTTTTATTTTTCGTTATATTTTTATGAAACTTTTACCAACATATTCGTGGCATTATTCTGATTAAAATGATACCAAATATGATATAATTCCGATGATATTTACTTATTAACAAGCGATAAAAGGTTCGAACACAGAGAAGGACAGCGTATGGGAAAGAAAGAGCCGTGGAGAGTCGCGGCCGCCGGCACAGATCATAGCTCACGTGAGCGCAGGCCTTTAAATGAAAAATTTAACTTCTTTATTATTAATTATTTTTTTATGAGACTTTCACCAATATATTTGTGGCATTATTTTGATTAAAATGATACCAAACTCGATATAATTCGGATCACATTTACACTAATTTTCCGTTAATGTAATTGTTATGGAAAGTAATTATTATCGTTCATTACACAGATAAATACCATCGAAATTATATCATATTTGGTTTCATTTTAATCAGAAAAATGCCACGAATATGATGGTAAAAGTTTCATAAAAATATAACAAAAAATAAAGAAGTTTCGTAATTGGATTAGTAGTGGTCTTCTGATCTCACACCGATATAGCCGACAATGTTGTGGCCGCGACGGCTCTCGAGTCCCATCGTCGACCGATTTTGTACCGGCGATGGTAGTTTTTATTTAAAGATATTTGAAGATATTTAATCATTCAAAGAATTAATAGAAAAATTTAATCGTTAAGACAAAAAACAAAGATTTCTATTAATTTAATTTATTTATTTGAAATTTTTAATAAAATATTAAAAAACCCTCGGACGATCCTTTCAACAAAGCAAAGTTTCGAAACTATTGAAAGAGTATTATACTAAATGTAATGTACTCGAGAAAATAATCCAAGTTAAATTGATATGCGTATATGCTTTGTCTCGAGAATCTATCCGTCGCGAATCGTCTTTTTGGACGTAAGAGACCCAGTGCTTCTGAGCAATTCGAAATAATCTTAAAATACGATTTAGGAGTTTGGAAAACAAAACCAACGGTCCGCGCGACACGCTTAAAAAGGTCGACCGAGGAATCGGTGATGTTTACCTGCGACGAGCAAAACTTCGAGTCGCTGGGGTCCTTAGATAACATAATACACCGCAACTGTTCAGTATTCATTTGAATCGTTCCATTATCAGGTGTTCTTCTTCTTATTCATTTTCTTATTCATCTTCTTCTTATTATTATTTGTGTTACTTATTCGTATTATTAGTAGTGTTACAGTGTTTCCGTGTTACTCGGTAAGTTTTAACAATTCCTATTTCTATTCCTTCTTTAAAAACTCTTTATTTTATTGATTTTATTGAAGTCAAATAATATCTACAAAATGTCAATATCTTTCTCAATTTTCAATTTCTTTTTTTTTCCTCTTTCGTATCTCTACGAAAAGCTGCTCTAACACGTCTCGCACAATTTACTCAATTGATACCTTCAATTTTACATCTATTACAGATCATGGAATCTTCCGATCATACGAGCGCAAAAAAGTTACCTGGCATTTTGGAAGGAGAACTAGAGATATATATACTCTATTAAATACCATTACTCTGTCCTTCCTTATCTTTCCTGGGAACTACATATTGTAAGGAAGCTAGACGTCAATAGGTAGGCTAGGTTAGACGTCAATGTCCTTTGCTCACTCAGAAGACACTGTTTATTTAAACGAAACTCACATGGTAACATCAATTTAACAAAATGCTAACGCAACGCATAAATCAATAAAATTATATATAACAGTATAAATCAATAACAGGTAAACATATGAATAATACAAACGGTGACATAAACATTCTTACAATTCGGTCATCCTGACACATTAATCGTCCCCGATTAAATATGTATAAACATTCATACGATAGACAAAATACTAAACCTCAAAAACTTAACTAAATATAACATTATGAAATTATCCTAGCGTCCAAGCTCTCATGTTCGATGCTTCCCAAATCCCAAAATATGGTATTTGTGTAAGTTGAAATCCTTCTACGTCTTTAATAACGTAGCGATCATTCTTCAACACGCGATCTACTTCGTACGGTCCTTTGAAACGTGGTATTAATTTCGGTGATACACCCGATGAATTATCAAAATTTCTTATCATAACTTTATCACCTATTTTATATTTCCTCGTGGTCTTATGTCTAGTATCAAAAATTCGTTTGTTGATTTCTTGATTTTACATAATTTGATTTTCTGCATTTTTCCGACATTTCTCTAGATTGTGATTTACAGAAATTTTTCCTTCTAATTCTAGCACATCTTTTAAATAATCAATTACTTTGCCACGTTGACATACACCATACAACAATGCACTCGGGCATTCGTTCGTCGCTTTAGAATTAGAATTGTTACATGCGAACTCTACATCCTCTAGAACATGACTCCAGTTAACATTTTGCTCATCTGCTAATTTCGCAATCATAGGTAAAATAGTACGATTCATTCTTTCAACTTGACCATTTGCCTGAGGTGACGCCGTTGAAATTTTAATGTGTTGTACATTGCACGATTTCATAAATTCTTGGAATTCTCGAGACGTGAAACAGCTACCGCGATCTGAAATAATTCGTAACGGTCGACTATAATGAGTAAAGTATGATTTCAAACATTTGTAACGAGACGAAGAACAATTCAACGTCGAGAGCCCTCGACGCCCCCCCCTGATGTAACAGAAGAATTGCGCTGGAGCAGCGTGGCCAGCGGTTCGCGGGGAACCGCGGGGACTGGCAAAACTTCTAGAAGCTTCTTCCTAGTAACGCGTTATTGATAATGTTAGCAACGAGCTGATATAAATACCGGTCGATTACCGCGGAGCAATCACTCTTGCTGCACCTGTGGGAGAGGACGAGGTAAGACCACGGCCGCCCGCAGGATGGGAGAGTACGAAGCAATGCTATCGGACGCCCAGCAGCCTAGGAGAGGACAGGGGGATGCACCTGGACGCCTCTCTGGATACATGGGAGAGGACGGCCTTGAAGGCCGGCCGCCCGCCGAGAGGAAAGAACAGGGTAGCTCCTGGCCGCCTGAGAGTAGGGACGCCTGGTTCCTCTGTACGTTTCGGAGAGGACGGCCATGAAGGCCGGCCGCCGAACGGACATGAGAAAACCGGCGAGATGAGTCATCGTTGTGCCCCAGAGGGAGAGTACGGTTGAAATAAACCGGACGCCCAATGGTGGTATCGCGGAGTTTATTTAAATCTTTTACTAATTGCCGTTGCCAGCATTGTCTCTCTCCCTTCCTTGGTAAAACCCATATTGTATATCAAACCTGTCTTCCTCCACCAATTGTAATAATGTGTCTGCCTTTTGGAAAATATATCCTGTGTTCCCAGATACTCCGATTCCTATCATTTGCAAACTCCTTTACGTTACAAAATGTTGGCGCCCAACGTGCAGGCCGAGGCTCACGACCAGAACTCCGACTCCACCTCCAATCCTGACCTGATTGTGAGTTCCAGTCCAACGGTCCAGTTCTCCCCAAGCCAGTTCTCACAACTCCTGGGATCTTTGAACGATAAAACACCTAGTGGTCGAAGAAGCTTCACGAGGTGTAGGGAACGCTTCGACGGCTCTCATGATTAGTCGCCCGATGGGCATTGTTACTCCAACCATATTGCCCTAATATACAGTACATTCCAGGCCGATGCAATGTCGTTGCCGATATGTTATCCAGGTTACCAAGCGAGCCATGGAACGAAGAAAACAGAGCGGAGGTCGCAGAGATTTCCGTCGAAATTCCAGCTCGAGGACCAGCAGTAACCAGAGAAGAACAACTAAAAGACGAGGCCCTGAAGACTATAATCGAAGCGATAGAATCGACTACACGAGACGACGAAATGATCAAATGGACTTCGAGGGGATACCTGGTTCTCCTGGGTAACGGAGTACTCTATCGACACGCTCCAAATATGGACACGGAAGAAGCACAGTTGGTTGTACCTTCGCACGAGAGGAAGGAGATTCTCCGAGCATACCACGACGATGCCACTGCGGGTCATTATGGAGCACAACGTACGCTACACCGGATAATCGTCCGATACTTTTGGCCAGGAATGAGCCGAGAAATCGCAGACTACATAACAGATAAAAGATGAAAGATGAAAGATAAAAGATGAAAGATGATAGATGAAAGATAAAAGATGATAGTGATGTGACACAGAATGGTAAGGGGGCTCTAGACAGCTCTAGAGCCCCCCGAGCGTGAGACAGAAAAATACATTGGGTGATTGGTCTATCCTATACCTCGTCGGTGATATTAGTTCCACAATATGAGTTCCGACCGATACGGTAGTATGTGACACAAAAATGGTAAGGGGCTCTAGCACCGACGAGATATACTTAAAGCACAGACGAGGGATAGGATAGACCAATCACCATATGGGGCTTCTTGTCTCACATGTAAACAAATGGTTTTCTTACGCCCTCTACGCTGTAGAACGATAAATGCTGGAACTAGATCTACAAGAATGATCAAATCTTATTGACGAGTTATGTATCTGATGTTATGACTACATGTTCAAATTATACTTTTTTATTTGATGTCATTATGTTATATATCTGCAATTATCTTTATCAATACAATATTAATAAATGTAGATACCACGTTTTCCAATTATGGAAAAACAATTTTCATAAATCTTGAACATGGATATCTTTACGCATACATTTATTTTATACATTTTATTTATACGTATAATTATTATTCGCATTTCTATAATTTTTTAACACGATTAATACGCATCCATTTTGAATGTATTTTGTAACTGAATTTGAAAAAAGAATTAAATTGAAATTTACTATAAATTTTCATATATGTTTCATTTAAACAACATAAATTTTGCCTTCGAAGAATCTTGCAAAATATCAATAAATATTAATTATGAAATTCGAAGGAGTTAAGAATTAATCAATCAATAATTATGTAGTTGATCGTTTTTTGCGATATGTCAATCTATTTTACTACTGACTCAGACCGTAGTTGTATTATTTTCTTGCGCGTTTGTAGTGAGAAAATAAACGAAGAACGCAATAGTACGACACGTACGAACACTACCGCATTCATCGAGCTCGATCAGGCTACAGTCGTGATGCAAGAATCATGGGTCACCGTTCCACGTGGCGCTAGGGTGGGGGGATGAACTCCGCCGGCACGGCCCCACTCAGACCTTCATCACGTCACCAAAATTTCAAGCGCCTGAACCGCAAACGCACAGTTTGCTACAACTTTTAAACCAAAAGAGACATCAATGCGAATTTTGAACCTGAAATTCTTTTTTAAATCGGGTTCAATGTCATATACTGAAATATGTTCTATATTTTTTAAGTAATTTTTTTTTTTGTCGATTTTTAAGATAAAGCCGGATAAGATGGTCAAAAGTGCCTGCAAACCAAATTAATTTTTAATCGCACCATGCTCAACAAAAAATTACGAAAAAATTCATGAATATTCTATCTAATATCATACATGACTGAGATTTTTTTCATAATTTTTGGTTGCAAAATTGATTTCTAAACAAATCCGAAAGCATAAAATTGCCGATTTTATGTCGAAGTTGACCATGTTTACGTTATTATGTTAGTTGTGTTTCATAGTGATTATTAATATGAATTTTTTATAGATTTTCTAGATTATGCAAACATGTTTAAGAAAATTGAATGTGCCCAATAATTTGAAGAAAGTGCACATTTCGAATTGAAGTTTCAGAGATACCAATTTTACCAAAATTAAGTAGTTAGATGTTATTGAAACTATTGTTCTTAATTTTTTTATAAAGTTTTATTAATTGCATCGTCGTTAAAAAAAAGATTGAAATCAATTGTTTCAATACCTTCCTACAGTTTTATAGGTGTATTTTGTTATATTGAACACTTTTATCAGTTTCGTTTGACGCAGGCGGTAACGTCTTCGGATGTGAGAATATTTTGGTCCCGGATCGAATCCCGCATCAAATGATTTTTTTTTTCGAACGTAGAACGTAGAACGTAAGAATGTAGCACTTTCAATGTGCATTTTTTTCAAATGATTGGACATATCCAATTTTCTTACACATTTTTGCATAATCTGGAAGATCTGTAAAAAATTTACATTAATAATCACGATGAGATACAACTAACATAATAACATAAATGTGGTGAACTGAAAACTTTGATATAAAATCGGCAATTTTATGCTTTCGAATTTGTTTAAAAATCGATTTTGCGACCAAAAATGATGAAAAAATCTCAGTCGTGAATGATATTAGATAGAATACTCATGAATTTTTTTGTAATTTTTTGTTGAGCATGGTGCAACTAAATATAAAGGTTTGGGGGCACTTTTCATCATCTGATCCGGCTATATCTTAAAAATCTTCAGTTTAAATGTTGTTGCAAAATGTGCGCTTCGCCGAACCGGGAATCGATCGCGCTAATCGGTGAAACGCTTTGAACAGTCGAGCAGGCAGCTCAGACGATGTTACGTCAGAGTGGGGGCCGAGTCGGTGGAGGGGATAGCCCCCTCCCCTGTAGAACGGCGTCACGATTATGGTCCAGTCCCAGAGTAGGCAAGATTCACTACCGAAACCGTTTTCCATAAGAGTTTTTAATATTAATTTATTCTTCGTTATTCTCCGATTTATAGCGAATTTAGATTCGTTTTTATCAGAAAAACATCTCGAATCGGCTGATAAGATTTTCGTTACGATATTTTTTATAATAACACAGTTGGGTTCTGGTTGTTCATTATTAATAGGCAATGCGTTACAATGTTGCCTTTCGTACTCTCTTTCGATCGAGGTCTTGGGAATTTCAATGGCTTTTTGTGAGCCAGGCAAACAGCTACCGGACACAACAATGTAAGCTCATAAGCATTGCTTACTAATGAAAATCTAATTTTTGCAATAATTTATTGTTATGGTATGAAAATACGAACGATAAATTATAAATATTTTTCTGGTAAAAATGAGTCCAAACACGCCATAAATAGAATGAAAAGGAAGTTAAGGAAGTGTGTAGGAATAAAGTGTAAATAAATACACATAATTAGGCTGATTATTTACCAAAAAAGTAACATTAATGATGATATATTTAAATATTAGCAAAAATTCATAATAATGTTTTTAATATGAATTCCTCCGAATGAGTGTGAATTTATGCTTCTTGATGCTCGCTATACATACATGTACATTATACAAGTATATGTATGCACATATGCATATGCATATGTATATGTATGCATTTACTTGAATATAAGCTTTCTCACGTAGAAATGTTTCCTTCGATGCAGTCGCGTTACAGGCATAACGAAATTAAAGAACACAACATTCCTTTGTTTCATTCATCATTTATAGAATCTCCGACATGAGATTTAAATTTCTATCAGCAACAGCGCCGTTCTAGAATATTGGTTCCACAATACTGCTTCTGGCCGTTACGGTAGGATGTGACACGGAATGATAAGGGGGCTCTAGAGCCCCCCGAGCGTGAGACAGAAAAATACATTGGGTGATTGGTCTATCCTATACCTCGTCGGTGCTTAAAGACAGCCAGCCTTACGGGAGAACGTGTCTCACGAAAAATACGGTGTCTTCTACCGCCCTCTAGAATAGATTTTGGCTGGAGTAAGAAACAGAAGCACAGACGAGGAATAGGAATAGACCAATCACCATATGGGATTTTCTGTCTCATACAAAAACAACTCGTTTACTTGCGCCCTCTACGCTGACAAACAATAAATGTTGGAACTAGATCCACAAGAAGCTTAAACCATATACCTATCATCACAGACGGGATAGGATAGACCTAATTTCGAGGCCAACTTTTGTGGGGTCACGTAACCCCATTACCATTTTCGTATCACATCCTCAAATTAGTAGATATTTGAAATTTGACCACCAACTATTACTATATTTGTTAACACTAAATAAAAGATTCGTCTTAACATCCGCTACAACAATATGTAATAAAAAATACTTAGTTATATATTTACTTAAAAAATTGGAAATTGCTTGTTATAATGCATGATTTGAAATTATTCTATTTGTAATAAATAAAGTAAGACAAGACAAGTAGATCAAGAATATAAACTATCTGCAGGAGAAAACTTAAACTGCTTAGAAATTCTTGTAAAAAACAATTAGTTAAGCAATTATCTTAATACTTTGTTATGTCGGAGAAGCATTCTAATTTGTCTTGATTTTAAAATTTCTTGCGAATCGTTCGATTCGGACCAATTGCAATAATCGAATCGTTCGATTCAGACCAATTGCGATAATCGAATGGTGAGATGCGCGCGCAGGCTTCCTAAGCAGCTATTAGTCTTCCTTGGCGCTCAGGAGAAATTAGACGAAGTATGTAAGAGAGCATATTATTTAGTTTGTTTAAATAATTGAAGTAAGCGTAGTCATCGCGCAGTCAAGTCAAGCGCAGTCAAATTAATTGAATTTGTTCTTTCTGTTACAGAGCCGGAGGGAAAAGAATATCAATAGCCGAGATCGAGTCGAGATTGACTCGAGATCGTGAAGGAGAACCGTCCAGCAAGCGTTAGCCACATAAACTGAGTAAGTGTACATTTTATTTCGCCAATAATAAATTATTTGTGTTTCTTTTACTTATTATTTTGATAAATGAATCCGGTATTCTAATTGTGTGTTTTATCAGTTATTCAGGTATATTGAGTATGATCGCACTGAATGCATCGCGGGACAAGTTCGAACGCCGAACATAATTTTTGTAAGTATCCACATTATTGTGTCATGTATTGAATTGAATTCATTTTAGTTTCTGGTTCGTTTTAATGGACATTTTGATTTCGGCTCAAATTAATTTTGATTTTATATTCAACGTGAATGATTTATTTTCTATGAATTTAGATTTATTCTTCGACTATCAATTGATTCAAATCAAATGAATTTGTTCTTTGTGCTACAGAATTCTTCGAGGCTGTCTACTTGAATGCCTGAGGCTTCTTACCACGATGACCAATGACGACATGGTTACTTAAGATCGAGAGCTGTCGTGTCGTGCTTTCTTCAAGGGAGAGAGAATGTAAGTATCAAAAGACATATATTTCGAATTAAACTATCTTATTGGTGGAATTATACGAATCGTTTTTTAACATCTTGTCCCTTTTTTTGATTCCAGGACTCTAACGCAGCTTTCGCATCCCCACCAATAAGTAGTAAGTGCACAAACACCTGCCTTTTTTATTACTACAATTGATTAGTAGTTGATTTTTTGACGAGTGTAGTGACCGTAGAAAACGCCTGGCGTTTTCCACGGGTAGTAATCTGTTTCCTAGGTAGGTAGGGTCTTTTTGTACGTCGCGTTCTTTTTTAAATGAAACAGTTTCGATAATGGTATCACCAACTTTCGAAAAGATAAAAATCTTCCGTAATTTGGTATACTATTAACTAGAGTCACTTTTTATTATCAAAATAATTATTTATCTTTGAAATATATTTGAAATGAAATAAAGTTGCTTTTTAACTTTAAGATAATTATTGATTTTTTAAATTCATTTAAAATTCAATACAGATCGTTTTCTAATATTATTTCGAATTGCTCAGAAGCACTGGCTCTCTTGCGTACAAAAAGACGATTCGCGACGGATAGATCCTCGAGACAAAGCATATACACATATCAATTTAACTTGGATTATTTTCTCGAGTACATTACATTTAGTATAGTACTCTTTCAATAGTTTCGAAACTTTGCTTTGTTGAAAGGATCGACCGAGGGCTCTTTAATATTTTATTAAAAATTTCAAATAAATAAATTAAATTAATTAAAATCTTTGTCTTTTTGCTTAACGATTAATGTTTTCTATTAATTCTTTGAATGATTAAATATCTTCAAATACCTTTAAATTTCAATTCAATTTTTTTTTGCAAGTTTGTATAAATATTAGCCCGTATACTAATGAATTCTTTTAGTTAGGATTTTCAGGATATTGAGGTTCCCTGTTCGTTGCTCAAATCCTCTCGCGTGCCCAGGTGCTACTCGGGAGGGTGAGAGCAACGGGCACATGGAATATTGTATTAATAATATATATATATATATATATATATATATATATATATATATATATATATATATGTGTGTGTGGCGACTGACAATGGCCAGTGTATCGTACACGACGTATTTTCCACTTGTGTGTGTGTGCGATTAGGCAGTGGAATTGCGTCGGTTCGTTCAATTAGATTCAATAATGCATATTCCTGTCGATCTGTGACATGCTACATAGATCTTCATGGAATATGTTCGCGAGTAGCTTTTCTAAAAACTACGTTTGTAACATTCAGAATTACACGTAGTTCAATTGAGTCTCGAAAATAGTTTGTTATTTCAATTTACCGATTTATATCGCAAAGGTCACTACCATTGTCAGTGTGCGTTGTTTGCGTGCGCTCCGCTGTCTCTTCTCACGGCAGAGAACGCCGTACGTGTGCCCGTTCGTGAATTCGTGTCCTTTTGTACGCGCCTACGGGTGCGCGATCCCACATCCATGCTCGCGGACCGAGCGTGCACCACCGACGGCCGACCAACACCGCGCGCGCGCTTCGTTCCTCAAACGGCCTGGTGTGTGCGTGCCTCTCCTCTCTTGTCTGTTGCTTGCTTACCTGGTTGGTTGGCTGGCAGGCTGGTTGGTTGGTTGGTTGGCTGGTTGGCTGGTTGGTTGGTTGGTTGGTTGGCTGGTTGGCTGGTTGGCTGGTTGGCTGGTTGGTTGGTTGGCTGGTTGGCTGGTTGGCTGGTTGGTTGGTTGGTTGGTTGGCTGGTTGGTTGGTTGGCTGGTTGGTTGTCGCCTGGTTCGGCTCGATTTAAATTTTCCGATATGCCTCGGCCGTCGCCGCGGCGTGTTTGCGTGCGCTCCGCTGTCTCTTCTCACGGTAGAGAACGCCGTACGTGTGCCCGTTCGTGAGTTCGTGTCCTTTTGTACGCGCCTACGGGTGCGCGATCCCGCATCCATGCTCGCGGACCGAGCGTGCACCACCGACGACCGACCAACACCGCGCGCGCGCTCCGTTCCTCAAACGCCCTGGTGTGTGCATGCCTCTCCTCTCTTGTCTGTTGCTTGCTTACTTGGTTGGTTGGCTGGCTGGCTGGTTGGTTGGTTGGTTGGCTGGTTGGCTGGTTGGCTGGTTGGTTGGTTGGTTGGTTGGTTGGTTGGTTGGTTGGTTGGCTGGTTGGTTGGTTGGTTGTCGCCTGGTTCTGCTCGATTTAAATTTTCCGATATGCCTCGGCCGTCGCCGCGGCGTGTTTGCGTGCGCTCCGCTGTCTCTTCTCACGGCAGAGAACGCCGTACGAGTGCCCGTTCGTGAGTTCGTGTCCTTTTGTACGCGCCTACGGGTGCGCGATCCCGCATCCATGCTCGCGGACCGAGCGTGCACCACCGACGGCCGACCAACACCGCGCGCGCGCTTCGTTCCTCAAACGGCCTGGTGTGTGCGTGCCTCTCCTCTCTTGTCTGTTGCTTGCTTACCTGGTTGGTTGGCTGGCAGGCTGGTTGGTTGGTTGGTTGGCTGGTTGGCTGGTTGGTTGGTTGGTTGGTTGGCTGGTTGGCTGGTTGGCTGGTTGGCTGGTTGGTTGGTTGGCTGGTTGGCTGGTTGGCTGGTTGGTTGGTTGGTTGGTTGGCTGGTTGGTTGGTTGGCTGGTTGGTTGTCGCCTGGTTCGGCTCGATTTAAATTTTCCGATATGCCTCGGCCGTCGCCGCGGCGTGTTTGCGTGCGCTCCGCTGTCTCTTCTCACGGTAGAGAACGCCGTACGTGTGCCCGTTCGTGAGTTCGTGTCCTTTTGTACGCGCCTACGGGTGCGCGATCCCGCATCCATGCTCGCGGACCGAGCGTGCACCACCGACGACCGACCAACACCGCGCGCGCGCTCCGTTCCTCAAACGCCCTGGTGTGTGCATGCCTCTCCTCTCTTGTCTGTTGCTTGCTTACTTGGTTGGTTGGCTGGCTGGCTGGTTGGTTGGTTGGTTGGCTGGTTGGCTGGTTGGCTGGTTGGTTGGTTGGTTGGTTGGTTGGTTGGTTGGTTGGTTGGCTGGTTGGTTGGTTGGTTGTCGCCTGGTTCTGCTCGATTTAAATTTTCCGATATGCCTCGGCCGTCGCCGCGGCGTGTTTGCGTGCGCTCCGCTGTCTCTTCTCACGGCAGAGAACGCCGTACGAGTGCCCGTTCGTGAGTTCGTGTCCTTTTGTACGCGCCTACGGGTGCGCGATCCCGCATCCATGCTCGCGGACCGAGCGTGCACCACCGACGGCCGACCAACACCGCGCGCGCGCTCCGTTCCTCAAACGGCCAGGTGTGTGCGTGCCTCTCCTCTCTTGTCTGTTGCTTGCTTACCTGGTTGGCTGATCGCTTGTCGCCTGGTTCGGCTCGATTTAAATTTTCCGATATGCCTCGGCCGTCGCCGCGGCGTGTTTGCGTGCGCTCCGCTGTCTCTTCTCACGGCAGAGAACGCCGTACGTGTGCCCGTTCGTGAGTTCGTGTCCTTTTGTACGCGCCTACGGGTGCGCGATCCCGCATCCATGCTCGCGGACCGAGCGTGCACCACCGACGACCGACCAACACCGCGCGCGCGCTCCGTTCCTCAAACGCCCTGGTGTGTGCGTGCCTCTCCTCTCTTGTCTGTTGCTTGCTTACTTGGTTGGTTGGCTGGCTGGCTGGTTGGTTGGTTGGTTGGCTGGTTGGCTGGTTGGCTGGTTGGCTGGTTGGTTGGTTGGTTGGTTGGTTGGCTGGTTGGCTGGTTGGCTGGTTGGTTCTGCTCGATTTAAATTTTCCGATATGCCTCGGCCGTCGCCGCGGCGTGTTTGCGTGCGCTCCGCTGTCTCTTCTCACGGCAGAGAACGCCGTACGTGTGCCCGTTCGTGAGTTCGTGTCCTTTTGTACGCGCCTACGGGTGCGCGATCCCGCATCCATGCTCGCGGACCGAGCGTGCACCACCGACGGCCGACCAACACCGCGCGCGCGCTCCGTTCCTCAAACGGCCAGGTGTGTGCGTGCCTCTCCTCTCTTGTCTGTTGCTGGCTTACCTGGTTGGCTGATCGCTTGTCGCCTGGTTCGGCTCGATTTAAATTTTCCGATATGCCTCGGCCGTCGCCGCGGCGTGTTTGCGTGCGCTCCGCTGTCTCTTCTCACGGCAGAGAACGCCGTACGTGTGCCCGTTCGTGAGTTCGTGTCCTTTTGTACGCGCCTACGGGTGCGCGATCCCGCATCCATGCTCGCGGACCGAGCGTGCACCACCGACGGCCGACCAACACCGCGCGCGCGCTCCGTTCCTCAAACGGCCAGGTGTGTGCGTGCCTCTCCTCTCTTGTCTGTTGCTTGCTTACCTGGTTGGTTGGCTGGCAGGCTGGTTGGTTGGTTGGTTGGCTGGTTGGCTGGTTGGTTGGTTGGTTGGTTGGCTGGTTGGCTGGTTGGCTGGTTGGCTGGTTGGTTGGTTGGCTGGTTGGCTGGTTGGCTGGTTGGTTGGTTGGTTGGTTGGCTGGTTGGTTGGTTGGCTGGTTGGTTGTCGCCTGGTTCGGCTCGATTTAAATTTTCCGATATGCCTCGGCCGTCGCCGCGGCGTGTTTGCGTGCGCTCCGCTGTCTCTTCTCACGGCAGAGAACGCCGTACGTGTGCCCGTTCGTGAGTTCGTGTCCTTTTGTACGCGCCTACGGGTGCGCGATCCCGCATCCATGCTCGCGGACCGAGCGTGCACCACCGACGACCGACCAACACCGCGCGCGCGCTCCGTTCCTCAAACGCCCTGGTGTGTGCATGCCTCTCCTCTCTTGTCTGTTGCTTGCTTACTTGGTTGGTTGGCTGGCTGGCTGGTTGGTTGGTTGGTTGGCTGGTTGGCTGGTTGGCTGGTTGGTTGGTTGGTTGGTTGGTTGGTTGGTTGGTTGGTTGGCTGGTTGGTTGGTTGGTTGTCGCCTGGTTCTGCTCGATTTAAATTTTCCGATATGCCTCGGCCGTCGCCGCGGCGTGTTTGCGTGCGCTCCGCTGTCTCTTCTCACGGCAGAGAACGCCGTACGAGTGCCCGTTCGTGAGTTCGTGTCCTTTTGTACGCGCCTACGGGTGCGCGATCCCGCATCCATGCTCGCGGACCGAGCGTGCACCACCGACGGCCGACCAACACCGCGCGCGCGCTCCGTTCCTCAAACGGCCAGGTGTGTGCGTGCCTCTCCTCTCTTGTCTGTTGCTTGCTTACCTGGTTGGCTGATCGCTTGTCGCCTGGTTCGGCTCGATTTAAATTTTCCGATATGCCTCGGCCGTCGCCGCGGCGTGTTTGCGTGCGCTCCGCTGTCTCTTCTCACGGCAGAGAACGCCGTACGTGTGCCCGTTCGTGAGTTCGTGTCCTTTTGTACGCGCCTACGGGTGCGCGATCCCGCATCCATGCTCGCGGACCGAGCGTGCACCACCGACGACCGACCAACACCGCGCGCGCGCTCCGTTCCTCAAACGCCCTGGTGTGTGCGTGCCTCTCCTCTCTTGTCTGTTGCTTGCTTACTTGGTTGGTTGGCTGGCTGGCTGGTTGGTTGGTTGGTTGGCTGGTTGGCTGGTTGGCTGGTTGGCTGGTTGGTTGGTTGGTTGGTTGGTTGGCTGGTTGGCTGGTTGGCTGGTTGGTTCTGCTCGATTTAAATTTTCCGATATGCCTCGGCCGTCGCCGCGGCGTGTTTGCGTGCGCTCCGCTGTCTCTTCTCACGGCAGAGAACGCCGTACGTGTGCCCGTTGGTGAGTTCGTGTCCTTTTGTACGCGCCTACGGGTGCGCGATCCCGCATCCATGCTCGCGGACCGAGCGTGCACCACCGACGGCCGACCAACACCGCGCGCGCGCTCCGTTCCTCAAACGGCCAGGTGTGTGCGTGCCTCTCCTCTCTTGTCTGTTGCTGGCTTACCTGGTTGGCTGATCGCTTGTCGCCTGGTTCGGCTCGATTTAAATTTTCCGATATGCCTCGGCCGTCGCCGCGGCGTGTTTGCGTGCGCTCCGCTGTCTCTTCTCACGGCAGAGAACGCCGTACGTGTGCCCGTTCGTGAGTTCGTGTCCTTTTGTACGCGCCTACGGGTGCGCGATCCCGCATCCATGCTCGCGGACCGAGCGTGCACCACCGACGGCCGACCAACACCGCGCGCGCGCTCCGTTCCTCAAACGCCCTGGTGTGTGCGTGCCTGCCTCTCCTCTCTTGTCTGTTGCTTGCTTACCTGGTTGGTTGGCTGGCTGGTTGGTTGGTTGGTTGGTTGGCTGGTTGGCTGGTTGGCTGGTTGGCTGGTTGGTTGGTTGGCTGGTTGGCTGGTTGGCTGGTTGGTTGGTTGGTTGGTTGGCTGGTTGGTTGGTTGGCTGGTTGGTTGTCGCCTGGTTCGGCTCGATTTAAATTTTCCGATATGCCTCGGCCGTCGCCGCGGCGTGTTTGCGTGCGCTCCGCTGTCTCTTCTCACGGTAGAGAACGCCGTACGTGTGCCCGTTCGTGAGTTCGTGTCCTTTTGTACGCGCCTACGGGTGCGCGATCCCGCATCCATGCTCGCGGACCGAGCGTGCACCACCGACGGCCGACCAACACCGCGCGCGCGCTCCGTTCCTCAAACGGCCAGGTGTGTGCGTGCCTCTCCTCTCTTGTCTGTTGCTTGCTTACCTGGTTGGCTGATCGCTCGTCGCCTGGTTCGGCTCGATTTAAATTTTCCGATATGCCTCGGCCGTCGCCGCGGCGTGTTTGCGTGCGCTCCGCTGTCTCTTCTCACGGCAGAGAACGCCGTACGTGTGCCCGTTCGTGAGTTCGTGTCCTTTTGTCAGAGAGGAATGAGAGTGCTCACGCCCGGGGTTTTAGTGTCCCCACTTTTTCTGCATCATCTTTTAGCCTGGAAAAGAACCTGCATCATCTTTTAGCCCGGAACAGAACCTGCATCATCCTTTAACACCGCCTTCGATACCAGATCCGAGGTTCTCGCCGGCGCGTCCCATTTGAAATACAATGTTGTACGGAGGTGTTGACAGCGAAACTCGAGAACCATCGCGTCGCGGCCACAACATTGTCGGCTATATCGGTGTGAGACTAGAAGACCACTACTAATCCAATTACAAAACTTCTTTATTTTTCATTATGTTTTTATGAAACTTTTACCAACATATTCGTGGCATTTTTCTGATTAAAATGATACCAAATATGATATAATTCCGATGACACTTGCTTGTGTAACGAGCGATGAAAGTTTCGAACGCAGAGAAGGACAGCGTATGGGGAAGAAAGAACCGCAGAGAGTCGTGGCCGCCGGCAGAGATCGAAGCTAGCGTGAGCGCAGGCCTTTAAATGAAAAATTTAACTTCTTTATTATTAATTATTTTTTTATGAGACTTTCACCAATATATTTGTGGCATTATTCTGATTAAAATGGTACCAAACGCGATATAATTCGGATCACATTTACACTAATTTTCCGTTAATGTAATTGTTATGTAATCCTCATCCTCATCCTCATCCTCATCCTCATCCTCATCCTCATCCTCATCCTCATCCTCATCATCATCCTCATCCTCATCCTCATCCTCATCATCATCCTCATCCTCATCCTCATCCTCATCCTCATCCTGATCATCCTCATCCTCTTCTTCTTCTTCTTCTTCTTCTTCTTCTTCTTACCGACAATTAACTCGTATACGCTTAACGCGAGTATTATTCAATATTACGCCGAAAGCCCGCCTGGAGGCATCGAACGGCTGTTTTGCGAGCTGACCAGTAACCCCGATTCGAGCAGGCCAATGGGAGTAAGGCTTTCGCTTCCACTGCAGGCACAGTTGCCAAACATCTTCCGGAATTCTTCGCGGTGACTCCGGATAATTAACCTTTTCGCCTAGAACCTTTAACAACCTCGATACCGTGCCGCGCCGAGACCCGACCGTTTCTTCGTTTCGTGAACCGAAACCGAGCGCTCCTCCATCTTTCACGTTTCGATCTGTTTGGTAATCTGCTCTGTGTCCTCGCCATTTTCCTCCTCTTAACCCCGTTTATGTCGTTTTGCTTCGTTAAAAGAAAGTTCGATTTTCTAGCACAAAGTCCTAGCACAAGTCTTAAGTTTTTAGCACAAAGTCTTAGCACAAGTTTCAAGTTTCTAGCACATTCAGTCTTCTTAGAAACGAATGGCTGAGTGATCATCTTTCTCCTCCTTCTACGTTATTATTGCTGTGCAAGAATTTTTATATTAACACGTTGATTGCCACATCACCCATATGTGGGTGACGGAATTATTTGTCCAAATTTTGAAATGAATTTTTACGTTAATATATTAATTGTATCACTACTCAATATCATACATATAATTTTTTTCAATTTTTATTTCATTAAATAACTTACATTAATTTGATGGAATTATTGGGGTCTCTAGCTTGGCAGTCAAAGTGTTAATTGTAAAAAGCATGTTCTGGAATATACAAGAAAACCACGCGCTTCAAGCTCGACGTCTTTGGAAAAGTATTCAAACTACGTCCACAAAGTAGGATTTATGTTTTACAGGACTCTATAAAATATTCTCGAAAAGTGAAAGCTTAAACCTCCTGCACCTTATAGATCATTTTTGACCCAGGCTTTGATTTCCGTAAATTTATTACGCTATTGCGCAATATTTTCTAACCGATCCTGTGCTTACTTTTTCAAAATGGTTTTATGTTTGTGAAAAGAATCGAAAAGTATTCTCAACCCTTAACTTTTCAAATGTACTTTCAACAAAAAATTGGTTGAAACTAAACCAACCATCCGGATTATATTCAAGAGCTTATGGTTGATTTAATCCTCTTCTTTTCAACGCTCAGCTTTGTTTGCTTACCACCGGAGTTTACACATACTCTGTTTTCAATATTAATTTATTCTTCGTTATTCTCCGATTTATAGCGAATTTAGATTCGTTTTTATCAGAAAAACATCTCCAATCGGCTGATAAGATTTTCATTACGATATTTTTTATAATAACACAGTTGGGTTCTGGTTGTTCATTATTAATAGGCAATGCGTTACAATGTTGCCTTTCGTACTCTCTTTCGATCGAGGTCTTGGGAATTTCAATGGCTTTTTGTGAGCCAGGCAAACAGCTACCGGACACAACAATGTAAGCTCATAAGCATTGCTTACTAATGAAAATCTAATTTTTGCAATAATTTATTGTTATGGTATGAAAATACGAACAATAAATTGTAAATATTTTTCTGGTAAAAATGAGTCCAAACACGCCATAAATAGAATGAAAAGGAAGTTAAGGAAGTGTGTAGGAATAAAGTGTAAATAAATACACATAATTAGGCTAATTATTTACCAAAAAAGTAACATTAATGATGATATATTTAAATATTAGCAAAAATTCATAATAATGTTTTTAATATGAATTCCTCCGAATGAGTGTGAATTTATGCTTCTTGATGCTCGCTATACATACATGTACATTATACAAGTATATGTATGCACATGATTTACTTGAATATAACCTTTCTCACGTAGAAATGTTTCCTTCGATGCAGTCGCGTTACAGGCATAACGAAATTAAAAGAACACAACATTCCTTTGTTTCATTCATCATTTATAGAATCTCCGACATGAGATTTAAATTTCTATCAGCAACAGCGCCGTTCTAGAATATTGGTTCCACAATACTGCTTCTGGCCGATACGGTAGGATGTGACACGGAATGGTAAGGGGGCTCTAGAGCCCCCCGAGCGTGAGACAGAAAAATACATTGGGTGATTGGTCTATCCTATACCTCGTCGGTGACAGAAGGCCAACCACGGTATTTCGTCGGTGCAGAAGACCACTAAGGAAATTCTCGTCGGCGAGAAGGTGAATCATCACGGAACCATATCGATTATTTATTACATTCTCCGACGAACGTATTCGAATTAAACAGATATTTTTTTAGTGTTGCTTTTTAAGACATAAAATATTAAAAGTAAAACTAATATCAAGGACAAAAAATTCCTAGAAATATTTTACGTAAGAAAGTATTAAAGCATAATTTTAGGAAAATCAATAATTACTACTTCAAATTTCATATGAGATAGCACAATTTGTAATTTAAAAATATTTCATAAACAAGCATTATTTCCTTACACTTTTTTTATAGTTGATTGTTTCAAGAATTGAACTGTGAGAACAGAAATATGTTGAAAACCAGAATAACGTTTATTTGACATACTATTCCGAATAGTACAGAATTTGAGAGAGAATCACACAGAAAAACTAATATAATATAAAATAATGTAATTGTAGGAGCAAAGATGGGCAAATTTTTATTGAAATAGACATTTATAATAACGAATAAAAGATAAAAAACTTATTTAGCACGCGGCAAATAAAAATAATTATGTTATCTCTATTCCACTCGTAATAAGTTTATTCGACGAATTTTTCATTGGTTTGAGCGATTCATCTTTAGTGTTGAATAAAAAGTGTTCATTTTCATCTGTGTCTTTATTCGATGGTTTATTTGATTTCGAATAATTTTCGGAGCCGCGTTCAAATGCTGTAACGAGGACAGACCAGTCAAAGACCGACGCGAGCGTTACAATGTAGTTGCATCGCCCAATGACCAAAACAGGGCTCGAATAAAACTTTAGACACTTATAAATCTCAGTTCATTCCAAACCTTTCAAATTTTGAATCATTTCATTTTTGGTTTGATTTAAAAATAGGATCGATGTCCTTTTTCAATTTCTATAAAAGAATCTGCATTTGTGAAATTCTTACGTGTCTTTCATTTTTTATAAATATGATTTTCAACCGAAAAATCGACAGAAATCCTCAAATATGAATATAAATAACCGTAATTCGTCAGATTTTTTCTATATTTCTACATGCAATTAATTGGGAAAAATTGACCGAAAATCGAATGGCGCAACGGTCGTTCAAATCTGTTGAAGGGAATTTTTGACTAAATTGTCCGGCGAAATATTCCAAATTGTAATATTCCAATATTTCAATATCATTTAAAATATTTCAAGTGAGTTTCAATAACAAACTAGTTTAAATAGAAAATCAAATTTTGACAAAAAGAATAAGATTATTGTAGGCTCTGCACACACGGGTCCGGTCAGAATTTAGCTTCCAAGAAATGATTTCTGGGATCCCCTGCCGAACGGAGAAGAGGACAGTGAAGCTCGACTGCCTCTGTCACCGAAGAGTGTAACATTATATGTCGTGTTGCATCGAATATATCGGTGTGACATCACTACCAATCAAACAAAAGAACATGTTTATTTTTCATTATTTCTTATGGCTTTTTCACAAGCAAATTTGTGACACTTTTGTAATGAAAATGATACCAAATATGATATAATTCCGATCATAATTACTTGTCTAATGAACGATTAAAGTTTCGGACGCAAAGAAGGACAGCGTATGCGAAAGAAAGAGAACCGGCGAGTCGAAGCGTTCGGAAAAGATCAAAGACTAGCGTGAGCTTGAGCCTTTAAATCAAAAAATAAGGTTTTTTATTATTAATTATTTTTCTATAGAACTTTCACCAACATATTCGTGGCATTTTGCTAAGGAAAATGATACCAAATATGACATAATTCCGATGATATTTACTTGTCTAATGAACGATTAAAGTTTCGAACGCAAAGAAGGACAGCGTATGCGAAAGAAAGAGACGCGGCGAGTCGAAGCGTTCGGAAAAGATCAAAGACTGGCGTCAACTCAGGCCTTTAAATCAAAAAGTAATCTTTTTTATTATTAATTAGTTTTTTATGGGACTTTCACTAACATATTGGTAGCATTTTTTTATTGAAAACGATACTAAATATGATATGATTCCGATGATAATTACTTGTGTAATGAACGATTAAAGTTTTGGACGCAAAGAAGGACAGCGTATACAAAAGAAAGAGAGCCGTAGAGACCTTCTCGTCTCGAGTTCGACTGCTCAGTTTTCACGGCGTCGCACAGTGCGGACAAATAGCAATAATACTGTCTCCAAATACATAGTATTATACGGATAGGAGCCGTCAAAAATTAGTTTCATTTCTGAACACTTTTATTTTGTTACTACCTCTACTTGAATAATTGAAGTCAATGCAATTGAGCATTAGAAGTGGTATTATCGGATAAATAAGTAAAAACATTAATTTTCTGTTTTTTACTACGGATCACAATAAGAACGATTGAATTTTGTTATTACTTGTGTATGTAGTTATTCTTTTTTTATTCTGTAATTACTACAGAATATATTTTGTTGAATAATCATTATTTTATAAATATCGCAATAATTTCCAAATTAATTAATTACACCTATAAACTATCGATTATAAAACAATGATTACAATGGTGAACAATATGGAAAATAAGAAGGCAATAAGAGTGTAATGAAATTATATAATAAAAAATAATTATTTTCCAAGCAATTACAGAATGCATTATGTCAGCATTCTATGTTTACTAATTGCCTATGTCACTGACGTTTCTTTCGTACTTCACGAGCAAATGTATTTAGGTAGTGAGCGCGGCATGTTTAGCGATGTTGGTATTTGAGATCAGTGATAGTTCCACGTTCTTAGTTCCACAACCGATGAGAGTATTTCGGCATTGGGGCCGTTACCGACCGCTCCCAGTACCCACTCAGGACCCACTTTGGGGCCCGCAGTTTAACACAGGGGCTGGCTGTCTTTAAGTATATCTCGTCGGTGGCTCTAGACCACTCTAGACTGCTCTAGACTGCTCTAGACACCGACGAGATATATCTCGTCTAAAAACGAGAAAAAAAGATGATGCAGGTTCTAGTCCAGGCTAAAAAGTTGACGTAGGTTCTGTTCCAGGCTAAAAAGATGATGCAGAAAAATAGGGATACTAAAACCCCGAGCGTGAGCACTCTTACTTCTTCTCTGACCCGATCTATTAGCGAATCTTTTAGTACCAAATAATAGCAAATAATTCAATGAATAACTTACAACATTGAAATTCACGGTGACCAGTTATTTAACTCTTCCTACAAGAGAATTTGACCAGACGTCCTTCCGCTCAGCTCTCAAATCACCACTAAAAGTAGTTCTTCGCACGATCGTTGAGTGGCGCCAGCATCCATGTTTTAGATTCGAGTAGATTCTGATCACTGGTACGTATTGCTAATTAATTATCCAAATTTAATATGTTTCGAATCGATTTTATGTGTCAAACATTCTCAATCCTTTTTAATATATACTCAAGTATAATTTCTAATTATAGAAACTGCAGCATCTTGAAAATCTGACGTAAAGTGCTAAGAGGTTGGTTAAAGTCTCTCAGCATATTTAAGGAATGGTATATCAGTTTTTGAACTATTTTATTACGTATATCAATTTTATTATGAACGATACATATGATATTACCTCGCGCTAATAGGAATGAAATTTCGGGAAAACTCGAGGGTTGGTTTAGTTATTACCCGCGGCTTATTTTGAAGATGCTTCCACTTTAATTACAGCAACTTGCTTTCACGATATTAAGAGAGGGCTAAATCACCGGCATTTAGGGGCAGTAAAGTTTCCAATCTAATTCACAATATAAATAACAATGATACTGAAAATTTTATTTTGCAAAATGAAAAAAAAATTATAGTAAGAAGGAAAATGATATTTATTTACGCACGATATCATTAGTACATAATAGACAACCTACTAAAGAAAATTTTTATGGTGCATCTCTTTCCTTGACGCCCTAAGCACAATTAACGTTCTTATTTTAATTAACGCTAGAACCACAATAACATTTTACTTTCCAATTTACGATTCTTCAAATTGTCAAGGCGCATTCATAAAGTGCACTATGAATTCAGTAAATATATCTGTGAACATTATAATAGTGAAAATCGCACAACTCTGAATAAGTATAATCTTGCCATTTTTATGATGCAATACAAAGTAGTAATTTTTTGTGTCCCGTGGTTCTAGCGATAAGAATTAATTCAGTACTGCTGCTATAGCGAGCTACATAAATAAACTATCGTACAAAATAATGCGGTGTTCCGTTGACTACACCGCGATCGCTTTTTAATCCGAGGATTCCGCGGGTGTAATCAGCAATCAAATTTATTAGTTTCTATTGTCTCGGGGAGCGAAATTCTTTCCCGATTTTATGGCGTGGAAAGACGATATAATAAGGAGAGAGCCGCCTCGAGCGAGGCTGCGAGTAACGAGGGAATAAGAATGGCTAGGCAGTCGAGGGAGGTTTTCGTTCTGGGGGTGGTTCGGGGTATAAGATTTACTGGACTCGCCAGTAGCCGCTAACTTTCCAGGGGGTGGCCCCGTCTCAAAAACATTAAAGCGATATAACGCGAACGTGAAAAATTTATTTCGACCGAGACTCGCGCGGAGGCTGATTCTTTTCTTCCGAGAAAAGAAGGAAAGAGGAGAGGCCTGGGTCGCGTCGGTGACTTTAATTTCGCGGCAAGATAAGCACGAATCGATCGGCCGCCACCACTTGCCGTTCTTACCATCGAAATTTTCTTCGACTTACGCACCCGGTTCTGCGCCCCCTGCTAAAATCGATTCGTACCTTCGAAAGAAAGGAGGAGAGACGGCAGAGCGAGAAAGAGAGAAAAGAAAAAACTGTTGACTCAGGAGTATACGGATTGTAATAAAAATAAATATTCGGAGCGTATGTGTATGCTGGCTGGGATGGTGGTAAAGTATGAGCAAGGAGATAGAAAGTTGGTAGGTGGTGGTGGCTACGACGTCGTTCCCCACGCGTACGCTCCATAACGATATATAAAAGCCGACATATTTCGGGACAAATCGGTTTTTTTTTCTCTTTTCACCGATTTCGTGCATAGAACGACCGATAAACTTAATGTCGCTCGCTCCACGCTGAGAATACCGAGGTAAGCGATCGGTTCCTCGCCTTGGGCTCGTGAATTTTTCATATAAAAAGCATTTAATTGTTCCCTGGTTCGTTCCTCGATCTATACCGTTACGAACGCTGATCCCGAGGAAACGAAACACTCCGGGACAGGATACCCCTACGCAAAAGTGAAAACACAAATCTTGCCGCCGTCTCGGACAGTTGAATCCCGAGATCTGGGTGTAATGGATCCCCGGATGTACTCTCAGCGTGTTCGCTGAGTTCGAGATCGTCTTTATTCCCATCTCTCACGACACCGGCACATTTCTCTACTTTTCTTCAGGCCCGCGTTGACCCTGGCTTAAAACGTTTTAACTTTCGGTTCGACGAATCTGGCCAACATATTCCTAGCAAACCACTCTTCAGAGAATACAAACACTCATCACTATCATCCACAAGCGTCACCAATAATTCCCACCCCTAAATCAATAACAACACAATGAAAAAATACACTTTAAAAGGTACACAATCGCTAGACATATTTATGATAAAAAATGAGTAGGTGTCACTAACACTTTGAGTGCCAAACCAGAACCCTCAAAAATTCCATGAAACCAAAGTAAGTTATTTAATGAAATAAAAATTGAAAATAATTATATGTGTGATATTGAGTAGTCTTCCAACTTTCTTGCATTTTACAGATCCCAATCAAATTTGGTACAATGACTATATTAACGTAAAAATTTATTTTAAAACCTGGACAAATAATTCCGTCACCCACATCTGGGTGATGTGGCGGTTAACGTGTTAAGACAGTGAAAACATTAGAAGTATTAAAAAATACTGTTATATTACTTTCAATCTGTTAAATGTATCAATGTAAGCAATAAATGTTTAATTTGCATAAAAATCCGTTGTCTAACAATCGCCATCAGAGCTTCCAACACTCAGCCTCCATGTTCGCAAAACACCAAAACTGGTCGACAGAAAAAAGAGTAAATCGAAAGGAGAAGCCGGTCTGTTTCGGTGGAGTAGATCGGAGGTCAGGAGTTTCACTATCGTATAATTAATTTCCCATGTCAGCGTGGTAGCTCCCCGCCTCCTGGTGTCTCCTCAACCCAACGCAAATCCCCCGGACCACGACGACAATATTGCTGGCCATTTCGTTCGACAGTGTCCGAGAGAAGCCTCAGCGTTTCTCCGCCTGTTCAACCCCTTTCTCTTGTCCCGGAGAAAGGGGGTGACTTTACGGACAAGCAACTGGGACCGATTCCCGAATCCGTCGTGCTCGTTCACCCCCGTTCATGGTTCCGAACCCTCCCGCATACCTAGCCGTCAATATCGGGGGCTGCGTAATTAAACATAACGGATCAACATTCGACATTACGTAACCGAGCCGCCTCTCGTCTTCCATGCGGACGCGCGTATCTATTATTGGTGTGCTCGTGCACCGAACCGTGTGCACGCTTACAGAAGGCTCTATATAGGTAGCCGAACGACCTCCTGACCCCCGGTTACTCGACTCGAATCGGTTAATTGGATAAATGTCCGATGAACGCCCGGGCCATCTCTCCCTCAAGTCCTCTTGCAACCATCGTCTCCTCCTTCCTTCCTTCCTTCTCTTACTCCTTCTTGCCCCGTTCTCGGGGCTTTCCGTTTGGGGTTATTCCTCCTCTTCCTCCTCCTCTTCAACCCCCCCATCGTTGGCTCTTGCCACCCTCTCTACCACCCCCGCTTCCCTTTTACTCATTTCCGTCTATGTCCTTATCGGACTCGTTCGGAAAACAATCGCTTGTTCCGCGGAGATGAATTTATCGAAGCATGCTGCATTTCCTACGGTGAATACAGACAGGGGTGGCGAGCTCGATCGACTGGATTAGCTTACCGTTCCCCCCCCCCCCCCCCCCCTCCGAATCGTGGAATTATTAATTGCGAGTCAAACGACTGCTCGAGAGATGTTTATTGTCCCGCTTAAGCGTAGCTGGAAGAATTGCCGAGACCTTTTGTCGGCAGTTGCTGTGAGAGTTTGCTCTGGTAATTTTGTTTTTTTTGGTCTTCTTTCCTTCCAGCCTTTGAAATTTATAATTGTGATTTGCTTGGAATTGTACGGGTCTAGGTGTAACCATTTGGACAGAAGTTAATTTTACGGACGTTGGACGAGGAAGAGGGTTCTGTAATTTTTGAGATCATGGATTGAGAATAGATTGCAGTTCATCAAGGAATGCGGCGACTATCCTTCACCGATGGCGACAAAGTTCGCGGATCGTCCGTGGAACTCCAGCCACGTATATCTATTTATTTTGCGATCCCTACGGTGACGGTTTTCACGGAATATTGCATTTCCAGTTCCCCGCAAACCATCTCTCTTCATTTGTCTCCTTCCGACGTCGACTTCACCCTCGGATTCTATAATCCGCTTACAGCATAGTCTCATTACACAATTTACATTATTAATTCTGCGGGTAACACGCATACCAGCTTCGCCGTCTCGGGTTAGAGAATTTATCTCGTCTCCATCTTAAGGATTCTTTCCAAATTATGAGATAATGATCGACAGCGTTTCATCACGGAAGCGTTTCGATCCAGAGTCGTTCTGATATACGGTATTTATATTGTACATTTCCTCCCGACGATGTCGTATAACATCTGGCGTCCGTTCGAAATTAGGGTTTCGAAGCATAGATTATGATGCGTCGTGTTCACATGCCGGCGCCGCTTCTTAGTGGCAACGACGGCAAATAAGGCAGTCGGATTCTAATTGCCAGTCATAAATCAGGAACAGCACCTGCAATTCCGAAATGTTTATGGAACGGTGACGTCTTCACCCTTCATTAGAATCTAGGTGAGATGACACGCTGATTCGAGTTTAATCGGTGCTACATTAGAAGACTGACAATTTTCCCTGGGCCTGTCGATCAGAAAATTTTAATCTAAACCCCTTTATCCGATGCTAGATTAATGTTTCTTAATAAAACATATAAGTGATTAAAAAATGGATCTGTACAAAAAATAAAACTGCAATTATTTTGTATTCCTTTCTTTAATCATTTTAATAGGTTGAAAATGGTACAACGACATTCTTACGTTTCTGTAATGTCTTCGCAATTTTCTATATCGTTCACTCTTTTTTATGGTGAATGTATAAAACCCATAGTTTAACAATTATTCTTGTATTAAAATATCCCTTTAAAGATGATAGCGTAATGATAGGGATCAGTGTATCATTTAATTATACTCAATTTCTGTCGATTAAATCAAAAGAACAGCTATCAAAAATCACAGAAAGACTAAATGGTATCTTTGTACAAAAATCTGTATACAAAAGTTCAAATTCAAATTATAAGTCGTCCGCGTTTTTCGCGTTTCAACCTACCGTGTGTCGGTGCCTTGTCGGTCGGCTGTCGTTGCCTGTTTATACTGCTATCTGTCTCGGAACGGTGCCACGTTGAAAACGTTACGTGTCTGCGACGGTAGTATAAATTGCGCTTAATTCGGAAGCGCTGGAAAAGTAGTAAGCGCCCGCCATGGTCAGACAAGCCGTAAGGGGTTAATTTCCGAATCAGTTTTATCTTGTCCCGCTCGCGATCGTGTTTACGGGCAATTGAAAAAGCAACATTAAGTGGAATTAGATCCCCTCCTTATCTGTCTGCGCGAAGAAAAGGGATTGAGAGGGTGGATGTTGCAGTGTTACTAGCGCGATGAACAAGACTCTCGGAGGGCCCGGACTATTTCATCGTCGTTTTCGAGCAGGGCGGCGAATTAGCGCGGAATTAGAGCGGGAGACACGGCGAGAGGCAGAGATTAGTGGATATGTAAATTAGACACCTCCTTCGCTGCGCTATTTGTCATTTTTGTCGAGCTAACACTGAAACTATCGTGTAATGTTGGGGCTGAGAGAATTTCGACTGTGCTGTGGACGACTCGATTTGTCAAGCAACAAATCTTCGATTCTCTCCTCGATATCTGTTTTAAATTTTACAATCAAAAAATTTGACGGTTGCTTAATTTTTTACACTCAAAATAAATTTCCTCAAGGATCAGTTCTTCGAGGACGTCCATGTATTGTACTTGACTCTAGAAATGTTTCAAAATTTACTACACGTGATCAGATTATTATCTCCGATAAACTTCCATTTGAATTTCCTGTATTTTGAAAAAGCACAGAAAGAATCCTAAAATCAGACGTTGAGTGGGGAAAATTGGAACAGCTTTAAAGTATGAGGTTATACTGTTTCGCCAATTGTCCGTAGGTTTTTTGCGGAATTAATCTGGTAAATGAGCGGCTCAATTGAGTGTTCCGGAATGAAGGGAGTAGTCTGTTTGCATCGTTAGCAGTCTCACGCGAAACGCAACGTTATCGAGCAAATGAAAGTACACCTCGGACCAAGGGTAAACTGGAAAAATGAAGCACCCTGGAAAGCGGCGAGGAAGAGGGTGGGAAGAAGATAAAGTGCAACCCTCCCGCCAATAATATGCCGACAAGCTTTATTTTATTTAAGCAGCCCCAGTTTTTCATTACGTTCATTCTCACGCTTCCCTCTTCATTCTCATAAGATACACCGTCGGCCGGGGTACAGGTGAAGAAAGACTGCCCCCATTACTCGAATATATTATTTACTATTCTTATTTTTCCCATTCCTGTGCTATCTCACCGAGCCTTCGCTGTTCCAGGTTAAACTTCATATCATCTCCTCGTTTATTGCTCACGGTATCATTATTAAACAGTGGATTTTGCATTCGGGACAGAATTGAGCAGTTGAAATTAAAAATAGTACAATTAATAGAATTTAGAAATAGTAATATATTATTCAGGTTATTAAAATTATTATAGAAAGAAAGGAAGATATTTTTATTTGACTCAAGCAAACAATTTTCAGTAGCTTATTTAATAATATCCTAGTAATTGTGTGATCGCAATAAAAAAAGAGAATATTGTTAAAGTTTCACGACAAATGGGATATTTGGGACGAAGATACTTAGGCTTGTAGTTCTTTTTTGGTACCAGAATTTAATTTGTTTGTTTCTGAGAGGTTTAGCCAATGTTCACGGCGAAATCCAAGTACACTCATTTTTCGCATACTCGATTTCATCCTGACGAACGAGCACCATTCCGGGATACGAGGCAGAAGGGGTAGGAGGTAAGAAAAAGAAAACTGGTTTGGGGTGTCGGAGATGCAAGATTACTGCCGACAAAAACTTTTGCTCCGGCTAGAAGGGATTTATTCCGGAATCCCTGTAACCTATCGAAGCAGGTCATTCCACGCAATGTTCATGGTCGGAAAACTTAGATGACCTTGGGAATCGCAATCGATCGGCGAAACCTTTGGGGCGGAACGCCTGGAACTCACCCCTCTGATACATACGCGATAGCGGATTCGGCAAAGCGAATGCTATCCTGCTGATTTTTACTGTCAAGCGGAGAAAGTTTCTTGAGAATACTTCTTTCTGTACGTACTTCAAAATTCTGGCCCTGAAATTTCGAAATAAATATTCTTTACCTTTTATTTCGTATCCAAACTTCAAGGGATGTATTCACAGCAATCTTGTCCTTCGGTCAGATTCCTGTTAGTTTACCGTAGCAGCCCAACCAAGAATTAACTTCCGAACTAACTGCCCTATAAGATAGTCCAGCAGTCGCCTCTTCAATTGTTATTATCAAGAAAAATCGTAGAACGTCTCAAGGAGCTGGAATTTCGACAGATCTCGAAGGCCTCGGTTCAGTCCTGCGTCCGGCGAGGGTCTAATCGCCCGTGTCCCCAACTTTCGCTTCCATACAAACGTTTTCGCGTTTCCGTGCGATACGTAGGTCTGGGTCCAGGTCCTTCCTTCTTCAAGGGTACGTGACTGCACCCGGGAGCAGCATCCCTTCTCCCCTGAAGCGGGAACATCGAGCGCTAACGGGAACCAAGGCGAGCCCCCGCCTCTCTCTTAGCCATTGCATACTTTATTGTGCGCATTATTTAAATGAGCGCAACTTCGCCGTAATCTTGCTACCGAGCAAACCCCTCCGACTCCTACGGGTTCGTTCTCTTCTGCCAGCCCTCCTCGAGCAGCCTCCCACAACCCCCTTTCCCTCCTCTCACTCTCTCCCTCTCTCTCTTTCTCTGTACCAACTACCTAAGCAACCCTTAACGTGTGGCGGTAGCTGGCGCGGAAAGGAGCGAGGAAACGACCGAAGGAACGAGTAAGAGAGAGAGTGAGAGAGGAGAGAGGAGAAACAGAGCAACTCTAGGCCGACGGGGGTGAGAGACAAGGGGGTTGGCCAGGGTTCGAGGTGTGGGTGGTCGGTGGAGCTTTCCCTGGGGTTGCCGGCGCTCTGCTGTGGGGCAGAGAAGAGGCTGGACGACCGTGTTTTTGCGAGCTGTTTCTGCTGACCAGTGCGGCTTTTCCTGTGCGGTCATCTCTCGTCGCCTCCCAAAGCTTGTAGAGTCGCTTATTGCCCCGAAGCTCCTGTTAACCGCCCTCTTTAGCTTCCTGTCCCGACAGTCCTACCAACGCGCTACATCTTCTACTTTACTTCGCCCTTACTACCCCTCCGCGCTGTATCGGCCACCAGACCTACGGATTTCTTACAGGAAATTCTTCTGCGGGAATTGATTAACTTCTTCGTGACGTTCTTTTTATCGCTGTCCCCTCAACGTCTTCGGGGACTATTGTTACTTTAGGCTCGGCTGGAAATTGGAGATTCATGCAACTTCTTGTCCAATTTTATTCAGGACGCTTTGGGATTCTTCTTCCGCTGGACTTCAAGAGTTCAGGGTTAGGGTATTTAAGCAAGAGGTTATAGGTAGTTTTAAGATTTGCAGTCTTTTGGGATTGAATTTTCTAACGTCATTTTTCAATTTTGTTTGGTTGGAAAGTTGAGCTTCTGGATCGACGACACGGGAATACCTTTGGATCTCCCGTGCAGTACAATTAGGCGAATTACAGAAACGTAACAGCTGAACATTAACTCGTAATGCGACCCTTCATTTACTCGACCGTTAGCCACACCCTACTGACCTTCAAGGGGCAAGTGCCCATCATCCCTCTGTCCCTTCGATCTCCACCGCTAATCGAGGTTTAGATTTAGCCTAAACGACGCTTGGATTCGTGCAAATATTCTTGTATAAAATATTCAACGGTGTTGAGAAGCTTCATAGATCGCGTGATCATAAGAACAAAATGTTGAACAAAGAACATCAAAGGTAGCATTTTATCAGGCTGGTCTCCCTTTGGTTCAAATTACTGCTGGGTTTCCCTTATCTTCCCCCTCAGGTAAGCCGCCGAAAGAATAACTACCGAAGATATCGGGTCTGCATATGTATCAGCGCGGCGAATGCTTCTTAGAGAGACCCTGGCTGATTGGAACCGAGTTACGCAATCTTTACACTTTCATCATCAAATAATCAATTTTAATGAGACTTACTTGGCTTATCAGTAGATTGCTGATTTTCGGCATTTATGATACAAGTTACAGCAAAGTTTTGATCATAGCCCAATCCTGACATAGATCGTGTAGAGCCACCTAAATACAGTTCAATTTATATCGTGTTTAGTGTCGTTTTAAACAGAAGAATGCCTCGAATAAGTTGGTGAACGTCCCATAAAAGAATAATGAAAAATAAAGAAGTTTTGTCTCTTTTGTGTATACCCTCGCGGGTTATATCCCCAGTGGAGGGAACACACTGGCTAAGGAGGCATTGACTAAGATCGTGTAGTTCCGTTCGGCTTAGATCAAGACTTTACTGTACTAGCTGAAGTAGCTAACTGTAGTCGTTAGAAGAATTCGAGAACATTATCATATTCTCTTCAATTCATCTTGTACTGTATCAATGTTCTACTGTTTCGTAGCACTAGGTTTGCGGAGCACAAACAGTGACTATTTTACATTACTTTATAAAACTAGCGAGAATGTGTCTGTACATATTTTTAGCCATTTTGCAAATATTATGTACCCAAAGAAATAAATGTGTACAATTACAATCTCAATAATCGTGATCTAAAAATATTAGAAATGTGAACTTGTGACGTAGCAGTACACTGAGCCTTAAATCTTTAGTATTTATTGAGTACCCTATATCTTGATCTGCAAAATGTTTAAATTAATGCAACTTTTACAAGAATATTTTTTAAAGTCTCTCACAGAATTATTCTAGCTATCACTGATATATGGAGACAATCGAGAAGCAGATGGTGCCTTTTTCTATTTTCTTCTAGCACAGTGGGTAAAAGAAATTAATTTTCCGTAGAATCTGTCTTTTTCAACGTTTTGCGTAAATCCTTCTTCCGGCTCCGGTGAAAGAGGTTTTTGGCTTGCCGAAGCACAATGCAACAAAAATTGTGTCAAACCGAGAGGACAGAGAGGAGGAGAAACGTGTAGAGAAGAAGAAGAGTTGGGCTCTCGAGAGGCGTTGGAAACGACTGCGGCGTGAACCGGGTTCCTAGTCGCGAAATATTTGTAAATATTTTCCTTTGTGGGAGCCGCTGGCTGCTGGGTAGGGGTTGAAGAGGCTCCTCTAGGCGGAGCAGGATGAGCCGAGGGGTGGAAAGGATAAAAGCTTTCTCTGCTCTGTACGTTTGACGGTCAAACGGTTCCTGTATTTGGCAAGGCCTACACTCGTCTAAAGCCCTTCAAAGAAATGCCACGCATAAGCTTCACCTACGATTAGCGGGCTCAGGCAACCCGTGGCTGTTTGCGTTGAAAATATTCTCCAACCTCCCGGCTGCTGCCACGCCATTCATCCGTGTGTAGCCTTCAACAATTTCCAAAATAGATTCGTTAGTGTTTACGGAGCGGGCTCTAGAGATCGTACCGTATCAACCCCGTACATGTTTACCCTGCTTGTAGGTACAAGGCGTCTCTGTTTTCGTCGATTTCATGCCTCCAGTGTTTCGTTGTTCTTCGACTTAATTAAGTATACTCGGCCTCCATTAGCTGGCTTCGTCGTTAATCCGACAAGTTTGCGCTTCTTTTCGCTACTTAGCTTTTATTTAGCCCAGGGATCTAAATTGAGTTGTTTTCGTCTCGGTTGCTCGAGCAATTTAGCCTCTGTCTCTTCTTTGGATCGATTTGGCACATTTTGATTTACCTTCTGAGAATGTACATGTCGTGTGCATTATTTTATGTGGTCTTTCAAAAATCGAAGATTGATGGTTTCCGAGTTCATTTTTCTGCAGCTTTAGCAGTTTTGTTAGTAGAACGAGAAATTGTTTGCGGTAACTTAGTCTAGTAATTTCTGGAGGGGTTGAAACATTTAACCCTCTGATAACTAACTAGTAAATTAAAGCTCTGATCGGGGGGACTAAATCAGTTTATTCTTTACTTTGAAGACCTGAAAATATTAGCATTTGATGAAAAATGGATAGAGCAAATTTAATGCCAATAAAGGTCTAAGAGTCTATGAGTTACTTAACAATTGGCGTCCAGCGAGACATTAGGATAAGGCAGCATAGTAAAACCGCCGAAATACAGGTTGGCGAAGGAGCTTCAATCAGGAGAAGGCATTCCCGATCAGTAAACAAGCGAGGGTTGTTTGGGCAATGGTTAAACCGATGGCTACAGGACAGTGAGCGGTCAGGGGTATTTAGGAGGGTTGTTTACGGCTACTTTTCCTCTTCCGGTCAATAAGGTTTAACCACCCCATGAGACAGTTTCCTTAACAGCTGACGTTGCAGCCGACCATTCCTATCGTGCTTTCCCATCTTGTCTGCAGATACACATTTTCAGAAATTTTCTTATCAACGATGCAACGTTAGGAATTAAAGCTTTCAGTCGTACGGGGGTTGGCACACAGGAACCAGACGTGGGAACACCATCGAGGTAAAGCAATTGAATTGGCGGGAAATGGCAGGGTAGCAAGTTTAAGAGTGAGAGCATTTGCGTGTGCCGATCGGCAGCGCGGAAGGAACGTCCTTTTCATCGTCTTTTGCTTTTAAGCGCTCTGTTTTTCCCCTTTTCCTCGAACACTCCCAAAACCCACACTCTCCGAACATCGCATGACGCATACTGGGTCTGTCCAGACCCACTTTAAGTAAACATTTCCACGTTCTCCTATTTGTGGATTTTCTATCGTATTGTAATTATTTCTGGAAGACGAATGCATTGGAGAACACTGTAGACGTGTTTAGAGCATTTGTTTAGACGCATCACTAGAGAGAGACTGTATATTTTTTTTTTTTTTTTTTAATTGAAGCTCTTCAGACCCTTAAATGGGACCATTTCGCTGTACAGTATGGTGATACAATTATTAAAGTCGGTGTTTCGATGTTATATGGTGTAGTTATAAGTATAAAAAAAAATATTTTTAAACAGATAATTTACAATATAAATGTAATGCTATGTATGTTTTGCTATAAATATATCTATACTTAGAGGTAGTTGGTAGCCCATTTTGCTTAAGGAATCCAAAAGCTTGAGTCTTTGGACGTCATATTTGTTACACTGCCATATGCGTTTATAACAGAAATGGAATGAATACAAATATAAGGGTCTGTGTGGACCCAGCATTGATCGAACAAAGTTTCCCACCAATTTCTTCGAGGAAAATGAAGCAGGACACCTCTGGGCGCCAAATTGCTTATGTTTTCGGTCATCGGGAAGTAATCGAGGGGCGCAGATGCTTTACTTAAGGCGACTTAACGAATATGGATTAAAAGTTCTTCTCGGAGGCAACATAATGGGAAAGATGGACAGAGAGGGGTAGGGGGAGAGAGAGAGAAAGAGAAAGAAAAGAAGAACGTTGAACCGAGTCTGCAGAAAACGGGTTGGTATTCGAGATTGGCGGCTGCAGGCGGAGTAGGCGGCTGTACGGGCCGATGGAATTGTGTTTGTATTTTAATGAGGGGGCTATGCTAATCCCTCTCGCGGCACGCAGCCCGCTCTCCTCTCCTCTCTCCCTGAGAGAAGGAAAACCCGTTTTTCCATTTCGCGGCTGCCGCAAACGGCTCACGGCGTTCAACCGAGTCTGAGCCGTGAAGAGGAGCGCCGTGCTGCGCGGTTACAGACCGTCGAATAAATTCGCACTTCACTCGTGTATTTGCAAATTTTAAAGGGAACCGGCGGGGGGGGCCCTACAACGCCCGATTGTTTTAATATCTTTTGCCTGCCGACTGCTCCCTGCTCCCTACACCCTGCCGAAGGGAGCTCGCGCTCGGAAATCGAAAGTACCAAAGGGTGGAGGGATTTTCGCGTCAGAAACTGCAAGCCTACACAGGGGTTGCGAGTTGCCAGTTGCGTTGCCGCTTGTCCACCGAGTTGTTCAGATTTTATTTATATCTTTTAGCCAACTGGTTTCTTAATTCTTTCATAAGTTGTAATTGGTCATCTTGTTTCGCGGTGTCTTCTGTTTATTGGTAATTTGTGTTTTATGCTGCAGGGTGGTTTCGAAGATGACATCGAGCTAGTGTAAAATGCAAGAAATTGCAAAGTTGCTAGAGAAGAAATTTGTTGGTATACTTGGGTGAAGAGTGAAATTACCAGTGGACAGAGATAAATATGCGGAATGAAGACAGAGAGGGTTGAAGACACCTTAACATGTAAATCTACTGTTTCATTCTGCTGATTCTTAATGTATTTGCAGAACTTGTTACAGTATGCATTCAAGGATGATCTCAACTCTCCAGTAAGATTACACTAGACATTCAGGGTAAAATCAAAAGGGGTTGAAGATATCTAAAAGCAAAATTCTATTATTTTCTTCCGACCTTTAACTAACTTACTCACATAATCTGTTACACTTAAGGATTATCTATAAACTTTCATGAACAAAAAGAAAAAGTTCCCAATAGGCACAGAGAAGGGGCGAAATGACGGTAAACGCATCTTTCGATCATTTCATAAAGATTTAAATATCGCGAACCTTGAAAAAAAAAAATAATAGAAGGTTCCCTGAATTTTATGAAGTTAGAGTTGCACTTCCTAGTTGTGTTTAAGGGTACATGGATCAAGAAAATTTTGCGTCGAGGTCCCGGGTGCCTTAAAGAGGATCGTTTCATCCCTTTCGGAACAAATAGTCCACCCTATACTTTCCTGGCGGCGAGTATGCTCGATGATGCTGCTCGTTCTCCGCGCTCCCGGCGCCGTTTCACCCCTCTTTGACCCACTGCCATAATTTCATGGAATCGATAGCGTTCATACGCGTGCCTGCATACGTTCGTTTTCATCCCCCCGAGGGGGAGGGGGCGCGATCGTTTCCTCAGGAAGGTCGTTAATCTTTGAGGGATGATTGGCGCGGTTATCGATACCTCCGCGCTACATCATTCCGTCGGAGAAAAATCGGTAGAAACGCGTCGTCGGACAAGTCCCGAGCTCGCGGATAAAGAGCGAAATTAATATATTTCGATTTCTGGAGAGGGTGACACGCGGGGGTTGGAGAACGCGAAATTCGTTTAGGGGCGCAGCAGCGCCAGGTTTTAGCGGCCGGCCATTATACCGAGGGCTTTTTTTTCCAAGAGAGCGAGTTTGGAAAAGTACGAAACTTCCTGGGTAGACGGGGAGTTAGGTTGATAGGGGCCAATCCAATCCGGCCGATGTATTTACAGATCACTAGCCCAGCCATAGGAACTTGTATCCCTATATCGAATTCAAATTGCGGGTCGCTGTTTTTCCTACACGAGACACGAACTCCGCCCCGTCCCCGACACTATTTCCTGACAATCCTCACCGAACCAAAGTTTTACCTCTTCGATCACTGTTGTGAGTCTACAATTTTATTTCATACGATTCTTAGACGGTTCATTTTATTTCAGTCTGATTTTGCTCAACGCGACTGTAACAACCACGCCAGTCGACGTCGATGTACTACTCTTTAATCATTGTTAAAAATTTCTTATTTCATTTAATACTCGATCTCGTAAATCCTTCGAATATTTTGGATATTTTAAGCATTTATGACAGAAACGAGTAAGTGCAATTTACATTCAAAGAATTCTAGAATGTCTATATTATATTGTATTATTTTGTCTATGTTATTTCCAACATCTCATTTATGATGGAAATACATGCCTACTTAACTCTGATGTCTTATAAGGTAAAGGCACCAGTCGTTGATCATGTACCAGTAGTTGACCATTTTATAGAAAAAAATAAAAAGTAATGTTTTTATAAGCGCACTTATAAGTGGACTTTTGATGAAAGTGAACCTCGGATGCCGTGCCGTCTGTTGTTTAAATTTCAAAACAATAAGAACATTTCATACCTTATTTTTTGTTTTTCTATAAAATGGTCAACTATTGGTACATGGTGGTCAACTACTGGTGCCTTTACCTTAATTGATGCACGAAAAGTGTTATCTTGCGTGAAAATTCACAGTCGAGTAATAAATTCAGAAAATTCGCAGTCTACGAGTGTTCGCGCCGGCACAGTACACGTGGGAAAATACCTTTCGCAGCATTTATAAAACCTTACCGGCATCAGGATCGTTCCGTACACTTTTCCCGATTTCTAATTACGCGAGGAAGCGGGGAATTGCAACGTAAACACGTCTCGCCACGTTTCCGATCGTTCGCCGGCAGCGAAAACGGTAGAACTAATTTCTGCGTAGTCCGGCGATAAGCCGGTGGGTGGGTGGGTCGCACGAATCCGCGAAGAAAGATTGAAAATTCCTTGGATAGACGGGGGGACAATGTTTAATCAGATCCGGCTGACAGAGCGAGAGCGTGGGCCGTTTTGGTTGAACTTCGGCAAACATCGCAATATATATACATATATATCCGGCACACAGGCGCGCATGTACATACATCGCGGACGGTGTGTACAAGAGCGTGCAAGCCTGCTTGAAATTTTCACAATTCTCTTTCGCGTACAATCGCTCCACGTGGAAATCGGGGACGGTGCTAGGCGGCAGCGGCGGCGGTCGGGCAGACGGTTTAAACAATCGCCGAAGGGAAAACGAGGTGGAAAGAAATAAAAAAAAATACACACACATACATACATACAGAGAGAAAAAGATAGAAAGAGAGAGAGAGAAGGAATACGAGGGGAAAGGCCACCGGTGTAATCCCGCTTCTCGTCTGCTTCGTGATACATCGAGATATCGCCGAGTCGGTTGTTGACCGAAGTTTCGATGATTCTCTGGTCGGAGAAAGATTTCAAACCCCCCTCCCCCCATCCCCTCTCCCGAGCTACCGACGATTATGTGCCGGGGGCTGGTTTTGCGCGGGGTTGGTTTCTATACACGTCACCGGGGACGGTATCGATGTATTTTCAATACCGAGACAAAGCGATATAATCCGCGTTTAATTGGAAAACTTCACGTCGTCCCTCCCCCTTTCGATACAAATCGAGACGAAACTCCGAATCACCTCCTACGCCGATACCAACCCCCCCTGTTTCGCGTTTACGTAGCCATCCCCTCGATCATCCACTCGTGCCACTTTCACGAAATTGGCACGCAACTACCCGCGATTCCTTCGATCTTTCTCTCCAATCGCTAATTCGCGCATTCCAAAACACCGCTCTTTTCACCGAACACACGGATTTGCACTTTGAACCATAGGGACACATCTCGGAGCACTGTATTAAAGATTATTCATCGTTATATCTATTATTGCCACGCTGCTGTTAAGAATTATTATTTATGGATGCGGATAAATTCTTTATAGATCCATTTTTAGAGCCAGACGTTCAAGAAAAATTCATTTTCTGTATCGGAAATTTAATCAAGCTTAAAATATAAGATTACAAGAAAAATTCATTTCTGCGGACGTGATCTAATGTTATAACATTATAAATTCATAAAATCCGAGGTATGTTCACTATTATTGTGCTACAGTTAATTGCACAAATACGTACCCTCCGAATTAATTCTCTTAATCAATTTCCTTTCCCAGACGTGAAAGAACTATGTCCATCACATATTAAAAGACCGATCGATCCGAAAATAAACGTCTCCATTCACCCCTCTTGAAATCATGCATGAAAGCATACAATTGTCATCTTAATTATTCCATTCTACCGGAATAGGTATCCGAAATTCAACTGCCAATATTTTGGAAATGTGTCCGTGCGGTCCGTTTGAAAGATGCAATCGCTTGAAAAATGAATGATCTTACGGGGTACAGTCCGTGGTTTTTCCTCGTGGTGAATTTTTTGGGGGAGATCGTGCTAGGCTCGTCACCTCGTGTATACTGCATCTGAATTTTCTTTTTCTTCCCGAGACATTTTTCCCGACGCGAGAAGAACTTCGTCGAGGATGGGGTTAAATTTAAAAAGTTTTTTAAGCGCGTTTTGTCGTTGCCCGGCCCCGCGCTGTGCAGTTTCGAGGGAAACTCGCGGGCGGATCCTTCTCGTTCCTGTTTGCCCGTCAGTCATGTCGTTCCCGTAACTTTCGGGGATGATTAACCTGGTGCGACGGTGGAAAATAACATTGGCCGACGTCTTGTTCACATTGCTGGAAGACGGTGTTTCCGTCTTTCCCCGCGGCAGCTACGTCGCCGCGGTTAAATCGCGTAATTTCGCCTGACTTCCGGTAAACTAGTTTCGCACGAAGGAGTTTCATCCCCCCTGCCAGTCCTACCCTGAATATTTTAATCCCGTCGGATAATTGCGTTGTGTACGAGCATCGCTAAAAATCAAACGAGACGCCTGTACAGTTTATATCATTCATTTTCCTTCAAGTCGAATTACAATGTCTTATTAATTTCTTTTCATAATACTTTTCATAATATTAGTGGCGTGTGATGTGATTGCAAAAATTATCATGAATTACTCACTCAGCAATGTTTCACTAATGGTTCGTGTATCTATCTGCCTCTAAAGGGTAGGACCAACAATCGCACGTGGGTTTAGGGGTGAAACAAATGCAGGCACACGATAAACGCGAACGGTCTTTTTCCCCCAGGAGATTATTAAGAATAAATGATTATTGCAACTGTGAGAAAAATCATACTGCAAGGGGTTAACACGAAGAAGTTACACCAGGCGGTAAAATGTATGTTGTTAAAGAAGAACAGTAAATTTAGCTAGGAAAAGTTTCAAGTGCGGTATGAAAAGTATAACCGTCGTAAACTTAACTTTGCCTCGGGAAAAAGTACAACAACGGGTTCTTGTTACCAGTAGGTTAAATGTGACAGTTATCTGTAAACATTATTCCAGCTATTCCAACCTTGGAGCTTGTTAATATAAGTTAAGGGTTGCGAATTTTCAGTGTTGGGTAATTTATCGGCAGTAATGACTACTGTTTCGCGTGTTGTTTGATGTCACGTGCCACGGTTTGGGTATTTGGCGTTCCTTGTCACGCAATCGTGTCTCTGTTAATTACAGCGCTGGGCCTTTAATTGTAAGACAATGGCAATGAATTCTTTAGGGGATGACGCAGTTTTAAATATGCGAATGTCGTTTGTGCCTTGATAATGTAAATTCGAAGAGCATATTATATACTTCTTCTGTTAGAGTTAATTATCAGAAGGAGAAAAATTCTACTCAACCTCTCTGTATAGTTGTTGTGCAAATGATGCTTAATGATATTGTTTTTCATAAAGATCCCACTGCCTAATAATAATTAAATACAGTCAAATGACTGACAAACTGAACCTAGGGGTTGAAAAGAAAAAGAAACGGATGAAGAATTTGACGCGAAGAAATTGAATCAAAATAAATTACGAATAGTGTGAACAAAATTGCGAGAATATCGTGCATCAAGGAGGGTTAAATTTGCACGGAGTGTCATATTTTTTCAGAGCACCCAGTATGCTCTCCAGATCCCCTTGTTTTTGAGGGCGAGGAAGTTCTTCAGAAGAATCTTTCTCGTGGCTGAGGACGGTCGCGATAATTGTTATTACCGTAACGCCTGTTATAAATGATTCGGAAGATTCGTTCTTTGATTGTTATGCCCTGTACTTAATAATACCTCAGTGGAGGAGAGCGATCCGCAGTCAGACGGCAACGAAATCAGCCGTGAGAAGTCGCGCGGGACCACCCTTCCATCCGGTTAGCCGCGCTTTTAAATGTCTTTCAAGTTTTCAGCTGCGCGCAGCATTCCTGGTCCGACAATCGGAGGGTTACCCGCTGCCCTTTGTCCCGATAATTAAATCTAACGATTGTCATATTTTAATTGTTCTTCTTTACCAACGGGCACGGCCGATACCGTAACGACGAGGAGAGAGAACTACGGGTCAGCGGAGGGTGGCTCGGAGCCGGGGAGGGCTGACTTTGTTCCATTACGTATCTTTGTCGTTTCACCCAGTCGACTTATCGTTTTACAATCTTAATTGCTGCACCCTTCTACCCACCCCTTCACCCTTCTTGCTGTTCCAGAGGTTAGAACGTTAATCGACAAATTGTTTCGAATCGACTAAACAACCCTTCGCGACCATTTTTCTTGTCGACGGGGTCACTGGCAAAAAGTTAATGATTTCACGTGGGTGGGATTTTTGTGATTGTTGGCAGACCTTTGCTGCAAGTGTGAAGCAGTTCATTTTTTGCATAGAAATGCTGCGAAGGTGTTATTAACACTAGAACTACCCACTAATAAATGTGGCTGATGTATATTTCTTTGTAATCTTGACAGGAGTACCTCTATTCAAACTCTATACAATTTTTATTCTAATTTCTGCTTCGATAAAGAAGCTCATTTGAACATTTCTGATGAAAATGTTTTTATAATTCTGACAATTCTGAATGAACCAATGCGGACCAAGTCACGTTGACTCGTCTGACAGTTCTAGTGTTAATTCAGCGTTGCACAGTTCGAAAGTATATCTTTGGGAAACGAAAAATTTAATGGAATCGAGTACTGTTCTATGCTATTTTGAGTTACCCGGCGTGAGGATGATGAAAATAAAATTTTATATAGTTTTAGCCCCTTCGAATTTGCCTCTGGCGGTGCCATTTTTCTGTTACTAATGGTAGGAGTATCGAACTGGCTGGACTTGATTTTATTATATAAATTACAAAAATGCACCCGTTCAGATTTCTATTCTCTGTTATTGTAAGGTACGCATACATCGATTAAAGTATTGAACAAATTCCCACAGGTGCAGTTTTATGTCTTTAACACACTGACAGCGGAATGTGAATCCCAGAAAAGTTCGCTTTTAAATTGATAAAATAGAAGCTTACAAGTTAAAATTTATCACAACATTTGAATCACTTTATGAGAATAAAAATTAGTTTCTACACCTGTTGAAAATACGGTGTCACTTGTGCGTGACCAATGTGGCAGTGAACGTGTTGATAGTTGCAAAACGAAAGTGAATGACCAATAAATATACAGTATAAATTACCTTCGATTAAAATTAATGACAATAAAGTAGCTCAAGCGTGAGAAACATCCACGAAAGACAGGGCTGGGCAAAGGGGGTTCCCATTGATTTTGCATAAACCTCCGTGATAGTCGGGAAGACGTCTCCAGTAGTCGATAGCTGGGAATCCGAAACTGCAGAGCCAATAGGGGGCCGTGGGGGGGGGGGTGTAGCCCGCCGATAGAAAGCCCATTAGCTGGTCTTTTTTGCTCGTTGTATCACGGGACACGAGAACACCTAATTCCGTCTACGTGGTAACGTGGGCGAAGCTCGAATTATACGGGCGAAACGATGGATCCGCTCGGCCGGTATCTCAGTCAGATAATCGCAATTGGTTGGTGGCGCACGCCGAGATTCCCGCAATGCCGGAAAACATTCTCAATATTTGCAGATTGCAATGAGACATGCGAGCGTCGCTTCTCTCTTTTAGCCCTCTTTTTAGATCCGCTTTAGGCGGTTTCGAGACACACGCTCGCCCGTAATGGGCCTCCGCCAACCCCCTCTCACCCCTTTCTTTCTTCTTTCCTTTTCCACCTTCAACCTCCACAACCCCCTGCTACCCCTCCCCGCTATCCTTTAGGTTCCTTTTTCTTCCTCCCTTCTGCTTACGAACCCTCGGCCAACCCCTCGAAGAAGGCCGCCCGGTACTCTTCTTCTCCAACCCCCGTTTTCTACCCCGTCCTACCCGTCGAGCCCTCAATTTACCTCAACGGCACTTCCTTCTCTTCTGTCGGATCGTAGGTGTCAATTTGGCCGTCGAGTACCTGCCGAAGTTTTCACGAGTCTTCCTCTTTGTCCTTTTTAATTTTTGCCATACCACTCGAACGTTTGTCTCCGCTGATTGGATTCTTTCCCGATGAAGGCACTCGGCCGCGTCACGGTCATGCACTCAGCCCTCTGAAATCATTTTCCGCGGGGAAATTGAATAATCTCGCTTCTCGGAAGGGCTCCGCGATTGTACCCAGCGTCCGCAAACCGTTGCGTGGACGGCGGATTTTTATGCAACATAAACATTCACGAAGTAGATCGCAAGAGAAATCGAACACACTCTGTCCTCATAAATATGCAGCGAATTACACCAGGTACCCTTAGGCCATTGTTTAAACCTCTATCGCACCGTGTAACTTCGGAGTCGCACGCCTGCTACTTGCAATTTCAACATGGCATTTTAATGTCGTGCAACGTCTTTGCATGCAAAGAATTTGTTCATAGCAGCCCTATGCATTTCCTTGGATCCCTATTGTGTTATGAACAGGGTGTAGTTCTTTTCGCAGTATAGAGGTAATTACAAAGTGTAAATTTACTTTTCTTGCTTGTGAGTGACAATTTACTGCGAATGCACATTTCCCAGCGAATTTTTTTACAATGCAAGGGGCAGTAAGCAAATACACACCGCAACAATGAACCCATTAATAGTAAATCGAAGCGTACTTAATTCGAGGGGTGACTGCAGCCGTCCTCATGATCGAAAGGGTTGCTGCAAATAGCTGTTATTGTAAGAATTAACGGTGAAAACGCGCAACATGTTCTGCGGCAATCCTGGAGGACATCGGGCCGAGTATTCAGGGCAATTTCCCAGTCGCATATATTGCAGGAATAGTATTCATAATTCATGAAAGTATTTTTCGCAAGCGCACCTCTTCTCCGTTTTCCTGTCCTTTCTCGGTAGCCCCTGCGATAAATACCAGCAATTATTTCCTGAAAACGGATGGCGTTCGACACCGTAATTCTGCCGGCGTTCATTTTCTTTTTTTTTTGTAGGTAATAATTAACAGCATAAAATGCAATGGAAGAAACTCCTCAGACAGCGGAGATAATGAAAGTTAGAAGGGTATCGTGGCAATTGGGGCCGGTGGTAGCACGTATGGCCTGCAAAACCTTTGCCTACTCGAGCCCTTTGTGCATACGGAAATAGGGTTGGTCCGGCTCCGTTGCTGTTTCTGTCGTTCGCCTTCGTCTACGCTGCTTGCTCCCTTGAAAATTCGAATGCCAGTCTCTCTAATCCTCTCTCTTTCTCTCTTTCTTTCCCTCTCTCCCCGATATCATTACAATTAGATTCACCGGATCGATACGATAGACGCTTTATAGATTCGAGCGCTATGGCATTCAATTCCATTCTTATAACGTCGAACAATTAAGTTTCTTCTATCGCGCGTCGTTAGCATCGATTTACCTTTGGAGCACGGTACGAGGAGGATAACTTTTAAAAAGACTGCTTGATTAGATCCGCGGAGACGTATAATTAACTGGCTACGAACAAGGGTGGCCCCGTATAAATAAGTTACGCATTGTCGTGACTCTACGACTCTTGTCTGTTGTTTCGACGTCCAGAATCTCCGTCCCCCTTTCTTCCAATAAATCAGACGAGGATTTGTAGACCTAGAGAATTTTTATTTCTACCTTCTCGGGCGCAAAAGCCCTATGCATATAAAATGCACGGTTTCATCCAAACACAGACAAATGCGTCTGGACATATTTCGATTGTGTTTACTCGATATATGTCCAAAATGCGGGACTAGCCCCGGACATATATCGGCCAGGTGATACTATTCTTTGATCCACGCGACCTTACACTCCTCGGCAATTTCTCCCGAGGTTCTTGGGTATGCCTCGCGGGAGTGGGGATAGTTCCGCGACGTTTATCATCCAGGCCTTGGCGACGAATACAGGGTGGGTCACCACATTTTGCCATCTAGATTTACGTCATTATTATTACGCATAGCAAACAATGTTTTAGATGAAGTTGAATGGTTTTGAGAGGGGCACATTCTGATGGTACATTTTTTTTTGTAGGTGAACGTGTAAAGGACATATGAAGGTCATTCATGTTTTTTTAAATGGAATCATATATTTTTTATTATATCAGCTGATGCTCCTTCATATTCTTTACAAAAAAGTATTAATCTATTTGTGTAAAAAAATCACCCTGTATAGAGTAAGCACTGTATATTTAATAAATTTCAGGAAGTTGCTCGTGTTTTCTTTCCAAATAAATCATCCTTTCTCTTGTACAATAATTTTGATTTTTCCATTCGAACGCGTTGGGATATATTTAATTTTGGGCATTCCACACGCGGCTAATAATTTATTTCTGGCGGGGCTACTTATTAGCATGAATTTAATTAGAGAGGCCCGGCGTCTCGACACATTGTATAAATACAATTATTGTTCATAAATATTCATCCACGTTTAATATCGGCCGCGCGGAAGTTTGCGAAGAAGGCGGCGACAGTCGAGTTCGGTTGAAGTTTTCAGAAAATCCCCGGCGCCCAGAGCGGGGTATAATAATCTGAAATTCCTCACCGGCATAATGAAGTACACGCGGCAACTTAAACTAATGGAAACACAATAGCTGGCCCGCGGAAAATTGACTCGATCATTTGGCGAGACCGTTTAATAAACGACCCGTTCGTCGTTCATATATAAGGAGGCCAGCACCGCACGGTTCCCTGTATTATTCATCTGTCTCGATCAAAATGATATCTATTAGAATCAATGTTATCGAACGGATCAATAAGTAATCCGTTTCTCTAAGATTAACTGTAACGATGAAAAGTTAAAGTTTGATACATCGATCATTCCATTATACATATACGCGACTTCCTACAAAAATGACTGGTCCGACGAATTATTCACCGGAGAAGCGACATTGCTCTGATAATTATGCAGGTATTCCGAACGCTTTCTGACACATTAGCAGGTGTAAATTTATCCTGCACGCGTTCCAGTTTGTACGTTTTTAATTATGAAAGCTGTACGTGAAGTTTGCTTAGAGATACTGTCGCGAGGAGGAGAAAGAAGAAAGAAGAAGAGAAAAGAAAAGAAAGAACAGAGAAAAATCATACTCAGACGGGCTCACATCCTTCGCATTACCGGCCGATGAAGAATCCCTCCGTTTTTAAACAAAGAAAGTAGCACTTCCTGCCCGTTCTTCTCCACTCCTCTTCCGTCGCCTGGTCGGTTCTTTAACTCACCAGTTGAAATATTTGCCCAAGGTTACTCCCAATTATAATTAACTTTAACAATATTCATTCTCCATACTGAGACGAAGTTGTTCGTCTGGCTGGGAGTCGAGCCGGCAGATTATATTAATTAATCTATTAAGATGTACATTTTTAGCAGCGCTGCTCTCGCGGACTTCTCTCATTCCCATCCCCGTTTTTATGCTTTCTTAAACCTGTTGTGGAATCCTTTTACCACTTTATTAGCAGCTCCAGAAAACTGATACTGATAAAATTTATCAACAATTTTACACTCTGTCAAACTTCGTTAATACCTCCGGTGACAGGTCAGTAATTTTCAGAAAAATCATTCTTCTCATATTTCTGATGCAGAATGCATCACCTGATGCGAGAACTACAATTTGAATACAACAGCCTTCCAACATAATTAAATACCACACAACGGAATGATATACTGTAAAATCGTCTCTGCGGAATTAATCATTTATTAGCTCGTCATTGTATCGTTTTATGGCCATACTAACGGGACGAGAGCAGCAACAATTTTCCAATTAATTAACACCAGTATTTTCACGGTACTCCACGGATACAGGGGTGAGAAGGGACACACGAATTTCTTGTTTCATCGATACCAGTGTGAATAAAAAATGTCGCTGCGGCGATGCTGCGGCTCGTCTTCACCGAGGGCGCGGGAAATATTTAATTAAAGTAAAAATCGAAAGTCCCACGGCCACATTTCCGAACATCGGACGCTCTCTTCACGTGACGCTCTCCTCTCTTCCTGTCTCTCTCTTTATCTCCTTTTTTTTTTATTTCGCGGCAGCCCCGTGTCACACGCCACCACGTTATTGGTAAACTCTTCTCCGGCTATTTAATTAACATGCCCTGCCCCCACTGGGAAGCCAGTCTCCGAACGCTTCAAAAACGCGAGAAACTCGAAGCACGAGTCGATCGATCATTCCCTTCTTACTTATACATTCGAGTTTCCTGTCGCTCAATAATTCCTTCGTTTCCCGATCAAATCTTTCCGATAAATAGGACAGTATTAGGCTGTCGTAGTAGGCTGGTAATTATTGAAGATCGTCTTCCACCGACTCTTCCTCGATCGATATGTCATAGAACTGCCTTGATCGATCTCGGCTGCGGATCTATAATTCATCGTGTTCTTCAAATTGCTACTCTAAGGATCTGCATGCAAATATATTCATAGGCTGTTTCACAAAAATTTTATAATTTCAAGCTGTATAGACATTTATTTTAGTACATTTGAATTCTTCAAACGATTTTACTGTTTTCTATTTTATTCTGACAGAAAATCCCTATTTTTTTTTTTTTAGACGATTTTACAGTGACGATTAAAGTTCTTTTAATGCCACCACGATTTTCGTAATCATCGATGTTCTCGGCTTTGAATTGGAACAAAGGGAAGCTACACGCTCGTATCAAGGTTTGATTATTTGTGGCTTTCTTCCCGCGGAACAGTTTCATTTGGGGATGTGGCACGCAGAGTGTTTGGGTTTCACCGTGCGGCTCTCGTCGTAAGTTATGCGAAGTATTCGGAAAATGGAGAACGTTGTCGCGAGAAGAGCATGGGGTCCCATATCAGCGGGAAAAGTCTCGGTAATCCGACAATTTGTATTTATTTGCCGGTCGAGTCTTTTTCTATGGGAGTAACGATGAAAAACTCGTCTCGTTACCAGGCCTTCGTCGTCTTTTTCCTCGGGGAAAAAATTCTGTAGCCTAAGTTCTGATGTACCGTATATAACATACATCAATATATTCGATCCGTAACACGTAGATCACTGCCATAAATTTTTCTCACATTTCATAACATTTATATCGTACAAAGCAAATTGGAAAAGAGACACTACGAGTTTTCCACTCAGAGCAATTTAATAATTTAAAAAACGTAAGCCTCCAAGTATTCGTTTACTAATTTTTGCACTATAGCGTAGAATCAGTGTAAATTCTCTGCACTAACAAAGTTTCAGCACACATGTTCACGCCCCAACGTTAAATTGATTCACAATCAATCATGAAGGTAAAATTTTACAATCAGTTTATTATTCGTTAGCGAACGCATACAAAATTCGGTAGATAAATTGAACGTAGATGCACAGGTATTGACATAAGAGTTAATATTCATACGCAACAGTTACCGAGGCATGGGATTTATGTTAGGTTGCAGAGAATAAATGCCCGAGTTCTACACGGTAGACAGCACGATATCGATTAGTCGAGCACTTATCGGGGCTACTTGGTAATACAGGATATATCGATGCAGATACGGTAGCAGCTCCGGTGAAGTGTCAATTAATAACGCGGCGAGTGTCCGATCGCTATAACGTAGCCATCTTATTACGAGGCTGCCGGTGTCTCATCAATTTATTCGTAACGTTCCTCAGCCACTTCACTGGTTTCACCTACAGGGTTGCTTAAAATACGACGGACCGTATTTTTCATCCCCTGTGCAATTTTTATAGTCACATTTACAATTTTAATCCGTTGACACTCCCACCAGCGATATTTCAATTACGCCCTGCTCTTAATTAAATAGGCTTCGTTTTTTAAAGCCTTAATTCTGTATAACATCCACATATAAAATTAGGATAATAATTTTACACTTATTTATTGTATATATAGTGTTTCACAATTACTAAGATTCTAAAGACGCTTGAGATACATACAATATAAACGGTTAAAAATTTAAATAAATTCTATCTTGCATTTTTGCAAGCTGAAATACATTGTTTGGGCTCGAAGTACTGACTCCTGTGCAAATCTCGTACTTAAAAATTGTTGTAGAAAATTGTGAATTTTTTCAAAAGATTCATCTGTCCTTGAGAATCGTTTTCAAAACGCTCAATCATTTTTATTCGAAAAGCAAGTAGTGCGTGTTAAAGAGGAGACCTCAAGCTATACTTTCACGTAAGAATCGCCGAAACTTTTCATTCATGAAAACGCGATTGAAAATGTGAGATCTTCTCTGTCTGACAGAGAAGCGAATTGCGTGTGTTAAATGTTTTTCGCAGTCGTTGAGCATCGCCTTGACTCGTCTCGGCAGCGTGCTCTCCGCCGAGACCGAGTTATTGTTGCCTTTCGACGTTGCCCGTTGTGTATTTTAGGTAATTGTATTTCGCCGCTTGTGGCGGAGCCACGCTGTCGAGAGCCGGGTGACGGTGTGATCCTTCCAATCTACCCGGCGACATTGTTAATTGCTTCAACAAACAGACAAACAGACATGGTTTCATTTCGAAGGCGAACAGCCGCGGAAGACGATAATCTTATCTCGTTCCCCATCTTCTGCCGCGAACTTTTTCGTTCTCGTAAAAAGCTCGCGACTTTCGAGAATCGAATGTTGAAACGGAACAGGAGTACAGCAACGGACGAGAACCACGACGAGCAGGGAGAGGTTGCTTTAATTTGTTAACGTTGAAAATAAACCAAAATCGTTATTAGAAGCGTCGGATGGATCAACAAGAAAATCCGGCGAACCCTCGAACGATAAAGCGTTCCGTAAACAAACGCACCTCTTTTGTCTGTACAACAGCTTTATCGCCGCGCTTTCCCCTGTGCTCATTCTTACCATGTTAATGGAAGAATGTGGACCGCCTGTGTCCTTTCACAAACACATTCCCGTTTACTCTGCTCGCCGCTGTGTGCTTTACTGTCTCCGCCGACCTCGAGAGGCCGAAATATATGTGAAAGAATTTATTAATTTATTCTTAAGCGTTTGCCCAAACGATTAAGGACGGACCTTACGTTTTGTGGACACCTTTTTACACGACTTTTCTGGCCATTTTCTAGTACAATTTATTTTGTCATTGTATTTGTTGGATACATTTTTAATTTTGTCACTCGTATCCGTGTTCCTCCTAAGTAACGTTCTTTCATTTCCATAGAAAAATTTTAGCACTCCAGGAGCTAATAATTAGAACCAAGGAATTTAATTATTTTTAACCCTTTGCACTCGAAGCTATTTTAACTCCAAAACGAAACATTTCCTCCGACCTAGAATATTTCCCTTCTATATATATTTCTTCATTTTATACATATGAAGATGAGGCAATTTACTCGTACAATACTGAAGTGTTCAGTACTTTATTAAATCCAAGCAAATTTAAAAATGTAAAAAATATTTTGAATAATGATACATCAATTTTTAGTGGCGCTTTACAGTCGCCATTCGAGTGCTAAGGATTAATAGCTGAACAATTTTCTTAAAAAATGTGTACATTAATTCCAGCACGCGGAGGAGTTCAAGAAGATTTTTAGTGATTTTAAACATTTCCCCTGTAAAGTATCCAATCCACTAACTTTTGTTACAAATTCCGAAATTTCGGTCTAGTTATGGTTATGAAAGGGTGCGAAGATGATCGTACCGATCTTTGTACTTGTTTACAGGTGAACGGTTAGCATTTTTTTAATTTGCCGCGGCGTACGGTGAAATGTCTTTGTATGGCGATATCGTGTCGCGGCTAGCCTTCAGATTCGTATTTCCATCGCTGCCCCCATACTTGGTCTCTCGACCAAGTCCGTACCAACCACCCATCTTTTCCCTACATGCGGGCATCCTATTATGCAATTAGAGAACGGGTACCGGAGAATTCTAAGGGAGCCAGGGCCCAAGGTATATCGCTATCGAACATGACAGGACACGGTCGTCCGACACACCCTTTCTTCGTTCGAACTCGTACGGGTCTGAACTATCCCGATGTACCGGTTGCTTATCTCAAAAACACCCTCCGTGTTTGTTCGCTCCATATATCCTCCCGAAGGGAAAATATTGAACACGCTGGCGCCGTCCCGGCTTGCTGCATGTAATTGCTTCTGGCCGGTAATGGACTTTCATAATAGGAAAACAATAAAATATTTGCAAACTCGGAGAACTTCGGAACCATCTTTGTCACTTGAATTTTCCTTCTCTGTTATTATCCAAGAAATTTCTGGGGTTCTGTACCATTGAAAATTGGGATTGTTAATATCCCAAATGAGGGTATCTTGCACAAGCACCGATGGTTTGAGGCGTCCGATGTCGCGTGTGATTTTCATAATAAGAAAACAATAAAATACAATTGCGAACCCAGATAACTAGTTTGAAACTAGCTTCTTTGCTCGAATTTTCGTTCTCGTATTTGCCAAGAAATTTCTAATGGTCTGGCACAGTCGAAAATTGCATATCTCCATTGTTAATAGTTCTTGGTAGCATTCCCTGTCTATGGGGGCAGCCTGAATAACCACTGATGGTTTAATCAGTCGCTTGGCGTCTGACACCGCGTGTGCGGGTGTAGTCGGAGCCAAACTTTCGTCCTGATGTTTGTCGAGAACAAAGAACCTATTCTTATCTGCTCCATAGACCCTGTACGGCTTAAGGGTATTAAGCAAATGATCGAAATAGCATTCTTTGGCATGCGTAGCGTCCCCCGGAAAGCGAAGAATCATGGAGACGGTGTATGAATCACTCGGGATTCTGAGAGGTTGAATCAGTTGACCTAGTATCCGTGGGAGGAGGTGGTTTCCACCCCTTTACCTTACGTTAATTTAATAGAAGGACGCGTGCTGCCCTAAACCACCCCTTTCCTTACCCTTTCTCGCTGGCTGATACGCTAACTTACAAGGGGCGGTTATCAGCCGTCCCTCGCCCCCTGCACCTCGCGACCCTTCAAGATTCCAAGTTATCTACCGTCCGAGAATCTATGCTAATATCGTCAGATTAGTCTGGGAAGTGCTCACAGATTGTAGCATTATTGAAATTTCAATATCGATTAATCCCTTGTCCAAAAACCTGCTCGCCGGCGTTGGAAAAATAAATATTGTGAAACAAAAATTAACCAACTGCACGGAAACAATGAAACGTCTTTAAAATTTCGTATTCTTCCAGCATTGCTCGGAAAAATGATTTTTTAATCTCTGATTCGTACCAGCTGAATTTCAAGAAGCTATTGTACTCCTCGGAAAATTTACAATACATTTAAGGTAAAGGCACCAGTAGGTGACCATGTACCAGTAGTTGACCATTTTATAGAAAAACATAAAAAATAACGTTTTTATAAACTGTGCACTTTTGATGAAAGTGAACTTCGGTAAGAACATTTCAAACCTTATTTTTTATGTTTTCCTATAAAATGGTCAACTACTGGTACATGGTGGTCAACTAATGGTGCCTTTACCTTACGTTTCATATATTTCCATCAAGTGTTTACGATCGATTTGTTAATTTTCAGAGGGTTCATATTTTTTGCTCGATTCACTAGGTGTCTAGTATAGTGTTAAACATTTTTCGGTGGAATGTTAGGTTTTCCTAGTGAGCAGAACACTGCGGAGTGATCGTTGAGGTTCCTTCTCGATGCTCGTTCCGACCGGTTCAACGCGGTTATTTCGTCATTGCGTATATAAGGAAGTTTTAAAAAGTATAGTTAATTTCTGACCGAGGAGTTTGGCGGAACGGCGCCTCGCCATCGTCCGCAAAAGGGTCCGCGAAGGGAAGTAAGGACAGCAGTAAACGTAATTTGAATTTCATGGCAGTTTAACGATCTTAATTAGAAAGCCCTTGCTCATTCCAGCTCGAGGCCGTCCAGACCTGAAACCTGGAACCTCGAATCTCGAACCTCCCTCTCGACTTAACCGGGCTTACTCAAGGAGAGACGCGTTAAGCCAAGAGGGATCTTACCTCGCTGTTTATTCTCGTATTAACACCGAGTCTAAACTAGCCGAAGACAAATCGTGTACACCGTGCAGGAAGAACACCATGCCCAGCGCTGGACTGACGTAATCTCCTCGTCCATTTTACTTTCGATCATCCAAAAACATCTCGAGCCCTGCAACTCCGATAAAATCACAATACACATTAATTAATTAGCTTCACACAAGTTGGGTTTTCTCTGTTTTACAATAAATGCACCTTTGACAAAAGCAAGTATAACTAATCGGTAGGAAATTATACTAAAATTTGACGGTGGCTATCTAGGGGTGGTAAACGCACAAGAAAACTGGGACTCCAATTTCGATGGTGACGAGAACAGAAAAATAAATAGCTAATTTAAACTAGATTTAGGTGATATTGAAACAATTTCCTGAGGTAGGTTACTAAAAAATACTGCATTCAATAAATAATTAAAATTTCCTATAGGTCTGGCCACCTCACGATAAAACAGTGATTTACATTTTCGAACATTTGTGAGGCTAAAAAACAGAAAAATAAAACAGCGAGATTAAATTTGCTCCAAAGGATATGGAAACGATTCCAGAGGCAGTCTACTAAAAAATAATATACTCGACTCACTCCCGTCGCAGGTATTTCCAATTTTTTCGGTACGTCGACTATGAGGGACGCCTAGTCGGTTATGCAGAAAATAGCTTTGCCCCTTTACATCGCGCAGGGGACGTCCAATCATCTTCGCGACGGTATCGGGCACGATGACGCCTCGCATTTTTGTACTCCATCTTCCCGATGGATTTTATTTTTGAACGCTATTGAAAAGGAAAGCGTTCTGAATCATTATACAGACATTTTCCTTGGGGTCCACAGAAAATATTCCGATCTCATCTTAAAATGAAAGTAACGAGCTTTGGATTTACTGAGGTAATTTACCGATTCACTGTTTTACCGAGTAGAAAAATGGGGGAGCAAAATCACATCGACACTGAACGCAAAAAAGATGTAAAATTAATTTTGTAAAGCACATTATTTAAGCCACTGAAAGAGTCTTCAATCAACATCTTCACCGTACGGAAAGAAGTGATTTCACGTCATTAATTTGTCAGGCTGCAGGTCTTTTTATGGAGGAATTAATTCGCATAGGTTGCATTTCGTGATCGCGCTGAAAGAAATATCCTCCTTGCATTGCGATAATGGCTCCCCTAGTATTTAATTTCCGACGGCCGGGTCGAAATATATCGTTTTAATATAGCGGCGGCGTTTGCATCGCGAGCAAATCCTTCGGAATATCCGAGCGTGGCCTTTCGGGTGACCGTATAGGGGGTGAGTTTCGAGAAAGAGAGAGTGGACGGCCGCCACTTGGTGGGGGAGGGGAGGGGGGGTGGACGACGGCCAAGCCAAGCCAAGGCAGAGAAACGGTTGCGGGGGGTGGTCCCTAAAAGAAACATAAATAAGACAAATAGGGGCGATCGACAATAGAAAATATCGAATGTACAGAATGCTCCATAAATCGGAGGGTGGTCGTGAACGGACTCAGGGGTGGCCGGAGGGGTGGTTACCGTTTTCGCTATAAGGCGAGCGATCTTTTTATGTTCCAACGCGCTCCCTTTTGCTCCCTCAGAAATATATCTATGGCCAATATCCGCAACCATTTCCCGAGCACGTTTCCACTGCGGATTCGATATACTCGCGATAGCAAGTGGAAACTACCCCTGCCAACGCCGGCCCGCTCGCTGTGTTTCCACCTTCCGTTTCGAAGGTGCGAAATCTCACTGTTCGCCCGTTCCTGACATATTATCCTGAAGAAAACAGTAGATCAACCTGTAAATCGTCAGGATTGAGGTCTACATTTCGGGATTGACTATCTGCATCCTCCTGAGAGATTCTTGACTATTTCTCGATTTATTTTCTTTCGAAAATTTGGCTCAGTAACCCCAATACAGTGTTTACTCGATATATGTGCAAACCACGGGTCTAGCCACGGACATATATCGGCCAGGAGATACTATTCTTTGATCCACGCTACCTTACACTTCTCGGCGACCGAGGCAGTGGGAATAATTCCGCGAGGTTTATCATTCAGGCCTTGACGACATATATAGAGAAATCACTGTACTTCATTTATGGATGATCACATGATAGGTTCTCTAAACTTCAAGTCAGGTTGTGCAATTTTATAATACTTTAATTTAATCGAGACAGAAATTCCTGTTGCAAACCATCACAATTTACCTTCACTGAAATCTCTTAAGTTTGGCATTTTAACTCGAGGGAAACTTATTGAATCTCTTGCATTAAGAGCGTTGATAATAGTGGCGCACAAAATGTTTGCTGATTTGAAACAAAAATTCAAAGCTCTGGAGGAGATTAGTGTGGATATCTCGTTCTTTTGAGGAAGCTAAATATCCCAGGTGGTGGTAACAAGATGAGCAAATTCCAAAGTACGCGTAGGATGCGTGGCAATGATCGTTTGCCCAAACAGTCTGGGGGATCGAAAATTCGCATGTTCGAAAAGTTATCGGGCCGGGGCAAAGTCTAGAGAAGCTTTACATCGTGCTCGTTATCCAAGGAGGGAGGTTGTAAGACGTAGATGGTACATACACTCCGGGGTTGTAGGAGAAAGCGTAGCGCGTGTTACGAACGACGAGAGGGTTTGCAAACATCGCATAACGTTTGCGTATCAGTGTCACGCGTACACGTACACGCGAGTGCTCGGCGAGAGCGTTAAGAACGATGGAAAAGGGTTCGAACGACAAACGAGAAAGAAAGACAGGCAGACAAAGAGAGAAAGAGAGAGAGAGAGAGAGAGAGAGAGAGAGAGAGAGGGAGAGAGTGGCAGAGAATGGAGAATCATGGCGGGGATGAATTCCCAGGTTTACGTTTACAACCTTAACTACAAATTCGACAGAGTTACCGTGGCATAAGGGGGTAGGAGGGGGTGGATTGTATCTCGTGAGGGTGGTTCGAGCGCCCGTGTAAAAGCCACCCCCCTCCTTCGCCATTCTCTTCCAGTTGTTAAGAAGTCCCCGCGGGCTAATTTCGACTCTATCTCCTCTGGATTCTGTCTTTTGCCGTGTCTCGATCGGCTGATTCCACTTATTGTTCTTTCTTGTCGCGCGAGGAACGTTCGTCAAAGACGGCATGCGAAGGTGTACGAGTAGAATGAATTCTCCAGGTAAGGCAGTGTAATTAGGGGTGTTTTATGAGGCCCCTTTATTGTTACCAACGCACACGCGCGGAGCGATGAAAAAATCATAATAAACCGAACGATAAAAATAGCCGGGCGAAATATAAATTGCGATGATTCATCGCGGGCGACGGTTATTTATCGCGAGCGGCAAAGCGCACGCATTGTGCTTTGAGCCGCGCTTCCATGAATTACACGCGCGCTTGTACACGATTATTAGAATGGCTGTCGCTTTTTTTTTCTTTTGTTTTTTTCTCGCTCCGGCTCTCGGGGAGCTGTATAATTTTCAATAAACTGTAGTGCTGTCATAAATCCGCCGGGCGCCGCAACTGTGGACGGGATCAAACGATTTTTTGACCCTCGGGCGGCTGACCCTAGGTCAAATTTAATTTCTGCCCTGTACACTTTGTCAGCGGCGTCTTGTGTGTAAACAATATTGCGTTTTTTCGAGGCATTTTTCTGTTATTAGCGGTGCTATTAAATGGAATGTAGTCTGTGGTATTATTCCTGTGTAATATTTAATTTGCAGTTACGTAGAGGGTATGCCAAATACAGCGTCACTGGCTTTCCTTTGACTAAAGCAAGCAAACTGAATCACATTTACTTATGCCATTTACTTTACTTTTGCCATCGAACAAATCTGTTTTTACAGATTTATACCGTTCGTATATGTTTCTAGCTCATGACAATATTAACTAACATGTCAATCTACATGATGTATTTTTTAAAATCCCGCTACATGCTTCAGTATTTCTTCGCGAGTTCGAACAATTGCAATTTCTTTAAACAATGTTTTACACATCACCCAGCATACTAATCTTCGTACCTTTCAAAAAGCCTCAAGAGGTATAGGTCTACTATTAAAAAAGTTATTCCAACATTTAGGGTACTCGATCAATTGCATGAGTCACAGTAATCATCCGAACGTCGTCCATTCCAACGCCCTTTTGGGGGTGAATTTCGGTCGAGGAGCGCGTCGACGCAATAAATACATTATCGGGCCCCGTGTTAATTAATTAATCCGTTCTTAGCGCGATATCTTTCTTTCATAACCAGATAAAGGAATAAATGAGCGAGCCTCGAGGAACTCACCCCTCTTCTCGTCCTCGTTCGAGGCTCACCCTCTTTGGCGCGCGATTGCGCCGAAAAAAGCGAGTAAAGCGAAACGACCACCCCCGCCCAGTTTTGCGGCACGCTCGTCGGCCGACGCAATACGACAAAGCATCGAAATTATTTATAACGGTCGTTCGTTAAAGGGAAAAACTCTGGAGACCCGCGTTTCTCTTCGTGTGCGCGAATGAAGTCTGGGATCGAGAGGGGTGGCCACGATTCGTTAAGAGCTCAGTGCTCTCCCGTTTGGCAGAGGTTCTTATCGGCTGCAATTGCATCGGTGCATCGGTGTTTCGGGCGGACCCACACAGAGGCGAAATATCACACTGTTATTTATAATCCTGGCTATTTACCAGCTGCCAGAACGCCACTATAAAACGAAGCATCCCTTCTCAGTGTATAATTCTCTATCGCGAAAGTTTTGCGAATCGCAATAAAACATGGCCCCAGCTTCCTGCCATTTTATTCTAGTCGTCCTCCCCGATGTGCAATTTTTCCAGGCCCTCAAACATTCGTACAATTATTTAGCCGCAATTAAAAATCAATTTTTACGAGGATGTATTAAGCGGAAGATCCTAATTATTCAATTTCTGTCTGATTAAAATTTTTTAGGGTAAAAGTCTGCTCTACACCGATCTAGGATTTATAGCGTTGCAATACTGTCACTTGATCCTTGGTCCTTAACTTTTCTATTTAAAATTATGAACAAAATCGTATTGGAAGGGGTTGAATAATTGCAGTATAGCACGTGCTATAAACACAAATTTTCTTTTCTCTCGAACGAAATTCTACAAACAAACAAGTCCGATATGAAAATAATTATGAAGATCAAGGGGTTGAATGATTGCAGCACCGAGCGAATGATGAAGCGGTTTCGCAGTGAAATGGGTCACGAGTGATTCCGCGGGCAATAAATAAAACTAGTTATTGTGCATTATAACTTGAAACTGGATTTTCGGCATCATCGGATACGGGTGTGTAAAGTCGTGTGGAGGCGGCGTAAATTTCGCGGGCGTGTTATATTGGCCCGGTTCGTATCGTGTGCATGCATTTATTATCCCCGGGGCTCACACCTCCTCGGGAAAGTTTACTAGAAAATATGCCGCGGGGGTTGCTTTGTCCGCCTATATCCACCAGTCATTTGATTTATTCGAGATAACGAGAGCTCGGTATCGCGGGTGTTTATGCCGTACCACCGCAACTACCCCATTCCGCGATCCCATTCCTCTTTCGAAGAGGATCCTGAAAACGCGTGTGGAAAAAATATTAGGGGGGTTCATCGTGGGATTATCAATTCCCCGATACCGTGAAATAATTAAAACCTTTTTACATTCATACATGAGGCTGCGGCCTGTTTATTCCACAGGGTGGTTTTCTCGTTAATGACGGGACGGTTTAGGGAATATTGAATGGGACCCATTCAGTCGACATAACAAGTCCCTTTCAATTTTTTACAGCAGTTTAATTACAACTTTCTCCTCATTAAAACCAAATTCATTCGCTTTGTATCTGCATTTAGCAGCTAGTTTAAATTGTTATCTATTCACATTGAATCCAACAAGAGGATTCGCGTTGATCTCGTAAAAGTAGAAGCAAAAAGATTTGAGAAAAATTTTCATGGATTTAGGTTGTTATTTGCAACTGAATCAGTGAAGAATCGAAATAGAAAATTGCACAAGATTTGAAAGAACACGGTAACGAACATTATTTTATTGTCTGTGCGCCCAGGGTTCTTTGGACGATTTTATAGCGTATTAATTAATGTTTGCGCGTGTCCGATGGAGGATCGGCGTAAATAATTCGCGGAACTCCTCGACTTGGGAACAGAAGTTTGCACTTAAATTAACACTATCGGTTTGCCTCGGTGCCTTTTCGCCTCCTCCTCGCTTTGCTCTCGTCCGACGTCTTAACGCTCTAATTATCGTTAGTGCCGAGCAGGACGGATGTCTCGTGATGTAGCCTGCCGCTCTTCCCTTCCCTTAAACCACTTCGTGACCCCCTTTGTAACCCATCCTTCTCGGAATCTCCTGGCTCGATAGTTCCCTCGGAGTTAGCTGGAGATATGGCTTTCTGGGCGCCGAATTAATGATTTCGCGTCTTCGTGTACACACACCTTCTCGGATCCATTGTAAACGCGATTGATGTATTCACTTTTGCGCACGGAAGGGATCATTACTTCTTCATTACTCGTACACTGGCAATTCTACAATTCGCATTACTTTGCTATTAATTTAACAGAAATTCGCTCTCGATTTTTAAAGCACTATTAAATTGGTACAGTGTTTGCTCGATACATGTTCAAAACACGGGTCCAGCCACGGACATATATCGGCCAGGAGATGCTATTACTTGATCCACGCGACTTTACACTCCTTGTCTTTCGAGCTTCTTGTAGTAGGTATAATTTAGCGACCTTTATCGGCCATGCCTCGGCGACATATGTAGGGTATATAGTGTGATTTTTTGTTTTGTAATTTGCTACTAAATCAATGACGAAATAGTTAATTCTATATATATGTTATTTTACAGTTATTGGAACAATTTTATAAAGGCCTTTGCATAGGAAATGGTTGAATAAATCAGATCATTCTATTCTTCAAGCACAAATTCAATCGTGTCATTTTTATAAAATTTTGATGAATCACTGTTGGTGCTTAAATGCGTGAAGCAATTCGGAAAACTCGGTTCTCCAAGCCGGCTGAGACTATATGGAAACGAGGGAAGAGAATTATGTAAAAGGATCGTAAAGAGGCGCTCAGGAAGCAGCTCAAGCAACCTAAAACGGTTTAGAATGCTCGTAACCGGCGTTTTCACGAACTTTCCGAAGTGTTTCGTTCTATCCAACAGGTTATCCGACTGCGAGCCTGGTTGTGTACGCGTGCCAGGATGCGCAATTACAAACCCTGTTGTTTACCCGAGCCATAACAACTCCCCCCCGTTACTTACTATAGCGATTAAGATGTATATTCTCGAATGTCTGATCATGCACTGTGCTTTTCTCCTTCTTCTCGTGGAACCTTCAAACTTTGTTGAAAGAGAAATTCTTTTTGCACGGTAGACACATTTATTCTGTTTTGAGAATTAATATGACGGTCATGGAACAAGATGTACGGATTTCTCGAGCAATGTTCATTGAAGTTAGGTGAATATATTGGCTGAAGGGAGGATGCAGCATTTTTAGGAAATACTCCACCGACGATCAGAGTCAAGCAGTGGGGCTGGGAGCAAAAGCGACTTGTTTGGCTGCGAGGACGCTGCAGAGGGTTGAAGCCTCGGGGGTTGGGGGTCTCTAAGTAGATTTCAAGTGGAAGATTTATATAAGCGAGCGATACAGGTTCCACCACTGTAGCGTAAATCGGTCTTGTATCTGATATACAATTAATCGTGCCATTAGCAAGACTTCAACAATTTTTCGTTTCGCAAACATTCTCACAACAAAACAACACAAATAGTCATATAAATAAATTTTGAAACACACAAAGAGTAGAACTAAAACTCACTAAAAATTATTTCTTTCGTCGAGAATATTTAATCAATACTAATCCGAGACACTCATTCAATTAAAATATTGAATTATAGTGGTTTGAAAGTAATAATAAATAATTTGCATTGAGGTATAATTACACGATCCTTAAAGAGCACCAAAACATTTTTCGTTCCCTTAATCTACAAAATGGAGGAGCTGGAGTCACGTTCGTTCATAGGAGCTACAGTCCTTTTTACGAAATCCAGAACAACTTCAGCGAGCAGTAATCTGCATAACAATAAATTCTACGTCCTACATCCAGCTCGTAACTCACATTCCTACAAATTTCATGAATTCCACGCCACGTTGACTAATTAAAACGCTAAAAAAAAAGAAGTATATTGTAAGTTAAGCTGTAACGGATCCTTCACCGTATATATTGTTCATATAAATAACAAATATGTTCATGTTATTGATAAGCGATTCATCGCCAACGACAAGCGAACGTGTCAAAAAAAGATGTCAAAAAAAGAAAAACGTACGGAATGAAAAAAGGACGAGCAGTATCGTCAGGTCCGACATCGGAGAAAGACATATTAATAAATTACATACTGTCTGCTTTAATCTCGTGCCATTCCTTACAATATTTATAATAAACCAGGGTTGAATTAACAATCCTCCAAAAAAAAAAGGAACGATTTCCTAATCAGATGGTATTTGGAAGCATGAATCAAACGAACCAGTTAGTCAGTGGAAGCTAACCACACGTCCCTGTGACATCGCAAACCAAGCCGCATGATCGCTCGCAGTAGAACCAGTCGGTCTCGGCGAGTTACGAGTCGAGGCTTGGCGCGAAGTCGCTTGTAGAGAGTCGTCGGCGTGACGGTGGCGCCTGGGGACTAAGAGAAATATTAAACAGTCTTGTTTTCTCGTAAATCAGTTAGAAATTCCCCTCGGACGAGGGGACGCCGAGGGTAGAGACTTGGAGAGGTGGTCGCCGACCCCTCTGGATCTCTAATGACACCCCGAACCCGACTTTCCGTGGCCGCAATTCATTCTTGAGCTGATATTTACGCGCGGAAATTTTCGACTCCACGGTGTCCACGACCGAGAACAACCGGCTCGCGCGAAACTGCAATTTGCATGGGAATTACTTAACCATGCCGATACAACGACCGAGCACCGGTTGCAAATTACCGTTCCGCGATCGTTGAAAAATTGATCGGGCCACCGCGAACCGCCTCGAATCGTTAATAATCCATCTAGCCGTCTTGTCCTTCGAGCTGTCGACCAGTTCGTATCGAAATCCCTCCGGGAGTACGGGCTCCGATCGTGCCACGGAATCGTCGCTAATGCTCTCCGGCACGCAGATATACGAACCCCAACGTTGAGCTACATTTAAAGACGTGACTAATGTCTCGATACTTGGACCAGGTATTTACACCGCCCAGATTTTACTCGGTCTCGATACGTAAAGCAGGAGAAAAGCTCGAGGACGAGCGACGAGACTACGATCAATCTCTTTCAAAAGCCTCGTCGAAGTTTTGTCGAGGATTAGGCTCGCGCTCGAAGACAGATACTGCTGAAAACCGCGGGTTCGTTAATTTGTCATCGTGCGAAGCTCCGAGACGTTCCCAATGTTCCAGTAGACTACCGATGGCGGGAATAATTTTCTCCAAGGCAAACACGAATTTTTCTATTTCATATTTAGTCCACTCTGATGAGCTGGGATTTCTGAAATCAACGATAATCGGTTCATATTGCACAGGCTTGAATTGTGTTTCTTATCGGAGAGAATATGACTGAAGTGCTTCCAATCGGCAGCCAAGAACAGAGTCTTTGCTTTTATCGCTTTCTTTATGATAGCAGTGGACAAATTAATTTAACAAGTTTTCTTGAATTAAGTTTTATCTTTGAATTGATTTACGATGCTATCAAGATGGTATCGCCTACAAGTTCTGCCATTTCGACTTGCTTGGCCGAGTTCAATACGAAAATTGTTGAGTATTAATATAGTTTTAATAAAATTAAGAGGATTGCGCGTGATCGAATTGATCTGACTGAACGAGGTTTCCGAGGTTTCAGTATTAAGTGATGCATCGTCCAAGAATAAGTCGAAAGTAGACGGTTATCAACATAATGTCTGAGTGAATACCCAACGGCCTGGTTTCCAGGAGAAGGCCAGACAGTAAGATTAATTTAAATGGTAGAATTATAGAACAACCGGAGCTAGTTTATAAAAGAGTGGTGCCCGGTTTCAGTGGGATTAGAGACGAAGTCCTGAAGACAGCGTGTAAAACTCTGTAGCGGGAGCCCGTGTACTCATTGAAAACGAAGTATTATCTCGTTCTACAATCCTTGTTCTTATCAGCTCGTTGGACGAGCGAGCGCGAGCGCGAGGGGAACGTCCCGCGATCCGAGCATTTCAAATCTTTTATCCGGATGAAAGTTCTACCCGTCCGGTTCGGAAGTGGAGTAAGCGTAATACGAGGCGGGCATGGATCGCTGGTAGAAAAGTGTATCATTTTTCACAGTCTTGGTAAGTTATAACGCCGCTAATTAGAACCGATGTGTCTGATCGTTTCGGCTGGAAGTCCGTCTTATTACGCACTTCAAAAAAATCCAGGAAGAAAGAACCGGAACAGACGGCCGCCGGTGGAATGGGGGTGGGGGGAGGGAGAGGAATAAATAGAGAGACAGAGACAGAGAATCACGAGAGAGAATGATTCCCTTGGTGGTCGAGCAAAATGCCGAGACGGAACTGACATCCGGATGGCCGCCGGAAGAACAAACGTTGAAAAACGGAGCCCGGACAGATGCGAGTATTATTTACCCGCTCGTGCATGCGTTCGTCCCGATGTCAGCACTCGCGGCTCCCATTGTTCGAAGACTTTTATAATTGGAGAGAGACGGTCAGCCGCATTAATGCGTCCACGAAGGGCCGGTCCGACGAACTTTTCAATGGAATCATAATTACGTGCTCGCTAGATATTACATTTCTCTTCCTTTCACCCCGTCCAACCGACCCCAACCCCCTTTCCCCTCCCAATTTTGCGTTCCACTTCTGTCCGAGCTTTGCTACTGCTCATTTTTATAGTTGCTGTTTCGTCGTAATTGCCAGAAACTGAGTATATCTCCTAAATCAACTGGATATCCTAAAGTTCCCTCGCTTCGTTGTTTCAAACAACGAACGTTTTTTTTTTTGGATACTCTGTCTGATCGTTACTCGGCAGCACTACTTAAAACAATTGTTGATAATATTAACATCAACGTGAGATCATTTTCGTGTGAGTATTTTATGTGGTAAAACGTCACATAAAAAAAAAAACGTCACCCTAAACGTCTATGTGTTTAGGGTAACTAATTTAGGAATTTAGAACAATTAATATCTAGGTTTAATGGAGATCATTATACAGTACAGGATTTTGTAATGTCTTGAGTAGTCCAAGTACAAACTACCGGTGGTGCTCACAGCCATGACAACCCATTATTCTCTATGTATATGCGCACAAGATTTTTGGACAGTCAATGTTTGCAGAAGTCTAGGATCAGTATCAGACAAATAAAATAATATCATTGTAATACAAGTGGAAACAGCCGGTTATCGTCAGACAAAGTGACTAGACGTTCTTTAACATACAATATTACTTTGTACGAGAATGTCTGGAAATTAATATTCGACGAATCCTAACATGAATACAAAATTGCGAATACTATGTCTCCAGCGTAATAAGTAGAAATAGTCGACAGTGGCCAGACGCAGTAACCCGTCGTTCTACAAAATCATTTTGCACAAAAATGTGTGACAATTAATATCCAAGAAATCATGAGATCAATGCACGACGAAGATGATTATAGCGTCATTAATATTGCAAGTAGAAATAGCCAGCAGTGGTCGGACACTTTGACCAACGGCTGCCGCAATTGCGCAAATGACTTTCTCTATTGAATTTTCGCGGGTCCGCGTGACAGTAGGAAAATATCTTGCAATTTTTTTCAATAATTTCACCGACAGACATTTTTCCTTTAGAAAAGCCAGCCTCCGGATTCGAAAGCGCAATTTTACGACGTGAAATCGCGGCACTAATTCGCCCGTTAAGCTCGATTAACGTCATTATAATAATATTTTATTCGGTCCCGTATATCTGTCCGCGAGCCCCGGTATTATAAAACACCGCGCGGCAAATGGGAAAATTAAAGTTTTCCCGGGGAACGGTAACCGCGGCGTTCGACGGTGAACCGTATTTCCCAGTGATCCCCGCGGCCGCACGAATCGAAATGAATGTACGTCGTAACGAGTGGCCGGACGTTGAAATTCACCGTCCGAGAAAGTACGGGTCTTTTCCGTTACGGGTCCGACCTGACATTAGCGGAAATAAACCATTATGAAAATGTTCCGTAAATAGAAGCATGACCAAACGCGCTGCGGTTTTCGGGGGTCTCCACCTTTTCCCGTAGCTCGGTTTCGACTTTCAAGAGGGTGGCGGCCTCTCGGCTGGGAGGGATTATAGAGCTTTGCCAGGATATCAATTATAACCAGAAACAGTTATTCTGTGCACTGAAACCCTTTTCCGCCCCCGATTTCCCTCCCGCATAACCCCCTACCACCCCGTCGCCACCCTTGCTCCGGCACCGTTCCGACCATTCCTAATCCTCTGTAAATTATATTATTTTCACTGTTTGTTTACCGGTCTCCCTATTCTGTTCCCTTCCGCGCAGGATTTGCGGCGACTTTCCGGCTTTCGCCGCGTTTCACCCTCTCTTTACGGGGACTTCCTATTAAAATCATTACTCCGAACGCCGTTCACCATGGTCGCTTGCTCATCCATCCTTGGTTCCGATATCGAAGAATTATATGCGAATTACTATTGCCGTGAATCTCTCGTTTTCTAACCCAATTGTAGCTCCATTATTAAAAAAAAACCTGCTTAAAATCCATAAAAGTATTTTATGGCAGACGGAAGTGAAGGAAACGTTTAATTATAGCTGCATCAAATTGTCACAATAATTCCATTCATTCGAAAACTCTATGTACAATTGAATAGCAACTAACAAACACAGATTATTTGACCTTTGATATTCTTTGTATTGCTGTCTCTGCCTACTTGCACAAAATTTGCCTGTTCCACTTGGAGCGGCGCAATTAGCTGTAACGTATGCAATAGCATCGTTGTCACTGACGATTTCATTTTAGCAGAAAATAACCGGCGTTTCACCGGGTATTATTATGCGAATGGTCACGCTATGTACATGGAGTAAGCTCCCCGTTAACGACGTTGTTCGCCGGCACAGCGGCGGAGGCGGCGCGTCGAAATCTCCGTGCCGAAAAAAATCTTACGGGCACGTACAATTTTTTCCACGCTACACCCTTTAACACCCTTATTTCCCCGGGTGCCGTGTTCCCGGACACGAGTAACGGAGGCCCTATTATGCAAATGTACGAGGTGAAACGGCCTGGACCTGGCTATGATCGTTCAGAGACAGCCCACCCCAACGCTCCTGCGGGTGTAGTTTGTACCGTCGTCGTCGAGGGCTGGCTAGAAACGTGGAAGCCAGCCGACGCGAGACAGGATGCGTCTGGATACGCACGTGCATCGTTTCCAGATCCTCTTAGACGCACAGAGATTCCCCTAACCGATCTCCCGCGAACTCTTTCGCCATTTTTATTCATGGCAGATCACATTAAAATTCAAATAACTTCGATCGTTTCGACAGGGAACGTCTTCCGCGGAATTTCTATCGTGTCACGATTCTCGGGACACCTTGTATACTGTACTTGTTATCCGCGAGGGATTATATTCATTATCATATAATTTTTTAATTGGTTGTTTGTCTTTCCATGTTGCAGGGTAGACCCACCCCTAAGAGGCTTTGCTTAACCCTTTCAAGATGGATTTTTTTTAACGAAGGACAAGATTATTATTTCAAAAATGGAATGTACAGTCGTGTTAGTCTTTCACAATGGGATTACGCGTCCCAACAGGCCTTGGAGCTAACGGGAAGTAAAAAGGGAATAAAATTGAGAAGAACAGGCTCCGGATAAATAATTACATTTGAGAGGCAGGATTTTAACATAAATATTAACTATTTGTCTAGAACCTTTCAGTTCTAGGATTTAATTGGGTACCTAGGATGCCCAAAGTACCAGAAAGATATCGATAAAAAATTTACATTAGAAGGTTGAATGATGGTAGAGAGGATTCAGTTTGAGATTCGCTCGATCAGCGATCATCGTCGCGAGAGTCGCATTGTCCCAATACTGCGGCATCGCGGTGACGACAGAGGGATCGCAGGATCGTATCCTGTAAGCAGATCGCATGATCCAGGCACGATGAAGCGCAGAGACTGTACATTTGCACGGTCGCAGGCGTGTGCACTTGGCATCACCGAATGTCTATGCGTTTCCGGAAGATCGTCCTGAACACTAAGAGAGATTGGAAGAGAGGAAGGGAAAGAGAGAGAGAGAGAGAGAGACAGAGAGAGAAAGGAGAGTGTGTGGGTACTGATGCACGTGTGTGCGAGAGTGAGAATTCGCCGCTAACCAGTCGCTGGAGGAACGGTGGGAGTGTTGTTGGGGTGATAGCGGACGGGGGTGGGTGTTTACTTTTGGTGTTGGGCAAGTAGCGCCCGGCATGCATGGTTCCCTCTGATAGCAAACACTGAGTATCGATCAGTATGACTCTGGTAAACAACTATTGTAGAGTAGTATAGTATAGGACGGGTTTTGTCCCCTTCGACCCCCTCCACCCGGAGCTCCACGATGTCCCATTCCCTGGTACCACTGGACACCCCTCGTGCCCCTCGCAACCCCTTCGTTCTGTGTGCCAACCCTGCGTCCACCCATTCCCATCCACAACAACTCCGTCGTGTACTCGCGATATGCCTGCTTACGTGGCCGGCAGGGCCGGCCTAATCGAAGAATCCTTCCAAGAAAAACCTCCCCTAATCCCCAACCCCTGTCGTCACCATCGGACGACGATTTTTATACGTTTGCTGGATTCGACCTCCAGAAAGTATATCATAAAATGTCTGTTGCGATTTTCATCATCTTGGGAACGTAACAGCACCCTTAATAGGGGTAATCATTTTGGTTTGTTTACAGTTTTTATTAATGGGCCCACTGAAAAATCTGCAGTCTAGTAATCCCCACAGTCGCACAAGTAGTTCCTGTGATATGAAAAATTTTGCCTTTCCCAAAAAATTTGAACAATTCTATTCAGGAATTTTGCTTACTAGAACCTTGAAAATACACGTAGCAATTTTTGTTTGACTCCACTTTCTTTTTAATATAAAAATTTAGATATTTCATTAACCCCTTGTTCTTTTAGAAATTACCGCATATTTCTTGCAAGTATTAAACAATTTCCAAATTGTTCAATACTCCCTAAAGAAGGTTTTAATCCACTGAAAAATTATCTTTAGTTGCACCGCTTATCTTCGCTCGCGATAAGTAGATTCAGACGTCTGTGGTCAGACACTCCGCGCGTAGAGAGACAGAAGTAGGTAAATGAAGAGAATAAAAGGTACGGGCGTAGTAAAAACGAGTTTGTCTATAGACAGGGTGTATATTTGCACATTTTTGTAACTGAGTTGAAGAATTAGTGGAAGACTGGAAATAAGTACGTCCCTGGAGCGGATGCTAATCATATTGGCGAAGGGTGTCTGAAATTGTCGCCCCATCGCGCAATCCCCAGGCCCGACAACCCCAGCGACTCACCCTAACGGCTCGCTTAACCAAACAACCTTGATAAATTATGCAAAAATCAACAACACTACGAAATGCAGCTCCCACGCAACCATACTAGATTGAGGGGAGTTCAACAGAATGATCCTTCCATCGTGGTAGCTCGAAACATTTCTTTTTTTTTGTTTTGTTTCATTAAAAAATTCGATCGCAGATTATAATCTGTGCGAATCTGTTTAACGGTTCGCCAACAATGTACGATAAAAAATCACTTTTTAACTCGTTGATTTTTTAAAGAACAATTTAATTTTGGCAGTCGCGTGCGCGGCGTTTCAACAGCGCGGAATGATAAATGAATTTTTTACATTCCCACTCGATTGTGCATAACAATTAGTCCGGGTGGTAATTGGACGCGATTGATCGCGGTCGGTGTAATTTTATCAGAGATTTTCACCGGGGGTAGTTTTATTACTGCGCGAATGAACCGCATTAAGCGTTTATGTCGGGTGTGCATCGACGCGGACGACGTGTGACCCGTGAAATCCGCGAGCCAATAAATGAATATAACCCACGCGTGAGAATAAAATCCGTCGCTAAACTGTGCAACAGGTGTTAGAGGTTATTGACAATCTTTTCATCAGAATGACGGTGTTTGTGCGATATTTCGCCCGAATATCGGCGCTTTTCACCGATCGTCCTGTCACTTTCCCGGAACATTTTATTATCCTCGTTAATGAGAGCCGATTAACGCACCCTTCTCTCATTAAAAACTCCCGAAACACGATTGTATACACTCGTAAAGCCTGCTCGCACGATCACTACCCTCCACAGAAAACTCGAAATATTCAAAACCAGCTCCCCTCTTTTTATCAAAGACAAAAATTAATCCCTAAACTCATCCTTTAACTAATCACTTGTTGTTTTTAAGAACGTGTTATTTGGAAATTTTGTTTCGAGTCTCCAACAAATTCTAAGAAATTTTGGGGAATACAGGTATCGGTCAAAAATCGGATGACCGGATAAGGGATGAAAAATTTTTTACCAGATTTGGAAGGGAGTTGGGTTCAATTTTGATCGGCCGAAATAATGTTTCGTCTGGCCTGTATTTGTGTACGCCTGTTTCCTCTTCACGTGCTCACTTTATCTCCTCCCCTCGGTCCCCACTTTCTCCCTCGCCATTCAATGTTGTTATCAATACCGGAGCCATACTCCCGACATTGTGCGGGACGGTTCGGTTCCGTGTCGAGAAACAAGACGAACAACAACAACAACAAACAACAACAACAAACTAGCCGATGTGAAGTCTCTCCAGTCGCCCTCTCCGCTCTTCCTTTCCGCGACCCGTTTTCCCCACATTGTTCCCAGCCCCATCATTCGCTATCGCTCCGATTACAGCCGTGACAGTTCCAATCTTGTGTACCGCCCGCGCGCGCGCGCCTTTCTTGAATATGTGTCAGTCGCCCGCATAACTTTCCCGTAACCTCCAACAATATCACCGGGGCACTCTTTCGACCACGTTTTCATCAGAAATTTCACTGTTCGAAATCCACCCCCGGACGCATCGAAACTGCATTCACTCGTCGACACTGAGAAATTAGCTCGTACATTATTGCCATCTTTACTTTTATTCCAACAAATATTCCCCAAAGTTTAGAAGGACAGACAGCTTCTTCTTAGACAGGGAAAAATATGTTTGACACGCTTAGCACCTTGGGAAATTTTGTGCGTTTCAATAACCGCAGTTTCCACAGCATTTCAATTCGTTACATTATAAGAAAATAACTACCTGATGGTTTAACACGTTTAAATAACTGCAATTTTCATTTCATTCGGTCAATTGATTTATTAGAATGCAAAACAATTTTCATTTCATGTTGACTCATTTGATTGCATAGATTGCATAGTGACCCTCAATGAAAAAGACTTACATGTTTCAGTGCACCGAAGAAAATCCAGCACGAAATTGTTTGTGTGCACACGGATCTAGATACGACGAACGAAGGACATTGCGAATCAACGATTAGCTAGGAACTGGTATGCATATAATGATGATGAATCACCTGCGACACGACGAGTGCATCAAAATAGGTCGTTGGCTTTAGTGTGCTCTTAGGACTAGGTTGAATCGATAACAATAACCTTGCCACAATATCGTCGGGTGAATCATTTCTTTCTGACAATATACCTGATTAAATATTTAAAGGCTAGTGGGTGACCATTGATCAGACGGTGTGAACTGTCCTCGAGTTTACAAGACTTTTGTGAAAAGCTCAGCAACTTCATCATTGCTTATTGAAGTTAAAATCTCGGAGGTGACTGGAAAAAAGTGACTGATCCACCCATGCTCATCAGTCCACACACACACACACACACACCACCAATCGAAAGTCCTCCTCATCTCTTTCCAACTCCCAGCAGGGCCCAACGTAAGCTTACATTTGCATAAAAAAACGAAGATCTCTTCTGCTCCATAGACACACCTTCAAGCAAATCTTTTCGTCTTTTCAGGTCTCAACAGCGTCCGACGCGTATCTTGAAGGATGATTCTCACTAACTAGCCTGCGTTCAACCATCCCTTCAAAATCCTCCCAGTTCGTCGCATCTTATATCAAATTTACGAAGGAGTGTCTCCCAACGCCGACTCTCAGGAAGACTTCTAGAACCCATGACGATGAGTTAGGTCTGGGACATGCACGCGTCGCAGAGAGGCAGGCTCGCAGCAAGACAGGGTCCGTCGCTAGACAAAGCTCTGTTTCGCTCTGGCGCAGGCTGGCGAACCGTCTCTCTCTCTCGCGAATGCAGAAGCGGTTGCACGCCGCGCCGGTGCTCCGGTTGTCTCTGGTACGAAACGAGGCTATAACGCGGGAGCGAGACGGCGTCGTTCTGCGAGCGGTATCTGGGTGCGAGGAGGAGGGAGGTCCTCGGGTGCTGGGAGGGATGGAGACAGAGGGAGGCCGAGTGAGTGCGCCGACTCAGTAGCCGCGTGTTCGGTGCGTCCGTAGGGTTTCGCGGCGAAGCGGTGCCGAGCGTCGCACAGTCGCGACGGCAGCTACCGGCGCGCGGTACCCCTTTTTCTTCAAAGCACAACTCTCTGAAACTCCGCACGGTTCAGCGCACGTTTTCTCCCTTGGCGTCCGTGTCGACGGGGCTTACGAGAGACACCAAGAGAAAGAGAGAGAGAAAGCGAGAGAGAGAGAGGGTGAGAAAGAGAGGGATCGAAAGAAAGAGAGAAACGAGGGAGAGAGAGAGAGAGAGAAAGAGAGCGATAGAGAGAGAAAGAGGATAATCGGGGAACCAAAAACCGTGGCCGATATATACGTACGCACATATACACGCGGTAGACGAAAACGCGCGACGCCGTTCTCTCCGCTTCGCTCGCAACAGGGGGCGCCTTACGCCGCTACCACCACCACCACCATCAACCACCACCACCACCGTCAGCCACCGCCGTCACTCTACACCCTCCACCAACCCTCCCACCAAAAAAAAAACAAAAACAAAACGAAACAAAAAAAAACCAAACAAAAAGAACCACACAAAACTAAATCAAAGGCAAACAAAAGACTCTTCTCCGTGTTCTCCAGCCTGCTACTTCTTTCTTTGACAGCAACCACCACCGGCTCTGATAAGCTCTGCGCATCGCCAGGCCCCATAGAGGATCTGCGGATCTGCGTCCGCGCGCGGGACGGTGAAACCTGAATCGTGGATCAGGATCATCGTGTCTAGACGACTCACGTGGCGCGCACGTTGGAGGTGTCGTTTTTGTAAGCTCGAGATCGAGAGAAAGAGAAAGAGAAACAGAGGGGGTAGAGACAGAGAGAGAGAGTAAATAGATATTAGAACCGGATAGATAATAGATAGGAGGCAGGAGAGGCAAAAGGTAGGAGGAGAAAGGAACACAGTGGAAGAAAGAGAAGAAGGGAGAAGGACTAGGGCGGAGGGGGGCGGTTCGGAAAGGTAGAGAGGTGGCAGAGGGACAGGGAGCGAGAGGGGGTGGGAGGGAGAGGAGGATAGACAGGGAGGAAACGCGCGGATCGCGAGGACGAACGCCGTGGAAGACAGAGGAGAGGCGAGAGAAGGATCGTCGTCGCCGTGTGTCGTCTTCTTCGTTTCGTTTCTTCCAACAACAATACGTTCACGGGGAGAAGGACGGAGGAACAAGCGACAGCCACGAACCAGACGTCGAGGAGGAAGCGGGACATGCTGGAGCCACGCTGGAGACCCGTCCAGGTAGAGACTGCACCTCTCACTACACCCTCGCAACACTTGTTCCGTCTTCTCTGCACTCTGACACCCGATGCCTGATTGACCGCCTGCCTGACTTACCGCCTACCTGTCTGTCAATGCTCGAGCCCCGATCGTATCGGTTGTATCCGCGTCATGCACTGCCTCTCTCTCTTTCTCTCTCTCCCTCCCTCTCTCTCTCTCTCTTCTCTATATCTCTGCCTCCCTGTCCGTTTTACTCTCTCTCAGTCACGCCGCATTCGAGTCTGTCTCTTTGTCTCGTCATTCTCCGCCGCTTGCTTCATTCACCGTTCTTTGCGTTCCTCTTACTCAATGATGATCGCCACGTGCCATCGGCGGGTCCCTTTGCACGCTGCCAGCTCCACCTTCCCTTTCCCTCCGGCCCCAGCTTCTTTTTTTCCAATCATTCGCGTCCGCTTTTCGCCGACGTTCGCTTGCACCGCTACTCTCTCCCTCTCTCTTTCGCTCTCTCTCTCTCTCTCTTGCGTTTACCAGTTCCTTCAATGAGGATTTCGCGGCCCTGTTGTCGCGAATGCCACGGGTTAGGGGTGACGAGTTCCTCGGGGCTGCCCCCGAATTGCGAATAGAGTCCCTTGATCAGCGCCGGAAATACTTTCGTTGTTGCGTCTCGCAACGCGGAGAAATAGGCCAGCGTGGAAATAGTCGCGCGAGAATGGACGTTTTTTTTTTCGAGAGTGAATCTTTCTAGAAAAGACTGACGGTGTGCCCCTCTTTTGCTTCGGTATTGTTGTCGAAGTGGTGTCGTCTCATTGGGGGTCGCGGACGTTTTGGATAAGCCGTGCATCGTTGCTTTTCAAGATCCCCTGATTGATCTTACGTTGAGCGGGCCCGAGTGATATTCGTGGAAATGACACTTTAACGATCCTGACAAGACAAATAGCCGCACCGGACAAGCGGAATGGTTGGTCAAATAAATCTCGCTACACGGTTCCAAGATTAACTACGTTCGAGTAACTAAATGCGTAACCTGCCTTAGTACAGAAATCTTTCCGGCAAAACGCATTTTTCCTAAAAATAATCTTGGCATCGGACCGGCCGCTGCTTTGACGCTGCCTGGAGTCCCGAATGATATAATACGGCGATATGAATCATTATGTTATTGGCCCGGCTATTTCAACAACTTACCGGCGAATATCTCGTTCGTGTAAACAGTAATCTCTGCAATTTGTATCGTTCAGGCCTCATCATTAATAAATGCACGCCGGCGGGCTCTATTACGATCTAAAACCAGGAGACGTTGACGGCTAGCCTGTTTCTCGAGCAACGGCAAAGATGTACGATACAGTTTATGATATTCTAGCTTGAACAGCTGTAGCCACTGACCAGCACACCGTTTACAATCTAGAATCACTTCCTACCAAAAATCTTCATCAATCTCAAGGAATTTTCGTCTTATTCGGAGTCTGATCAAACATTCGATAGCGTTACGAATTTATTCTTCGATCCCAGTTGATCTAAATCACCGAGTGAAAACTGGCGTACGTATAAAAATTCAATTCCATTTATTAGAGGGAATTTAAACAATTTATTTCAATACGGAGCTGTTCGTTTTTAATATTTGTTTTGGGGATCGTATCATCGCTGACGTAAAAATGATTCTGCAGTACTAAATTGCTGTAAATCGTTGATTCCAGTTGCTTTAAATCAGTGTGTGTTAATTCGTGTTCATTTAAAAGATCGATACCTCCTATTGCACAAAAGTCGAGCCATTAATTTTAACATATAGCTATTCGTTGTTAATATTTGCTTGGCAGACTGTATCTTAATTGACGTAAAAATGTTTCTTTGGTATTAAAATATTTGATATTATGCGATAGAATTTATGATTTTTTAATAAGTAGATTTTACAAAACAGCACGTTAACTCGTCTAAACAAATTAACCCTTTCTGTGATGATTTCGAACAGAATCTACTAAATATTTATATTGTCTTATGTCTATTCTTTTCTTATTTATTAGAATGAACATAGGCATATAATAAATCAAAACTGTCCCAATCAGCATAGCTGGGAAATAAATCGCATAGCATATGATTCGAAACAGAGTTACGCTTAAGCAATTAGGATCAATTTTTTCAATTTACAATGCACGAACTGCACGCTTCACAAGCTATTGAGAAAAATGCCTGCTTTAAATCTAAACTACCATATAATTTCCTATAAAATTGCTAGCGTAATTATCATTTTATTTGCCACGAACGCCGGACAGATTTCAATTTTTCCTCGTCGATGTCACTCGATTGAACGTACATACACCATGAATACAGATCAGCTCTAAATTGAAAAGGGTCTAATGCAGTTCAAAACAGCGTCACACGTATTCAACGAACAATTTTCCTAATTTAAAATGCTTCACCGTATTCCGTAAAAATCAGTGGCGTAATCATCATTTCATTAGAACAGATTTCTATTCCTCCGTATCGATGCATGAACGTTGCATCGAACGTAGACGTACACTTCAATTTACATGTCAGAGTAAAGAATCACGAGGTCGACGAAGTTGTCGATAAAAATCGCAGCTTCCACCGCGAAGATGCTTCGATCCCCATGGGAACGGTAGCATAATTATCGTTCTATTTATCCGCGAAGCCGTACAAAAGAAGACAGCAGCCAGTGTACTCTTCGGGGTAATGGCAGCAGCGCATCAATCGAGGAGCGGCGCTTGCGTTACCTGGGAATAGAGGCGATTTTTCTCGGAAGGATATAGTCGATGGCTAGTGGAGGCGGCTATGGGGGGATGATGGTGTACGGGCGGCGTGGGTATGAGACTGCAGAAGTCCCGGGGTGTAGTAGGTGGAACAACGCAGAGACGGAGGCGGTCCTACCCTACTTGGGGGCGTTAAAGAAGTAGGTGGGGTTGGCCACCCCCGCGCGTCAACCCTTGCACCCCTTGCGTCTCCGAAAGCCCCCTGGCGGATCGCCCGGTTCCTTTCGATCCCATATTCGCCAATCAGCCGGTCCTGCTTCTTTCCGTTGATCTACCATCCTTGTTCACCATGGACGTTGCGTCGCTAGAGCCATCTGCGTGTCCCTCGGTTGCGCTCGGTCCAAGTTAAAGATTTCGTGGAAAATTCGAGGTTCCCAGACAGCTGGGATCTCGGCTCGTGCTAGAAAACAGGTTGCCCGCGGAAGAGGATCTCGCGTGTTGTTGGGGCGGGCGGCAGGTCCGACTAAGAAAGTGCCTAAGTGCTCGATACTGTACGACACGTGTTCTACTGGCTTGTCTCGACCTGGTCGAATCGATTCCCGCGTTGTCTCCGGTGGTGTCCAAGTGCGCGGCTACCGACGGGCCATCGTTGACGTCGGGGCATTACCTGGCAGCGGTTTCGAGCCGCTGTCACGCCTTCCTCGACCGTTCTTTAGCTCGCGATCAGGCCGAAGGGTGTTGCTTGTCAATCGCGCGGTGTACACTTTCGCATGGTACCCGCCAGAACTCTCTCTCTCTCTCCCTCTCTTTCTCTGTCTCTCTTTCGAGACCATCTTCTCGCCTCTTCTTCTGCCACTTCAGACGCAGCCGATGCACATACACACACACATACACACGTAGAGTATGCGCGCGCTTGTTTCATGGTCTTTGCATAGCGGGAGAGCGTTCTCTGTGTATGCAGCTCCGGCTAGGATGAAGATACATACGGTACAGTGTACCAACACAGTTCTGCCACTATAACCCCCGTTTTCGCGCTTGCTTGGCACGGCACAGCATCCCTCTTCGGCTACTTCCGGCCAGACCAGGCTCCGCCCACTTTTATATTAATCACGTCTTGGTTCGCTCCTGGCTTCTGTTCTCCATCTTTCTTCCCCAGTGAGCGATTTCCTACCGTGGACGCCTGGGAACCACACCTTTGCCCGTTGGCTTATTCATGCTCTCCAGGTTTGTGACGCGATACCTTCCTAGAATACGTGCACCGGTCACCGTCCATAAGTGTTTGGACGGTTACACCTCCGCCCATGAAATATGAAATGTATCGATGTCCCGATCAGGGGATCACCATTGTTTATGCGCGCTGCTCGCCCCTGCACCGTCACGGAAATGAAAAGTACGATCGTTTCATTACGAGCCGGTGTCGATGAACGTTCCGAGTGTCTCTACGCTTGACTTATGCAAAATTAAAATATTCTGCATCGATCGCGAGAAATAGGAGCCAATGAATAAGTTTCACCTTTTTCGAATCATTTTAAGAAGTTGAAAATAATGTGTTGATGGTTTTAGATTCGCCTAACATTTCTCCTGTATTACAAATCACTCGTATCATTTTGTCGTAAATTTGTAACATTCGTAATCTATTCTACGCTCTGTAGATTTTTGACATTTTGGTTTTTCATTCTGAGTGACTGAATGTGTGAAACGCAAAAAAAAAAAAAAAAAATGTCAAGCGGCCAGTTTCAGCTTTTCTTTATCCACGTGTTCAATGAAAATCCTCGTTTTTAAATGGCACTCCAATCGATTTCAATGCTGGGAAAAATGTTATTCATTCTCGTCAACTTATGTTCTCGTGTTGGATCACACCTGGCCGATAGTAGACTCAGTTAACAGACACTCTGCATATTATATCCTCCTTTTACCTATCGTTGGAGGCCTATAAAACATCCTTGGTGTAGCATGGCGGTGCGTGGGTGGTGTCGTAGGTCCGAAAGCATCAATACCAATGACGTCACATAGAAACTGGTCGATTCATCCTTGTGATCTAAATTGTGTACCTTATTTGCTTCGCATTATTTCTGTTCTGGTCGCGAAGAGGTTACAGATTCTCGCGATGGATCTTGCGGGGTGGTTCGCACGGTGCACGGGGTAGTTTGCAACGGGTCGCGTTTGCATTTTTTCCTTTTACATAGCAGCGTAGGAAGGGTGAGAATGAGCGGGCAGAGCGCGATATTTCACGAATCGTCGTGTCCTCGACGGCTCGAGAGGAGGCCGCGAAACAAAAAGATGAGAAAGGCGAGAGAGTGATTCGCGGCGATCCGTGTAGGTGACTGCGACATTCGTGCGTTCGTAACACGGCTGCGCCCGGGTAATGAATAATAACCAGTTATTATTGCCAGGTCGAGCAATAAACACGCAGCTCACAAACACACCAAACCACCCCCCACACACCTGCCCTCTCTCGTCGCCCCTCTCGGCCCCGCAATAAGGGTTGTCACGCATAGGCACGGCATTTGTTTCCCCGGACGCGTCGAGTGTGCACGTTACGAGCACCACCTTTTTACAGATATTGGCTCCATTGTTACACGTTGTGTATCGTGACTGCTCCTACGCCACTTTTGCGAACCACCGATCCCCGTGTGCCGTCTGTCATCCGTCACCAGCCACTTCAACGCCACTCCGCATTGTCGTCGACGATTCTTCAATTTCTCACGAGCACTCGATTTTCGGTATCCTCCTTCGCACCAGGGCTTTTTCATCGAACGCTGCTCCAAACAGACCTTCGATTCGTTCGATCTATCGCTGACGAGTCTGTGCCTCGTTCCACACCTGACACGACGGTTACCATTCATTCACCTGATCGTGGCCTCAATCGACAAAATTTAACACGAACCCACAAAGTCTCGTGACAAAGAAATAGAAAACATGTTTCTAACCTCTGAATCTTTTTCTAAAGGTCTGTCCAAAGTACTAGGAGAAACATAAGAGCCAAAAGATTTTAACCTCTCCATCTCAGATCCAAGTCAACTTTGTTGTCAGATCTGGATTCAATTTTAGAGCCTAATCCAGCTCGAATCTGGCTCAGATTTAAATCAGACTTGACCCAGACCTAGGGCCTACTCGAATTTAGTAGGTGCTGGTTTGAATCTAACACAGACCTAGTTTGGTGCTAAGTCGGTCTTGATCGAACCTAACTCTGGCCTTCCTCGAACCTAAACACTATCATGACAGGGGCTTCAACCCAGACCTACATCAAGCCTGACCATGACCTACCATCGATAATTTTATTTTCGATAATCGTCTCAAAAGAAAAGGAAGTAAATGCAACGAGAACTGTTATACAACCGTGGGCTAATTAAATCAGTAAACTTGAGTCGAGTTTTGTTCAGACATAACTTCATCGTCACCCGTGAAGATGGTCCACTGTAGACTGAGAACGTTTCTCGAAAATTTTCCTAATGAACTAACATTCGATTAGTTCACATTTTTTAACAGAAACAAACCACTATTTTACTGTGTTTTATATTTAATCTCCCGAGCATGTTTAATTTCCGTTTCCCTATCAGTGAATTACAAAATTAAACAAGTGGAATAGCACCTACAGCAAGAAGAAGCCCAAGTGAAAAAAAGAATTTTCAAATCATTTGAACAAATAGGAAGTGTGTTAGTTACAAGTTTGATTGTTTTTTCGACCAGGTTAGACGTCAGAATAGGATACTAATCACTAACCAAGTACAAATAGAAAGAAAGACAATAGTGTAGCAAGAAGAAGCACAAGTAGTAATAAAGAAGGGACGATGTAAAGAATTTTTAAATCAGTACAGCGATTTCTCTATATATGTGGCCAAGACCTAGATGATGGTCGAGAAGCTTCGGAGACCGAGGAGTGTAAACATAACACGGCTCGGGCATGTCTCCTGGACGATACACAACACTGGCAGGACCCGTATTGTTGACATATATCGAGAATTGTACTTTCCTCGGAAGAATAGATTTTCTTAGAATTCTTGGAAGAGGAGTTAGACTGTAGTTTGCTGTCTTTAATATTGAATCTTCATAGTACCTGGATGATACACAACATTGGCAGGACCCGTCTTGTTGACATATATCGAGAATTGTACTTTCCTCGGAAGAATAGATTTTCTTAGAATTCTTGGAAGAGGAGTTAGACTGTAGTTTGCTGTCTTTAATATTGAATCTTCATAGTACCTGGATGATACACAACATTGGCAGGACCCGTATTGTTGACATATATCGAGAATTGTACATTCCTCGGAAGAATAGATTTTCTTAGAATTCTTGGAAGAGGAGTTAGACTGTAGTTTGCTGTCTTTGATATTGAATCTTCATAGTACAATTCCTTTCCCTACCAGCAAATTATAGAAAGAAACGAACAGAGAGGAGAAGCAAACGAGAGAAGGTCAGAAGAATTTTTAAATCAGCACACAGGTTGGAAGAGTGAGCGGATAACGTTCTGGTTACAGAGTTGATTGTTTCGATGACGATAGACGGGTCCGGCAGCTTATTGTTTGTGACACGGTCGGTCCGCGGCGTTGACAAGCGGCTCGAATTCCTAGAGGTTGGTTCATTTTGTCCGGATAATACGCATTCCATGTCATTCGGCTGGCCCGTGTACGGCAATGCATCATCGCCCCCGCGACGGGTATTTGTCAATAGAAACAGGCATCGACGCCGCAACTGCGGCAAGTATACGTCAATATACATAACGACCGCCTGTTGACTTGTTACGTTGTCGAGTACCGCCGATGATTCGATGATTTGCCGATCCATGACTGCTCCGTGTCAAATATGCCCCCACGGTTGTTCTCGTAGCCGCGTTAACACGGGAACGCCGGCGGCCGTTCATTTGCTATCGGCGCACTAACGCGCGTCGTTACATTAAATTATCATCCTGCGATTGTGATGTACCGACCGTTTGCACGGGGACTCGTTATAACAAGATCATGGCGTCGCCTCGACGACAATTTCCCAGATATCACCGCGTCATGAATTATTCCGCTGACCGTCAGCCTGTCAATTGAAAAGCGAATCGTTTCGACGCGCCCAGAATTTAGGTCGATTCCACCGCCATCACAGGAAAGAAATCCCTTCGGCTTAGGCCTCCGCGACGGCCTGTTACTCTTTAGTTTAGGCCTCTGTTGGTCCACCGGAATTTTTCGACAGATATTATTGTGCTAGATAAAAATTCTGACCATGAGAGAACAAATAGGATACGGTTGAAACTCGAGGATACTTATTTCGAACTTTGCAAGATATTAAACAATTCTACCTGGATCGGTAGGACTTGTTTTGTGACTAGGCTATATATTTGTCTGTACATTGCAATCTTTCAACACATTAAGTTAATTGATTTGATTCCTTTAACATTCATCCTGATCTACGTCCAATTTACAAGCTAAATTAAACAACCCAATTTCCTAGGTAAATCCTAAATTAATCGAGACAGAAATCAGTAAGGCGATAAGGCATATGTAGACAGACAAGATCTAAAATTTATAAAATCAGTTTTAACCAAATTTCGCACGGAGACCCACATAAACACAATAATCTCTTCTCTAACCTCTAAAGGGAATAAGGTGGATGTAGTCAGACAAAGTCTATAATTTTGTTTCTGTCAAATCAGTGTGAATAAAATTTCGCATAGAGGCCCACATAAATACAGTAATTGCCTCCATGAATAATAAATAAATCAAAGCTAGTGGACGCTCTAAAAAGGATCTCCCATCGCAGAGGGTTGACACAAAGCGTCAGTTTTCTCGCGGCAATCGCGTGCACCCTAATATTTATCGACACTGGCGTGCGAGCGCTGATTGCCGCGGTATCGCTCGTATTGCGCAACAGTTCTACAACCGGATCGAGCGGAATATCATAGTTTCTTTGGCCGTTGTAACAAAAAAAAAAGAGCGTACAGAGGTTTCTCATTGGTGGGGATCGTTTCTGCGGTGGTGGAGGGCGAAAGTCGCAGGATTGCAGCGCACAAAGGGCGTTTCGGGTTCCCTGTGGGACACGCGTAGAAACAGGAACGATTCGCGGGGAACGAAGAGCTCGTGAAAAAAAAGCCGATCATTATCCCACTGGTTTCGCATTGGTCGCGTTAGGCAGCGACGCAGCCTCGTTTGCAACTCTCGACTCTCGCTCCTCCGTGATAATAGAGATTCCGCGCGATGCATGCCGGACACCGAGAGCCGGTATTAAAACCGTTTCGTGTTGGAGCTCCGTGATCCCATCGCGTATCAATTATTACGCAGATTTGTACACAAAGGGGGACGGCCATTTGCAACGACCTGACATAAACCGCAATAATCGTCTGCATCTACTGTCTTGTAATTCGACGGCTCTCGACGCCGGGTCACGATCCCATCGGCGCTGCGATTGTCGGACAGTTGTTTTTTGTTGGGAACCGTAAAAAATTCAGTGTCAATTGACCTGGAGAATTTTGGAACGGCCGAACTTGGCGCCGGTTCGCCGACGCCGGCCGTCGGGACGGAGATGTGACAGTGGTCGGCGGTTTTGAAATATTTAGGGTGTGTTGCGTTGCAATTAGGGGACGAGCTCGGTCGCGTTTTACACGTGGAATCTTAGAAAATTAATTTCTGTTTTAGACTCTAAATCTACTAGCAGTTTTTGTTATTGTGTTGCACGTCGTTTGTCTTCGCCAATGATTTCCTCTCTTTTATCATTTCATTTGCCGCAGCATTTGCTTAGACATTTCTAGACTTTACGTTTAATTTTATGCAGACGTAATTGATAAAATCCCGCATACAATACTTAAATATTTAGTAACATATAGACTGCGGATCTTTATGCAAGATAACAAATCTTTGCACCGATTAGAAGACACAGGAGCGAAATAAAAATTTCTTTCTTCTCTTAATTATTTTATTAAGCTGAAATCAATACGCTGGTACCCGTAAGTCTTGTTAATACGTCTATTGCTTTAACACGTTGACTGCCATGTCATCCATATGTGGGTGACGGTATTATTTGTCCAAGTTTTAAAATAAATTTTTACGCCAATATATTAATCGTACCAAATTTTATTAGGATCTGTAAAATGCCAAAAAGTTGGAGGACTACTCAATATCATGTATATAATTTTGTTCAATATTTATTTCATTAAATAACACATTGAGTTGATGGGATTTTTTAGGTTTCTAGTTTGGCAGTCAAAGTGTTAAATTGTGCTTACCCATTTTTCTCATAAATTCATCAAGTCCGCAGTCTAGTAATATAATGAGTACGAACAAATGTGACAATGTAAAGAATACTTTGAACAACGGTATAGCAATTTTTGGTGACGCCTTAGATGAAACGTACTCGTTGCGGGAGAAACTTTTTTGACAGCCAACTAGAAGAAACACGAAGTGGGGAGCATTGTCATGAGTGCGCAACGTGTTTGCGAGTCCTGTGAACAGCGTCCTAAACAGGAGCGTAGTCAGGGCTGTCGCGTCAGTGAAAAGAGTCGATCATCGGCAGACCATGCCGCATTGGTTGCGATGTATCTCGTTGCGACGGCGGCGGCGTGACATAATAGAGCCGACGTCGCGATCCCGTAGTGAACTGCGAGCGACGGCGCATCAAAATGTAGATCGGTCTTGTTTGAATTCGCGGTTCTATCATGAATCAATTACCGGGCAGATTCGCGTACACGAATGCAGCCCTCGTGGATCGCGGCCGAAAGCCGAGCTCTGGAGCCTCGCTCTCTCGGAAACAACCGAGAGGGGTTGGGGGGGAGGGGACATAAAGTGGGATACGCAAACAGTCGGGACACCCTTGTTTCACCTGCGTGTGTTCCCGCTTAACGTGCAGAGAGACCCTGGTTCTCGCTGCTGTGGAAACGTCTCTTCGTAACCACCCACACCTACGCGATTGCTACCTTTTTTCCGCAGATATTTCCCCGCGATAATCGCGAGCCATCCAACTTCGGCCATTCGACGGAACGACGCAAGTTCCCGGGGCTTGTCTGCCGACGAACGGCCACTCCGTGTCGCTTAAATCACCTTTATTCACCGACCAGTTTTCAAAATGGTACCGACCCTGCCACCGGCATCGAGCGGGCCGCGTTATTAAAAATTTACGACGAGTTTCGAATTTTCGAAAATCCCGTCCTTCGGCTCCCCCGACGAGGAAACAGGATGGTAACGGCGTTCTGCGTCATTTGGCAGACGTGTCAGGGCCTGCGAGCCGATCCACTGTCTTCACCACTTTAGGTTTCGCTTGTTTGCGTTCTCCGACGAGTCTATATATCTTTCGAGGGCAGTCTTCGCTGGAAATGTTGTTATTCGATATCACCAAGCGAACGAGACATTTTGGAGATCGTTTCACGCTCAAGTGAACTTTTAATTGATAGAATCTGAAGTACAGTTTCTCCTTTCTGGCAAGGAAGATTTTTAATAAAGCTTTCTGGAGAACGCGAGCAACTTTTTGACGAAGTTATTGCTTGCAAAAATTCTAGAAGGTCTCCGAGACTTCCTCTGGACAACCGTAGGGTAAAAGAACCATCACCGTGACAGATTCTAGCTGGCCAGAATTTTTTCTGATCTTATGACAACCGAGTTGTTCACAAGCCACAGGGATTAACCGCTGTTTGCTCCCTTCAATATTGACAAGCACTTGATTGCAACTAAACTTGAATATAGTTAGCCCTAATACCAGCAAACAGCAAATTCATAAGACTGAAACAGAACGTAGATTTTAACAATTATCTCCACTACTCCTCTTCTGGAGATAATCAAATGACGAACGAAACGGCTGAACCATGCTTGCTCCGTAGAAACCTCGTGTCCCAGAAGACCCAGCGCTAATTAACGTCTCTGGGAGCAATCCGAATGCGAGAACGACATGTCAGAATGTCGAAAACTGGCTGAAAATAAATTCCGATCTGTTGTTGGTCCGATCGGTCTTCCCGGCGTCCCGACGGTTTCTTCGCCATAAAAGTTTCCGAGATCTTGGTCCGCTGGATCCAGACACGGTGCTCGCTCATAATGTATAGATTGTCAAGACCGACTGGTTACGTAACACGCCCAAGCAGAGTACCGAAATCTAATTTGAACGAGTCAAAGCTAACGAAGAGTTGTTTTCGCGGTGGAAGTGTATTTATAACGGCGTTGGCCGCTTCAGACTCGGTCGAGTTAACTCTTTCTTCGTTGAATCCTGGCCTCCCTTTGATGATCCCGGCGGAGGTACCAGAATACGGTTTGCGAACCGTTCGGCTCAAGAGAATCAATTAATAGTTTCGCGGAATCGGTCGATGACAGACGACACGACGCGAAAGCGTGTCGTATTTTCTTTTATTGTTTTCTTCTTCTGGATCTTCTTGTCTTCGTTTTGCCGAAGGCACGTGTGTTTGCGCCGCGTGCGACAATCGTGTCAGCGAGCCAGACGGGCGACGATATCATCGCTGTGGCTCGGTTGGCTGATAAGGGCACATTCATCGCGGGAATAAATAACTACCGGCAGTCTGGAAAAATTGACTGCAACCTAAACTGTCTTATCTCCGCCGGCTCTAATTGGACGCCGCGGATAACAATCAAAGTGTACCGTTGTTTACGACCCGTGTCGGGACAATTAAGAACTACTTCGATCCAGTTCTGGCTTGGACGCCTTATCGATCTTCGGTGTTCGCCAGTCGACGTTGAGCGGATTTCGCGATCGCACCTCTCGTTAAATCGTTTATGCAAAAATTGTCTGGTTCGATCGGTTCGGCGACGATTCGAAGTAGGATCGCGAGAGTTTACCCGCGCGCCACTCGTCGAGGCTGCGATGCCGCGTCGCAGCGTTCAATCGAAGAAACATAATTCCCATCGCGATACCCACGCAGTTCACTTTAAATTCCTCGCGGCGAGAGCCGGCTTATCAGTTTCACGACACCGTCTGTCTGTTGTTGGAAGAGCTTGAAGAAGCTCCGAGAACACGGTGGTGGCCGTTCCCGATCTCGTTCCCGTTTCCCTCGATCGTCGACCGTCGACCGTCCTTGGATCGCCTCCGCGATTTTTATCATCCCGTTCACGCGAGTGCGCGACCGACGATCCGAACCGTCATTGGTTCCGAAACGCGGGCGCGTGTGTGAGAACCGTGTGACTATTTTTCCTCGCCCGATTTGAATAATTTCCACGACCCTTGCAGCAGGACACGCCGCAAAACTGGATAAGCTTAGGCTGCTTATGACTTGCATCCTCGTGTTCGCGAGCTCGACCGTGCAGAAGCTACAAATGTGTTTCGTCATCGGGTGGCGCGAGGGCGGCATAAAAATTCCTAATTTGTGAACGCAGGCAGCTGGCAAGGTTTGTATTTCGAATCCGCGCGAGAAACGCAGAACGCCGTCGATGCTCTCCGGGCGACGGCTGCTTTTCTGCATCGTCTTCTTATCTTGTTTGCACGATGCTGTTTTACCGCAGATAACTCTGCACCATGCACTCATTATACAACCCGCTGATTATTTACCTGCTTCGTTTCTCCGGATTTCACAATCGTCGCGAAACATTTAGCAATCGCGCGCGCGCGCTCGCGCCGCGTTCCGATTCTTCGGAGCTGGTAGCAAAACTCCTCAGCGAGGATGCTTGAAATCCAGCCCGGTTTATACCGTCTTTTCTATTGATACTTCGAGAACCATCTCCGCGATATTACTTCGCTTTCCGTAACATTATTTTAGCCGTACTACGCGGCTAAATGTTTAATTACGCTAAAGTACATATGTTCGATCCAGATAAAGATAGTAAGCGGCATCCCGAGTCGCGTATGCACGTTTCATGGTCGAATATGATCGTCCGGTTCGTTATGTATATGATCGGCTTACAAAGTTATGAAATAAATAAGCCTTTCTATAATTCAGCAAATTCCTTCGAGATTAGCGGGACGAGTGGTGTACAAACAATATTATCTTCGGCACCGATAAACCGAAGATAAAATCAGGAAACTCGTATATTATACGCTTAAAAATGCTCGCACATCTAATTCTTCCAATCGTGACATTTTAATTAGGCAGTGTACGAGGTATGTCGTGAAGAAAAGAGCAGAAACTATCCTGTGTCCGACACAGTGTGTCGGTGAAACGTGTGTCCGTTCGTGACTAAACACTTCTACTTGCTGTCAACATTTTTATTCAGCCAGGATGTTGTATGATTTCCACTAAAGATCGATAGAAAGTACAATTGTTTAGTTTATTGGAATTCTTTAACCCTGCTGCACTTTTGAACTCTTTCATATATTTTTCATTCAATCATCTAGATTGCGGATTTATTCATTCGTGCTAAAACCAGTTGCATTTCGAAATAGTATATGAAACAAGTAAGCGAAGTGCACCGATTTATTAATATTTTGAACAAAATTTACACACCATGTATATTATTAATTTGTTCGGTGGAGAAAATAAATAGAGGTACAGTGGATAAAAAATTTCTTTAACTTTTCGAAAATGATAAACGATAAAGAAGATCCTATCTTCGTAAAAGAAACAATGCTACAGCATGCACATTTGCATATTATTTCACGGTGACATAAATTCACGAAGTTCTGTGAATACTACAGAGGTCCGTCAACCCTTTGTACGCATTAATGGAAAACAATAGATCGACGAAAGTTCCAACGGTGAAAAGACTAAAAAAGAATTATGGGATATGTTACCTTCAACTTCTTGAAACTACGAAAGGAAGAAATCCATTCCTACTTATTTCCTGTGTGTTGCAATTGACGCAGACAATTTCTATTCTGCATAAAAGGTCTTCGCTAGTGACGTGTTTGAACTACCATCTTATTAACCCGGTGACATGCTTCGTACCACGTGCATAAATAAACGAAAATTGCAACGGTAGAAATTTAGTTCATGAATCTAGCCCCGCTCCGTGTAGGGGGAAAAATGAATCGGGGGCAACGAAGAGAAAAATAATCGGAAAATGAAGAAGGTAGATTTCAAAGAGAGGCTGGTAGGGTGCGAAGGGATGCACACCCCCGCGACGATGATTCGAAGGACAACAGTGTTCCGTGTGATCTGGCTCGGCCAGGCTCGTGTCAGGAGCTAGTGCGCGGTAGAAAGAGACTGTAGGAAGATGACATAATCCCACTCGCGCAATTTGCGAAACAGATTTACGCGTGGGACGGGCTCCAGCGCGCGACGCGCGGGCATTTATGATAATGTGTCGCGCGGTTTACTGGTCGCGACTCTCCCGACGTTTGCGCCGCGGAACACGGCGCGGTGTAACGTCGCATGTATACCACGCGCGTGCACGTATAAATTCGCGTGCGATCCTCTCTGTATTGGTTCCCCCCTACCAATCACGCTACTCGCAACACACTCGCCGGTGTCATAGAAACTCTGTGCTAGCGCGCCAACGCGCGCACACACGAGAACGCAAACGTGAGAAAGATAGAGCGACGGAGAGTGACGAAGGGAGGCAGAAAGAGAGAGAGAGAGTAGGAGAGAAGAGATACGTGGCTGTCCGCTCGCGAATCCTATTTAACGCTGTCCCTGATGCCCGGGTCTGACGCACACGGGTCTATGCACACGCACGTGCACGCTGCACGCTGCACGATGCACGATGCACGCTGCCCCCCTACCAAATCGCGCGGCGGGGCAGGGAGGGCGACCGGGATAATCGTGCAAGACGATTGGTAGCTTCCTGTCGGTCACGTGACCGGCCTGCATCGCGGGACGACGGTGCATGGGGCTGCACCGGAGGATGACATTCGTTGCACTCACCCAGTGCCGTTAAGTAGCTGGATAGGATGCGCCGCGCGCGGATTAATGGTTACGGATACATCTTGGGATCCGATGATTTGTTGGCTTTTATCGCGACGGATCGCCGAGAAAACCGGCATCCCGTTCTCTAGCCCTCGAACGTGTCGCCAAAACAACCGTTCGAGGGGATTAATGATATCTGCTTCGGTGGATGTACCGTGTTATTTATGCCATAAATTCGTCCGGGCTGCACTCGAACCCGCGTATTAAATTATTGGGGATACATTTTAAGAGAATAATTTAGAGCGACGATCTGTCCCCTTCCGTGCCAATTCTCTCGAGCTGGCTAGCTCGCTAACGTGCCGCCTGTACTTTCCTGGATTTATCGGTGTATTCACTGGCTACCGAACGCGCCAAACACACCAGCGATTTTTGCTAACCGCACGCCGACAACGTCCGTCGCAACACCATCAGGCTCTTAACTACACCCTGGACCCCCGCTGCTAGACTATAGATATCTTCGTAAATTCAATTGCAAAAGGGAGATCACTCGTGCATAAAATACCTCCTATCGTAGGCTTTAGGGGACTAATAAATTTTATTGAAGTTTTCAGCGTGTTGGAATTATCTTGAAACCGATTCCGCGATCGCTGTCGCCCATTTTATGCGAATGCTTTGCGCTTCTGTTGCTGCTTGCAGCATATACAGCTTGTGCGGTTATGACAGAAATGTGCTATTTAACACGGTAGATAGATAATAAGAATTTGAGAACATCAGCTTATTAAAATTATGAAAAGGAGAATGGAGCTTTTATTTGTAATTGTAATTGATGTAAATAATTTTTATTTCGTGTGAACATCCGCGGTCTAGGAATTAGTGATATGTCTATTTAAATTGATTATCGTGCAACGGTTTGTCGACGTTGGTGAAACGTCGAATTATTTAAATGCTGTAACAAAAAAAAAACAGTCTCGATCAAGTAGCTTTTTAACTGTTTGAAAAGTGGATTGAGGAGAAATTACGGGCACCCGATAGGATGGAAAAATGTGGGGCAGGCAATTTATTGTGCCAGGCTATCTGTCGAATCGATTTTGTATTTTCTAATTTAATATCAATGTCCGCCCGGAGATAATTTATTAGTGCTGTTCGATAACGATCGGAAATCGGTTCGAGTGGCGTTCCCCTTTCACCTGGTCGAGTGTGTTTCGCGTAGCACATCAGGCGATATCGTAACGGTATCATCGGGCGAGGAGAGAAACGAAAAAAAAAAAGAAAAGAAATAGGGAAAAAAGAGGCAGAGATTAGCCGTGGCCGGCGATGCCCCGCAATATCGCGCCGTCTATTTTGTAATAGAAACAACGGAAGAGCCTAATTCCGCGAGGCTGCGCTCTCGTCCTCCTCGCCATTAGATGCGCGGATACATGTCGGCGCGCATGATGCCATTCCTATCTACCTATACTTACTTACCTAGCTACCTACCTACCTAATTATACCGAGTGGTCCACTCGAAGCGATAAGCGATTTACATACCGAACGACGCGATGGATTTACAGCTCGGCCTGTGTACGACGTGGGTATACTTGACTCGCCACGACGCTGCCACCAACTTCGCTCCATTTTACTACTATTCCGGGAAGTCCGCGAAAGAATAACCAACCCACGAAACTGCTGTACAACCTCTTGCACAACTACTCCGCTCGCGCGCTGCCAATTTTGCGAAATCGTTCCTTAAAAAACACGACAGCCGTCCCGACGAAATAATTCTTCGACTCTCCGTGATTTAAAATCCGCATAGTATCTTCTAAAAATGGCGAAATCAAAGCGAGAGTGTCGGCTACGTTGAATTTTGATACAAATTCCGCGACGCTAGAGCAATTAATTTCACACAGCAAAAAGAGTTACGACTATATCTCGCTGGCAATATTAATTTTTAAGCGAGGAAGCTAAAACATTGACTGCATGATCAACCGTTTGATAATGCAGTTCCGTTATGACGATCAAAGTTGCGAATCAATCCAGGGAAAGCAGTGCCTCGTTTCGAAGCATCGAAGAACTTCATATGTGTCGCGTAAACTCATCGTTGCAGTATGAATAAACAGGAAATAATTGCCAGGCATCTGATCACATGAAAAATAACGGACTGCTTATGCAAATTGCTACCTTCGTTGATTACGCCAAGACGATCAAAGTCGAGGAAATAATTAACCCATCTTTTTCATTGTCCCATATTATTGAAACGCATCTACGTTCCGGAAAATCAACTATATGCGGTAAACACCTCTAATAATCGACCGAGGGATTACAAAACTTGTGGAAAAGAAGCGACTGTAATAAACATTGAACAATGCGTTTGAAATCACCGTGGTGCGCGGCCTAGTGCACCGGGGGAGACACCTTGAACGCATCAGTCCCCCCTCCCCCCACCAGAAGCGCGTCACGCTAGTTGCACAGGAAACGTCGGGCGACAAATTCGGTGGTGGGGGAAGGTCCCTGGAAACTAGCGTAAACGGCACAGTATCGTTTCCAGGCTGGCGGTCAAGATTACGCAAATTAGCGACCCTCTAATTACGGCGGCTTGGCGGTGGAGGGGCGGGGAAGCGGGGGAGGAGGAGGTTTCGCGTTTCAGCTTACTCCTCCGAGGAAAATAATTTCAATAAAGCGTGTGGCGCAACCTTGAAACGAACGCGGTTGTACGAGATAAATACGGGGGCACACGGCCGTTATGAAACGGTACCGCGAAAATTATACAGGGACAATTTCTCGCCGGCATAAATCTCCGAACGGTACACGCCGGGCCACCGCTTAATAATTGATAAGTAAATAATTCATTCGAGGTGGTGAACGCGACCGTGCCAAACGATGAGACAGATTTACTGGTCGTCGCACTAGCAGACGCTGCCTCGCAGTTCGCTCCATTCCTGGCGACTTTGGTATATTTCGCACTCGCGGTCACGGAAGCTTCAAGTATAGTTAGCCAACCGTTACCAAGGATTGGTATGCAGCCGGCCTCTCATCGGTTCATTTATTTACGCGATCGGGCCCGGCGAACAGCGACTTGCGCGTCGCTGAATCGCAAAAAGCTGCACAAAATTCGCGTCCCTGTTAATTATACATGATTCATTACTGCGACGCGCGTTTTCCACGTTCCCGGGGAAAAATCAGTGAAATAGATCGTGGCGGAAATGTCGGAAGAATTTAAGGCGCTGCTGCGCTCTCACCAATTTGCTAAAATTGCCAGAAGAAGGAACGGTCTCTTGCTATTCCTTCCAAGAATTTTCATACTGCATGCAAATCTGCAGACTATTAATAACATACAGTACAGTGTTAACCTTCTTAGGGACCAGGAATCCAAAGTAAAGGAATCAGGGATTTTGGGGGTTAGGTGTTAGGTGTTTGATAGAATATGATGATACCCACAAAGGGGGAAGGCGTTTACCTTAAAAAATCAAAACTTTATGAGTCAATTTAGAGTATGTTTTTAATATTGTAATTTAAACAACAGTCACACGTACCGAGAAAGGCAAAGAAATCTCATCTTTGGCCTGCACAAGAGCATCGAACAACTTCTTCATGTGGTAGTATAAAAAAGAATTGCGATTATTTTAGCATGGTAAAAATATGAAATTTTTCGACCAGAAACAGGTAAATATCGGCACCCTGAACATCCGTTGCTAGTTTGCCAAAAAATATTTGCACGCACTGTCCGAGACGCGAAGAAGACTGATTGATACAGTCTTTTGAAAGACTGTCCACTACTCACTGTCTATTTAACAAACGGGGTTAGGTGTAACGTCGTTAAGGTGCGTGTCCGGTTCAGTATATCTCAATCGAATGTGGTCCCACTACCAGAGAATTTTAGCTTGTCTCGCGACACGAAAATTTCGAGATTAATTTCGTCCATTTTATGGAATCGCACGTCGTATTTTCCGCAGGTCCTAACGTAACGTAGGACGTTTCTACCGGCGGAACATGTAAATTTTTCGTCGCCCCGGTCCGTAGTTTCCGGGAAATCGCATCGGATACGAAGGAAACGGATCGACGCTCGTTGAGAACGTCATCGGGGTTCTTTGAGGCAAGTGATCGTGGAGGATCCTTGCTAGTCGGTGGCGTTTCTGGAGGCTCGGCGATTTAATTCCGCGGGATTAGAATATCGGCTGCGCGGAACCAATGACAACAAGATTCTATTTCAAACGATGGCTATTCTTAGTATCGCGTAAATTTCGTTGCGACAGCGGTAGCGACGTACACCACCAAACGTGTATCGTGCTTGAAATATGACTTGGAAGTATAGTGCAACGGCAATTATTTAATTCGGTTAATTATTGCCTCGCCGAGCAAGACGTCGCCAAAGATATATCGCTGAAATATTGTTGTCTATAATTGCGCGAGCTCGTTCGCGGCCCCCGCTCTCTCTCTCTCTCTCTCTCTCTCTCCCTCTCTTTCTCTCTCTTTCTCTCTCCCTGTCTCTGTCTCCCTTCTTTTTCACCCGCTCCTCCGCGACCTTATCAAGAAAACACGAAATAATCTACCAAGAAATACCCGCGGAAGGAGCCAAGTTTTATCGTACCGGCGCATGGGTTTACGTTTCTCTCTTTCGGAGAGAGAAGAAAGAGAGGCAGGCCCGACCGGTGAAAAAAGATGCGAGAGCCCGGCTAAAGTTAATATTTTTCGAGGTATAATGAATTCAGTAACGCCCGACCGGGAGCACCGCACGTCCTAGCTTTAAATCTTTTCTGTAAATAGATTATGGCGGAAGATAATGAAAAATTTGCCAGCGGCGCGCGCCTAAGTTCAACGCTCCTTCCCTTCGAACTCTGTTTTTCGGCAACTCCTGTTACCCCTTTTGCCAACCTGTCCCTGCGAATTTATATTTCCCGCCTTTCCCCCACCGCCTGCGACGCTCTAAACCATTTCTGGGTTAAACAGACTCGAATAAAAACTCTGAATTTAATCACACGATTTTTAGAGAGTACAGATTCAAATCGAAATTTGATTATTCAGAGATTTATCAGCTTGACGGTTTCGCGAATTTTCATCTGTGTTGCCAAGAAGAAGACCCAACCAAAGGATGGCGGATACAGAAATTCGCAAATCTAGTCCTCCCTTGTAGGAAAATGATTTTTAAAAGAGTGCTATAAAAACGAGCTGCGTCTGTTGATTGGTTTTTTTTGCTCCCTAATTAACCCGGACACAGGTGATCCGGCGAGAATAATTTGCGAAGCACTCTCCTTCATGGTTCTCGTCGCGGCGGTTTGCGTAAATTGAAGTTCCGCGAGCACGAAATGCAGCATTATCGTCTACGGGTATTGTGTACAGCTTGATAAGATAACGCTCGACCGCGGAGAATCACATGATTAGAGTAATCGAGGCGTGCTTGTCTTCAATCGGCGGTTAGTTAGCGAGGAGAAAATTGAAATATGAGTCATCGGGTACATAATCGCGCTCTAAATAACTCGGCCGCGTCTTAGCCGAGTATGCGAACGAAAGAAACAGCGTTAGGCTCGTTTCTTGTTCGACCCCGTGCACACCGAAGTATTATATCTGCTGTGTTTTTCTTCCGGCCGGTATCCCCGTGTACGCGTAATTACGCGTTTCTTTTATTACGTCCACGCCCATGAGCCTCTGGTGCGCTTTTTACCGTTCTACGTGAACGATTTAATCGCCCCGCAGTTTTAACTTCATTACCTATATAAACGCGAGAGCTAATTAGTTGCGATAAGATAGGCGGGATTACACGCGGGCTCGCTGTAAACGCTGGGGGTGGGGGGACTCGGATCACCGTGACCATGTTGCATCGTGTTACTATTTTACTAGCTACATTTTAGTTTACCGATCCTGCCAGTCGTTTCACCGTCTACTTGATTATCCCGCTTTCTGAGGCCTCTATTATCATCCCCGCGTAATTAGATGCTTCCCGAATGACAAATCATTTGGATTTACTCGCTCTTTACTTACTGCCCTCTACTTCGGTGAAGGAACTCAGTTTGGGATTAGGCGTGAGAGCTGGTCTTTTCAGAGATCATTCAAATTCCTGGGTTGCCATTAATTGTCACGTTTGCTTACAATTGATCTTTTTTTCTGGAAACCCTCAGAATAATTCTGTAACAGTTTAATCGCATCAGTGTCTGCATACTTAGGCCTAGATTATCCAAATTCCTGAGTTGCTATTAATTGTCACGTTCATTATAATTCTACAACACTCGTCTCTGTCTTACTGCTCAGGTCCAGATTGAAGTTTACAGTCAAACCTACTGCTTTATACAGGGTGTTTGGTAACTGGTGGTACAAGCGAAAAGGGGTTGATTCTACACGAAAGAATAAGTCGAAAATATAGAATAAAATTTGTTCATTCGAAGTTTCGTTATCGAGAAAATCGAGTTTGAAATGCAGCGAATACGCATGCTATTCGATAGGAATTGTCTGACGCGTCTGATCATGACCAACCAAATCTACTTCATGCATATACTAAAGCACACAAATCTGACAGATCTCCAAAGTCGATTTTCTCGAAAACAAAGCCTCAAACGAAAAATGTTTATTCTATATTTTCGACTTATTCTTTCATGTAGAATCATCTCCTTTTCGCTTGTACCACCAGTTACCAAACACCCTGTGTATCGGGAACGAATCGTGCCGCTAGATTCGGTGAATCTCGAAACAATCTAGAACAGAAATTTGCGAATCAGGCGAATCGTTCGGTTCTCGAATTTTTGACGTGGATTAGCCTCATCAGGAGACCAGAGCTGCACTAATCCGGGCCATGGTGCCTCGCAGCTTGTCTGCACGCGCGGCACGAATATATTTAGTCGTGTACACAACACCGTCCCACGACGCGGCGCGGCGTGGCGGTTCGTTGATAAATTCATGTTTGCCCGTGTTTGAATGTACCATTGATGAGAGGTAGAAATGGCCAACGTTGGCCAAGAAGCCGGGTCCCCTGGCCCGAGTTCCCGCAGACATTAGTATTAATAGTTATGAATCTAGAATAGAACGCACCAGGCTGTTATGTAGATACGCGAACTACGGACTCGGTCATCCGCGCACGTTTTATAGCCGATAGATATGGATGCGTGTACCGCGTCAAGATCGAAACGCTACGGAGCAGAATCGTTCCGCTGCCACGAGAAAGGAGGATCGTTGATCGTTGATCGATAAGCAAAAGTTTCCTAGACGAACGTGTTCGAAACACCATTCGAATTAATGGTCTTAGCCAGTCCCGAAAAATAGACAAGCAGATTTTATTGAGACTTTCCTCGCTCGGTTATCAGGCCGTGAAGATGCGTGTCTTGGTAGGCTCAATAGAGTCTTAGGCTAGTGTATATTGCTTCCAAATCTTATCCTTTGAGCAAACTTTTTAATCTTTAACTGGTACAATCTGGGTCTCTCATGACCCCAACAATATGTCTGCACACTAACTTTCGCTACTGTGCTGTACGATTATTTAATTTCTTTGGAAATTTGAATTATGTAGCTATAAGTTATATACTTGAAGGTATCCGAGGAAATGTATACAGATTTTCATAATTGTCCTATGCTACTTCGCAATCGGGTTAACAAATTCATCTAGGGTGAGGGACCCATTTACTGTGCCTATATAAATTATAGTTATTTTTGAAGCATAATGAATATTAGAAAAGAGATATATAACATATATAACAACTGGTTTTAATGAAAAAAGTGTAATATCTCTTTTTCTAATATTTATTATCCTTCAAAAATAAGTGTAATTATGGGCACAGTAATTGGGTCCCTTATCCAAGTTGCTTGAGAGGTCTGTTCCTCTAAGATTGAACTGAAGTCAAAGAAGAAAAGAAGTAATGAATATCCAAATATTTATCTTCAAGTCCAAAACTATGAATGATTCAATTAAACTGGCATTTAGCCTAGGTTCTTCTAACTCGGAGGTGTTAATTGGGGATGTCTCCGTGGAATCCACCAAGGGTTGAATCTTGAACAATCCACATCCTGGACTCCAAAGTTATAATATGAGGTATCGATTTAGAGGGAACATGAACCAATGAAGAAAACAAGTGATCGTCAACGCCAGAAAATGTTCACTTCCCAGCTGTCAAAAGCCAGATCCTTCACCACAAGTCACTGCCAAATCCAACCACTCTCCGACTTCTATCTGAAAACGGAACAGAGAGACATCCTCCTGCTCGCCTGCGACGAACCGGACCTCTTCCAATCATGGTCCTCGGGGTGAACATTCCTTGGCCGATCATCCCGATGCCCGTTTTTTGGTGTTGGCCGTTCCGTCTGTGTTCCTCGGTCTATTTATAAATCAGCCTGCTTAGTGGCTCGGAGTTCGAGAGAACATTGGAACGTGATCTTCCTCGGAGTACCTTAAACCATAGTTCTCGAACAGCTCTTCGAAACTCTGCGTCATCCGCAAAACCCACCGCCACCGGTTGCCAATCGTCTAAGTACCGGGCACCTACCTTCCCACCGCCGGTACACCACCCGACGAGTCTAATCGCCCCTCCAGACGGTGTTTCATTCGGTATCGAAAACCTCGACGATTTTTCCTCGCCTGTCGCCGCGCCTCGAAACAATAGCGTCTGCTCGTCATTAATGTCGTCATTATACAGAAATCGAATTAGAGGAGGGCACATATACCGCGATGCTCGAGTAATCGGAGCACGCGTTCGATTCTCGAACTCTACGTGGCTCGTAAAGGACCCCGCGTGTGCCGGTCGTTAGTATTGTTGTTCGCCAATCGTGTCGCTCGCAGACAGCTTTGACTGTTCGCGTCGTTATAAAAAAAAAAGAAAAAAAATGTAATAATAAAGAAGACAGAGGGCGAGGAGAGAAGAGCAGAGCACAAGCAAGTATAACGACCGCTAGGATTTTGTACAGGATCGTCGAACCGCGAATATGTGAAGTGGTCCCGGGACACGGGGATGTTCCGATGTGTTCCTACGCTAGTCTGGGTGGAGTATGCGTGTGCACGTGGCTATGCACGAGCGTAGATATGTATGTGCACGCGACAGGGTAGGGAGAGACGCAGAGAATATTGGTGGAGTGTGAGCCAGCCGGCTCGGTCGCCTAGTAAGCGACCGATTGTAATTATTTTTCCCCGATGACTTTGCCCTCGATGATTGTGCCTGTGCCACGGTGAATTGACGCTGAGAGCCGAGTCACCTCTCTCTCTCTCTCTCTCTCTCTCTCTCTCTCTCTTCCCCCGATCCTCCCACGCGCACCCGGTACCCTCATCAGCCGGTTCCGCGGGTTAAAACGACCCGCGGCAAAGTTAAACGCTACCGGACCGTGTCGCGGGAAGAGCGTTTCTCGCCGGTGATTGGTCCCGGACCGACGGAATCATTGGCATCGGGTGCTAGCAGATATATCCATTCATTCGTGTTCCGGGAATTATTTTTTTCTTTCCCGAAGCCCCGGCAGAAATTAGGGGAGATGCGTGTTTTAGGCAGGACGGGTGTGAGAACACGCCACGTCGCTAGAGGACACTCGAGCATCACTGATTATTTTCTACTTCTTATGCGGAGAGATGACAGACAGCGCGTCGCTCGAGCCCGGTCGTTACGCTTGTTTCTTTTCAGATTTTTCTGTATGGAGGCCGCCAAGGCGAAAGATTATAACGACCTACTATTCGGGTTAATCTCGCCTTCCATTCCCGGCGCTGATTAAAAACAATTTCGACCCGCGACGACGACGACGACGACGACGACGACCACAACGACGCGGAGACAATTAGTTGAGAACCATCGGGACGATTAAACGATACTGTTTCTTCCCACTTGTCGACTTTTGCGGCTTTCTTCTCGTCTCTTTTGCTCTTCTGCTATTTTAATCTGCACGCCTATTGATTTCTTTTCTCTCGTTGAACGCGATACAAGAATTCCTCGGGTGAAAATAATATTAAATGAAGTGAAGAGCGAATCGGCGCGCAATATCTTCGACGCAGCTTCTTGCCGGCTACAAAGCTTGATCTCCGACGTTCCGTTATTTACCTGATTAGCAATTAACGCTCGCGAGAAAGAGGGAGAGAAATCGAGGGAAATCGATGATCGACTCGGTTCCCTGCTCGACCGTGGAATTCTCTAGATGCAATTAGGATGTAGTATGGTCGATTGAGTCGCGGATAGAATGACTCGCGGACTATTTTATCGGAGAGTACGCCTGGGATGCGTCAAGAACGGACGGGGAACTCTTGAGTTCTTTGACCCGTTTCGATCTACGCCGGATTTCTCCGAGGCTTGTATTATCCCGGTGAAAGTCACATTGTTGCCCGGCATGGCATTAACACTGAATTTCCTTCTTTTATCAGTTAGAAAATACTTTAACCAATGAAAGCCGCAGTGAAAGTCTGAATTCTGATACCGGCGACCTACAGGTCTTTAAATAGGATGTACAATTCTGCTCGGTTCCTCGAAACCTTCTATCGATACTCGTAAACGAGAGATTCTATTCCTTTATTCAGTCCATATTTTATTGAACGGTTAGGCGGTACCTGCACTTCCTATTAGCAATCGTGCGTATTTATTTAATCGAATGCTGGAGGCCTGTGTAGTGTCTTTTTAAATCAGAGAGGTACTATGAAGAACAGAGGTTTCTAGGCGGGATTTCTTCCTTTTTCTTTCAAATTCAAAAATCCAAACCTCAAATTTCTGATATTTACAATTGTACATATTTTAAAATTTTAAATACTTAAAATCTCGAATATTTCACATTACGAATATTTCAAATTTGAAATTAGGTAAAGGCACCAATAGTTGACCATGTACCAGTAGTTGACCATTTTATAGAAAAACATAAAAAATAAGGTTTGAAATGTTCTTATTGTTTTGAAATTTAAACAACAGACGGCATGGCATCCGAGGTTCACTTCCATCAAAAGTGCACTTATAAGTGCGCTTACAAAAACCTTATTTTTTATGTTTTTCTATCAAATGGTCAACTACTGGTACATGGTCAACTACTGGCGTCTTTACCTTTATTAAAATTTCCTTCGGTAACAAACCACAACAAAAATTTTTATCAATATTGCGTGTAAGTATGCTAGAAAGCATCACCAATAAAGTCAACCGAGTTTCAAATTTATTTATTAAAGAGTTGTGGAACAAGTACGTTAAAAGAAATTAGGAAAGTGAAGGGATATTGTATGAACCTTTTTTTCTATCGACGACAGGATCCTAGATTTTATGTAGGACTGTCGCAAATGAGCTTGCGTGATCTATGATTGGTTCGAGAGACACGGTTTACGTTTTCGCGGCCCAGTGGTTCATCAATCATGCTAATCAATGGTGTGTATCGGGCAGATCGATAAGGACCTTTTTCCACGAGGATATTCCTTTCTTCACCCTCGTCTTGAGATAAGAGCGCGACGCGATAGAATGGATGGAAACTTTCTTATTAACACGATCAATCAAATCGCAACGAATTTAAAGCATTTTTTACGATTTTCCGGATTTCTGAACAGGTTGGAAATCCGCCATCGGATAAGTTTGGCCGATCGATGCGAGATTAAGAAGTGGCGCGGCCGTTTTTTCCACCGGCTAATTACGAAAGTGCGATCACTCATTGGAAATAATCACCCGCGGCCGCGTAGGATTCGTTGTGTTCGAAAGGGGACGAGCGAGGGAACGACGTCCTTTAAACCGGAAATCGAAATTTATAGACTGTTATTAAATATTTTTATTTGGTTCGCTATTATGGAAGACTTCGGATTAAACATTCAGTAAATAAAACAGGAATAGACTTCTTTATTATCCGGGTTTTGCTCGGTGTAAATTAATTTGAATATATAAGGGACATTCGGAAGAGAGGCAGACATGAATTAAATACTATAACATTGAACACTTCCATCTCTATTTCTCCCGGCAACGGAAATACAGTGTACATCATTGATAGAAGCGAATATTTTCAAACCCTAATCTATGTGTAATGGGAGCAATGATTTTATCTCGCTGGTAGCCTCGTCTTGGGGACACTTTATTTAGCCGATAGATACTGGTGTATTTTCTATGGAATTCTTGATTTCTGCAAGCTGTGAATTTTTAAACACGCTCTACATCAGCGAGACAAATGGTAGGTGTAAAAATAATTTGAGTTTTCTCGGTTTTGTGATTTCTACACGCAGAGTAACTTGCGTATAATGACGTGACTGTAAGGAAAAACATATTATTTGCCATTTAAAATTACCACCATTTCAAATAAATAAGAACAACATGCAATATAAACTCTTTCAAAGCTTCGCCAGAAAATTATAGCAAAAACTATTTGAAGAAAACAGTGTATCCAACAAGACTACGGATGCCGTGCTACAAAATTAATCTGAACAATCAATGACGCATTCATAAAACTTCGAGACACCCTGTGCAAATTGTCGAAGCAGTTTCTAAGCACTCAGAATAAAAATTGTGGTTAAAATGGGCCAATAACGTAACTCAGGCCACAAAGGGTTGAAGGGAGGGAATGCCCGCGAATTTTTAATTGTTGCCAGGATCGTCGAGCGGACCAGAAAGGGAAAGAAGTTCGGGACTCGTAAAAACTCCCACGGGAGCCGCTCATTGCCACTGTTTACCGTCGCTGGCCCCGCGACTCTTTTCCGAACGTCATAATTGCTTTCATTAGCTTGCGCGCTTTAATGGATCGAGTCGCCGGAGACGTTCAGCCCAGCGCGGTTTCGATACAACTCCGTCCGACTTTATCTTTTACGAGGGTCTCGGCGGGGAGGACGTAACGCCGTGAGAATTGGCCAATAAACTTAATTTAAGTATCCGAGCCGATGCCTCCGTCACGACATACTAATCATATTCCAACCCTCGAGGGCGACTCGCTCTCCCGTTCTCGAACGACCGTGTAAAAAATATATTTTTCGAACCCCGTCGCGACCCCCGTGAAATTTTTACGTTCGTTATCGCAACATTCTCCCGCGTGATGACCACGAAATCAGGCAGTATTGGTTTCAAATTCTAGCTGGGCGAAAACAAAAAACAAAGTGGGATCTGTAAACGCATTAATATTCTGCCCAAGATATACTGATAACTGACCTCTCTGCTTCTTTCTTAACACTTTGATTGCCAAACAAGAAATCACAAAAATTCCATGAAATCAAAGTAAATTATTTAATAAAATAGAAATTGAAAAAAAGTTAAGGTAATTATTTACGTTAGGGGCTTCCTCACCGATTTTGATGGCCTTCAAAAATATGTTGTCAAGGTCATCATTCTGAACAACTTTTTCCTATACATATTACCGCCGCTCAGCTTTAGTTTCCGAGATATTCGCAAAAAAGTGTCAACATCTCAAAAAGTGATCGGAGTAGGTATGTGTAGGACTGTGTAAAATAGTATTTCAAATAGTTGACAGTAACTTATATTTTTATGATATTTTGTTGCCTGTAATGTTATTACGATATTGTAGTCTGTTTATCAACATGTTACATATTCGTAATTAAACTACAAATAATACTTTGCTAACTATTATAGCTTCTCATGTTAAAAATTATAATTTATAATATTAACTACTTGCTCGAATTATTTTCATTTGGTAGTTTGTAGTACATTAGTATTATATTTTATTATTCGTATGTAGAATATTAGATGCAAGGTTTTCTTTCATATTTTGCAACTTCACTATAGGAAAAAGTTGTTCAGAATGATGACCTTGACAACATATTTCAAGGTCATCAAAATCGGTGAGGAAGCCCCTAATGTAAATAATTACCAAAATTAAATGTATGATATTGTTTAGTTCTCCAACTTTCTTGCATTTTAAAGATCCTAATTAAATTTGGTACAATGAATATATTAACGTAAAAATTCATTTTAAAACCTGAACAAAATATTCCGTCACCCATATATTGGTGACATGGCAGTCAACGTGTTAAATAACCGTATATAGGGAGAGATAAAAATCAGTTTGGTCGGTTAGGATCGCATATTTAAGCGTCGGTCGCCAGCTTGCGCAGCTGTAAAATTAATCCTCCCGGAATGATCCCGAAGCAAAATACATCGAGGATTAATAAGCTTCACGGGGCTGAATGCGTAAATACTACGAGACGCTTCCGTTTCTACTGGTTCGAGGCCCCTAATCCTGTAGCATTTACTTATACTTACTATAACATACAGTTTCACCAAATCTTCGGACCGTGCAACACACTATACTCGGCGAAAGAATTTACCTATAATCAAGCGCAATGATCAGTGCAATTATTTTTGCATCCTCGTGGATTCGTAGCTCACAGAAAACGTCTTTGTATTTTCAGGGAACTCAATTTGTTTCTTCGACATTATAAACAGTTTACACATTCACACTGACTCAACCCTTCGATCCTGTGTGTATCATGAGTTAGGATCATTTGAAGCTTCATTTATTAACACGTTGACTGCCAACTAAGAGATACCTCGTAGTTTGTGTTATTACCTAAGACGCCAACTATGAGTTATCTCGTAGTTCATTTAACTTACTTACTTTTTGCACTAAGAAATGACATTCGCGTATAAAATGATAAATTATTTAAGAACAGTCTTTTGCGATGATGATTAAATTAAATTGGATTTTCACACCTGAATCCTGAAAAGTACCGTGGTAGTCAACGTATTAATTCATTAACATATATTTTTGCAGTTAGTTCTTTTACAGCCGATTCTTTCTATCGTTTTCCATGTAATAGCTTTTAATGTAATTGAATAGCTGGAGATTGAGTGATCACACGATTTCGTAACTCTGGGTCAAAGGGAATAGTTGCGATAAATTAACAAGGGCCTGTCGAACCGGTCAGGACACTTATCGAACGGTGATGTCACGACCTCAGCGCTGAATAATTAATTTAATCCACCTGTTCGGCGAACCAACCCTCGGGAGGATATAAAACTAAATCCGTGAATAAATTACCGGGATGTTTTATGCACGCACGGTGTATATACGCTGTTAATTTCTTCGATTAGCTTCTTGCTCGCGTGTGCGCCAATCGGATGAGCTGCTAAATGTTTTAAGGAAGGGAGCGATTCGCTCGTTTACACACAGGTTGCGTCTCGGGTTGTTCCGTCGCGTTCCGCCAGACAGACGGAGACTTCATTTAAATATCATAAACTAAATGAAACCGTGGCATTGTCTGGCACGATTTCTGAGACGCGTCTACTGTCTCCTCCCCTTCGGTTTAATATTTAACACCAAAGACGGTCGTTGCTGTTCTTCGCTCGCTATTTTGCCATTGTATCGTCTTGGCGCGCGAGTTCTTAGAAATCGATGCCACGAGTCGTAAATTGACGGTGATCAGATTTGTGATCGACGTTTCACCGGGAAACTTTCGAGGTCCACTGTTACAGTTATTATTAACTAAAAACTCTCTCCGTCTGGATATGCAAGAACTGCAGTCAATGTCCCGCAAGTAAAATCCCCAACGGTAAAAATAAAATAAAAATTCACGTGTTAATTCGATTGTAAATCACGCGATCGTTGAATTTTCTGTAGTAGCAAGACACGCGTTGAAAAATTCTTATAATATTGATTGCAATCACATATATGGGTGACGGAATTATTTGTTCAGGCTTTAAAATGAATTTTTACGTTAATATATTCATTGTACGAAATTTGATTAGGATCTGTAAAGTTGGAGAACCACACATTATCATACATTTAATTTTTTCAATTTCTATTTTATCAAATAACTTACTTTGATTTCGTGGAATTTTTTAGCTTTCTTGTTTGGCGTTCAAAGTGTTAATTAAAACCGCTACGGAACAGTTCGAAACAGTTATTTTCAGAACGACTTCAACCCTGCTGCCAACGCCGGGTGCAGAAGCGCCGGAAATTGTGGCTAAATAATTGATCGAACAAGCAATTTGTGTTTTCGGCGAGTAAAAGAAGTCTCGGAAGTTTGCGGCGCCGTTTATTAATTATTGCCGCGATAAGTCGCCGATTTTCCCCTTTCATCCCTCCCTTCCGAGGCTAAGGGACAGGGAAGGAGCCGATCTATGCAGCGGGAGAGAGAACGGTTAGCTTGTTTCTCCGGATCCAGTTCTCTCACGCGCGAAATCGCGTGGACAATAAGAATCGCCGATGCGATCTAACGACTCGAATCGTCTTAAAGTATCCGGCTCCTCGCGAGATGTCTGTATAATAGTTGCCCGTAATTGGCAGCGTTGATCTGCTCGGTAAATTACAGACAATGCGTAGGGTACCTTGTAATGTTGCGCGCTCGCTGCCATTATCCCGATATTCCCTTCCGCCTCGTTCGTTTTCTCGTTTTCTGTTGCAGGCCGATCTCCCCCCCCCCCCACACCCCCTCCCCCGCGCTCATTGTCGGTTAATTTATTTCAATACGATCTGCGTTCGAAGCCGGGCCTTTATTCTTTGCTATATTATTTCGTTGTCCTCGACCGCTAAGAAGCCTTTATCATAGTAATAAGCGATCGATCAGCATGCCGTGGAACGGAGCGATTCCTTTCTCTTCGAGACGCTGCCCGAGTAAAAGAAAGGACAATAAATCGATCATTGTGCGCTCTCCGTGGCTGGGATTTTGTTGGAAACAAAGTATGAGGTAGCGCATGCAAAATTAGGGGAGGGGTGGGTTCGTGTCATCACTTCGGTGGGTTTGAAGTCGTTTGGAAAATACGGATCTCAGATCTCTGAAACTTTTACTAGTTCTTGGAAACGTGGTGGATTTCATTTATACCTTCCAATATTAATAAACTGATTTTTTGAGTAAGAACATATTCTGATAGTTTCTATTCTAAGGGATGTATTTCATAAACAAATTCGAAACCGACGAAATGATAACTTAGACCCCCCTAATTTTACACATCCTATATCATAGTTGACATTCATCCTTCTTCTTTGAGGTGCAGTCGCTTTAAACCCTTGGACTTTAACGCCATAACCCTCTAACCCCCAAAGGAAACGTCGTAAATCTAGTCAGTAATTAGAATTGCCTTTTCGAGTGGACGTGAAAAATTATTGTTTCGTGAAATCTGTGTATAGATATAATATTCCATGTCAATTTAAACGCACTAATTAATTCCTCCAATAATAAATAAATCTTTGCCGTGGTCTTTGACTGCAAATCTTTAATTCTTCTCTTGAAGATCTCAGGGTGAACCGATGGGGTTAAGGAGCCTAAATAATTCCAGGAACAGTTCGCGAAGGGTTCAAGGTCGTTGATACTCGTCGGTTGATTTTCGAAGGGGTGGTTTCGAGCGACACTCGTCGCCGGACACCGGTTTCGAAGGGGCTGTATCGATTCGAGTCGACCATTTCACTAAATCGTGCGCCTCGATCGCCTTCGGAATCGCCTGAAAATTTAGGGTTAGTTCAGGGGGGTTGGGCGGCGGGTGGCGGGCTGGTTTAAGGGTGGACCCTTTTACCGGGGGCAAACACAAAATGCATTATTTATTGCCAGCGGCAGCCGGCAATTCATCGAATCCCCGCTAAAAGTGAAAGAGTTGAGGTCGAGGGGTTGGCACACTCGTGCAACGCAAGGTGCGTTCTCTCGAAACTCCAGGGGAGGTGGAGGGCTTGGATGGGGGTGGGAAGTTAAGTGGCACCTTCACCCTCAACTTTTGCGTGTTTTCACACGCGTCTGAGCCGGCACGGAAACCACCCCTGATCAGTTTCCCACATTCGTAAGCGTTTCCTTCTCGGTACCGTTTTTCTATTAATATTTACTCGATTTTCTTTGGACGAACGATCCTGCGATCGTTCATAATTAATTCGAGCATCTAAACAGGTGCACTGTTTGCCCACTACTTTCGGGGATTGGCTCGACGTTCGCTAAAAAAATCTTTGTTAGTTCCCTTCGTTAGCTTCATTGTTTACAATTTTACTGGAACACATTCTCTTGATTTCAGTTTGCTGAAAACACTTCAATAAGCTCCTCGAATACTAAATTCGTTTGTACATAATTGTTATTTTCGTTCTTCATGCACTGTTGGTCTTGCTACAAAATTAATTAATTTGAATGGTCTTCTCGTATGTAACCGATCTATTTGACCCTTAGGACTCGAATGGCGACTCCGAGGTGTCACTAAAAATCACTATATCAAAATATTTTTTGCATCAGTTTCGTACGCATAAAATGAAGAAAAATTATCTAGGTAGGACGAACTGTTTGGTTTTCGAATGAAAATAGTTCTGAGCGCAAAGAGTTAAAACAGTTGAGGAGTATTAAAATCATTCTTACGCACCGCGTGAATGTAGCACTACTTATGAATTTAGTATAAATCAGAGAAACGACTACTTATTGAGCCAAACGTTATTGTCCCACTGTGAATATTTCCTCTCAGGATTTAAATCGAGATGTTTAAGTCGAGATGCTAAGTTGCCGCAGTTCTATAATTTCATATTAAAATCGCCGGTGACCCCACACAAAAATGCTTCAAATAATTGTGGAGAAAATCCGTTCTGCGTTTACAGAAGATCGTTAAACGGCACGAATTTTTACTGTTAATCCACGGGATACTGTCGACGGTCGATCAGAGCGGCTCTCAGTATCGGCGAAGAATTCGCCACTCGAATCCCGACTTTCTCTTTGTAACGAGGAAACAAATGGTTCGTAAGTTTTCGAGGCACTAATTGCGGGAGGTAAGGAAGCAGGACGGGGCTCGATGGAGCTGTAAAGTGCGTCGTAAGGGAACGCTCTCGGGTAGGGAATCGAAATAAACATTCGATCCCGCGGTAGATCTTTCCCCGTGTCTCGCGCCCTCCAGCTCTTTCGCTTTCTCTCTCTGTCTCTCTCTGTCTCTTTCTGTCTCTTTCTCTCTCTCTCTCTTCCCCCCGTGATTTATGTTAATGTTTTTGTCTCGAACTCTAAATGCAAGGAAAGGCGATTCGATTCCTGCCGCGTCAAGTTCGCAGCCCCTTCCGTTTTCTTATGCTGATGCCGATTAACTTAACTGCTTTAAGACGGCAATAAAGGTCGTCGACGCGATTTAACCGGTTTCCTTTTACCATAGAATCGACGTCGTAACGCCCTCGAACGCGATACCAAAGCCTCGGCCTGCATATTGACGATAATGGGAAAAGTTGTCGGAGTCTTCTGGATATCTGACTACCGCCCCCGCCGTCGATCAATCCGTCAGAACGCGATCCAACAAGCAACCCTTCCGCCGTTCACCCCAAAAATCCTCCGCGTCAAAAATAACCTGCACATTCTTCCCTTGTCCCACTCGCTGCTTCAATCTTTCAGCCACTTCGAACCCCATAATTTATTTCACTGTTGAAGCGGTTAAAACTTCTTCACCGTTAATCATTTCCTAGATGAAGAAACAGGACTCCAATATTTATTGTATGTACCTACATTTATTTCACTGCTCAAACGGGAGACCAGAATTAAAATAGCCTTAGCAATCTAGGTATGTAAACTTTGTAGTCTCTTTCTTCAATTTTCATATACCATAATAAAATTACTAACGTAAAAGACTAATGTAACATCGTCGATATTGTGTATGAGCGATTGAAGGAGACGATTTTCAGCACGAACGCCGATATAAATTATATAATTTTCGCGTTTTAAGCACCGATGCTTGTCAGACGAGTTTAAAAAACGCGAGTAAGAATTAGTAGAATATAAACAGCACCCTATTCCACCCTGCGGCAGTACCCTTAGCGAGAGTGGTGAAGAATCGAAAAAATCGTAGGGGAGGAAAGTTCTTAATAAAGGGTGGTCCGGCTTCTTGAAGCTTCAATACTTTCGACAATTATCCCACCCCCGACCGAATCAAGGGGCAATCGATTCTCGCGTGGTACGGGCATTTATGATGCTCGATCGACCATGCGATCCTTTAAGTTCCGCCAGCTTTGTTTATTGTTTTCCGCAATCTACCACCGCTCCGCGCGGGTCGAGAGAGCCACTTCGTATTCGGCAAGTTTCGCATTAAACTGACCGAGACCTCTCCACCCCTATTCTCCGCAGGTACACAGCTTCTGTGACCGTCGGAGGCGGGGGTTGGTTTTCGGGAATCTGAGAGAGTTCCGAAGGCCCTGGGATTACCTTATCTACGGACTCTCACTCGCTCGCGCCAATTCCGAAACGAAATCCCGACGGTCCATATACCGGGGCGTTTACGCGACGATTTACCCCCTCGGACGAGTCCTTCGTTGCTTGTACCCCCGGGTCCAGGGGTTGTTACGCGATATTATACGGACTGACGCGTGTCTGCCACCCCCGCGCTCGCTTTTCATGATAATAAAATGACCGGGCCGTAATCCGCCGTGTTTTACAAAATGCTGCCTCCTGTAGTCTGCAACCAGGCAGTTCAGGTGGATAGTATCAATTCCAGGTAATTGCGTGGTTAAAACACTCTTAATTAGTGGATCATTAAGTAAAATACAATTTTTCTGCGAGTCGACTCTCTCTTCCTTTCACAATTTTAATACATTCAAAATAGCATAATGGTATTTTCTAATTCTATGAATATTTCTGCTACTGCCAGTTGCAAGCAATAGAAAATCAATAGGAGGCTCTTTCCGACCTTAATAATTTTAACATGCACTGGGAACGGAAGCTTGACTTTTAAATAAAAAATAAACACAAAAATGACTACCTCATTTTGTTATAAAAAATACTGATTAATTGACCATTTAAACGAAACATCTAAGACTTCACAAGAGAGTTTGACAATGTTTAAAAACTGGTTCGTTTATCATTTGGTGCTGACATCTGAAGTAGTGGAAATAAAAATGATGTAACAGTATCTGCGCCGCTATAAAATATTTTTCAACATCCCCGTTCCTGTCTCGCGAACATGAGCAGCGTTTCTTCAGCCACCGAGCATCGTAAAAACGTGTGCAGGTCGCCATCTTGCCAGGCCGAACGGTACAGTCGAGAAACCGTTCAAAAAATGAACTGCGGCGTGCATTCCGCTGGTTCATAGCTCTAATAGAACTTAGCCACATGTTAACCGCGTTGTATCTGTCACGGAGGCATTAAGATTTCCACGATCCAGAGATTTCTCAAGGCCTGGCTCGCGCAACAGCCTGGCCGACGATGGCAAAGAAATGGCCGGACCGAAGCGCGTGCAACATAGTGTACCTATGTTGTTTCTTGCCCCGGTGCAATAGGGCATTACGCAAGAGGTGCAATTCCCGTGACACCGATAAAAATAAAATGTGTTGGGATTGATAAGACGCAACCACTTCCCGGATAATAAACGCCCGTTTATATCCTGCCGTATCTTACACGAGGACCGTTTTCCCGCCCAAGCACGTGCTGCGTTCCGCGCGTGAATTACCGATTTATGATACATGAACGTAAGAAATATTATTCCCTCGGCTAAATACCGACGATTGATTTAGCGCGCGTAGTAAAATTCCCGACGCCTCACCTTCGGACAATTAAACCGGGGGAAATCGTTTTGTGTATTGTCGTTTCGACCAAGAATCCTCTCCTCTTTCTCTCCGTTTTTCCCCGAGGTTTTTCGCAATCTTTTTTCTTTTTGCGCAGAGGAACACACACACGGGTGTGCATTTTTCCCGACGAAGATAGAGGAAAGAGAGTACAAGGGAGTGACGGAAAAAGGGGATTCCCCTGCACCAGATGCAATTAACTCGCTATTAGCGGAGCAGACGTTGAACAGGCCCGTCGTTACGAAAGTATAGCTCGCTGTACGTGATTAAAACGGGAATTCGTTATGGGCACACCGGCCCACACCGTCGATGAGATTAATTGATAAATGGCTAAATCGATCGGCTTCGTTGTAGTTTCACTTGCTCAGGCTCGTCCGACGGGGGAAAGATAAATATCTGGCCGCGGCGCGGCGGTGCGGTAATGATAATCTAGTTAACTCGGGTACGCGTAACCCGGCGATCAGCCGTGAGAAATTATCATTACAACCGTGATATCCCTTACCGATTCACTGTTTATACCCCTTCCCCCTCCTCTCTCTCTCTCTCTCTCTCTCTCTCCCTCGAAATTTCATCGATTAAACAATTCATTGTGGCTGGTGACTTCACAAGTGGTATAAAATACACTCTTCAGGTGCATTCCTGAAAGAAAGCTGAATTTCAACATTCCTGCCTGATGCGTCTGTCTATTACTCACTGATTCTACTCGCGATTGACGACGATGCCCGTATCTGTGATTCAGTCACCGCGCTATCTTTTGTCTATTACTAGGAAATTATTGTGTTTGACAATTCGCATCATTGTCAATATTTATCGGCTATGATGCGTTAGGCGGAGTTGACGGAAGACTTGTTAAATTATTTTGCAGAAGACGCATTTCCTTGCAGAACAAAACTGATGCCTTCTTTTTGCTTCGATATTTTTGTTCGCTAATTAATTTAATACGTTCCACGATCTTGATCGAATTGACCTTTTGTCTATTACTAGGAATTTATTGTGTTTGACAATTCGCATCATTGTCAATATTTATCAGCTATGATGCGTTTCGCGGAGTTGACGGAAGACTTGTTAAATTATTTTGCAGAAGACGCATTTCCTTGCAGAACAAAACTGATGCCTTCTTTTTGCTTCGATATTTTTGTTCGCTAATTAATTTAACACGTTCCACGATCTTCTTACTGAATGTTATACATTCTATAATCTTCTTGCATAATGTTTTTGTCGATGATAAACAGCAAATCTGCGGATTTATACTTTCCCGGATAATTGTACATTGATTTACATCTGACGTGTAAAAACATACTCTTAGACGACTGCAGTGTCATTAAAGGTTTTAGAAAATTGGGTGACAAGAAGACGAGAAGAATTTAAGAACATCGTGATCCGACTACAAAACTAAAATTATTAAAATATATTTTAATATATTTATATATATTAAAATATATATAAATATATTATATATATTTATCTTTCGTGCAGTGTAGACACGATCGTTACGGTCCAGACACAAGGATTAGCCTATTAATTCTGTTTCCACACAATTGTGCAAAAATTATTCTTGGGAAATATTTACAGTTTCCCATAAATTATCGAATAACTCGGAAAGAAAATTGTAGCGTACATTGTCGAAAATTGAGCTTGTCGAAAATTTCGGCTCCGGGCAGAAGGATTAGGATCGAGTTTGGATCGCGCACTCACTTCTTGAGCGGACTGTATTATTCACAATGTAAAACCGTCCACTTCACGGTTCCCGCAGGTAATCTCGAAGATCGTACATAGCATTATCAATTCGTTGACCGAGTACGCCGGGGAATAAGAAAAAGACACGGTCCCGTAGATTTGAATCGCGGCTTGTCATCCTTTCTACGTCCTCGTCATCGTGCTCGATGGTTTTTAAACACGTGTCGCAATCGTTCCGCGAAGCAAAACATGCACCGACACGGGAATAAATAAATAAACTGGGCGGATAAGATCGTTGTGCAGTTTCTTGCTATGTATGATGCATACTGTTAATCGAACTGCAGAAAGAGAAAGAGAGCGAGCTGAAGAGAGAGAGAAAGAGAGAGAGAGAAATTGTGGGACTGGAGGGGGAGTACAACGCGAACAGCCCGAGTCTGCGTAGTCTCATCGTGGGCCACATGTTTGAATAGCCATATTGCTGAGGATGACGTTTCCACTCGGAGAATTACGCGTTGACCATTCACTCCATAAGAAATGACGTTTACTATTTTCCATGCATTAACCCATTTCCTTGCCTTAACGGCTCGGGCTCTCGGGGATAGTTTCGAACCGTAAATATCAATTCGTTCCCCAAAGAATACATCACATCACTATTCTACCGCGAATATTTCGTGTCTAGGCTGCCGTGGATATTTCCGAAAAACTACAATCACTTAGTAGACCACGGATTTATATGCATAATAAAAATTGTCTGCATTCATTACGACATACAGGAGCTACACATACAAATTGTTTCCTTTTCTTGGTTATTAAGCCCGATGTGATAAAATATTTTAGATTCTTGGAATATTTTCTCATAAACACATAAAATCCGCAGTCTACGATTTGCAGATTTTTTTCGGAAGAAATCTAGTTAAAAATTACTTTCGATTGGTCATCGCGACAATAAAAATTTGGCACGCCTTTCTCGATCCTTCGAATGATATAGGACTTCACAGCACAGTTTATCTTGACCAGTCAACACAAAGAACAACAGCGCGACTTGTCGATGGAACCGCAACTTCCTCCGAAAATCCGAGCGATAAACTTATTGTGCGTCCACACGGAATTTTCATCGTGCAAGTAAAACGCGTCTAATAATTTACGACGCTGTAATTATATAACCGGCAATCCGTCATTTTGACAGGTTTTCTGATGAATATTCGAGCCTCTATCTAGTCCGACTCGTTTCTATTTGCTTTGCCTCGATAAAAACACGATCGCAAGAAGCGGCAGCTTGCGCGCGGAAAATAATAACCGTCTTATCGACTAACAAACACGTTCCGTTTCGTGTTTTCCGAAGCTCTGGAAACAGCGTCGTTTCGAGGAGCGCGTTCGAACGGAATCCGAAAAATAGCGGAACGCGTTCGCGGAGGATAGTCGTTTTGTCCGATTTCGACGCTCGTGAATGCGCTCGAGGAGTGAAATTGGGACAACACGATCGGTGTCGGCGTGTGTACGCGTAATAACCGGGCGATAAGAGGAGAACGGCAAGCGCGTTATCGGCGATCGTAAAACGCGAAGAAATCGACGCGGCTCGACGTGCGACGCGGAAAACTCGTCGATACTCATTGATGAGAATGAGATTGCAGTTGCAGGGGGGAGCTCCGGCAAGGAAAGAATAGAGAGAAGGTTGTTTGCGCCGCTGTCGGGCCCCGTAGAACGCGCGTCGCGTCAGCTCGCGACGAACGGCAACGCGAACAGACAGTGGGCGGCGGTTCAGGCTCCATTTCCAACGCGACCTTCGCCGCGATCCATTCAGAAATCGCGTGAAACTGTTGAATCTCCGGCGATCGCGACGCTAATTCTCCGATTCGACAACCAGCAGACAGTCCCCGGACACTTTCATTCTGTCAACGCGTCTAAATTGCAACTTCAGGCATTTTTCCTGAATCAATCATAACCGCCGGAAAAATGATTTTTACCTGGAACAATTCTGTAGACTCCGACGAATATAATCGTATATTTTTTTTTATTTTTAACCATGTATAAACAACGTTGAGAGACAGACGACTGTAATGGTCCTCCAATTTTCAGGTCACCTAAAGTAAAGGCACCAGTAGTTGACCATTTTATAGAAAAACATAAAAAATAAGGTTTGAAATGTTCTTATTGTTTTGAAATTTAAACAACAGACGGCATGGCATCCGAGGTTCACTTTCATCAAAAGTGCACAGCTTATAAAAACCTTATTTTTTGTGTTTTTCTATAAAATGGTCAACTACTGGTACATGGTCAACTACTGGTGCCTTTACCTTATATTATTGATTTTGGAAATTAAAGGAAGACCCGAAGCAAAATCTAACGATGATACGGGGAAGCGTACAGTTTCTTCTGTGCGAGGAAAAAGTTGGAACGGGAGTTTTGTTTTCGATTGGAAAATCGAAAATTGGAATGTTCGAAAATAGTATGAAGTTTGTCGAAGCTACTATTTGATCGATGGATCTTTTAACGGCGAGGAGGAGCGTGCCTGTTTGGTTCGGGGTTCTGTAAATTGGTCTATGAAAATCTATATTTGCATAAACACTCGCAGCAGCCCGGTCGTACCGTGTGTGATCGGAGTACAAATTTAATCGAGCCTCTGTTCGGGGACCGAATAAAAATTCCATACAGAAATTCTCCATTTTATGAGTAAAATATGAACACTGCGATAGCCTGAGTCGGAGCCTGTGGTGTTCCTTTTTTGGAGGAAGAGAGAGAGAGAGTCAACCGAATCGATAAAATAATTCGACAGTGTAAATTGTCGCGAACGTTTTTATGAATTTTTTAATCGGAACGTTTCTAGTCTCGATACGAGAGAGAGAGAGAGAGAGAGAGAGAGAGAGAGAGAGAGAGAGAGTGATTACGTTTTTAGGGAGTCCAAGAAAAGAATGTCAGCTGTACGAGGCTCCGTCTGGAGCTGAGTATAAGAAGATCCAATTAAACCGCGGATCGCCGGATTAATTAGGTCGCGTCGCGTAATTTCAATTATCCAACGATATCCGTAAAAGTTCATCGCGGGGAACACTCCTCTCTTACATTCCCTGGGATCTATTAATACCTGCGCCTGGTATTATGTGTACCGACGTTGAATAACGTATAGGCTCGCGTCATTAAATTGATAATGCTATACACCGTGTCTCTGACACTCGTCGCGACCTGCTCGACTTTTACGTTCGCAAAACTGTGCGCACGGTCGCACGCGACGATGCCATAACGGCGATCATTAGAGCACGGTGGAAGCCTTTCCTTACCGAAGAAAGACATCAGCCTTCGATGATGGATCGCACGCTCGGGTGTAATAGGAAAAGTTCGCGGGCCCTGTTTCGTACGTCGATCTTCGACGTTCATCGAACACCGTTTACGATCGACCGGTAATATCGGAAGATCTAGAGTTAATAAGCGGAATCGATAATCAGACCTCGACTCCTGAAATGGAATCAAGGTGGTCAGTTCGATCTAGCGATCAATTGGTATGGATTTATAACCTGGAAAATGGGGTCGTCAAAGTCACGATCTTGAGAAGAAAGCCATCTTCAGAGCGGATCTTACCTGGCACCAGAGGATTCGCCGGATTCTACCGGGAAATAGAGCTCTAAAATATCGACGTTAGTCTAAGCTCTCTCGAGCTATCTGAGCCCTCGCAAAATTCAAATCTTCGTCTCTCAAATATGGGATCTAAAATTATCTGAATAGGCTCACGTCGATCCTTTCATAATGAAAACTAGATTCAGATTTTCTACACATTCTACTTCTTTCCCAAACACTCAACGAATCGAATCACACAGAAGACAAGTCTACATGGACTGCAACAAACACCTAGTCTGGGACTTCTGCAGGCACAGTAAACAGTTCCAAAATTATCTCACGAGTCCCAAATAAAATTTCCCATACGCTCAATCATCAAACTTGATTAATTACAAGACATCAGTACATCAAACTTAACAGAGGCGTAGGCAACGTCCTCTAGCAGCCAGAAAACAGTCCCAAATAAGGCTCAATCGCGCACACTCAATCTTTCAAAAACACTTACCAGAAAAAAAAACCTAGAAAAGAACAAATGCACTCAAAACATAATAGAGACTCGGAAAGAAACGTCGGGTAATTAGAAAACAGACCCAGATCAATCCGACAAGTCCCCAGTTGAATCCCAGTCTTGCAAAGATTTAATCTCTGAAAGTCAGTTCTCAGTGAAAATCAAAAGGACACAAATATAAAGAAATTCGAACAGCAATCCAAAGACGAAATCTCGGCCGTCCCAAAACGCTCGGAGCAGTCCCAAATCGTACCCCTCCCGTTCCCAGTACACTCAGACCTCAATCACCCCTACCACCGTCGAGGAGCCCGCTTCTCGGGAGTGCAGCGCTTCGGCCGTGACGCGATCAAAGTCGAATCGAAGCGGTGTCGCTGAGCGCTGCGCGCTCGGTCAAGCCGAGAGAACAGCCGAGAGCCGGGAGCGTAGAACCGAGAGATCCGTGTAGCCGGTCAGTGTAAACGCGGCTTTATTCGGCCCGAGTCGAGTCGTGTCGTGTCGCGAGCGAGCGAGTGAGCAAGCAAACGAGCGAGGGAGCGAGCGAGCGAGCGTTCTCGTCGCCGAGCCTCTCTGGCCAAACAGTGGAAAAGGAGCGATCGGTTTGTAGAAGGTGCGCGGTCGAGCGGGGGTGTGACAGTGGCGGGAAGACGGCGTTGTCGGCGGGTGGTGGGTGGCGGATCAGAGGCGGCGTGGCTGTTGGGGGGCAGAGGGGGGCCGGAGGGGGACACGAATCGCGTAAACAGAGAGTCAACATGTAAACAGGCCACTCGCGAGACAAACAACGTGGGGGCCGCGGGCTGTTCACCGAATGAGGCAGCCAGGCTCTCTCGCCTGCTCGTTCGTTCGTTCGTTCGTTCGTACGTACGTACATACGTACGTTCTCCGGCTGGCATTCCGCGTGTGTTTCGTTTCCTGCGCTCGGGCACAACGTTTCTCGGACCTGTCCGAAACCTCTTGCGAATCGTTGCCGCAATCGCCGTCGGACGTGTCTCGGTCGATCTCTTCGACCGATCCGATCGAAGGTCGTCGTCGCTGTGACTCGAACCGGTGCGCGCACACGTGTGTGACTCGTTCGTTCGGCTATTCTCCCCTGGTAACCTGGGCCCCGAGATCCGGGGCCCCGACGAGAGACGTTCGCGGTTTTTGGGGGACCTTTGCCAAGTCAATGGGAGAGACCGTGGTACGTTATGGTCGCCGGCGAGTGCCAATAACCCGAACACCCAGTCGATGCACCGTGGAAGACCACCGCCAGTGTATATACCCGGTTTTCGTGCGGTCCCTCCTCAGTTAGCGTCGCGCGTTCGCGGAAAATGCGCGCGATCGGTGCCGCGATACAGTTTGTTTACTCGGGCCGCGTTCCCGTGTAATCGGCCGCCGTTCAGTTCAGTGTGTGTGGATCAGTGTGTGTCGCCCGCCGACTTGTGTCCCGTCATAATCCCGCACGGTGTGTGTTTCCAGCGAATTGTTCGACACCGGACAACGAGCCGTCTGTTTTTTCGTCGAAACCCGCGCGGTTCCCGTAACGTGACCCGCTCTCGAACGGGATCGATCATATCGGCCGAGCGCGCGCGCCAGAGAGAGAGAGAGTTAGAGAGAGAGAGAGGAGAGAGGAACGCGCGTGAAAATCGACTAGAATCGGCCAGAACGCATTCCATAACCGCGGTGTAATCGCGAACAGGTGTACACCTTAATGATACACCGACGGGACCGTTGGAAATCGTTGTTAACATCCGCGTACAGTGAAGAGGAGGTGCCTCGCCGCGGGTCCGCCGTGAATCATTAGTTTCTTGCTCGGAGAGCCCGGTACCACGTGAGTAAGCAATCGTTATCCTGCGTTTTATTGAGATTTATGCGTCGCGCACCCCTCCCCCGATCGCGCTGCGGATCACTCGAATTGTCGAGAGAGGGAGAGAGAGAGAGAGAGAGAGAGTGTGTGTGAGTGAGAGAGTGAAAAGTTGCGCGAGCGATCATTTCGCTAGGATAACAGTCTATGGTGTAAGGCCGAAGAAATGCCGCACACGGAAATTGCCTTTGGTAATGGTGTTTTAATGAGACCGACGATCGAGCACGGCCCGGCTAGATCCCGGCGTCTCTCGACGATCTCGTCGATCCGACGTTATTCAACAACCGCAGCGTTTCGTCGCGATAATTTACCGAAGTCGCCGGTGCACGTGGGACGCGTGCGCAACCACGTGCACACGCTCCACGGGCATCGAACAACGATATCGATCGATCGCGCGCACCGACTCTCTATGTCTCCTTCTATCTTTCTCTCTCTCTCTCTATATCTCGCAACGTTGACAGTCTAATTCGAGGTTGTTGACAGCGGCCCGGTCCGATCCCACGGCTCGAGACCGACTCCTGTTTTTTAAAACCCACCCGCCGTTTCTTTGGTCAGAAGACCAGCGAAAAATGTTCGAATAAATTTTGAACGAAATCGGTCTAATTGGTCACGGAGAGCTACGGGTACCGATTTAAATATCGATCCCGTCGCGCCAGTTTAATTTTGCTCGAGGACGTTCGATGGAAATACTTAATTGGTTCGGTCGCCGATTCAGCCTCGTTGATCGAATCCGAGCAATTTAGCGGCTCTGGCTCGTGCCAGGCGATTAATCGACGAAATTCGGTCCGGAGTCGACGCTTGGATCGCGGGCCGATCGACCTTCTCGCGCGATCATCTCCTCGGGAGATGTCTTCGGATGGTCCTTCTGCTCGGAGATCCTTCGAACAACCTCTTTGCTCCTTTGAAATGAAATTTCACTTCGATACCATGATCGAGTTAGTATTTCTCGGCTTTCGTCGTTCGAACCTGACCCGTTTCCTGACAAAAGATCTACACTCTGCGGCTTGTATAACTTAATGAGTCAAACGGTCTGTTTAATATCGAGTTACACGAGGCATGACGCCATTCGTACGAATACAAAGCGCATCCTTTGTCCTTTACGTTATTTTTCATATGCATTAATTAATTTATGCACAGAGACTGTGCTGGGTTGCAAGAGCGCTAAAGCGATTCAAAGTAGCAACGATAGCAGTTATTTGAATTTCAATGAGATAATGCTCCCATTTCTAAAGAAAAAGAAAGAGCGTGCCTCGAGAACCAAACATACATTGTTATGAAACATCGACCACCTTTAATCATTCGGATCGTCGTAATTTTCCTAAATACCGAAGTGTCTCTACAATTGCTTCTCTTAAAGAAAGTATTCATTATATATCAAATTAACAGCACTATTAACACTGCGAATATTTCTGCGAATAATTAGAGGAATTTTCCAGAGCAATTTCTCTTACCAACTTGTAACTATGACACTGTAGTTAGAGACTCGCCGTATCCAACAGCCAGCGTTAATCATAAAAATTCTGCAACCTGCAGTCATCACGCTAACAAGGAAAACAGGACCATTAGCAGTTGTTTGCAACATCGAGCACCGTCTGTAATCACGTGCACTAAACAGTCATTTTACTCGACGAGAATGTTTCTCAAAGTTGCAAACAATCTCCTCGAACCGGAAGCTGAACGTTCCATTAATCCAGTAATCGTTTTGGAAGATAAGTTACTCGACACGTGAGCCGAGGAATAATGAAACCCAGGCTCCGTGGATACGGGATGACTAATCGCGCTGTTACTTATTCTCGTGCTTTCCACGAGTCGAAACAAGAGGATATTATATTCACGTCCAGTTCCTGGAAACTTTTTCCTTCCCTCTCTCGCTCTCCCTCTCTCCCGCTTTCTCGTTTGGCGAACTTCTAACTGACGATGCATCCCGGAACGCATCCGAGGCTGTAGATTTTCCTCTTGGTTCGTTCGGTCGGCCCGAGTCTTTAGACCTTCGTGCGGAATAAGAAACATTAAAAAGTCTTTGAGGGCAGAAGCGAGTAAACAGTTGGTTATTTATAGTCGAGCTCCGCGCCGCCGTAAGGTGGAGCGAATAACGGGGAAAACCGCGAGGTTTCGTCGGATACGCGTGTTCATTATTCCTTCGCGCCGAGTGGGAACACGGGAAAAAAAAGCACACCGCGAAAAACTTTGTTAGCATTTGCTTACGTGTGACCATTCAACTCGGCAATCTGCTGTTCCATACTTGGACGATTGACCTGCGCGCGATGGAACGAGTTCGCTCGGCGGCCTCGCTCGGACACTGCGGATCTTTATGCATGTACGGCTCCTGGAAATTCGGAACATCAATCATTTTTCAGTTGCGGCACCAGCAATCTCTCGAAGCAAATGCTTACACGTTCATTTGTAAAGGTAGAAAGTTGCACGAGGGTCCGCTACCTCTTGTTCCACTTTGCCGTGATTCCGGCGGACATAACTTGTCAAATTAAATTGTTAAGAATATTTCTGAACGGCCAGAGAAATTTCGAGATAAAACGGTTTTGTAGAGCGCGTTGTATCCGAGGAAATTGAACTTGAAGACTGTAGTAGTCACGCTTTGGTTTTAGGCTTGTCTGTGCATGGCGCGAATCTCTACGCATTTTTATTAGAAAATTATAAATCGACCAATGATGGTCTTCCTCGCTCGGTTGGTCGACAAAATAAATTTATCTTTCGTCCGAATTTTTATAGCTTATTTTATAAAAAGTGCCACAGAGGATCGAATTTCTACTTACTTATTCGGTTCTTATTCCGATGGATAGTAAATCTTGTTGAATTAATTTTAATCCTGAATGTGCTATTCAAAAATCGTCCAGTTGTTAAATTGAATTGATATAGTACATGAACATTTAACGAAGGAAATAACTTTTCAATATTTTAATGGACTCGATTCCGGCCGCGTCTGTGTACGGTCGTCCTTGTCCCCTCGCACCGAGCACAGGCCGAAGAACGCTATTAGGTGTTTACTATCGTCCTCCCAGCTTCGACCCATCAATTTACGGTAAATTACCGGTGCAAAACAAAAGCCGCTAGATCTCAGTCTCTATTAATAATCATTAACGCGAAGAGGAATACCCGGAACGAACGCAGCCGTGCCAAATATACCAGCGAATTTCGACATTCTCGAAAACCGGGCTCTCTCCGCAAAGGAAGCGATTCTCTCGAACATCGAAATGATCTCTCTAGCCAGCTGTGCGATCGCATAAACGGGGCTCGCGCCGCTACTCAAATAAAATTGTTCCCGTTTCTGGAGCTCGGGTCGATCTATGAAAAAGTCGCTTGTGTGCTCGATACATGAAGCACTCGTTTCGATGGTATTTGCGGTTTGCAACGTATAAATAGCATAGCTGGCCGAGAAAAGACGAGCAATTGTATCTGAATAGAAAGAGAGAGAGAGAGAGAGAGAGAGAGAGAGAGAGGTCGCGTGCACGCGCGCACGCTGACGCGGCTGATTACTTTATAATAGCGAAACGCCCGGCAAAAAAAAAAGAACGATTTTCTAAGAAGAAAAACAGCCGTGCCGTTCGGTTAATGAGTTTACGTTCGGCGGACACGGTTCGACGGTGTGACTCGTGTGGCGCTTTTGTTCGCTGTTTACGAAACACAAACGTTCGCGAAACGACACAAGCCGCGCGCGCGGCTATTATTTCCGTTCCGACGATTTCGGAGCAAGGTGTCGAGTCCCGTTCTGAAAGAACGAACGAAAAAAAGTCCCGAAGGGGTGAACGGTGGAACGAGGGGAAACGAGGGGAAAGGAGCGGAAACACGCGCGGAACGCGCGAAAGCAATTGCGGAACGGTGACGGCGTAAACAGCGGCGAGCAAACAACTGATACAGGCGAAAATATGTATGTATAAAGAGCCGCGTTCGTTCGTTTTAAAGATTTCATTGAACCGGCGAACGATAATGGGACACCGACCAGAGCCGACTCGGCAACGCCACCGTTCACGTGTTATCAAAAGAAACTATTGTCGGCTCCGTTGTTAACAATGCGTTGTTATTAAGCCGCGTGTGTTACCCCGGCGACAGCGAAGACATTGTGCGACCGATACCGAGCCCCGACGATCCGAACGGAATCGCAGAACCGACCGTTTGTTCCACGGCTTTTCGCACCTTGTTTCACCGTTCCCCTAAAACCTTGGACGGGGAACCTTCGCGACGATACGAACGGCCGAGTTTATTGTCCATTAAGTATACTAATTACGGTACTAATTCGTCCGGACAGACTGCGCGGGAATTCGATCCCCGTATACGGCGATTCGCGAAAATTGCGCGCCAATTTCCGAATGAAATCTCTGTCCATTTCTGTGGATGTATAGTATGCAATTAGTTTGGCATAATCGGGCGTCACTATTGCATTGCCAGGAATATTTTGTAACTATTCTGAACCTTAATTCAAAGACCTATTTAAAAAGTTCGCTAACTTCACTTAGTTCACTAGAATTTTTATGAATATTTTACTATTTTCCGGGATGGACTAAATTTTCGTTGACGCAGAATTTCTGCAGCTTCCCGACGAAAGATTCGACGGTGTTCAATTTTTATATTTCAATTTCACTATGAACGCGTCATTATTGGACCGTAGTTTTGTATACAAATTATGTTTAATTGATTAAAATTAGAGTTTGATTTGCCGGATTAAAATTTGAATACAGACAAGAATCCTGCATGAAAATTTCGAGAGATTCGAAATAAATTGAGCACGTGGGCGGATGTCGGCGCAATTATGCTAGTCGAAGGAGCGTGTCGGTGCGTGTGGCTCGCGATCGAATGAAAACGTCGAAAATTCATTTATTTTGGCTGCAAACGTTGGTATCGGGCGACGGCGTTTATTCCGAAGTGTCGGAGCGGCGTGGGAACGACCGATTAGTCTTCATTGAAAACAAAAGAGAAAGGAAACGGTCAAATGTGTGCGCTATACTACACGCGGTCCGACGTCACAGGCCGTGATTGTGGTTATTTATATAACAGAACTCTGTAAATCGCGCGTTTTAAACGACTCCGCCTCGCGCGCTACCCGGCTTTATCGTGGTACGCGATTTTATTTATAGAAAAGCGATAATGACCATACGCGAGCGCCGCGATGTATCTTTTCGAAGTCATAGAACTGTTTACATTCCCTACGCCCCTCGCTTCACTTTGCCCAGTATGGACGGTGTGAAGTAGAAGAAACCGTGGACTGTGCTTTTTTTCCGTCAATTCAATTGGCTACTAAAGTTTAACGAGTGCGACGATTAAGACGGATCAACCGGTTGCGCCGGGAAAAGAAACAATGCGACGTCGAGTAGCACTATCTGACTTTTTTTTCGACGTTCAAAACCGCGCGTCCTCTCGGGCCCGTTCTCTCGGCGCCTACACTGTTTTTAGTACTCGTACCGCGTTTCATTTTCTTTATTTTAGTGCTCCGTTTATATCGTTGTAGCCACGTTTAATGTTTATACCGAGCCGGCGATAAAGTTGTTGCCTCGGGATAGGTTTATTGCGTTGATTTTACTTTGTATATTGTGTCGGGAAAGGTTATCAACGCTCGCGACAATATTATTCCCTATTTTTATAGAACCTCGACGGACTTAAAAAATCATTTCCTCATGAATCGCGCGTACATCAGAGGTCCTTAGAAAATTCGAACGACCGACGACTTTGATAATAATCCTTGATCTTGCGTTAATCGTTACACCGATCTTTCTGCAGCTCCGTGACTCAGCGTGTCTAAACATTACAATTTATAACGCACACGACGCCGTACACAGCGCCATCCAACCGACAGCGTCGTCGTTTCCGAAAGGATGAGCGAGTGATATCGTGAAAAAGGGCCGGTACGCTTTAGGTAACTTGATCGAACCGACGATTCACGTGCAGTGACCTAATTCGCCGGGGCGAGGGGGGAGGGTAAAGGTGGAAAGATTGAGTCTAAAGGTCCGCATACCTCTGTGCGAGTTTGCGCGATTTTCTTTCGGTTACTGGAATTCCCGAGCGGTTCGAGGACACATTGTCCCCCAGCTGTTCGCCGGGTCCGGCAATCGTTTACCCGAGATTTCCAGCGATCTTACGTGGCCGAGGAATGCACGAGCCGCGCGTACGCGAACGGTTCGCCCATTGCCGAGATTAGAGTAGCTGCGTTACTCATTCGCCGACCTAATTGCACGCGGCACGCCGGAGAAGAAAGTCTCAGGCGGTACAGTTCCAGCATTGTTTATTCCGGCTAAAACGAAACCTTTCGTATCGCCGTCGTTTGCGTACCGACTGACTCATAACCGGCGGTCGTAACCTCGAAAATAAATCTCGTTCCCGCTGGAACATGTCTCTCTTTTGCTCCCAGAACTATACTTGCGTTATGGCTTAATTCGGGCGGTCGTGATTCTACGGATAAGCACAAGCAGAAAATGTGGAATACAATTTGCTTACACGAGGCCACTGTTTTCGAGAAAAACAAATTCCAAAAATCTGATCCACGCTCGATTTTCTTGGAAACAAACCATCGGGCCGAAAAGTATTGCTACGTGTCTTCGGCTTGTTTTTTTTGTTAGAATCACCTCCGCTCGGTTGATTAACGATCACTGACTCACATGATATACACAGTTGAATTCAGTACAGATTGTTATTTTTAGTAACGGAAGTCTTGTGTTTTTGTTTTGTTTTCTGCAGTCGTGAAAACTGACGGCGTGATAAAGAGGGAGTCGTATAACTTCAATGGGACTATAGTATGATACCGTCGACTGTGTTACAAGCGACCTAGATCGCAGCAGAAAATAGAATTCATAGATCGCAATTACATTATCAATCCGAAGTCAGAAAGTATCGGAACCCGGTTTTCTAATCGTTCTGGTGCGAATAACTATTACGCGATACTGATTCGTTCAAAAGTGAACGTGAAGCGTGGAATGCAATCTGCTGGATTGTCAGTCTTCGCTCCTCGAAAAAATTCGCTTCGAAAATTCGACGGATAGCGTGATTTTGTTCGGCGCTCGGTTGGCGTGTCTGTCTATTGCTTGCCGTTTCCACTTGCCAGTCAAAGTCGATTTTCTTGGAAACTGAAGCCGTTAGAAACAAACTTTAACCACACTGCCGGTTCGTCTTTTTTTTTTACAGGGAAGAACCTGCCGCTTGACATTTGTTGCAACTTTTGCGTAAACAATCGTCGAGGTGGAAAATGTCGGCTTGTCGCTAGTTTGTAAATTCTGGAAATTATAAGAGGTTCGTTTCGCGCGATAGGACTCCAATTAACACGTTGATTGCCATGTCACCCATATGTGGGTGACGGAATTATTTGTCCAAATTTTAAAATGAATTTTTACGCTAATATATTAATTGTATGTAAAATGCCAGGAAGTTGGAGGACTACTCAATATCATACATATAATTTTTCTCAATTTTTATTTCATTAAATAACACATTAATTTGATGGAATTTTTTAGGTTTCTAGCTTGACAGTCAAAGTGTTAATCTAGATTGAAGAGGACTAGATTTTTCTGGGTTGTTTAACACTTTGAGCGCCAAACCAGAACCCTAAAAAATTCTATGAAACCAAAGTAAGTTGTTTAATGAAATAAAAATTGAAAATAATTATATGTGTGATATTGAGTAGTCTTCCAACTTTCTTGCATTTTACAGATCCCAATCAAATTTGGTACAATGAATATATTAACATAAAAATTCATTTTAAATCTGGACAAATAATTCCGTCACTCACGTCTGGGTGACATGGCGGTCAAGGTGTTAAATGTTAATCATTCAACGATCCAGTGTTGTGGATCAGCCTGTACGCGTCCTGGCCGCGCGGAAAACTAGACCGCTCCGAATCGCGGAGAAAAAGGGGCCGTGAATGCAGTGCCTTGGAGGTTTCGTTTACACCGGCTCGGCTCGGTTGAATATCAAAGCACAAAAGAGGGCTTTAAGCGTCGACGAGCGGCCCGCGTTGTTTAGAGCGACCATATCGCGGAATTAACCGCGAGAGCACGGGAATTCCTCCGCGTCCCTGCACCCGCGACAAAAAGAAAGCGAAAGTGATGCGAGACGATGCCGACATTGTAACTTGGAATTGTTCTTGTTTCGCGCTCGGGTAGGATGCTCCGGTACACTGCCGACCAAAAGTATCGGTCCAACGATACCGGCTGAAAATATTTTCCTCGTTCCCACTGTCTCGATTCTAGGTATTTATCAATCGCTTTATAATATTCTCGCATTGTTCCGTGTACAATGGACGGTGCATTCTTAGCATGTTTACCGTCGGTTCGATGCAAGCGATGCATTCCAACGAGCGGGGTATCGATTCTTCTACCATGCAGGATGTCAAGGAGTTTTCTAAAACGAATTGCAATATAGTCTATTTAACACAAAACCTACCACCGCCGGTTCCAGACTTTTTATTTTAGAACTACTGAACATATATGTCGTCGTTGGAAATGATTAAATAAATATATTTCCTACAGCATTTGCTATTATACTACGAACTGTACAAAATTCAAATAAATTCAATCTCGTCTTTCTTATAAGACAACATGTTACTTTTAAGGCTCGGTAGGTTTATTGTTAGTGTCCGGAATGGAAGATCGATCGTCCAAATGCATAAAATTGTTTCACTTGTACCGAAGCGACTGAGATTCGTCATTCACAATTCCCGCCAGAGAGGAAGTGAATGAAATACAATTTTATTTCGGTTTCGAGTTAATTAACGATATATGATACGGTGCAAGAGGTTACTCGTAAAATCGATGCAACAGGCAATTTAATGTTTGCTCGTTCAGGTTTTGCGCGAATGTAAATTTGCGATTTATATTGGTTTAAATTTAGAGTCGTTTTAGGCTTAGGATAAAAGAGACAATTCACGGACGCGGTGTCTCGATGATCTCTCGAACCGCCGCGGAATCTTCCCCTTTCATTAATTACAGGAGCCAGGCCCCCACTTTTGGCCGGCGGTGTATTGTCGTGCATCTGTGTCGGTGCATTTAAATGCGGCTGGTTTCGCGGGGCCACGCGACACGTACGATATGCTCGCGGCACACACGCACGCTGGATTTCATTCCCGCCATCCGGTTAAAGCGGAACGGAATAAAAGGTGAAACAAAGCGGGGAGTACGTTTTCCGAGGGAGTTTCATAATACCTTCTTGAATAGAGCCACCGGGATAGCCTTACACGCGCGTTTTATAATGTCGTTTGTGCGTGCGCGTACAAACAAAGAGTTTACCTTCGCCGCTCTGCGAAGAAAAACGCGGCGACACGTGGGCACGACGTTGTTCTCGAAAAATCGAACCTCACGCGCGCGCCGCTGGAAGTTAGTGTGATACGGTGTTTCCTCGACCGCGGAAACGTGTTCCTAGGTGACGGCGTCACAGCCCGGGGAAACACGATCGCTGATGTGAACGGATACAACGTTGATAAGAGGTGTCTAGACTTTCAATTAGATAAAAATGAACACTAACCTTTGCTTATTAATAACATTAATCGCCGCTTTTAAATACTCCTGTCTAATATTTAATTAGCCTCGCTGAACGAATGCGGTACATTTTTAAAATATCGTTTCATAATTGCGAGACCGCCGGACATTGCCCATTCACGCGGTACAATAATTAAAGAAGTATTACGAATTGTCAATCCCGATATATTTCCATGTATATCTGAATCGTATTTCAAGTTTGTGGAAACCTTTCGCCGTGGGGGTTTTTATTTAGCACCGGTTAAGTGTCCGATCACAGGCGCAATCTGCTTAGAGACTGTTAAACTCTTTAAATCCCGTGAATTGAATGATTCTTCATTTTTAATTCGTCACGACCAGTCTCAAACGAAGAGGAATTTTAGTTGTATTGTATGTCTGACCATAGGCTCAATCTACTTAAAACAGTGTAACACTGAACTCGTATTCCTGAACGGATAAGGATCGACGTAAGCAGTAGAATTTTATTTGTAACGTCTGTCTGACCAAAGGCTCAATCTACTTAAGGCTAGGCAACACAAATGACTTTAACGAACTTCATTTTATTTTTCACTTATGAAGAACTTATTGCAACGTAATTGAAACAGCGCAAGATATATGTTCCGACACAATTTTTCCGGTTCTTCGAGTCAGTACATTTAAACAATAAATTCAATGAGGTTTTCACCTTTTTTGAATCGTTGTACAATGCCTGCAGCAGTGAAGAAAGTTTTCCACTACTGCAATTTCCAAATATAATATCGTATGCACATAATTGATTGCGGTGTACATAAAGTAATTAGCAGGATTTAAAAAAATTTTCTGCAATATAGTTTGATGAAGTCGCTCCAGAAAAACAGTAGCAGTAAGGACAGACCGTAAGAGAACACTGATAGTATTTATATTATTTCACGACCAGTGTGATTCACCTAATCGTCGTCGGTTTTTCTTCCGGTGGATCTCCGTTACATTTAATGATAATTAAATTAGCCGCTGGTTATGCTGCTTCACGCTACGTATAGATGTATATAGCCCAATTTGCATATATTAAACATATTCTTGTCGCCACGTTTAATCTAGTGCATAATTACGCGAGGAAACCGGAGATAATTATTAATATTATTTCTGTCCGAATACTTCTCGGAACTTATCACGAAGTGTTCTGGAGTCATTCGTTATCGGGAAAATGTTTAAAACAACAGCCGCATGTTTTCAAGGCGAGCTATTGTTGCAAGGATCGTAATATTTTTCTACGTGTATTCGAGAATGATTTTATGCGTTTTTTTCTGCCCGGAATAGTTTATAGTCTATTTTGTTTAGTCATCGCGTGTAAAATTTGAAGTTTTTACATTTTTTTTCCGCGCGAGCTAGAGAGAGAGAGAGAGAGAGAGAGAGAGAGAAAGACATACAGAACGCGGCGAACGAGAGCGAAGCGTTACAGAAATCGAGAGGCGCGTGTAACAAGGAATACAAATGATCTAATTTACAATGGATCCCGAGGGCATCGAAACTTTTTATTTCGCAATCCGCAACGTGAAAACTAATCTAGCCGATGTAATAGATCAACGCTCGGTATCTAAAGTATGATGACGCGGGCACCGTTGCCGGTTTATACCGCTTGGGAATATCTGGTCAATCAATAAACCAAAAATAACGAGATGATCGCGAGGTGGTCCGATTTTATCGCGCCACACCGAACTTTCTTTTCCACTGACTAATCATCTTCGCTTAAACGCACTCTGTCATTTCCAATGATTGCCACCGCTGTTCCTCGCCTCGATAGTGCCGCATCATCGCAGGCTTTCTTTATCAACTTGTAAATTTCTACGATACCTTTATCTACGAAGCAAAACCAAGTACTTTCCTAGCCATAGTAACAGCAGATGAGAAATATTATCACGAAACTACCAGTTAGAGTTCCCGGTACTCATAAGAATAAATTAGTAATGCAATTATTTACTGTAATGCTTGTGCCTGTAGGCGTTTACAATGCGCATAGATAATCGTCGCAATGCCGAGCGATACCAGTTATTGAAATGCACGTGGATGTCCAAGAAACGCGCGTGAATCAGCTGTACTCTGGTTTCAGAAGATTCAGCCTTTGATCAGACGTATGATCTGGAGTTAAAGTTCTACCCGCGATCTATCCGTATGAATGAAAATTAGAATTCATTAAATTCCAGAACGCTCGCCAATCAATATTACGTATCTTGTAAATAGATTGTGCCTCTGATAAGACACAAGTAAATCTTGCTTTTCCTCACGATCTCATTACGAAAAAAAATTAAGAACGCATAAATTCGAGAACACTCTCGAATCGGTAACTGCTCTGACTTAAGTAGATCGAGCCTTTGGTCGGACGGACAGTACGACAAAATCTTCATTTGTCATCAATTTGCATGAATTAAACGTGGAGCGTGGAGTCATTAAATCCACGAATGTACGAGGTTCAACGTTACACTTGTGTAACAGATTTACTGCTAAACTAGAAACCTCCAAAATTCCATAAAATCAAAAGTAAGTTATTTAATGAAATAAAAATTGAAATTATTAAATGTATGATATTCAGTAGTCCTCCAACTTTTTTGCGTTTTACAGATCCTAATCAAATTTGGTATAATGAATATATTAACGTAAAAATTCATTTTAAAACCTGGACAAATAATTCCATCACCCACATATGGGTGACATAGCAGTCAACGTGTTAATAAGTCACGTGTTTATAAATCTACGAAACTAGAAATCGTAGAAAATTTTTGTTCCAGTACGGAACTGTATAATACCTTGAAAAAGTTTTAAAACCCCGTTGAATGCTTTTCTAAAAATTATATCGCCCAGAAGAAGGTGAAAAATCGTCCAGAAAGTATAAAGCACCGGATCGACTTAACTGTGAAAGATTAAATATTTACAAATTCATTTATGGAAATTGCAACGGAAGATAAATTTGTTTACAGTGGCCTAAAAAAGCTGAGAATCCTATTGGCTGTTCTGTTAAACGTGAAAAATGGTTCAGGAGAGCGACGCTCGCTCCGGTTTGATTATGATGTAATAAAAATGGTGGCGAGTGGGGTGTCCAGCGTACACATAACCGGGGGACAATTAAACGATCGTTTAGCGTAACGTAGAACCACCGGAAGAAACGCGATGAGTAATTGATGACCGTCGGTGTCCGAGCGGTCGGCACATTGTCAAGGCCGCGCGCTCGTTACAGGAAGTCGGTGCTCGGCTACTCTCGCGGGCAGACGCGTACGGGAAAGTCGGTTTTCGTGTATATCCGGCGGCAAGCGTGTAAGCGCGGTGCAAAATATTCACGGTGTCATTTGTATCCCGATTATTTGCGCGGCGAGCGTGTAATCGATTTGTCATAATGACGTGCACTTAAATTATCTACACGGATGGCGCGCGCGGTTGTATTTAAGTGTGAAGGGATTTATGGTTGTACAGCGTGTCGGTTACGATATACATGCGCGGGGCACCGTGCACACGTCCGTGCGCACGGGCTCGTAAATCAAAAAAGGCTAGAACTTTGTTACAGAGGGAAACGACCTTTTGACTAATGCGCGCGATTAATTCGCGCGTTTCGCAAGCGACGCGCGCGCAGTTCGAAGACAATACGCGGTCCGGTAGACGGAGGATTATCTTATCGAGAGGAGAGAGCCTAATCGAGGACCGATGACGTAAACCTTCGGGAGAATCGGAGCAACCTTTCCGAAAAATCGCCGTCAACCGTGACTCTGTGCACGCGGGAGTGCAGCGTTTCAAGGTCGAGAGAGCCGAGCGTCTTAGAACAATGCAGGATACAGTTTAATTCGGTTTTCTCGGCCTCGGAACCGGCTCGACGTGTTCTCCCCTGCTTAGTGGTGGTGGCGGGGGGGGGGGGGGGTAAGGGATCATTCATACTAAACGGACCGCGAACCTTACGAGCAAGAGAGAGTCCGTTTAACCCTACAATCTCTGACAATCGCTGGATGTCTGCCGCGAGTCAAACGATTTGATTCATTCGGGATTTTTCTTTTGTTCAAGAAGAATTTTGAATATTCGCAAATCTCAGTGTTTCAGCTTTTTTCAAACGTATATTCTGTCGGAACCTGCTCGCTTGCATAAGAATTCGCTTTGTCACGAGCACGCAGAGAGTATAATAGTCCGGCGAGAGCTATGAATTTCTTTTGATGATTTGACCACAGAAAGAAATGTGGACACAGCGGGGACGAAGTTTGCGAAACACGTCGGTGCAAATTTTTAGCAGTGAGAACACGTTTCGTTGAACCGGTCTGTACCTGTAAGTGGATCTTCAACTTCTTTCGATGCATCTTCGTCCTCTTTGTCTTCTTGTCGAAGGACACGGTTTACCGACACGAAGATTGTTGAGACCACGGGAAACGCTCGCGAATGACACGCACGTGTGCGAAATCTCATCTCCGCTGTATATGCACGGTTCTGCGAGGACGAGCGTGGAATCGCGACACGCGCGCCGAGACGGTAACGAGAAAACAGTTTTTCAACTGATTCGCTAGTCATGGGGGTTTCGCTTGTCCCAGGGGTCAAGCAATCGATCAATGGAGGGATCAAGATGATCTAGACTCGAGGCAAAAATGTTTAGTCTCTGTAATCTTTGCTACTTGATTGTCTACTGTACTGTAATCATTTTATTTCACTTTATGAACGAGAGTAGAACCGTACAGTGAAGATATATAATGTTTAAGGTTATATTTTCTCTTTAAAAGGGGTTAACACAGTCAAATAAACGATACTGAGTTTCTGTAACAAAAGATTAATTTATTTTTCTTCTACTTAAGATTACATTAGTCTATAATTATATTAACTTATTGTACCTGTAACAAAAAAAAAAAAACGACATTAAAGTTTATTCTCTCCTTGATATCAATTCCCTTGTATAGATTTCGTTAAATCGTTTTGTTTCACACTACCAACGTTCGCAAATCTACGTGTATCGCGACAAATTCAACTGAAAGGAATGCACTTCATTTCTTTACATGTAGTATAATGTATGAAATAGTAGAGTGAATATGCAGTATTCAAATATGGAATAACTATTGCGCGTGTGAAAAGAGACAACAGAGTTTGGAAAATGTTTACCAACTTTGCTAGGGAGATTTCGGTTCCTAATTTCGTTGGATGGTAATTGGCACAGAAATAAATGATAGTACAGTTAGAATAGCGTAACAGGGTCTACAGGATGCCACAACATTAGGTGAATAGGTTTAATCACCGCGTTATCTGATTTCAAGTAAGAAAGCAACTGTGACGTCGGTTTTACATATCAGATGCAAATTGAAATTGCACACGTGGACTTTTTCAACGTGTTTTTTTCGGAACCGACAAGCCATATATTGAAAATGTTCTGCCACCACTTGGACGCACGTTTATTACCGCAGTATGTGTGTCACGTTACTTTCCGAGCATACGTGTGTCAATACACGTGTACACACATTTCTCTGGAGTTGATTACTTGCCCATTCAAATTTATTCGTTCGCTTTATCGTCGGCAGTAAACAAACTGTTAGGTCATATTACAGTAGGAAGAAAGTATAATTACATATTACAATAATTATTTCCGACGGTGATCGTGAAGGATGCACACGTGTCGATCTTTGAAATGGATAATTCCTACGCAGTTGACTATCAAGGAAGAATAATTTCGTAGCAGTTCGTGGAATGTTTCGAAGAAAAATTTCAAGAGTTCTCTCGGATTTTTCTTGAAATATTTTTCACGCTTTGTCGCTCCATTAAACGCGGTTTCCACGGCAGCGAACGCTCCGTGACAGTGGAGGCTGTCTTCGCTGTAATTGATTAATTGAACGGGCTTCAGTCGTTCGCAGATTTAACCGAGTCATGCAATTACCTGAAACGAGGATTTCCTGTTTAGACCACGGAATCAAGTGGGTGTTCGTAGATACGGTCTGTCCGCGTTCAAGCATTCCCCACGAATCGTGCTCGCTTCGCTCATCATCACAATCGAGGACAGTCTTCGATAATTTCTTGATCCTCTTTTCTCTAGCGAGAGACACTGTGTCCACGAATATTTCCCTGGAATCGCAACGATATTACGAGGGATCGAGAACGTGGGAATTATTGCAGACATCATTTACGTACGAAGTTCAAATAACTTAATTATCGATCGACTTTCTTCTCACGCAGCGTCAGCACAGGCTTCGTTACTCACACACCCGTCGTTACTCTTCCATTTAGATCGCGGCTCCTTGTCTGTAATTAATTTTTCATCTTTCGCAATTCTAGAAATACGATTTCTTTCCGTTTGCAGTCTGGGGAAATTGTACAAAAATTTTTCGGAATTGAGACATTAAAAAATTCCGTTAGTTTCACAGGATGTTTTTGTGAGATGTGTTATTCTCTGTTCGAAACGCTTGACCTAAGAGACAAATTATTGGTAGCAATATTGATGTCGCAGAATTTTATTCGACTTCAAAGCCTCAAAGTTTTCGATGGCAAGGCTTTCTGAAACAATCTGATGTATTTTAAGTCTCATGCATCGTTCTGTTTTCCACTGTAATTTGTATGTTGAAATATGTGACTAGGTCAGTGCAAAAGTTCATGGCTTTTCCTTCTTGTATTTTGATACGAAATCGGACTTCTGACCTAAAAATTTGTAACCATTATACGTGAGAAAGGAACTCCATTTTTCCCAGAAGCCTGTTTTAATGAAATCTTTGAAACTAATTCTTCGAATAGTGTCATTTTTGGATTACACTTTAAGATATGGAGCTTTTCGCAGGATTTAGCAAAAGAAAATGGGTGAATCTTTGTTTCGTGGAACTTGCGAGGGTTTAATGACACGCGATTACGATAGAATCAGGAGTCACACGATCCATTGAAAGGCGTTGTACGCTCGAACGGTGTTCCTCGGGATCGAGTAATATATAATACGTGGCCGATCTAACCCGGCACGCCGTATTGTAAGATTACGTAAATCACGTTAAGGAGCACCTTGCCTGGAAGGAATCCCATATATTATTCCACTCCTAATACGGCCGTACGTGCGTGCATCCCTGATGGTTCCCGTTCCTTCAGATGACACGATATCAACCCTACCTCTCGCTACCTTCCTCGAGACGTTTATTTCCGGTTTACGTCGCTCGTACACAACTACTGTCCCCAGGGACTAAGCCTTCCGAATCCTCAATCACGTCTTGGGACACGCCAACTTTCAACTGGACCTCGATATCTTAAAAAAATATCAATCTAACACAATCTTTAGTCGCACGGATCGGGACTGGTAGCGAGCTTACAACGAGGGAGGAGTCTCAGTGACACAGCGTACATTCACTTTAGTGTCCCTGGATAATAATAATCTTCCACAAAATTTTATTCCTTCTTTACTGTTCAATTTAACACATTTTTTGGACCTCCTCCAATTTCTGTGCACCTACAAAAATTAATACATTCTTGACTATATTCTGGAGATTATAATTGTCTTCTGTGAAAGAAAACTTCTTTTTAAATAAACAGAAGTATACTTCCAGGATACAGTTTCTGTTTCTTTAATTTCGCTACGTCCAGTTTTCCTTTTAAAAAGTCCTGTACTGCGAAGGTTAATTTTGATCCTGCAGAATATTGTGGTCAAATATTATTATTAATAAACGTTTCGGGCGAGGAAGAGCTCGTAGTCTCTTCCGTGGGTGTTTGAGAACCTCTGCACAGGTCTTCCAAGCGTGAACCTCCAGGAAAGGGTTAAAGGAAGGGCGTGTAACTCTCCGTTATCTCGGCGTGCTTCCGTCGGGGGTTGAACGCGGTGGGGGTGGGTTTCTCAGGCAATGGCAAAGGGACTGGAGGGCCAGTGGCACGAAGTTAAAAGAGGTCCGCAACATTTTCATGATTTTCCCAGGCTAATTGTTATGCATGGCGTACATCCCGGCCGTTTAGCCTTTAAACTCCACGGTCCCCCCTCTTCATTGCTCTTGCACTCTCCTTTCTTCCAGCCTCTCTCGCGAGCATTTCCTTTCTCTCTTGTTCCTTCTCTCTCTCTCTCTCTCTCTCTCTCTCTCTCTCTTTGCTCCGCGTTGCCGAACATCACGTTCTTCTCGCGAGCCACACCGTTCGCGCGAGACTCTTCTTCTTTCTTTCTTTCTTCCACGCTGCTCCTCCGCCTCTTCTTCTTCCTTTTTTTCATTTCTCCTCGCAGCAACGTGATAAGGACGCGCACGTGCTTCCGCACCCTCGCTAGGGATGGATTCTGGGAGTAACCGATACCGGCTGGGTCACGGGCCAAGCGTCTGCAAGAGTTTCTGCAACCGAGATTCGCAAACCTCGGCCCTGATGCAAACATAATTTTATTGAAATTTCCGCTACAATTATTATTCATGATTTCGTGACTATTCCTGGATCCTGGCGGAACGATTCGAATGACTATAAGGACGCTGCACCTAGTTTGGAATATTCCTTTTAGTAATGCATGCCTGCGATCTGTATCATCTAAATTTAAGAGAAAGCATCTTTGGAACCCGATACACTTTCTTCGCTGAGACTGAGCGCAAAACTGACGAGCGGCAAGCACAATCGGCAAGACAATATTTTCAATAATAAATGCTTCATAATAAACGCGCGAATACTACATTTATCATTCGCTAACGTCCAATTAAAGGAACAGCGACAAACATGCCAAGCCTCCTGCTGTTGAAAGTATCATTCAGCATGAGAACCTTCCACGCTATGTTCCTAAACAGTTAGACAATAATCGAGGTCAGATTCAAAGTGACCAGGCCTGAAAAATGATAATGCACAGTCGGAACAAGACACCAAGATGATAAATCTCTCTCGGCGAGGTAGGACCTCGCGTGTAGATATCGAAGATAAATTACGCCATCGAATGCGGATCGGCGGTTAGGCCAAGACAGTCAGCATCATAGACCATTCCTTCTACGCTCGGCGGTCGTTCTTGCGTTGTTAATTTACGAACATCATAGTGGAAGGCACGGCTGACGGGAGTGGTTGTTCGTCGATTGGACATTGGTCACGAGCGTTGTTTGCTTATGGCAGTACACGGTCCAACATCAGCGGTGCGCGACCGGCGCGTTATCGATGAGCTTGGCTGGCTGTTACCCGCTCCTACGATCTTTTCTTCGGCGCGACTACGGTCACGCGAAGAAGTTCGACGGACGGACTTTGCGACAAACCGAAAAAAAAAAAACAGTCTGCGTTATTACACTGGCGAGGAAAAAAAAGGAATCAGAGAAACGCGAGATAGAGAGATCTGCATATCGGAGGTGACTCGCTTGAATATTTATAAAAATGATCGAACGATGTTGCGAGTGCAGCGCGACGACGAGAATAGAAAAGAAAATGCAGCAATTACTGCGTACCTGTGCGCGACGGTCAACACTATAGCTCCGCCGGTGATCGTTCCTGATTTATTATTTTTAGTACACACGTCAGCGTTATAGTTTCCCGGAAGGGGTGTATAAAACGCGGGCCGCGCGCGCAAACCGCTCGTTTCCTTTGTATGGACGTGCCCGATGGTCCGCCGTTGCTGCCGTGCCATGTTGGCGAATGCTAAGTTTAGCGTGTACCCGCTGGCTTGCCTTCAATAGTAAATGACACTCGGATGCGGTAGTTTACCGTGGTGTAACGATGACGATTTGTGACGTTGACGATACTTACGAGAACAATGAGCCCGTCGCACGATCCGTTATCTTTGGGAAGAAGTGCATTGCACTGCCGCGCGCCGTGCCATGCCCGCCGCGACAAGCGAACGGCGACAAGGTAGATACATAGAGCCCGGCCGAGGGCAACATAGTTGCTCTCTTACGCTACCGCGTCGCCAGATATCCACCATCGGCTCTGTTAATAATAAATGCCGCGCCAGTCGTGCCCCGACCGGAATGACGGAATAATTGCAATTATTCAGAAAGATCGAGAATGTATAGGGAATTAATGCTAATTGTGAATCGCTTTGAATAAGTTCGGAACGGACTATCGATCCTATCGATCTGATAAATGGCAAAGAATGATTCATAATCGCCTGTGACGAATCATGAAACGAGCCCGAGAGGTTTCCTCGGAGTCTGCGGAATTTGTAGCACCGTGCTCCGGAAACTAATGTTTATGTACGGACGTATGAATAGTTCGTGCATTTTTCTTTATTTAACACGTGTATTTACTCTCTCACGTTCGGACGAGTCCTCGTTCAATATACTACTATACCTTGGCTTCCTTGCAGTCCTGAAGACGTCTTTGATTGTGATAATTCGATACGGATTTTACGTATCTCTCGTAGCGATTGTTAGACTGCGGGTCTCTATGCAAAAATTGTTCATGTCAATTCCGAAAAACGAAAGTTGAAACGTATTTCCTCTTTCAATAATTTTAGGAAAATAACACTTCAAATTATCTATTGTGTTTACAATTTTGTATTGGACTATTGTTATATCAACAGTCTAGTGATTATGAGTTGTCATTGAAATTTGGGATCATGAAAAATTCAATTCCTAACTGTAAATATTTTTTAAAAAATTCGTAAACGCATAAAGATCCAGAAGATCTGTTTATAAAAGCCGAAACCCACGTGCCAGTAAACTGAACACCTGAACTAAAATATTCATAACGACACGACTTGGTGTCACAGTCCGAAATGACACGAAAATTGCAGTTCAACGAATTGAGCCGTCCATCGTCAATGAGAGGATTAAGACATCCGTAATTGCGATGATTAGGGGTTGACACGAAGTGAGAGAAAAATGATACACCTCTCGGAGGCGCGACAGGACGTCGGAATGAGTCAGCCTGGATAAAATACTAGCGTGTCAGAGGAAGTATAACACGATGCACGATGCGAGACGACGAGCCGTGACGGAGGTGTGACAGTAAGGAGGGTGTCGTCGTTCTGACGGGGTTGTCACGGTGTTGGAGCCAGCAAAGACCTTGTACCAAGGGGGAGAACAGCCCCGGGGAAGGGTTAAGCGTGTCCGGTCGGGAAATAACTTTCTTACCTACTTACGCCTTCATCTCCTGAGGGCAACTAACTGCGAAACGTCTCGAAACTCTTCGCTTCCTATCGCATTGTGATGTTCGAGGAGGAAGGCGATGTCTCCTTTGCTCGAGGTAAGGAGGGGTGGGGTGGGGAGAGGAGGGGAGGAAACGTTGGGCTCTTGTTTCGTGTTCGACAGACCAGAGAAACCAACCCCCGGTAAACTTCGCCCGGCATCTCGACCTGGAAAATTTCCGCGTCAACCCCCACGAACCCTGTCGAGCAGATACCGTAAAATTTCAATATCGTTTCAATTTTTCTCACCCCAGCTGGTAGATTTCGCGACCAGCCCCGTTTTTCCCCGGACAGATCTCCTTTCGTTATCGCGCAATTAAAATTCAATTAACGGGCAATTACACCTTCGAAACGGCGAGAGGCAATCGCCGCGAGATAACCGATATTAATTCCCTCGGTGTGAACAAGGTGATTACCAATGTATCGCCGCGAGTCCGCGATAACCGGCGACCGGTTAAGGCATGGGCAAGATCGAACGCACGGCTATTTCTCTCGGTTAAGGCCGCGGTCGAACGAGACGCTCTACCCTGCGGAGCACTTAGGCCAGTTCGTAACGCGGGTCGTCTTTAAATTCATAAGTGGTTTTTACGAGCCTGCTCTAAGCTGCGATCTGGCTTCCAGACGACCCGATTGGACTGCGAGTGACGGTCGCGAGAATTTATAGTTCCGTGGGCGGATATGGGACGACTTTATCGTTCGGTCTTCCTGTTATAATCAATTAATAAATACAGCTTCATCTGCTATCAATCCGAGTGCTTGCTGATCGAATAAATCGGATTAGCGTTGATGCCTCGTTAACTCATTTGAATCATAAGGAAATACGAAAAGAAGATCTTTATCACCAAACATTTTTTAAATTAACATATATTTAAGTACAAAAATGACTACAACTGAAAGAACCTCTTATATTGGCATTATAAGAAAAAATCAGTATTACTACTTTCATCTCCAACAACAAATGGTTTAAGGGGAAAATCTTTGTTTCGATCAATGAAACTGGTGGCTGTTCCAACGATACTCTCACAAGAACTCACTCTTCCATGCTCTTCAAAAAAATTGAAAATTTCAAACCAGAAATTTTGAGATTTCGCCTGGTTAGACGGCTTCCGAGGGAAAGCTTGGCGTTACAAGGGAGGACTGATTGCATTAGGGTGGTCGGTATCGAGGCGGGATCGCCCGGAATCAAAAACCGAGGTGATCAGGGTCGGTCAGCGCGTCGGCGGACGTGTTAAAGCGTGGCCGGCCGCAAAGGGCGCGATTAATCATGTATCAACGCGTAATGACGGGACGCACGCGTCGAGTAAAGGCCGCGCCGTCGGTACGAATGAGTTTCGTTTAAACGGCGTTATCGGGCTGAACACTGGCCGGCCCGGCTACTTTTCCACCCCCGTTGCGGGCTGTGCGACGTGCGTGCCACCCGCCGTCAGATATTAGCCGCGCAACACGCTAGAAAATACGGCTCGCGTTACGCGAGCGTCCGTTTGCATTTCACGTAAGTGCGCATGCAAGTACGAATAAACAATGGCCAATACACGGGCAAGGATCGCGTGTCCCGCGAGGCCGTCGTTGCCGATGTGGGCTCGCCCTATCCGCATCCCCCAGCGACTACGGCAACCAAGAGAAAGAGAAAGAGAGAGTCGCGATGAGAAAGAGAAAGAGAGGAGAGAACGCTGGTTATCGATGTAACGCGTGCGTCGCGGACTTTCACGCTCGGCCAGGGCTCGCGCGAATTCGCAGCTTGTCGTATTGGAGCGATCGAACCGGATTCTTAAGCTCTGACCACACCGCAGAAAACTCCGATCCCCGAACTCTCTTAGCCTAAAATCCTCCGAGACACTTTTCACATCTTTCTGTATTTCTCTGCTTCTGCTGGAGAGCTTGTCCTTCACAGCAATTTTTATTAACGCTACGTTCGGGACCAGCCAAACGGCGAGTTCTATTATTTTTGATTTATAATTATAGGAATTTATGGGAATTATTCAACAAAATTATTTCTTCGGGTGAATATTATTCAGAAAATGGCTAAGAACTTAGTTAGACATATTCTAATTATTTTTATAAGGCAATGTAAAATAGTCACGTTTGATGCTGTGTAGATCTAGTGGTAATGTTCTTTTTGATATGAAGCTAATATGTTAACACTTTGACTGCCAAACTAGAAACCTTAAAAATTCCATCAAGTCAATGTAAGTTATTTAATGAAATAAAAATTGAAAAAAATTATATGTATGATATTGAGTAGTCCTCCAACTTTTTGGCATTTCACAGATCCTAATAAAATTTGGTACGATTAATATATTACTGTAAAAATTCATTTTAAAACTTGGACAAATAATTCCGTCACCCACGTATGGGTGACATGGCAGTCAACGTGTTAAGTGTGCAGTTAATCAAGCAATTTATCTCCTGTATCTTAATATTCAACATACATCCGTTACTACCCACCAAAAAATGCTCGACAGCTTATTAGTTTCGGGTGAAATCAAATTAGAGTGTCTGCTTAACACTAGGTTTACAGGATTCGTCAAAATAACGGGTTTTAATATTTTTCATTTAAAATTATTAAGATTCTAAGGATGCGTGCATGAGAAATTATTTAGCAGATTTATTTCTCTTGGTATATATTACTTTAAATATGTGGGTTGCACGTTCTTGTTATCTTTATAAAGTAATGCGAAATAGTCACTTTTAGCGATCCGTCTATCTATCGATCCGTAAATCTAGTGTGAATGAGTAGATGCAACTTTAAAGAAATGGAGAGATGACTCTGGCTGGCTCTGTTCTCGAAACGTTGTCTCCCTCGCACGCCCATGCATGCACAATAAACCAGAACAGACTGTCGTTGAATTATTGACGCGTTAAATATTTCAAGCCGCATCGTCCCGGTGTCGGTTGACGATTAACCAGCCGGCTTCATTCACTAATTTCGTCCAAATAAACTAATCGCGAGATTGTTAACAAACAGAGGTTCTGGGTGGTGTGCTGGCCAGTGAGGTACCAGATTGATCTGCGAGCTGTATAGTATCTCAGGCTTTTACGTATGTACATGTCCAGCAGCTAATTAGTCCGGCGAGAGCTCTATTGACAGCCCTACCAACCGAACAGTCACTTTCATTCATCGAGCATGCAGACGTGTGGGTCATACATTATACATTATTGACCTTTTTACTTGTGTTTACTTAAAAATTGACGCAGTGATCTCGAGGGCAACTCTCTATTATCGGAACTCGTTGCAAAGGTCTTGTACTTCCTGATCAGTTCGAACAATTCGGCAAAAATGATGAAGTTGATCGAAGCTCTTAACAATATGTTCAAAAACTGACGCAAACACAGGGTCTACACGGTTAAGTTTTGTCACCATTCTTAGGCATTTCCGGTAGTGCTTCTCAGGTAAAAAATTAAAGGTCACCTAGACTTTTTTAAATTGCACCATATGTTTTGGACATTCTAGGATTATTTCTGACGCCGAGAAGAATTCAACTGTGAAATGACCTCACACTCGAAAATTTCGTGCAATTGTAATTTTAATGAAAAGGTTACATTCGATGATACAACGAAAAGTCGAATACAAAGAGCAGAGTTCTGTATCACAGTGGATGAATCGCAGTTCGAACATCTATTGATTTATTTTGTGAGAAATAATTTTTCATCAAAATTACCTTTCCACGAAATGTTCGAGTTTGAGGTCATTTCAAGGTCATAGTATAATACACTGTCTCGGCGTCAGCAACAATTCTACGATGTCCAAAACATATTGTGCCATTAAAAAAAGTCAAGGTGACCTTTACTTTTTTACGTAAAAAGCATTTTTTCAGATAACAGAATATGCGAACATGTAGCTCAGCAAGTACTGCTAAACTTTTGTCTAACACAGTTTTTAAAAATGGTGGGAAAACTTAACCGGTCGGCCCTGTACATCGGTCCAAAGAATGACCCTCCATTATCCGAACCCTTTGGAAGGTACTGCACTCCATTTCCGGTGCGAACATTTCCCCGCCGCGCCGGTTCGATCGAAGTCCCTTCTTTCGCGGCTGGCAGCTCCTCTCGGTTTTATCCAGATTTCGCGGTAGCAATTTGCGGGCATCCTCGGCGCGGCCCGAGGTATAGCGACCGGCTGAGCCGGGCTCGGACGTACGAGCGTGTATCTGAGCCGTGCACACTATATTTCCTCGTAATCCGTGGCATTGCGTGTTTCGATAACGCCTTGCCGGCCCACGGGTATTTTATGCCCTCGCACCTTCCCTATAGCACCGAGGAGGGAGCCTCTTCCTTTCAGCGCCGGTATCTACGGGTTTTGCACTTAGGTGAAGGTGACCGCCCACGCGTCTGAGGAGACGCGTACCTCAGCATCGGCGATCGGTGACAAGATACACCCGTTTTACTGTTATTACGTGCGCTCGATTCCATAGCCGAGAACTCGCGCCGGCCGTATCCTCGCGACTTTACAGGCCAGATAAAATCTCCGTGCAATGACAAGTGGCACAATTAGCCATACAACTACCGTGCCGTCGCGAAAACTGAGAATATGGTCCGTGGATCGGTCCATTCGCAGTATTCTTAAGCGTTTATGGGCCGCGTAACGCGCCGGCCGATGCCCAGATCTCTGATAAAGGATCTGATTATCTTGTGAGAGGCCTCGGTGACGACGCGTTGCGCGCGAACTGCTCCGGGAATCGAAGATTTGCTCCTTACAGATCCACAGGACATCTGGCAGGCTGTACACGCTCGAAAGAAGCGAATTCGAGCGAATTCTTATCGTCCTTTCAATTTTGGGACCGTGGTTCGATCGTTACTTACCGATTTTACATTTGCTTACTCGTGTTATTCGTCGGGGCTTGACCCGTGTCTGGTTCTGCGGCAGAAGCATTCCAGCTAAATAAGGTAAAGGCACCAGTAGTTGACCATTTTACAGAAAAACATAAAAAATAAGGTTTTTATAAGCTGTGCACTTTTGATGAAAGTGAACCTCGGATGCCATGCCGTCTGTTGTTTAAATTTCAAAACAATAAGAACATTTCAAACCATATTTTTTATGTTTTTCTATAAAATGGTTAACTACTGGTGCCTTTACCTTACATAGGAACGCTTTTTACAAAGTCACAGGCACAAAAATTTTATCTGAGCCCACAGGAGGTACGAAAAACAATATGCTTTCATCCCGTTATTCATTAAAATTCTCTCCAAGATCGTTCCTGAATCACAAAATAAATAATCTCCTCGTCCGAGCGTTTCACGCGCCGAATTTCCAGCGTCGATGTGTCCCCAAAATGAAGGTTCGTGCAAAAGGCTCGATGACAATACGTGGGGCGCGAGTGTGTGTGCGCGCGCGCGCGCGCGGTAAAACACGAGTGACGTCGTGTGCACGTGGTCGTTTTAAGAACACGGCGGGTGTACGCAGATCAAAGGAATCGCGTTCATTTTTAATGATGTAACGCGATCGTTGGCTAGGCATTCTTCCGAATGAATGAAAATAATATATCCGTCGCGGTCCATGGCCGCGTCCCGGTGTATTTAATCTGCGATACGGTATATTCGACATACCTGCGCGCCAATAACGATGAATTCCGTGCGTTGCTCGCGTCCGAGCGTGTGCCGGCCGACACGCGCGCAACGTCCGCACAGCATTAACCTTTGACGCGGCCGCGTTACAATCAATTAATTTGCGCCTTTTAAAATTTTGATTATCATCGATGATTCTGCAGAGCGCACCCGCTCCCCCCCCCCTGGGCCCTGTGAAATATTCATCTCGGCCGTATCAAAATTGCGTGAGAATTTATATCCGGCGATTCGTGCCGTTGCGGTGCCCTACCCCCGTTCCGTGCCGCGTCCGCAATGGCAATTTTTGATAATTTACTGGCATTGCCGCGCTTTATATTACCGATCGCGGGCGTTAATAATCAAACAATTAAAATCGCCGGAATCGCTCCAGTAACAAATTCGCGGCCCCCGCCCCCACGCCTCGGCGCGTCGTTCCTCCAAAACGGAACGAGATAAAATATCGGTCGATTCGTCCGGTTAGCCGCAAAGGCCACCGTCCTACCGTCTAAACCATTCTAATTCCAGCAGTATGAACGGGTCGTCTATCGATCGCGCGAAACTCGACATGCCTGATATCGTAAACTCGTATCAGCCGGCTCTCCGTTCGACTGTTGCTTTACACCGCATCTCGGGAAGGAATACAGGCCGACTTGTTTGTCACCGTTCCTCTGTCCACGACACTTCAATCGTTCCCGAAGGCCTTCGCCACTGGACGTGTTTGCTTTGCTCGTCTTGTTAGCGGCGCCTTTGTTATTCTTATTGCAGGAAAAATAGTGCTCGCTGCGCAATAGTAAATAATAAGTTCCAGCCTGTTGAATAAACAAAGCTCTCGCCGGTTGCGGAAGACCTCTCTCAACGATTGCACACGGTGCTAGCGGTTTATGCATTAAACTTAGCTCCAATGTTTTTCTGCGAGGAGACAGAGAGTTTCAGATTTTCTCAGGAACTTGAAAGCAAATTTACAAAGCCGACTGAAATGTTGCAACGATTTGAATGAACACAACGATTGAACACGCTAATATCTCCGTGAGGGTTGATACGTTCCCCGTAACATTTTCGGGACACGTTGGGACTCACTCGATCGTTATAAAATTAGTGGCACTGAACGTCAATTTGTTTGTTCTGAATTTATACTGTCGGGTGCAACATTCGCTACCAAGTAACCGACAACAATAATTAACGGTCGTTTATATGAATAAAATAGACCAGTGTTCGACGTGGCTAACCGAGGGTTGAGAAGTTTTGTATTTGAAAAACAATAATCAAGTTTTAATCGCTGTTTAAAAGATCTGTAGAGTCTCGTAGACCCTCCGGTTGAGAGTGAAAAAATTCCCGAAGCCCCCAGAAATGTCGAACATCGATGAAGAAATGTGTACAGATTAAAATTGCGCGCGGAAGCGAAGATGCTGAAAGTGTAGAATAACGTTACGAAGGTTTTTGTTGTCCAGCGATTGAATTTCAAGTAACTAATTAGTAGGACTGTTTGACTTGGCAGTCCGCATCGATCGGGTCTGAGGATTAAGCGTCGTTTAGAGCACCGCTTCCGGATTCCCGATTCGTTCACTCTAATCGTAAACCGTGGCCATTCAGGTTCCCGCGAAACTTCGGTCTATTTATACCGGCGTAAAATTCGCACACCAGCAAGGAAATATTCGTGGTTCCGGATCGACTCATCGATCCACTTTATCAGTCGCCTCCTAACCGCGATATTTCCCACGACCAATCATCTGGGAACTTTCGCTGCCGTCGAAACTCGTCTAGCTATCTGTTTCCCTCTCTCGCGAGCGTGTTTCCCTCTCTCTCTCTCTCACACACACACACACACTTTCTCTTTCTCGTTCTCCCTAGCGCAACGTGCACACGTTTACTGGACACACGTACACACAGGGATACTGGTTCTTTTTTCCATTTTTATCTGTTCCCTATCTGGCGCCATGACTCCACTCCAATTGGGAACACAAAACGCGGCCGATACGCGGGCGACCAGTATCGGAAAGCGACCGGCCACGGAGAACTAAATCGTGTACGAGTACACACATCGTGCAAATGCACACCCTTCCCAACCCCTAATGCCAATGACCTGCTCGCTTATAGGCACAAAGTCCTAGCTATATCTGACCGTCTGTATGTTACCTATTCTTAGCACGAGGAACTCTCCATATGCATAGTGCATGTGCATGTACGTACGGAGAGAGGGAGAGCGAGAGAGAGAGAGAGAGAGAGAGACGTGCACACGTACCCTTACATGCGCTGACTCGGTGCGGATCTTACATGAGCCGCGTACATAGGGAACCAATAACCAACGTATTTCGTTCGACGAGTATCGCAGCCACAGACCAGGCTATTTATTTTCGCAGAGCAATTAGGGGGAACATCCAACAATAATTTAGAAGCAGCACCGCGATTGTTAGTCCACCGTTGGAAACGGTTCAAACGTTTTTCTTTTTTTCTTTTCTTTTTTTAAACCTCCAACATGAAGTCGAAGGAATTCTGTGCTAATTGGCGGTGCAGGAAATGCTGCTACCCATCATCGTTCAGAAACTATCGATTCACACTACAACTATAGATGTAACAATCAGGCGGTTTTCAACCTCCAAAACTCCACGAATCAAAGTGATATGTAGTTCTTAACCAAATTTTGTTCGCTGGATACGTTATCACGAAAATTCATTTCTAATTCTAGACGAACAAATAATCTCGTGTGTTTCTAGAAACTGAATTCTTACATGAATGCATTTGTTCTTGTTTACATACATATTTTAAGGAACGTGTTCCTGCACACTGTAAGTAGCTCAGGAAGGATCCTTTATCCTCTTTCATCAAAGTATCTTCACACAAGGAAAAGATACCAAAATCAGCAATTGTAAGATACTGTTCAATCATTATACATTTTCTTATACATCAATGTCAATTTCTAGAAACGTCCCCACCTGTTTTATTCCTTACAGCAACATTATTCATATTTCATTCTAAACCTGCCAAGCGTCAATAGTATTTGGTAAATATTGCCTTATAAAAATGGCAACCTTAAGTTGATTGAGATGGTCCGTAATTTTCAATATAATAAATTCTCGGACAAAAAAGTTTATTCTACCATTTTCCATAAATGAATTTTTATAGTTTCAATAATTTTAAAATGAAAGACCGGTCATTTTGACCATGGTGGGTTTAACGTTAATAATTAACCGAGGACACAAGGGCTCTGACTGAGAAATTGTTCACGCCATAAAAGTTTTTGCATTAAATTCAATTGTGAAATCATCTTAAGCGTGAATCAATACTTGCATGAAATTTCTGACCCCAATCCAAGCCTACAAATTAATTTCCTTCGATTTCACCCTCGATTGCGTCGATCCGGAATCTTACCCAGTCCGCTCCGAAACGGCCGCGCTGACCGTTTATTTACACCGAATCCCAACGAATCTCCCTAATCTCCATCTCCACTCGCGAAGTCTCTAACTCCCCGCCTAAAGTCTCTAGTAAATCTACAACACGGCGAAATGGAACGTGAAATAATCAGCCGGCCGAGTCTGCCATTAGCCGCTGTTACGAGCCCGTTTCGCGGTTCATGAAAGACACCGGCGTGAGTTAAGGAAGCAGCAGGAAGAGGCCCGTCAGGGCCATTTGATAAGCAACCGTGTTCATTATTGCACATTAGCCCAGTTATCGTCACGCCTTCCCCGGCTTGGCTCGCTCGGCCGCGTCCTCACTGTCCGCGTTCCTCCATTATCGTCTCGCTGTATCAAGCTACCTACTCGCGTCTCTATGAAAACATCGGCAGAGCCTCCGTGCTCAGATAGAAAACTCCAATTACAGCTTAAACTCCCGTATATTCCATCGGGACACGTAATATAAATGTTCGACTTTTTCTTTCACTGCGGAGAGCCGAGAAAGCCAATTCTGAGATTCATGCTGGTAGCAAAACCAAGAATCGAAACCAGACGTGATAATATCGAAATGTCTTGCGAGTTATGCGGGGGATACAATTTCCCAAGAACTTATTTACAGTGATTTCTCCATATACGAAGCCAAGGCTTCGATGATAAACGTCGCGGAATTGTCCCCAATACCGCGGGGTATACCCCGTGAGGGGCCACGAAGCCGAGGAGTGTAAACATAACACGGCTCGGGGTATGTCTCCTGGACGATACATGTCACCGGTAAGACCCGGTTATTGACATATATCGAGAATTCACTGTAGCGCAATTCTGAAAATCCTAATTTTCTAAGAGAAATGTTCTGCTGATACGTTGGGGAAATTATATAGAACGCGGCAGAAGTTATTCAGACTTGCATAAACTCATTTCGAGTAAAACTACCCCGTTTATTTTTCACGTGCCAAAACAGCAATTCAGAACGTTCCAATATTAACACATTGCGTACGGGTCACGAGATATCTCGTTTTCATGGTTTTTTTCGATTCAATCGGAAACTTAAGAAACCAGCGGCAAATATTTTTGTTACGTTACCAGGGTAACGAAGCCTCCCATTCTTAAGACAAACGATGAGCGAAATAATTAAATTTTGACATTCAGAGCATGTAGAAATGATCAGTCGTTGTAGCCAGTACATCAGTAGATCTGTGCCCGATCGTCGTACGCGTACCGTATCTTATAAAGTGTTCTTTTATTGTACATTTTGGAATTTCAAACTTCGTGTTTTAATTTGTAAGGCAAAAGTTTTTTAAGAATCGTCTATATTTTCAATCTGTTACTGATAAATTATAACAAAAATTGATTTTATAAAATAGGCCCTAATTCTATAAAAGCAGCAAAATGACAGAAAATGTGCGGGCTTTGAGCGCGTGTTGAACGCGCAGAGCGCCGTACGCAATGTGTTAAAAGCCGAGTGAAATCCAAATGAATTCGTAGTTCTCGTTTTCGCGAGTAACATCTAGTCGCTTCGAGCGCTCCGGTGTCGCTGTTAATTTCGCCGAGGAGAAGATTCCAGCGCGGCGTCGTAGCCCGTAACGCAAAAAATACGCGTTCGGGGGATGATTACAGGGTCGTATGTACAGGGAGGAGCAGTGTTCCGACTCCTCAGACACCGAATGAGGTGCACACGTTGGGCGAAGATGGTGGTGGAACGCGGGAACGGCCGGGTTTAATGAAAACAATCCTAGTTTATAATCCACAATAAGTCTCGCGACAGGAGAGAGGCTCCGGGGCGAATTCTCGCACCTCGATCTAGCCGGAGCAGGCGGAGCAAGCTCGTAGGAGCTTCAGGAGGAATTGGCGGCTGTGCCGAAGGGGTGTAGAGGGTGGAAGGGTGCGGAGGGTGGATTTCCTCGTGGTGGAAGGGTTGAGAAACGAGGGGCGCGAGAAAGAGAAGAAGTCGGCCCCGGATACGAGGAGAGGACGACTGTCACGCGAAATGAGGTGCACGCCGGCGAGACGCGGCCTGACTGAGGGTAGCAGAGACGACCCCCTTCTCGCCGGCTATTAGCAGTTTAGCTTCTACAAAAGCCTTCTAATTGTACACGAAATTTGCTCAGTCTACCGTTGACGCTGCTTCCACGATACCCTTCTCTCTCTCTCTCTCTCTCCCTCTCTCTCTCTCCGTCTCCTAGCGATGAGAGAAAGAGTGTACCTGTCTCCCTTCACCCGTGCATGAGAAGGGGTGGAAGATGGCAATACCCGACGGAATGGAGTCGGTTCATTCCTCAGACGTACGTTAATTTGCCACGCGAACGCATTACGGGCCTCCGTCAGCTCGTGGGATGAGAAAAGTCCCAGTTGTTTCCGGCGACCTGCTATAAATACTTGCATTAGGTTTGCGCTAGGGAGACACTGTGATCCTCGTTAACAGGATGTCGAGAATGATGTCAGGTACTTGACTGATCAGGGTGTCATTGGTCAAGGTATTGGATAACGTTTACAATTCATTGTTTGTGCAACGATTCCGTGGGTTTCTTAAAGTATACAGGACGAACTGGTGGAGATAGGTACGGAAAAGTCGTGACAGAGATAGTGTAAAGGCTCACAAAATTTTGTATCAATCCTTCAGTCAACGTTAGGTTGTCGTAGGACTTTATCCAGCTCCTGGACCTAGATTTCCAAGATTATTCGCAGACCATGGGATCTGATTATTTTATAAAAGCGCACACCTAGATTTCACCCTGCTTCATTAAAATCGATACGATCTCCGAAACGAGTAGTTTCCTTGATATTATTAGAATCCCGTTAATATCTCTTAGATTAAATTCTGTCAATATCTGTTTGACTAAGAAGCTCCGATTCTCTGCATCCTCGGAGTTTTTGATTCCTCGAAATGTAAGAACCTCTTTCGAAGGAATTCGATTAACACTTTGACTGCCATGTCACCCATATGTGGGTGACGGAATTATTTGTCCAGGTTTTAAAATGAATTTTTACATTAATATATTCGTTGTACCAAATTCGATTGGAATCCGTAAAATTCAAGAAAGTTGGAGGACTACTCAGTATCATACATTTAATTTTTTCCAATTTTTATTTCATTAAATAACTTACTTTGATTTCATGGAATTTTTGAGTTTGGTGATCAAAGTGATAATTCGCACATGTTCGTGGTCTTTGTTCTTTTTGGCGAAATGGGACAGAGGTTGGTCCAGGTTCGTCGTTTCGTGGAGCGGCGGCAGAAACGGTCGAGATTTAACAGTTTTTCGCGATTCCGCGGCGGTCATTACCATTAGCACCGGATCGAGAATCCGTGGAGAATAGTGGGTGAAAGAAAAGGCGGACTCCGGGATTCAGATTTTTCATTAAGGAGACGTCGACTCAGCTATCCGGTCGCCCTCACGGATATAGGGGGTGTCGGGCAGAGAGCAGGAAGGGGACGGAATGGCAGAGGACGGCTGCAGGCTCGCGGTATAATATGGTGGATTAATACGCGCAAAATCTGCCACCTAAAAGTTATTAATGACTGCCACGCCGGTAGCCCACCGCGCGACGCGTCAAAGATTTTATAAAGGAGGGGTGTTTCACCCTCCTTTCTTCGTCGCCACCCACCACCGTGACGCGTCCATTCCTCAAGGGCGCTGAAAGAAAAGATCCCGGAAAGCCAAAGTTGTCAGCTAGTTTGCTATGCGGGGGGTTAAGACTCTTTTTTAACCGTTCTCCTCCTTTTTTTTACCTTTCCGGCGCCCCGTGCACCCAGTGTCCCGCAAAGTTCTGTACCGTCCCTGCCCTTCCCCCAACAAAATTGGAAATAAGATAAGAATTAAAATTTCGATGCTCGGATCCCTGTTTTAAAAAATTCGGATGTCTCTGGTGACTAAGAAGAATAGTCTCTTGTGACTAATAATTAAGGCACGGAAGGATGTTTATAGAGTTTCCTGTTTCCTTGATTAACAAAATTCAAAATAGAGGGTAAAATCGAGTGTGCTCGTATTGCTATTTTAAAAGATTCTATTAATGTTATATTAATTTTATTTTCATGCTGTAGCAGCAAGTTTCGAGCAACGTTTCTTGGTTAAAAGGGAAATGTGACACTGAACATTACTATTTCCACAGTTTCATGTTTCGTGTCGCGATCGTTTATAAAGAATCGCGTCTAAAACGGTCGTATTAACGAATGTATACGGTTAACGTACGGTTAATAATTAACGTTGCCCATAATACGGAAAACTTATTAGAAGCGGTTCTGATGTCGTGAATCTTTGACAAGGAAAGGTCACAGGCCTTGCGCCTTGTCGTGTCCCTAACGCAGACTGTTCCCGAAATATTTAGCCCAACCGTATCAATTATACAAAACCTTGCAACAATCTTAGTCTACTGTCTACTGGGTGGCACATTGTTCCCTATACAAATTTTACTATGTACCTACACGATGGACTCTACGATTGGACAGGATCCTTTTAAAAACCAGAAATCCGTGTTCGCTTCAACTCCTGATTTTCGAATAATCACCTTACACTGGTGAAATTTTCAGCAAGAAATTTTGCAAAACGAAATCAAGAAATATCACTGTCAGATGATCCGTGTTCGCAGGATTCGCCTTCCTCCGCAAAATACAATTCTTTCTTTCTGAAGACTTTTTTGCACTTTCACGAACAACGAAGCAACTGCTGCTGGGTCATAGTTCGCAATCTGTAGATTGCAAGAACGAATCGAGTGTTTCGCAAGACGATGGGACTGCGATCACGCGAAAAAAAGACCGGCTCGTAACAGAAACGAGCTGGACGACGAGGAGCCGTGGCGAAGTAGGATTTGCAAGGGGTTGCCAAAGGGGTCGAAACAGGGGGTGCAGATTTGAACAAGAGCTCGGTTGCTATGCAAATTGGAAAGATAATAATCGATTGTCGGAGGATGGTTGCGTTGATGGGCTCGCGGATGAGCACAGCACACCTCCCCACCTGGAAAACACGCTGATCTCCCTTCGGCCACCCATCCACCACCCCCGCCTCTAACCCCCTTCACGTTTTCACTACCCCTTCCGAAACCCGGTATCGCCCATCCCGATCTCCCTCAAGGGAAATTATATAGTCTGCCCTCGACGTGCCCCCGGTACCATAGACCGTCAAATACCTTACCTGTCCCGTCTGCATTCATTCCGTTTCGTGTCTCACCCCCTACATATCGGCACTCGGAGAACCTGACCGGACGCCACGAATTTTTCGGACACCTTCACACGCACACGCACACGCGCGCACGTACCCGCGCCCATATACAGTGTTCGCAACTTTCGAAACCCTCGGCGATTTTTCATCCGGATATCGGAAACATTAACGTCGAACGGTGAAACGGCTCTCGCAACCCGGGGGATGAGATCGGTGTTCTTAACACCGGCGAGGAAATTTATTCTCCGGCGGGAAAAGGAGCGGTGGTGACTAATGGTGTTTGTATATTTTTTAAATTCATCGCCGTAATGAATGCCCCCGTAATCGAATCGGAAGAATCGGAAGGAGAGAGCCCGCTAATTGAAGAGAGCTCCCGAAACATCAATCATCGTGAGATATCGCGGACGGGGGAATAATGTTCCCTCTGCTTTAAGAATCTTTAGCAACGAGTAGCTTGTCTTTATCTTGCTGGTGGACCCTTGTCCTTTCACCTGTGAACCAGCTTCTTCGATTGAACAACCAGTTCTGCGACTACAAAATTTATTTAGATTAAATTTATTTATACAGATTAATCACCGTCGATCTCGATTTCTCTCTTCCCACGGTAAAATGTTCCCAGCAATATAATCCGTGTTGCATGAGCGAATAAGTAAAGTGATAGGACAGAAAATTGCGTTAAAAGTGCAATTTAAGATATTCAATATGTAAGAAGTGCTAAAATATGTTTGGACCCATGACGATTGAGTTTTCTTCATCGGTTCAGAAAACGCAACCATGTTCTCAGAGATCCTGGCTGACCCGTGTACAGTGTTCGCGCAGAAGTATACTTCGCTTTTGATTGGATCCATCGCGAAGCAACTTTATTCGCGGTCACGCGCGGACTGTACTTTATAAATTCATTTGGATCGGGCGCGCGAAACGGGAGCAACACGGTCCCGCGTTAAGTAGTTAATTCTCGAGGTCCGGATAGGCCTGGAATCGTACAGAAAATTCTTAACGAAACATCTCGGGGCATAAATTAACCCCGAGGGCCGGGAGGGCTGCGTTGGAGCGGGTAAGTGCGAATCGAAAGAGGGAAGAGGCGGGGAGACGCTTGAAAAAGTGGACGCCAAACGAGCGACGAAGGTCAGGGAAAAGAGAACACGCGTTTCGCGGAACAACGAAAGCGAAATGGGGGACACGCGAAAAAGAGGGACAAAGGGGAGACCTGGAACGAGAGAGAAAGAGAGAGAGGGAGAGAGAGAGAGAAAGAGAGAAGTGGTGAGTGTTGGTGAAAAAGGGGGAGGGTGAGGAAGAATGAGAGTTTCGTGTTTGCGCATATTCCTCGCAATATTCTCTGTTTATCTCTATTGCCCCTTGTTTATCCAGTGTCCGTCCGTCCGTCCTTCTATTTTCGTTTTTCCTTTTTCCTCCGACCGGGTCTTTGCGTGGCCAGGCTGTCGCCGTTTCTTCTCGCTCTTTCCCCCTCTTTTCTCTCTCTCTCTCTCTCTATCTATCTCTCTCTCTTGCTCTCTGTCTTTCGCGGCCAGGTACCAGCGTCCACCTATCTGTCTGTCTCCTTCTTTCCTCCATTCGCGCCGCTACCTTCTATATATTCCGAGCGGTGTTTACGTTCGAGATAAAGCGGGGAACAAACAGCGGGCGTCGGGTCTCTCATGGTCACCGTACAGTCCGTCACGGCAGTGTCTAATGTGACCCATGAATCGGAAAAACGACCGTACAGGAATCGACTTGCTCCCATACTTTTATTTGTATCACCCTGTACATCCTTCGGCAACCGTTCTTTCTTACCCTCTTCTGATCACGATGCATCGCAACCAAATTTCAGTACCTTTGTACTGTCCATTGTGCGTGCTTCTTTGCCAGCAATTATTGTACACCATTCTTTTTAAACCACTTGATACTAATCAAATTTCTATTATTACAGTGTTTACTCTATACACATATGTCCCGAATGCCAAGCCGACAGTAGTCTCAGTACTATCCCCACTACCGCGGGCTATACCCCGAGAGGGGCCATGAACCGAGGCCATTAGAATTTCGCTGTCCTTTTCTGCATTCGGCGTGAATCAAAGAATAGTATCTACTGGCTTAACTCGTGTTTTAGACATATATCGTGTAAACACTGTACTCCACCTACTCTTTCAAATCAAACTCTTGATTGTGAATCGTGATCATCTGCTCCTTTTATTATTTGCTTTGCTTTATTATTTGTTTCATTGTATACCACCCCCTTTCTCGACATAATAATTTCTTAATACACTAGCCCTTAGAATTCATAAGCAGATTGTAAAAAATTATGAAAGAAAATATTCTGGATCATTATAACCTGCTCCGAGATAGATCACCCTCTTTTTCATTGTAATAAGTCTTCAACTACTCTTGGGAATTAACACCTTGCTTATGGAATACGGTGTAAGGTATTCTAGCAATAGAAGAAGCATTAATTGATTCTAGCTCCGACCACATGGTTTATATGACTAGAATGCCTCCTCTTTCTGGAAGACAGACCGTATTTGTTCTATAAATAAATTGATTTCGAATATTCAAACAACAAAGTCGCTCGCATCTCCTGCAATTATTCATCCAAGATTATATCAACCTTGTTCAGCACGAAGAAGTAATTTTAACCGTTGGTAATTAACCTTTTATAATAATGACGGTCATAATATCTGAATCTGGTGATACTACATCCTCAAATGTTTGAATGAACAAATTCGAGAAACTATATCTTCAAATAAAAAAGGAGAAATACATTCTTGTCTCCGGTGAACATTGTCATTTTCACACGCATATCTAGAATGAACAGAACGATAAAAAAATGGAATTAGCCAGTACAAGCGACATTTCAGTATCAAGTATACATAGCTAACTGTTATAGCTCTGCATATAACAAGGTATTATCGCCGCGAGCCTTCTTTGCAGCGAACAGTGTCACCCACATACGACCGGTGCACTGCCGCCGACGCTTCGATCGGCAGAAATAATACAGCATCGGTGGATCGGAGACAAATAATTTCTCCATTATTCCGGGGCGCAGAAGGCAGCCTTCAATTACAGAAATATCGAGCGGTTCCTTCGGTCTACGGTGCCGAGTAAGGTGGAAGCCCCGGACACACGGGGCGAGCGTGTGTCCACAGCGCGCAGCTTTTACCCCTCCGCTTGTTCTAGATTCACCCCTTCGGCGACTTGGCCTCTCGCGGATCTCGTCGACGCAACGCGACTCGACGGGACGGGACGGGACGCTACGCGACGCGGCGTGTGTGTAACGGTTTGCAAAATGCGCGGAACGGCTTCGATCGATGCACGCGTCGTCGCCCGGTGTGCGGAGACCGCGCGAACCGTTAACGATCCTCCGGGCGTATTTTCGATTCGTTTCCGATGATTTACAGACGTTCCGACTCTCTCGCGGACCCCGCTTTGCCTCGTGGGTGTAATGGAAAAACAGAAGAACCAGGTGTGGGGGGTGCGGAGAGCCGTGTATACGATACTGGAACAAATATTTTGTACGTCGGAGCGACGGCGGCCCTGATCCCCGACGCATTTTCCACCTGGCCGTCACGTGATCCGCCTTGTTATTCTCTGTACGTTCTCCGGGATCCATCGACTGCGGGGCGCAGAGAAAAAGACAAAGAGGAAGACAGAGAGGTCTTCGGGGTACGAACGCGAGGATATCGAAAAAGGGAAAGAAGAGAGAGAAAGAGAAACGGAAAAGTGAAAAGAGGTAGAGAGACAGCTGGCACACAACGGAGCACACGTTGCAACGATTGTTTCGCTCCGCCCGCGGGGGAGAGACGGACCTGATACGGATCGAATCGATCCGTACGATCGGACTATCGATCTCATAAACAACTAACGGTGTGTGCTCCTTCCCTCTCTCTCTCTCTCTCTCTCCCTATCTCTCTCTATCGCAGCTCTAGTGCCCGCGAAGAAAAGCCGCCAATGAAGCCCCGCAGCATGTTGATCCAATGCATTTACAATAACGACGTTGTTTATCTGTCCGACGACAAACGACTGCTTGTTCTACAGCCCACCCCCGGCTCTGGCTGCCTCGTTTCCTAACCCCTTCTCCAGCCCCCTCACGTCCCCATCGCCGCTTCCTCCTTCGCCGTATCAACGTCGACCTCCTCCACTTCACCCCATTCATCTCCGTCTCTATCGCCACTCTACGTCCGCTCTGTGTCTATGCGATTGTCCCTGTACCGGGTGCTCCAAAAACCATAGCATTCCGAGCTAAACATGGTGATCTGTATAGAAAAATTAAAATTAAAACCATGTGTGATCCGCAGCAAATTAGGGAAATGGGGTACAGGAGGATTTTGGGTGTCAAGGGTGGTTTTACAGGATTCACTGTGTGATCGATTCTGGAGTCACTATGTGATCAAAACATTCTTCAATCTCTTCTAGGTTAATTTTTCATTGTTTAGAGCTGTTCAGAATTCTTTTTATAATACATCTTTTTTTTTTAAATCCTTGTCTATGCAGGGTGTTTCAGGACGGACGGTACAAGCATCATTCTATTGGCAAAAATAAGTAAAAAAAAAAACGTTTAACATTTTGGTCAATTAACGGTTCCTTTCTTAAAAAAAAAGAAACGAATTTGAGCGTTAGGGTAGCTTCGCGTATCCTATAGCGTTTACGAGAAGTAAAATTGTCGCCAGCCGATACCTGTTCAGCAGCACGCGCAAGCGCCGAATTTAAGGGGTTAAATATGCAACCTTCCCAACAGAACTAGGCTACCAACTACACACTGTAACATCGAAACACCGACTTTAATGATTCTATCACCATACTGTACAGCGAAATGGACCCATTTAAGGGTCTGAAGAGCTTCAATAAAAAAAAAGTCTTGAAATGACGCAGTTACTTCGAAGCTTAATTGTTAGTGGACTGCTGATTTTATGCATTTGCGACAAAAATGGGTAGCTGTAGTTTGAAAGAGCAAAAAGATTGGAAGGATTCGAGTTATTCTCGAACTACTCGAATTGTAAAGGGAAGAAAAACATCTCTAAGTGGTTCCTGTTTCTCGCAACAGATGCAGACAATTTTTATTTTGCATAAAGATCCGCAGTCTAATTGTTGCTTAGAAAGAGTCAAAATTGTACTTTGACCTGAAACGAAGTAACGGACGTTCACGTTTAGAAGAGTCTGTCCAAAGTCTTTACTCCTAGTCCGTCTCGTTAAGATGGCAGAGGAGACGAAGTACACAAGTTTCGACTTCGGCGAAGTCCGAGGATGCACCGGAGTGCATCGTGTCTCAGTGTCCGAGCCGAAAAGTGTACAACGAAGCATGACGTCCAGGAGCTGGGTCGTTCGGGAAAGTCTCGGTGGAAATGAGGGAAAGGCGGCTGCGTGTCGGTGGCTGGTCTGGCGCAATAGGGTCGCAGGGGATCAGGGAAACGCAGAAGGTTACTAAGAGCTAGGAAGAGGCAGGCAGGCAGGCAGGCATGCAGGCAGGCGAACACATCCAAGTTTCAGCAAACACACACGTACAGCCGAGGTCCATAGACATTCCACACCGGCAGCCGGCTCTCTCATACTCTGGAGCAAGTATCGTCTGGCTAATGTAAAAAACATGGGTGCACACAACGTGTTGTGTGTTGCTTACATTGCGACTCTCCTTATTCCCGTAGGGTTAAAGCAACGGCGTGGGTGCACGGGGAGGGAGGGAAGGAGAAGGGGGAGGAAGGTGGAACGGCTGGAGCAGGTAGAGAGGGGGGAGGTCTCGTAGGCTGAATGATGGCATGGGGTTAGCATTGTTTTGTGCGACGACCACTCAGACTCCTCGTCAAAAGGGCTGCTAATGTCGGTGCACGTCGGCTGACGTCAATAACGCATGAGGCCAAATTGAAAAATTATCACACCAAAGCGAGGACCGTTGAAAATCGTTGTTTAGAGAGAGGGTGGTGCGGCTCCGAGGATCCGAAAGGCGATGCACAAGCCGACAGACCTGGCAGACAGCCGAAACTCCCGCAAACCGTTCGAGTATCTTGAGCTCCACGAGATCGATCCACGTTCGATTGCTGTATCCGATTGTACACGGGGGGAGGGGGGGGGGGCTGGATGCAGAATGCAAGCGTTGCTCTATATTCAACTCAAATATCTTTAGACTCGGACGTTCGCCCCTGTCCCGTCGATATCTGTTTGTAAATTCACGTGTCTCAGCCGCCACCGCCGCGCCGTGCGCTGCACTACGCGATTCGCACACGTCCCTGTGTATACGTGTGCATTGTATCGGTTAGTATTGTCCGCGTCGGAGCACCGGTATGTACCTTAATGCCTGCATTATTAATTCCCGGTGTCGCTCGCCTCATTCGAACTCCGTGTAATGCAACGGTGAAACGATTTCGCGTAGCGGTTCCTCGCCACTTGTCTTCAATCTTTGTCCAACTTCGAACACTCGCCCGGGATCGATCGCCGGCTGCAGTCATTCTTCGTGCGAACGCTGCCGGATCCGGTTGAAACTTTTCTTCGATGTACTGGGTGCTCCATTATTTCCTTACTGCTCTATATCTTGCGCCACGGGCCGTGCAATTTTATTAAATCCTTGTCGCGCGACGATCTAGTCTCGTGACCACCCTGATTTTCTCGAAGGGAAACAAGACTATTTTTCCGTCGGCGAGATCTCGCGCAGATGAGGATATTTTCTCTCACGGGGTGAAAAAATGTACAGTGTTGGAAAATAAAGATAAAAGGGGACAATGTTCCAAGCACGTGGGAATGTCCAGCACCCAATTTCGTGAAGGAAAAATATTTCCTCTTTAGAAACAAGTGTTCTATTTCTGCAGAAGTTTTGTAATAATTTTCAGCCGACCCAATTTTCTGAGGGGTGTGAAAATCATTCAACTTCGCGGATCGCGGATTTGGAGCGTTGAGAATAAAAAAAAAAAAAAAATGGGGAATTAGTAATCGTGGGCTGTCGAAACAATAGGCGATCGTGTGCGAGTGCACGATGCGTCGAGAGGAAAGCTACTTTACGAGGGTGGCAGGCCTGATCGTCGGTTCTCCGGCGGGTTTCTTGCCGGCGAATAATTAGAGCCGATAAGTCACAGCGCAACACCCTGTACCTTTGGGGATGAGGCACGCCAGCGAGACGAGGGGGTTGGATTCGGGGGTGTGGGGCGGTTCCGAGCGAAGTTGAAAGTTAGAATCGCGACGGCGGGGTGCAGGGGTTACAAAGGGGGGTGAACGGGGTTTGTGGGGGTGGTCGGAGAAATCGCGTGCCGATGCCCCATTACACGGACAGACTTAGCTTCACCCATAGTCGCGGTTCGTACTTTCGACTTACCGGTTTCGCAAGGGTGAAAACCGGCCTGCACTCCTTTCCCCCTTGCCACCTTTTGCACCGCGCCATCCTTCGTTTCGTCCGATACGCTATTGCCACCAGCCGGGGCTGTTACTATTTAGGGTAATTTGCTTTTCCGATAACCGTTACGTAACTTCGGCTCCGACGGACCCGCCGATCGATCGACGCGCTTCGTTTGATAATCGTTTTGATAAGAGACTCGCTTTCGCACTCGGAGAAAGTCCTTGCCAACCCTTAGACTTTCTTCTTCGGACCGTGAAGACCTCGATCGATTCGAAGACGATAGACTTCGAACCGAACCAATGTTCTTTCGATTCTCTAAATATTATTTTAGTTTACCGCTGTGTTCGCTGGAGTTCCAGATATTTTAATTTAATTTTATAATTTACCAAAAACGATAGGAACCACCGTGGATAATTAACATCTCTTGAAAAGGACGATTGGAACGTTCGAAGCTTGAGATATCGTCTACACCGTATGCATCTTGTTTATCCTGTTTTTAGAAATTACTTAAAAACAGTTCAACTATATTCCTATCATTAATTGATCACGCCATCCTCGTACACGATAACTTCTCGTCAATTATCCGTGCTTAACAAAGTGTCAAAGGATAATACCTTGTTCCACTTTTTACTCCCACTTTTTTGCATCGAGCAAGATAGTTTACACGATATTCAACACAGTGGTTTCTGTTAATAATTCATTGCAACATTTTAATCGAAAAAAATTGCCGTGGAATTAAATAGGCACTGGCGCGATGAATAATCGATACAGAACGCAATCTGGAGCAATTTCAATGTCAACATTGTATAACATCATGATAATTCCAAGGCACAAGAAACATGTTTTCGTGACATCACTAGATGCAACTACGTAAACAGCGATATTAAAGACTGATTAAGGAGGCGAGCAATTAATTAATACAACGGCCGATAGAATAATCACAGGCATAATTGAATACCGGTAGCAAATACCTGATCTGCAATAATATTGATCTGAACAGTTCCCGTCTAAATATAATCCACAGTAAATTTTATTTAAGGAAAAGAAACCTGTTGATCGCCTATTAGAATCGTTCCGTCCTGTCGATTGTTTCCGGCACTCTACGCCGTCGAATTTCATTTCCAATGCTAATGCGGAAATATACCGGTTGCGTCTGGAATTAATCGATGCATCGATACACTAAGCCACCGACTTCCGGAAAATGTTTTCAATTTATTCATACGGTTCTTTTCATTATGACGGAACTAGACTAGTTTCACTAGCATCGTGAAACGACGCTCTCGATTATTGACAGAGAGTTACATTTACACTCCTCTGTTTATAAATTACATTTGCGCCCTTAAATGTACAAGCAACCGTGTAACGATGATGGGCATGTGAAAATTGATTGAATTGAAACTTTTGGGGAAAGGGGTGGAAATTTTAATTGCACGGGTTTTCTGAAGGGTATCAAGAGACGAAAAAGATATTTTGTTAAGCGATCGTACTCTCGGTAGTTTAGAGTTTACCGGGATATCGAGCGTAAACTGCCCGTAGGGACCTTGTTAGTTCAATTCGCCTGAACACCCTCTCCGCTGCGGGAGAAAACTGCCACCCCTGGCTGACCACCCCCGACACCGTTTATGTTGCTGTAAAAGGGACGTTTATGACAATATGCTTGCTACTGTGAATTGCCTCTGCTTAACTGCGCGAACCGATTCTTTCCCTGCTAATTTATTATTAACCCTCCAACCACAACCTGCCATTTCCGCAATGTAACCCTCGCGTCTACTAATCCTACAATTAACAAACACGTGTGAACACTTCTCAACAACTTTTGACTTTTACGTGCCACCTATACAATTATCAATCCACGTCATACAGGCCTTGGCGACATATATAGAGAAATCAGTGTAAATCATTCGGTCAAATAAAAATTGCCGTGAAACATCCCCCTGCATTCCACGAATCCTAACCAAACGCGCGCTTAAATACTCGGTCCTCCGAAAATCGAGAATATTTTAGACCAAGGCAGAAATAACAGAAAACAAAGAGATTGAAAAATATTTAAACAATTCCGAGACCGGTTTGAAAAATCGAGTTACTCAGCCAAGGAGTTAAATTAGTTAAATTTCATCAAAGGAGGATTGGAGCGAGCAAAAGACCAAGCTGCAGATAAAAGAGGACAAATCAGTGTCCACGAACGGAGGGTGGAACGGTCAGAGTATTGTCAAGGTATTGTCCAGTCCGCTTCCAAAATAATCGTCAGGCGGAGCTAATGGTGTATGAAGCCCGATATCAAAATAACTCATCCGTGTCCGGCACGTAGTCACCGTGTCCAGCCTTTCTCTTCGTCGGTGACAGGAGGCCTCCGAAAAGTTAAAAAATAACGGCCTGAAAAAACTCCTTTCTCCCGTCTATTGTCCGGCCGGCTGCGATAGAGGCGGGGCTGGTGTGCGTTCGTAGAAAAATCTTGGACGTTGCCGATAATACTGGCGGACGGTTCTTTGTCCAGAGCGAAAGCGATAAACGCGAAGGGGTGAAACGTTTCGGGCGAATCGGCGTGCTCTTGTAAAACGATCCACTTTTTGGCGACACTTTCGTGTCCCATAAGTGTCCCATGAACGATCCAGCTTCAGAGACAAGCTCGTACGTTTATTTAAGTGGCCTTGCTGCTGGAAAAATTAATACTTTCAGTGCCAAACCAGAACCCTGAAAAATTCCATGAAACCAGCGTAAGTTATTTAATGAAATAAAAATTGAAAATAATTATATGTGTGATATTGAGTAGTCTTCCAACTTTCTTGCATTTTACAGATCCCAATCAATCAATATATTAACGTAAAAATCCATTTTAAAACCTGGACAAATAATTCCGTCACCCACATCTGGGTGACATGGCGGTCAACGTGTTAATTGCGAGTGAAAGAAAAAAAAAGTATCCGGTGTACAATTCAATCCACAGAAGATAACGCTTTTTATTTCAAGATAAGAAAATTGCTGTTCCCTCTTCTTCTTCTTCTTCCGAAATACGACGAAAGACGGGAAGAAAACTGTAGTGAAATATCGACGTGGGTCAGAAATGAAGAAATTTTGGCATTTGTGAATTAAATGGGGCCATGAGTAACATTCGATTAGGTAAAAGATCTGGTTCTTAATTTTCATGGAACGCGTGTAAAGCGTAGATATCGTTGTAATTCGGTGCGTGTTCTGAGAAATGACGGCAATGAATCAGCAGGAGAACCGGTGATCGATGCGTAAGAAGGGACGTTTATGGGTAAGGAGGATCAGCGTAACCGAGGCTCGGCCGCGTTAAATTTACCATAACTATTAACAGTTGGGACAGGCAGCATAGGGTACCGGCGTCTGACCGGTACGCATTATTGGTGTGAGCGCGTTTTGGCAAGGGTCTCCGGAAGTACCTTGACTTTGATCAACTTGCCTCGGAGTCCTTCTCCCGGGTGCTCGACAGTTCTTACATCGCTGGTTTAGGGTATTGTTTGCCCCGCGGAGAGAGCGCCGATGAGAAATGGTAGGCATAGATCCTTGCCCGCCGCATCTCAAGTAGGCACGTCTCATGCTACCGAGCAGTGACCATTTGTTAAAGTCCACTTCTCGCCGCCACCTGTCTCCCATCGGTTAGGAAAACAGCTCATAACAGCATCCACGGCTCCGTTGATCGCCTCTTGCTAGTTTCTTGCTCCCCACGGGGACGCGGACACGGTCTTGCGGATAAAATGTCGATGTCGTTAGCACTCGTACTACCGCTCGCTATATTTGAACCTCGACGACATACTGTCATGTTTAATACCCGTTTCCACGGCCCTCGGACCGGCAAATATTACTAACCGCGACAAGCTTGTAACAACGCAAAACGTTGCGCCGGAGATTCATCCCGCTTCTTATAAGTCAGACACGGAGGACATACGAACAGCAAATTTGAATTGTATATACACTACCGATCGCCGGTACCTACATTAATTTACGCGCTTAATTTCGTCGTAAAGAAGACTACTTCCTCCTTACTGTGACTCATAGTCCTTGACTCTCATGTGTTCGATGTAGCTGCATATAACAGCTCAGGATATTACTTCAAGCACTAAATTGATAAACCTTGGTTTATCTGAACTGGTCCCAGGTCGAATCGATTAACCACCTTTCGAGTTCTTTGATAGCTTACTACATTCGCAAGCTCAACATTTTATATTTAGGATGAACTTCATTGAGTTAATAACACTGATCGATAAAAATTTAGGGTACCATTTGATATTATAGTTTCTGCAGTTAATCAAACATTTAACAGAAAATTAATTTTCGCCTTAGCCTATAGAAGTTAATAAAAGGAGAAAAGTTGTTGATAATAAAATTGAGAATTTACTGTGGCAAATTGTCTTCCACAGAATGAGCTTGTTCGTTTTTGTACCATCAGCTTTTTGTCAGTTGATTCGTGTGGCTTTTTTGCACGATATAGAATGCAGACATGTAATTTGTTTGGTCGTCGAACACAGGAATGTTTCATCCGTCAACGATTCCCGGTGAAAATTAATACAACCACGCGGTACAGGCGTGTACGGTGCATACAAAAAAAAGCGGCAGCTATTTAGCAGGGGCGATGTCGCTTGTTAATTTTCCCCCGCGAACAATTCGATTCCGTCCCCCGGCTCGCGAAAGTATCGCATGAAACGGTATCGGAATATCGTTTATGCGTCTCTCCAAAATCACGCACTTCGTATTGCGCTTGTTGAGCCTGGTTGCATTCCTATCGAGCCATGCAACGTAACACGAATTCAACCCGGCATTCACGATATAATCACAAATTAATTACTAGGGCTTTATTGAAGTTCGTGATGGTTTTTGAAAATTTTTGAAAATTACCAAAGATCGATGCGAAATTGGAATTGCGGGATCCCGGAAGCCGGGAGCGCTAGTGAACGGCACTGCGGTCGAGGCCAAGCAACGCGATATGTATTTAATATACAGGCGGGAGAATTTATTACGAATCGTACAAACAATCGTCGTCGCGTTATTACCCCCGGCGAATTGAAATCAATATGGCACTAACGTCCAAGATTAAAACTAGCCAGCGGAAGATTCACAAATATTTTTCGTTTCGATCTCCATTATTACAGGCGACAATTTGTAATTAATTGTCTCGTGGTTTCATTCGTGTTCCTGATCGTATTGACCATTTGCACTACAACCCCTTGCGTTACAGCGATACGAATTTCTTCGACACCGCCAGTTTTCTTTGAATCCTTCGCGTCATCTCCGGTGTGCCAATATTATTTTGCTCTAGATCCCTTGGGTCATGGAAAATCATTTTCCATAGGAAAAATCATTTTCCGAGGAAAATAGATTTAGTGCAGATTAATCACAGATTTGTGATTAATTCCTAAGTGGTTCTTTGGTACATTTTATTATGTTAATGGTAATAGGAATTGTTTAATCAGGTCGGGCATCGCCCGGACAGAACGTAACAGCGGCAGCTGTCTTCGGTATATTGATATGCAGCATATATCTCGGGTTTATAGGGTTATTAAGGACTTCATCCGTGTCTCATGGCAGGATTACTACGTTATTATCCTTTGGTAAGTGGCAGGTTGGTCGGTCGGCTGGTTAGTTGGCCCCTTGTAAGGAAGACCAAACATCGCCTCCTCCTTTGCTCTGGTCCCTTGAGCCACCGACGAAACTAGTAAGACATTCAGCCACCGAACCCCCTAACCGGCGAATCGTCTCGTGGAATGGGACCCAGTTGCGAATTTGACCCTCGTAATTAATTTATAACCGGCGTTCTTGTTGCGAAAGCGGTCGGGTAAGCACAACGGCTGACCTCGTGCGGAACAATCCGACTCGAGTTTCGGCCAATTACTATCCCGCTCGAAAACAAACTTATTCGCGCCCGATATCTCTCTCCTCGTTCCTCCCACGCTGCTCGCCAAGTTGCTGCCTCGGATTCTGACGAAACTTAAACGCGACACAACTGAAAAATACATTCCGCCACGCATTTCTCTCACTTTGCATATTCATCTCGTTAGCAGACGAGTATTATTAATAGCCTGCTGATCTGTATGCAACATAAAAATTCCAAGGAACTGGAACAAAAGTCTTACGCATTCCAATAGAATTGAAAATGGCAATGCAGTGAATTCTCGATATATGTCAAGAACGCATACATACTTACCTACTCTACTACGTGTTATGTTTTCGAGCGCCTTGGGTCTTGGGGACATATATAGAGAAATCACTGTATTATGAAATTCTAATACTTTCGCTGTTATGTTTGGTCAAAAGAAAAAATAAAACGGCGGTCTAATGATTCATATTAAGGGGGTGGTGGAAGATCCTCGAAATTACTATTTTCGAAGTAGGTAATTCTCATCCACAGAATATGCTCAAAATGGACAGCAAAATCCACGTGTCCAATATTTCCCCTATTTCATCAGTGAGTTTCGTAATAATTTGACGAGGTGCTCATTGGTTTATTAAATTTTCTGCGCTGCGGGGTGGTTCGAGGTCATCGGTCGAGGCGTTCCCCGTGCGATGACACGAGATCGCATCGTTCGAGTATCGCGCTGGATCTCGATACTGGCTAGCACGCAGAATAAGTGTGGTCGGGCCGATGCAGTTGCAGGTATTACGTGCACGAAAGTCTTTCGGTATCCGCGCACCGTCCGTTTCCGCGAGATTCCTCTAATGCCTCCGCGTTCCAGTGTCTGAGGGCTCGGTACACACGTACCAACCCCGAGCACTTATTACAGACCTAACACAAATTCTACATAGGCTAAAGGTAGAATGGTGGAAGAGGGGAGGTGGTGGGAGAGTAGTTAGAAGCTGGTCGAAGGCAGAGGGAGGGCAAGGATGGAGGAATCCATAGATCGCGGGGCTAACAATCAGCCGTAAATTATGGTCTCAATATCCATTGTGTACCCTCCTTGCTCTCGAACGAGCCTAACCCCAGAGTCTAAGGCCAAGACTACTCACCCCCTTTCACAAGGCACAACGCTGGGAGCACGGCGCGAGAGGAGGGTCGGTCCGCTCTCTCACGGCCCAACTGAACCAAGAGATATGTATATTAATGGGGCAATCTTACATAGTTTTGTTTACCTTGCCATTCTCTTAGTACGTATACAATTACTATCCCTAGCCCCCACGGTATGCTTAGCGCAAGGGCTGACTGCCTCGTGCTTGCTCTCTTCATCTCTCTCTCTCTCTCTCTCTCTCTCCCTCTCTCCGTGACTATACCTCGTCCCCCTTCAACTATCAACTACCTACGTCCTAATTAATCGGCGCCACCTAGTCGCCATCCCATATTTCATACCACCGTGCTATTGCGGAACTCCGGAAAAAAGTATACGATCGGCCACAGCTTATTCGAACGCTATCGCCAGGAACTGGTCCTACGACTTCGACCAGCTCGAACGCATTAACCATGATCGATGCTGGACTCTCTGCCATTGTAGGACTCGAGATCGAAACTGTCGATTCGATTTGGAAATTATCATGTATTTTATTCCGGTCAGGAATTGTGAAAGACAGACGTTCCATTGAAACAAGATCACTCTATCGTGTCCATTCCAACCTGAAGCGAAGAAATCACTGGACAAGTTTGTACTTAAAACAGACCTGCTCAAATTTAATTTGGGAGCTTGAATGAATTGAACCTGTAATGGTATTCTGGTGTCTCCCGCTAGTAAAATTTTCTGTGGACGGATTTTTCATCGTTGTTGTAAATATGGAGTTTCTTTCTTGTAATCTGAAACTATGTGCCTAACTCAATCTTAATAAATTTCGCAAAAATCCTAGCGTAACGCTTCACAGTTTGAAGAAGAAACAGGCTGTCATATAAGGGTTGCAATTATTATTTTCTTTGTCCAATTTATTTTCGCTTGAAACAAGCCCTTACATATTTACGATTGAAATAAAAATACCTGTGCTTTGGGTGCTTAGCGAGGATTATATAAATTGTTTAAAGCAGTTTATCGGCCAGCTGATTATCCGGGAAGGACGAAAGGCCGCTTGGAGAGGGCGGGCCGATGATTTGCCACAAAGGTGCGTGTAAAAACATGTACAGAGCAATATTGACGGAAGGAGGGTGGCTCCCGATAAAAGCGGGAAGCTCGGTTCTTGAAGGGTTTAAGCGCGCGGCTCGATGGAAATCCATTCTCCGGGCGCGGGCTTTCAGCAAAGAAAATATTGTCCGCGATGCGAGCGATAGCGGAACTTTTTCACATTGCTGGTGCTGCTGGTACACGGTGGTGCCTATGGTGGTTCCTATGGTGGTGTATCCTCGCTCTTCCCTTTAAATCCACGCGTGGCGACCGGCTTTGTAGCGGAATGTACATTTTCTCTCGTTGAACAACCTCATTTGTGTAATCCCCGAAGCTTCGACAACAAACTGTCTGCGGCGCTGAGGCTTGCGTGTGGGGGTGCGTAGGGGGAGGGGGGTGCGAGAGCGCGACATTAACGTACTTTGTAGTTGGACTCTCTTTCTCTGTGGCAGCTGGCAACGTGAATATCCCAGCCACCCCGGGTTCCTCGGATCTCTCCTCCAACCCTTTTCTGCTCTACTCACTTTTAACCCCGGCGCGCAGTCTCATCGTCCCGGATGAAATTGCGATTGTAATAGCAATTATCTTATTTCTGCTATTGCTTCTTTGTACTTCGATTCGCGACACACGGCGGCGATGCGAATCGGTGAGGAACGAACAAGAGAACGAGGAGCAGAGCGCGATAGTCCAACCAGGGAGAGAGGGAATTGGAGAGGAAAAGAGAGAGAGAGAGAGAGAGAGAGAGACGGGAGGGATCGCGAATGGAATTAAACGTTGGCGGGATGGCTCGGAAAGCCGTGACGCAATTTAAGTCGTGTGGCCGTTTACTCGAGCGGAATGACGAGTCTTTTAGCTGGATATTGCCGACGCGGGTTACAGCCGCCTCGGCATTGTTGCATTTTTCATTTGCCAATTATTAGCCGGGACTTTCAGCCCTGGATGACTTGGATGAAAATTGGCTGCGCGGAAAATGTACCGCCGCCGGTACCCGCAGAAACAATAAACTTTCGTCCAATTTGCCCGCAGAATTGAAGCGGGGCGTTAAGCACAAAGTAGACACAACGTCGTTTAAAATCGCGCGTGACCGCGCCTGGCCCCGTAGCGCGGCTTTTTTACAAAACCAGAAACTCCGCGAATCACGTCGGATCGCCCTTGGTCCATGCTACGATCAAATTCTCTAGAACGTACCACGTTCCTCGATTGCAAGTTCGAGTTTCCGCTGGAGACAAGACGATGCGTCGGACACCCTTCCGTGATCAAAGGGTCACTCGGTTTTTAACCCCTCGTACATTAATTTTTACTTCAGATACTCTTAGTTTACAACCCCGGAACTTCTTTATCGTTTACAATGGAGGAGAGGTAAACGAAAATTTATATTAACTGTGTTCCGGTATTTTCATCGAGACATACAATTTTACCTCGTGGCAATCGGCTAGGGGTAAATATTTTAGCAAAACGATGTTAAACGACGCAATACCAAACCATACAATAACCCGTTGCAGTCCACAGTAAATTCTCGCAAATTTACGTTATATTCGCGCGATATTTTACTCGCCGTCAAGCTTCGCAACTTGCGGGAATAAAATGTAATGGTCTAGTCACACTGTACACTGGAGCTCGAAGGGTGAAAAATTCTTGAAGTAAACTCACCTCGACCTTCCGAAAGTTGAAGGGATGATATACCTTAAGTAAAAGAAAAATCGCGACAATTGATAAGGAACCAAATATATGAATGCATCTGAAAAAATAGCAGAGATCCTAGCGTTTGCGTTGAAATCAGAACAGAGAACTCGTTGGCAAACCTCGAGAATGGGGCTTGCGTGGGAAGACGGGAAGAGTGTCGACGGAATCGAAGGAACGTCGACGAGGCTCGCGTTTCAGACAGAAATTCGCTCGAAGTAATCAATATTATAGCCCGCGAAGATATATGCGGGAGGATGTGGGCAAACAGTGTACACACGTGCATTGTTACGCGGCAACAGGGGGTTGGAGAAGGTTCATGGTGTAAGAAGGGTGTAACACGGCGGGCGAAGGGGTAGGTGGTGTAGCGGATAGAAGGTTGAAGGGCCAGAGGGAGGAGGTGGATAGGGAATGAGGGGGGGTGCCGAAGGATGGAGGTTTGAGGTGGAGGTACGGGGTTGAAGGGGGGCCGCGAGGTTCATACAGCGAGGGCTCCAGCCCGCGGGGGTGAACTGGGGGAAGGAAAGGGGTGGACAGCCGGACAAACAAAACCCTTGCTGCTTCATTTCTGCCCGTCTGGCCAGACACCGACCCTTTATACGCGCGCGCTTCCGTCCTACGCCCGACTCGTTCATTCCCTTTCCTCCTCGGCCAGTCCCCGGAACCCCTCAATGCTCCGTCGAGTTGTACTTTCAGTACGTTACTTTTCGAGTTCGTTAATTAACGGCACCGTCGCCTCATTGGCGGGTTTCTATGTCCCTCTCGCTCGCCGACGTCCGAACACCAAGAGACGTTCGGTCGAAGGATACGGCCGAATGGCTTTCCACTGACCACCCCCGAAATATCGCGGACACATTGTCCCGTCACGATTCAAGTTAGACGGATTTAATTAAGAAAACGCGACGCAGAATATGCGAAACCATTTTTCCGAGCACACTCGATCGACGCGAGTACCTGTCGAACCTATGGACTCGCCACTCTTGTTTTACACTGCGCATGATTTTTTAACAATTCTTATTTGCACGGGCCATAACGATGCACCTTCAACTCATCTGCTCCATACAGTAGAATGAAACCTCTTATCATACTTTTTTTAAAACTAGCTCCCCATTGAGATTTTGAAGTTTACGAATAGGTCTCAGCTCCCTATAGAAATTTTGAAGTTTACAACTAACCCCTAGCTCCGTACAAAGATTTTGAAATTTCGAAATAGATCCTAGCTCCATACAATGATTTTGATATTTCCGAATAGATCCTAGAGAGCTCCTCGAAAGGTTCTCCATTCTGAAGTTTCCAACACATGAACTTATTAATTGATGATTGATTTCTTTTTGTTGCAGGTCAGTGGTGTATTCTTCCCAGGCTTCTGAGACAGGGTGACATGGCTCGTTAATGTGAGTTGAACGATATTTTTCGAACGCGACGCTTTCCTCTCTTTTTTCCTCTGTCTTTGTTTTTATTGTTCCGCGAGACACGGTTTTCCACGTACTTTTGAGCGATATCTTATATCGAGCTTAATCCGCGCGATATTATTTTTGGACGAGGTCCAAAACAAAGTACCCGTAGCCCGATCGGAACGGAGCGAGAGGGTTGAACGAACGCGCGGTGGGGTCGTGAGCGCGTTTTACTCCCCGTCGTTTTAGGGGATGAACGATGCGAGACATCGATAATCGCATTTGTTGTACGAGCGTCGATACGAAACTTTCGGAATTCCGTTTGGCCAAGAAGCTGAGCAAGTTTACGACTTACCAAGTATTATACAATATTATTCCAATGCCCGACCGCCACCCCTCTATATATTTCGTTCTTCCACCCCCGTGGTTCCTAATGTCTATGTATCTCATCAGCAGACGCTCTTAAATTGATGTCTCTGGCTACCGAACTAGACGTGAAACTGCGAGCGTCGTACAAGAATTGATCCTGTTGATCAGTTATAATACTTTCTCGAGATTATTTTATTTTCTTGCCACTTCATAGATGCCATTCTATTCTTACTGTTTTGTATGAAATTGAACTTTCCGTTTTATAGGCTGTGACAAATAAAATCTGACAAGCTGTTTTCTAAATTTTTAATATGCTACATTTTTTGAGGCAACTGCAATGAAGAAGGGGAGTTCCAAATATTATTTAAATGGAAGGGACGTTGGATATGTGTTATCATTACAGCTCTTATCTGACTTATTAGTTCTGTCCATGGCTATTGACTGTCATATATTTCGCGATTTCCTGTAGGATTTAACATAGAATTCGAGGGAACTTTGTTCCATGGTGAGAAACGATTCAAAGGCTAAAATGAAGAGGATACACGTTGCATGGGATTTTCGTGGTCGCGCGTATCCGCGATCTGTCCACCGCGTCGCACAATATTCATAATACTGGCGGGGCAAAAGTAATAGGAACAATCCCGGCGTGACGCAGTCTTTTTCCAGAACGGACGTTTTCCTCTATTCAGTCCACAAGCCGAGCATGAAAAAGCACACATCGTCCGTTAGCCGTTGCACGGTGTAACGCTCAGGCACCGTCGGCTCTTCCCACACCCCCGCAGAGAGAGAGAGAGAGAGCAGCCGCGGCGTTTCGTCGTTCCCGTATCGCCGGCACACGCAGACCATTACAATTTCAGTTACATTTTAATTAGCAGAGAATACTAATGTTTCGCGAGCGGCGGTCGCCGGCAAGTAGCCAATGAGCGCCAAGTTGACTCGTGCAACCCGAGCCCGTTCCAGAACCCGACTCTCCCGGAGAGTCCGCGTGTGCTACACACCCCTTCGACCCTCTTTCCACCCAACCCCCTTTCAACCCCTTCTGCCACCCTCTCCCACACCCCCGGGCCGCCTATTACCGTCCCAGCAACCCCCGTGAAACCGACATGCATTTCACACCCCATATTCGCCACTTTATGCGCACGGCGGCGGCTGGTCCAGCGCGCGAAATAAAAAAAGAAACGCAGACACACGCACAGCAAAGAGTGAGAGAGAGAGAGAGAGAGGAAGCACATATACTGGAGGAACAAGGAAAGCAACACGACCCGCTTCCTCGTTTATGTTATTAGCTCCCACTTTGGCGCCGAGTGTTCTTTCCAGAAAAAGAGGCGAAAAAACGTGTCGCGGGGGTGGAAATAAACCACGTCGTTACGCTCTCTCTGTTTTCTAGTTTCCCGCGCTTCCTGTTTCTCGCAATTAACGCGCCAACCCACCCGGGGAGAGCACTGATTCCCGGAATCGTGCGAATCCCGTTTTCGGCGATAAACCGAACCGCTTTGTCGTTCCAGCGGGCTGCAGTGGACTGGACAAACTGCCCTCGTCAAATCTTTACTTCTGATGCTCCGTTTTGACTGGAACTGTACACCCGATCACTTTTTATTTGGTCTTTGGACTTATTTTATAACCCAGCAGGGAATTTTTCTTTTCAGTTAGTGTGTGATCTTCGTATAGTCTTTATTCCTAGAGAAACATTTCACAATTGCATTGACGTATTTATACCTCATTACTCTGCAGTATCGAGTTGAATCGAGCTCTGATCTGAGGATTCATCTGCTCAGAATGATTCAGAGCAATCACGTCTATGGACTCTACTTTTTCATGCTGCGTTAAATTAATTCCAAACTTGGAAATTGCCGCAGCCAAATCCGAAAGAAATCTCTCTTAAAGACTAATAGTATTTGAAAAGTAGCCTGGAATCATTTTTACTAACCATAACCTTGAATCGCAGTACTCGCAAAACGGTAAGAACCTAACAGTCTCCAGAAACTAACCTTGCGGCTTCGAGATCTCGCAATTAATCGGTGAATATGCGAAGGGTAGAAAAGGGTAGAAAATCGCGAAAGGTTTCCGAAAAGGTTTCTCGTTGGCCCGTTTGAAATGCAGTGCCTTACAGCCCTTAAATCACATTACCCTCGGTACCCTTTTCACCTCTTCCCGGGTGTTATCTCCTCCCGGCTCGTCTTTCGCTCTTATTTTATTTGTTTCGCTTATCCGCACCGTTCTGGAAGCTCGCGCGCAGATTTCGCGGCAATTTACTTTATGCGCGTTACGTCGTTTTCCGGCGTCTCGCTTCCACCGAGACGTTCACGGGTTTCCCTTCACCTACCCCAGTTAGGTATCGTCTCATTCGGCCCGAAACCCACCCCCTTACGACGTTCTTATGGGTCTCGCGCCCGCGATAGTATGTATACGTGTATGTACACGCGAACGCGAAGGCTGTGTGGTGCTGGTTCTATCGTTTTGGCCCACCCCCATACACCTGCCCCACCCCCACCCCACCCCTTCCCCCCAAGGCTGTTGAAGCTCTTCTGCACTTATTTCGCGCTAATTCACCCCTCAAGACCGCTTACACGCCCCAGCCCCCGCCTCCATCCACCTTCCACCGAACCAGTTAGCTTTTTTTTCTCACGTGCCGTGAAGCAGTTCTCGTTAAGCGGTTAAGGGTGAACTCGGTAAAGAGGGGTTGTAAATTCATTGACTGACGAAAATACTCCCGCCGGAATTCCCGGAAGCATCTTCCCCGTGCTTCTTTCGTTTTATAGACGCCACTTGATATCGCTCGAAGCGAATGCTCCAACCCTTTCTGTACAAAGATCTTTTACACGACGACAATATTTTCCACGGAGACATAAATCGTTGCAGGGACTATCGAAACTTACACCTCTATCTAGGACCTGTATCTCTCTGAACCTAATTTAGAATTTATAGTCAATTGATACCACCAATAATGCTCCAAACATTTTCATTGTACAACACCTATAGCATAGAGCAGACACAAAGCATTGCATGATTTGCAGAATTTGTATGATTAAGAGCTACCTGTGCCAGTAGTTTTGTCAGTCAGAGGTGTACCATCGTCTTGAGCCAATCAAAATTCGAGCTAATGAATCAACGGGTTACGGAAAGAACCAGCATTACCAGGCCATTTGCATGTAATACTTGACAAGGGGCGACAAAGGCCGGCACCGAATTTCCATAAATAAGCATTACGATATAATTTTCTGTCACAACAATGGCCGCTGGTGTTACAAAAGGTTTAGCCACGAGGCGAGCGTCGGCTACTAGCCGCGGACAATGAGAACGTCCGCGTTACGCCATAAATTGATTTGCGAAAGCGTTCCTGAAAAAGCTCTCTCTTTCTCCGCGACTGGAGGGAGAGTCGAGAGAGAGAGAGGGGGGAGGATAGAGATTGCGAGAAAGAGAGAGCCATGACTCCGCTCGGCTCGGCTCGCGTGGACGCGCGGGGTTGGGGCCCGGGCTTTTGAGCTTATACCGCAAAAATTACGTCGCGAGAGGGATTGTATTTATGTTACATAATTACGCCACGCGCGACCGTCGGATCGAGGGAGTGCGCGAGGGGTTGGCGAAGGGTGCGGGAGGTGGGCCACGAGGAGCCGTCGGCCCGCGGGGGTTGGAGGAAAGAGGAGGAAAAAACGCCTGGTCGAGGAAAAGTTTTTCGGCGGCTGGCTCGACCAACCGGCTAATGAATAGAAATAATTCTCCTGCAATTGTGCTTTTCGGTAGTTTTCAATTAACAGTAGCCCCCTTAACCCACCCCCGCGATCCTCGCCGCGGAGCTTTTCCGCCATTCTGCCCGCCACCGCGCCCTTTCCACGAACATCGCGAATGGACGGGCTTTAAGTTTTAAAATGAGTCGAACCCGCTGTGCTCCGTAGATCGTAATTCCTTTTTTCATACCGGCCCCCTAATAACTCGGCCCTGGCCAAAGATAGAAGGCTCCTTATTCGCCGAAAACCACGTTTATTGTACCCCTCGTCAATCGCAGGGCATTTTTTGGCAATGCATAACGTTCACTTTTCTGTTCTATTTATTGGCTGTCAAAAAATCGGAATGCAATTATTTCCTCGTAATTTTGTTATCACTTCGATGCACTCCTGCGAAACAATCGAAGCGCGATCTAAAAGTTGACATCAACGGTAGGAAAAAAGGGAAATGTTTTTAAATACACGATGATTGCATTAATCTTAGATTTGAGTTTGACCTATCTTGATCCCGAGTTCCAACCCTGAGATCCACTTCCTGTCCCTCCGTTCCTTTTCATATACAGGGTGTTTGGTAACTGGCGGTACAAGCGAAAAGGGGGTGATTCTGCCTGAAAGAATAAGTCGAAAATATAGAATAAACATTTTTCTTTTGAGGCTTTGTTTTCGAGAAAATCGACTTTGAAGATCTGTCAGGTTTGTGTGCTTTAGTATATGCGGGAAGTAGATTTGGTTGGTCATGATCAGACACATCAGACAATTCTTATCGAATAGCATGCGTATTCGCTACATTTCAAACTCGATTTTCTCGATAACGAAACTTCGGATGAAAAAATTTTATTCTATATTTTCGACGTATTCTTTCATGTAGAATCACCCCCTTTTCGCTTGTACCACCAGTTACCAAACACCCTGTATAATAAATTAAACTCGTCGGCTACTTATATTGAAACAGAAGAATGATCAAATATGTACGAAAAATACGTTCATAGAAATTAACTAAAAAAATCCACAGGCAACTAATCACGGTGAACTCGACCCTCTACAATTTACCGAAAGAAAAATCGTGCGTTTTCCAACGAAAGGGAAAATATTTGTAAATGCACCCCTTTGCGATCTTCACAACGAAGACCCTCGGTTCCAATCTTATGCATCGGGATCCTGCGGAGCCGAATTTCCCAGAGTCGAAGGGGTATCAGGGTTGGCAGGGAGAGTGAGATGTAGGGGTGGCTATCGGACGTGTGGGTATCCAGGAGTGTCGTGGCAGCAGCAGTGCTGAATCCCGTGAAATAAATCGCGTCTCAGTGTCAGTGATCCCCGGTAATATTTGTCTTTTCGCCGGGCCATTTTACAAGATTCCCTATCTACTCGGCTTTATAAGCGAAGAAGACGAGGAATTGGCCGTGGCAAAAGGGGATGACTCGGACACACGGCGGCCGGCTCTGGCGAGAGGGTGCGGGGGTGTGATTTTCCCTGTACCGTTGAGAACGTCCGAGTCGGTTAGAGGGGCATGGTACACGGGGACACACAGGGTCCCGCGGGATAAAACGGGCTATCAGATGCGAAACCCGCTGCGTCGAAATGTAAAAGCTTCCTGACAAATCGGTTTCTATTACCGCGTCGTCGCGGGCGGGTCGCCTTTTTTATATTGATGGCATTATTTTCCACGGAGACGGGAGACCGTATTTTCTGGACACGTACGGTATCCGTAGAGAGGGAGAGAGAGAGAGAGAGAGAGGGAGAGATCTCCACCACCGCTACCAACCCCTCGCAACCCCTGAATCCCGGTTATTTGCCGGGAAATTAATGTGAGCTTACCTTCGCTGCGGCCGAGCCGGTATATCAAAGAAACGGACTGACGTTCAATAAAATTGGTTATTATTACCCTTCTTATTAAGTCCTCAAGGGGTTACGCACCCCCATTCGAGTGCAGGTGCTTCGTTCTACCCTCTTTTAATAACGTTCCCCGTAGTGGTCGCTACTCGGCATTCTATCGGCAAAAATGGAGTCTCCTCGAAATCGCTCCAAATGATAATCCTCTCTCTGATTAGGGGTGGTTCTAGCCTCTGCAATAGCGCAAGCGAAATTTTTCCATCGAAATAATTACAATTACAGATTTTAGTGGTAGATCGACAATTGGTAGTTAGCTAGGCTAGGAGCTGCTGCAGGTCCTTTTCAATCGTGCACCAAAACCAGAACCTCGATTATCTAAACCTTCTGAATCTTTATGCAGAGAGAACGAAAATTGTCCAAGTCAGTTATAAGGAACAAAAGTTAGACGAAAGCGCGTTTGCCCTTTGAATAATTTTAACCAGTTGCACTCGAAGTTATTTTAACTGCAAAACAAAACATTTCTTCCGACCTGAAATATTTTCCTTCTATATATTTTTTTCATGTTGTACCTACGAAAATGGTGGAATTTACTCTAAAATACTGAAATTCTTAGTAATTTATTAAATCCAAACAAATTTAACAATGTAAAAAGTATTTCGAATAATGATATGGCAAGTTTTAGTGGCGCCTTATAGTCGCCATTCGAGTTCTAAGGGTTAATAAATCGAGAATAACGCACTTTCCACGGTCAAACAAGCCTGTATGAAACGACACGTATGCGACAAAAGTTGTGTCGTGCAAACTCAGTCAAAATTCCATCTAGCCCTATAACTGTAACGAGTTGACATTTTTACTCTCCGGCTATCTATAGTCCGGAATTAGTTCAGAATACCGAAGTTCTACGGTGTTCGCGCGTGCAGGGGTGGTTGACCGAGTGTGGCGTTCTCTGTCCCGTGTCAGGAAGAATCTTTCCGTCGCACAAAGGCCTCACCGATGTCCTCAGGATCCGCAGTCACGTGTCCCCGCGTGCAAAAAACTAAGAGAGCGAGCACGTACGTGGAAAGAGGTTTTCGGTGGTCGGGGGTCGGTCTGGGGGCTGGAGAAGGTGGTTAAAAACATCCGAAAAAGAGATCCCGGGTGGGCCCTGGGGGGTGCGAGAAGGTGCAGAAGCCAGACAGTCAGACAGAGGAGACAGACAGACAGACATGCGGGAAGGAATGAAAATAATAATAGCGGAACGGTGGCCCAGGGCCATAGGTGTCAGTGCCGGCAGGAAGGAAGAAAGGACAGGAAGGAGCGCGTTGAATTTGTCATATGTAAGTTTCACCCTTCTACCCAGGTCCTCGCGCACGCACAGCTGCAGAGCATCCCCTCCCCAACCCCTCTTGCCACCCTCTCTCGCACACCGCCCCCACGTATCGTCCACGAGGATTATTTCAGAAAGGTGCCAGGAATCAGGGGTGGTCCACGTCGAGATTCGGGTCCTTTGCGATCCGGCTACCACCCTCCTCTGCGGATTTCTCGCCAGCGCGTTAGAATACCTCCCCCGGGGTATATTGAGATACTGTCACCGAATTTTCTCCCGCAACCCCTTGAGATCGCGCCTTGGCCCGTGGACACACGCGTTACTTTCATCCCCCTTTCTACCGTTTCAAGGTCGTTGAACCCCTCCAGACGAGATCTCCCGGATGCCGTACAGGTGGATCGTCGTTCCCATTGACAAGCGGACCCGTGGGAACTCATTCCTTTCCCTCAGAGAGAATCGGTTCTATCATGACGGCAAGTTGACGCATAGTTGTCGCTTTCAATCTTTCCAGCTTTATTTGCCTTTTTATCGAATTGATTAGGCGAACGAAAATTGCGACGAAAATCCTGACCCCTGACCCCTCTGAGAGATACAGTTCTAGCATGATCGCAAGCTGCCGCATAATCGCTTTCAATCGGTTCCCAGTTTCAGGTTTCGTTTGTCTTTTTTTATTAGACAGTGTTCATTCCTTTCCTGCAGGGTGGTTCTTTTTTATTCATCGCGTGGAGTACGAAATGAAATAATGAATTTCACTGACAATATATTTTCGACCGTATATATTTCTTCGGGCAGCGAGAGAGCAGATCAATGCGCCCCGGGGTGCAGGAGGGGTGCATGGTGGATCGGTAATCATTCTTCGCGATATGGTATTTACCATATCTGTATTATTAGCCGGACGCGGTGCTCCGATTTCAATTGCGGTCGCCTGTAAACAAGTGTTCCGTTTTATTATTTATTACCATTACCCGGGCCACTTAATCAAAAATACATTACCGGCTGGATGGCCCTCAACGTCTGACATTTTCGATACTCGAAATGTGCGAGCGCAAATGATTTCATCAGCGCGTTATTAAGTGGGCTTTGATTTTCGATCCTCATTTTGCAAACCGAGCTCTTTGTTGCGGGACCCCGTGTTCGCCTCTCTCCCTCTCTGTCCCCTCTGCCATGCCGGGGCGTGCGGCACGGTGCGGCGGCGCGTCACAGATTACATACCTGTCAAATGAAAATATTCTATTTGCGATACCGTTACTCTAATCATAGTTATTGCATATTTGCTAATTGCCGCGTAACTCGAAGAGGCCAGCTGTGCTGGCATAACGCTGCGAAATATACGTTTCAAACGTTCTCGACGCTACCGACCGCATGATCGCGCACGCATACGCGCATCCGGGAAAGAATCTATCTATCGGATAACCTGCGAGCGGCGTCGCACTCCGCGTCGGTTGGCCAATTATTTTTCGCTTCTCCGACGAGAGTTGATGAATTACGCGAAACTATTTTTTTTCACCGAGTCCTCGACCCTCTCGAGTTACAAAGCGCCCAGGCAAGAGCCGGCGCTGATAACGCTGATTAATTACGATCCGGCTCGATTATCAGCGAATCGTGGGCTTATTTATTAAACGAATATTTGCAGTCACGCTATTATTTATGGGCACGCCGCTCCATGCGAGCTTTAAGCGTGACCGGACGCGCGTCCAACAGTAGTTGCAGTTCCAATGTATGAAACACACGCAGGCACGTACGCACGTGTCTCCGTGCTCGCGCGAGCGCGCCGACAACACTATTAATTAGGCCCTGTCTTTCATTTTTGTTTAATGATACTGCCGCGCGCCGGGCCGGGCCGGGCCGAGCCGAGCCGTGCCGCGCAGCTTGCAACGCGGGAAATCCTTTGTGCTTTCGCCCCGTTGTTTGGCGGGGCAAAAACCTGAATAAAAAAAAAAAACAAAAAGCGAAAAAGCTCTGGCCGAGTGAGCGGATGCCTGTGTACGTTCCATTCAATGGGGTTAACTGCGCAAGTGCGCGCACGCACGCACGGATGGACGGATACACGTGATAGGGTTGGACAAATGAAGTGGATATGACATAATGATTTCGAGAGGCCGCGTATATGCGAGCTTGTTGCCGCTGGGTCCCGCCGATCGTCTGATTATCGGCGGAACTTTTCACTCTTGATAATCACGCCGGAATAATTCTGGATACCTTACGGTTTTTCTTTATTCCCGTTCCCTGTACCGTGATCATTCTGTTCAATGATGTATCATAAATGTCCCGAAACTGTCTGGAATTATTTCAAACGAAATATTTTCAATTTCAAAGCGTATAATTATTTTAAAACATTTAATCGGATCCCTCCTAGTTAGGAATAATGTATCGATCCCAGTTAAAGATTTGTAGAATTTTTTACGGTAAATATTCATGGGTTTCGAGGAGCGAAAAATTATTTTGTCTAACCGCTTAGTTGAGTTTGTTCTGAAATACAAACCTATTGAGATTTTTTAAATGTGTTTAATTTGATTTCATTTTATTCTAGAATATTGTATGAATTTCTGTTAAGATTATACAGTACATTTGAATTTTTTTAGGAGCACAGAAATATTTTAAAGTAGCCAGCTCAGTCCCTATTAATTTTGTTCAAGAATAGTGTGCGGACCTTTCCAGAGGCATCGTAAAATTTTTCTTTCAGAACTTTTATTTTTCTTAAATATAGAACGATTCTGAGGTGTGGAGGCTGATCGCGTTAATTTGTTAGTATAATTGCTCTAGAAGGAAGGGATCTGGGTTCCAATTCCGACCCACTAGCTCGTCCCCCGTCGCAGATTAAATCACCCGTTGTTGACCCGAATACGTACGTGTGTACTGGAGCTACAGGAAAAACGTTCCGACTCCCCCACTTTTGCCGACCCTAAACACAATAATTACGCGACCTTGATCAATAAAACACGATCGTGTCTATAGAACGGGAGCAGTGTTAGCTGGAAGCGCGTTTCGCTCGGTGTTTATAGCCAGAACTTTTCCTCGTAGCGTTGTCAACAGATTAGAAAAACATGAGGGACTTCTGTCGAGAGTATTACGTTCGTTCACAAATAGCTTCTTCTGTGAACGATGAAACTTTTCCGTGGAACAATAAGTCCGACCCTTGACAAGGAGTCGTATAGTAGCCGTATACTTCTGTCGATAGTGAAACTATCGAGCTCTCTGACAAATTCAAACAGAAAAAAAGAAAGGAATTATAGATGGACATTATAGTTTCCGGAAACCGGAACAGACTTCGGATTAGTGAATTCTTCATCGTATTTTTACCCAACAAATCGCCGTGGCTGGTACTAGACTCGGTACAAGTTATACATACCGTTAGGCTCTTTTGCAGTTGATCTTATCATTTTCGTTGATCGTTTAGCGTCAATATCCGAGAAGTTGTGCATACGTGAGTAACATATGTATGTAAGATTGTTTCTAGACGTCCTGCGATTTTCGACGAGCTGTAACGAATTTTTCCTAAAAATAGCTTGGTAAGGTAGGAATAGGTGGAAGCAGGGGTGGTTTATTTGCGGACAGAGTCCGATACAATAATGAGGGATGTTTCTACTTGGAGGAATAAGAACCCCCAGTGTTTCAGCGAGCAATTCACGGTGGCAGGAATGGTTTGTCGCAGCACGGAGACCTATTATAGCGCTATCGTCTTTGCTTGTTTTTTCCTACCTCCGCAACCCTCTGGCCCTTTCCACGGTAAACAACAGACACGTCCCTCAACCCCCTGGCACAGCCGACCCCCAGCCGTGCCTCCCACTCGCGAGGCACCACCCCTCATCAGTCGGTCTGTACAAATATACTATTGTATTGATCCTATACCTTTTCCACCTCCAACGTTCCTCCTTTTGTTCCCGGAGTATCTCCTCGTTTTACATTTTAGCCGCTTCCGCGAAACAACTAATGTGCGCCGAGTGTGTTGACAGTAACTGTCTCGCTATTGTTGCACCCTCTCGCTCTCGCCTCGCTTTACCTCGCCTCCCCGTTCATCCCCTCGAGAGGGTGACGTTGGATCATCGCGGCCTGTGCACAGACCCCGCGGCGTTCTTCCGTTCGATTCTTCTCCCATTTCGCGATAAATCGGCCGACCCTTCGCTTCTACCCTCTCTCGCCAGCCTCTCTCTCAATCCTACGATCACTGTCTTTCGATCAACCGACCGGATAATCGATCCGCACTCAGACTGCACGCTTCTATTTACGTTCCAGCCGGATTCGCAACCCAAACTTTCCAAAAACGGGATCCCTTGCCATCTGTTCTTTAAAAACCAGCCCCGCGTTGTTCCTCTCGTAGACATCGACTAGAAAATTGATTCGAGTTTTGTGGAATTTTTTCTGATACAATATGTCACTGAACCGGTACAAGAAGGACCCCTCACACTGACTCGCAATCTTATTCGATTTTATAATTGTACCTTTTATAGATTGGCCTGAAATGGAACTCTGCTTCCCGCGATATCGATTCATCAACCGAAAAAGAAATGTCTCGTAATTTTCCTCAGGATTTATTCAGCTGTAACTGTATAAATACGTGATCGAGAAGTCTAAAAACTGAAATATCAGTTTGTCTTTATTCAACCTCGCCTTGTTCGTCATCTGTAAAACAACAAAATGTTAATCCTCCTTTTCGACGTATTTCTACTTTCTAGAAGCAGTCTGAACGCATTCGGAATGAAGTATAATATTTCGAACCCCGTAAAAAGGGGGTTGATATCGCGATGGGAAAATAGTCCTATCGCGTTGTCTATCGTCGCGCAAAATAGGACCAGCCCCATCCAAGAGGGTGGGAAACGGAACGCGAAAAAAAGGAGGAAAAAAAGATTCGCAGCCCTCGCGTTCGTGTAACTCCTAATTTTAGAATCGCGAAAGAGGAGGGAAGGGTGGGGGGGGGCTACGGCATTTTCGAGGCGTCGGTTGTAACCGTTCCATGAAATTAGTTTCGCGGGAACTCTATTTCGTTTCCATCGTATCACTCCGTGCCGAACATTCCGGATTTTCGCGCGATCATAAACTCATGCATACGATGCATACCCAAATTGCCTGTGTGGTTCGATGCACATGGTACAGGGCAGTGCGAGCGACTGCATATTATTCGTTTAATAATCGATAGAATCACGTCATCGCGTGCTTACCTCACGATATACACTCTCTACCCGCCCCCGCAGCCCGCCCATCGAACCCCCTTTTCGCCAATCTTACTTCGCGGCTGCTCGTTCGCATTAATGCGCGTTACGTGCGCCCCGGTTGTTGCTGTTGTTCGCGGGAGAGACCGTAGCCCGCTGACAATAAAACCGATAACTCGGTGTTTACGAAATTACGACACTCGCGGGACCGTCTTCCCCACCTTACACTTTTGCAAATTACACCTCGCAGTGATCGCTGAACCGCGCACGAAACGCGTATTTCATCCTGTTCCTTTCGAGACCGTGTTTATGCTGCGTTTAATTCTACTAAAAATCGCTGGCACTCTGCCAACCGCTCAGGGTGCTAAGGACATTTCATTATGCTGGTCGATCGCAATTTTAGAACATTTACTCTCTCGTCTATATTTGCTAGAGCTAGAAAACTTCGAGGTCCACTAATCCTCAAAATTTTTCCTCTCAGCGTGACACCATCAGTGAATAGTAGAATCATACTGCTTCGCAGTCAGTTCACTTATACGTTCTTCAAAGTGTGAATCCTTCGAATCCTTTGCAAATTTTAACATTTCTCTTGTACTAATAATCGAGGGTAACTGAGTCCCCGGATGAAGTAGCCATCAAAATCATCCCCCAACTGTCACGATAAATTCCGCGACCTACCCCAATTTTTTCCACAGTATATTCACAGTCTCGCCTCTGCTACCCCAGGTTCAGCAATGCACAGGTATACGAGATAGCAGCGCAGAAAAATCCTTCACGAGCGTAACCTCTTGACAGCTCGACCTGTGTCCAGGTCGAAACAGGTATCGTAACGATCGTAACGCATCGAGGTCGAAGTAACCGGCAAGGTAACGAGCAAAAAGGATCGCGCTAACGAAGTGCCTGACGGGTAACTTGCCCGAGCCCAGGGTCCGGGGCAATAATGTGTCCCCCGGTTGGTAAACTGGTGTTTGCACAACTCTTTGTCCCAGAAGTACACAGACGCGCGCGCGCGCGAGCGAGCGAGTATGCGAGCGAACGAGCGAACGAGCGAGAATCAGCGAGCGAGCTAGCGAAGAGCCACGAGCACAAAGGAGAACGTGCACGCGTGTAGTAGGACAAACGTACGGACAAACGGACAGAGAGCCGAAGCGGGCCAGCGTGAAGAGAACGACGTCACGGTCGAATGGTCCGGCGACTCCTGCCCTCTCGGACCTAAGGTTTTTTTTCCAGTTGTTGTATGCATAATAGCATTAGGATTCATTAGCAATCAGAGATGGACCGTGTGGACGCCGTCTGGATTGTTTACCGGGGCTCAGTCGGTTCGCTCGCGACGGTTCTGCTCTCTTCCACCGTTGCACGGCCCCCCGCAGCCAATGCGCGCACATTCCCGACTTTCTGCATCGTTGCCGGCCAAGCTAATTCCCTGGGTCAGACTCTGTTGGCCGAAGGACGCGTTTTGAATCTTCAATCCCTGCCGCGGGCACTTTTGCAGCCGCTCTTCCAGCTCGACGGTGCCATTTTCCATGGCCACGCGACGAAAACCAGAATTCATTTTGCGCTGAGCCCTCCGTTCCAAACGGGACAATTTTTGATAAGCGAGAGTCATTTTATTTACCGGAGCCCCTGAAACTTTTTGGCCTTCATCCTCGTCGGTGTCATTTTCAATGGCCACGCGATCGATGCCAGAATCATTGTTGGAACGCAACGCATTGCGAGACCCACGAAAGTGTCTCTCGAATTACACGTAGTTCTAAACCCTTCGACCCCCAACTAGAGGCAATAAATAAGCACAAGGGTCGAAGACTCGTGAGTCCCAAACGACGGGACTCATCCTATTCTGTCCACATTTCCGGCGCCATAAATATTGTAAGACAGCGTCTGGATAATCTCTTAGCTCTCGCCCCCAATTCTCTCCTACGATTGTTTACCACCCTCCACCACAGATTTTCCATTGAGTCTTCAGTCTACATTTAATTCATTCGGTCTTCCGTTAGTTTCATTCCGGTAACATGTCGTCCTCGTTTAAACATTTCGTACAGTTGTTATTATTATTAAAGTTATTGTTATTAACCATTAGCACACTCGAATGGCAACTGTAAGGCGCCACTAAAAATTGCTGTGCAATTATTCAAAATATCTTTTACATTATTAAATTTGTTTGTATTTAATAAATTACTAAGCACTTCTGTATTGTGTTGAAGTATATAACATATTCGTATGTATAACATACAAATATTCTAGGTCGGATGAAATGTTTCGTTTTGAAGTTAAAATAGCTTCGAGTGCAAAGGGTTAACAAGTCTTCAAGTTTCTCTAAGACTGAAAATACCACACCCTTTACAAAGAATAACCGAGCGCGGTTTTAAGTAATCGAGCCGGAGTGACAGATGTGAGGGAAGTCACAGTCAACGATCTTTCCCATTTACGCACGAACACGTACAATCATATCGTGCACAGGAGTGGTAATTTTATTTACCGAAGTCTCTGGAATATTTTGCAGCAGATGGTCAAGTGCCGTTTTCAACGCGATTAGATCCCAGATAATTCACGTATCGTTCGAGGATTTTTTGACGGACGGTATATTGTAAATTTCTAATAAAAGTCCTCCGCAATTTTCGACTGTAGCTGTTGCTAGAGATTCTTAGTTTGTTGCGCGATAGCGGGCACGCGGTGGCGCAGAGGGACAATGGTGTATGTATTTGTTGCAGCGGCGGGGTATTGTGGCGCGGGTAGACGCGCACGCTCGCTGACAATAAATTACTCGACGGTTGTTAGAGCCGACAATGCGCGAGCCTGTATCAATTTACCTCGAATCGAGCGACAGCGGTGAACTTTCGCGTAATTTCTATCTGCGAGAAGCGAGCAGCGTCCGGGCTCTCCGTTCTCGGCTCCCGCCGCGTGAAAAGGTAATAGAACACCCGACGCCGCCGTGTGTCCGTGTCCAGTCGTCTATTTATAATTTCGTCTCCCCCCTCCCCTCCTCCTCCAGCCCGTCCTCCTTCCACCTCGTTCATTCGAAAAACAATCAAACTCACGGTGAAATCGCGAGAAGCTGGGGCGTCGATCGACGGTGTGCGGCGCGGGAGGAGGGATAAAACGACAATGAAAATACATTTGCGGGCAGAAGCGACAGGCCACCGAGATAGCTTATGCTTCCTGGAAACAGGCGAAGGTTGTCACTTTACCTCGCGCTACAGGACCCGGCACTTTGTATTCTGTTTAGTTTGCCGTTCAACTCCTAGCAAATATCATTCGTGTCGTTCGACGGTCGGCACGGAACAAATACTGCCTAAGTGTGCAAGCGGACCGACCGAATCGGCATAGAAAAACTTGCTTACGCTACGTTCCCATTGTCTGTTCATTCGACACACACGATATATTCTGCGTCCACTCGTTGGTTATTTAAATATTATTATTGGTAATCGCAAGGTGGTATCAGATGGTACTCCTAATGTTTCAATCACTAACTTATGTATTTCGCGTACTCTGTTTCCATGATAAGGTAAAATTGTTGTTAAATACAAAGAATTCAGATATACAGTGATTTCTCTATATATGTCGCCAAGGCCTGGATCATAAACGTCGCGAGGGGTCACGAAGCTCGAGAGGCCTCGGACGCCGAGGAGTGTAAACATAACACAGCTCGGGTATGTCTCCTGGGCGATATATGACGCTGGCAAGGCCCGTGTTGTTGACGTATATCGAGAATTCACTGTATTTCTGTTCTATTGGAATCGTCTTTTCGACGCATGCTTAATTACGTAAGCGTTGAATGTCCGTGCGATTCGAGACTTGCTCCCCACTATAGTTCCGCTAACCAGATTACTCTAGGCAGTAACTATCAATCTGGGGTCCACCAATTGTGGCTTGAACATCAAATCATTCTAATCGCTACGTGGAAATTGATCGCTGTTTTGATGAATAAATAGACATTATCTAAAATTACGCAAGCACTAGAAGGAAATAAGAATAAGGGTAGGTGATTTCGGAATAATTGAAAGTAATCAGAACTATATTTCGGTTTGATTCCCTTTCCTGTAATCGGCGCATAAACATTTACTTTTGCATCGCCTAGAGAGCGATCGATCGTCCCGCGATAATATAAAAAGAAATGATTGCTGGAAAGATTGCTCGTCACGGCTGTAGGGGATGGATAAAAGCGAGGTACCGTCACAAACGCGTTCCGTCGTAAATAGTTTTAATAAACTCTTTTACACAAATTATTTGTCGGACGTCAGAGCGGTCGGGCGGCGCAGTTGAATCGATAATAATCGAATCAGCCGATCAGTTGGACGCTTCAAACTACTTTTTGCCGGTTAAACTGCAAATCGAATGTTTCTCGTGCTCATTGAATAGTCAGAGGAAGATTGAATGGTCGGAGGGGTTGTTGCCAATCAGCGATCGCATTTCGACCCCGCAACGTTTAGACATATCGTCGGATCGATCAGGATCGAGCCGAAAGTGTGAATTGCCGGGATGGTAGGGGGTGTGGGCAGGACAAGCGATTAGCTATCCGACAAAGGACAGAGGAACCCCCGGTTATAGGGATTGCATGCGACCGGTGCCATTGTACCGATAAACGGCGTTCATTATAAATAGGAGGACGACACAAAGCCAGAATAAATATCGTGATATCCCGTGTCCGCGGGACGGAGCCGCCGAGCCGGTGTTTATTTTATCATTTTTCCATGAGATTTCAGCGAAGTGTAAATACTGCGGAAAATGAACGGAACACAAGCGACTAAACATAACGATTATAAGCGCCCGGGGCATCGATGCGCTCGCTGCTGCGGCTTGTTTTCAATGCAGTTGCATTGAACCGCCTCTGCCGCATTCCGCGCGCGGCCTCATCCCCCCATCGTTACCGTCCAAACCGGGGTCTCTCTGCCTGGCGCCCTTTGTAAAATGTCGTATTGACCTAAAAAACGTAAAATGCAACAGTCGACTTGATGAAGTTCGTCGAGGTATCGTAATTGCATCGCCCCGAGTGCGCTTTGAGCCGAGAGCCCAACCTCCCCCCCACCCCCTATCGTTCCCACCCCCCGCAGCTAGGGTAAACCGGGCGCACATTGTTAGCCGCTTGTCAGAAATTATTTAAAAAATTAATTTCCCGCAACACGAAACTCTTTCGTCCCGGGATTTTGTAGTATTTAGCCGGGTGCTTTATCTTTTTGCTACCCCCTACCGTGTTCCCGATGTTGCAACGCTTTTTCACCCACTAACGTCGAGCATTATTTCTCTCCCTCTTTTTCCCTCTCTCTCTCTGTATGGTCGGAAGCGTTTTGTAGTCTCGAAGCATGAACGAATCATTTGTCAGCCGGTGCTTAACGCGGTTTACGACTCTTTCAGTTATTCTTTTGACTTTTCGATGGCTAACAGATGTTTCGCATTGCTCGCACCCGCCCGCGTCTCCTACATCGCGCAGAAGTTTCCCTTTAGTTTTATTAGCAAATTCGCCGTGTGCGGCGTGTTTCCAATTTTTATGGATGCCGTTCTCGTCCGGGAGAGCGTGGACGAGCGCGTTCACGGCGAAACGATGTTTAACAAGAATAGTTTCGGCGGCAGGGATTAAAAGTTCGGGGCAACTTGTCGCGAAGATGTTTTTCCCTGAAAAACGGAGGGTCGGAACGCTGTCTAGCTGAGGTGAGAGGGACGGAGAAACGGTAGCGGGACAGAGATAATTTTCAGACATTAAAAATGATATCGGAGGGGGCGAAACGCCGCGGGACAAGGGTTGAAATGGCCCGTTGGTTGGGAAAGGGGACGAGCCAGGCGGGAGAGGAGGGGGGCAGAAAAGTTGGTGTATAAACACAAGTTACGTAAGTACATTACAAAGTGTAATGGCGAATCGGAGGTTGCCGCTTGGTCCGCGCCGAGTAAAAGTGGCCGCTTTAACCCCCGACAAGCCAACCCTCGACATTTATTATGCTATATTGTTACAAGGAAATTGCGTTTTTATAAGCGGACCCGCCGAAAGTGAGCCACAAAGGCTCGCTCTTTATCCCAGTCGTTCTTCACGTCTCTAACGAATCGCTGTGTGTTTGGCCCTTCTGTCCTAACCGAAAACTGCTTCGAGTTTCGGCGTTCTGCTCGTTTACACATTTTTCCACGTGGCGATTTAATTCCACTTTATTCGAACCCTCGGGGACTCAATTTTCAATTCTGGTTTCATACCTTATCAACAGGCTCTCGCGGTCCCTTTGGAAAAATTATTTCCCTTGAGATAAATAATTTTTAAAACACATCGATTACCACACAATTAAATGTTGTACGCGATGTCGTCGCAATCGGATTTTCATAAAATAAGAACATGGGGATGAAATATCTTTACCAACAATATACGTTTCACTTTGGTGTCACATTGGTAGTCGTTCTCCAATTACTTTGTTTAGAATTGTGCAATTGCTGGTGTTCGTCGTCAGAAAATGATCATCGACGAGCTGCTTGGCGTTCAATTTGACAAATATAATAATTTCATTAGGGAGTTGAACTGTGTTTAGGAGTGTCGAGCAATTTTTCCAAAGCAGTCCTCCACAGCAGAATAATTGTTAGAAACTGTAGGAATCACATGGGCAAAGGGTCTTTTCCAAAGCAGCAAGGTCAACAACAGAACGGTGAGAATTGTCTTCGGAGCAAATTCGCAGATAAATAGATGGGCGAGTTGTCTAAAAAAAGCGAGAGTGAATGCACGGTGGAAAGAGGGGTAGCGATATTGCGAGGCTCTATATAGAGAGTCCGTTCCATCCTGCACCTTCGTACAATCGATTTCGGCTAATTGCAAAGCGTCGGTATGCGGCGAAAGGAGGGAAAGAGAGGAGCAGCGGTTGAAAAGGTGCCGGTAGGTCGGAGGGTTCGCCGAATGGTACGGGAAATATGCAAAGTGTTTACGATCGTGCAACATGCTGCCGGTCCGGTCCACCTTTTTCCCTCTTTTCCAGCCGTGTCGAGATGTGGGGCGACTGGCGAACCTCGCAAGGAGGAACACGGGCTGGGTCGCCCACTCGTGATATTAATGTACAAAAGCTCGAATCCCAATTCACGCCCCACACGCTCGCGGAATGTTCGAGTCGGCCCTTCCTCTCTTCCTCTTTCGCAGTCTCGTTTTCTCCTTTCATTTTACAAAACCCCCTCTGTCTCTCTCTCTCTCTTTCTCCCTCTCCATCTCCGTCTCTCTGACAGCAGTCTCTTTCTCTCGTTCCCTCGACGGCTCTCGACACCGGAGAAAGCTTCTCCGGGGATACTGAGAGCTTTTCGGATTAATAAAGCCAGCGAGGCTCGTCCGCCGAAGGCGTTGAAACATGAAAAAGCTCGTCCCGCGGGATGTTTCGATTTTTCCCACGGAAGAACGTGGCTGCGTTCCATGCAAGATGTTACGCGCCCTCCGAGCTTATTTTTTATCGAGCGGAGCCAAAGGGATGGTCCGAAATTCGTCCTGGAGACACGAAAATCGGGCCCGGTTGCACTGCAGCGGGAAATGCGAATTAGAACCAGATTTCAATGATCAAGCTCGACCATTTGCACATGGAGCTGTTTCGCCGAATCCAGAATTTTATCCATATCAGAAAAATCGAGACAAAACTGTGTTAACTGTGTAAATAGAAACTGTTCATAGAAATTATTTCGCCCTCGATGTGGCCATTCGAGTGCAAAGGGTTAAAAGTTGCTGTTCCAAATTAGGTCACTTTTCCCTAGGAAGATGAAGGGTCGCTTTCGAAGAAGTCGTAAAGATCGACCGTACAAAATTTCGTTTAAATCGTCCGACAAATTTCAGAGAGAACGAACGGATGAAATTAGAGAGGAAGATTTTTGATCGATCAATAAAGGAGGAATGAGAAAAGCATACACCCACGCCCCTACCTGTTCCTCTAATTGTCACTGATCTGTTCTACAATTTTCCTTCTGAACAGAAGTAATAAAGAGGATGACATCAGCGCTAATCCGGGGCAGAGCGACGCGCGAAAGCGAGTCTTCCGGTGTAGCATACGTATCTCAGAAAGGACTTGTTGTGCTCGAAAGCGAGACGGGAACGCACAGTAGCAATCGGGGATCGGTAATCGGCGTGGCGTGGAACGGATTTGCGGTAACCTAATCGGTCGGGGTGGGAAGGTAATCATGACTCCGCATCGAGAAACCGCCGAGACACGGGGGATTACTCGCTTATGCGTATTAAGCCTTCAACGAGGTGTGTACCGGTGTTGCTTGGCTCTCCATTAAGCTAAGTAACACGCGCTCGCGAGGACCCAGGCTGCTTCTCCATCCTCAGTCCTCGGCCCGAAATGCTACATTATGGTTTTTGCTCGTCCAGCGCACGTCTCGCCATCGTCGTCGCCAACGTCGCCGTCGTCCTCGTCCTCGTCGTCGTCGTCGTCGTCGTCGTCGTCGTCGTCGTCGTCGTAGTCGTCGGAGCGATAAGCGCGACAAATCAAGAATTTGCATTCCGACACCTACAAGTCTCGCGGGCTTATTTACATTTTAAGACACGTTGCCGCGGCCGGAATATTAATTTTCGCCGCGGAGTATAATACACGGTGCGTCATACGAAGATGGCATGCCTGATGAAGCTCGTGCATTAATCACTCGGATGTTGCTCTATTTTGCGTGTCGAGTGGCCGCGTGCTCGCGCACTCGACTCTGATTTCGTTGAGCTTAAGACCCATTAAAAGAAGCCTTCTCTAAAAAAATCTCAGATTTCTCGAAAATAATAGTGCTATTCTAATTTTTAAGAATCACAGTTCTTCTCCAAGTACATTTCAAATATCAACTTTCTCCGTAACTCGGTGGGCCTCGCGAATATTGGCATATTATTATAACTTCGTGTAATTAAAGATGTTTGAATGTTACAAGTTCTAATGTAGCACACCGAGTTGGTGACATGTGTACCCATAAACTGTACCCACAGCGTTAAAAATTAATATTGAATATTAATCTGCTCTGTAACTTGGTGGGCCTCGGGGACATTAGGATGTTATTATAGCTTCGTGTAATTAAAGATATTTGAATGTTACAAGTAATAATGTAGCACACCGTGTTGGTGGCATATGTACCCATGAACTGTACCCACAGCGTTAAAAATTAATATTGAATATTAATCTTCTCTGTAACTCGGTGGGCCTCGGGGGCATTAGTATGTTATTATAGCTTCGTGTAATTAAAGAGATTTGAATGTTACAAGTCCTAATGTAGCACACCGAGTTGGTGGTATATGTACACATAAATTGCACCGAGCGTTAAAAATTAATATCGAAGAAGAAGTTGTATTACCAGCCTATCAAACGTAAAAGCAGCAATCTCTTCGCAATATTTCGAGTCTCTTTTTGCCATAATCGGTCAGGTAGTCCCGAGACGATTATAACGAATGGAGGTCTCGATTCCCACATTCTTCATTGACTTTTTCGCGGCTCTTATCATTAATAAGACACCCTGATGGGAATAGTAGCTCAAAGAGGTCGAACACGGGGGAAGATTGAGGAATAATAAATTAAGGTAGAGTGCTAGTGGAAAATTATGCACTGATTTCACCTGTCAGCCGTGCGAGTATCTTCTCTCTCTCTCTCGGCCGGTAGTCGCGGGGGCCTAGCCGTTGTACCGTAATGCATTAGCCGCATTGGAAATGCAATGAACGATGAGGCAACGATACGGCACGTTAGAAGACACAACAAAAACATGCACGAAGGCGTAGAGACGTGGGTGCGGCGTTTGCCGATGATTCACGTGGCTTGCACCGTTATTACATGCCGTTTCGAGCAACCGCAACCGTATCTCGTTCGAACGGAATCCGTCGAATCTTGGAAAAACTACTGAAACTCCGGGATGCACAGAATGCAATCTGACGGATCTCGCGAGGTGGGATATAATTGCTTATTCACCGGTGTGGCCTACGCGAATCTCATTTCGTTGGTTTATGTTCCATTCTTCTTTTAAGCGGCCGCGGAAAAACTCAATCTTGACGGTAAATCTTTGGACAGCGGGATGCGAGATCCACGGCGTTCATAAATAATTCATGAAACAATATTCGCGCGTCCTATTGTTCGGAATCGGCGATTACCTCGTCGTAACAGCTGCCCGGTGTCGTCGGCCAATTCTTTCTGCTTCGGAAACGTTGGGATTCTTTGTTTCGAGATCTTGGGTGAAACGGCAGATTTTCAAGTACAATTTTATAGTCGAGTAATTGCTATTGAGTCAAACAGAAGTAAAGAAATTTTATGGGACAATACAGTGATTTCTCTATATACGTCGCCAAAGCCTGGATGACGTCGCGGAATTATCCCCACTAGGAGCATCGAAGCTCGAGAGGTTTCGGACGCCGAGAAGTGTAAACATAACACTGCTCGAGTATGTCTCCTGGACGATACACGGCGCTGGCAAGACCCGTGTTGTTGACAAATATCGAGAATTCACTGTAGTAGACTGCGTTTAAATTTCTACCTGAATTGCAGCAAACTGGAGTGAAATAGAAATTCATTTTCTTTCGTAATATCTTTAGTAGGTGATTACTAGGTAGTTTAATCAATTCCTCTAATGTTCGAACCGTTTTAAATGACTCAATTTTTGTCGTAAATGTATAAAATCCGTTGTATACAAGTTCTGATATGATTATAATCGTGGTACAGTGTCGAATTGAATCCTAAATGCTTCAAAGACGATTCGAAATTTAAAACAAGCAAGCTCCTCTTTTTCCAAGCGCACCTGACGGACGACGTATGCTAAAATACAGCATGAACGGGCCGTATCGGCTCTCAGGCTGTGGGCCTGGCGCGTCAGTTTCTACGGAACAAAGGGGGACGAGACACTTAAAAGAGGATACAAATATCATTGAATCATTAATAGCGTCGCGCGTCTGCGGGGCCATTGTGCGTCTCGCGGCGTCCATTACGGAAAAATGTCCGGATTTATCCTCCGGCGGGCGCAGTCAATAATCTTCATCGCTTCGGTTGCGCGAGGAGCTTTGTTCCGTCAGAGAAAGCGGGAAGTAGCGTCGGCGCTTCACGCGTGCCACAAACATGTCAGGGTAGCACAATGGTAGTGCGGCCGGTGGGTATCAGAAATCTCGATTCGATTGCGCGGGCATATATTCCTGTACACACGCCGCGGCCGAGAATTATACCGGAAGCAAGATGCGCCCCGACTGCGGCAAAGCCTTCGAATTAGTTCCTCCGTCTCGAGTGGGCTGCGGCCCGAGGGCGGGGAGGCGGGGGCGTAAGGGTGAGTTAGGGTAAGCGTAAGTGCAGAACCACCCCTTCGACGGTCTAGATCGCGGAAGGAGGCCTACCGTTGATGACAAAATAGCGTGATTACGGGCCATCAAATAAACACTAGACTTACCGTTATTCTGCGCCACTAGCTCCTTCGAGGCCCTCCCCGCTTTGCAACCTCCTCCACCTCGCCCCGCAACCTCCATCCCCTTTGAAACCTCCACCCCCGCACACCTTCGCCACGATGCCAACAACCCCACAGTCGGCCTATACACCGAGCAAATACTGACCTCCTCGCCAATAACCTCTCTCTCTCTCTCTCTCTCTTCCTCTCTCCCCGGGACAGCTTTAAAAGTCTCGTCGGTTGATCTTGTCGGCCTCGGCCAGAAACTTACCCCGTTATTCGAACCGGTCTATTAGTGGATCGCTGTCAATAAAACGCGATCGACCGTCTTCCGCGGCAATTTCTTTTAAGTACGACCGGCTGGCGAAAACGCTATGCTAATACCCCTTTGCGCCTCCTGTTTTCGTCGGCACGAGTTATTTATTGGACGGCTCGATGCGAGCTGTAATGACGCTAGCTCATCCACCGTGGATACACGACGTCGACGATCCGTCCAGATCTAATCGGAGAGAGCCTGCTTTCCCTGGAGAGCTAATGTATGCTCGCCTAGAACACACTGTTTACGTCCGCGCGGGTCAAGGAGATAACTTTTTGTGGAATGTTATCGAGTATTATTTGATAGTGGATCGTTTGTTTTGATGCAAAGAACATTCAAAACTGAATCTACAATTTGTCCGGCCATTCAAAAAGGCTAGAGAGAGTTTTCAATTTGTCTAGCCTTTCTCATAAGTATCTTCTTCGAAATCAACCCCTCGACACAATTTAATTTTGCTTCGCTTTCTGTACACGTAAAACATGTAGTTCATCTTGCCTCGGAATGAACATATTTGGTTTGTGCAAAAATAATTTTGTCATCCCCTCGTGGGGTATATCACTCTAACACTGTAGTGGTTAATCAAGCTGTTTAGAAAAATTATTTGTGAAGCATACAGTGAAAGAATTGTGACATTGCTACTTCACCAATCTACCATGGACGTAACCTGATTTTATGATTAGGTTGCTACCACGTATATCATGGAAACGTCAAAGGACAAAGGGTTGAAAAGTAACCGAAGGAGGTACGTAGGTGCCCTGCACGTACAGAGTGTACACCACAGATTAATCTTCTTGTGGGAATGGTATTAACTGTTACGCGGTGTTTCCCGCGATGAACCGAGACCCTCCGGCCGATTCCATTTTTTTTCTCCTCCTTTAATTGGCTAATCACGAAATTATCAGCCCCATAAAGCTCGGAGAGGCGCCAACCCTTTGCGAGCGACCGTGCCGGAGGTCGGGTGGCTGGCATTCTTAATTGCAAATTGGTGAAATAATTGAAACAACTCTCGTAAAAATAGTTGAAAAGTCGTAATTCGGTCGTAAAAGCTGAAAACCGCAACGCGCCGCCATTACCCACCCCTTGCCGCCCCCTTTACGCAGCCGGTTACTTGGTATAGAAAAGGGGTTCGAAGGGGTGGTGCGGCAGAGTTCGAGGGCGTCGGAAGAGTTTCGTCGAATTTTAAAGCGGTCGGGGTGCTCGATCTTCTCGCCGGATAAGCCTCCTGATGGTTCTCGAGGGATGAGACTGCGCCGAAAACTATTTTTCAATCTGTTCCACCGGAAACAATATTTACGAAAATCTTGAGAACGGTGGCGTGTGGAATGGAAGTATCGGGTGTCCGACAATTTTCGAGCGATTAAATCGTCAAGCGGCGAGAAAGAAGGAGAAAACTGTGCCAAATTGAGGTTACCGGGAGCCTCGTAAGCTGTCCATGCAAAATTTATCGCTTCATTTACATGTTACTGGCCGGCTTGTGCCTGCTACTAATACCTTTCACGATCGATGAATTATTCATCGAACACTGCCTCCATCCTCGCCCCTGTTTTGACTTATTGTTAGCCTTTTCGATATGTTGCAAACGATCTACCCCTCCCCTCCCCCCGCGTCCCTCCTGTCAATGGAACACTGGCATCAGTCTACCGGACGTGGAAGTAGCTACCCTGCGCCGAACTCTGGCTCCCGTCCAGACGCAACTTTCTACCGAGCGCTCGTCCAATGCAAAATTTCGATTTCGCGGCTTCCACGTGACGCATCAAGAAATACATATATCATGACTTTCGTTGTCCACACTGTTATCCAGGCAACCAGCGTATCAATCTTCCCTGCTTTGCATGCCACCTCTCTATGACTCGCGATCGCTATTCTGTGCTACTACTCGTTACCAACATCTTGCTATTCTGGATTTTCGGAACGCTATTCATATTAAAAATTGGAGAAACCTCGCCGTCACCACGGTTAACGTTGACTGAATTTTGACGGGATTCTTCGGGGCAATTTTACATTGCGTTCCTGGCGGAATTTTTCAACGTTCGAGGGCTCAAATAAAAGGTGAAGGTTCACACTTTGTCACGGGGGCACTTAGATTCAAATTAATCACGAGATCGTATTATAAACACGAAGAAAACCCTCTGCGTTAGCACTATCCAAAAGCATGGGGCTTCTTTTCTGGCTCGAAAACCTACAAATATTATTTTCGTACGTATATTTCATGAAGTATAAATTTCTGTATTTTATAATGTGTCTGAGGATATCCTCTACTTCAACGGTGAAGGGTTAAAATTTTGAATCGTTATCAACTGTTCGTCTCCCCCCAATGATCTGCCAATGGAGAAACAGTGTCGATTTCTCCGAAAGAAAAACAGTCTTCCCCATCGGGGGGGGGGGTGTCAAATGAACAATAAAGAATGATTATTACATGGACACTGTATCAAAAAATCCCATTCTCGCGGAGGATCCATCGGCGGGCTTAATGGAATCAATTAGCCGCTGCACAGGAGCGCTGCGACGTCTCGCGCGATAACGAATATCAACGCTATCTGGAACACCCTCGTCTTTCCTTCAATCTCGAACTTCCGCCCCCGTTTTACCGTGGCAGAATCGCCCCCGTAGACCCCCTGCCAACCCTCCAACCCCTACCACGACGAGCAAGAGTTTCTCCACCTCCTTCGCCCCGCAAGGCAGAAAATCTGAGAGCGAGATAATTACGGTTGGAAGCGCGGATATTATTTAACCAACATTTCGCTGCACAGATCGGAGGGAGTGGATGAGCAGAGAGAGAGAGAGAGAGAGGGAGAGAGAAAGAATGAGAACAAGAGAGTGAACCGTGGAGTAGAAGGGCTGCTGCGGGGGTGGAAAAGGGAGGGTTGCGCCGCGTAGGAGCTCCGGGGTGTTCTTACACGAGCAGCCCAATCAAATATAACGGGCGGGTCGGCGTAACGCGGGTTAATATCGCGGCCCCCCAGAAATTCCTTCCATGTTTTTCCGAATCTTCTCGTTTTTTACAATACAAAAACATCCACTTGCCGCGGCGCGGCCGCTCGCCTAGCAGATATAATATTTTACTTTCCGCGGTAGACGCAACCGCTCGAGAGTGAGAGAGGTTAATCCACCGGGGCTCTCGGTTATTTCAGCGGGTTCCTTTAGAAAAAGACGGACGGGGCGTACGCGTTAACGTAGCATACCATAGCATAGCATATCGCTCGCGATAATGTTGCCCGACAGCGGCACCACCGCCCGGATCCACCGAGAAATTTTACGCTGCCCGCTGACTCGTGTTCTTGGAACTGGAATTATGCTGCGCTAACACGGTTTCGGGATTCTCTTTCTTGCCGAGAGTAACCCCTTTAACCGTACCAACGGCGAGCATTTTTTCGACTTGGTTTAATTGCGTCTACCCTTCTGCTTGATATTACGAACATCGTGTGCTTTGCCCTCGAGCGTGTGTTCAAAAGCTTCGATTTTATTCTTTGCTCCCTTCTTGCGGATTCGCGGACTCGTCTTTTTTATAATGGGATAGTTTTCCGAATTCACCGCTTCATTTACCGGTGCATCTACCGGACCAGAGAACATTACCAACTGCAATTTATTTGCGGGCGATTAGCTTGGCTTTGGATTCTATAAAAAATAAAATTTATCTGAATAAATTGTACGCAACAGGAGCTACATCGAAATTTTATCTTTAATGATTTTAATCAGCTCGAAATAACACATATTTTCAAATTATACTTACTAATTTTTGTCACGAATGCATAAAATCCGCAGTCTAGTTATCGTGCACAAGTATGCAAACTGTGTGACAGCGAGGATATTCGTGTAAATTATTTTAGTGATTACTTTATCAAATCCGAATCTTCCGGTCGACATGCCTTCTACAAATTTTGATAATGAGTTTTACTGGCGTTAAAACAACCTACTCCTGTGACTCTATGAATTGTTACAATAAGAATCCAGCAATCTCAGCGTGAATAAATCTGATATAAAATGACATCAGCAGGCTACCACGCAGGTCGAGCCGGTTTACCAAGCAAGTTCCACGATAAATGGCCCACGTTTATTTGGCCCAGCGTATTCCGGTTTCTTTTTGTTCGGAGAACTCGCGAGACCAATTACAAATTTTCCTCGAATATAATAAGTGTGCCCGGGCCGAGGGCTCAGGGACTCTGTCCTCATTGTCTCGGACAATAAAAAGAGTAAACTGGTAATAATAATGCCATTGATTTCGGGAATCGAAAGTTTCAGACGTGGGAGGGGTCTGCGGGGGTGGGCCACTTCGGGATTGTGGCGAGAAACCGGCGCGCTCGGGGAAAAAAAAAGTGGAAGGCACCGGGCGAAGTTTAGACTCTGCCCCGGTTCATTAATGGAGAAAGGGTGGCTGCGTAAGAGTTGAAAGGAAGGAACGAGAGTGGCCGAAGGAACGAGAGAGGGTGGATCGCGGATGCTGCCTTCCGAAATCCAGGGAGCCTTGTAATTGGACCGGGGATTGCAAAACGTCGAAACGCTGTCGAGACACGTCTGTCAGCTGACGCTCCTTTCATAAACCTGCAAGTATTTAGCAGCCCGAACATTTTTCCCCTGAAACATCACCTCGATCCTTCGACTTTCGAACTCGTTAGATTTCTCCCACAGTGAACAGTCTATTTCAATTCAATTAGGATACAGGTTGCGAGACTGGGAACAGGTTATACGTCTTTGGACAGGCTACATGACTTAGGTTCTTATACCTAAGAGTATCGGGTGGTATAAGAGGGAGGGTACCACCGGGTACCCCGGCTAAGAATTTAAATAATTTAAACTGAAATATCACCTGAACTACTAACTTTTCGCCATACTTAGGTTAGTACTTTTTTATAACGAATGTCCAGCTGCATCGATTGATGTATTAAAAAATACCTCATTTCATTTAAAAAAACAAAGTTGACCTTCATATGACCTTTACGTGTCCACTCACGAAAAAGCTAATAACATCAAAATATGCTCCACTCGATACCATTCAAGTCTCCGCTGAAACATTTTTTGCTACGAGTAACAATAGCGAGAAAATCAAGATGTCAAAATCGGGTGGGACATCCTGTATACATTCTTCACAAAGGGTTTTGGTACCTCAGAAATTCAACCTTTAACACGTTGAGTGCCATTTCACCCATATGTGGGTGACGGAATTATTTGTCCGGATTTTAAAATGAATTTTTACGTTAATATATTCATTGTACCAACTTTGATTAGAATCTGTAAAATGCAAGAAAGTTGGAGGACTACTCAATATCATATATTTAATTTTTTTTCAAGTTTTATTTCATTAAATAGCTCTTGCTTTGATTTTATGGAATTCTTGAGGTTTCTAGTTTGGCAGTCAAAGTGTTAACACTTGGAGCGCCACTTTGCAAATCAATTTTCATCTCCAGTGATTTCTTTATGTATGTCGCCAAGGCCTGGACGATAAACGTCGCTATCTCCACTATCGCGGGGTACACTTCGTGAAGAGCCACGAAGAGCCACGAAGAGAATGTCATATATCGAGAATTCATTGTATTAAGTAAACTAAAGTTTACTAGTCGGCACACTAGAAATGATCAAGCAACGCTGGAAGACCAAAGGGATAACATGAAGCTGTCCACTGCTGATCAGTGCCGAGTGCAAGAAACAAGAAGCAGCTACCACAAGCTCCCCTCTGAATCGGAAGGGTTCAGCTCGATGATTGCAGGGAGCATGACCGAGGCTAAAAAATCGAGCAGGGGCTCGTGTCAGATCATCGATTCGTGGGAATAAAAGCACTCTAGCCACGTTCGATCTGACATCCGGCGGTGCACAGAGTCGGACAGACGTATCACGGTACACGTCTCGGTGGGCTGCACGCAAGTGCAGGCAAGTGCAACCTAACCCCGGACCAAGAAGGAACGTCCGTGGGTGGTTGCGGTAGCCCATGGTTAGAACGCGGATCATAATAATTGGCGAAACTTGGCTCAAAGCGTTTCGGGGCATTCCCCTTATTTGCGAAGGGTTCTACCCGGAGACTGACGCAGATGTTTCAAGGGCGGGGGTGGCTAGATCCAAGGCGAAAGAAAGGGAGAGAGAGAGAGAGAGAGAGAGAGATCGACCGAAGAGAGAAGATTGGAAAACAGAAAAGAAGAAGGCGCGCATCATCGTGCACGTCGTGTCAGCACGCGTTCTCGAAAACATTTTCGCCGCTTCTTCTTCGTGAGGAAACCCGTGCCCGCGCTCGCGGGTTCGAGATTGCCAGCTCGCTGTGCACGTCGATTCCGTGGCGGTTGTTCGGCACGCCGCGCCGCGGAAAGAGAGACGTTCCGCCTCGGCTCGGTAAACTTGCGGAGAACTTCGATGCCGGAACTCGTCCATAGAAGAGAACGGAGCCGTCGAGACGGAGCCTCTTTCCACCACGGCTCATGGTACACGTTGGTTGGCTGGCGTGGAGCTTAGCGCCGTCGGTTAGGTTGCTTGGTTGCTTGCTGGCTTGCCTTGCCTTGCTTTCGCTTGCCTTGGCTTCGCTTGCCGGGCGCTGATCCCTATCGCCTAAACGAGGTTTGGCAACGGCGCTTAGCCGAGGCCTGCCTCGAGAAAAGAGTTTCATTAAAAGCGGGTAATGAGGCAGTCGGGAGCTGGCGTCTCGCTCTAGCTCGCGAGATCCACGTTACACGCCCTCGGCCCGGCTGGGGTAGGTAGAATGGCGGCCGCTATTATTTTGAGGAAGAGTTCGATTAGCGTGGACGACCACCCTTGGGGATGGGGCGGACGAGAGTGCGCCCCGATCCTAATTCCTTTCTTTTCACGGCGCGGCGCCGTCAAGAAAATAGTTCTCGGCCGAGGAGCCTGCTAGGATCCCCTTTGCGTGCTAACACACCCGGAGAGTTATCAAAGTGCTCTAAAGCGGCTCCCGGAAACTATCCGGATAGAAAAGAATCGAGTCAGGTTCGATCCCTGGCGAGTTAGAGCACCTATCTATGGAAGTAGTCGATCGTCAAGGTCGACTCTCGTCGTGCAGAAACTTCGAAACCGTCTTCAATAACTCATTCCCGTTTCTCAGCAAACCACCGAGTCACGGAGACAACTCTACCGGTGTGTCGACTCCGGGCCATGGGATCCCGCCGAATGGCGAAACCGCAGCAGCAACCAAACTACCAGGGGATGGGAAGGGTCGGGGAACTGCCGGGGGAACGGCCGGTAGCCGAGCAGTAACCAAAATTTATATACAAAGTATCTTTGCTGACCAGTTGCTGCTGGCGAATAAGTAAAACAGTACACCGAGACGCGAGAAGACCAGTCCCGAACTGTGCGGTAAAGTTGCGCCGGGGGCAGCGGTTGCGGTCTGCGCTCGTAAATTTGATCCTAGGAATGCGTGGCATTTTTCCGGACCGTCATCGCCTTCCCTGGGCTGGTTCAATGGTTTCAGCTGAGAAAGAATCCCCTTAACCTCGATTTTCAATCCTCTGGCAGGACGATGCGATTATAGCGAGGACTAGCCGCGATACGCTGGCTTACCATTGGCTGACAGCTTTCTCCCACTCTATTGAGAACCGAGGTGATTTGAAGGTAATTGGAAAACCTGAGTATCAGTATACTCGTTGTCACTCTTTTCAATAGGGTACTATGTTTCTGATAAATAGGGTTAGAAAATATGTTTACTTTCTGAATGTAAATTATTCTTAACCCACTTGCATCATAAGGAAAAGGAGGCCTTTATCACCAAACTTTTTTTTTTATTATATTTAAGTACAAAAATGACTACAAGTAAAAGAACTTCATATTTCAGTATTATAAGAAAAAATCAAAATTACTACTTTCATCTTCAACACCCTCCATTTCTATTTTTTAGCTAACGAATAATGATAGTGACCAACCAAATTGAGCGCATGTATACGCTAACGATGCAAATGGGTTAACGCGAGCCTTCGGCGAGATTCCTGAACGACGTCTGCGCCGTCTCTAGAGTCTCGATAGACAATTTTTCGTTTCCAAAATTTTAATTTTTCATTTAATGTACATAACTGAACGTATTTTAACATCAGCTACACGATGCAATAAAAATAATTATACAATTATACACAAAAAAACATCGATAACATTGTAAACTCCGAAAAAAATGATCCAAGAAAAAAAAACATTTTTTGTAGCCCCACAATTAGAGAAGATATTTAGGTGGCCTTACTTAGGTGGACCACCCTGTATATACGCTAATGATGCGAATGGGCTAAGCGTCCGGAATAGAAAGGAAAATTATTTGCAGAAAAGTAGAATCGAACCACCAAAAAATGTTGTCTGTAGTCATCGATTGCAGACCAGTGCAAACCACTCGGAAAGTGCAAGGAGTCTTGCAACGCGAAACGATTTTAGTATCTGCTGTCCCGTTAAATAATATGATTGTACTCGGCCGAAGGATGCGATGAGCATCGTAGTTGCGTATCTTCCATTGAGCTCGTCGGCTACTATATCAGCGGAAGAAGAAAGATCGGCCGCCTGGTAGGGCTCTAAGTTATTGGAGCAGGGAACGTAGGGTGCATAGTATGCAAATGACCATACGTTGTACGATACACACGGTGCGCCGATGTCCGTAGCGTTTAGGCGAATTACACGGTAAATTTTGCACGATATCGAATGGCCGCGTTCCATCTTCTAGCAGGTATGTACACGTACGGCGTCGACCACGGGGCGCAGAGCGTCGACTATAAACCATAACGTGGGGGTTGCATCGGGTCAGATTTAATACTAGAAATGGGAGGGTGTGGCGGACGAGCTCGAGGGCCGCGAGCGAGGCTCAAGCGTATCGTGTGCATAGTTATTTCAACTTGTACACTCTTTCGCAAAAGCCTGTCCCTTTGCTCGCCGAGGTTCTTCCTGATCCATCTTTCTTTATTCAGCTGGATCTATAGCACTTACACTTTTCTTCCTCGGGTGACATTTATTCTTCCTGCTCTGTGAATCATCAAGATCAAACTACAATGATTCGACTGCGAAATAAATGATCGACTCTTCAGAGAATCCATGTTATCGACCCTCGTGCACTGTTTCGAGACAATTCAACCGACGCGGATGTGCTTTCCATTTAATTGCAATTTTTCTTGATGAAATGAATTGAATAATTTATATGCACTGCATGTCTTTAAGAAGTAATCTTCCATCAGTTTGATTCTCCAAATATGAATGCTCGTAATTTTCTGAACAGTGCAGAAGGGTTGACAAGAAGCAAGGATTTTCTGCAGAAATTTTTGCGGCCGATTGTCTGAACGTCAAACGAACGTATGTATCAGCGAGAAGACCAGCAGCTAAGGGAATGAGAAATGAGATTCAAAGGCACAGTTTAGTTCGTTCCCGTGGAATAAATCTTTGTCACCGTTTTACGAGTTTTCTTTTCTAAACGAATTCAATGATTCCAGTCGCGTGACGGCTCGCACAGCCACAATACCCGCGGCCGATATTTTTGGAGGCATGTGTACGTACTTACGTATACCGCTCTAAGGCCTATCGGTATACGTAACCGCTTAGTATACCTCAGTTGCATGCGGACGGCCAATGCCATCCGTTAAATGCAATAAACACGGAATCTTGCAATTCACTGCTCGCCGCTAACGTGCTCGCAGCTCCTTCGTGAACACGCGGCAACAACCGTTTCTTGCTCCGTGGCGGGTGAACATCGCTGGGGAAATTAATTAACGCGCCTTTAGAAATCAACCGAGCCCCGCTGGTTTATTACTCCATTGATTTAATTGGAGAACGGTTCGCAGTATGTAAATACTTGGCCGGCTTCGAATGAAAATTCGTTTAGTGCCTCCGCGATCTAAATTCGCGTTGTAAAACCGCGGACAGAGATGCTAGATCGAGAATTATATCATTAGTATGCTTATAATCCGAATATACAGTTAGTTGGAATGATCCGGTAACCGTGGGGTTAGGCAAAATACGCGGAAACGTACGAGATTGGATGATTCGCCGGAATTTGCGCGAAAGGGATACGGTCAGCCATAGACAAACTATGACTTTTCTAGGTACGTTTATTTAAATTTTTCGTAAACAATCGGTACCTTCATTCTCATGTGGCGATAGGTACGTACTGGAAGCGATCTATGTGGAATCTATTAATTTATAAAGAGTAGGTAAAAATAGTGGAGATTTAATTAACATTGATTCAATACATTCATCTAAAGTTGGACCGAACAAAGGCGAGTTTTCATCGTTCGACGACCACATTGAAATAATCGTAAGAATATCGCAACTCTCCCCACCCTGAACCTAAGTGATTCTAGGAGTGGTGTCCTTGATGACTTTCAATGCTCTCTATCCCACAGCTCCCTATCTAATAATCACGTCTCCGACGGTCAAGCCGCGAGATCGATCTAAAGCTAATCAATAGAATATAAATTTTATGCGTTTATAAGAAAAATAGTTAGGATATCGCTTCGTTGAAATTATTAAAGGGAGAAATTTAATTCTAGTTTCTATTTAACTGCTGTTCCTTGCAACTGGCTCGGACCAGTTTTGCCTCGCATAAAAATCCGCGGGCTAGTAATTATCCGCAAAGACGATATCCAATTGGTGGAGGTTGTTATGCTAGGGAGTACAATAATCCAGGAAACGGCAGTAAAGTAGCAGCTCTTAATCCAGGGGCGCGACAGAAATCGAAAAGTAATTGGCTTGTCCATAAATGGTCTCGCGGACAAGTAACGAGGCTCGCAGCTCGTTTGTATCGCTTACGGGGTTAATGAATTCCGTGGCAGCGCGGCGCGAGTATATCTTCTGGGCATCGTGGCAGCTCGCCGCGCAGCAAAGTGCAGTAACGAGTAATCAACAGCTCGGGATGCACACATTCGTTTCGACGAGCAGCGGAGGAGGATCGGAGGATCGTGGTGCACGCCGTTTGCCAGGCGAACGGTGTGTCCTGCGTAACGGTGGATGTGTGTCGTTAGTATTTAGTGTTTAGTTAACATCGGGGATGGAGAAGCCGCCAGTGTTTGTAATTGGTACAGTTTAGGAGCGACGAAAGCGATTGTGTACCTCACAGATTTTAGCCAGGGCCCCCCCGAAGACGCAGCCGGAGAGCTTTTGTCTGACGGTAGGCGGGCTCGGGAACGTTGTCGGCGAGACAGTTTCAAATCGGCGCGAGAAAACAGCATGCCAGATGGCGCGGGTACGTATCGCGGTCGTTACTACAATTAGATATTCGCCTCGGTCTGATCTCCAAATAATAACACGAACGGCGAGCCTCCGGCGAAGGACTTTCGCCTCCTTACCCGCTATTTACCTTGGCGAGACGCGCCCGAGCTCCTTGACAATTAATAATTCCGCGTTTATTTAGGCGCGCGGGGTTGGGACGCGCGCAGGTGACGTGCTCGCGCGAGCACAGATAAATTTCTCGAACAAAATGTCCGTCGGATTAACCGGTGATTTAATTGAAATTTAACCCTTTGCACTCGAAGCCATTTTAACTCTAAAATGAAACGTTTCTTCCGACCTAGAATATTTCCCTTCTACAGTGAGTGTAAAAAGTATTCGTGCACCTCTTGTAGGCTTAAAAAACCATGTATTTCTCTATGTAATTGCACACATGTTAATAAAACGAAACATAATTGTAATTGTTATATATTTTAACTACATACTTTCATATAGATATACTTGAAAAAGTTTAACGTTAAAATAAAATATTTTTAATAATGATACAGCAATTTTCAGTGGCGCTATGCAGTCGCTATTTGAGTGCTAAGGGTTAATTGTAGATTTGTAACAATCGTGTAAAGCTGGCAATGAAATTAAAAATGAAATGGAACTGTCGGGGAGCTTCGCAAGAGAATCTTTTCCAAATAGAAAGATTGACTAGTGATTCTGAATTTTGTAAGATTCCAATACACAGGACAATTTTTACACAGAAAGCCTTGTACAACAATAATAATTTCAGAGTATTGATATATTACCGTCAACTTATACAAATTATTGAAAGAAGAAACAAATTTTCATCGAGTTCCAGTACCTTGTAATTGATGGGAAAATTTTTATTTTTTGAGATCCTCTAAAGAATCCTCTTACAGATCGAGAAGTGCCCAGATTACTAAAGATCGTTTTCCTCTTTCGACAACAATTTCGTAAAGTGTCCGAAGCCATTAACTGCAACGCAAAGAAGCATGAAAGTAAGGAAGAATAGCGAAGGTTTTAAAAATTCTGAATCATGCGGGCAGGTGTCGTGCCCGCGAGCGAGGAGATAAAGAGAGGATTGTTTTAAAATATTGTTGACGAGTTTCGCAGTGGTTTCAGAACGAGTTGCACAGCTTGGACGAGAGAAAGGGCTTTTTTCATCCATGACTTAGTATTCCGGTACGCGTATAGCCACTTATTTGGAGATCAGGAGCCCCTCGAGCGAGACGACATTGGGCCGGGCGGTCTCTCGCCGACAACAGGCCGTATATTTCATTTTTAAACAACAAAAAAATGCTAATGCAACGTCGCGCCCGTTATCGACTCGGCCCTGTATATGAAATAATAAATAATCGCGTAAGCCCCGTCGCCATTATTTTTACGTCGACTTTGCTTCGGAGATACACAGTTTCCCCGGGTTATACCCTCCGCTTCGTTATATACGCAAGGAACGTGACTCTACGGCCATTTTCGCCCAGCCATTCGTTCGTTACACACTGTGCAATAACAACAATAATAAACTTTCTTACCTCTCTCACATATGAGAAATAATGGCGAGAAGAACATTTTTCTAAAAATACCGAATGTTAAAAGCGTTTCAAGTGACTCACCGTTTAATCTCACGATTTAGAATAATAATTTTATAGCATATCCAAGGATTACGCTTGAGCAAGAATCGCACATACCGTAATTAGCTCTATCTCTAAGCAGATAAATCAGGATCGCCGTTGCTCGTGCGGAATTTAGTCCAATATTAATTCTCGAAATAATTCTCCGGTTTCAGAAAAATATTTTCCCGGCAGCGATCCGGGATTTTAATTAATGCCCGAACAACGATGCTTTCATTCCACCGGGCCCGTTACAATTTCGTTGTAAATTACCTCGTTACCGTTATAGTCCGCGATCCTGATATTTTTCTGTTCGATATATACCATAATTTATGATAAACACGCCCGGCATTCGAGGCCGCAGCTGGCGAATTTTTGCGAACGGCGCGGCGTGCCGCGCGGATAATCTTCCGCGCGCGATCTCCAGGATTCGCTGTTGCCGCTTAAAAGTCCTGCGAGAGGTTGCGTCATCGCCTCGTAAAAGTTGCAACCGAGTGCACGATGTTGCATTTCACCTTCCAGCGCGCATACAGCTCTCAGAGAATCCATACTATACAGAGGGAACAAATTATCGTGCGCGCGATACGCGACGTTGATCGAAGACGCTCCGTGGGTCACGGGGGCCGAGCCGACGCGAATTTTTGTGGATGTTTGAAGAGGCACGATGACCGACGTGGAATATTATTCATGCGAGAAAAGGTCGCGGACGAATCAGCGGCAATCAGGCTGCGCCTCGACGCTCAGCTTGTAAACCAGACCGAAAATTCAATTGGATATCGTGGAATACTCCTTGAATATCAAGTCGCAGCTCCGTGGGGCGAGAACCACCGAGAAGCTTGCTGACAAAAACCTTCTCTGATACCCTGACACCACGGTATTGCAACAGTGAAATCTCCTTTCTCCTTTTTTTATTATAAAAACGCACAACTTACATTAAAAGCAAAATTCGAATCTTCCTGAAATCTCCAATACAAAAAATCTCCTGTGCTAAAAAGGGTCTTGTGTGTCGGAACTCTTTTCTATTCTCAAGATAACGAATCTCATATATGTACAAGCTGTACAATAAGTCTTAAGAAAATAATAACATATTCCGAAATAGTGAATTCATGCGTCAATACAATAATAAAGTAACACAATGTTAAAAAAAGATTCCTATTTCCCTTCCTTTTATTCTTTCCCAAATAACCGCAGTACATTTTCAGGGTCGATTTCCAGTTTTCCAACGAACAATTATTGTACGAATCCCACAAATTCAATCTTAGAGACTTAACAAATTAATCAATAAAACGATTGATGTAAAGGGTACGAGGACCACGACTAGACAACTATCGAGGCAGCTCCATGATTCAGAATTCAGACTTTCACTACAAGAAGACTTTCACAGATTCAATTTTTGAGATTTAACAAATGAAACTATGGATGTACAGGGCACCGGAACCACCACTAGACAACTATCGAGGCAACTCCGTGATTCAGAATTCAGACTTTGACTGCAAAGTGTCCACAGAAGACTCCCACAAATTCAATCTTAGAGACTTAACAAATTAACCAATGAAACGATTGATGTACAGGGTACGAGGACCACGACTAGACAACTATCGAGGCAGCTCCGTGGTTCAGGATTGACTTTCGCTACAAGGTACCCATATATCGAATCAAAGGAGATATTTGCAGGGTCTCCGTCCAGTTTTCCAAGTGAAATATTTCCCCGGCAGTGGATAAGTTAGTCGTCGGCAGGGTTAGCGCGAGATTGAGAAGCGGCCGTGCGAAAAAATCAGGCAAATCACGGGACCCTCGGCGAAGGGATGCTCGATCAAACAGAAATTCCTTCAAATGAGGGAGGTCGTTGGACTATAAACCTGTCGTTTGATCGATAGGGTTGTCCCCCGGGTTCACTCTCGATTTTATCTAGAATTATCAAATTGAATAGAGACCCTAACCGAAAGGTCCGGCACCTAAAATGAACCGCCATGCATCATGCAAAAGAAAAATTCTTTTTCCTCAATGGTATTAACTGTCTACGAATTGTATTTTGGGCCTGATTTAGCGGCATATAAATAAATATTTGCAGATCTGACGGTGCTGTCAATTGACTATAAGTTTGCAATTTAAATCTAACAGTCCTCCATTCAACTGTAAACAGTGTTACGTCAGAAAATCGTACACGTAGTTGTAGACCTTTGATCGGAGTTTCTATTCGATTGTTTTCTTCTATATTCCAGGGGTAGTTTCGTGGTGATAAATTCATTATTATTCGAGAGGCTCGTGGCAACGTTTCGAGAGGCCACGACAGTACACGTGACGCCTCGGTAAAAACTCGGAAATAATAGGTTACCCCCTACCACGGTGGTAGAAGGTGGCATCTAAGGACCAAGAGGGTGAACAGTCTCGGGAACGTCGGCTCGCGGGGGTGGCGAAACGCCGTCCGAATAAAAATGGGGTGTTTATAAGCGAGTATCCAATGTATCACGGTGTATTTACATATAGCCCGCGTTCACAGTCCCCGGTTATATATCTGAGACGGCGGTCTCTCCAGTGTGTCCGCCATCTTTTTCCGTCTCGCCAAAGACAGAGGGCCGATGCACACACTCGATGTAATAAAAATTAAATACGACTCACCCCTGCCGAAATAAATAACCCGTGACTTTCGCCGCATCCCTTTCGTCTCTCCTTCAACTTTCTTCTCCTGAATCCTCTGTTTTCGCCTCACCATTCCAACGTGTTCGATGACGCTCCATCGAGTATTTATTATTCCAAAGCCAAAGTACAAATTTTTTGACAATTCACTGACCAAGCACTTGGCCGACATATTTTTACCGTGTTTAAAATAAATTTCCTTAATAATTAGACTTAACACAGACTGATCGAGAAAGATTGAAGGAACTAACAACTGGATAGAAAGGTCAGTCGAAAATTATTCTGAGCTTCTGGGAAGATTCGATTATTTTCCTGTATGATTTAAAAGCGTTCCCGGTGCCATTTTCCCCGGTCCGGGAATAATCCCGTGGGAAACGGAGCACAGTGATTTTCATATTTTTCACGGGACCGTTTTCGTCGAAAAAAGGAGACGCGTAATTCCGTCGCGGAACCACGTTAAATAGCACTATTTAATTCTAGTCCTGGAACATTTAAGCGCTTGTGTCAAGGATTAAATCAAGATTAGCTGCGAGATTACCGGACTACCTACTGTACCGGTTATTCACTAAACTCTCCTCTGTCGGGGTCCCTCTCACGACCCAGCATTTAGGTCAACTTAAGTAACGTATCAACGTAATTATACGAATTTACATACTCCGCGAGACGTTCATGAAAAAAAAAAGGAGAAGCCCGTTAATTGCCGTACTATGGCGTAGCCGTTTTTCGTCGTTTCTCGCGTGTCCGGTCTCGTCGGAGAGAACGGTCCTCGTGTCATCGAGTTCGTTACGATGACAGTTCGCAGCTGGTGGCCTTGGGAGAAGCTGTTGCCCTCCGGAGAACTGGTCAGGTTCACAGTTTCCAAGAATCAGCTGACTGATGAGACCGCTGCGCGTTCGTTGCTTTTCCATTCAGGAGTCGCAGTCCGTGTCGTCCTCTCATTTTATTCAGAAACCAATTATTGTTCCATTAAAGAGCAGAGTTCCAGTTTATAAAGTTGATTGGAAACGAAGCAGCAGGCTGCAACTGTCCTCGTGTCACAGAGGAAACTAATCGTTAAGCAGGATAATTAAATCCTCCAAAGAATTTGCTTATCTCGTTCTCGTTTCGGTATTAAAATCGCATCAATTCACAGACGAGCGAAAATGGCCGAACACCTGCTTTCTTTCGACCTAAAATTTTGTAGCAACGTAAATACTGATTGACGAGTACAAATTAAAATTTTAACACTTTCACTGCCAAACTTGGAACCTCAAAAATTCCATAAAATCAAAGTAAGTTATCTAATGAAATAAAATTGAAAAAAATTTAATGTATGATATTGAATAGTCCTTCAACTTTCTTGCATGTTACAGATCCTAATAAAATTTGGAAGAATTAATATATTAACATAAAAATTCATTTTAAGACTTGGACAAATAATTCCGTCACCCACATATGGGTGACATGGCAGTCAATGTGTTAAGACAGGTAAAAAAGAACGAATATTAAATTCTACTAGAAAACAGAGAACTCCGCAAAAGACTAATTAGATTGATTTCTAATTATTCATACCAATATTGCTAATCATTATTTGCGTCTCGAAGATTGTCGATATTTTCAGCGTGGATTCGAGAATCGGTTCTGGCTTGGAAGTTCGACGCCCGGTGTCGGCCACACGTGTTAATGTTGTTTACGCGATGATGTTATTTATATGCGTCAGGCCGTGTTTGATCAAGTGTCTCGCGATGACGACACCGCGCGAGTCGAATTTGGGAAAAAGTGTTTGTCAGCAAACGAGCCGGCGAACGATCGCAAATAATTTTAGCCAGACTAAAGCTAAGAGCCGAGAAAGAGAGAGAGAACTCGCCTTTGTTTTTCTTTTGCTCCGCGAATCCAGGAATAAATAACGAAAGTTCGGAATACCTCCGTTCGAAGGTAGAACAAACACCGGCGAACATTAAATCCCAGAAATCTTTCGTTTCGCCGCGCACTTGTTTTAATGCCGCGCGCGATTCTAATTCGATGAGCTGTTGTTTGCACAGAGATAAGATAAATTGTTACAGTGGAATCTAACTTTAGACGAAACACCAACCAACGTCGTCACTCATCCGTTCAACCTACAAAGTTTCTTCAAGAAAATTCGCAACGAGCTCTATGAAATAATTAGATCGTCTCTTCGTTCGTTGTTCGGTGTAGAGCCTGTCATTTTGAAAATATGATCTAACATTTCCGTTTCTGCTGCCTACTAGAATCTGTTTCTCTAAAAATTCTGTAGAAATGTTTCACGGTCAATGTTAACCAGGCATAGGACTTGTGGGACGACCTAATAGCAAACGTGTTGACGAAAAATCTCCGGGAAATACTCTCCCGGCATTTATAACCGATAAAAACCGAATAAAAGCTGCACGTTCGATCGTAGCAGCGTCATTAACATAAAAGCGTTTCCACATAATTCTTTCTCATAATAAAATACTCAGTTACAGACGTTTGTATTTAATAATTTACATTCCTCGGGCCCTCAACAATAATTACAGTTACGACAACGTAAACGAGGGATCCGGCGAACACACGCTTACACGCACACCGGAGGCGAGTCGAAAGTGGGCAAGTTTTAAAAATACCGTCGCTTTCATGCATTTTATCCATTCGCGGATTTTATAGAACCATAAAATCCGGCGACTACTTACAATAAAATCTTACAAAGGTTATCAACGATTACACGAAACGCCCCGAAGACTGGCCTGCATGAGGAAGAGAGGGAGAGAAAGAGAGACGAAAAGGGTTGCAGGAAAGGGCGTGGGTGGCGAAAGGCGGAAACCGACCGTGGAAAAGTCGGGAACAACGGGTGCTCCTCTGGACGGGGCTAATTACAAAACACAATTAAAACGGTATCACGAGAACGCGCTAAGTAACGTCGTTTCAGGCCAGAGCCGCGTTTAACCGGACACCCGGTACAGATTCGCAGATTAATGCTCTTTAATAAACAGAGGCTGGCTGCACCGGTGGTTGGCGGAACATGTCTCGTCGCTCTTCACTTCTCTCTCTCTCTCTCTCTTTCTCTCTCTCTCTCCCTCTATCTCTCTCTCTCTCTCTCTCTCGCTCTTTGTCTCTCCCTCGGCTTTTCTTTTTCTCGTTCCACCGGCCGGAACGGGACAAAAGAACGCGAGAACACCTTCGCTCTTACCTGCAGCACACGTGAGCCCTGTTTCGCCCGTGTATTACGCTTTCTCTCGCGCGTGTCGCTACAAAGCGAGCACCGCGACCATACGCGCGGCCTGCTCTCTTGCCTCCGGCTTATCCGAGCTCGCTACTTTGCGCACGATAATGTGGCTAAATATCGCGCCGAATATCTCCTCAAAGGCCCATGGCACGGCTATTTTGCGACCCGGATTTTGATAACGCTTCGTCGAGGCGTTCTCCGTCCAAAAGAATTTGTTTCGCTTTTAAGTAGAACGGTCCATCCCCGTACAATCTGGTATTCGGACTCCGGCGCAATTACTTCTATAATTTCGTTTTCTTAATTGGACACGTGATATTTGTACAATCGAAGATACCGCCTAGCTATTTTGCGATTCAGATTTCGATAACGCTGCACTGAGACGTTCACGTCCACCGCGAAGAATTTGTTTCGCTTTTAAGTAGAATGGTCCATCCCGCACAAACCGGTATCCGACTCCACTGCGATTGCTTCTACAATTTCGTTTTATTAATTGGACGCGTGATGTCTTCTCTAGAGTACGTCGCCGGCTCGAGAGACCTCTTACAAGCTCGTGTTTGATTTTATAAGGACATACGAAAAACGTCACATCGTTGTGTAAATCTGTTCCGAGGAGTCGTCCGAGTGGATTAACGCATAATTTTTTTCACGAGCAAATACTTGAGAGATAAGTGTATTTGTGGGGAAGATCAGTCTGGGAAACGACTAGAGTCTGTAGATTGACCGTGAAAGATTATGGCTGACTGAATAACAATCTTTTTTCATGCGATCGAGGATTAAAATGCTAAAAATATTTTCCTCCGATTGTGTATCACAATTACCGTCAAAACCCTTAACACGTTGACTGCCATGTCACCCATATGTGGGTGATTTACCATTACGGAATTATTTGTACAGGTTTTAAAATGAATTTTTACATTAATATATTGATTGTACCAAATTCGATTAGAATCCGTAAAATTCAAGAAAGTTGAAGGACTACTCAGTATCATACATTTATTTTTTTCCAATTTTTATTTCTTTAAATAACTTACTTTGACTTCATGGAATTTTTGAAGTTTTTAGTTTGGCAGTCAAAGTGTTGAACAATGCGCTGATTCTTTGCTACGTGGTCGACCAAATTATATGTTTACAACTTCAGCATTAAATTTATAATCCCGATGATGTCAATATACGAACGCGAGTGCGTCCTCGAAGGTTCAATTTCGCAAAGAGGCAACCTGATGATTTCATCCAGTAAGTCTCCGAACGATGATCGAAATTCTACCGCTTTGTGTCGGCGATAACAATTTACTGCGTAATAAATAGCATTCGAATGTAAATGAATTGCTTATATAATTGATCAAAAGCACATGCGTCGCGCGAATGAACTTTAATATTATACACTATCTCGAATCGTCATCTATCGTGTTCGCTCGCCTCCGCCGCTGCACTTTCATATCCTCGCTGGTAATGTAATTCATACAAAGTATAATATCTGTGGTTGTAAGGCGAAACAACACAAGTTACGTGTCACGGTTCATACTTTGAAGTATCCATTTGTAAACCGTTCACCTTCAATGTTGCTGCATTTTTATTCGCAAAACGAAACAGTCTCTAGCACTTTCCTTTTGCCGGGGCTGAACACGCGTCTCGTGACTCTACGTTGTTATTTGCTCTCTGAAAAAGAAAATTATTTTAACCGCACCACATTGTTTTCCGGTCACCAGACTGTGGACCTTTATGCTGTTATATTTTTAAAGTACAAGAGTATATGTGTAGTAATAAACATTAATGACATTTCCACTCTATGTTCAGCTTAGAGAATTTTCTGGATGATAAATTGAGCTTGCTCTTCCATACAGATGAGAAATCTACTGATTATTGACTATTGGAACAAGAATTTATTCTTTGAAAAAGTCTATATAATTTTGTAGTTGCATCGTGGACATATCCAGCGATTTATATTTAGCATAATTTAAGGTAAAGGCACCAATAGTTGACCATGTACCAGTAGTTTACCATTTTATAGAAAAACATAAAAAATAAGGTTTTTATAAGATCACTTATAAGTGCACTTTTGATGAAAGTGAATCTCGGATGCCATGCCGTCTGTTGTTTAAATTTCAAAGCAATAAGAACATTTCAAACCTAATTTTTTGTTTTTCTATAAAATGGTCAACTACTGGTACGTGGTGGTCAACTACTGGTGCCTTTACCTTAATCACCTTTTTGGAGATCGCCAAACGACTGGGATTGGTCTAGATAGTTCAGGATTTTTTGATAGGAATTTTGTCTAGAATTGAGAATTTGTGCCCAAAAGAGAATGAGGTAAAGGATTTTATTGGATTTATTGGACTTTATTGGATTGCGTAGCATTTTTTGGGTAAAGTGGACATTCTTGTTTTAATTGTTATTGACGTGTTCGGGTCTCGGTACAGCCATTTTGTACCGCATTTCCGGCAGCGGTTATTAGCGCTGGAATCTGCGTACAGCTGGAGGCATCTAGCAACACGAGGAGCAAAACATGCCGGAAAAAGCTCGGACAGAGAGGAGAGGCTGGTTGACTTCACGTGTACTCTCTTTCTTCCTTTTGGCTCTTCCTTGTCCCCCCCCCCCGTCTCTCCCTGTAAATCGTTTCTCTCGCTGCTCGCACAGCCGAGGCAAGGACAGGGACCCACACACACGCTCGGCTCGTCAACCAGCGCACACGTACAACGCACACTCTCCGCGCCGGGCAAAACTTAACAAAACAATTTGCTCCAAAGCAAACAACGGCATCCGGTTTACTTGTGAATAAACAACATATTTATTTTTAGAGGCCCCACGGCCGTAACCCGTTTGCTCGACCCCGCGCTCCAGCCTCTCGCGTCTATTTGCCGCCGTTACACGGCTTAACGGCCGAGGATAAAAATTGACGGGGCCACAAATACCGTCCTCTGTTTTAAAATTCCTTCACTCACTCTACATTCGTCTCTCTTTCAGCCGTGCACCGTGTCACTCGGATCTTTCTGCCCTGATTTCCAGAGTATTTCAACCTCGGGAAAATCTGCGTGTGATTTCCAACGAGTGAGGACTGCTGCATTACTTATTTCCACTCTAATATGGTTCCGTGTGTTATCTGTGAATCTTACTGCAGATCTTGGTAGCCTTATTAATCATCCATGACCGTCTCTATTTCGTAACAGTACACGCAAGTTTCCCAAAAATTGTTGACCGGGAAAAATAAAATTTTAATCATACTCAAATTCAGGTAATCCGTCGCAAGCTTTGTGAAACCTTGAAACAACTTCTTCAAATTAAAATTAAAATCTACGAGCACTTCGTTCACTCTCGCTTGGATCCCAACGGGATACAATTTTTTAATGTTGCTATCGCGACGGTTTACGTTTTTAAAAATCATCCGTAGATTTTAGAATATCGCAGTTTTGACCTCGTCCGATCGATTCAGGAGAGGTGACTTGACGCTTTCGTGTCTTTGTTACATCTTTGCAGGCTATTTCCCAACGCCCAGCTGGCTGTTTGATGTTGCAATTGAAGTGAAAAGGGGAAACGTGGTCGCCCCGCGGGTGTTAAGTGGTTAAGCCACGCGTGAGTCGGAATTCTAACTCGATTGGTTTGGACAAACAATCGTTTTTGGGTGGACAGTTCTCTGGGTCCACTTCTACAAATATTGAACGGGAACCTGTTCAACGGTGTTTCCTTGAAGTCCATGCGTACAAGGAGAAACGAATAATTAGTTGTCTCGAGATCGGCGCAAGACAAAGGCTCGTTTGTAATGGTGACTGATAGGTGAAGATAAATCGTAACGCTGTTTTACTGCGGACAGACCTACTTTCTAAAGTACGAAGTCAACAGTCATTGCGACTGTGACTGCATCACTCGAACGGACCGTTTGTGAACACGAATCAGAGTAAATATTAACGGCTGCTTTGCCAAGGTCTAGTCGCTGCTGTGCGGAACACGTATTTCCAAAAAATGTAGCCTATTGTCCTCCCATTTGTAACGTGTGATATCGAAATACTTAAAGAAATATGATACTCGGTGGCATGAAAAAATATTTACGCTCGCAGAACTCCCATTTTCCCCGTCACAAAATTTCTCCGTCGAATAATAAGATTCATACCTCTCAACCCTTTCAACGGGAATTAAATACTTTCCAACTTCCTGCTCCAATTAATTCTCTTCGGAGCTACTCCAACTTTTTCTTTCTGTCGCATGCCAAATTCCGAAAAATGTACCAATTATTGGAAACTTGGGTGACTGAATTTCAGATAAAATTGAAGGGGTTAACACACTTACATTCCTCAGAAAAAATTCAGAAAATTCCCGTTTGTAAAATCCTGAATTCTATCCTGTTTGTGCCGTAAAATGTACGTCTGAAAATTTTGAAATTATCAAACGTAAATGTTCCAATTACCCAAAGGTTGCAGAAGGGTTGCAATATCAAAACAAAAATGAGAAAAGATTAATAATTTCAATAATGATACCGAATAATATTAGAATTAATAATTTTTTAAGCCAATAAGGGAGAAGTACTCGCGCCTCGCTAACGCTGCAAAATTGTCCGAGAGTGATTGCAGCATTGTCTCTCGATAACAAATTGAGACAGCGGCAGGGGAAAAAAAGGTTGTTAATCATTCGGTAGGGTTCGAGGGTTAGAATTAACACGGTGCACCTGGATTAAAGGAGTTCTAACCGCGACCTAATTCCAAGATAAGATAAGTCGTTAAGTGCATGGCGTGGCAGCCCCTCGCGATACTACCCGGTGTTTTATTGCTGCGGCCCACCCCCGCGCTGGCTCTCCTTCGGGGCTCGGCGAGATTTATTGTAAAATTCGATAGATATTGCCAATTACAACCCCCGCGGCGCTCCTCCTCCGCGTGCTCGTTCTATCGACAGGGACAGCAGCCACCTTTCCGGCTGCCTGGAGAATTTTAAATGCGTTTTATGTACAGAGACGACGCGGTACGTTGCATAAATCCGTCCGGCAGAAAAATATGATTACAATCGTTGTGTCTCGATGCTAACTCCCCCCCCCCCCCCTCATGTTTCTCGTGCGCTTCATCCCCCGAAGACGACCGATAAAATGTTTCGCCTCGTCGCCAACTGCCTTACAACCAACTCGAATAATCTTCGCCGATCATCGAGGTTTTATTGCCGCCTTGTATACTAATTTTATACCCTTTTTATGCCTTCGACGACCCTGACGCTCTTACTCACCCCCACAAACGATTCGAAGTTTGTCCAATGATCGCTTGAGGAGCTCCTGAAATTGAGACACAGGGTACCTGGATTTTGCTGGAATTGGAACTGAATCACAAACCAACCAGTATGAAGATATTGATAAAAATTTATCTTCATCGAATTTTATTAATGGATAAGTAATAGAAATGTATTTTAGGTATAAAAGTCCGAGCGATCAATCGAATGCCTCTACAGCAAAATGTAAAATATTCGAAAGATGCAGCGTCGGTGTTAAATAAACCCTGACGACAAGATTGTAATCTAGAAAACTGTCTTACCTTTTTGAAACTACAATGAACAGCACAACTGATCAGCAGCGTTGCTGCACGAGCTTTCACTTGCCGAAAACAGGAACAACAAATTTAATCGTAGACTTGACGATACTATCCAACAAGCGAGCGTGTAATATAAAATGGAAGGGCTCGGCCGCGAGTCAATAAAGATATGGTTGCATATTGAACGCAACTAGATGCGGCAAGAAGGTGGAACCCGATGCATCCCGCGGCTTCCCGCGGAGTTGACAAGTAGTAACAAATTCTTATCGCTCGATGTTCGCGGGCAATTACTTTCGCGTGTATTGGAAACAGGTATATGGGACATCGAGCTTAACGACGACGAAGACGACGACGACGACGACGACGTCGTTGACGACTGGCTACAGAGATATTTGTTTATTTCCAAGCTGGATGCATCGTGAACGATGCACCACGACATCGTTCCGACTCTTCGTGCGATGTTACGTTCGAGCATAAATGTGTTTGCGTTTGTGTGTGCCTGTGTGTGTGCGTCGTGGAACGACGACGCGGTCGGTGCGTTGCGTGTTTTGTTTGCACGTTTCTTTTGTCGCGTGTATGTCCAGCTGCGCGTCGAGACCGTGGCTGGCTCATGCAAATGAACCGCACAATGTACCTCAATAGCATCCGCGTATTTATATATGCTATCCGGTTCATTATTTTCCACCGCCACCACTGTTTATTTCTGCCTTACGCCAGTCCGCGCGAACAGGGAACACTGTTTTTCGCGACAGGGGACAGCACGCTGAGACTGTCTCTCGTCGATCGTCCGCGGCAACGCGCTCTGTCATCGATATTTCCGTGAAATAATTATCCAATGAAATCACCGTGTTAACATTATATTATAACACGGCGATATTCTCTCCTCTATTCGCTTTGTCGCGCTCTCCGCGAAACCGTTCTGTCAACCTCCTTTTAATCGCGCCGTCGCGTCGGAATATCGTAAAGCGTTCTCGCCCGGCAATCAACATAGAGAGGAGCAATAATTAACAAGTCCGAACAGGGCCAACGAGAGTCATTAACGGGCCAGGCAAAATTTATGCATTTACAACGTCGTCGGCGAGCCACGGCTAAAAATGTATTAAATGTTATCGCCTGTATAAACGTCGTTAGCTGCACAATAAAACGGTGCGCCGAAGAAAACGCAATTCCGCCTAATTTTCGGATCTATAAATCACCGTCTATAATTGTTAAGTTGTATAAACGTCCGCAGCTGACTCATCGGCCAATGGCCAATAGCTGCGGGATCGCGTCCATTACTGTTTATAGTCGCTAAAACAGTACCGAACGGTCTATAACGTAAAAGTCTCTATAGGAGAATATTTATACGCGGGGATCGAAGAATGTACAGTAGCGGACAAAACTTTAAGACGATGATTTTTAATTTTGATTATACACATAATATACAAATACTATTTGTCTATTCTGTCCGTTGTTTTAAAGCAATACAGATATGTGTTTGACCTCCTTGATCTCAATGTTGTGATCGTCAAATGTCAACAATGTAGGAGTTCCAGTCGTTTGTTTCCTCTGACCGTTTGTGAACCGCGGACATAAGTTTAAGACGATCCGTCTAACAAGCAACTTCTATTACATTCTTTCAACAATTTGATATACAAATATTGAAATCAGCGTCTAGTGTGTTTTTTGCTGCTTCAAGTTTATTTACAGAGGAAGAAAGTATGGGTAAGACTTGGAGTTTGCTACCAAACGAAAGGGAACACATCGTATGAGTACGAAAACAAAAAATGACATTTGCCAAAATAGCAAGTCTAATTAATAAATCAAAAACTGCATGTAAGCAGGCCTGGAATAAATTTTTAAAGACTGTCTGGATTTTTAATTCTGATCAATCAAGAAACGGAAGACCTCGAAAAACAACTCCGCAAACGAATCGTCGGATTCACCGCTTATGTGAAAAGGACCGTTTTCAATTCAAAATATGAAAGAAAACCTTGCATCCAATATTCTACATACGAATAATAAAATATAATACTAATGTACTACAAACTACATTACAAAATACTAATGTAAAGTGTACTTACTTCTGAATCTTCTGTACCTCCGTCGGATCCACAGCACACAATTATTGACTCAGGAGAGTAGGTCCGAATAATTGAACAATCACTAAACAACACACACAACACATTTTATAAAATCGTGTCAAACGAACGAGAAGATGTCACTTCGACCACGAATAAAATAATACTGCGATTTTAACCGTCCCCCTCCCACGGACGTGTGATACGAAAACAGGGAATTCCAGGAAATAGGGTCGGCGCCCCGCCATAATTTTTTTACCTTGGTTTTGTATCTAGTGTTTATAGACCCTCAGCGTCTAACCTGCCTAGGATAACCGGATCATTGTTAAAATCGCAGTATTATTTTGTTCGTGGTCGGAGTGACATCTTCTCGTTCGTTGTCACGATTTTATAAAATGTGTTGTGTGTGTGTGTGTGTGTTGTGTGTGTTGTTTAGTGATTGTTGTTCAATTATTCGGACCTACTCTCCTGAGTCAATAATTGTGTGCTGTGGATCCGACGGAGGTACAGAAGATTCAGAAGTAAGTACACTTTACATTAGTATTTTATAATGTAAGATTAGTATTCGTATGTGGAACATTGGATACAAGGTTTTCTATCATATTTTGCAACGTATATTAACGATCATTAATGATTTGGTATATAGTATAATTTAATGTGGTTCAAATAAGATACTACTTTAAATCAAATATTTTTATTTTGATAACCAGATAGATAAAATGAATTATTTTTATTTTGTATTTCAAATATTTCGTTACCATGAAAATAAGTTGAGCAAGTAGTTAATATTATAGATTATAATTTTTAACATGAGAAGCTATAATAGTTAGCAAAGTATTATTTGTAGTTTAATTACGAATATGTAACATGTTGACAGGCTACAATATCGTAATAACATTACAGGCAACAAAATATCATAAAAATATAAGTTACTGTCAACTATTTGAAATACTATTTTACACAGTCCTACACACACCTACTCCGATCACTTTTTTGAGATGTTGAAACTTTTTTGCGAATATCTCGGAAACTAAAGCTGAGCGGCGGTAACATGTACAGGAAAAAGTGCATAGTCTTAAACTTTTGACCATGAGAATATAATACGGATTTCTTTTCCTTTTGTATATTATTACTAATTTGTTCAGAAACATAATGTAAATCTTTGGTATTAATATCTAAACAAATTATTAATCTGTTACTACCAAAATAAGGACACTGTATTTATGTTTTTCATATAAAGTAAATAATTAATTCCTTTCGTTCTTTTCGTCTTAAACTTTCGTCCGCTACTGTATATTCCCGGTGATTCTCGGAATTCGTAATGGATTCCGGTTTTTCATATTTGCGCCGAGAAGGCATCTGTATCTTCTTCGATCTCGTGGGAAAATAGCATACTCGCCTCTTCTATGTGTAATAAGCGGCGCGCAAGCGGACAATTATGTCTGTCGACCCGACGACATTATGCACGGATCTATGATTCATACTCTATTTGCTTCGATCCCGATCTATTCTTTCGTTCTAACGCGATTACAGACGGTCGAATTACTGCACCGACGATTAACGGATCGGCGTAATTCCGGCCGCGTTCGTCCCGGTCGCCTCTAATTATAACCCCGAATTTGGTCACGCTTCAAATCACCCTTTTCCCTTTCCTTGCCCTCGGACGGCCTACGAGTTTCACCCACGCAGAAACCCGCCAGAGTAGCTGGAGCAACTTCGGCGACGCGTCTTCGAGATGCTTTGCGCAATAGGTCGAGGATAGAGATTTCGGCTAATTATACACCGCGGCCGAAGCGATTTGATTAAATCGGCACAGCTGCATTATTGGACGCGGCCAAATTCTGCCGGGTATATTCGACAGATCCATCTTGATACTCCTCCGGGCATATTTTATGCAGTCGTTGCGTCACATCGCAGAAAATTTAGCAGAAACAATTAACAATTCAGCGACGAACCTCGAGAACCTCTTGATAACGGTCCCGCAAAATTCTAGGGTTGAAACTATTCAACGCATTTCCATTGCACACGCCAATTTAATCCCAGTTAAGGGGGGAATCTTGTGTAAGTGGCCTGTTTTTCAACAATTTTTTTTAAATACGTAATGCGTACATTGATTGAAAATTTGAGGTATCATTCGTTAAGGTTGGAATGTAAACAAAAATATTTTTCATAAATTTTAATCGTTAATATCAATGGCGACTTGAAAACTGGCGAAGTTTTGGGAAAACACGGATTTTCTGTTGATAACAACGTTTTAAATAAAAAATTTTAAAATTGGAGCTCGTCATGTCGTGACCAATTGTTTGTAGAATATATACACCGAGTTTCATAAAGATCGAGTAATCAGTTTTTGTGCTATTCAAGTGTTCTTGTAACTTACACAGACAGGCCAAAAATTGTTAATAAAATGCAATAAAATTTAATAGAACTAGAATTTTAGCGGGCAGCTATTAAAAGCGATCATTTTAAGCATTGCAAACATGTAAACTGATCGGTAAAATTAGGTACTCGACTGAACATTTTAGCAAACCTCTGCGGATGTATAGAAGCGGTATTTTTAAATTGGAGGATAACAGGAGATCACTAGAAGACGGCTACATTTAGAACATACGAATTGATTAATGGACTGCGACAGACTTCGATAAAAAATTCTCCAAAAATTTTAACTGGTCTCGAAGAGTGTCTGGTAGCAATTCTTAAGATTGGGGGATGAGGGTGGGGAGGATCGAGAGTGGGTGGACCGAAAACGGGGTAAGACGGCGATGGTGTAGATCGAGTCAGGTGCCGTGCAAACGAATATTAATATAATCGCGGCAACCAGAAATCCATGGCGAAGGTAAAGAATGATATAATAGCGAAGCCCGTAAGGGATGCGTCTGCGACCGAGAGGGCGAGTCGCTCGAAGACGAAGTGTTCTCATTATACCGGGTGATTTATGCGCGTGCCACCTTGCTGTCGCGTCGCGTCGGGAGGTTCTAGGTTAGAAATAAAGTTAAAAGAAAAATAAGGCTTACCGGGGTGCAAAGTCGAGAAAGAAGAGCGGTCGCGGGGGGTGGGGGGTGGGGGGTTGCGAGCGCGGCTCGCTGAATATATTACAAAAATAAGCCCGTTGCCGCGCGAACGAACACCGAAAAAACTTTTAAACCACGGAGATCGATGACTGTTTTCTTCGGGGTGGACCCGTCCTCGGAAAAATAACGGAGGAACGGATATTTTCCTCCGTGGAAGCTCTCTCCTGGACCGTGTTAACGGGTCATTAGGCATATTACTCTTCAATTATAATCGTTCAATGTATTTGGGTCAGATAACGAATATTTTATGTGCTCGCTGAGCCCGAACCAACCCGTACCGACTCGTAACGAAAAATTGGTTAACTTGTTTATACGGGGTTTATCGGTGAATTATAAAAAAAGTGCACGGGCATGTAATTAGCAACGAGTCAGGTGAAATAGACTATTTATTTTAACTCGCCGTCTGCAACCTTATTTTTACTGGGGTAGACTGTGCTCTGGGTCGACAGAGTTCATGCGGTTTTTTCTACAATTCACGTGTTTTGACGGATTCAAATATAATGTTGAATACTCTTGTTGCGGCGTGCTGGACTAACTTTCTGTGTAAAAACTTAATTATTCTCATTATAATAATTTAATGAGAATATTTTGTAGGTTGAAAACGCTTGAGCACTGTTTAGGTTTCTGAAATTTATTTTTTAAACTGTTTATGGCTAAAACACTCTAGTACTATGCTCTAGTACTGTGCTAGTGTTAACATGTGACGTTAAGAAAGACGACAGGTACTCGACAAATGGAAATTGATTAGTAAATCTAAAGCAACGAGAGAGAGAGAGAGATCTCCGACAGGATCTCTACTAAAAATTTTATTACAGTGGGTTCAATTTTATTACAATGAGCCTCGCAAAGGCACTTGGTAAGCATAGTGTTACTCGGTTCAAATGGGATTGTAATTTTTTAAGGGATGTTAAAATCGGGGAGCACGCTTAGACGTTTCGGCAGCCCGTTAACACTGTTCGCGTCGCATAACTGTCCCGCTGACGTTGACTTATGGTTGCAGGGACACATCGGTGAGAACCCGTTCGACAACAGTTCCTGGGGAAAGGAGCACTTCCAACCCTCCACGGTTCCTTGGCAGCTGAACCCGCGCGGCCACGCTCGTCCCAGTGTGAGTATATATATGTGCACACATATACCTACAGCTCCACATGGATGTACATATATATGTACAATACGGTGTTCCGCGTTTAGTCCATTCTCTGTCCGAGCGTGCAAAAACTAAATGAGAAAAGAGAGAAAAGAAACTCGGAAGGGGAGGAAGCGGAATTGTAAAGGAACGCGCGCGCGAGGCAAAGCGAGGGAGCGAGGCGAGGCGAGGCGAGGCGATGCGAGGCAAGGCGAGGTGAGGTGAGGCGAGGCGAGCGCACACATACTTTGCTCTCTCGGAATCGTCCGGAGAAAGAGGGAATATAACGCGCAGTCAGAGTCCTGTCGGACACAAGGGCTCGGTGTCTGAAATTTGTAATTCCGGCTGGATAAGAATACTATCCCTCGGCTCGGAGGGTGAGTAACGACCGCGGAAAAAGAAATCCGGCCACTCATTGTGTCCGCAGGTAGCAAAAATGCTGGGGGCATCGCTTCCTCCGAGCATTTTCTCTCAGGAGTCGACACGGGCACCGGTGTCGTCCACCGCCAACCCCGGAGGAGAGAACCACCCTTCCTTCTTCTCGCTCGTCCCAGCTTCAAAACCAACCCCTCTTACTCTCGCTCCTCCACCCCCGCGAACGGGCCCGACTCGTCCTGTCACCCGGTATTTATAATACGCTTTGTTTTCCCTCGGCTATTTGTCTTGGGCTCTCGGTTCCTTCGCTAACGTTATTATCTCGCGTTTTATTTTTATTTAATTCCAGCCCGCTCCGTACTAACCCTCCTACTCTTTCTCCTTCTCTCACTCTCTCTCTATCTCTCTCTCTCTCTCCCCCTTTTCCAGCGACCACTCTGCCGACGCTCGGCGCCGCCGTTACTTATCCGTCCGGACCCTTAACGAGCGAAACGTGTCCTCCGGTTTAAGGAAAACTTTGCGCTAGGGACAAGTTCTTTTTTCGATTCCCCTACCACCCCTTCTGGCGATTAATAAGGGCGAGAATTAGCCGTGACGCACGCTGCCCTGCCGATGCCGCTCCTAATTTGCTCATTCGACCGGGCTGTAACCCCTGCTCCTGATTTTTGCACCTTATTCACTGTGACTCTGTTTATTCCATTTATTTATTCTTCAAGTTGTATTTACAGTTATTCATTGTTCACTCCCGTTTAAGAGTGTCTTGGAAAACAGCCCAACCTTCAAAAACATCTAAAAAGCAGCTCTTACGTGCATTCGGAATTAAATGCAGCAAGCCACCCTCCCAAGAATGCAATCGAAGCACAAGAGCTTGTCCGAAGCACACGCTAGCACCTCAAAAATTCAAACGCTTCTAAAACATCGGGAAACAATTTCCTCGAGAGATTACAAGGAACTTGCAAAGGCAATATGCAACACGGCAGTTATTCCTCCAATCTGCTCGCGTGTCTCGAGAGTTTTGTGCCGGCGATGTCGTTCCGGGTGCACTGCGGGATTGAATTAAAAAATCCACGTCAGCGCGGAAAAATTGATAGGACGATTTCGTTCGAGGAGGGACACAAAGGCTCCCCCGTTACAGGCGTAACCATCGGCGAGCGATGCCGGTCGAATTTATGGGAGCAGCGTTCGACATCTCGCCGCGAGCATCTCACGTAACGTTTCCGAGCTGCTATTTATCAAAGGCTTCTCAAGGAACACGCGAGCCGCGCTATCGGTGTTTGCAAAGTTTACATAAAAGAACGCGATCGACGCGGTTGCATTCGAACGGCTTTATTTGTTCGCTGGGCTTACGCTCTCGACGGCCAATCAGATATACGTCTGTACCACATGTGTATATAAATATATGTATATATATATATATACGCAAACACATACACACACACACATAGATATATCGTTCGCGAAAAGAATGCCGCGTGTGTTCCAGCGTGTGTATGCACCGGGACCCCGTGACGCAAACGTTGTATTGCGGCGCAAGTAATGCGCGTGCTGGTACGGTTAAATAAACGGGGAATGACGTGCAATCTAAATTACACGCGATAGGAAACAACGGGCGAGCGTTACACGCAATTTCCAAGACGTTTAACGTAACAACGTCGGCGTATTTTACCCGGGCGAGTTTACGCGACGATTCTCCCGCGCCCGGGCAACATCCGCGTTCGCGAGAGAGAGAGCTCTAGCCTAAGCGCGAATGAAATCGACGAGCGATTTCCTTCTTTTATCGTGGGCCGCCTTCGCCGTATCGTTCGCCGGCTTATTACGTTACGATGTCTTCATTCAACGTTTCACGGACGAGCGAACGCCAGGCGACAAGCGAGGAGGACGACGACGTCTATGGGGGGAAGCGAAAAGAAAAAAAAATATAAATAACATTTTATCTCGGCTTTTACGTGCGATAGGGAAGCAAAGCCGATGCCGCCCACGCACGTACTGCCGAGCTCTAGGAAAAAAGCATTCGTGCCACTTCGCACGTATGTACGTGTGTATCAAGCCTGTTTATTGAAATCGTTTCGTCGCGGCGTGTCAGTGCGGCCGAGCAAGAAATACACGCGTGTCGTTGCACGCAACCTACGGAACTGCATCGCGAACTGCATCGCGCGGGCTCCTGCCCCCACCGACGCGATCGACGATACGCGGAAATTTATTCTGTATTCCGTTGCCCGGCCGTAACAGGATCTATTCCGCCTTGGATCTTCCGGGAATCGAACGCGCGATTTAAATGACAATAAAATCGTACGAGGTTCGAAACGAAACGGGATCTGGAGCGAGGAACGGCGCGAAGAACAATGCTGTCGAAATTATACAAATGATAAAATCGCTTTCGCGGTAAAATTTTGTTTTCTAGCTCTAGATTTCGTTCTTAATGTTCCCTTTACCTGAAAAGTGATAATAGAATCGAGCGAAAATGATTTAAAAAGAAATGATCATGGCCATTGATCGATATGAAACAGAAGGTGCTACTATGACACAACGCGAAAAGAAAGTGAATCCGAATGTAAAAATAATTCGTGAAACGTAGAACACCATTTCGTCGTGAAGGCTGACGCGTCTGATCATGACATACCGATTCTACTTCCTGTAAACAGTGCGCGAGAACCTGAGGAACTTTCGAAACCAAGACCTCATTTGAAAGCAATTTTATTCCACATTTTCGACTTACTTGTTCCTGCAGAATCATCCCCTTAACAGCAGATCTTAAACACTCTGTATATTGCATGAAACTGAATTAGCTGAAAAATGTAATCGCTTTCTGAACCCTTTGCATTCGAAGCTATTTTATCTCCAAAACGAAACATTTCTTCCGACTTAGAATATTTCTCTTCTATATATATTTTTTTTCATGTCATTCAGACAAAAATGGTGCAATTTACTAGTACAATACTGAAGTTTTGGTAATTTATTAAATACACACAAATTTAAGAATTTAAAAAATATTTTGAATAGTGATATAGCAATTTTTAGCGGCGCCTTACTGTCGCCATTCGAGTGCTAAGGGTTAATTATTCAGTTTGACACTAAACACTGAAATCGCAATTGATTGAGAGCTATTTTTGGGATGCTATCAGAAACGATTATACCAGCAATGGTGAAACGAGTCCTGGTCCCCGCGGGCCAGTGCTTTCGTCTTTGCAGGACTCGTTGTTACGAGGGTTCGGGATTAAACGAAGGCTGCCGAGGAAAGCCGATAAGGCTTCGTGGCCTGTATCAAATCGCGTACTTAATGCACACTAAAAACGCAAGCGGCGAACATTCCTGACGATTTGTCGTCAAAGAGCGAAGGATACGGCTGTGCCCAGGAAATTATGCATGCAACGAGAAACGCCTATTCGCGGCTTTCTAAGAAGCTGACAAACGCGCACGTGTTGCATCGACCGATTCCACAATATGCAGGCTTACGTGCATTGGCACATACGAAAAAGGCGAGCGGATATAGGTGTGCTGCGACAAGGAGAGGCTCAAAGACCGAGAAGGAAAGAGAGATAGAGGCTACATGCACGCGTCTATGCAGTCGGTATGAGATCATCGAGCTCGCTCAATGGAAACACTGACGTCAACAGTTTCGGCTAGTCTCGTTGCCTCGCGAATGATCCCCGGCCGATACGATGATATCAGGAAGACTAATGCCGATCGTGCACGTGCAAATATTACTCGATCCTGTTTCATTAAACGTCGCGGGCACAAGAAATAAACTAGTCTCGCGGCTCCACGCCTCGCGAAATAATTAAAGCCGCGCGGATTTATCGCGACGGATCAGTCGACGCGATTAGACCCGGTAAATCTCGAGTCGATATGAAGTCGTCGGTGCGGTGGAGCTTTAGGCACAGGGTGTCTGGAAAGTACAGAACCAAGGGATCGCGCACCTTACAATCCTCTAGTATCGCTATATTGTTTTTTTTCCTTTGTTTTTGCACCCTCAGTGGAAGGAATTGTCATCGAAATCAAGCTTCCGTTGGCACAACCTGTTGCGAGTATGTAGAACAGGGTAGCAGGGAGATTTTATCCATTGAAATTTACAAGTCACACATGACTTTGTTACAAGTTACAACTGGGGTCACGAGATGCATATTAACTGCAGGGGGTGAAAAAACTGCTGGCTGTTTCTTTCTAACCCTGGATAATTATCCATTCATAAACATGAGGATCGGAATAAACCCATTGCTAAATACAAATATTTTAATCGATTTTTTGTTTTAGAGATCGATAAGCTTCACACCTACCATAAATTCGAAAGAGTTTTATCGCAACCTGCCAGCGATCTAAAATTTGATGAGTAATTTTCGATTGTAAATAATATTGTATGATGCTGCATTAACAGATTTCGCTCGAAATTGCCGCGACAGGGTCGCGGCGGATTAATAGAAATAAATGCACGGATTTTCGCAGCAGCGAGGGGTTCGGTGATTTTCGGGACACCCTGTGTTTCGGGGGCGTAGCAATATCGGTGAAATTTAAAAAGGGGCGAAACGGCACGATTCTCGTGCCGGTAATCCGAGACTCTTGCTCACTCCACACCAATATGAATCGCGGGAAAAATCAGAACTGGTTCGGGATGGGGTGGGACAGGGTGGCTCGCTGGGGGAGAGGGGGTGGCGGCTGGAAGCGGATCTTAGTCCCTCCAGCAACCCCAGGGTTTTAAGATATGCAGGGCACAACGCACGCTTTCCTAGCGAGACTATTTTAATACGAATGAGGGTGGGAGGATCAGGGCGGCGGCGATGGTACGGCCAGAGACTCGCTGAAGATCTACTTCTTGATTACAGAACTTTTTACCTAATTACATAACATTGTTACCATTTACAAAGTCGCGGCCGGGTGCACGGCGTCTGACTACTAATTAGAATTCCCGATTAGCGCGCCGGCGAGATCGCGTTCCGTTCCGATAAATTCTCGCGGCCGCTCCCTCTCTTCCTGCGACGCCGTATTCAAAGGAAAAATATTTCGTCTTGGCCCGGATTCAAATTCTTCCGAACTACCCCCAGCGAATTTCGTCCACCCTGTGCCGTTGTCGTTTTTCTTGAAAGTACCATCTACCTAGTCCATTCGTCACTGCAATTTTTTAATATTTTTTATTCATTGCATCGTACTGTTTCGCCGTACACTAATTGCGGACGAATCTTCGAGCGGCGGTAAAAGATGGTCCGAGTAGAAGGCCTTTATCACCAAACTGTTGTTTTTATTATTATATTTAAGTACAAAAATTACTGCAAGTAAAAGAACTTCATATTTCAGCATTAGAAGAAAAAATCAGAATTCTTTCATCTCCAACAACACCCTCTGTTGAATAATAACAGTGACCAGGAAAATTGAGCGCATATATACGCTAATGATGCAAATGGGTTAATTTACGCAAAGCAGAACGGGGGAGATAATTTTGCGCGGTTGCCTCCATGCATCAAGAACGTGATCCTCCGCTTCGGGATTCGTCGTCCAAAGTTCCCACGCGTGATGGAAACAAAATTCTGCGATCCTGTAAGGCAAGGAATCGCGCGAAAGTTCTATAGATAGCCCGGCTGTCTTGTAATTAAGTTAAATCGGGAACAACAGGCGAAGCGCTCGAGTTTATCAGGAGCCACGGTCCTTATCGGAAAGATGTAAAATCGCGGGGATAGTCATGCGCAAGGGACGAGTTTCTCGACGATGCAGACATTAAGACGTCTGGTCCTCGACCTCCGGTTCTCTACCCCCGACCAATCCTCTCGCAAACCCTCTTTCTCTCCTGTTCCCAGTTAGGTGAACGCGGCTCCCGTAGACGACGGTGGTTTACCCCGTCTTCATTGTCCTCTAATTCTCATCTGATCCTCACATTACGTAATTTTCTCTTTATTATTTTATAATTCCTGGCTCCGGAGCCCGTAGTCTCTCTCTCTCTCTCTCTCTCTCTCTCTCTCTCTTTCTCGCGTTCATCCGACTGGGTGGTCCGCACGAACTCACCCCACGCCACGCATACTAATGCATTCTCGCATTTATTAATTATTCCTCGCTAGTTACCGTGGCTTTTCGCCCCCGACGTTGCTCTTCTCCGGCTACGGCAATGATAGATTAAACCTTCTAGATTCGCCGACGGACAATGTAGCTCACGTACACGCTTATCTCGCGAATTTTTCACCCCCCTCACTATTGTACCTTTTATTGTTCCGGCCACCCTCTCGCCTAGAAACGAACCCTTTCTTCAAGAAGTTACTGGGATCGGCATGGTCACAAAATATTATCCCTGAGGACTTTATAGGTTGTCTAAGAAACATCCTTCTTCCTAATTTCAATCAATCAGCTGATCGATCAAGTCTTGGCCGAGACAGGGCTTTGACACTAAACCTACCAAACACAAAACATATAAAAGTGAAACGTCTTATAGAAGGGAGAAGATTGCAATATGTGCTTAAACGAAGAAGTTGATTCAGTAATTTCCAATGAAAACGTTTTTAGAATTTCAATAATTGTGAAATAGAAAACCGGTCATTTTGACCGTGGTGAGTTTAATATTAAAAATACAGCAGGGCCTCGATTATCCGTTCTAATCAGTGGAGCACAATTGTTCGAATAATACAATGATTATTTAGTTTCCCGGAAAATTGGTTCCTGTATCCTCGAAACCCTGTCGAAGCCAGCTGCGACGAAAACGAAGGCGAGCGAAGTGAAATTTTCCAACCCCCTGCGATCCCTTCAGATCGATTGCGCAGGTTGGGGGCAATTTTTGCAAAACTATTCAACGTATCGACTGTTCCTTTTTCTTGCCGTCAGTCGATCGTCGGCTACCGGGATTTCTCGTGCTCCCCTTTTCTTTTTCTTGCACGTCGAGGGCAATACCGTCGGGAATTTAATTCCGTTTTAACGTCCCGGCGATTCCTTTTCAGTCGCGAATGTTTAATTGGCTCGCCACCGAGGAAGCCAGGGGGTGGGGGGGGGCAGCAGCGGCTACATTAATTGCGGCGGATTGTTGGGCGCGGTACGCGGGGGTTGTCGGCCCAGGTGGTTTTCTAACAGTGGCTCCAGGTGAGGGACCGACGACCATGAGAGGCCCGGCACCGTCGAAAAGACGGCTCGCATTGAATGCTAAACAAAAGCTAATTTATATCCGGAGGTCGGGACGTTGCCGGAGATCGGGAGATGAATGGCTATACCTCTTGCATACCAAGTGGGCTAACGCCACCTCCGCAGTTAAAGATCCTGGGGGATGCTCCCTTCGGGGCTGCTCTCGTACCCGCAAATCTGTCGTTCACGGTGAAACAGTGGACTACATTTCGGGGTACCGCCAAAAATTGCCTCGTCGTCACCTAATCCCGTCATACTTCCCTAAATGGCACGAACTCTCGGTCGTCCTGAGGAAATCGTCTCTAATTCACTATACAGTGATTTCTTTATATACACAGGCTCACGAAAGTATTCGAACGCCCTTTAAAACAGTATAACTTTTTTAAATTGGACCAAACGACCTGACTTCTTTGAGAAATTGAAAGAATTGGCTTACCAAATGACGTGCAAAAATGATTTTTTTTTTATTTCAATTCAAGCTCGGAATTATAAGAGCAAATAAAAAAGGCATTTTCAAAAACTTTTTTATTTGAGCCTATAATGAAAATTTTAAATATACGTTTTGTACATCTGTGTTAGTTATACACGTACTAAAAATTTCATCGAAATCGTGAGCCAGTGTATGTCGCTGAGGCCTGGATGATAAACGTCGTGGAATTATCCCCACAGTAGGGTATACCCCGTGAGGGGCCAGGAAGAGGAAAATAAACATAACACTGTTCGGGTATGTGTCCTAGACGATACATGACGTTGGCTGTGTTGTTGAAATATATCGAGAATTCACTATACTCGCAATTTACGCACCCCCTTTCGAAAGCAATGCTGAAGAGCATTCTGGAATATAGAGAAACATTATTCGTGTCCTTTTTGTTTTAAAAATTGTTATAGGTGAAAATAGCCATGGATAGGTTGTGCATTAGATCTAATTTACAATTCATGGTGGACCAGTACTATTTATATGACACTATAACCATTTTTTTTCTCATGATATAATTTTTAATGGATTATTACGATTGACAACGCAATTTCTGTTTTTCAAGGTACATAGTTTAAACTAGCCACGGGTTCAAATTAGACTCCCCTACTATTACGTACTAATTTCCAATCCGTAATTATTTCTATTTTAATGAAATATCAATCCCAATTCACCAAGTACAAGCTAATTATCATTATACTGCAACTGATCGTAGATTGGCTGAGATAATCGGCAAAGTGGGTGAGAGAATGAGAGTTTAGGTTTCCGCAGAATGATCGAAACGATTTGTGGACTTCGATGACGACAAGTATAAAATTTCCACTGAAAAGTCTTTTCGTTCAGCATGCTCGAACAGTGGCAAAACGATCGAGAGTTCGCTCGCCGCGGTGGAATTAAAAATTCGGAATGAACGGTTACAGCGGGAATATTCCCTTTAGGGTCGCCGCCCTTAAAATTCGACCGAGAACCGCCGCTCAATAATCATACATCCCCTTGAAGAACTCAGCGTCTCCTCGCGTTAGTTACCCTTTCGATAATGAACGAACTCGGGAAATCGGTGGCCACCCGGCGAAACGGGACGAAAGTTGAGCGCGTGCAACTCTGAAATTCCATTTCCGAACGAAAAAATTTCATTTTCTTCTTCTTTTATTTTTCCGTCGCGTCGTTAGAATGAGGAGGGCCGAGAGAGAAAGAGAGAGAGAGAGAGCTTTGCGCACGCCGGTTGAAACGGGCGTTTCATTCGCTTCTTCTGCCCCAGAAACATCTTCGGGATCGACTGTTTCCGGAATCCCGCGGCGTAAAAAAATTCCGCGGTAAAAAAGTATTCGATCTCGTCCCGAAGCTGCGTCCCAAATGTAATCGAAGGAAAGTTGAACGACGACGTCACGCGAGCACGGTAAATCCCGAAATGAGATTTGTTGGGGCCAGTTCCTTTTTCTATATTTTTTTTTCCACCGTTCCCGTAGATCTCGCAACGGGAATGGAAATTCTATTCCCATGGACTCGTCCCTCTCCAAAGTTGCCGCGTAACATGAAATTATAATCTTGTTGAAAAAAGTTTCGGTTCTTCGATCCCGGAGTAGGGACGCTGGGAGAGGAGAGAGAGAACGCCTGTTGATTCTGACTGGATCCCGTGGAAACATCGTCTAGCCGGCGTTGAGCTTTCTCGATACACAAGGCAACATAGCAACACAACACGGTAAAGCACAACAAGTGGGGGGGATGCTGGGGGTGGAAAGCTCGATAGATATACAGCCAGCCGGAGCGGAGAGGCGCGCGTCGCCAGCCACCACGTGCTTCTCACCCCTCCTTCATCGCCTCTCCTCCCTTTCATCGTCCGTCTTCCTCTCTTACTCTTTCGCTCGCTCTAAACAACCCCTCTACCCACTGATCGGCCGGCCGTGTATACCCCTGTTATCCCCCACGCGTGCGGAAACACAGCCTCTCGCGCGAAACACCACGTGGCTCCTGTCCCGGCCTCGTCCTGCCAATTATATCTCCTTGACCACCCTCAATTTCATCACCTCCGGACACCTATTTTTCCTCCATTCTTCTATCCATTCTTTCCACCCCTCATTCCTCCCTCTAATACTTTCGAACTCTAATCCTCGTTCGCTGTTCTGGTCAAATTTTACCCAAAACCAAAACTTTGCTTTCAATCGTGAATTTTGCTTTTGAAATATATTTACAATTTAATTATACATTAATTTGACATGCGCAATTTGTGTAAATTACAAGCGAATTGAGAACCAGATTTTTCTCAGAATGTCAATTATGTGGCCGAATTTAATTCTCAAAGTACTAGATCGACTAAAAAGCATTTTCTTATATTTTAATGTCACATTATCCCGATAAACTGCGGGGTATGGTGTGATTCTATTTGCAAAGGTTAATTAAAGTAATTATTTTTTTTCGGTTGACGTTTCGTTTCCGAAAAAATCCTGCTTGAAAATAGTAGCCACCGAATTTTCAAATTCGCTTCTCTCGAAAGCGAAGCGTCAACCGAGAAAATGTAGTTTGTTAAAGGCAACTTTTGTTCCATGTTACGCCACCTATCAGTGCATTTATTAGCCTAGAATATTTTTATTCTTATATTGAACATCATCGCCATACTAAAAGCAAGAACGAGCAAATCTTTTGGACATTGCGACATAAATGATCCAGTGTGCAAGGATAAACGGTTCGAGGATTCAGAAATTTATTAGGATTTTGATGAGGAGGTAGTTCATTTTAAATCACGAAATAATATAATAATTCACTCTGGACACATTAGTCACTACATTGGGAAATTTATTGGGGTACATTTTTCAGAGAGGGAGGTTTTAAAAAAGGAATTCTTCTAGGTAATTATTCTACACTGTAAAATAATTTCGTAATTTATTTTACGTATATCAGTCACCAGTCTGCGGATCTTTATATAAATTTCCATTTTCATAAATCATTTTAGACGAGCCAGAACAAGAGACAAATTTACTTCGCCAACTGAAGGTTTCCCAATGGTAAAAATTAAGTGAAAATGTAATTAACTTTAGTTAATACGAACGTTTTATCATGAACGTGAAATTGAACGTGTGGAGCACTAAATACGCTAAGGGGCTGGTTTCCCAAAAATCATTTTCCACTAGACATTCTTCTACGTTATAACCAACATTTAGAAATTGAAGGGGTAGTTTCTCCAAAGATCCGAGCATGATACAGTTGAAGGGGTAAATTTTCCAAAGGAACACAGAATCTCCTGGCCCGGTTCCTCGTAAAAATGAGCGATAAGCTGAGAAAGCTAGCAGGAGCAGTTTAGAGGCACCCCTAGCAAGAACAGATTTACTTTCGGTGGATCCTAACGAGGAGCCTAACCGAAGGCAAGTCGAGTTAGATCCAACAATGGAGCCGGGGCTGGCAACCTTGTAAATAGATGTCTGGAGCGTGCCGGCGTTACTCGCATATCGCTATACGCTGCAAGAAATGGTACAACGTCGGAAGTTCCGGGGCGAGATAATAGTGGCGGCGGCTGATTCTACGCCCTACATCGAGGCTCCTTACATGCTCACGTATGCACGGCCGGGTAATTAGTGTCTTAATGAAGCTCGGGCGGCGGCTCTAAGGGAGCTGGGACTCCGTAAATAATTGCCAACATGCGCGATCTCACGGTCGAGGAGCTAGCTCGCGATTTCGATCGCGAGAATGCCGCGGGTCGCGAACTTTTTCAGCACGCTCGGCTCGCGTGATCTACCCAGGCACGGGCATCGCGCATTATTAATTTAATAATCGGTCGGCGCTCTTTTAACTTCTCTCTCGAGCCGCCCGGAGCGTGAAGGAATCCAGTTTTCGCGAGCTAATTACCAGTCCCCGGCGATTAACTCGAACGATTTTCCTCCTTCGATTCCCTTCCCCCCACCTCCGGGTGGCGCTCCGAAACGTACCAGAGTTCGATCGATAGCCGTGCTTAAAATTAATTCGAGCTCCTCGAAAAATTTTCGCCACCGATGCTGACGGGCCCCGGCGAACGGGTTTGCGATGAAATTTACATCGCGCGTCTCTAGTCGCGGGGAAACCGCTCCACGAGACGTTCGCCGGTCCACGTCCCCTGGAAACCCGTCACTTTACGACATGTATTATTCCGTGGAAGTTGTAAAAGAAACATAGTTTTGATTTTACGTCCTCCCGGCGATTTTTGCTCGACCGTACGCTCGTTACCGATGCCAGACTTCGGGATAAGGGACGTCCGACGATCGTGTCACAGCCCGCAAACGTGACTTCGCCGACTTTCCACGGCCCACTCCCCTTTTCACCCTGTTCACCATTCTCCTTCGTATACATACATCGCTTCTTTAACGTCTCCGGAAAGCTCGACCTGCCCCGTCCGCTCGTTAACCCCTACCCCGATTTAACGGGCACTTCTTATTCTGCTCGGGGGTAGATTGATATTTGAGGGACGTCTAAGTGCTGACCGATGTTCTCACAAGTCTTCCTTTATTTCTTCATGATGCGGTTATTCTGATCAAGTATTCCTTGCTCCGAGCGCGAGGCTATTTTCTGCGGCATTGAGCAGCAGTTAACATCAACCCCCAAAAATACCTATATACCATCAGAGTGATTTAACCAGTTAACCGCGTTTGACGTGTATACACGTCGGACCAAATCTCTATCGTTGTGCGGTTAATGTTAATGAATTGTTAATTTCTTATCGAATAAAAATGTAATTCTTTCTCACTTTGTTTTACTTTTTTCGTTCAACGTGTATATTCGTCATTGTTTGATTTTAATTGCGCGCCGCGAAGGATTTTTAAAATTAAATTCCACAGTTAAGTGGTTAATTAATGAAACTGGAACTAAACAGACACAATTGATCATGGTGGAATTTACTACTGTAATCCTGCAAACCCTAATAAACTTTGTATTCTAATGTGCTGGGCATGAACATTTATCAATTTACTTGGGGGATACCGATCGAGTGTTAAAAATTCTGTTCAAAACTGAAACTTTACTCTTCCTAGTTCTAAAACCCTATCTGCGATCATGGCCAGAGCAGCCCTCTTTGTGTTTCGTTCGAAGAACAGCGATCCGAATGACAGATCAAACGTTTCGAATTTTCGGCAGGCCGAGGCACGACGATTTTCCCACGCCAGAAACGTCGGGATGATTTCGAATTTATCCGAGGACTCGCAGGAAGCCGGAGATACAACGACGCGACGGAACAATCGAGTTCGCATCGGGTCTCCGGGCGCGGCGGGTCGCAGGAATCAAATGACCTAAAGTAATTCCGACTACATCTCCAGACATTACTTCCGCTGATCAATACGTACGTCCTCTTTCTCTCTCTCTCTCCTCTCCCTCTCTCCCTCTCTGTGGGCAGAGACGCGTACGCGGTAACATCCCGACAGTAGCTCGCATCTCAAGGAGAGGAGCGGCGAAAAAAAGGGTACCGGGAAGGATGAAAGAGAAGGAAGAGAGAAAGGGATTCCGCGAGTCTGCGGTAATCGGTCTCGCTCTCGACCTGGCTCCTCTCTCTCTCTCTCTCTCTTCCTCGTCCCCCACCCCCTAAAATTTTTTACTTTCCCCCCAAAAAGTGGAGGGGTTTCTGTTCAGGCGGGGGGAGGGGGGAGAGGGTCACGTGGATCGCCGTGAATACCGAGTGGGCGGATGACACGGAAGGCTAGAAGAGGCGAGCATTGCGCGCGCACTTCGATGTGTGAACCGCGTTCTACGACTATCGTGACCGCACACAGGTAGCCACACATACATGCGGGCACGCGCGCGCACACGTTTTCGAGCATGCGTGTCTAAGCAGCCGAGGTAGGTGGGTGCCGCGTCGCCGGGCGTGCACGTGTAGGTGCACAGCAGCCGCACACCGATGCATTTGTGCATCTCCGGCGGGGGGGGGGGGGAGGAACGATTTAAAGCCGGGATAGTGGAGGAGTAGTCGAAGAGGAGACGCTCGCCAGCGGATGGTGGTGGCTGGATGGATGGCGGCGGTGGTGGAGGAGCTGGTTCTCTTCCCTGGCTAGGAGGATAGCTGGTGGTGGAGCTCCAGGAACGGAGGAGAGAGGCGGTGTGGCGTGGTCGACGAGGTGGAGGGAGAGACGGTGGAGAGAATAGAGATCCGCGAGATCTCCTCTTAGCCGACGATGCAGCTCGATGGTCTACCGGCACGGCGGAGAGAGAAAGAGAGAAGAGCGGAGAACGGATGTAGGACGGAGCCAGGATGAGCCACGGTATGAGAGAGATAGAGAAAGAGAGAGGGAAGGAGAAAGAGCGACGGAGGGATGCCGGCACGCCGGACGGAGACGAAGAGGGAGAGAGTGAGAGGAACGGGCGTGTAGGCGGACCGGAGAGAGGAATTCCACGGAGGCGTGTCTTCCCCGGCGCACCAGGTGCAAAGGTGCGCGAACGCGACGTTGCCACGCCTTTTCTACGGGGCGACGCGCGACGTGGCCTACAACCGCTCCACGTCGACGTCGTCGGCCGCGACGCCAGCGACGACGACCACCACGACGACGACGGCGACGAGGTCGACGTAATAACCACCTCCTCCTCGTCTAACGACGGTGGATCAAGGGTACGACTGTCTTCCTCTGCGTCTAGCTGGGACACATCCCCTTTGCGCGTTGTCTTCTTCCTCTCTGCCTCTCTCCACCTTTCTCTCGGTGCTCCTCGAACGCTGCGCCACCCACCCCCTACCACCTTCAACAGCCAGGGGGGTACGATGTTAACGGACGGGTCGCGTCCAACCCAACCATCCAGAATCCAGCTTCTGGTGTCAACGTCCCGAACTTTCCACGGGCTTCTCTCCTGAATATGCACCTTCCCCGGCAAGGGGAACGAGGGGTGGTACCAGAGAGGAATCAAGAGGGCACCCGCTCTCTCTCTCTCTCTCTCTCTCTCTCTCTCTCTCTCTCTCTCTCCCTTTCCCACGGTTCTACGAACGCAACCGAGGGGGCGGTTGGACAGCGGGCGGCGCAACCGGGTTCTTTCTGTCTTCCAGGATGCCTCGCGACCGGAATGCAGGATCACCGTATTCGGCATCACGTAACGCGTCCACCTTCCGATGCACGGTAAACAAAAATGGCGCGGATGCGAACGTGATCCTCCGCACCATGCCCGGGGACCCTCGATATGGCTGCTCCCGCCGGCGAGGCGCGGCGCGGCGCAACCCCCTGGAATTTGTCTTCCGAGATGCGAATTTTCGGAGAGCTGTTTGCGGAGGATCGAAGCCATTTTTGTTTCCCACCGGGGAAAAAAGTTCTACGTTCTACCGGTTCGAGCTCCAAGGCGAATTTCGTTCAGAAATACCACGTTCTTCTTGCTGCGAAATTCGAGGATTTTTTCGATGGCACTCGATCCGGGATTGGTCTTCCGTGCATTCTAGTTGAACGATGCACGGTTTGAAAAATTCATCCAAATCGAAACGGTTCCCTTCAAAGATATTTAGACGCAGTGAGACGGCTAAACTGAGGAACTTTACGCAAAATAAATGACTTTGCTGTTTTACAAGAAACAATTTTTATTTATTAATCTTAATCAGCTGAGAACATTATATATTTCTATTAGATTTTCAACCCCTTTATAGCTTGTAGATTTTGGCAGAAATTGGCACTCCTCGATGCATCGAGGCAGAAATGAATTTCTAGACCTGAAACACAGTAAATATAATGAGTGATTTATTACCTACCTGAAACGCCAACTGATAAGATTTTTATATTTTACTGACTTCAACCCTGTTCCTTCTCGCATAGCAAAAATTTAGTCTTCCTCGAGTATCAGGTCAGCGATGTATTTTTAAGTGGGAGCAAGTTTGGAGCCGATACGTTAGGGTAGTACGTCAATTAGATTTATGCAACTGAGATCGTCAGGACGTAGGTGGATCGTGGAACGGCCCTAGACGCGTGTAACTCGACGTCTGGACGTCTGGGCGTAAAATAAATCGTTCCCCTGGAAACGTATCGCAGTTACGATCCATTTGCATTAAGGGATGGAAACGTGGAATTCGAGCTCGATAAACGTATTTGAAGTACACGAACTTCCCAAACAGATCCCCCGGCTGTAATACGCGCGCCGTTGTAATACTTATATCTCGTTACACACAGTGTCGCCCGGCTATTAATTATTCGCCTCCTGCCTCGCGGTACGATTCTCGTAAAACGCTTTAATTAAGGTTTCCTATCCGCCGATGGAAGCGTTCTTTTGTATGACAATTGATTTAATACGTTCTGCTACGTACGGCGCCGACAAAAAATTTATAGAAGACAAATACCGCTCGAATTTATTCTTCCCGACCATGCGGCTGGTAAATCCACGATTCCCCGGTCGGATAGCGACGCTTCCTATACCGCTGAAAACCGTGTTAACACTGATTTATAAATCGCCTCTTCAGATCCGCTAATTTATCATTTTCTGCCGGACGTTCCTCCGTGCACCATGCGCTTCTGAATTATTCAAAAATATATCCGTTTGTACACAGAACTCTTCTCTCTGTACCTAAATTTGTTCTATGCGGATTCAAATTTCTACATCGTCGTCGCTTCCATTCTCTCCAAGTTCTAGTCACTGATCGTTTCCATTCGCATCTTCCGCAACGCAGAAGACGTAAATTATTCTTCCAGTAATAATCGTCTGAGGTTCCTTTCAAGACTGCAGGAAATGCTGCTGCAAATCAACCCCTAATTTGATAAGCTACCCCTCTCCACAATGTTCTGATTAATTTCTCCTTCCGTAACACTGACAGTCTTTCAAAAGACTAGTTTAACATTTTGAGTGCCAACGTAGCAGCCTCGAAATATCGAAAGTAACGTGTTGAACGAAATAAAAATTTAAATGTTATATATGAAAACTTGGTTATTTTCTACTGTCAATTATACTTTAAGTATTTGTCTTGTTCGAGACAAACGGCAGGATTCCGTCTAGCTTGCAATCAACGGTTAACTGGCACAATTAGTAACCGCGGGTAGATATTTACTTTTCCCAAAGTACAGTGCGATTAGATCTAAGAGCCGGTCGAAATTCTGCTCTTGCCCTCGTTACAGCTTCAAGATTATTTATGAATCGGCCGTTAGAGAATACGCTTCTCTTGGACCGGTGCTAAACTCGGAGAAGCAATATCGGCAGCGTCTGAAGCAGACGTCTCTCGGTAGATTCGATCCGGGTAGACACTACAATAAGCGCGATGCACCGGTCCGTATGCGACATTTCGCATCCCCGTAATCGTTCGTCCTCTCCGCCGCGGTTATTGCGTTCCCCTGCCGTTTGGCTCGAGATCTTCTGGTCGGTCCTTCTCCCTCCCGTTGTTTCCTGGGTCGTCTCACCGCGTTCTATCGTCGTCTCCACGTACCTTGCCCCCAACCTGGTCCTCTGCTGCCCCTCACCACCAGCACTTATACCCCTTCCACCTGTCCCCTCCCTCTCTCTCTCTTCGTCTTTCTCTGTTCGAGGTCTCTCTGCTCCGCGATTCCATTCCTGCGTTGTTGAACTATAACTCTCTCTAGGAAGGCAGTGGCAGCTATTACGCCGGCTCCTAAGCTATTACGGCATCTGGGAAGCTCGTTGGCGCTGCCACGACCGTCGAGGAGGTAGGGAAGGGGGAGAGGGGTGCTTCCGAGGAAGTGGCACCGGGTAGGAGGAACACCGGGTACGGCCGAGGTAGAGAGAAGGGGTGGTGGGCGTCGGGTTAGGTGAGGTGATGTATTGAGATCCCATTGTATCCACGGAATCCCCTAAGATTGCCAAACGACGTCCTCTCCCGCTTCACTCTTCGCCTTCCATCTTCCGCCGCCCACGTTCACCCCAGTCCACCCCCTGCACACCCCTTCTCGCGCATAATACGTCACCGGTGGAAAGGCGAGCACCGCCGGTCTACCTTTCGTTGAGTCCCCGCTTCTCTCTGCGCCCGTATATTTCTCTTTTCCATTCTTTTTTGTCTCTCCGCTTCCTCCCCGTGCACATTTCCCACCCCCGGCCACATTCGTGCACACCCTTCTCGCCCTTTTCTCGAACCTCTACCTATGCAGATGCGCTGGAATATTCATGCCGACGACGGAAACGGAAAAAACAGCATCGGGATCGACGGGTTCCGATACTAACCTGCACTCACCGGGTCCCGACGATTTTCAACCCCCCCTCCCTCGAAGCACACCCCCGCACGCCTTTAATAATACGACGCCGCGCGGCCGCAACCGCGTGCAGTATCGAGAGCCCGCATAATATCCGCGCCGCGATATTGGCGAGGGTTGCGCTCGCTCCTAGTCCAGGAAGAAAGGGAGGAGCACGGAAGGAGGAGGACACAGGTTCGAGCGACAGATGCACAACGGGAGGAATTCAAATTTTTTACCGAACGCCCGCCGGTTCAATAACAACCTTTATTATTTTAACGACCTACGCCTCCGACGCCACCTTTGTCGCAGACTTCGCCAACCGCGGAACACGACGGAGACTCCCAAACCGATGCTAATCAGCACACACGCGCGTAATCGTTCCCATTCTCGCGGTACATTTGTCGTCGGACTCTTTCACGGTGTTCGAAATTGGTCATTGAAATTTGTCAAAAAACTTTAGCGGTGGATATCGAAAGCATTTGCTCTCCGATGCTGTTAGCATGTTGTTGTTAGCATAGTTGTCCCTTTGGATGGATGTATCCAAGATATCCATAATTTTTAGCCTTCATTGAAACGTTTGTATTAATCGTCTAGACTGCGGATTTTATGTTTTTTTTTTTTTTTATTGTAGATCTTCAGACCCTTAAATGGGTCCATTTCGCTGTACAGTATGGTGATACAATGATTAAAGTCGGTGTTTCCATGTTACAGTGTGTAGTTCTAACAAAAACGAGCGGAAATGAAAGAATAAAACGATTAAAGGAATTTGAGATGGTCAATGTATTAGCTTATTTGTTTCATTAATGAAAAGAAGATTTTTCGACTCGATTCCTGTATCTTGCGACGTAGAAAATTTTTATTTCGAATAAATATCCGCAGTCTGCTTAAAAACGGTCGGAATGGTGGTTAAGATTCATCGGGCAACATTTCTGATAGATTGTATTTGTGCCGTATATTAGGGACTTCTTTTCAATGCGGGTTGCGAACGGTAAATAGCGAGGGAGATACGTTTATAACACGCGCAGATCAATAATACACGTCACACAGAGCCACCGTGCAAAGACGGAAACTAACATTATCCGAAGGCAGGCTGCAATTTGGTTAAAAATAACTGTTTCTGTCTATTGTTTGCTGGCTTCAGTCAACACAAGATTACCATTTTCCATTTGGTCGGTATTTTCTCGGAAGGAAAACTGATGAATATAAAATCGAGCCACCTCCTTCTGCCATTGTAGCACAAGTAGGATGAAAGTAAGCGAAGCCATTGTACCTCTGCGTACACAGCAGACGCTCTTTAGATTTAGTTCGCGGCACAATAATAGTCATAATAATATAAGTCATCTTTTACATTCTGTCTCTCTTTAGATATTTTCTATTCAAAAGTAGTCTAACAATGAATATGTTCGAATCGACCAGAAACACTCAGAAGCTCTAATTGAGACCGGTATTTTTAACCAAACACCTCAACTATTTTTTCAACTAAAAAAATTCACAGGAAGAATTAAAGACGAAGTTCTTTACATAAGAAATTAAAACAATATTTCACACTTCAGGGTACGGGTAAAAAATCACACGTCTCGAAGAACGATCTAACATTTAATTCGTCCATCTAGTTTGTTACTACGCTTCTCAATAAATATCGCAAGCTATCCGGGCACCTGATAAATCCCAAAGCGCGTGCACACACGGGAAGTCACAGTCCCCGGTTAAGCGCACCGCGGCAACCCCATTTGCGCGCGCTAATCCGTCGTCGCCGAGTGATCGCCCGGTAGTGGGAACAGCGCGGATTTTAATTGGCGATCCGCCAATCTCCGCCTCGATACACAATCTAGTACAAATATAGGCGCGATGTCGAGGCAGTGGCAGTCAACGCAAATGCAATTTGCGCATTCTAGTCCCTTCTGCGTTTGCGGAGAGGGGGAGGGGGAGGAGGTTCGGAAGATCGATATTTGGTAAATATTTGTGGCGAGTCGAAACAACAGAGATCGAAAGGACCCCCGTTCTATCTGCGCATGGAGCGCAGGATGTTTGTTTCGCGATCGGAATTCCATTCGGGTCGGGACGGGCCGGGCCGGAAAATAGCGTGGGAGGGTTCGCGTCATCGGCAGCGTCATGCACGGACGCTCAGACGATACGCTTGCTGATGCCGGCGCGGTGGCACGCGATGCATCGCGGACCGTGCTAAAAACTGTACGTCATCGGTGCTATTTACGATCCCCCTTGGCTCGGGACTGGCCATCGATCGTGTTTCGCGAAGTCCGCAACCTTCGATCTGGATTATTCCGGTCGTACCCCTCGAGATCAATCGGGGTTGTCTACCTTCCCTCACGGATCGCATCGGACATTATACCGGAACGATATTTCACGCTTCTAGAACCTGCAAGTTGACGTAACAATTTAAGTGGGTGCGTAAAGAGGTGTTTAGGCTGCACGAAGACACCCCTTTTTGAAATTATGTCCCCCTTTGTCAAATAATTTTCCTTCGGTTAATTTCTTCATCAGCCTCTCAGTTGATTTTTTCAATGTTCCAAGCTGTCTTTACAGCGGAATGAGAGTGAAATGTACGACGTTCGACGGTGTATATGACAAACAGTCTCAAACGTAAAGCTTCGTTCTGGATATTGTACTCCACAGCTTCTGTACAGATTTTCTCCAAGAAAATACTTAACATCTTGACTGCCAAACTAGGAACCTAAAAAATTCCATAAAATTAAAGTGTTACTTGATGAAATAAAAATTGAAAAAAGTTGAATGTATGATATTAAATTAGTTCTCCAACTACTATGCATTTTACCGATCCTAATCAAATTTGATACAATGAATATATTAACGTAAAAATTCACTCTAAAACCTGGACAAATAATTCCGTCACCCACAAATGTGTGACATGGCAGTCAACGTGTTAAAACTAGAGGTGCTTAAGGTCTATGAACTATCTACACACAAAGTATCAAGTCAACCGGTGACATCAGGACTGACTATCTCAACCTACAGTGATTTCTCTATTTATGTCACCAAGGCCTGAATGATAAACGTCGTGGAATTATCCCCACTACCGGAGTGTAAACATAACACGGCTAGGGTATGTCTCCTGGACGATATAGAAAATTCATTGCATCTAAGACACGACTTTCAGGACCATCGGATTTCAAGCTCTGACCCGTAAACACGGCGAGGTGTCACGGTCCCGTCTGGTATGCTGGCCCTTTCCAGCCCTTTACAGTTCGAAGTACGCATGTTGCTCTTCACAGCGGAGGAATCGGGACGCGGTAACAAGTATCCTGGAAAAAGCGATCGCCCGGAGACAATCGCAATCGCGCTGCCAAAGAAGTCAACGTCCCCGGCAGCCTGTGCCGATCGAGACAAATGAAAGAACCGCAGCCCGACGAGGCGAGAAGTAGACGTGGCAAACATTCGGATCGTTTCGTCAGGCGGACACGTCGTTTCTCCTGACGAGACTGAAAAGGGATGCAAGTAGACGTCCGCGGAATGATATTCAGAGGGATGTAGAGGACAGAAAGAGGACGGGGGATCGACGGGGGATGAGAACCGAGGGGGAGGGAAAGTTCGTCGGATCGGTGTCCACGGTGGATAAAGTGAAAGATTCTCTCGGCTATAGGACAGGGGGGATGTGGGAAGAGGAGTGGTCTCGCGTGACAGGGGTTGAAGAAGAACCACGCCAGTCGGATGGTCACCCTACGTGCCAAGAATTTCTCGACGCGAAGACGTGGACCTCGGAGCCGCACCAAAGTGTCTGTCTTTGGTGTTGCCGAGGTTTCCCGGTTGGGAGGGCAGGGGGGAGGGGGTGAAAAGCAGAGGAAGCGACGGTAAGCGAGAGCAACAGTCGCTGAATAAACACAAAGTCCAGTTAAAGTCGTAATAAATGTCTCCTCCTTTCCGATGGGTTCTTCCTCCACCGGTTCGTCTCCCTACCGACACCAGCACGAGACCATCGCGCCCTTCTCTTTCGCTCTTTTCACGCCCGGCGTGCTTGCTTTCCTTTCTTTCGCGGAGACAAACGGTATTGAGGGTGAAAATTGACGGCTTTATCGTGCCGCTTCCGCGAGAACTTTCCGAGGATTTTCCTCTTCCTTCTTGACGGTTTCGTATTTTCCGGTAGACATTCCACCGTTCCGCAGTCTCCACCTCACCCACCCCTCCTCCCCCCGTCAGAAGACACCCCCAGGTCCAGCGATTGTCTCGAGGAAGTCTTTAAGAAAGACTGATTGGACGCAATCAGGTATTCCGTTCGTTTAATCGCGACGCCCGCTGCCAGCTGATCCCTTCGCCCTGCCTACAAATATTGTTTTCTTCAACCCCTGTTCGCTCTCTCGCGAATACTTGGCCGGGGTTCGCGAAAATTGCAAAGTGAAATTCACTCGTATGCGAATGGGAATCTCGAATAAGGGACTATGCTGTTCGGTGGATCAATCTCTATTCAGAAAAGTTAGAGACCTCACTCGTTCATTTTATTTTAACACCAGAACTACCGAAACAGTCAAAATGACTGGTTCCTAATTTTTTCCTTCACAATTACTGAAATTGTAAAAATATTCCCATCAGAAACGTTTGATTCAACTTCTTTATTGAAGCACGTGTTGGAATAAAAATGGTACGAGGTTCGAATAAATGTAGTCTCGTAATTATTACAAAGCAGTAGACATCCGTTGTATTTATGACTCGGTGGTTCTAGCGTTAACATTGATTGCATTGAAACCATTCAGGATAACGAGAAACACAACTCCAGCGAGATAAAATAATATTATTTCAACTTAAATCTTAGTTTTTCGTACGTTCGAGGCTTCAGTGTATTAGTTCAATTTTAATCTCCATTATCGTTTAGATAAATGGACTTTTTTAAAAAATGGCTTACGGAGTGCTGGAGTATTACTGGTCCAGTAATATTTCTGCGGATTAAAATCGAGAAAAGTGGAAGAGTATTTCTGTAAATTTGAAAATTGAATTGAAGGTGTTTCCCTGTGTATGAGAAAGTAGGGGTTCGCCTAGTATCGTTTGCTATCGCGGTGGCGGATCATTTCGATTAACGGGGTATCCCCTTGTTGCGATGAAACCGAGTGCAACCGCGGCTGAAAGTTCCAGCGACACCGATAAAGTTGCTATGTGTACTGCGATATCCGACAACACCGAATAAACACGCGGCCGATAGATATTTATTTTTCTGCTTCGTGGCGGCTTAAACCTGGACGAGATACGCGAATAAACAATCCCGACATATGTTTCTCTTCCACTTGTCCCGCGGCTCTTCTATGCCAGCGTGCTCTTCAATTACGTAACCTGTAATGGACAGGTATCCGACAACAGTAACATGCCGCGCATGTATATCCGGAAGATGGGGATTTGTTTAACGATACGCGAAATAATTTGAAATATGGCGCACCGAGAGAACGGCAGAAGCCATCCGTTTCGATCGATTTTACATCGCTTGTGAACAAAATCTCTGAAACGACCAATGCTTCGAATTGAAACGAATTAACAGAGAAACAGAGGGGGAGGGGGTGGAGACTTCTAATTATAGAAGAACTATTTACGCTTAACCTATTTGCATCATTAGCGTATATATGTGCTCAATTTTTCAAGTCTATCATTATTCGTTACCTAAAAAATAGAAATGAAGGGTGTTGTTGGAGATGAAAGTAGTAATTCTGATTTTTTCTTATAATGCTGAAATATGAAGTTCTTTTACTTGTAGTCATTTCTGTAATTAAATATAATTAAAAAAAAAAAAAACAGTTTGGTAATAACGGCCGGTCTTTTCATATTTCCTTATGATGCAAATGGGTTAATCGGGGAAAAAATAGATCACCTAACGATATAATTCAGATACAATTGAAATTACCAAAATTGGTAATACAAACTTTTCTTAAATTCTCATTCTGCGGATCATTGCTTTCCAAATGTAATCTTCTCCGAGGGGTTGAAATTACTACCCCATTTACATTTTTCTGCAAATTAGAATTATTCCAAGCTGTGAATTGTACGTGAATTTCGATTAACTGTTCGTAGTAATATCAGAGGTAATGAGGTACTGGTTCCTCGAGAAGTGAAAGCGTCAGAGCAGAATTCAGAAGACAACGAATCCGCTGGTCAAAGATTCCGCGTACCGTCGAGCAGAAAGATGGCCGGTTTCGCCGCGTCGCGTCGCCGAGAAGAAATTACAAACGAGCCCGGTAACTCGAGGCAGCCGGTGTTGGATTGCACCTGCACGAATCGCATCAGTGGCAGCTGACTCGATAATCTTGTTGCGTGGCGTTCGACGAGGCAGCGGGTATGTGTACGAGTAATAAAACTCGCCTCGAACGGCTACCTCGAACGGATCAGCGAAATATCGATGGTGCTCGATGGTAGGGAAAAACGATCCCGTCACGTCCATCGCGGCGTAAACATCCTGGAAAAAGCGTAGCGAACAGAAAAGAAACCACGGGGGTAGGAGAGGAAGGGGGAAGGGGGAGGAACCATCGGCCGCAGAAGAAGAAGCAAAGTAAAGACAATCGCGCGCAATTGGCACATGAAATTTAAAGAAGCAAGGCCGATGCGGGGCGCGGGTGGAAGGGCCGGTCGCTTCACTCAATATACCCACGGTGTTCGAGCCCTTATTCTTTTCTCTTCCTTCCAGCTCGCTGGAAATTTACATTTCCTCCCTTACTGCTCGAACTGTCTGTTTATCCCGCTTTCTTTTAAAGAGCCGCTGGTGGCTATGCCCTTCCCCTTTTTCACGAGCCCCTGAATTCTAACCCATCGACCCCCCTGGAATTCGCCGCCCGCCTCCTCTTTCTCTTCTCTTGCTCTTCGACCGTTTCCGTCTCGTCTCCTCTCTCTCTCTCTCTCTCTCTCTCGACTTTTTTCTCTGCTTTCTCCTCTGCTAGACGTCGTTCTTCCACGAACCCGCAGCACCTCATCTTCCGCTACACAGAGACAATCCTCCATTTACGCCGAGATTACGCTTCGTTGGCCGATAATCGAAAATATGCCATCGAATAACGCCCCGGAATTATTTGTAGCCGAGCTGCCATCCCCCCGCTCCGACGATGAGAGACAATCGGCCAAGAAAGAGGGTTCAGGGGGATCCGAAGGTCCTCTGGATCACGGGAGGGTGCGTTCTGGATGATATTTTGTTGTGGACCCGCAGCAATCGCGGGCTAAACAATATTTCTGTCAGTATCCCGGTTTTATCCCTGTTGGCCTCTTCAATTGTTATTCAAACCTTTTTGACGGCCATGCGAACATATTCTGGTAGATAAATTAAATACTTTTTGCGTCGGTCTCTGGATCTGTGATCGCTAGGATTCCATTGCAGAAGAGTAAATGCGAGGGAAGAATTTACAAGTCGCCACATTATTGTCAACCTATTGAATCCATTGACACGTTAAGTGTCAAATATCAACCCCAGAAAGTCTTACAACATCAGAGTAATTTAATTAATGATATCAGAACTAGAAATTTAAAATGTGTTATAGAGGATGCTGTCTTAACCCTTTCGAATTGGAAAAACTCTAATGAAATTCGGTTTATCTGGATATCTCATAATAAAAATGAATTTCAACATCAATGAAATTACAACATCAGAGTAATTTAATTAATGATACCACAACTAAACATTTAAAATGTGTTATAGAGTATGCTGTCTTAACCCTTTTGAATTGGAGAGACTCTAATGAAATTCGGTTTATCTGGATATCTCATAATAAAAATGAATTTCTAAGCCCAGTTAAAAATCACTGTCAGTCATATGTGACTGACGCGCCAGTTAACGTGCTAAGAAATAGAAATTAATTTTGCGGCTCTCACAATCGATGCGGACTACTATTTTGCATGACGATCCGCAGTCTAGCGATAACTTTCGCAAGCAGGCGAAAAGAAGGAGTCTATTGATTTTGCATAACGAGCACCACGGAAGATAGACATTTCGAAAGAAGCGAGCACCCCCTCGCTGGATAAATACAGCCCCCGAATGTTTTCATTTTTTCTTCTTTAATTTATCGAAGGGTAGCTGATTCCTCTCGAAAGTTTTCCAGCAGACGCCGCGCCGCCCGCTGCGCCCGGGGTTTATTAAAACATTCAATTTCGTATATTACGCATTCGTTACTCTTATCTCGAGGGTGCGCTCGGTTCCTGCGGGGGTGGCGGCGGGACTCGTCGCGTTGCTCGGAATCGGGACGTGTCATTTCGGAAACGTCGCTCAATAAACGAAAGAGGGATCAGCATTCGCGGCGGGCCGTAATCCACGGATCAGATGCCGAAATCAGCGGGTAATTGACGCAATTTCTTCGACCCCACTCCACAATGATGTCCCCCTACACCCCCTCCAGGCCGTAGAAGAATCTTTCTCTCTCTCGAGTGAGAGACCTTCGCGACGCGCGAGGACCTCGGAGGAAATCGAGAAGGGGTGGAAAAAGAGAAACGAGGAAGGGACCGGGGAGCGAGAAGGATAGACCAGACCACAATCTCTTTTTCTCGGGTCCTCGGTTCCCGTGAGTCGGTTTTAGCGAGGGCCCTCAAAGCCAGAGCCAAGTCTCTCCCGCTCGCGGAAGAAGCGAACCTTTAATAAAGAGCTTAAGCGAGCTAAATAGAAACATTTTTCCGTCGGCTTGACTCGGGCTTGCTTCCTCGAGTTCTTGGCTCCGTTGCAATGAAATGAGCCGCGGCTGCTCGTGCATAAGTAATCCGCAGATGAAGGTAGCCCGAGACCCTTGCACAGCCACCACCCCCGCACAGCCGAGATACTGCCTCGACTTATATCGGTTGTCTCGATCTTTAAGAGCCGGTCGTGCTCGTTCAGAATAGACTCGATCGAGGAGAAATAAAACTTGAAAGTCGGTAACGTCACTGCGTAAATCGGGGACAGATTTTTCACACCCTGAAGTTCGCCGGATATTTTCCATATCATCGCAACGTTGCATCTGTTCCACCAGTTTCAAGATTGAATTCTTCTTCGATTTCCTAGGACTTCTATTGGATTGTACTTTTTAACCCATTTGCATCATAAGGAAATATGAAAGGAAGGCTTTTATCGCCAAACTTCTTTTTTAATTATATTTAAGTACAAAAATTACTACAAGTAAAAGAACTTCATATCTCAGCATTATAAGGAGAAATCAAAATGACTACTTTCATTTCCAATAACACCTTTCTATTTTTTAGTTGACGAATAATGACAGTGACCAGGAAAATTGAGCGCATATATACGCTAATGATGCAAATGGGTTAATTCCCTAGCGAATATGTGCCTTACTGTCTTCCTTTTACCTTGTAAGTGAATATCTTTTGCAAAGTTTCATTTACTAAAGCGAAGTTCATTTTTAATGTTTGAGGACTGTTTTGACGATTTTTGGCCAGATAAATATTCGCGACCGCTTGAGACTGTGTTTCATTAATGATCCAGGCGGATGATCCGAGGAAGATCTTTAATCATTCCCCGCGGGTTTTTTTCCCGGCGCATTACCTCCTGACGTTCCGTGGAACAGGATCCATGTGTCGTCGGCGCTTTAAAGGCACGAGTGTGGGGGTCGTTTATGGCGGAAGCCACTCGATGGGGGAAGGATTCGGTAATTATTCGCCATAGGCTTGAAAAATTGCCACCTAATCCCGAAATCGATAGTCCCGGCAGAGAACGCGCGAGTGTAAGGAACCCTCTCTCACCCTTCGTCTCGCGTACGTATCAGGTTCTTTTTTTCTCTCTCTCTCTCTCTCTTCTGCCAGCCACCCCCTGGCACGACGTAAAAATAAGGGGGTTGAAAGTCTGGTGGCTGGCCTCTAGAACGACGCCTCCCCACAACGTTGTCGCATTATGAAAATAATGTATCGATATCGTAATAAGGGAATGATTGGATACGTCCGCCCTGATATATTCATCGGCACCCCCTAAATTCACCCCTTCCCGCGAGGCGCTCACCTCGACTATTATTCATATAACGTATGGGGCTTTGCGAGGTGTCTGGGTTATATCTTTGGGACGGTAAAGCACCATTTTTTCGGTGAGACATTGCGGGCATAACGAAAGATGGAGAAGCAAGCCCGGAGTCCTCGTTGCTGGGAAACAAATCTCCCGGCCACCCTCGGAATTTTCTAAAATGCTATTCCTCTACGCAATTAAATCTACTGATATAAAACAGAATTTATTCGTCCGAAATTCTGCTGAGTTTGATAAATAAATTTAGCTCTCTTTGGAGACAGGTTGCTGGGAAACATATGTCCTAGCCAGCCCCGAAATTTTATAAAATGCTATCCCTTTGTACGATTAAATCTGCTAGAACAGAGTTTATTCGTTGCATATTCTGCTGAGTTTGATAAATAAAATTAGCTCTCTTTGGAGACAGGTTGCTGGAAAACATATGTCCCAGAGAGTCCCGAAATTTTCTGAAATGCTATCCCTTCGTACGATTAAATCTGTTAGAACGGAGTTTTTTCGTTCCATATTCTGCTAAGTTTGATAAATAAATTTAAACCATTTCCAAATGCTGTTCCTTTACACAATTAGTTATATTAAAACAGAATTTATTCGTTCGAAATTCTGCTGAGTTTGATAAATAAATGAATGTAGCTCTCCAAAGGCTATGGTACTGAAGGGTTCAGATAAACGTAGTTCTACCACAGTTCTTGCGACGAGCAGCTCACGAAAATATTCTAACCGACGCATACATTTACATCGCCTTACACCGAGTGACTTCCTCGCGGCCGATACATTATGAACGACCTCGCCGAGGCAGCAGCGGGCCGTCTAGAAACCTACAAATCAGAAATTCGCGTCAACGAAACTCGTCTGGCCTCCCTTCATTTCTCTCGCACTCCGCCCTGACACCTGCACTCATACAAACGTTACCCGGGGGTCTTCCCGAAGTTCGCAACACCCTGCCGCACGTACGCGACGGCCGGATTAAACGGAGACGGAGCGAGCCACCCCCTTGGTAATCGGCTCGTCTCGCGATCTCTCGACCGATGTATAATTTATAAAACAGCATTAAATTGTCTATGTCGCAGACCCGCTCTGTTTCTAACTGGAGACGCTGCGCCGTTTCCGGTGCAGCTTCACCGTGGAAAGTGTGCGAGTAATCTTCCCTCCGGACTGAAAAATTTTGCTCTTCGTGCTGCGTTGGTACAGAATTTATTTTTTGCTGTGCAATTTCTTTTTTCTTTTTTATCATAATTGCTGCCGTTGAACGATATAATGGACTTTTCTTTATCTTATTTCGAATAGTGTGGAATTTATTTTCTACTGAAACTAAGGTAGACGAGAGCGTACAGATAACACAATAATTAATTCTACCGGTACGTAGCACTGCAAAAATTTTTCTTCTGCAAGATGTGCACGGTATAGTTGAACCAGGCCTACCGCATCATTCACAGTCGATTAACCCTTTGCACTCGAAATTATTTAAACTCCAAAACGAAACATTTTTTCCGACCTAGAATATTTCTCTTCTTCACATTTTTTTTCATGTTACACATATGAAAATGATACAATTTACTCGTACAATACTGAAGTGTTTAGTAATCTACTAAATACAAACAAATTTAATAGTGTAAAAAATATTTTGAATAACGATACAGCAATTTTTAGTGGCGCCTTGCAGTCGCCATTCGAGTGCTAAGGGTTAATATCATTTAGAAGGCTAAAAACATTTTTCTTTTCCAACGCTCATGATGAACGAAGCAGTTTATTGTGATTTGATCGAAAGAAGGCTAATAAATGAAATTCCTGACGCCTCGAATAACGAGTATACTTGAGAATGAGCTCTGCGTTGGCGGGCATAACGCGTTTGATGGGCAGGAATAAAAAATTAAGATCCGGCGGCTTTAATATCGCGCAACAAGACCGAAAAGAAAAACCGAAGCACTCGAGGCTCCGCCGTCTTTTAGTCGTTCGCGGTTGGAGGGTGCTCAGCCGTGTAGTGTCAATGAATAAAAATTTGCGGTGAGGGTGGCCTCGCGTTTGACGCCGATTTTAAAGCTTACCCTCGAACCCGCCCGGCCTCAGCCGTCGCCGCTCGGTCTCTTACCCTCTCGCGCCCCCTTGCAACCCGCTGTCTTTCTCTCTATCTTTCTCTTTCTTCTGCGGAGACATTACTTTATACTGCGGTAGAGCATCGCGAGGAGTCACGGTTCGCAATCAGCGGTGGCTGAAACTCGCACTTATTTTCGCCCGAGTGCCCACGGCCCTCACGAAACCACCCCCGTCGAACCAACCCCCCCTTCCGCCACCCCATTCGCTACACGAGCCAGCGATCCCGGAATAAGACGGTTTCGCCTCGGGATCATTATGCCACGCCTTAAGTCGAGCTAATATGTCCTTTCTCTGGCAAGACACCCCCGAGAAACCCTCCCTCCACCCCCACGCACGGAAAGTTTGCCTGCCGCCGGTACGTGAAATACTTCTTTGGCTCCATTGCATTTTACTAGTCGCTAGACTGCGGAACTTTATTCGAGAGAAACATTCTTTCCGTCAATCTCAAGACGTCGAAACTTAAGTAGGAATTTTGTTTTTCTTATCAACGGTTTCATTAAGTCGTCAGAAATTTGATGATATTCTTACATTCTTTCAAGTCTTCCACCATTCAACAATCTCTTTGTCAAGGAAAGGATTGAACAAAGTATGAGAGAAACTTAAAAGAATATTCAATTAAAAATCAGGCGAACATTGCACTCCCTTCTTCTAGATAAAAATCTTTATGTTCTGAGGTTAGCAACGCTTCTCTCGACAAACACATTTGTCACTGTGACTTTTCATATTTCTTGTAATTTACAAACAATCAATTCCACAGTTGATTTTCTCCCAAAGAAACAATTTACGTAATATTCGTTGCGGCAAGGTACACTATGATAGACGGAACGAATGAATGAAGTCGAAATGAGAACGTAGAATTTTGTAAAGAGACGTAGCAAAGCGATCAGCAATCCTTCAAAGATCCCGACGGAAGAAATTTCGGCAGACCTTCTCCCCAGCAAGAACCGCTGGACGCGCCCGCGTGAATAGCTGACAATTGTGCGGCCAGGGGATGAAGTTGCAAGTCGAAGGAAACTGGGAAACTTCATAAATCACCGTAGGGACGTGCGGATCCCGAAAGTAGGCACGCCGGTAGGCTGGCAAATGTGCGAACGCGCGCGTGCTATCCTCGGCTGGGAACGGACACGGGAGAAGTACACGGTGTGCGTGGGCCCTTATTTGCTCTAAAAGGTAACGGGAAAAACCGAGGTCTGTCCATCCATGCCTAGCCACTCTCGAAGCCTGACCGTTCTCACAGTAAATATATCGAAGTGAATTGCAACTCGGTCCCTAATCCAACCCGAAGACCCCGTGTGGCCGTGGCTTGATCCATAGCGCGGCACTAAATTTCTTAGGAATTTATAAGGTCCCTTCGTCTTCGGCCTGTGAGTCTACCATTCGTGTAACCTTCAGATCCACGCTCGAGGATCCACGATCCACAAAAAACAGCAATGCAACGCTCGATCCTTGAGCACTCGTCCAGTACTCCAAAACATGATATCGATTTCTTGGGTGTGTGTGTGACGTTTTGTTAAAAATTAGAAGATAGAAATATTTCTCCTTCCTGTATAATGATTTTGTAAAAAATTAGCACGAGTGCACAAAACAAAAATATCGGACATTCCATTTAACAAAATTGATGGTGATCCTCGCATCTCGATAAACAAGCAACAAAAAACAGATTTCAGCACTGTTTGCACACCCCACCTTCTCCGGAAAACCATGCAGCATTTGTTTGTGCAACTTTATTACTCGCAACAATTTTGAACGGTCTATTTTTACACAGTGAGCGTTCGAGGGTGAATCTTGAATGGAAATATCTTACAGGGCGATTTGCTCCGGGGAAACGTGTACGCGAAAATCGAGATGGACCGGGGATGATGAAGCGATCGCCGATCGACGTCGGTACATTCATCATGCTCGCTGTTTTGAATAGGTCAGGAGCCTTGTGACAGCGTGTTTCCGTCGATGGAGATCGCCCAGGCTACGAAAATCCCGTCGAAACCCGGACCGGCCCGGCTCGACCCGGGTTCACGGATATCTCTTTCGGTCGGCGGCAAACGACGATAACGAATGTATAATTAATCCTATTGCGTTAAAATGATAATGACACGGGCTTTATGCGTCCTAACACGGAAAAAGGAAACAATCGTAAAGTATCCGTATGCTCGGAGAGCCCAGTAAACCTCTTAAGCTTAACTGTAAAGCGTCCAAAGTTACCTTTTAGTGGGTGATTAGCAAAACCGAGCTCACCTTTTCAGCGGCCAATTACAGGAGATTCCGGAATAATCCTATTACCCACATTAGCTCATTATTGCATAACTGTACCTCAGCGTGCCGACCGCTTAGTCCTCGTTGGCCCCCGTCGTTCCTGCGAATGTCTATTTCGAATGCTTTTGTCGAACTCTGATACCATCCGTCTGATACAGCCTTTCTCTCTCCCTCGATCCCAGCTTTCGCCTGACGATCCGAGAACATTTCGGTACGAATCATCGGGTCGTTAACCGGAAAGGACCAGCTATCTCGTCAGTGCCGTCTAACCGTGTTCCCTGTATTATTTTTACTTTATTTTCTTTTATTTAAGTATGACGATTTCATGAAATTTTAACGTCCATTCCGGTGCTAAGTACAACGTCCTAACAGGCTATGGACACCCACGGCGTGAGTTAAATCGTCATTGGTGTCTGGCAATATCCTCCCAATTATTTTTAGTGCATCCCCTTTTGCTTTAGCACTTCGAAGAATTGCTAGAATGTTCATTTTAGGGTGCGGGACAATGTACTAACGATTATTAGGGGTCGAATGTCTGCAATGGCGTGTTTGATATATTTTATTTTGTTTGGGCATTTCACTATTTCATCGAGCAGCCACTCCATTATAGAGGTGTATTTTAACAGTTTGACTGCCAAACTAGAAACCTCAAATATTCCGTAAAATCAGAGTAAGTTATTTAATGAAATAAAAATTGAGAAGAATTAAATGTATCATATTGAGTAGTCCTCCAACTTTCCTGCATTTTATAGATCCTAATCAAATTTGTTACAATGAATATATTAACGTAAAACTTCATTTTTAAACCTTGACAACTAATTCCGTCACCCACACCCAGATAGCACGCGACGTCTTAAAGACGTCTGTTTTACGTCCATTTTTGGTCTGAACGTCTTACGTCCTGAAAAGACGTCTTTAAGACGTACAGTTTTTTCACAAAGACGTTCCAGAAACGTTCAGAAGCCGTTCGGAAGACGTTCGTAGGACATTCAGACGTCTCTGTGCTATCTGGGCATATGGGTAACATAGCAGTCAACGTGTTAATTCTTCTCCATTTTTTATCCAATGCCCTCATAACTTTCGACTTGTTCACTTTTATCTCCGATTTTTGCAACTATCCTAAGTCCCGATTTTCAGTTGTCCAGAGTCAATCCTTTCGAGAAGATGGACCACCCAGGCGCTTCGGTATTCCCTCTAAACTCGAAAATCTGTAGGACGCGTGCGAGCGCGTTCCAGGATCCCCGTTCCGAGGATTCGCTGCTCGAAGCAGCTCCTTATCCGAGATTTTATTTAGATCCCGGGCCATAAATGCGAAACGTTCCGGCCGAGCGGCCGGCCAATCAAGCGTAGGGTCGAACGTGAGCGTTAAGGGTGTTAGGACCATCCGATGTCCACACCTCTGTTGTCAGCTAATGCCCCGGCCATTGTGAGGGGTCGCTGGGCGAGCGTAGCGAATCTCCTTTTGCGAAGGTGTCTAGAAGGGGGTTGGAATGTGCTGGGCCGGGAAAGAAGAAGAACTCGAGACGGAAGAAAAAGGGAGGGAAGATCGGGCGAAGTCAGTAACCGGCCGCGTATTAGTGGGAGAGTTTCACGGATTCCTGTGAGCTACCCCCGGCACACCCGTTGGTCCCTGCGCCCTTAGCGGCTATCGGGTGACGGCAATCCGGCTAAATCTCTTCCACCATAAACGGCTAAACAAAGAGGTCCATTCTTCAGGAGCGGCTCCCTGCTCGCTCGACGATCCGAGCGACCCGCGCTACCCTTATCGGCCTCTGTCCACCACTTACGATCATCCATCTGGATCTCCTCTTTTCCAAAGCACCGACCCACCGGATAGTTCCTCACCCATTCCCGACAATGTTCCCGAGGATTTTTTCGCGATACAGCGTTCGTTCCCGGAATCGAATCCATCTAACTCGGCCAAAGACGAAATCGATCGATCCATCTTGCTTGGAAGCCGAAGGTGCTTCAGCTGGAGGATGAGTTTCTTAATCAGGACCGAGGAAGGGAGCTCTAATGGTCGACAATGTTCCAACTGTGTTTTCAGTTTAAGTATTAAAGAAATAAGGGTGGATTACCGGAGGCTCCCGCGTTCGTATTTCGCGAGTAGAGAAACTCAGAGAGAGAGAGAGAGAGAGAGAGAGAGAGAGAGAGAGAGAAAGAGAAAGATGGTAGGTTAAGATCGTTCCTCTCGGCCCATAATAAAAGAAGGCAGATTAATGCCTTCGGTCTTGAATCCAATCAACATTATTCCGACAATAGTCCGCCAGCCAATACCCGTTCTACTCTGCCCGGGCTGATATTATCAACAGCCCACCCCCTTTCGCTCTCTCCGGCCACTGTTCTATACGACAGTCACCCTTAACGTCTTTCTCTACCCTCGGTGTCGGTTCTCCGTACTTTCACACCCCTAGACACCTCTCGCTCTCGTTCTTAATTCGACGGCCGGATGATAAGTATGCTAACAAGAGGAACCATCGGTACGGATACAGGCACGGGTGCGGAGATACAGGCGACTGGTACCTTAAAGCCAAATTAACGCCACGCTCACATAAACGCCGCCGACTCTTCCGTCAATGTTAATGTCTACCAGAAGACCATTAGCCGATCGAACATCGTCGACGGCTCGGCATCGGCGCTCGCTAAGGTCGAACGATCGCCTACAGAACCGCCCCTTAATCGCCAACGCGATAAATCAGCCGCAGAAAAACGCGTTGCTGCTCCACGCGCCGATATTTCAGAGGGTGGCTTCTGCTTCGAAGAGATAAAATCTCGATCGGTCTGCGAAGAACGTACGCTCTGAAAGAAACAAATTTAATTTTTTCTTTCACTCGAAAACAGACTTGAGAGTTTGTGTACATTGCAGCACCCTTATTCCCTAATGAGTAGGCACAATCTCCTTTATTTTCAACTTTTTCTCCTTCATTTTTCTCATTCGATTTCGTCCCGCGTAATGTATTGTGTACATATTTTTATTTCGAAGTGTGTCTACACAAAAAAAAAAGGTTTTCATATATTCCGACACACGTCGGATAATTGTTTTTAGTATTTTTGGACCGCTGTAGAAGGCAACGATTTAGATATTTAACACGTTGACTGCCATGTCACCCATATGTGGGTGACAGAATTATTTGTCCATGTTTTAAAATGAATATTTACGTTAATGTATGATATTGTACCAAAGATTAAATCTGCAAAATTCAAGAAAGTTGGAAGACTACTCAATATAACATATTTAATTTTTTTCAATTTTTATTTCATTAAATAACTTACTTTGATTTTATGGAATTTTTGAGCTTTCTTGTTTGCCGATCAAAGTGTTAAGATTGCTGATGGGCAAATTAACGAGGAGATTTATCCTGAGGGATCGGTGCACCCCCGACCAGCGCAAAGCAAGAAGAGGAAGGCGGCGGTTTCTCCGACGATCGCGGTCCTTTCGCGCGCAATTTGCGGCCCGCAGCCGAAATCCTTCGCAGATTGTACGTCATTCGGTTTTCGGCGGGGGGTGAGCATCCCCGCGGGACCGCAGCCGGCCGCTCCCCCAATTATCTGCGACACGCTGATGGCGAAACTCGCGCGTATCAGCGAGCGCATACGTGACAACGAGGCTGCGAAAACGGGAATCGGAACTATTCCACCCTTATTTCTTCGGGGGATAGGGACGCGGCGAGAGGTGGACCGTGGGGGATGGTCACCCTCCAGGAAACGGGAGCAGCCACGACCGCTTAGGTTTCCGCAGCGTCGACGCTTTTTGAATTAACCGCCTGGACATTAGAATACGAAATTGATATATTATGGCCGTAGTCCTTCCAGCACCCAGTGGCTGGGAGAGGGGAGGGGGGTGTCTTCAATCCCTCCGTTAGAAAGCCCGCGAAAACCGCGGCCAGAGGGTCGGACCTAGAACCCTGAAAGAAACCCGGGCGGATGGTCCGGTTACACATACTCTTTAGGCATGACTGGACGTCGTTCGCATCTTTCATCGCATTATCTTCCCTCGTAAAACACGCCTTTATAGGTTCCCGAAACCCTACCCCCTGGCACGATTTCCTAGCTACGTCTGTCCACGCTGTGTCGCGTCTTTCCTTGGCCAACCAAGGACTACGTGCCCGCAGAAGGGGACTATGGATATTAGATTTTGATGGGCGTATTTGTTAAAGAAAACCTCGGTTTACAACTTTCAAAAGTGTCTTCGCCGCGGAGCGGAGAATTCGGAATGAAGTGTTTCCTTCTTTGACAGTTTCGTTTTAAGAGAGGGTAGTTCCTGCAATCTTACCTCGCGGGTTAAGTATCCAGAAACACGTCTACGCCCAACAAAGTTTGTAGTCGGATGAAGTCACTTTACCGAGGGTCGTTTAAAAAAAGTATGATCAAAATTGCAAATGGATTGCGAATAGATATACAGTAATTTCTTTTTTAACCCATTTGCATCATTAGCGTATATATGCGCTCAATTTGGTTGGTCACTATCATTATTCGTTAGCTAAAAAATAGAAATAGAGGGTGTTGAAGATGAAAGTAGTAATTCTGATTTTTTCTTATAATGCTGAAATATGAAGTTCTTTTACTTGTAGTCATTTTTGTACTTAAATATAATAATAATAAAAAAAGTTTGGTGATAAAGGCCTTCTTTTCCTTATGATGCAAATCGGTTAATAAGGCCTGGATAATAAACGTCGCGGAATCATCCCCAATACCGCGGGACACACCCCGTGAGGGGCCTCGAAGCTCGAGAGGCCTCGGTCATGTCTCCTGGTCGATATATGTCGCTGGCAAGACCGGTCTTGTTGACATATATCGACGATTCACTGTATACCGCGGCAACAACAACCATTATTCGAGACTGTTTTTTTCCCGTTGCTCAGCTGAGGCATCGTGAGATAAACGCCCGAATAAGTAAGCAGCAACCTTGCTGTTATACATTCGGCAATGTTATGTATTTGTCGCAGGATCTTCGAAATTTCCTTTGCCTACACAGTGAATTCTTGATATATGTCAACAACGCGGATCATTCCAGCGACCTGTATCGTCCAGGACATACCTGAGCCCTGTAATGTTTACACTCTTCAGCGTCCGAGGCCTCTCGAGCTTCGGGGCCCCATACAGGGTATATCCCGCGGTACTGGGGGTAATTCTGCTATGATCCAGGTCATGGCGACACATACAGTGAAATCACTGTATATAAAAATGAGAAAATTGAATTTATTTGAACTTTGTGCGGTCCGTGTTACCATATATGCTCAGCTGAATATATTGACTTAATCGTTGCATCTTTATAATGCCAATAATCGTGAAATAAAAACTCTGTAGCCGGTCATTTTGACAAGTCGTGGTAGGTGTAGTGTCAAGGGCTACGTCGAACGACAGTAAGCCGCAGAACGTGCGCAGAATTCCACGCTGAAGCTATCGAAGTGGCTCTAAATCAAGGCGTAGCACCTGAGAAGAGGTTAATTAAGAGGGGAATAAATCTATCAGCCATTAGCGAGTGTTTAGCGAGAAGAAGTAGGAGTAGGTTGCGCGATATTTCCTAGAGGTTAGCACAATGCGTCCCGATTCGTTCATCCCTGGGCCGAGGCCTAGACAAATGGTCATCCGGCTGTGATTATCCACGTTAGAAAAAAGCGATGAGTAATATGTAGTAAAATCCGGCGGCCGCGAGTCGAGTGACATAAACTGCGTGGTGGATGGCCGCTTTATAGTCTCGTAATTTCCATCGTAACCGCGGCGGAACGATGCCGCCGCGTTGTCTCTGCGATCCGGTGGCCGACAGACGGAGAAAGAGTGGTTCTGTCCGGCCAAGGGGGTCGTTCCTGTTCCCGCGGAGGGGTTTGTGGGGCGGAGAAAAAGGACAAGAGAGAGAGAGAGAGGAGAGTCCTTCGAGTGGCGCGAACTATTAAAAAGCCCGCGTCCGCTCAAATTCTCGCCGGTAGTAAATTACCCGAAAAAAGAAATAACCGTTGGATTCGACCACCCTACGCCATCGTCACCCGCTCGGTTTTCATCCCCTCCCCTCCCCCCCTCTCCCACCTCTGTTCCCCGTTTCTCTGGCCCTCGAGCGAGAGCCCTCCTACTACTCCCGTAGCTGTCCTCGCTCGAGAGGATCGTCGGTCTCTCTTTTCTAGGGTGAAAAACCCCTCGGCCACGAGGAGAGAGACCGGGCCCCGGTTCTCAGATAAAAAATTAGCCGGAGTTGCAAACGTTTCCACCTTAAATCATATATTTATCGCGACATTAATTCAACCCTTTTAGGTACCCTTTTTTCCCGGGGGCCGGCACTCCGCACGGAGACCGAAACGCCTCCGCTCGCCTGCCGCAGCCCCATCCCGACCGGGCACCCTCTTTTTCTAGATCCTGTCCACCCCTCGTCTCTCCTCCTTCTTGTGCACCAGTGTCCTGGACCGAGACTCGACGACGTACAATCGCCGTTACACCCCGACTCCGACTCGGGCCACCGCTACGGGTCCTCTGCCCGCTAATTTCTCAGATTCGAGTATTTTTATGTACCGTCGCGCGAACCTGACGGGGGTAAATCCTCTCGTTTATTATTTAGAAGGGGAGCCCAGAACGGTACCGCGCGATCATGCTCGCGTGTGCGTGGAGGGTGGCAACACCCGGAGACCCCCACACAACCGAAGACAACCGTTTACCTTGTCCCTCTCTCCTTTTTGATGGGGATATACGATCTCGTTATCTCTTCTTACTTCGACTCCCGGCGATTATCCTTCTTTACGGTCGGTTTGCTCGATCGCACACACACACACACACATACACACGCGGGCGCGCGCGCGCACGTCCGCTGTCATAGAAACACGCACTCACCCACGTGAACCACCGCGACCGTTCTTCACCCGAGAGGGAGAGAGCTCGCGAATCGCTTTGGTTCTTTAATTTTAATCTTTTTAACCCTTTTCTCCGCGGATGGATTATCCCGTGGCCCGTTCAAAGGACGACTCTCGCCTAATTTTCAAAGTGTCCGATGACCCCTTTCCACGGATAACACCGGTGAAAACCCGTGGAGAGTTTGTACAGTCGATTTTCTTTGTAGTCGGCACGTATCTATGGCTCCGTTACGGTGACGTAACCGTACACCGCCGTAGGATTCACGTGACCGAGAGACAAGCTCACAATGAAATAGGAAACGTGCCGCGTACCCTGGAACCCCTGTGCGCCACGGTTGTTTACTTAATAAATACATATTTAGTGTAAGTCACACATACGGGAACGGCTGGGCCGGCTGCGTCTATTTTTACCCCTCCCCAGTTTTGTTGTCATAGGACCGGCGACGGGACTGGGGCACCCCTCGACAGAACCACCATCGGCTATGGGATACACCTAGCCCGGCGACAATGGGAACGGCTCAGGACGAGGATTTGCCTCGAACTGTTCCGATACGACTGGCATCGCGCGACTAATAACGTTGTGAAATTTCCCTCCTCATCACTCTGCTACCCCCATGGAAAAGAGTATCAACGTGACGGGGGGATGGTGCGCTAAAAAAAGTATTTCCTATGCGTTCCCTTTTGCAATTAGACCCTCTAACCCCTTGCGCTGCAATTTATTCGTCTGCGCGTAAAAGTAAATTTTTCGTAAATTTATAGAGTAGTTGAATTTTTCTCAATTTTACGAAGCAGTGGCTAACATGGAAACAGTTACAGTTTCGTTGCACAAACAGTTCACAAATTCTCAACACTTCATGGGGATTAAGGCTTGCTATTGCGAATTTAGTATACCAGAATTCCTGACTAGTTGCACTCGTTACTTCAACAGCAGGAGTTCACATGTTGCGGGAAGATCCATGCTTTTAGAAGGATCGATGGAAGATTTTCGACAGAGTATTTCCGTGCGCTGCAGTTGTTGACTAGCTGGCGAGTGAAAGGAATATTTAAGGACAAGCCGTTTCGACGAATATTTCGTCCCCCATTTCCGGTTCGCCTATACAAACTTGAGCCGGTGGTTCAGGTTGCGTCAGACAACACGTGTACACACGTATTTACGGAGCCGGCCGTGTGTGCGGGGAAACCTCCTAGCGTTTGTGTACGCCCAGTCCACCGAGGGAAAGGAATATTCATAATTTACTGACAGTCGCGCTGATTGAACAGTCTCCGGCACCGGTTACCAGCGCCGAAAATCTTTGATATCCCGGCAAACACCGGACTTCCGTAAATATCGTTTGATCTCGTCCAATGCGGTTGCTTCAATAATCCAGAGCAGCACCAACGATCAATTTTCACCCTTCTAACGCACTTATGCCCTGGAAAACATTACTCCCTCCATTACACAGACGAACTAAAATTTACAGATACTTTTAAAAATTTGACAAAATCGGTCTAACTGTCCCTAGATCCACAGGGGAAAATCCTATGACTCTATAAATTTAATGATCTACACAATTCGGACACTGATCAAAGACCTGCTAAACGCTTACCAAACTAAATCCAACTGGCCCATACTCCACAATTTCAAAAATTTCACAGTTTCCAAAAATAATCTCATACGTTGATTTGGTCGCTCGAGCATCTTCAAATCCTAAGTCCAAGAAAATTCGAGTTCCTCTCCTCAAAAACCTGTTAAACACTGAGCAACCTCGATCCAAACGCCCCATAATTAAAAGAGTCTCACAATCCCCATTATCCAATTAATCCTACACTCAATTTTCTAATTATTCAAGGATCTCAAAATCCCGGGGCAGCATCCCGTCCAAGAGCCTCCAGTCTTCCTCCGGGCCAGAATTTTCTAAGCGGACTGTGGATAGCCCTAAAATCCTGCGAACCCCATAGTATGTCGAACACATGGTAAACTCGATCCAAATTCTCCACGCTCCGCAAGAAAAACCGTCTCAACGGTCCCTCTGAAAGAAATGAATCTCAGTTGACTTCGAACACTCACCGAAAAGTCTCCAAATTCCTGAGCCTCGTGCAGTCAAGATGCCAACGTCCACAGCCAAGAACAACGTCCTGAATGGTGGTGTGTCAGTGCCTTGATCTCCATCCCTTGAGCAGGGTGGTCCCCGCAGAGTTAAAAAAAATCGTGTCGCTCTAGCATCGTGGCTGATCTGGTCGCAGCGGTTCGGCAAACAACGGTGCCTTGCGACGACGATGTGTAATGTTCGATCTGAGACGAGCATATGGGAAGACAGAAGAGAAGGCGAGCGAGCGAGCAAGCGAGCAAGCGAGCAAGCGAGTAAGCAAGCAAGCCAGTCAAGCCACGGTAGAAACGTGCCTCGTATATGATGTACTGGTTTGCCTGGTGGCGGTGGGGTCAGGGACGTGACGAAGGGTGGGTGTTACGGTGGAGCGAGAGGGGAAAAGAGTCTTCAGACACGGGGCCAGGGGCGGGGAGGGGCAGGATAAGTGCGGAGAGGGGGGAGAGAGAGATGCCGACAGAGAGGAAGGTAGGGCGCACAAGAGCGCGGAAGACGTAGTTACGCGCTAGGGGAACTCGGGGAGAGGGGGGACTCTTCGAACAAGAAGGGGGAGACTGTCGGAGGGGCGGGGGGAGAGGGGGAAGGCTGAAAGCAGGCCTGTTGGTTGGTTTCAACTATATTTGTTTATATTTACACAATAAGCAACAGCCTCGCCGGTTGGGCTGCTTGGTATGCCTGTGCCGCTTTTAGTGTTTAGTCCTCGCTACTCGGTCGCCGCGCGAGAACGTTGCTTTTCGTCTTCTTTACAGGCCGTCGCACCGTTCCCTCGCTTCCCCTACCCCTCTGCCCGAAAAACCGGCGGGTCTCTCTACGTACATACGTGTGCTACTATTCTCGTTTCTTTCTTTTTTTTTGTTTCCTTTTTCTTCTCCCTCTTTCGCCTACTCATTTTCTTTTCGTCGACCGCGTTCCGCGTTTTGACGGCCGCCGACTCACCACGTGTGTACATCGTGTCCGAAGTGTGCAGTTTCCTCTTTCTATGTGTGGCCCGGTGCCAGTGTGTACGTTCGCGAGAGTGTGTGGATCGCACCCCACGACGCGCCGCTGTGCGAACGACAGGTTCGCAGGTTGAACGAACCCAGCGGGACAAATTCGCGACGATCGCGGGGATTCAGCGGCCGCTGTTACCCCCGAAGATCGCGGGCACTTCCGGTGCGATGGTGGACCTGCCGAGGAAAGCGAGCGTGCGCCCGCGTGGTGCGGCGACCTCGTGACTTCCAGTTTTCGGTTCGCTTCTCGCCTTAGCCTTTAACCGGCTACTTTTTCCTATTTCACGCGGGGGGAAGAAGGAAAGTGTTGTTCGTTCGCGAAACTGTTGACGGACGGCTCCGGAAATCGTTCGCCGTGATCTTATGTGGGATTTCGCGCGCCTCCGACAGCTTTCGGCAGCCAGTTCCTCGCTCCCCGCACCAGGACCAGGAGGTTTTCGCGAAGTAAGCATCCGCGAGATCGATCGATCGATGGGAAAGCGAATTCTCACGAGTGCACAGAGTCGTGCGAATATTTTCGGGAGGGTAATGCGTATATTATTAGCATAGCGCTCGAGGTGCGCTCATTGTTGCGTCCCGCTCGAGTGCATGGAACCACATGCGCCAGACGAGGTCTAAAATTGCTCCTCCCGGTGATATCGGATAACAAATCACGGCTTCCAGACCTTCGGAGAAATAGACTTTTAATAATTATAGATCGAATGGATTTTTAATGAACGGCACATGTTTATCGGAGCCAAGTAGTTTGAACTGAACGTCGCGGATTTTGGTGTAGACACGATTGTTCACGGTGAAGTTCAGTGCACTGGGGAAGCTGCCCGGTTGATGTAACGATGATCCTGATTTCAGGACGATGGCATAATGGATCATGACACGGACGGAGACGGCGCGATCAACTTGTCGACGTCGCAGCGACCCTCCGCCGCTACCACCCCTAACGGTGACACCTCCGCGTACGGCCAGGATCAACAAGACAACGACCAGGTGAGAAATTAATCTCCAATCCCGATGAGGTTGCTCGATATGCCTCGGTCGTCGCTCGCGATTACGGCAACCGCTATGCGATTTTTCTAAAACTGTTCGTCGGTACAATTTTTTAGTCTTGCTGACGAACCTTAGAATATGGAGGTGTTGTAATTTAAATAATTGCTGGAACCTTTGTAACAATTGCTTCAGCACATTAGGATTTTAACATGTCCGATACGCGCGGTTAAGTGGTCGTTCATAAATATACTGATCGGCCAAAAACTGAAACGACATCAAAAGAATTTGATGTTCTTAGTCATACTGGAATCATTTTCAGTGCACCACTGATGTACAGAAGTATCATGTATAAGAATTTAATGAACTTTTGCGTTCAGTGAAAATTTGTTTCACACTTTTTGAGAGTAATAATATTTATAGTAATAATCGGGGAATAATAAGATTAATGATATTATAAAAAAAAATTGACAGAGAACAATCTCTAGCACAACTTAACATGTTCAATGATAAAGAGAATTTCTTCGGTTAAAATTTGTCGGTAAAACTGTAAATTTGAATTTCCGCAGTTTAATTATTAATAACCAGCGTCGCAGCAGCGCCGCAAACACGCAGCCTTAATTTCCGAAGCAAACATCTGTTCGCGCTCGATAATGTTTAAAAGGGGAGGCGGCCGGTGAAACAGTGGAATTCTCGAGCGATAAGAAACACGTTCAGAAACGATCGACCGGGTCGGGTCTGGCCGGTCGTAGCTGAAAATCGAAAACGGAATCGACGGGGGTGATAGTTTCGCGATACAAGCAAACCGATAGCGATCCTGTCTGAAGCGTTTGAGGGGTCGCGGGACCTTAAAACCGGAAAGTTTTTCCCGCGGTAAGCCAGGGGCCGCGATACTTCCGAGGCGTTTGACACCCAGCCACCATAAAATCGAGCCCCCTGATTTCAAATTCAATTCAAAATCCCGCGTTCGCGGCTGAACGCAATATAACCGGGGTCCCGGGTAGCGGCGACCGCCGTCGAGGGAAACAAATGTTTTATGGCTCTTAAAGCGGCCTTTTCGACGGTTTCGTTTCGGGATAGGGGGAGCAAACGTTACGGTCGTCGCTGCCGCAGGTATAGAAGCCACCTTCCAGAATGCGTACATGCGTGACACACGCACACCAAGCACCCCGGCACCCGAAAACCGTCCCCCGTGCCCCCACGTTGCACGCGGCGCCCACAAACACATTCCTTCCTTCACACTGCGACAATTGTCTCTGGAAAAATGTTTTTTCCTGGCTTTTACGACGCCTCGCGCTATTTATAGAGCCTTTCACAGTTCCTTCACGCTCTGTCCAGATGCAGGGAACATTTGTTGGCCTCCAAGCACGAGGTTGTTGCATACGAAATGTCCGTTTTTTAACAGTACCGTCGTACAAGCCGCAACTTTTCTCTAATTTCTCTATTTTTCCACTCGCGTGAAAAGAGTGCACGACACAATCGCATTGATTGAGAAAAATAAAATTCATTGAAATGTAAAATTGTATATTTAAATTAAAATCGAAAGTAGGACCCTTAGGATCAGCTCGCTACCCCTAAGGGATACACAATAAACCTGCAACGGTATTTCTCGATCAAAATGCATTATAACATTCGCATTCTAAAATCGGACATTCCATATGCAACAGTCTAATAAATATTCCTACGGGTATCAGCTCCGCGGACAATGCATTCTTGAAACGGATTCAGTGAAAGCGCTTTTAGAACGTCCCCCAGATTTTATTCTCGTCGAGCATGCACGATGTACGTACGTTGTTTAATATCAAATGTGTACTGGATTTTCGTCCGTGGCATTCGAATTATTTCTTGATGCGACTGTGGATTAATAACACTTTTGGTATTTCTCAATATCTTGGACATTACAATTCGTAGCACTGGAATCATTCCCTGATGCGTCAAGCTCCTCGACGTATTAAAGTATGCGATTTTCAAGATTTTTATGTGCAATTGCAGACTAAAAATTTCCAAATGAAACACCGCTTGGATTAACGCTTTGACTGCCATGTCACCCGTTTTTAGGGGTTGTACAATTTTTTTTGGACTGAGAAATCAACGACGACTGGTAGAGCGCGTTTGCTTGTGATCTGTGAACTGTAAAAGCATAGAGAAATCAATTAACACTGTAAATCGTAATTCTTCAGTTTCTGTAATTCTTATCGAACGAATCGCTTCAATTTTGCCGAATTTTTGTGGTCGCCGAGTTGGCAGTCGACGTGTTAATAAGCCTCCAGTCGTGGACAGTAATTTATCCGCAATATTTTTCGCCAAGCGGATTTCCGGCTCTGTCTCCGTTATTTTCGCGAGATGGGACGTGTAGTCTCGCGTACACGGGGCCGTTTTTTCGCGAAACATGTTTGCTTAATTTCGTTAGCGGGGCTCTCGCGTGGTAGATTCCCCGATAATTCAGCGTCCGTCGATAACGCCCTCTCGCTCTCTCCCGGCGCGGCACGGGCTTGGGAATAAATTATTTTAATAATCGGCCGCGCGCGAAGCATTAGGTCCGCCTCGCGCACCGGTGTATTTTTATTCGTGGCCCGTTCGTTGTGTTCGCACACCTTGTCTCACCTGTGTGTGTGTGTGTGTGTCTGTGTGTGCGTGCAGATAGTAACGGTGAATATCAAGTTCACGTGACGCACCGGGTAAATACGTGTGTACCAACACGTACCCGTGAATTACACGTGCGACACGTACATCTGCTCGCCTGTTGGTTACGTGTAAACAGAGATTCGCTTATCGTCCGCCTGACACGTATACATAAGTGTGCGACGAGCGAGACGGAGATATTTTTCGGATTATTTTAACGACACACTGGTCTAGTTTCGCCGGCCACACGGTTTCGCTCGAGTCGCGTACAAGCTGAAACGCACGCGAAAAAATCCCGGGCAATTTCGCTGTGAACCGGCCAAACAGTTTGGTAATTAGTCGCTTAATTAGCTTCGGATACCGACCGGTATAAATTTCTCAATTGGAGTGCTGGCCACTCGCTCGCAGCAATTATAAAGCCGCTGATAATGGAGTTGCAGCCCGAAATATTGGCCTCCGAGTTCTTCTAAATACAATATTACAGAATTTCCTTACACTGTGGAAAGCCAATAGAGATATTTAAAAAATTTATGAACACTTCGGAATATTTTCAGCTTGCTGAAATTATTAAAATATAAATGTAGCTTCATCGCAATTTTCATGTCGCATAGACATCAGCAGAAATTTTTATTTCGCATAGAAATCGCAGTTTAATCGTTACCGATTCGAAATTGATAAAAGCGAGAACGGGACACTGGACATTTTTCGGATTAGAGGGATGCGTAGATTAGGAAAATTAGCTGGAATCCAACAAGTTTCCAGGTCCTGCAGAAGCGTGCGATTCGAGGCGGTTCCAAGATCGAGTTTTAAGAAACTATCAAGTTCTGCTGACCACTCGGCAGCGCGACCACGGCTTCCTGTCCTCCTCCATTGTGTCAGCGAGAGGTCTAGCCAGACTCTGTGACTTCAGAGGAGTGCTGATGTTCGAACTTGCCGGCCCGGCAGGCAGTCCGTTAACACCTTCAATTGTTTTCTCCTACCAATTATTTGCAATTACCGCGCGCGAATCCCATTCTTCTCTCGTTATCGCGTTCCCATTCAAACGGACGATTCATCGGCGCCTCGGTGTTCCTTCTATCAACCCCCTGCCGATTTGATTACTGTCGAACTTCTCAACCTGTTGACTGGGTAATTTTTCGCGAGCATTTCATCTCTGCCGTTCGCCATTGATTCGTCAATTAAATTCAGTTATTTTCAATTCTTATATTTAATTCAAACTAATTACTCCACTGAACTCTCTCTCGCTCTCTCATATCTGCCGATATTAATTCATTTGACTATTAATTAAAACAAGTTTTACATCGCTATTTAAGAAATTGATAAAAATTCAAGTGTTATAATCTTATATGCATACAACGAAATAAACCCTGTACAATGAAACTATTTTAGGTCAGAAGAAATGCAGTGAATTCTCGATATATGTCAACGACACGGGTCTTGCCAGCGTCATGTATCCTCCAAGAGACATACAAGAGCCGTATTATGTTTACATTCCTCGGCGTCCGAGGCCTCTCGACCTTCGTGCGCCCTCACGGGGTATACCCGCGGCAGTGGGGATAATTCCGCGACGTTTATCATCGAGGCCATGGCGACATATGTAGAGAAATCACTGTTGTTTGATTCTGGTGTTAAAACAGTGTCCAGTGCAAAGGGTTAAATGTTTCGTAATTTTTGCAAAGGCTTAGTTCTCTGTTAGATCATTTTAGCCCCCAAGAGATTCAAACAAAATACCTGTCCCGATGTGTACAATTCTGACCGTAAATTAATAGAAAATAATTGACCGATGGAAAATAGTTGGGAGTTCCATCCGAAGTCTGTGTGCCCGTAAGCGATTCCCGGCCCCCATTACCGCCATTGTGAAATTCATGTGGGGCGGTGTTACCCCACGAAGACGCGAAACTTGGAGACAAGACTGGCCACACAAGTTCCGATTCCACGCACTCTCCCCGTCAATTCTGTCACGGAGACTCGACCGGCTAAGTTTCTGCGGTTTCGAGTCGATCGAAGCCTCCCCGCAGGGTGCGCTGACATTGTTTATAATTTAGGAGGTTCACCACGGAGTCGAGGGGTTGCTCGTGGCGGTTCGGCTGACGTCAATGGAAGGCGGAAGTCATGGCAGGGTGTTTGACGAATCGAGGAATCTCATAAACAGATCGATAGGACCGTTTAATGAAACTGTAATGCGACTCCAAAATACTCGTCGTGTACTGGCTAACCTTTTCACCCAAAAATACGATTCGACTCTTCGTTGAAGTCAATTAAATCTGCCACGTCGGTTAATTTTAAAGGTTGTGTTTTCCGTTTCACGATTTAATTCGATAATTTATTACTCGAACATCCAAGTATCTATTCGGGTTCAAAAGCCACTGGTTGATTATTTAAATTCCTGACACCCAGGGGTGTAATTATAACTCGTGGAATTGTGGATGCGGATGGAGTGGCACAAAAAATTTCATTTTTATACGATATTTGCTCTTCTTCTGTATTAATTTGTCTTGCATTAATCAGGTTCGTTAATCGTTCGAGTCACGGGCAGCGCAAAGTCATATTTGCCGAAAGATTTCACTGTTTAATCGCGTCAGTGACGCGCGGCGTTACTATAAATTACATCGGGATCTCTTTTATCGAGGTCGAATTTGCATCCGAGTCTGTTCGTTCGTTTTTGATTAAGCTCTGCGGTGGTTTATGACACAGAGAGAGAAAGAGAGAGAGGGAGAGAGAGAAAGTAAATCGAGAGTCCCGTAGATTAAAAAGAAGCATACGGCGAGGGGGTGAACAATTTGGTGCACGATTAAAGGAAATAAGATATTCGTGAATCATTGACCGATCAATTGATCCGGCCTGCGGGAGAACCGGACCGGGATTTTGGCCTGACCCGGGGAAAATAAAACGGCCCGACCTGTATCCGTTTTGATATAACGCGGCTAAACTCGGGTGGGCCAATACGACGAACGCGTTTTAATATTAGCTCGATAGTCGATACTTGAAATACGGCTTAACTCCTTGAACCCTTCGAAACGAGGGGACAGAAAATAGAATTCGACGGACACGGGCGGCGTCGACGTTAGCCTTGTGTCGCGCTCAACCTTCGATTACGCGATTCAGAAGAGTCCTGTGACGCGCGATTCGTGTCCTGCATTATCCTTCCTACTGCAAAATTTAATCCCTGCAAAGTCGCTAGTCCAATCCCCATTTCGCGAATTCTAATGGCTACGGGGTTGTTGCGCAATTTCGAAGGTACTCTTCTCTGCCAGATTAATTAATTGTCGTTAGTATTTTTCGACTAGAATTTACTTAATATGTATCTGATTAATTCCATTGAAGCCCAAAGTAAATTCTATTTTCTTGGTGTTGATATACAGGATGTACCAAAAATGTATTTCCATGGAAGGGGTGATTCCTGACGGAGTTTGAAGTAACTTTTTCCTTTGTGAAAATGTTCTTCTTAGCGAAAAACACGGACAAATCAGAGCGCACAGATACAACAGGCGGATTCTGACTCGGCCTTCATTTTTATTGTGACATATCCAGATAAACCGAATTTTATTAAGATCTTTAGAATTCGAAAGGATTAAAACAACGCCCTCTGTAATACATTTAAATTTTCTAGTTTCGCTTTCGTTAATTAAATTACCCCGATTTTGTAAGGACCTCTCGGAATGATATTTAGCACTCAACGTGTTAAACAGAAAACAAAATGTGGTGCGTTTGTCCCGGAATGACCCTAGAAGAATTTTTGATGCCATAGAGGTGCCTTGGAATGGGGAATCCGAAGATTGATTAAAATCGAGAGAAGGTAGCAAGGTATAATTTCAGAGGAATCCGTCGAGCGACTCGAAACTTCTGGCCAGTGGCTGGCATTGCTTATTGATAAGACTCCGTGCAAAATCGGTTGACGGAACGCTTTTTAATGAAGGGGCGGATAGGGTGCGAGTTCGATGCCGGACGGAAGGAGAGCATATTAAAACGTCGGCCCTCGGCGGGATCGTCAAGGAATTCGCTGGCGACGAAACGGCTTGCCTCGACCGCGCATTCCCATGATTAAACAAACTTTCGGCAGTCGCGCAGTCGGTGTCAATATTTCATTAGTATCACGGGGGCCCGTTTATCCTCCGGTTAATATCCAAACGCCTCCGCGTCGAGCAAGAATCCAAAGGAATCTCCGTCCGGAGATAAGACCGCGGGTATTGACGCGCGCGCGCGGGGGACGGTTTGGTCTCTTGAAATGCAAAAAGGGGTTGCGTATAAGCGAGGGGGTAGACGGGGGTGTGCTTAGCGGGGTGGGAGCGCCCGAGGAAAATAGAAAAAAGGGGAAGAGAGGGAAGGGGAGGGGGAGTGGAAGGAAGAAAGAGGAGAAAGGAAAAGGAAAGGAAAGTCCCGATGAAAGACAAGCGAATTCTCACCTCCTAGTCCCCCTCCCTCGGATCGCAAATTGCGGATAGGCTGTCCTTTCCAATCAAGCCTGCTCGGCATCCACCCCCCGCCTGCCCCCTTTGCTGCCCAATTCTTCTTCTCCATCCCTTCGCTCCGTTATACTTTTCCACCCTCTGCCTGTTTCCCAGCCTGCCCGCCCCCTTTTTCTGTTCGAGTGCCTATAACCAGGCTGCAGCCTGATCCGCGTCCTCCCTTTTTCTCTCACACTCTCTCTCTCTCTCTTTCTCTCTCTCTCTCTCTCTCTCTCTATCTATCTCTCTTTCTTGCTCTTTTCCAGCCGAATCCAGCCCGTAACTTTTACGTAACACGCTTCGCTATGAATATCGATGCCCCGGGAGTTAAGGAGAATTCGCTTTTCTGTAATTGAAAGAATTTTTGTCGTGCTGAGCCAGCTGGCCTGCGCATAAAAGCCTTCCTTTCTTCGTCCGCTTTCTCCCGTCTCTTTCTCTTTCTCTTTTCCCTTGCTTCTCTTTTCTCTTTCCGTGTTCCTTTTTGCCTCACTTTTTCTTTTTACTTTCATTATGAAACGTCGGAGGCTTCCTGGTCGCGAGCACCGACGACGTTCCGACGGATAACGACGGTGACGAGGATTTTAATAAATTACTGGAAACGTCCGCTGACTGGCGACTTCCTTCGAGCGACACCCGCGATTCCGCGCGACGAAATACGCTTACCTCGTCTCGAAGTCTCCTGAAAGAGCGTTAAGATTAGTCATAACTTATTACTCGATTCACCTCGTATTTTCATTCTGCGCTGAGATACACTTGTCGAGCGACGTTCCGCGGAGCATCGTCGTCGAAAACAGGTTTATTTAAACACTGACGACGAGGTCTGGTCCGCTTAGAAAACGAGAAAACACCAATTAGAAAGATTCTTCGCGTCACGATTATTCGTTACTTCTCGCTACTTATTTGACGCGTTGAACGCTGTGTCCCCCAGGACTGTATCGATTTTACGAAACAGTGTATAATTCATGTTATATATTTAAAAATGTTCACACTGTGTAACAGATTTAATTGAAACGGAGTGAAATGGAAAGCGAGATATTGTATCCTACAAGCGAATTTGCATAATTGAAGAATATCGTGATGAAGTATTCACTAGCGCGATTAAACATGATCTCACCCCTTATCAATAATGTTCACTCCGGTGACATCTACAAATATAATCCAACCGGTAACGCTATTATGAATTGTCATCGTGTTGCTAATATCGTTCTTGATTTAATCACTAATGAATCCAACGTTTAATCCTACCAGCTCAACTTTCTCGTACCACAGATTTTAGTTTATCAGCTAAATAATCGATTCTTTCGACCAGCACTCTCCAAAGCACATTAAGATTTCTCGCGCACAAAGGCGCAAACATCGCAGCTGAAAATTCGCGAACAATCGATCGTTTGTTGCGCCCGCGAATTGTTTATTACATAACGCGTTCGACGGTGGGAGGAGGAGGTATTTATTTCGGGAACGGTGTTTCGCTGGCAAATTCTCGGATTAAATGAGCGTAGCAATTCGAACGAAATTCGGCAAGATGGAAGTCAGAAGTTCGTCACAACACGACGCGACGTTAGACCGTCTTCTCGCTCCGCCGTCGTGGTTGTTACCTACATTATTAACCGGTTGTAACCTCACGGCTGTGTACTTAAATCCAATCTAGAAATCCCACCCTTCTCAGTCTCCCACCATCGCTACCCTCGAGGAGCGAAGGTCGACGGAGACTGGCAAGGGCGATTACCCTCCATTATTCACACGCTCGATTCGGGCCCGCGCGCGCGTTGAGTGATACCTGAGGAAAAACCTTGTCGAACATCCTCCCGATATCGTTGTTGAATTTTTAGTCGAGCACTCGGAGACCCGGAGATCAGCGGCGATGAGGTCGCGGGAAGATTTGTCCTGTTGTCTCCGCGGTGTTAACATTTTTCGTGAAGATTCTAGGATGAGCTTGTCGATGTCATTGAAGTATTATCAAACTCGGAAAGTTGAGGTAGGTCACCGATAGCGGTATTTTAATCGTTGTATTTCATTATGATTCGAGGCTTCATAGTTGACTGTTTTTCCAGATGGAAAGCGAAGGTTGAAAATTAATTTTTTGCGGAAAAAATATTTTGCAACCGCGGTAAAGTAGGCAACAAAGTAACCTTGCAATTATTTATAAGTGGTAGATAGTCCTTCGCTTGTCTACGGTAGATATTTGTATATCTCCATGTAGAATAAACAGTATTTACGTTTTCTAAACTTGAGTTGAAATGCTACCTGGTCGGTGACGCTGTGTCCGTTATACCGAGGGGGTTAGTATCGTTAGCCCCTTGCACTACTACTTATTTTGCGATTATAACGATTAGAAATGCTTCATCGTTCAGAATTTCATAGAAAAACAAGATAGTTTATATTTATTGCATGTCTATGTTTTCTCCAAAGAATATATATCAACTACAACTAAATAGAATTTTATAACATACAAATTAATAACATACATATTTATTAAACTTTGTTCAGAATCTTCATCACGAGTCTGACTCGATATTGTAGGGCAAGGGGTTAATAATAAAGTGTCTCGATAAATGGGGGCGAAGTTTATACTCTCGGAGTATGAAATGAATTTTTGGTTATATTTAACGTTGGATTATGTTCATGATTGACGATGCTGGCCGATGACTGGCGAGACGCGCCGGTCAGGTTGGCCGTCGATAGAACCCGATTCCCGGAGTTTTTATGATCGACGACGGTCGGTTGACAAAACTATGCGGGACTCGGTCGGCCACCTGAAACAACTGGCGAGAGAATCGCGGCCAAACATTTCGTGTCGCTCCGTGTAAACAGCATCGGATACCGCTAAATCCTGCCTCGCCTCTTTCGCCCCGAAATCTCAAACAGATTCGACGAGCGACTACACCTGAAACAACCGTTTCCTCGCGGCCGATCGTTAAACATCATGGTTGTCTGGCCTCCGCGATCTCTCTCTCTCTCTCTCTCTCTCTTCCTCTCATGCGATCCGCCACAATGATTTTCATAAGAGAACCGTCCCGGATCGAGCGCCAGGAGAAATCGGGGAAACGTTTGCGGACAGATAAGAGCCAGCCTGCTAATAGCGGCGGTGTATATTTAAACGGGTGTTTCGATTGGCGGATAGGCGATCGAAATAAATACGTGTCTCTCGTCGCGCGCGTACAACAGAATATTTTCACATCTGTTCGGTTTTTATCTTGACGACCGGGCGCACACCAGCGAACTCGGTTACCTTATCGGGCTTATCGCCGGTGCCTCGCCAGTGGCGTGGCAATAGCTAAATCCCCTCGCTCTTTTCCCAACGATTTCGCGAGCCGCCGGGGGTCAACGGAATCTTACCTTCCTCGTACTTGGAACCGTGCAACATTGTCTGTGTTTGCTCGATGCAACATTCCACTGATAATGCCAGATTCCACGCGGATCTGCGATCCATGTTGCGTGTAAAATTACGATTCTTGTGATTTTCTTAATATAACTGGCATTGAAGTTACAGCGAACTTATCTACAAGTGTACCGATGAATAATGTATCGATGAATAAAGTTTCGAAGGAATAACCTTCCTTCGGCAGCGTTTAAAAATTAAAACATGTTGTTCGAACTTGTTGGTTTATTGTTATCTTGACGCTTTTGTTTTCTAAAATATGTTTCCGGAAAAGAATGATATACATATTATTGGTTACGTCTGATAGGATTGACGTCACGAAACTCGTCGTGTTATTAAAAGGAGTGATACGCCTTTCCTCCTATCACGATTGACGCGGAAAAGCTTTGCGTGTTCGTTTTCGTTCTCGGATTTCCCGTGGTGAACGACAGCAGGGATTCGCGCGTCTCGAAATCTTCCCTCGTCGCGGATCAGAAGAAAGCAGTCTCGGACCGAGTCGCGAGGGTTTCCAGGGACATCGGCCCGCGTCTCAGACAACCGAAACTTAATTAAAAGCACGCGCGCGATGATTATTTGCCGAGGCGGGCGTTCACCGTTTATTTTGGAAATTGCGTCGCTGCAAGCGATTCCTCGCGAGCCCCGGAATCCTCGCCGAGCCGGAGCCTGGGATTTGGGGAGATCCTGAAAGTCCTGGACACCGAACAACTTCGGGAAAGGCCAAATAACAATAACCAGGAGAAACACTTTCTTGCTCTGGATGATGGGGTCCCATTTATCGCGGGGACAGAGAATAATGTGTCTGGGACAGCTCTTTCGACAGCTTATTTATAGAACTGTCCTAACACTTCAGTTGTTTTATTAGCCGGACATGAATTACACAAAATTAGTCATTATCCGTTGGAAAAAGATTTCAATTCGTTCGGTGTCTCTTGACGAGGACTTCAAACAGAACCCGCTAACTATGAATTCATCTTTTCCAAAATTTAAGTAAAATTTTATTCGTCTGTTATCAACGTGCAAGCATCGACCTGTTAGGGGCCGGTATTTTTCCAATGAAAACTTGATCTATACTAAGGTAAACGCACCAGTAGTTGACCAGCATGTACCAGTAGTTGTCCATTTTATAGAAAAACAAAAAATAAGGTTTGAAATGTTATTGTTTTGAAATTTAAACAACAGACGGCATGGCATCCGAGGTTCACATTCATCAAAAGTGCACTTATAAGTGCGCCTATAAAAACCTTATTTTTTATGTTTTTCTATAAAATGGCCAACTACTGGTATATGGTCAACTACTGGTGCCTTTACCTTACGTCACGCAAAATTCCCAAGTCTGTCCCTGACAATAGCCACCTCCTACAGATTAAGATGAATATGAATTTTATTTTTTCTGCTAGGATATAGTTAAGTACAAAGCAGCTCCAGACGCGATAGATGTAAAGAAACGGTTTCGTTTGTTGTGTTAGTCGGTCGAAGAACGGTTCGATAGCCTAATAATGGTGCTTGATTATTGAGGTTTCAGCCATTTTCAAAAATAGCGCACAGAGGCTTGTGGTGAGAGATGCCCGTTGAAATGGAAGGGGGAAGAGAGAGTAATTGAATTAAAAATGGGAAACAATCGAAAGATAAGGAGCCTCGCGATCGATGTCGTGAAAACGCGGAAAGTTTTCGTTTCAGGAGGCGCGGATAATGAGGCGAAATTCTATGTAAATGAAAGTGGGGTGGGGGAAGGGGGACCCGATCGAGCGATAGACCAAACGTGGAACGTTCAGCAAGAAATTACAGGCAAAGGCTGATGGAGCGGGGAAAAGGAGGGCCTGTTTAACGAATTAGAGAACCCGGGAGGGTCGGAAGCTGCCGTAAAAAAAATGTGCATACGATGGGAAGAGTTTGTGGATTGTCGAGGAATCCGGTTGAAGGGAAATGAGGGAAGAGGGATGAAGAAAGAGTGGTCTCTCGCGCTCACTGGGGATAGAAATAATGTGAAAGGGAGGGAAGAAGGGAGAGAGAGAGAGAGAGAGAGAGAGACACGTCGCGGCAAGAGCGAAAGGCGAGGGGGGTAAAGCGTTGGCTAGAATAAACACATAGATGTTTTCTTTGTTCCTCTAAACTAAACAACCAACGAGGAATCTAAACAGAGGCCAGAACCCAAATTCAATTTGGTCGCCGCCTCCATCTCTACCTTCAGCTGTTCTACGGGACGAAAGGTATCCTTCCTCATCCCTGGCCCTCTCCCTTTGCCCACCCTTCTGCGTTACACCCCCTACCCTTATTCTGCGCGGGCAGCCTCTCACCATTGTACACTTAACGCCGCCCAGGATGGTACCTAATATTTACCACGGTTCTCTTATACACAGTGACCAATCCCACACACGCGAGCCTTTAAACAATACGCTGCTCGCCGTTTAATACCTAAGTAAGCTCTCTCCCATCGAAGCTCGCTTCCCCTCGGCCCGCAAGAACCCGACAACCTTATTTTTCTGTGCGAATCGCGGGTGATGAAAGTCGGCGCTAATTAATCGAGGCAGCTTTACTACTGATACGGCACCCGTTTTATCGGCTCGGCCACTTATTAAAGATTCAAACCGCTCCAGAAGCAAGCGGCCTGGCTTCTGCGTTAGGTCCGGGGCGCCTTTCACTTATCTCAGAAATGAAAAAGGCACGCTCCGATAAAAGGGGTAGCCACCGCGTTTCTAATCACTTATTGCTCATTACCAGCGTTTTAACATTGGACAATTATAATACAAGCCATTTATAAGTAACGGATTACCAAGCTTTCGTGGAAATGAGTTGAATTGAAATATTGTTTCATCGAAATATTTCACTTTTCAAAGCAGGGCTACGTGAAATTAAGAAATCGTATTTAATGTAAATTTATTAGCACATCCACCATTTGCTTCGCTGAGTATCTTTAGCTTTCAAATGTCTTATTCAATGCAACGTACCATCTTTATAAAATATCGAGACAATTTAGCAGAAGAAAGTCGCCTTAGCAGAATTAATCAAATTAATTCAACTATTTTTAAGTAAACTGCAAAATTGTGGCCGTCGAACATTTGGAACAGATGTGGTCCACGGCGTAAGTGGATCATCCGACAGAGGTTCAAATTTTCCAATCGTTATTTTTTCGAAAGTTTAATCAAGGTTACATACTGCCGAATAATTTGTAAGATGATGTGCTCGCTTGAATCCCTAACGGGTCAGGTAAATATCAATCGATCTCCGGAAACGTGAATAAATTTTTCAACTTTTCGAGAAATTTCGATTTATCCGATGAAACTTCCGGTCAGCGATGTCGAAGTCGAAGAAGCTGATCCTGTTATTCGATGGATACCGTTCGACAGACGTGCTCGGAAAGGTACGCGGGTAAATACGAGCAGCGCATGCGGCCGCCGCAAGAAAATATAACAACGAAGCGAAAGTCTATTAGGATTTTCATTTCCTGAATAAATAAAACTCGTCGAATCGTTTAATACGCCGGAGAGGAGTTCGCGCGTGCATACGATAATCCCGGCTTCTCGAGGCCGGAGGATACTACCGATCGCATATTTTTCGCGCGTGCACCCACACGCCACGTTATTATTGTGTCGGCGCGTGCGTACACGTTTCAAGGGAGAGAGAGAGAGAGAGAAAGAGAGAGATAGAGAGAGGAGAACGATATACCGGCAGACGGGAAACGAGGAGAACGTCATTCGCGAATTTACCGGGACGGCCAATGTCCACCCGTGAACTCGACGTTAAAGCGACGGTTTGACGAAAAATGCCACGTGCGCTCGCGCGTTTCGCAAGCCCATCCCCTACCCTTGTGTACCGACCAAAGAAGCGTTCGTTCGATTGCCGGAATGAAACCCGCCGTTTGTTTGTCGAACACGCGTGCTTTTATGCGTCGTTCGTATGGAGATTTCTGTTTGCCCTCGCGATACTAAAATCGTTCGCTCACCTACGATTATACTTATACTCGCCACTTTCGAAAAATCCCCCTTCGCGCGTCGCGTTTTCCATCGGCAGCCAACCCCTTTGTCCTAACCCCCGAAAAATAATTCTGTGGGCTCGCTCGGTGCTTGGAGCGGATATAATCCGGTCTTGAGCGAATCGATTCAAAGAAATTCGAAATACACAAAAATTCTTTCCTCCTCCGACACCTTCCAATCGAGCAAGTCCAGATCTTTTAGATCTAAATCAAATTCTGCTCCCTTGTTATCAATATTTAAGCACTGGACTAATTGGAGATAGTAAATGTCAAGCTGTAGAAAAATTCATATGGTAAGGGGTTGAAGGAGCAATAAATAGAATTCAATTATTATGGGTGTAAAACCGGCGAGTGGTGGCTCGACCGGTGGTGTTGTGGTTTGTGATCATGTTGAGGTTAAGCGATGTTGGTTGGGGCTCATCGAAAGATGGGTAACCGCATAGGTGTGAACCTATAGAGGATTTTAACCCTGAGGGGAACAATAATAAAGAATTGAATTGAAATTGAATATTATGGGTGTGAGCTTCTATAGATTATTTCAGACTCTTGGTGTGATGAAGAAATGATTCTTGAAAGTGTTTACACAATGAAAAACATCCGAAATGGGCGAGTAGACGACCCTAGCAGAAGAGGGTGGTCCAATTTGGACCTGTGAGTAGATTGAATCGTTTACGAAAATTTGTCCCAGTGTTATTAATAGTATCAGTTGATTATGAGTTAAATACCTCCGAGAATAGAAATCTGTACATCAGGTATTAATCGACTACGAGTCGAGGAGGGATAACTTTTAGGATGAATCGCGTGCTGTGCCAACTCTCGAGCTCCCAGCGATAATTCGATCGATCTCATTAGCCAGATCGAAGGGAAAGGTTTACAGAGTGCACAACACGGGGTGAAAGCCGGGCTGGGCTAGCCTCGGTCGAAGGTGGATCGCAGGGTTGAAGGACAGGTTGTGCGTTCGCGAGGGGCTATCGCGCAAGTCGAGAGAAACAAAAAGTGGAGGTAAAATTAAAAAGAATCTCTCAGCGATGCCGGCTGCAGAGTAATATGCAGGTCCTTCTCATCCCTTGGCCGGAATAAATGCGTACATCCCTCCATCCTCTCCCTTGTAATAATCCCTTCCGGTTAATCTGCTCGAATGTAGCCTGCAGCGGGCGAGTCGGTATCCGATGAACGGAGAGGCGGTGCACACGCTCCTCTATCAGGCTGCACGTCGACGAAAAGCGCTGGTTTCCTACGGTGTGCTCTCCGCCGGTACACACTTCATCGTTTCGGGGTGGGTTAGGTGCTGGCAGGAGGGCCGACAGACCCCCTTGTTCTTTCGCGAAAAACGAATAAATAAATAGATACGCCCGCGGACCCCTTCGGCGCAGGAGTTGGACAGGTGCATGGCCGAAAAAAACAGAGACGCGTAGCTCTCTTTCTCTCTCTCTCTATCTCTTTGCCCTTCCAGCAGCACTGCGAGCATAGAACTGGGGAAAACGTTGACGGGCTGCCCCGGTGCAGTAGCTTTCCTCGAAAAAGAACGACAACCGGCACTTGATACTCTCTCCTCCCGGTGCCCGAGCGTAGGCGCTGCGTTATAAATTATAACTTAGCTTGCGTTACGCGCTCGAGCGGGCACGTGACGCCCCCGCTCGCACCCGATCGCGATGAAAAGTGAACAGATATTTTTCTTACGGATATATGGCGCGCAGAGATTAGTCGCCCGGCACCGGAGACGGCTTCTGCCGTCCCTTCGCCTGCATCTCGCAGACAAATATTGCAACAGCTCAACGTCCGACCTCGAGAATTTTTACGACACTTGTCAAGATTCAGCGTTGGCTCTTCGCGACTTGGGGATGCTGCGAGAAACATTGCGGATACGCCGACAATTGATTTAACCCATTTGCATCATAAGGATATATGAAAAGGAGGCCCTTTATCACCAAACTATTTTTTAATTATATTTAAGCACAAAAATGACTACAATTAAAAGAACTTCATATTTCAGCATTATAAGAAAAGATCAGAATTACTACTTTCATCTCCAACAACACCCTCCATTTCTATTTTTTAGCTAACGAATAATAATAGTGACCAACAAAATTGAGCGCATATATACGCTAATGATGCAAATGGGTTAATCACGTTCGCTACCATCGTATTTCTCCTGTGCGAAATATAGTCAGTGCGATACAGTGAATTCTCGATATATGTCAACAGTACGGGCCTCACCTGAGCCGTGATATGTTTACACTCCTCGGCGTCCCGCGGTAGTATAGTTTATTAACCATGCCTTGGCCACATATATAGAGAAATCACTGTAATCCGTATACAATGACTGTTATTATATGCGACTGTCAATTGAACATCTCCCTTTGAAGTCACAGAAGAAAGAACATACAAGTTTTAGGACAAAGAATTATTTTTGAGCATAAAAGCTTTTAACAAAAAAAAAAAAACAGATCTTGTTGCAAACAGATGTTACGAAACATGTTATAAACGCTTCTGGAATGCCGCAAATAGGTTCCAGCTACCGCAAGCAACGTCGTAGACAGAAATCGCCACGGAGCGGGGCGTGACAGTATTTTCGGAGCGCGATGAAGCGTTGTCCCGCTAAAGACAGGTCCATAGCACTCGAGTTTCTATTGTACACGGGACATCCGGCTGAAAGCACTGAAACGATCCTCCGTTTCCGGTGCACCTCTCGGGGAACCCTCGCCTCGCGGCGCGCCGCGAAGAACGTGCAAAATAAATCCCCGCGCTTGTACCCCGAAAAAAGAGTGATCCACTCTCTCTCGAAACCCAACGAGAGAGGGTGCGAATGGTGGTGGAGTGGGGGGTTGAAAACGCGGTAAAAGCGAAGGAGAAGCTAGTACATAGTAGTAGTCGTCGTCCCGCCTCTCTTGCCTTGGTCTATCCGAGGGCAAATACAGGTCCGTGCAAACGCTTACGCTCGAAATTATAACGGGTAGTGTGGAACACAGTTCGTCCTCTCGTTTTCCCAGCTGGTCCTCTGTGTCGTCTCCCTTTCTAGGTGCTCTTGCGCCGCCTCCCCCCCCTTTCCCCCGCTCCCGAAAAAAGGGAAGAAACTCTAGGGGGAAAAAAAGAAACACAGAGGAACGCACTCTATATATCTATAAACAAACGGGCGGAAGAGAGCACCCCGGCACCGCGCACTCGTTTTTCGAGGTAACACGATATCCGTTATCCCTCGGTCTGTCGGTCTCTCGGTCGGGGCCCTGGGCAAAGAATGTTAAGTAGTCCGCCCTCGGCTCTACCTACCACCTTCACCGACCCTCCTGGCCGCTCGCAGACCTTTGCCAATCCTTCGTTCCTGATATTTTCATCTATCCGTGTAAATGTACTTAGCGTGGGCGCCTCGCTCTCTCGCCGGGGCTTTATTACGTGAATTTGGAAGCGGTGTAAGCGACTGCAACCCGGCTGAAATAGGAGAAACCGGCCGCCGAGAGGGAGGGGGCGGTTTCCGCCAGCGGGGGAGAGGGGTGCGCGTAGGTGGGTGGAAAAGGGGGATGAAGGCGGGGGACACAGGAGAAGTAGATGTACGTTTCGCGAGAGGTACGGGTCTCGCACCGGGGGTTGGCGGTGGCCGAGGAAGGGAAAAGGGGTGGCCGGGTAGCCGCTGTACCATGCCAAGCTCTGAGAGGCCGCCTCTTCATCCCCTGGATATGCATTTTCCAACCCCCCGGACCACCCCACGCCGTTCCTCACGAGCTGCTGCTACCTACCCCCGCGCTTCTATGATATCCTCTGCCCCGGCTCCTCTTATTGCTCGCGCTCTCCCGCGCATACACGCGCGTACACCCACCATCGCGCGATCCTTCTGCGACCGTGTACGTGTCGAATTTTCCAGGATCCTAGCCGCGTGCCCGAGAACACGTTCCCGGAGAGAAGCGTGAGAGAGCCAACTATACCTGTAGTCGCGCGGACGCACTGTTAATTCGGTTTACGAGCCACTATCAAGAACCTCCGAGACGAGCGCCTGTTCGACGCGCCCCTCCTCTAGCTTCCCCGGAGCCTTCGTTTATCCGGAAAACTGCTGTGTTTTGCTTCTCACTTTTTAGGAAGAGTGTATAGGATTTTAGGATGCCCATTTTGCCGAGAGGCTCGTACGGTAGCTAATGAATTTATTTGTCGATGGAATTTTGGTCCATGATTTTTCGTACAAACTTGAGCTAACAACTCACCCCCAGCAACTAAATAACGTCGTTTGTAATTATTATATAAAATATGGTGACTAACGGCCTTGCGGTACAGTATAATTATTGAAGATCCTATTAGAATGAACTTCCGGAAGACAAAGTGTTGGAGAGTAATACAATTTACACCAGCACTTAAAGTAAACGTGTATGTAGTTTCAGAGAGAAAAATACCTGCAGAGTAGTTATTAACGTGTGATTCGTAAATTAGTTCTCATCTAGAGGTGGTCTAAATTCGGCTACGGTCTCCTAAATATGAATGAAAAGTTGAAACAGTTTCGAAACGAACGAACTGCGATAATTCTTCTAATAAATCGAACATAAATTGCTTTGAATTTTCGATGCTTGTTCATTTATTTAGGGAATTCCAGACAAGAGTCTACCCGAAGTTCAGTCGGGACTGGAGAACACGTTTCTTAACGCGATTAGTATCGAATTCCGCGACTGCCTGGTCCTGCTCGGCGAATATAGTCGCTCTGATTTGGCTTAATTACGGTGGCAGATAAGACGGACAATTCCTCGTAATTGGTAAACGCCGAAAGACCGTCATTTACGAGCGCTCGTAAAAACGGGGTAGCGCCGTCGCGGGTTTTAAACTTGACCTGGAAAAGAATGACCGATAGCCGGTGTTGGCGAATGCTAATGGCTCGAAATGCGAACCAATAAACGGATTTCATAAATTACGATAAAGTCTCGGCAACGTTTTCAGTACCGCGACAACGTAACCGGGCCCGCGTACAGCTTTTGCGAAACACGATTAAGCAAACGACGGGCTTATCTGCCGTAATAAAGTGGCTACGATAATTTTTAGTTATCGCGACGCTGAAACGTGTGCTGGTTCACCATGCGCCGAGATAGTCGTCGCCCTGCTAAATTGTTTAGCGTTTTTCCAGCGTTTTTCTCATTAGCACCGTTCAATTGTCGGCAACTGTTCTATCCGCACGGTAATAATCAGTCCGTACACAAATTGCGGAAATAATAAATTCCGCCCACGTCCCGATCTCGACGTAAGAAACAATCTTCTAATTAATCGCGGTCGTATCCAACGACTGACAAATCAGACAGGGTTGATCTATTTCCGGTTACGGTTCCGGCTGGTGGTTACTTCGCTGGATATCGAAGATCGGTGTGTGCATTAGACTCTAAATTTTAGACGAAAGGAGAGAGAGAAAAAAAAAAGTAAAATCGGAACGTGGAAGAACCTTGGAAGAAACGGTCGAAGAACGTTAGCTTCGTTTTCGGGATTACGAAAGAGGCGAGAGAACCGATTTTCTTCGCGAGCTAGGCGTTGCGAAAGGAAAAAAACTCGGCGAACACGGCGACCGTTTATACGCAGCGCCGCACTCTTTCTTCTCGTAACATGTTAACACGTGTTGTTTATCGTACGTCACGTATCGCCGAGGCCAGTGTACATAAAGCAACGTCGCTTCGCGGAGGCGTGTGGGCGGGGGAGAGGTGTTGTGTTTCGCGGTGTGTTTTGCGTGTGTGCCGGCCTGTGTGCACGTCCAGGCGATTCTCGTAATGCGCCGAGCAGCCACTTGGCCGTTCGCGTCCACGTCGTAAATCAGCAACGTTGCTAGCCGCGCGATTTCAATTATTTTCGCTTCCGTCGCGCGATCGTGCCCGCTGGTTACATCATACTCGCTCCGCAATGCCCTCGCTCGAGCTGCGCGACCTCCAAAAATTCCCCCAAAAAACAAATACGCGGTATAGCGCTCGTTGCATTCCCGATCGAATGCCCGTGCTTTAAGCGAACTTTGTTCGTTGCAATTTTGTTCGCGCAAGGTGGGGAAGCCGGCTCGATGGAAATGGTAATTTTCGTGGAGGTTGTTGCGAGTCGCTTTGCGATTGTTTCCTTACGTTGTTATATGTACACATCGATCGTGGCTCCGATTCAATAGTGGGGGGAGTCATAGGTGGGAAATCTTATGCGATCGATTTGACATTTAACAGATCGCAAAAACCTCGGATTCAGCCTTCAAAATCGGCTGTTTAACGCTATTCACTGCCGGGACATTTCGCGTGCAGCCTTGAGCCAGGCGCGAGCAATACTTTAGCTATCGCGTAAGAAATTAGACATTTGTACAAATCGCTATGACTTTAAAATAACGCTATAAATTACAAAAGTAATATACGTCAATATAATAAGTACATGTATCGTGGAACTGACGACAGCAATATGTTAATTATTAGAAGGATATTTGTCGTGGTATTACACATACCGAAAAATTGATCAGAAAATATAGTGTTTACTCTATATATTGTAAGTTAAGCTGTAACGGATCCGTCACCGTATATATTGTTCATATAAATAACAAATGTGTTCATCTTATTGATAAGCGATTCATCGCCAACGACAAGCGAACGTGTCGAAAAAGAAAAACGAACGGGATGAAAAAAGTACGAGCAGTCTCGTCAGGTCCGACATCGGAGAAGGACATATTAATAAATTACATACTGTCTGCTTTAATCCCGGCCATTCCTTACTATATATATGTCCCAAATGCCTAGCTGATAAAAGTCCCAGAATTATCCCCACTACCGCGGGGTGTACCCCATGCCAAGAAGCTCGAGAGACTTCGGTCGCCGAGAAATATAAAATCGCGTGGGTCAAAAAATAGTATCTTGTTGGAATTCAACGATGCCGTAGCACTTATACCCACAAATATAAGGGATGGGATGAGGACTCAGGTATAAGGGACGGTGGGACTCAGTCGGAGGCGTAAAGTTAAGATCGTCGGTCAGTAGAACTAAAGAATCTAGCCCGTACGGATCGCGCTAAAGTATAGTCCCACGTAAAGTCACCGTGTCGAATACGTTTACTGTTTAAGCAGTATACCGTGATACACGCGGATAGCATCACAATTTACAATAAAGTATATACACTACCGGCCATAAGTGTTTACCCACCTTCAAATTTCGTTACTATTCAAATAATAGGTATTTTATTGTTATGAAAATGTCCGTAGCATTAAATCCTAATTATAAGGCTAATAAAAAACATCCAAAATATTCTGTACATACACAATCAGGTACTGTAAATGAGCTTACAGCTTTTTATGAAAAACGACAATTTTGGAGTTCAGGTAAAGAAACCCATTTTTCTGAAATTTTTTATAACGGTCAGTAGGGAATATGAACGCAGGTAATACAGGTATCTTAGTCTTCTCAAATTTCATACTGCATTAAGCTTTCATACAGTAAACAGTTGATTTTCACGTGCCTAAAGAATTTTGCGAAAATTTCAAATAGTGTCAGGCAGAAACGATTTATCGATTGAAACGCGCGCTCTAATAGTGTCCCATCATAGCATCGGAAAAAGTAACAGAGAAATAGCAAAGTTATTGAAGCTGAACCGTAGAACCGTGGACTACAATGTTAAAAAATATGTGGGTGGGTAAACACTTATGGCCGGTAGTGTACGTAAAGGGTGTGTTGTTGATTTCACACGACGCATCCTGGATAAAGGTTATTTTCTAACATATCTCCTGACCGACATATGTTCGTGGCTAGACCCGTGTTTTGGATATATATCCAGTAAACACTGTAAACATGATCGAGAATTTAGAAACCTTCTAGGAACTCTACGAGCTGCGGGCTATCCAGAGAATCTAATTGCGAGTTATAGTTTGCGGTTGCGTATGCATATTTTGCTATGCTCCATCGTCGTAAATAATTGACTTGGATACAGACATGTTTCGCGAGGAGAATCGGAAAGTTTCTGCCGGTGACTCGATCATTTTTGGGTTAATGCGATGGGCTGATGGCGAGTCATCCTAGCGTGTTTAACCACAGCGCCCGTAGCTCTCTGCAATTGGACCTTAAATTCGTTTTACTTCCGGCCGAACGACTCCGGTGAAAAGGTTTAAACGATTTATCATCCGTGAATCGTGCCGCGGTCAGACACTTCTTCCGCAGAGCAGCGAAACTTTCGCAGCCACGGCTCATCTTGTCTCGTTCCTTCTTCTCTCGCTCCTCTTCCCCCCCCCCCCCAACCTCCCCGCCGCGGTCCCGTACTTCCGCCCTTAAATATCCAACATTTCATTTCATTCTTCGGAGCGGATCCTCGTCGCTCGGAATTCACGCTTGGAGATCCGCGGATGCCACCTGTAAAGATTTACCGGGAGATCGTGGAAAGATGGCCGGAGAAAAAAGAAAAAGAAAGAAGAAAGTGGGGAGGTCCAGGGAGGAAGAGAGTGGATCCTTCGACTATTAAAGCCTAAGTATACAAGGCGCGGCGGAGGTTCTTGATCCTGATTCGAGGGATCTTGAAGCCGCGTTCTTCGAGCCGCGCCCGGCTGATTACCATCCACTAGAAGGATTTTTAAATCTGTCGGGTCCTTTCAAATCTTTCGGGTCTGCCGAAGATCTGCTTGAAATTCGGAGCAATCAGCGATTAGGCGGCTCCAAAATAGAGACCCTCGCTCCGGAGGGGCCATTCTCTGTAAATGGTGACGATCAGGCTGCGAATTTTATGCATCTATTTTTATTCAATTCCTATCTTGCGCAAAGACCCACGGTTCGAATTCTCCAGATACTTGGTAGTCTATAGAACCTGTTGGTTCGCAATTAGAATTCTGATCAATCAAGGGACTTCGATTCATTTCTGACCCTCTAAAGAATCAGAGCTAGCTTCTGTATAAAAATTGGGAAACCTACAGGACCTACCAAAAGCGGTCTACTTGAAATTGAAAGTAGTCTCATGGTGAATCTTTGCACGAAGAAAGGGTAAACGTTAACCTAGACAATTACCGAGGCTGTATGTTTAGGCAACCAAAGTGAACTAAGATGTAACTCCACAATTAGACAAGGTAAGGAGTGTTCTTAGATCGATGAGCCACCGAAAGAAAAGAAGCGGGATCGAGAGACTGTCTTGCGAGCGGGTCGAGGAGGATGGACCCGGTCACCTGCAGCTCTCCTTAATAACTCGAACCATTCTAGACCCGTAGCCGGCGAAATTGACGAGGAGGTGACGATGCGACGAAAGAGGCACGAGCTAAGAGCACCGGAGAGTGGGCTGATACGAAAGGCCGGAACGGGAACGATAGAGGAAAGAGAGCGAAAGAGAGAGAAGAGAAGAGAGAGAGAGACGTAGCCCACTTCGTTTTGGAGACCAGACCAGACCAGGGGCACTTAACTGCCCGCGTCACAATGGAGTCTTTCGCATTATAGCGTTCAGTGTCTTGAGGCCTATTCAGAGCGACTCCGGCTCATTCTTTGCCATTGTCTGTCTCCGGCTGGTTATGGAAGCCTCCTCTAACCTCCGTAACCTTCGTTCTGCCCCTCGCCACCAGGCTGCTGCACGTTACACCCCACGAGGCGGTGCGCCGAACCACTTGGAAGAGGGCCCACCGAGGCTACGGATCTTTATGCCGCCATCTAATTAGTCCCGGCATTTAACGGCACATAAATAAGTTAAACACTATTGAATTGTTGATAACGATAGGCTGCTGCCGCCGCGTCGTGGCGGGAGCTCGTTCTCGTCCCAACCCACCCTTTCGCAAACCCCGTATCCATCCCTATCTCCCTTCGTACTGGTCTCTCTTCGCCACTATACCGCTCTCGTATCGAGTCGTGTCAACCCTTCTCGTTGAAGCCCTCCTCGTTTATCGAGGGATATCTTCGCAGCCTTTGCTTTCACGGACTTTGTCGTGCGCACCCCCCTTTGTGTAGGTGTGATAGCTCGGGATTCGCGATCGGCCTCGTCACCCTACCGCGCGTCACGCATTCCAGGTGTTTTATAAAGCCCTGCCGTTCGATCCTACCACCTATATCGGACCTCGGGGGTCGACACAGATACAGTGTGAAATCGTGGAAACTGATTCTCAAATTATCCGTCCCTGAAAGCTGGAGACATTCCTTCGGTTGCTTTGTTGTTTACTTCCGTCTGCACGCAGGCTGTCATTGGACCCTTTCGCTGCAATTGATTTATCAAATACAATTTTTCTTAGTTTTATAGAGTAGTGGTTAACAAGTAATCGTTAACACTTTGATCGCCAAACAAGAAAGCTAAAAAATTCCATGAAATCAAAGTAAGTTATTTAATAAAATAGAAATTGAAAAAAATTAAATGTATGATATATTGTGTAGTTCTCCAACTTTCTTGCATTTAACAGATCCTAATCAAATTTGGTACAATGAATACATTAACGTAAAAATTCATTTTAAAGCCTGAACAAATAATTCCGTCACCCATATATGGGTGACATGGCAGTCAACGTGTTAAAACGCTTCGGACGAGTTCGAATTGTAATTTCAGTAGAAAGGGTCGATGTTTCGGACGAATCGCAGAGTCTGCCAACTTTTGAGCTTCCGACGATAGCTCGCCACGATTCATGGCGATGGATGGAGGAGGGACGTTAATTAGAAAGTTTGTATCGTAAACGTCTTGTGATTACAAGCTGCATCGATGAAACACCGGCCTGTACAAGCCGGAGTAATAAGTGAAGAGGGTGGCGAACGAGGTGAGGCCAGGGGGATGGAGAACTCTGGCAGCCGCGCCAGCTTCGTGATGGTCGGGAACAGATGGCCGATCAGATACCAAGGATTAAGCGAGGAGTAACACAACCCCCCGAGCACCCAGAGAAATGTGTATTAATTTTTCAAGTTTTTTAATTAGCGAATGTCTCCGCGCTCTCCGCCTTTCGGCCGGGGACATTTATATTAGAATGGTCCTCCGACACCCTGTTTTCGCTCCTCTCTCTCTCTCTCTCTCTCTCTATCTCTCTCCTTTCTCTCTTTCTTCTTCTCGGGCGACCGCCTTCCACTAAACTCTCGTTCCTCCTCTCTAACAGTCGGTTGCACTCCGGACTTTCTTCCAAGCTGATTCCCCGCCCCTCACTCCACCCCTTTCTCATTTTTCATCGCTAGAAACTTAATTCGTGATTTCGGATACGTTGGACTAATTTATTGAGAATTTTCTATATTTTTTTCATTAGCGCTCGGGAACCGAGCAACGTGCCGCTACAGGCTGCTCCCAGAATGATTCTAAAGGGGCGAATGTACTTGGAAAAATTAGCGGGAAGTTTAACCCTTCGCGGTCGAGAACTATTTCAACCATATTTCTCGCTGGGTCGAATATATATTTTTTGTATAGAACGAGATTGAATGATAAGGAGTTTAGTAAAAATATTAAGTTAGAGATATTGTGTTCAACGAAATTATTTTATTGTTTTAAACAACAATAATATGGTTTAGTTTCTGACACCGAATACTGCATGCAATTAATGTGAGAGGGGAAACGACAATACAACGGTTAATATAATTTGTGTTGCGTGCTGACTCGGAAGTGTTTGTTTACTACAATTTAAATGCCATGAACAATTGTACAGAAAATATATTTAATACCGACATATGTACCTACATAACGGAAATATTTTTGCCGCCTTAGTGGCGACATTCGACCCAATAAGCAAGAGTATGGCGGCATTCGACTGGAAAGGGTTAACACTAATTCTACCACGATTTCATCTATACTTATATCGACTTACTGTTTCACGTAGCATCAGTTATGGATCATCCTATAAACTCAAAGAAATAGATTTATCGAGTAATTTCAGTCTCAATGAGTTTTTGTTTAGAATTTTAAAAGGTGCCCTTTGGCAATAAAATTTTCGTTATTGTTGCTCTGAATGTTCACTTTTTTTTTACTATTACGTCGATTTATAGTTTTAAATTATTTATACGTTCGTTGCGCCACCAATTTGGAGGCAGCCTGTACAGAAGGAAGGCGCGAATAAATCGGCGTTGGCGTCTAAAGGGACGTTTATATCCGGGCAAGTGGCAAGCGAAAGGAAGATAGGCGGCGGATCCGGTGGCAAGAATGAATCCGGATGGTTAGCGAAGGGAAAGAAGAAGATCGCGTTTGAACTGAATGGAGATTCGCCGGGGTTACGCTCGATCCGGTGGCTGGGTGGGGGCTCGGATTGACTCGGTCGTATTTATTGCTCCGTACTTCTGATTTTCATTGGACCGATGCTGCTTCCTCTATCCCCCTGGCCGACTAGTAGCTCTCCGGGTCTCGTGGCCTCTCTCACCCTCTCGAAGCCCGCCGTCATCTCGGCTGTTCGCCCCCGTATCGCGGAGGCGCACTCCCGACAAACAATGGCTCCCATATAATTGCTTTTATAGCTCAGTGAACGCTAAATATTCCATACTTTTCCTTCTGGCTCCACGGGCACGTCGCTCGTTCCCGATCATCGGGGAACCGATTGTGTAAATAGAGACGCGAGGTCGTTCCCAGGGCCGACTTTGTTTTAAGACGGGATCGGGGCCGGGCTTTGCCAGCCTTTCAAACAGCAACCGGGATTGATCTTCGAACTTTTCAATGGGAACACCGAACCCGGAAAATACCGGCGATTCATGATACCTTCCACGCGCTTTCATTCCGCGTTAAAGATGGCCAATTATCGCCGCAAAGAACGAAGGGGCCAAAGGAAACACTCTCGCAATACAGATAGACACATCGGGACAGCAGCAATTTCAAAATGTGGAGCACAATTTTTCTTTTCGAAGAAACTGATCGCAAAGATAGATATATTATTAAATCATCAGTGTTCGAACATCCTCATTGGATTTAATGGAAATTTGACACCTATTGCTACAGGTGCACTTCAACTTTCTCATCTGCACGTAGACGAGACATGGTCTGATATTAGAAATATGACGTCTATGACAAGAATGAGTGGATCAAACGGAAAAGTGGAAATATTTGCGGCGTTTAAAAATACTGTTATATTATTTCATTACAATGTTTAAGGAAAGCAATAACCTATTCATCTTGAAAATTTTTATTTTCTTTAAAAATCCACAATCCAGTCATTTTTACTTAAATGTTACAGCAAGGTCCTACGCTTCGTAACGGTAGTATTTTTATTAAAAGAGGGGTTCCAACGTACCAGCTATAATAGGTTCCATTTATAGGTTCCTATTTCGTTGAACTTCCCGAGTACTGGAAACGCGTTGAAGGGTATCATTTTTGGCAGGTGTTTGAGCTGCAGAGGAAGACGAATCTCCCTCGAAGAGACAAGCAGGGTAGCAATTGCGACTTTTGTTGGATAGCAGGACCGCGCAGAGCATGCGGAAAGAAATTGGAGCGACCACGAAAAAGGGACGATCCGTCGCAGAGAGCACAGAGCACAGAGTAGCGCAGGTTCGACGAGCTTAGTTCTGACGGCAAGAGGGACGAGCGGAGATCCTCTTTCAGCTGGTGGCGCTATTTCAGCGGTGCCGTGCACCGGCGTACCAATCGACAATTCCACACAGAGAGGAGAGAGGTCTTTTTGTCATTCGGCCTCGTAGATCTCTCCTCTTCCCGTAGCCGGACCACCTCGGTGGCCACTCCAGTCGGTCGCTTCCTCCTGGCCGTCCCCCTTTTCGAGGTCCCCTTCCAGTCGACGCGACGTACCAGCCTCACACCTATCCGTCGATACACGGCTTAAACGCGGCCACTTGCGCGTCACGGAACGCGTGTGGACGGATTGGCTACGGGAACCGTAATTTTCGCAACCCCGACGAAATCAGGGGCTGCTTCTTTCACGGCTCCCGGGGCTCGGGGAATCGAACTTTATTGCTAAATACCATCCGATCAGCAAAACCACTCCTCCCGCTCTCACTGTCTTTCTCTTTCTCTACCGGACCGCTTCTGTCTCCGGCTTCCCGTCGTGAGCTTCCTGACGGAACGGTCACCGGCGCGAGGGAAAACGCGCCGACGAACCGAGGGGGTAGTTAAGGGCTACTTGCGGGGAACGGTCTTTTCGTGTCCCGGGAAAATTGCTGCGCTTTCATGGTTCCTTGGTAAACGCGTCCCTTTCTCCCGGCAGGTTTGACTAATTTTCAGACCACCGTCGCTTTATTTTCCAATGGATTTTCGCCCTGCAGCTTCGCTTTAATATAATTGCCGCCCGTGGCGGACTCGGGCCTCGGATGTAGATTACAGGAGGCGGGCTTCGATCCGTACAACGTTTACGAAATAATTGTTTATACGCTCCGGAGAATTTTCTCAGATCGTCGGCGGACACGTTTATTCTCGAGTAGCGGATGAAATGAATTTTTAACCCATTTACATCATAAGGAAATATGAAAAGAAGATCTTTATCACCAAAATTTTTTTTTTAAATTAACATATATTTAAGTACAAAAATGACTACAACTGAAAGAACCTCATATTTTGGCATTATAAGAAAAAATCGGAATTACTACTTTCATCTCCAACAACACCATTTCTATCTTTTAGCTAACGAATAATGATAGTGACCAACAAAGTTGAGCGCATATACACGCTAATGATGCAAATGGGTTAAATTAATCAGAAATCTCGCAAAGCTCCGCTTTAATGTAACAATGAAGAACGAGGTAAAAGTAAAAAACATGAAAATAGTGGTGCAAGTAGGTTAATTGCGTTGACAGGTATTTAGAGGAGGGGATCGTGGTTCGAAGAGCGAACGCGTCCCTTTTTTCTTTTTTTTCTCTCGTTCTTCTTTTCTTTTTTATTCGGATTCTCTGTGAATCGGCCGGTACTGCAGGAAGTAGCAAGCTAGGCAGCAATTCATCTCTCTGTCGGTTCGAGGCTTGATCCATACGGAAACACATGCCCACCCTTTCCACTGTAAGAGGGCCCTACCCTTCCAGACAGTCTAGCTCGCACAGCAAACCAGGGTAATGGTTTCTCGATTAAGCCATGCTCACAATGGGATTAAAAACGACCGGTAGACCGCTGCTGACCATGCCTTTCGTAGTTCGAACTATCCCTTCGTGCGAGAGCGACAAGCGTTTGTTTAATCTCTGTAGTACGGCGACGTACACCGTAGATTCGCTGATCACGTACACTCCCCTGATCGATCGCGAATTAAAATATTCCATATCGATCCGTCATTTAAAAAAAATTTAATTTACCCACATCCGGTTCTACGGGAAAAGGATCATGTTTTTAAGTACTTGCGTTCGAAGGGTTTGCTCGAATCGCGTACCGGCTACTTGGAAGCATATAAAGTACAAATATTGAAACGCAAATAAAACATAAGATGACATAATATTGTATACGGTTGTTATGTTTAAATACGATTCGGTATTATTTATTGATCCCATGTGCATTACGTACATCACATGAAGCAAAAATTTTAGATCTAAAAGTATCATAGTTATACATAGCGTACTGATAAAGTCTTATTAAACTGAACAGTCGGATGCAATGGGCTAGTAAAATTATTATTGAGACGGATACACTTGTTTAGAATTATAGCTAAGATTCTCCAGAAGCTCGCAAAGTAAAATTCTGTCCCCCTTCCATGGCAGCCTAAAATGTCAAATTTCAGAAGACGTTTGTTTTCTCAAGAAGTAGTTGACGAGCGATTCAGTTGCATGCTTCGGTGCTTAATAAAATTGATAACGCTGCAAACAAAATTGCGATGCATTCTGCACCACCGGAAAATTCCTGCGACGTCCGCGAGAAGCCCCAAAGGGCCAGCTCCTCGGATCTCAGACGGAGACGCGAGGGCCGATCGTGGTCCGGCTTGGAAATCAGAAATCTCGTCGCGCTTTTCTAATTAACGTCACCTTCTCGCCAGAAAGTGAAGAGGGTTCCGGCAAAGGCGGGACCCTCGGTCCTCGACACCCGGCTCCTCCGTCCACGGTTCTCTTTCACCGCCATCGTTCACCCCTTTTTTCTGAAAAAGGAAAGGAGCGCGAGAGAGAGAAAGAAAGAGAGAGAGAGAGAGACAGAGAGAAAAAAAAGGGAATTTCTTCGCCACCTCTCCATCCCTGCGGCTGCCAGCAGACGGCGTTCGCGGGGATGAAGATTAATTCGTTCCGTCTTAATCGTATCAAAGTTTGAGAGCCGAGTCAGGCTCGACCGGCTGAGCCCGGCTCAACCTAACGTCGTCCTCCCTCTCTGTCCCTCTCTTTTCAACCACCCCCTGCTACCCTTTCGCGAGCTGCATCCCCCGCAGCCGCCTCGAGGAGTAGTCGCATACCACCCCTCACCTTCTTAACTTTTTACTTTTAGCCGGCTGACCCCACCACGCCCACTTTTTCACTCACCCCTTTCATCCCGTGTCGCCTCTCCTCCGCGTTCTGGCCAACCCCCTGCTCGTTGTTCCTCTTTCTTAGCGTCTCGCTTTTTCTCTCCTTCGCCGGATAATCGTATTTAATAATGTCTCCGGGTATTTTTGCCCCGCTGTCAAAGTTCCGGTCTCGCAAGGGGTGAGAAGTTGAACACGCCGAGCAGAGAGGAGCCGAGAAGGAAGAGGCAGGAGGAGGACAAGTGACAACCCTTTTTATTTAGGGCGCAACTTTGAAGCTGTAGGCTTGAATAAATCCAATATTGCTCGCGCGATAGGGGGGAGGGGAAGGATCGCGAAGGCGGAAAAATTCGCTCGAGTCAGGGGTGGCTCTCTCTCTCTCTCTTTTTCTCTTCTATTGCAGTTCACCCCGACGATCGAGATTTATAGTTAACCCGCGAAAATACCCTCGGAATCGGAGCCGGGATCCCGCGGCTTCATGAAAAGGCTTGAAGAGGCCGGGTGTTATTCGAGAATTTGTTCGAAACAAACGTTCGGCAGTTTCTTTGATAAGATCCCGGGTCCGCGGCCACGGCCGGTAACATAATTTCATTTCAGCATCGGGAGCAAGCGTGCCTGAATCAGATTATATGAAACAGTTGGCTCCGGTGAGCATTCAATGGAATAGGAATTACAGAGAACCGAAAGAGAACAGTCTCCGCGGGGTGAAGTAGTCTCGCGAATTCTCTGGTCAGACACTTTTGTGGGCAACACACAGTGGCGTGCATTGACGGCCAGAGATACTCGTGGAAAACCGTGCTCGTGTGTGCCGTGTGCGCATATATGCATATATGCATATAATATAACAGGTTTTCTTTTCTCGTTTTTTCTTCGAGCATAAACCGGAGGAGAGAGCACCCGTTCCTCGTTGTTACGCGCGAATTTATTTGGCGCACGAAATAAAAGGTAATCCTTTTTAAATAGCCTCTAAATTCGCGGCAAACTGTACAGGCCACCGTTAATTCCTTTTAAAGAGGATTCAAGGGTCGCGGGTATTGCCTGGAATCCTCGGCGGGAATTCTCGCGTAGGCTTCTTACGCGAGTTGCCATCATTTTCATTCACTCTTCCGGACGCGGAAAGAGAGGGGAGAGAGAGAGAGAGAGATCGCGGGCCGCAGCTATGCGCGCGAGAGCGCCTACCAATTTCGCGTGCGCGTATAATACACGACCGGAACAGATGCACGACCCTTTTTCGATTTCTTTTTTTTTCCACCCTGTGCACCCACTCACCCCCTCTACTCGCCGGCGGTCTCGCCTTTTTTCATTTCTATTTCGTTCTGCCGGGACCTCGGTCCGGTCCGCGTTCGCCGCGAATGAATATTCTGCGCCGAAAACGAATTAAATCCGACTCTTTGTGCGAGTTTTTTTGAAAAAATCCACGCCCCCGCGTGTAAATAATACCACGCCGCGGTCCATATTGTATTCAATATTTTCTCTTTCGGCGAACGTGAAACGCAACCGGGTACGAAGGAAGGTGAGACAGGCACAGAGGGAAAGATAGAGAGAGAGAGAGAGAGGGAGAGCCGAGCAATGTACAGGAAACACGCCGGTTCGCGGACACATTATTATACGTTTTGTTAATGTAATGCAGACCGTGCGTATCAAATGAGGCAGAATTTTTTGCGTGCTTTCACTGGAAGGTACACACACATTACACCGACAACGCATAATACCACCTGTAAAACGTCACAAAGACGAATACTTTCATAACAATCCTAATTATTGAATTTGTGCGCCGTGCGCCGCACCGTTCAGATCGTGGCGCGGTGCCTTTTGTTTCCCCCTTGGCACGATTCAATCCTTTGATGCGAAAAAATGGCCGTTCCACCATCCGAGAAACAAAAATAATTTAATTGATTCATGCGCATATTGTTTCTGGAACGTCACAGAGACTCGGCTACTCTGATGAAACAGAAATTCCTTTGCAGATGAACGTTTGTTTTGCGAAGACGTATCGGCTTGCAACGAGGAAGAATATATCTCGAATCTCTTCCGAATACTAGCACGTGTCCATTATGCCACGAAAATAATTATGTTTCATTGAAGAAAGTATCATTTAGATGCGACACGTCAAACATGGTCTTGCGAGGGTGAAAATAATTGTGTACATTATTTGCAATTATTTATAATTTATCTATAATGTTCATTTATACTTATTCATGTTAAACAGAATATATATTTTTCATTATATTTATAATTTATATTTTCTGTATTTCTATCTCTACCTCTTAACCCTTTGCACTCGAAGCTATTTTAACTCCAAAACGAAACATTTCTTCCGACCTAGAATATTGCCCTTCTGTAGATTTCTTTCATGTTACACATACGAAAATGGTGCAACTTACTCATACAATACCGAAATGTTTAGTAATTTATTAAATACAAACGTAAAAAATATTTTGAATAACGATACAGCAATTTTTAGTGGTGCCTTACAGGCACCGTTCGAGTGCTAAGGGTTAACGACAGTCTCGTGCAACAAGAATTTTTTTCCATACAAAAAATTCTATTACAACTCATTTCATCGGTTCATCGTACCGTGAAAATAATAATTCCGCGACGTTTATCATCCAGGCCTCGACGACATATACGGAGAAATCACTGTAACGTTACTGTACGCTCATACACTGGTTCACTACTTTGTTTATATGTCGCATCCAGTATTGGGGTGTAAGCGATCTCAATAGTGCTGAACAGGTGATGTGCTACTTTTTGGTGAGAATTGTAGAAATGATTTTCTTCACGGAAAGAAACGATATCTGAAATATATGGGATATTCCCATTCCTTCGCAAGACGAATGAGACGTACGCCTTTTTGTAACGCAGGTCGACAGAGTCTCGATTATTCGGGGATTGCAGATATCTTCGTGCTCTTCCCTTCGCCCAGCGTCCCTGTATAAGGTTTGCGAGATGGGGTGCATGGGGGTGAGCACCCCCGAGTGCCTAGGCGGTAAATATTAGGCGGCGGTCTCTATACAATGGGAGCGCGACGCAACAAAAGGAGCCGTGGTCGGGCCGGCCGGGTCTCCGCAGGGTTGCAGCCACACACAATTTTGAGGCGACCGGATGTATTTCGTGGCGCCGGTGAATTTTTAAGCGTTTCTAATTAAAAGGCTAGTTAAACAGGCGACGCGATTGCCCGCGGGGACCTCGCGAACCCCCTCTACCTCATCGGGAGTTTACTTCGTGTCGTCGGGCACAGACATACGATCCAAAGCATCCTTTGTCGAACACTGTTGCCAACATGGAAAAATAAAATTAAATCAAAATCGCACTTTGGGTACGAGAATGGTGGTATGATAACATTTAAGGAGAAAATATCGTAGAATACATCGATGATTAAGAATAGTAATGATGCTGTCTCAGAAATAATCATTTCACTAAAAAATGTATAAAAGAAGGACATTACTTATATCGACATACAGGGTTTTCTCGATATATGTCAACGACACGAGTCTTGCCAGCGTCGAGTATCGTCCAGAAGACATACTCGAACCGTATTATGTGTGCACTTCTCGGCGTCCGAGGCCTCTCGAGCTTCGCAGCCCCGCGGTAGTGGGGATAATGCCGAATGATTTTTTACAAAAATAGATTAATACTTTTTTGTAAAGAATATGAAGGAGCATCAGCTGATGCAATAAAAAATATATGATTCCATTTAAAAAAAACATGCCCCTGAAACCATTCAACTTCATCTAAAACATTGTTTGCTATGCGTAATAATAATGACGTAAATCTAGATGGCAAAATGTGGTGACCCACCCTGTATAGAGAAATCACTGTAATACATAAGGACCAGCTGTAACGTGATTTGATTCACGGCAGCATAACTAATCGAATGCTTCAAAGAACCTTCAGCACGTGAGGGTTTAATTTTCACAAATTCGCCGTTACTGCACGAAGATCTCTTTACTCAGCGATAAAGGAAACGAGAGAAAGATCCTCTGAGGATATGAAAAATCGAAAAGATAAGAATGAAGGGAGAGAAGGGGTGAGAAGGATAGGGGAAGAAGGTGGACGGGCCGACCACCCCCTGGAGCGAGGGTAGCGAAAGCCAACGTTGGAAACAAACATCACGGAATTACGAGTGCGCGTTCGCGAGAGGCGGATGAACGTGGCCAGAAACTGAGCGAGGAGGAGCCGGAGGAGGGTAGAGAGCATGATCGCGCCGCTATTACACCGTGAAACGCGAGTGTAAATACGGCCGCTGATGTATTCCGTAAGGCGCGGATTTCTCGGCGCTTGTTGATCCTTGTTATAGCGGCCACTTACACGCCTGATGTATTAAACGGCCGCGCGGCAGGAAGCCGGGGGAAACGGAGAGCAGAGAATTGCTTCCTGTCGGCGGAGAAAGAGAGCAGAGAAAGAATCCTGCGGTGACACCAGCATCCTGCTTGCGATCGTTGCCAGGACACACCAGGATACGGAGAGTTTCATTGTCCTTCCTAAAGCAGTTCCGAGTGCAAAGGGTTAATTATTTATGGATAAATGAAAAAGTGTTATCTTCGCAAGCCGATTTTGATGAATCTTATGTGTGTGTTTTTTTTACCTGCAACCATCCACTTTGAAGGGGTGGAAACAGTCCTCAAAGTTGGGTATAAACCTGCACCACCTTCTTTAGCTACTAATAAGACAATAAACTACACTATTAATAAAACAATACTACACTAAATGCTTATATTACTACAAGATAAACCACAATTCCTTCCTCCGCACGCCAGGTGCAAGACTATCTTTCATTATGCATAATTATTGTTCAATGGCAAAGAAATAAAAAATCTTAAAACACGTAACCTCTATTTTGGATCAAAGATCACACACCCGAGTTCACATTAAAATCAACTAACAATAAATGAGAGAAACTAAAAAGAATAATCAAATTTTTAATATATTGTTTATACAAGAAACTTTTGTTAAAATTTTCTTACATGACTTCATTTCCCATTAGAAAACATTGTGTACAATTTAAAAGAAAAATTTAATTTTTTCGACCTCTGGTTTCCGAGATGTCTCAAAGACTGTGGTTTTGACCCCAACTTTGGGAGCTGTTTTCACCCCTTCAAAGATCATCGCCGATAAAAAAAGAAAAACACGTGTGAAATATACTTATTTCAAAGAACTATATCTTACATAAGTTCCATCAAAATCGACTTGTATCGTCGAATATATTCCCTTGTTGGTGGACATAGATCTTTTAACCCTTCTGTCAAACTTAACATTGACTTTCGCACCCTTCGTCTAATTCACCTAGCATGCATCAATTGTATGACATGTAAGATATTGTTCCGAATTTGTCGGTAAGGCCAGCATGATGGTCTGTAGCAAGCTGTGAAATAAAAGATAGGGATCGCAACAGGCCGCAAAGGGTTAAGATATGAGTGGGAGGCTGGAAGGTGACCGACTGGGATGGCACGCGGGTCCCACCAAATGGGAATAATCGACGTCAAGGCAGCCACCTAAACGGAATTATAGTGATTCGTAGGAGGGGACGAAAGTGGCGTCGGTAGGTATCCCGGAACGAGTTTCGTCGAGGACACGAAACACCTTGAAACCGTTCCCGAGGGTTCCCCAAGCGAACGGGACCAATCTTGTACGGACGTCACGGCTGGCCAATAAACGCGAAAATCACTAAGCTAACTACTTCGGGCAAGCGGCTGACTTGTCCTGTCCCCCAACACACCCCTTTCGCCGCGTCGATGCTCCTTACACGGGGGTTGGGGGGAGGGGGTAGGTAGGTTGGTTCGAGGATCTCTCCTGCCCGGCAACTCCGTTGGAAATCGTCCGCCGGGGCGGATACATCCTCCCGCCCGGTTTCGTGCGCATTTAATTAAGCTGAGAGCGTCGCCACGATCGCGCGACGACCTTACGATTTTCGAGGCGACCCGGTCCGAATGTCTCCGATTGGATTGCGACCAGCTTCCCCGTAATTTTCGGAGAGAAAGAACCGGTCTGTCTACGGCCGCCCTTCGACTATCGACCTTTGATACTGATTGGAATCGATACATGCTCCTACCAACGATCCTGTTTCTTTTGGACCTGTCCCGTTGATGATAGATTAGCCGATATCCCGTTTACAGGAAGATTCGATCAGCTGAAATCGAGAGGAATTAGCAACCTCGAGGTCGAAAGGTCGATTGACGAAAATAGGGATAAGATGAGAACCTGAGCATGTAGAAGACAATTGCCTAAATTCCTAGCCGCGATAAATAAAAATAAAAGTCCTAGAACTATCCCCACTGCCACGGGGTATACCTCGTGAGGGGCCAAGAAGCTCGAGAGACATAAAGAATAGTATCTCCTGTCCGATACATGTCCGTGGCCTAGACCCGTGTTTTAGGCATATATCGAGTAAACACTGTAATCGGCATTGTGAGGCGTTTTAGTGGGCTGCAGTTTATTTGAAAGGGCTACTGAATGCTCAAGCCTTAGGAGACGACATCGGTACACTATACTGAGGAATATTTAAAAATTTATTACACGTGGCCACATTATTTCGCTTACAAAAATCAAGGCACCAATAAAAATGATTGATATTATAGAAACATGAAAGAGTAGCCAAGAATATTTCGAGTGTTGCGAGAAGCCCAGAGTATGCAGAGAGTCAGTGAAAATGCGGCAACGAAGGGTTAATATTTTGAGAGCAGCACCGGGTATCAGAGGGCAAAGGGCGCGATTGACGAAAGACGTTCATTGTCGGAAGCCCGTGAAGTAAATATATAAGTTTGTAGCGAGGGGGTGGCATAATCCGGCGTAAGGAGGGCCCATCCGGTCCTCGGGGGTACCTTAAACGTCACGGCAGTGCAGTATGTTACGAAATGATCCAACCCGCAGCCATAATCCAGCCCCGAAGACTCTCTAAGCGTCTCGCGCGCGCACCTACACCTTCGCTGCCCGAAATTTCCCGTGCTACATCGCCGGGAATACGCAATTTAATACTCAACCAATTACATATACGAAATCTTGTTAGCCTCGGTTATATGGCCGGGGTTCGTGGATTCGTCGGGGGTTTGGTAGGATGGGGATATTCTACGTGGAGAGCGGGAGGCGGTGTGTGACACCCGAGGCATTCTTCCGGGGATACCTCGAAGGAAGACGACGCCGTAGAAGCTGAAGAGAGGAGGAACCGGTGGGGGGTGAGAGAGCCGGTGGTGTGGGCGGTCGTAGAAACAGGCAGGCATACAAACTTGTTCAATTATGATCCTCGATTACAACTATAAAATGCGATATTGTTCTAACCGCCACACCCTTCGCTTTCATTCGCCTCGGCGCGTCACCACCGGTCCCCCATAACCCACCCCTCCCCCCTCGCGACCCACCCCCGTTTTGCGCCACCCACGTCGTCGGAGAACAGTTATGCCCCGCGCCGTTTCGGCTTCTTCGCCAAGCCCGAATATTCACCCATTCTGAAATATACGCCTTCGCCGGGGTATTAAACGGCGAGCTTGATTGGCGCGTCACCGTTGCTCACGTATCGATTTATCGGGAGGGGTGGGGGAGGAATTTATATCCTTTCTCTGCGTCGCCTCAGGCGGATGTAATGGACGACGGAACGTAATTCACTGCAGCTGGATTTAATTTAATACAGCACGCGATCGTTGTTTTATTCCGGGCAAGAGGGGTACAGGCCCGCGCCGCGAACAAACCTCCCGCGCGTCACGATTTTACGTTGTTCGAGCCCACGGTCAACGAGATGTCGAAAGTTACCGAGGGTGGTTAAACAGACTACCCGACTTCCGCGACGCCAGGGGGATGATACCTCAACCCCCTGTGACGATCGGAGAAAAGCGCCTTGCTTCTTGGATCCCGAGCTACTACTGAAATTGTCTTCGTCGTTGTTCCCGGATTTAATAATGTATCTCGAACAGGATCGCTCTCCTCCCGCTGTCTTGAACACTCTGTACATCTTCGAATCGTCTACTTTCTGTCCTCGTTAACCCTCCCGCTTCTCAAATACTTTGAAACGAATTACTGAGGAAGCGCAGGTCGAGGGCCGCGTAAACTTGTCAACCTAATAACATTGTGGTTGACCGATTTGCCATATTCCTCCCGAAGCGAAGGAGCCACGAGCTCTTCGGTGATCCTATTGCTTTATTTTTCGCTGAGAAAAAAGCGTTGCCATTCGTTTTGCTAGAGTCCGGTTAAGTGTGGTTGACGCAGTCGATCGTCGCCAGGATCGGCAACTGTTTCCTCGATACCTGGCCCCCGGTATTCGGGCGTCGTCCACAACAGGGGACAAAGGGCCGGCGTTTAACGACGGAAACAATTCCCAGCCGTGGAAATACAGAATCGGCGATTAGCGGGTCCGAGTGTTTCGAGAATCGTGATTGATGGTCGGGTTCGAGGCGTTGATGGGTGTCCATTAATCGCGGCGGAACGAACGTCGACGCGGGCGCAGGGAGATATGGGGAACGGCCGATCAATGGCGAAATCCTTATCTGACCGAATGGATTGATAGAGCCACTTATCGGCTACGTCCGCTTGTACTCTTGACCATCGGCGACACAAAAGTACCTGCCTCTCGATTCGATATCGACCAATACAACACCCTCTGCATTGTTTATCGCCCGACGCGGCGGACTATAGCGGGGGTGGATCGATTCCGTTAGTTCCGCTGTTTAGAACCTTCTTTAATTTTCTGCAAACTTTCACATTTTCGAGATTCTAAGTAGCAAGCGGTTTGCGAAGCCCTGATCGGGTCGTACGTTCTGCGAAAGAGTATTCTAGCTACTTCGCAGCTCTGAATTTGTAAATGTCGCATGTTTAATATGTTTAAATTTTTCTCACATTTTTCTGAGACATCTTATCATATTTCTTGTTGTTTTACTCTGGTAATGGTTTTAGAAAATATGGAATCCATTGAAGAACAATTAAAACCTACATTCAGCTGTACCTTATTTGAGCCATTCACAGGCCCAATCGATTGATGTACAACTTTCTCCGTTTAAACTTTTAATAGTTGGACTATTGATCAATTTTCTTTACCTCTTATTTTGCGAAGATACATCGGTTTGGTTATTTGAGCCTTAGCACTCGAAAGGCGACTGTAAGGCGCCACTAAAAATTGCTGTGTCATTATTAAATTAAATGTTTTGACACTATTAAATTTATTTGTATTTAATAGATTACTAAAAACTTCAGTATGGCAACATTGCAACATTTTCGTATGTATAAAATGGAAAACAAAATATACAGAGAAGGGAAAAATAGGGAAAAATAGCTTCGAGTGCAAAGGGTTAACACTAAACCTACCACCACCGGTCGAAAGGACCGACTCCAGATTTTTTATTGTACAATTACTGAAATTATAAAGATGCTTTCGTGGGAAATGATTAAGTAAATATATTTAGCAGAGCATGCATTATAATACGAACCGCACAAAATCCAAATAAATTCCATCTGGTCATTCTCATAAGGCATCAGTTACTTTTAAGGCTCGGTAGGTTTGCTGTTCAGAATGAAACTGTCTGTCTCGCGGGAATTGTAATTTTAATCGATGGAATTTTTCTTTTGTCTGTTTCAGGTAAGACTCGAGAGAGGCGACTCCCATTTTCGTTTTTGCGGTCGGGCATCGAACCGTGAGTACATTTTCGTGGCAACACGGCAGTGCAATGGAGGTTGACTGAATTAAATTCGAAATTGACTGGAGAGTCTCGGTACACACCGGGTGGACAGGGAAATATTCGTCGCGTATACATTGTACACAATGAGCGACAAGTGGCGCGTCCCCGCGTCCCGACTCGAGTATGATGCTAGACGAAAACCGAGAAATAATTAACGACGATCTCGAAAGGATAGTGGCGATCGCGTCGCCATCAAGGACTACGCGACGACCCTTTGCCAACCCCTAAGGGATTTTACGGAGTAATATCAAGCGCTCCCCCCCTCTCTCTCTGATAAACTGTCTGCGGGAGCATATTCAGTTTACATTTCGCGATGTACCTTGGCGGAGTGGTCTGCCCCGGCCTCTTATCCAATTAATCATGGATATTTTCTTCCATGATACTTGCTAATGCCTTCCTTGGATCAGGAACGACTGTGTTTAATAGTTGATACATGTTTTCATGCGTCTTCGTCCACTTATCCGGCTACGAAAATGAGATTCATTCCTCTCAATTGTCTAACCGCTCCAATTCCGTGCAATTTTCCTGACTCTTACGCACGAGATCGACGAATTAATTTGATAGTCGTCTTTCAAAAATATGATCATCCACTTGCTGCGAATCAGGAAAATTGGAAAGCGTTATCCTTGAATTAGCCGCGCAGCTGCCGGTCCACAGCACTGCACAACAATTTGCCAAACACTTCACCAAGAAAAATTCTTGTCATTTCTACATGCAGAAATAGAGTAATCTTCGTTCTCAATTTCTCCTCGTAGGAGCATAAGATCTCGTGAGAGCAATCTCCATGCCTAAGTGGGAATTGAGGTGCCACTAAAAATTGCTATGTCGTTGTTTAAAATATTTCTTACATTTAATAATCTCCAAAACATTTGAGTATTGTACGTGCAAAGGGAGTTTAGAGTTGCTCTCAAGATTTGTATTCGGCGTCGATAACAATCGCTGCCCAACCCGATTGTTTTTTTGGGCCTGTACACACCCGCTGTTCTCTGCGCATGTGGCGCCATTTTTTCGGCAATGCTAGGTATGATAATAGATTTGACAACGTAGCGTTTTCCCGCGGACCCGCGAGGCGCATGTGGTGGCCAGCTGTGGGAAGTCGGGGTTTATGATAGCAGCAATTGCTATTGAGTTCGGAAACGAAAAATTCTGAAGAATGAGACATGCTCTATCTAAAACTGACTAATTGCACGCGCTGAAAACGGCTTTCTCAGGAATAGATTTTAACCCCTTGCCCTACAATATCGAGTCAGTCTCGTGATGAAGATTCCGAACAGAGTCTAATAAATATATATGTCATCAACATCCTTTGAACCGAAATAAAATTCTATTTTGTTGTAGTTGATATATATCCTTTGGTGAAAAGATAGGCATACAATAAATATAAACAATCTTTTTTTTCTATGAAATCCTGAACCATGAAGAATTTCTAATCATTATAATCAGAAAATAAATAATAGTGCAAGGGGTTAAAAACTGTTTTATTGCACACGGTCTCGCCACAGAGTAATCTCCATTTTCAATTTTTCCTACAGTCGCGAGAGCAATCTTCATAAACCTTAGCACTCGAGCTCGACATCGAGGTGCCACTAAAAATTGCTACGTCGTTCAAAATAATTTTTACATTTTAAAAATGAACAAAATATGTAGAATGGAAATATTCTAGGTCGGAAGAAATGTTCCGAAACAGGGGGTTAATTTCTCGGTATAAAGTCGCCCGTGTCGTCCGTTACGATGAGTTGCACGAGGCAAATTGCTTCAGATGACTTAACACAGTTGTCACCGAGTGATGCATCGATCGAATCCGCTATCCACACTGTCCACGGGGTCACCAACAAACGGTTAATTCCTCCGACGATCGTTCGCCAGCGATTCCGTCGCGTCGAGACGAAATTCTGAGGACTCGAAGCAGAAGCTTCTCTTCTCGAAGCCCATCGATCGATCCCGTCGGGCGAGAGTGCACATATGGATGAGCGATGCGACTCGATCCGCGAATGGACAGTCCAGATGGATGGATGGATGGTGGTCGCGACTGTGATCGCGAGCGCGTGCAAGGTCAATCCACCGAGCCCGTGGAAAAGTTTGCGGCTGGCGAACGTGTGCGGGGGCGTATCTCGGCGACCTGGTCCACGCAGCTTTATATACATTACATAATGATGTTTATCGTCGCGGCGACGCGACACGGGAACAATCGTGTCCCGAAAGTAAATATTTAACGTTATTTCGCGCAATGTTTCGCTTGCCGAAGAGTGCCGGTAACTTGGGGGTGGTTTCCGTCGACGAGCCTCTTTCGTGGATGAAAGGGGAAGAGGGAGAGAGAGAAACGAAGAAGTAACAGTAGCTGAGAATTGGATCTGGAACCGAAACCGGCTGCGAACCGAGAGAAAAGGGGAGTCTCCCTCGGTCGGAAAGAAACAGAACAACCGGCACCGGGGGGAGGGGGGACGAAAACGATTTCCTCCCGCGAGCATTTTGTCTTGCGCTTTGAATGTTATTCGAGAAACTTGGAATATGTCTTTCTGCCCCGAGATCGCCGGATTCTCGGTTTGTACTGTCGTCGGGAGAAAGGGGACGGTATCGTAACGAGTCTCGGAGCTCCCCAGAGCCGCGGAGGATCGATTCACCATGGATCGTTGTTAACGCGTCTAGATCTTCCACCATCGTTCTCCACCCTCATTTTTTTTTCTTTCTCCAAGCTCTCCGACCAAGCGCGATCGCGCGAATTTCAGCCGGAACTCTGTACCGAAGTTCACAGGGGTCGTGGAATCGTGATCGAGATTAGTCAGGGGATCGAAGAATCGCGGACGATTCATTCTGGCCTCCTAGCCGGACGGGAGGAAAACGGGTCGCACGGCTAGGAAGAATGGCAGACCAAGAAACGAAACGGGATCGATCGTGGCCTTTCAATGTCTCCGTTTTATCGCCGGTCATATATCATCGTGGCTCTATCGGCCTTCGAGGATCTCCGAAGCTCGCTGTGTTTCCTTTTTTCGTCGATATACACCGACACACAACGTGCGCGCGTGCGTGCGGATCTTTACGGCGAGATCGAGAGCACGATCTTCGAACGATCGTCGGGATGAGACACAATTTCCGGAACGGGAGCTGCCGGAGCTTTCGCGAAGCGGACGGGGAATCGCGCGATCGTTCTCTTCGGTCGATGGTCTTCGTTCTTAAACAATATTTCAGTTGCAGACCCTAGCACAGAAACTATTAGCTCTGGATCTATTCAATAATTGCACAAATCAACCGCGAGTCCCTTCGGCGGATCCGCAAGTCGGAATATTTTTAAAAATATTTTCTCGTCCCTGAAAATTCTGGAAAAAATATTTACCGTTCCGCGAGCTGAACTCAAGGGTGTACAGATGAGTAAGCGATTTGTTATTTGAATTTCCAATGCGAGAAATTGATTTTGATTAATGGTTGTGTAAAACTAGAAGTTTTACGGGGGTTAAACAAATTTTTTGGCGATCGTAGACCCCGGCAGAGTTATTCTTTGCTAACAATGCAGAGAGGGGATCGCTACGAGGAGGGTAGGAGTCAGAATCTATGAGGGAGGAAAGGGGAAATAGGCGGCGGAGTACGAGAGAGAGAGAATCGAGACCGCTGACGTAGCACTGTCCAAGCCAAATGGCCAAAATGGTCAGCCACCGGCGGTAATGGCCCAATAGACGCTCCTTACATTGCCGCAAGATATTGTTTAGGCTCGCCGTTTCTGGCCCTTGCTCTTTTCTCCCCTGTCTCGCCGATCCCCTACCCCTCGCAGCCGATTTTCGATTCGAAGGCATCCCCTGCGGGCCGAACGCGACTTTCCAATGCTGCCTTCTCGCGTTACGTTATCGCCGGTGAACGTATCGGATTTGGGGGCGATAAGATTTCCAAAAATTATTCATACGTTCGTTTGTTTCCCTTTTTTGCAGGATATCTTTTGATAATCTTTTATCCACTTATGTTCCTCTAATCGCCGATACCAAAGCGATATTTTATCGAACCTCTAAATGGGGCTCTTTATATCTGTTCTTAGGACGTTCAAGAGATACATAGTATCCGGAGACTTTATCGCAGTGGAAGCATTGTTTCTGTTTCTTCCAGTGGTCCAAAAGGATTAAGAAAGTTTTATTTGTTCTTGGCGGTGAAATACCTTCTCTAATCTTTGATATCAAATACAGTGAATTCTCGATATATGTCAACAAAACCAGGGGACGTACCCGAGATTCGAGGCCTCTCGCAGGATATACCCCGCGGTAGTGGGGATAATTCCGCGACGTTTGTCATGCAGGCCTTGACGTCATATATAGAGAAATCACTGTAGATATTATCTTCTACTTTCTTTCTCTCTGCCTATATTTCTGTTGATAGTATTCTCTAGGAGCTAGTACCTGAAGACTTTATCGTCTTTATCGTCGCTATAAGGCAACCTGTATCAGTTACTTTTAAGGCTTGGCGACATATATAGAGAAATCACTGTAGATATTATGTTCTACTTTCTTTCTCTCTGCCTATATTCCTGTTGGTAGTATTCTCTAAAAGGTAGTACCCGGAGACTTTATCGTCTTTATAAAGAATATTTCTACTTGTTCTTGCTGCGTTTAAACGAGTGTGTTGGGTCGAAGCCTGTGAGAGCCAGCACCGCGAATTAATAGTAATCGTACTGGGCCTCCCGGACGCGGCTCGATTAAGAAAATTTTATTTCCACGGCGATTTGTCCGCCCGGTCGAAAGGGCCGTACTCCTCGAGCGCCTCCTTGTTGGCCATTATAACTTTCTGGAGTCAGCGAGTAATTAAGTCTGCAATAAGGACGAGTGGCCTGCCAGCCATTAAGACAACGATGGATCGACACTTTGTGCGGCGGGCGCGAAAAAAGGTCGCCCCGTCAAATGAACCGAAAAGAGATTCGATGAAAGAAATTGTCAAAGTGAGAAAGGGAACCTGGAAGAAGAGAATCGAAGAGAGGGCGAGACAGATAGCGCTGGAGTCGGGGGAAGTCGACGAGAGAGCACAGCGGGTGGGAGTAGATGGGAGGTGGAGGAGGAGGAGGAGGAGGAGGAGGAGAAAATGAGAGATCTTCAGAGAGAGAATCATCCAGAGGGATTCGATATTTCGCCGCAGTAATTATCTGGCACAATTATTGGCTGTCATTCCGTGTTCCCCGGGCCAGGAAACGTTTAAACAAAAGTCCCGGGAAGTCGAAGACACCCACGGACGATCCCGGACCGTAGGTTCGACAACGACGCGTGGAGAGGGTTTTCGCGTGGCTGGCCGGCCGCTCGATTTAGAATGTAGAGTAGTTTTCCTTTTTCGGTCGGGTTCTAACACTGGCACCGGCTTACCGATTCCGGTCGAGGAAAAGGTCGAGCACCGGTCCGAAATCGCGCGGAGTGGTGCACTCCACCGGGTACGAGCATAGTTGAGACGAATATTTGCAGTTGCCATCCAATATTTAGCCAAAGTCAACAAACTCGACTGCTTGGCCCGGTATCGGTCTGAGCGGATCCTTTTCTCGGCGAGCTTCTCCAAGCGAACCTTCCGTGTGGGGTACAGCTGTCTCTCTCGTACCCTCCTACGCTCTTTTTCGCCGTTTTTTATCCGTCGGATCGCTAATAGAATAATAAATAACAGACTGTACCGGGAGTACATTTTTTGCGGCTTGGTCCTTGCCAAGTCCGAGCAAGTATCCTGAACAAACCGTTACGGGATGGAAGAATCTCCACCCCGATGCTGTCCATCTATCCGATAACCCTTCCGAAATACCTGGGGCAAGCAAGGTCCACTGCCCAGGACAGACGACAAGAACCTCGAAGGAACCTAAATTTTAATTACAGCTAGAGGTAGATTCGAAAACGAAATGTCCGGCATAAACTAAGACCCAGATTCGTCGTTCAGCCTTCGAGTCCTTATCTCGAGGAAGTTTGCAACACTGTTCAAAGAATGATCCCCTAAACGGTCGAAAATCTTGAGGACCTCCCCGACCCAGGGACCAGTCACCGACGAAGTTTACGGTGTTCCCAGCTGACAGGGTCGCGGGATCCGCGGCGCGGAAGCAGCCAGCTGCGAGAATACTTTTGATACGGACGCGGATAGCCGGACGAAGTAACGAGCAAGAGCGGATACGTAGTTAGACACGGCCAGTGTCTCCGGGGTGCCATGGTATCCGGAATGGTGAACTTGCCAGGCGGATTCCCTGTGTGACCTGTCGTCGTACCTCTGCCTGTTCCACTCCCCGCCACCGGGAAAATCCTCGCCTCCCAGCATCCCCTCGCCACGGTACCGCGTTCTCCGGAAATTCCATGGAAGTCGAATCTCGCGCCACCCGTCCGCCCACATAATTCCACCAGGCGAGAGCTGTTCGGTTAATATCTCCCGCTTGCTGACACCGTCAAATAAAACATCCCCGGGGTTGCAGGGCGGCGGGGGGGGGGGGGGAGGGGCGAGAGAGCGAACGACGGCGCCGTGGAAGGTGTAACGCCGCTATGGATCCGAGACGGTGAGAAAATCTCGGTCTTCTGATACGCCCGCCTCTAGTGCGGAGATACGCACGCATCGGCGCTGATTCCGCAGTTTTCCGCGAAACCTTCGAACCAAGCGGCAGGGGGCCTATGGAGCGCGCGGTTAGGCTCATTTCGGGATTTTACCGACTCTATAGGAACGCCATACTCATGGACAAAGAATGGGTACATATTTATTTTTATCGGGTAGTTATACTCCACTGGAGAGAGGAACGTTTGTTATCCCCTTATCATGAAAGTCATGAAGATTCTGAATAGAGTCTAACAAATGTGAACGTTATTAATTTCCTTTAAATCGACATAAAAATCTATTTTTTTGTAGTTGATATATATCCTTTGAGGAAAATGTACACATACAATAAATATAAACTGTCTTTTTTTCCTATGAAATTCTGAACGATGAAGAATTTCTAATCATTATAATCACAAAATGAATAGTAGTGCAAGGGGTTAACGACTGTGATGAAATGGAAGTACAGTGACTTCTCTGTATCTGTCGCCATGACCTAAATGGTAAACGTCGCGGAATTATCCCCACAGCCGCGGGTATATCCCGTCGCCGAACAGTGTAAACATAACACAGCTCGGGTATGTCTCCTGGATGACATATATCCATACAGATATATCGAGAATTCACTGTGCTCTTCCAGTGGGCAGCAGTTGTACTCAGGTGGTGAAGACAGTCCTCAAAGTTAGGGGTTGTAAGGCCAGGTCTAGAGAAAAATTCCAAATGTGTGCTTCGTGTGGGACCCTACCTTCGAATAGTGCTCTCTTTGAATAGCCCTATCTTCAAATAGCCCCGCGTTTGAATAGCCTCGTCTTCGAATAGTTCCATCATCGCAGGTCCTATCTCATCCCGTGACTATGAATCTCGGTAAGTCCTTTCGCGGTAGCATCTCTTTTCCGCGTGACTCTGGCGCTTCCGTTGAAAGATACCGTTGATATCGAGTTTGAAGAGAGACGAGTCGGACAGAGTTGGAGCTGGATAGGGCACTGTCCACCGCAACAGGGACGATGGCATAAGATGCGCCACGGTGTGTTCACCGATCCGCCGTGAACCTCGTCCATCGGGGCGAAGAACGAAGAAAAAGTCGAGAGATGGAACAGAGAGGTGGAGGAATAGGTGGCGAGACCCGGCGTGGGTGGGAGCCAGAGGGTGGTTGGAAGCGGCAAGTGGGAGGGGTGGTAGATTCGCGCATATCCGATGGCAAGAGGAGGCAGCAGGGCGCGAGAGGAGGTAGGGAGATAAGGCTAACACAGCGAGAGAATGAGAATGAAGGGAGAGACGTTTCCACTATTGATCATCGAGGCTCAGAGTGTAATGCTAATCATGCCCCCTCGCTCTCGTACCCATCCCCTAACACCCGCAGCCGCACCTACCCCCTGCCACCAACGCAAAACCTACCCTCCACCGCGACGTCGATTCTCTTACCCCTCTCTCACCCTTCCACCCCAACCCCCTCCCCCACCGGCACACGGCGTCCCTACTGTGACACAGAGCCGGCAAGATATCGACTCTGACACCCTCGCGACCTATAAGCAACCGAAACTCTCCGCTGTCTCGATCACGAGTCCTTGAATCTCTGGACAAGGGTTCGCTCTCCGACCGTTTCGCGTGAGGTTCCTGCGACGTCCTGCGGTCTACACCTGATCCCTCAAATATGCACGCATATACTACTCGATAAGAGACCTCACGTACTGTCGACCACTGTCGTTGGTGACCTGGGTCGTTGGTGACCGATAGGCTCTAGAGATGTTGCGCACTGTCGTCACTGAAAAAATCAATGACGAGCATTTAACAATACATTTAGTACTTAAAATAAAAGTGACCAGTCCCTCGCACTTGATGGACATAAAGTATCCTCGAAGAGTCCATAGTCTTTGGAAATAGAATGTTCCCCGCGCTCTTACTTATTCAAACTCGAGATGGACCTCTTGATAGAATGTCAGGACCTTCTCGGATCTCCGTAATTCCATATCAGTTCAGACGAAGGCACCGGTCCAGGGGCGGAAAAATTTGTCTTGGGGCTGCATCGGAGGATCGGAATGGAGGTATTGTTGCGTACGGATAATTGGGGGTCAATTAAGAGCGATCGTGGCGAATGGTTTATTCCGGCTTTCATCGCGAAAATTCCGGGCGGTCTGTAGGAAAGGCGGGCCGATATCCGGGCAGCACGCGGCCGTAATATCTGCTGTAACGGGCAGCGTCAATATTTATCGATAGTCGAAGAGCTGCCGGGAACGGCGATGGCGATGACGATGGCGGTGGCGGTGGCGGTGGCGGGCCGCTTAATAATTTCCACGCGCATCGGCGGTGTGTCTCCAGCAACGTTGGCAGACCGGTATTTGCACGGCCGGCAACATCCATTTTTTCCGCGCGTGCTCGCGTTTATTTTTTCACCAGGGCCGTATGCGGTGCTCTCTCGGCCCTCTCTCTATTTCTCCTTCTTCCCTCGCTCTCCCCTCTCTCTCTCTCTCTCTCTCTCTCTAGCTCCCACCCGTAATGGAATGCCGTCGAAACAATCTGAGCCGCGAGATGCGAGCGATATTCATCCTCTTACTCTCGTTCCTCGTTCCACACCGATCTGCGGCCGAACGTTCCGAAATCTGCGATGATGAATACGATCGCGGGAGAGGATCGTTGTGTTTGTGCGCGCGGCCCGGGCTGTGCGAGACCCATCGCAGACATGGCTTCCGGCTAATGAACGACGCCAGCATTAATACAGCAAATAATAAGAAGCTGCGCCTACGATGGAGCCAATATAATAATTACATCAGCATATCCGCAAACAAGAATCAGCAACCCTCCTACGGATACCCTCGCCCGGTCGTGATTGAATACATAGCAATTTACAAACAGTCTACGACGCTCGATCGAGGGATATCGACGCTTCTGCTCCGAACCGCGCTGCTGCGAAATAACCAGTCTCAAATTTTATGCTCCTCCACGTTTTTAAACATTTTTGAATATCGTGACAAACCTTCGACTCAAATAAAAAGTGTACTGCCCCGTCAGAGGCAGATCTTCACGGATCATTTGTCAATGATTACAAAGTATACTCTGCAAGCACCAAATACAGTGAATACTCATGAATATGTCAATAACACGGGTCTTGCCAGTGTCCTCCTCGGCGTCCGAGGCCACTCGAGCTTTGTGGCCCCTCGCGGGGTATACCCCGCGATAGTGGGGATAATTCCGCGACGTTTATCCTCCAGGTCTTGGCGACGTATATAGAGAAATCGGTGTACAATTCCTTAGGAAACACAATAGGGAACGTATCGAAAAGGTCAAAGTTAATTGTCAATTAATTGCAGCTTATCTCTGTCACATCCACCGTGTAAAATTCAAATTGAAATTCATATGCTCCACTTAGAAACACTGTATATTTTTGCAAGCGGCGTGATTCTATAAATTACTGTCTGCGCTCGCACCAGGCAACACTGATTAATGGATTATTGCTGTGGATATTATTGCCGGCCCGATTACGCAGATTCTATTGATTGCAGCGGGACGCGTAGATGGGAATCGGATCCGGGTTGCGTCTTCCATAGCTGGGCGGTTCGAATGACTCGTAAATAAATCCTGATTAATGATTCCTGTCGGCCAGAGTAGAGCGGTCAACAGGAGGACAGCCCTCTTTTCGAAAAAAACCTTCTGTATTGTTTCCTGACGGCCCCATTGTACCGTTCCCGTTATTTGTTCGGATCCTCCGGGATTTTTAAGCAACGATTCGCTGTCGAACGCGAAGCATCTCCGTGTGTACCGTGCGATCCGCGTGTTCATTACCGGGATACACACTGTCGAAGCAGTTACCGGGATGACAGGCACTCGTTACTGGAAAAACGGGAACGGTATGTAAGTGGGCCCCGCCGATGGGTAACGTTGCGGACTGATCGGTCTCGACAGATCCGTCTGAAATTTTTGTTGAAAGCCCAGATATTCCCGGCGTTTCCGCCCCTCTGTTTCCACGGTTTTCTTGCTGAAATGTTTCGGTTTAATTCTCTGCCCTACGCTGCAGCTTCGTTGTACCTGTCCGTATTTTAAGACAACGAGATAACCATCCTGTCGTTCATGTAATTAACAGGACGCAGAAATGCCGCGAACCTCACTTATCCGAAAGCATCAAGCTTTCAATCATTCTGTTGATTAGTTCCTTCATTGCGAGATAAGACCTAGGTAAGCGAACGTACTCTTGAGTCGGACCGAGAACAATTGTTCAGACACACCTTCACACAATTCCTATTTTATTAAATAAATTGCTCTCGCGTGGCAACCTAAATCTCCTATAAATGAAATCTCTACTTCCGCGACTTTGGCGTGAAAAATCTCTGTTGCGTCCAGTCCAGGATAAATCTAGATACAGTGAATTCTCGATATATGTCAACAACGCTCTATATGTCAATTTACACTCGCGGGAGTGGGGATAATGTCGCGACGATTATCGACCAGGTCTTGGCGACATATACAGAGAATTCACTGTAGTCTAAATCTTAGTAGATAGTTCGAAGTCGGACGAGGGGTGTTAGCGTGTACACCTAATCGAGTAGATCCGATCGTGCGAGCACCAAGTAATTGTCGCGACTCGTCTTTGCAGAGGGGGAAGGGGGACACACGCATAAACTCTCCGCCGGTTTTACGATTCCGTCGAGGGACCGGGGGAGCAGTCGCACGCCACAATGGTGGAAAGGAGCAAAGTAAGCCCCTAATTTCTCGTGGGTAGGGTAAAAGTTGCCAGCCGTAAGCATCTCGGCGCTTCGGCCGGGGGGGGGGGGGAGGGGTGTGTATAACCGAGCCGTATCAGGCCGAGTGGAAAAGCTCCTGTAGTCAATCGACAGGGCGAGAGCGAGAAAAGAGAGAGAGTTTATATTGGGAAAAAGGCGAGGCTCTCGCGCGCGCGGCAACCCGCGGCCCGCGCCGACGAGAATGAAACGTTTAAACTTTTTATGAGTTGCTGCGTCGTCGCTCGAGCGAAGAAATTTCAATTTTGCCGCCCCTTTTGCCTTTCCGCCGCGGCGCTCCTCGCGTTTCGCTCGCCTCTCTCCTCTCTCGCCGTTTTCTCTGTCTCCATCGAACAATTTTCTTATCGATCTCTCCTCGTGACTGGCTTCTCCGGGACACGGGACAATCTTAACTCTTCCGAGGATATTCTCAGAGTAATCTGACAAACCATAGACAGAATTATGTATGGATGTTTCTTCAATGATTGATGAACAATCACTCATGGCGCACCTAGGACCCCATTCTTCTGATATTCTGATATCTTCAAAGTAATTCGAATCGACCACTCTCGACTTCTCAATTTATAGACGTCGTGTTAACTTCGTTCCCGAGGACGCTCACATCTGATTACGCGGCCAAAATTATCACGTTCGCCGTGAGTGAATTGCGGGTATATTTATGTGCGAATTGATTTCCCTGTTCCCTGGAAGTTATTATAGAAGTTATAATATTTTTGAGTCGAATGCAGATCTGCCAATAAAATTCTTGACGTATTTGCAATAATCCTCGGATCCCCAGTATTTTCTAATTTAACACAGTGTAATCGAAGCGGTTAGTTACGCGTATAAAAGACGTTATTTTTCAAGCCGAGACCGTGAGAGATGCGGGCTTTCAGTCTCCGAGTCCCCTAAAACAGGTGAAGCAGTATTTATCCTCGCGTTTCAACCCCCGAAATTTAAGCGGTCCACGCCGAGCTCCTCCCCGTTGTCGAGGCATAAAAGTCTTGACGAAGATGTCAATGAATATTTATCCTTTCGACCCCGCGCGGCTCCATTTTGCCCTAACTTGCGTTAGAGGGCGATGCTCCTTTCATTCCGAGGCGGAGACATTAAACGGGCTCGATCGACGAGCTTTAGTAGCGATCCCACCGGCGGCCGGATTCCCTGTCTGACTCGGACGGTCTCATTCCACTGGAGATTATTATTTCGACGGTCCAACGCGCGCACAAAATTTTGATTCGAACGGAATCTATTATCAGCCGGTCGATGAATTTTTATTGGTCCCTAAAAGGACACTGGAGGGCGATAAACACCCGATAAGTAGAACGAACTTGTTAGTGTGTATCATCCAATATTCAGAAGATCTAGTCGACGATGTTGCGAACACGCAATTAGAACAACTGCTCGTACAAGTGCTTTCTACAGTGTTTTCTCGATATATGTCAACAACACGGGTCTTGCCAGCGACATATATCGTCCCTGAGATACTATTATTCTTTTATCCACGTGAACGTCATACCCGACCCGTGTTACGTTTACACTCCTCGGCGTCCTCCTTCGAGGCGCCTCACGGGTTACACACCGCTGTAGTGGGGACAGTGCTGCGTCTTTTATCAGCTAAGTATTTGCGACAGATATCGAGAAATGACTTTAGTCAAGAAAAACGATTCGTAGACTGCAGACCATTAAGCAAACTGAAAAATGTCTGCCACGAACTTATTAAGTTGAAAATAATACATCGACTTCCTCAAATTTTTTTTTACTGCTTTAAATAGCACCAACTCTTACTTCTTTCTATGGAATATCAAATGATTGTTTCTATAAATGTATAACATCCGCAGTCTACTTATTACTGACCACATATTACAGGGGGGCAGTTCTGTTATTTGACGGGATTCAAAGGGTTTGTAAGCAATTTGATCATTGGTTAACACGGAGGCAGTGAACGCCTCGGTAGGAAAGCGACGTAAACAGGGAGTTGCGCAGAGCAAGCCATGGGAGGTGCAGTTTGTATCCGAATTAACCGGTTGGGCGGTGCAAGGAGTGGAAGACGGCTGCGGAGAGGCGGAAATTCCGCAGCAGCCGCGCGCAAGGACAACACCTCTGCGAGCAACACAGCAGCATCGATACACAAGAAGAAGTAGAAGAAGACGAAGTGGAGGAGAAGGAGGGGTAGCACACGGACAGAGAAAGACCGTAGAAAGGCAGAGTCAGCATTGCGCAGCCCAGCCCTTTCCCCGGTTTTAATATGTTGACGCTCCGGGGAAAGGAGAGAAGAACGAGGGAAGAAATCGAGGGAGGAAGGAGGAGGAAGAGGAGCAGAGCAGAGCAGAGCAGAGCAGAGCGGAGGAAAAAAAGGGAAAAGAAAAAGAAAAATATGCCTCGAACGGAGTCGCCCGGAAGGGGTGGTGGCGGTGGCCGATGGTGGTGGCGGCGCACCAGGGAAGAACGAAAGGGAAAGAGAGAAAAGAGGCGCGACGAGAGAAAAAAAGGGGGGCGGGAGAGAGAGAGGGCGAGGAGACGTCGGCGGGCACGGGATCCGACGTCGGGCGGCGGGGTTGGGCATCCCGGGGACGGCACAAACAGAGGACCAGCGAAAAGAAAGTTTGCCGTATAACAACAAAAGACGTTTGTTATTGGCGCAGCATTTGAATTGTCTCTGTGTCGGCGGGCCTCCTTATTGGCCGAGCGTCGGCGACGCGACTCCTGCGCTGGTGGGGGGTTGCAATGGGTGGCCACCACCCCCCACGCCCCTTCTTCTACCCCTCCAGATCCCTCTCGCCGCCACCCGACCACCCCCTGCCGCCCTCCTCATCCTCCTCCTCCCCCGAACCCTCCTCTCCGCCTTCCTCTCTATCCCGACGTTTTCTATCCTCCGGAGAGAACGGCTATACACGCGGCTAAGTGTACCGCTATCTGGACTTCGAAGCTACCTCCGACACCCTGCGCCCACCCCCGCGTTGCATCCACCGTTCGCTGGAGGCTGCTACTCCCCGGAATGACCCTTTTCGCCTGGCGTATCGGCGTAGCCGCTATCAACCAGCCACCCTCCTTCCACCCCGCTTCTTCCATCCACCCGCTACACCCCCACACCACCTCCACAACCTCCTCTTCCCCATCCCACCCTCTCAGCTAGCCGGAAAAAGGAATGCCTCGCCGGGAGAGACGCGAGACTCTCCTCTCCTACGTGGCTCTTATTTCATTCCGCGGTGGCAAAGAAGCGCGAGACTGATGCGGGACTTGCTCGAATTAGGGCTGTCCCGAACTTACCCAGAACCCGGACCACCCACCGCTGAATGCAAATGCAGCCTGTATCTCTTCTACGTGTGCCTGCCAGGCTGCCGGTCGAATGCAAATAAGAGGCTATAGGTCGGGACTCGTCATAAATGGGAATGTAATTGCGGACTCTTCAAGGCTGCAGACAGTGCAATCGAACGCTTCTCGTTCGGCTAGCCAACCCCTTAACCAGACAAGCGGGATACTCTTGGCCTGCCCCTTCTTCTGCGTTTCTTTCTTCGACCATGTAGCTCTATTTCACTAATCTCAGTTTTACTATGCTTCTCAGTCCTTGTTAAACTACAACTGATCTTTAAGCAAAACAAAGATCGTCTGCTTCAATTGCAAGACACCGTAGTAATTTAGAAGCATTGTCGTAAGTTCAAAATAATGTATCAGCATTCCGAAATTCTTCGTTCAATCGGTTTAAATTGCACAAACTCGTTTTTCTCATAAATGCATAAAATTCGCAGTCATCATTCGACACTTTTTTTTATCTTAGCTGTATAAAAATGCGATAACAACCGTTACGGTCTTCGGATACCTCTTCTCGGTCCTCTGCAGGTCGTTCCGACTTTTCCTAATTTTATTGGTAAATATCGAACCGTGGTTTCAAGGGAGTTACATTACCAGGTCGCAGTTATTTTAAGGAGGAATTTAAACATGCAAAATTCCACGGCCCGAGCATAGTTAAATGTAGCGTTATAGAAATATTTGCGGCCGGTTTCGAAGTTCGCGTCTGCGACGACCCTACCCGTCGCCGCCGCCGCCGCGCGACATAGTTTTATGCTCGCACTTAGCGCGGCGACCGCGAATATCAATGGATCGGCTCCAGAATGTTCGAGCAGACGTCCTCTGATACCGGGCTGGTTTATTGTTACCGGCATCTGCTCTTGACGATTACTCTCGGAATTACACTCGAGGAATTTATGGCGCGAGTTCCGCCGCGATTTTACGAGACATTTTCGTGTGAAAAAGTTCGATCAACGTACGAACTCCCTCCTCGGTGGCTCCGCGCGGTTATTAATTAGGGGACGAGACCGCTCCCCGCGACTGCCACGGTCGGGATCGAACGATCTCATCGATGGTCTCCGGATCTCGGAGTTACGATTGTCTCGAAACTACTGCTACGACCTCTAGAAATTGACTCGTATATCTAATGCAATATTACTCGCAGCTAATGGTCGTAAATTAGAGCTGCATTGGATTCGGTGCATGCGATGCATCCGCGAGTCGCATCTGGTTAGAGCGGGTGGTAGACGGGTCGCAGGAGATGCGGTCGGTCTGTAGTCAGACGGGCGAGTGTAGCGCGTTCCTCTCCTTTCGGAGGGCCGTTCGCCCACCTGCATCGTTCGGAGAATGCGTCTAGAGTCACCCCAGCCTCCGCTGCCCCACGTACACGCTTGAAAAGAGCCGTGCGCCGCCTCCAGCTCTCCCACCACCTGGCACCCGCCCCTGTATCCTCGACAAGCGGAATATCTATATATCCATACACAGGCGCACACGCCGCCGGATATACATATACACATTCCTCCCTCCCGCTTCGGTCTATCCGTCTCTCTCGAGCCATCGCGTCGGACGCACGCACTCGCCGTTACTGGCGGCGTCGCATAAAAGCGGCGAGCGCAGGGTGCAGGGCGAGGATTCCCCTAAAAGCTTGCAGCACGCCGAAGAAAGAGACGCTCGCGGGGAAAAAGCAAGCAGCAAGCGGCGCCGTGGAGAGAGAAAAAAGCGAGAACCGGTGGGCTCGGGTGCGAGAGGGACACGGTTAGAGGCGGAGAGTAGGAGAACACAGATAAAGAGAGGGAGAGAGAGAAAAAGGGAGAGAGGGAAATACGAGGCAAGACAACTAACGGTGGCGCACGAGGCAGCCTCGATCGTCGAACAGAGGGAGACAGAGCCACGTAGGTCGCCGCGTTCCGCTGGGTAGAGGGGCGAAACGAAAGCCCACATCCGCTCTCCCTACGCTCTCTTACCCCTACCTTCCTTATCTCCCTACCGCGATGCTTTCTCGCCCCCATACCGCCACTGCCACCGTGCCACGATCCCCTTCTCTCTTCCACGATCCCGGTTCTCTCTCGCTCTCTCTCCCTCTCTCTCTCTCCGTTTCTCCCTCGGCCGCCTCGTGTGTATGGTTAAATATTGCATTATTGTTTTAACGGCAGGGAGGAAAACAGCGTAGCCGAGCGTGCCCGCCCGCAGAGTTGCGCGCATCCGCGCCGCGTGTACACTCGTGCCGCATCCTCTCCGGGCCGTATATCTCGCACACCGTGGCGTCCTATCGCGTCGTGACTGAGTTCGTCGTGGCTCCACCGCTTATCGTCTGGTCGATCGTCGATTATCGTATCGAGTCTCCCCGATACGATACATTCCGTGCCGATCGTCGCTATAAAAGCCCATCAAGGTATCGTATCCGTTCTACCGGGCGGCTGCTCTAGCAAACCGCCTCTACCGAGCACGCGTGCCAATCCCCCACCGTCCCCGATTCTTACAACCCAGCCCTCCGCTCCGTTCCTCCGCAGCTACACCACGAGAAAGAACCTGCGACCCAGTTGTGTTTCGCGTTCTGTTTAGCTAGACACCTAACCCAGCCACGGCGCACAGCCTCTCTCGCGGCAACTCGCTGGCATCTCTTCCACCTCCACCGTAACCATCAGCCAGCCACCTCCGCCGCCTCCCAACGTCGTCGTAGTCGTCGACCCCCGCTCGCACCAACCCCCATCCCCCGTCGCGATCAACGCAATACCCTGGCCGGCTTCTCCGTCTCCTTTATTCCATCGGTAACCACCGCCTTAGCCCGCGCTTTCGCCTCCACCGAACAACCACCAGCCACGAGCTCGACGCTGTAGCCGGCGCTGCTGCGCGCAAGGCCATTCCAAGGCTGGCCAACCCCCTCCCTGTCGGTTTAACCCCCGTACCACCCCTTCAACTCCGGTTCCCACCGCCTACGAACGTTCTCCGTCGGCGTCGTCGTCACCACCGCCGCCTCCTGCACCCCCTTAGCCACCCCCACGTACCCGGCATCTCAACAACAAGTACTCGCTACCGGGTAGCATCCGACACAACACAGCAAGTCGCCCTACCACCTCTCGCACGTTTTCCACCTTTCTCTCTCTCTCTTTCTCTCTCTCTCTCTCTCTCTCTTCCTCTTCCAATCTTTCTCGCTCTACGGTACTCTTTCGCTTTCTCGCTCTCTCTCTCTCTCTCGCTCTCGCTTTCTCGCCCTCGGCCTCTTTCATTCAACTCCCTCCCCTAGCCAAAGGTTGTTTCTTTTTCTCTGTCGTTGTCGCTCTCCCTGTGCCCGTGGCTCCGCAGGCCAGGCCTGCCTCGCGCGCCGAGGCAAACACGATATCGCCTACTAACCGTGCATATCCCGAGACAACCGGCCAACCTGCAACCTTGCGACACTGCGCTCTCCGGGTACGTGCTCTTTTCTTCTCCTCGCGTACACGCCGTGTGTCCTTCCCTCGCGCCACCCCTCCCCCTGTTTCATTCTACTGTACTCTTCTCAGAGATCCTACGAGCATACGTTCCTTATGTACGTACATAGCCAGCCAAGGCACATATGTACGAATCTCTGCCTCCTTCTCGCTCCCGATCGCTCCTACTCCTCCCTCCACCGCCGACCGAGGTTATGTCAACCTCTGACCACCTCTCGCTCGCTCCTTTATCTTGATTTTCATCGCTGTCGCCCGAAAATCTTCGCCCCTTCCACCACCCCCTCTGCGCTTCTACATCGCTCGGACGAGCCTCCGCGTTGGCGGGTGCGTTGCTATTTGTAATTTTTGTTTTCTCGGAACGAAGGTTGTGCGTCGAACCTGCGCTCGTCGCCGCTCATCACGTGGACCGCGAATGGTGAACGTCAACGAGTGAACCCCCGAGAGTAGACTTCCGTTTGGTGTGTCCCGACGAACCGTTGTGAACACTCCTTGTGAACCTGTAAGACAGTGTTGTTGTGCTTTGGGACTAATGGGACTCGACTCGTGACAGTGGCGAACAAAGTGAATACCGTGAATGTAATGGAACACTGTTGCTGGCAGGGAACAACTCCGGAACGAAAAGTGACCCAGGACGCCGGGTTCGCGGGAACTTGGACGCCGACGATGCAAGAAATCGTGTAAGTAAGTGGAGCTTTCGTAGACCCGCGATCTATCCTGCAAGAGAGGCCGCCGTTCGATCGACGACAAGCGCCGCTCCGAAACGGAGACGGGAATCCGATCCCGGGGGCCTTGGTTACATACGTCGACGCGTCGACAAAACGCAACGTGACTCGTCGCTCGTTCCGTTAACTCTTTGTCGAGCAAAACGGTACCGTAAATCGCGTAATTGCTGACGCGCCTGCCGGCCAGTGTTTGCCTCTGTGGAATTTCGCGAGTATCGAGCACGTCTTCGCTTGTACGTGATAAAGACGCTTGCGATTTCGTAGGAGAGCCGAGGCTGCGAGGAACAGGTGAAATTTTGGTCGACTCGGTACCGGTTTCAGTGAGAAATCGAATAATGTCGTTGTTGACTCGTAAGTGGACCCGTCACAGTGGACTGTAACAGTGCGACGACGTAATTCGTAGACTCGGCGAATGGCCAGGCAATTTTCAAGTACCGCACAGTGACAATATATAAGGTTGCTTTAGAGCTTTCGGTAATCGGATCGATACAAGCTAAAGAAATGCTGATTTCAAGTTGTGCAGTTCCTTGGCAGTCCACATAAGAGTTTCTTGCAAACTTTGATTATATTTTTCAGTATGAATGCATAGAACTCAGTGATTATTGAATTAGAAGGTTAAATATCATTGCGTTTAAACATTAGGAATTTGTGTATTCAAATTGTGACGTGACCTTACCTGACGTCAGAATGACAAGTGTGTAGAATATCGTTCCAAGTCGATTTTCCGTATTTCAATTTATTTAAATGAGTTCTCAGGTTTACAATTCGAAATTTCCGAAAAAAGTGTTCCGAAGGAGGCAGATTTCCTAGAGAGACTTTCAGAAAATGTTCTGGTCCGATCTCGTAAAAACCGGCGACTGTCCAGTCGATCGTTGCCATAAGCCGGGCTTTCTGGAAACTTTTACGGTACACATATATCATCGTGCAACGAGCACGCCGGGTAGATGCAATTGCAGGCGACGGCCTGCAAGATGACCTGATAACAATCGCGATCGATAAGGAAAACAGCTTGCCGGACGATAAAGCGTAAACACCGCGTTCCCTTGACAGGTTGGTAGCCGGTCGACGGCGATCGTGCTATAAAACGAGATAAAACCGTGGCAATGCTTTCGTCGATGAACGAGAGCCTCGCACTTAGGGGAAATGAATTTCTTTTTTCTATTTTCTTTTTTTTTTTTGCATCTCCCCTCGCTTCTTCGGCCGTGTCGCTGTACCGACCGATATAAAACGTTAATGAAACGCGTGCGGCACGCGTGTATCTGGTAATTGCGAAATTTCCTAGCGATCGCATGCACCGAACGGGGTGGGACAGAACGAAACGAGAAAACGATACGGTGTTTTCGTGTGAGTTCTTGCAAATTTACTAACCGCGATAATGCCGAGGCTATGCATACGGAATGGGACACAACACCGGGAACAACGTTGTACGCTCGACGCCTCGGAGAGCGTTACCTTTCGCCGACATCAATTTTCTTATTACGCGTCTTGCTCTTTCCGGCTCCCCGAACAACGATAATTCCCCAGTTGTCGTGGCCGGTCGTGTTTCACGCTGTACATTGAGTGTTAATTTATGGTAAAATCCTGGGCGGAAGCGCGAAATTACCGCACGCTTTCGTCGGATAGTTCAGGGGTGAGAAGGCAGATCGATATCTTCGAATCTGTATCCTTCGTCTCGCTTACATTGACATTTTACGTCGAAAAAACGAGGCTCCTGGAAAGTCCACGAATCTGTCTCCTGTTATCGCAGATTTTCTTAATACGAAGTATTAACACGTTGACCGCCATGTCACCCAGATGTGGGTGACGGAATTATTTGTCCAGGTTTTAAAATGAATTTTTACGTTAATATATTCATTGTACCAAATTTGATTGGGCTCTGTAAAATGCAAGGAAGTTGGAAGACTACTCAATATCACACATATAATTATTTTCAATTTTTATTTCATTAAATAACACTTTGGTTTCATGGAATTTTTGAGAGTTCTGGTTTGGCACTCAACGTAATCTTGCATATCTACATAGAGGCCCTGTAAATTTTCTTAATATTCTGTTTGCAATAGAGGAAGGCCAATCAAGATTTCTGCCATTCATCCTGAATATTATTTTGCCTTGGAAACCTAATAATAAACGTCTTTTCAATACTCTCGCATCTTCAGCTGCTTGACAACCCCATTTTAATGAGCAAATAAGTTTTCTCGCCTCATTTTCCAAGTGCAGAAACGTATCAGCTACGTGTGTAAGAAATATTTAAGAATCGTTAGGAGTCGTGAAATGATTTAATTTTTATTAGAGGTATCATCTGGACACGTTTAGGTGAATATTTATTGAACAACGCGGTTCGAGACGTGGGACGTTTGGGAGCAGAGACGGAAAGGTGCGTGCTATCATGTCGGACGCGTGGCACGCACTGAGATCGGTGAACTCATCGTTGTGTCGGGCGTGTAGTGTATCGTCGGGCGCCGACGCTCGTCCCCCTTCCCTTCTGGCCGCCCTTTCCTCCTCCAAAGCTCGTCCTATCCCCCCCTCGAAACCGCGAAACCTCGAAGCTCCATGCTCGAAAAGCTGAAAGCTCTCCTACCTGCTCGGCAGTCGCGTGGCTACTGCGCCACCGTGCGCACGAAACCGCTGCGAAACACGAAACACCGACCGCCCTTTCGCTCCGCCAAATTCGGAGCCCTACGACCTACGAAAATGACTCCGTTCCAGGTCCAAGATTGGTCGTCCAGGTCCCTTCGGCAACCTCCGCCACCCTGAAAATTGTGTCAAACATAGAACTTTGTTTGCAAACATAAAAATTCGTTTACGACTCTTTTGTACGTCAGGTCACGAAACGCTGGGACAAGGGCAGTTCCGTAGAAGCGTAACCCTCGAAAAACAGTTGAGACGATTGTTAATAAAAGTCTTAAGCTCGCGTTCGATTGCCCTGGCTAGAAAGTTCGAAGTTCCAGTTCTAAATTTGTTCTGCTAATTGTATAACAGCGACGACTGTGATCGGAATTCTTGTGTAAATTAAATAATTTAAGTCTGGTGGGTAGCAAGGGTAAAATAATACTCCAGACGTATAAGACGTTGAAATACATTGTACGAAGAGGTAGGTGCGGGGTGGAGGGGGGGGGGCGTTGGACAGGAAAAGAAAATTCGAATTATGGATTCGATACGTTCGGAATAAGATTGGAGTGCGTCTATATTTTATAGAGCCACTTGTAGCAGTGACGTTAGATCGGGAACCGATAATATGGGTGGTTAATGCAAAATTCATCCGGCGAAGGTGCTCGCACGCTAAATGCAGATGAAACGCGAGAATTCCTGATTGATTTTTTAATCCCGGCTGACAATGCATATTATTACCCCGCGGCGGGTTTGATCGACAAGGAAACTGCAGTTTTTGAATAATGTATCGGGCAATTAAACCGCGATCTCGCGGCGCCGACTGCGAACTGTTTTGGCGTGTGAATATCGGTGATTGGGCGGGAGACGATGGCCCCCGAGACTCCGCTTGTTACGTCTGCATGCACACGGGCGCAATTAAGACGAGTATCAAATATAGAGCACCGCGGCTGAGGCGAAAACCTCGGAGAGCACCAGCGGAGCGCACGAACTGTCTCTATTATGAATCTTATGAAATTATAATTCACCTGGAAAGTTTATTTTACACCGAAAACCAACGACCTTCTCTCCGCCTCTCCCCCCTTCCCCTCTCTCTTCCTCTCTCTCTCTCTCTTGCACTTTCTCTATCCTAGGACACGACGTAAGGGACGGCACGGCGGCCGAGGCTTTTGATCTTGGGATCTATTAAAGGCTGGCCCTATCGCGAATTTGGCTAAACTATTATAAATTCCGGAAAAGTGTTATCTCCTCGGGCCACGGGAACACTCGGGGCCCCGGACCGAAATATCGCGGAGCAAGCGCGTAGAATTTACACAAGCAAATTACACTTCGGTTGTATGAGGAGAGCGGTAATTATAAATCGGCCAGCGGAAAGCGGGGAATTTATGGGAAAGGGTTACGATGGGCCAAGGGCCGAGGAAACGGCGAATAGTAAAAGCGCAGTGCCGCTACAAAGCGCTCCGGGAAAGTACTAAATTAACAAGCCACCGCGAACGCTGCGCTAAAAGCCCGAATAGAGAAGCTTCTAATTAAAAGCGCCGATCGATCCACGGTTACCACCACCGTCTTTTCATCGAAAAAATCCCTTCGACCGCACGTTACGATCGAAGCGAACACTTGCTTCTTAAAACCACTGTGCAGGCTAAAATATCGAGAGAATTCGTACGTCAGAATTTTATTTGCTGCAAATCGAATCGACGAGCACATTTTCCTGTTAATCGTGCACAAATTTCTATCAATCAATTTTCCATTAATTTGCGGCCCCAAGCTTTTCCCGAGGTCTTCGTTTGAGTCGGACGCATTGAAAAGTCATTGAAACAAATAAGGCAACTGTCTGTGTATTATCGCACGTGATCGAAAGTCTCGTTTCGCTCGAGAATTGACGAAATCGCTTGAATTCCTTCGAATGTTTCGATCGGTCATGCAGGAGGTACAAATGATTGCGAGCCTCTAAGGGTGCCTGCCAGCTCCGGATAAAAGAAAGGAAGAATTTCGGAGGGTGGGCCAGCGTTAAGATACATCAATCGATGCGGCTTTTTTCATCGGGAGCGTCGGGAACGCGCTCGTCAGGAGCCGCGTAAGCCTCGTCGCGAGTAAATTTCGAGGGTACCGAGCGAATAATTCGTAGGATCCGCGATCGTCGAAACGAGACTAACGAAGAACACGGGCGGAGGGTGGGTGCGGGGATCCAAGGGGTGAGGGAGCAACGGGTCAGGAATAATCCGCTCTCAGGACGTAGGAGGTGGGCGCGAAAGCTCGTAGGGGGTAGCGAGAAGAGAGAGAGAGGGTGTACTGAAGGGGAGCAAGTTACGCTAGATGATATCCAGAGGATTATTCTCTCCCGGTCGCATCACAAACTGCCGTGACAAATCGCCCTATACTTTATGAGACAAGTCTTTCTTCTGCGCACCGGGCCGCTCACTCCGCCGAGGCATATATCACCGGGGTGTCGATATATTATCGCCGCGACGCCTACCGTCGCGCAGTGTCAATACACGTTGCGACGAAACAAATAGGCGACTCACGGCGACTCCGGCTTCAGCTCCTGGGGTGGCTTCAGACGAAATCCGCGAAGGATTTCGAACAGGAAGGATATATTGGCGGGATCTTCCGTGCCATCGATCCTGCCGAACCGTGGAAAAAATTTGGAGCCGACTGATTTAGAGGCTGAGAAACGTCCTTTGATCGGAGGAGATGATACTCGGTTGGTAGGATCGAATGTTTAGACGACACTGTCTCAATTCTGCGTGTTGGGGTGGCACTGTCTGGCCGGGCATTTCTTACTCCACTTTAAGATACGTGGCGTTGTTATACGTTAACGTTCGACAACAAACGCCAATTTATTCGCTCTTTGTTGAAAATACCTTCGTCTCTTGACCTTACTTCTGCAACACCTTTGTTCCCTGATTTTTATACATTACAACTGTTATTTCTGATGGGCCAACAGAGATGCTGAATTGTTTTGTCGTTTGTAACAATATAATAATGTCAAGAATCAAGTTCCTGAATGAAAAACAATAGCGCGTCAGTAGATTCAGTCGTCCATGGTCAGATACTGACGGTATAGAAATCACTATATATCTAAGCTCTTCAACCTGCAAAAAATGATTGTTCACTTATATATCTCTTTAATGTCCCTTGTGACACTCTCTTCTTGTAATCACTTAAAACTTGAAACACTTCTGTTATTTTTGCATAGGATTCAGATATTTAGGACAGACAGACTGATCTTTCTGCTTAAACGATATACTGAATAATTCGTTACTAGGAGTTTTCGAAGAGCCGAGAGTAACGGAACGCCAGTGGATCCTGCCATCCATAGTCAGACAGTCGATAGCAGCAGTAGGAGCCATTGTGCGTGGCCGCGCTCTGTTTAAAAAGATTTCAAGCGGCCAGCGAAGTTTCTATTATGGCGAACTATCGCACAATAGCATAAAATTCTATCTTTTCGAACCACTGGGGAACGCCCACGCGAAAATGTCCCCGATTCTTGGTGAATGGCAGCACGTGGCCGAGCGGTCACAATCGCGACGGACCCTCGACGCGGTCCAGTTCGGAAGAATGTCCAAAGCAGTTAAAAAGGTTCGGCTCCCGCGAACAGAGGCCCGAGACGGTGGCCGAATGTCGCGCTGTCTCCCTTCGTTGAACTCGTTGCTGCCTCGAACCTAAGCCCTGGACGGGCAGCGACGACCGGCCGGGGATGGAGGTTAGAGTCGGGGACAGCAGGAAAAGTCTTTAAAAGGGCTGTAGGAGCGTAGGTAGGACTGACTGGGAGATAGGTGAATGAGTACGTGAGTACATATTTGTTTAGCTAGAAGCACTCGCTCGTTCTATCCTCGCTCTGCGCCACCCTCCGTTTCGCCCTCTCCTTCTCTGTCTCCTCATTCCCTTCGGATTTCGTCTCTCTCTCTCTTACTCTCTCTCTCATACACATACACACACAGCCTCTCTCTTTCCACAGGACACACCGCCCGTTTTCCATACCCGTCCACGAATTGGTTGAATGGATAAACGGACCGACGAATCGTACCAAGGCGCAAAACCGCTTCCACCCCCCGGCCCTCAGCCCCATTCTTTTTCGCCCTGTCCACGGCGACGGTCCAAATCCGGTTAATCCCGCACGCTAATGCGTTTAATGCGGCCAACTCGCGCCGCGTAACTGCATTTGCGTGTATCGCGCGGATGGATCGCGTCGCCTGACCCAGTAACTCATTCTCCTCGCGGAATAGACCGCGAAACGTGCGGAGCTCTGCGGCGGACGTGTCCCGGGAAATCGGACCTCCGAAGATTTCGGAAAAGAGCGTAGACCAGAAGATTTCCGAGGGTAGCCATCCCCTCTTGAAATCAAGGATTCCCAGCTTCACCTAAATTCCGTCGACCACCGAATCCAATGGCCCTCCTCGTCCTCCGGCTCCCTTCCAGACTCGGTAAAAGGTTCTGGCGCGATTTTACGCACGTGCACGCGCTCGATATAGGGAACGCTGGCTCGGAAAAGTGCCTTGCGATATTTTGTGGATACCTGATGGATTCGAGTGACCGGCGAATTTTCAAGCCGAACGTCACGCGGCGGACAGAGGGTGGCGCAGGCTGGAAGGAAGGTGTGGGAGGTGGAAACGACAAAACGGACCTCGGTGCTGCCCGGTCCTCAGTGTGGGTGTATGCGTGATCGGAGAGCGTGTGTGTCTCTTGGTCGTGGCGAAAGGGGGATCAGGAGACCGGAGAGATGGAGGAGGGTGCGTCGTATATCGATACTCGCACGGTCGAGTGTTTGCAGCGATATTTGGTCCATTTCCATTTGCCGCACGTGGCGCGTTTACGGTTCACACCTCTTACCGCCTCGCCCCATAGCCCCATAGCCGCCACCCCCCACCCCCCCCCTCGCTCCAAGCCCCGACGGTCCACTAACGTCGCCCCCGTTCTCCCCACACCCCCGACCACCCTCGCGTAATGGACACGCAAGGTGTTGTCGACTATGCAAACGAAGCCTCTCGACCTTTCTCGAGGCTCATACGCGGACTAAACTCGCTCGTCGATTTTTATTCGCCCCCTTTCGTCGCCGTAATTGCCCCTTTAAAATTGAGTTATCGGTCCCCGCGACGAAATATTAACTCGGCACGATACCACACTGCTGGAAACGCTTGCGAACACCTCGCATTAAAACCTCGTTGAATATACCCACCCCGATTCGTAAAGACCTTCGTCGTAAAACCGAAAGTATTTAACCCAGCTGGGAGAAATAATTGTTACACCGCTCGGAGTACATTGCGGAACTTTATGCAAAATAAAAGCTTTGCGAGACGATTATAAGGAACAGAAGTTACAATGCAGATTTGTTTTGATAATTATAGCGAGCTGAAAACGCTGCAATTGTGTCCCTTAAATTCTGCTTATATTTTTACCGCTTTAGTATTTCACCCTCTCGTGTCTGATAATGACAATTCGATACCAATTACAATGTTTTGCATTGAGTTTTATCGTAAAATTCTTTACGGAAGTCTTCCGACCAGGCTGCTCCGAGAAACAGTGTTGCATGTTCGAAAAATTGAAGATTTACAAATAGGATTAGCTTGTATATCCCTTCGAGCGTCCTCGAAGGACAAATCGGTTTATTCGGTGGCCAGGGCCGTCCAAATCGATTCCTCCGGGTGTAGTGGCCGGCCGGATGTTCGGCAATGGAAAAAAATTTAATATATCCAAATATATCACAGCAGCAGCAGCAGCAGGCGACGATCGGCCATTCAGAACTCCATAATTTGATATGCAGCGAAATCGGGCGAGAAAGCAGCGATGGGGTGGAAATGGTTTTTAGGGCGAGGAGCAAGGTGAAGCAAGGATCGAACGGGGCGGAGGGGGGGAGCAGTTACTGATGGGACGTCCCGAACAGATGTGGACATTATTCATTACGACTGACCAGCGGCCTTTCTGAATACTCTCGTCTTTACCCCGAAAGAAGACGTCCACTTCTTTCGTATTTCCACGCTCCGGACGCCTCCCCGTGAATATATTGCGTGTTTTTCACCATCGCGCGTTCGTCCGTACACGTTTTTCTTCGAAGGAAATTCGTCCGAATGGTACGTCGTCTCCGACGAGACTTCTATAGGCTTCGACACTCGCAGGGGAAGTTTGTTAACCCTCGGAAAACTAATTTCCTCGGGAAAAAAATATCGTCGTCCGAGAAGCGACTGGATCCCGAGTCGTTCACGACTTCCGCCACCGAAATACATCACGCCCCCTCGCTTTCCACCCACGCACGTCGCTGTTTATCTCGCAATTTCTTCGACTGACCACCGACCCACCCTCTCGCGCGAACAGAAACAGGGTACAAGCGTGAAATATCTCTCCCCTCCGCCCAACGATTCCTCTTCTTCTCGCTCTCCGTCGCACTGTGTCCTTTGAAGGGTGACCACCCCCTCCATTCTCTTTCCACCCACCCCCCCTCCCTCCCCCGTCTCCACCTGGCTTTATGGCTTAAACAAAACTTTCCTATATTACAAGTCCGTGAAATATGAATACGCTCTGGCGAAAGGGAAATCTAGCGAAGGACGGAGGGAGGGGTTGCCGGACGACCGTGAGGAAGGGGTGTCAAGGGGGTGGATCCGGTCACATGCCTGCCATTACGGGTCCCGCGCGCTGCCGTTGGCAAACCCAATTTGTTATCGACTTATTGGCCAAATTACTTACTATTACCGCAGATTTATTTCGCGTATTAGTCCACGGCTACGCCCACTCGTTACGTCTCCATTAATTACCCCTCACCGGACGCGTCCTTACGCCGTTTAAGTATATTTCACGTCGCGAGTTTGCGACCGGACCGGCTCAAAACACCCTCATTTGTTCTCCGCGTTTCGCCCGATACGTCCAAAAACGTTCCTCGTCCGCGCAAGTCGCATTAGTTCTCAATTGTTTCACTCTCTGCGTTGCTGGTGACACTCTAAAAATTTACAGGGCGTTCAAAAAGTCCCCAAGGGGTGGTTCTATTTAGTACCAAAGCAATTGAAAATATTTCAAATTTCGCAATTTGTAAGATCCTCTTTACATAATTAATTTGTAATTTCTAAGCTCTTCTTTATATAATTAGGTGACAAAAAAAAAAAAAAGAAAAATATTATTGGAACTCTGAAACTCTGCAACGTTTCACACAATTCTCCTATTAGTTTCCTGGCGGAGTATTTTTCATTTGGTTAATTTTCTTGCTTTTCATTGCAGTTTCAATTTATCGTTCGCTCTTTGTTCCCGTCGTTTGTTATCCAATGGATATGTTTCTCCGGAGTTGGTAGGAGGGACGGGTTAAAATGAAATGTTTGTAGCAGCACAATCTGTTGGTGCTGGATCGTGGGAGTTTGTTTCGAGGACGCTCGTGGAAGCATCATCTTCGGGGCACCCGTGGATTATGATTCCCACAGAACGAAAGTGGCTGCGACGGAGTCGATGTAGCATCCAGGAAATTCCAGCCGGGCCGCGGGCTCTTTACACACGAACACTCTCACGGGCTGAACATACAATCAACACGCGAGTTTACCTTGAGTATTTTTCAAAGGACGATACCGCCGGCTTCGAGTCTTTCAATATCGACAAACTCCGAACAACTCGGAGGGGAAACGAGCGGTTATACGGTAAACAATACACACGGCGACATTAACGGACCTTCAAACAAACATCCTGCTCTCCGCGTTCATCTTGTTTGAGCTCTTTCGCCAGCGAACAAACCTCTCGAGCGTACCGACGCCGATCTTCGGTACACCGGCGCGCGATAAATGAGAGGAAAAAAATGCGTCGATTCGAGGAACGCTTATCGGATGCTTCGGCCGGCATTGTTTATGTAACGATCCCTCGAGATAGGCTCCGTTGACATCATGACTATTCAGAGATCTACCGATGATACCCTTTATCTCTCCGAATATCTTCATCAGTTTCAAAGGCATAGCCTACAATAAATAATTTCGCAGCAGCAGAAATAATTTTAACACGTTGACCGCCATGTCACCCATATATGGGTGACGAAATTATTCGTTCAGGCTTTAAAATGAATTTTTACGTTAATATATTCATTGTACCAAATTTGATTAGGATCTGTAAAATGCAAGAAAGTTGGAGAACTACACAATATCATACATTTAATTTTTTTCAATTTCTATTTTATTAAATAACACTTTGATTTCATGGAATTTTTAGCTTTCTTGTTTGGCGATCAAAGTGTTAATATTCTGCAACCGGTGGGTAGGATGATCGAGAATCTACCACAAGGTTAGACAATTTTTTCGAGAGTATTTTTTGCGTCGATTCGACGAAGCGAACGCTACGGAAAGGAGGTTATAAAAATTGAGGAACATCGATTTTAATATCGAGAGACGCTCGACGAAGCAGAGATTATCCGAGAATATTATTTTCTGACGTCCCCCGATACACAGGGCTCGGAAGGGACAGAGCCGGGCCGGGCCAAAAAGGATTCGACCCTAGAAGGACGATAAAATGCGCCACGTGTTACCGGGCACTTGATATTCATGCACGTTCGTCCGTAGCACGTCGAACCTCAACTAACGGATACCCGGCAATCTAATAAAGATAAAAAATAACGTCGACTCCTACTCTCTTGGACGATTCGCGCGGCCCTTGCCGGCGGCGGCGCGAGTTATATTGAAAAATATATATCTCCCCGATGCTGACCCATCCGTAGCCTGCATATAAACTGCCCCCTTATGGAATCTGCGAGCAAGCGTCTACGAGGTATTAGAACGCTCCGAATGGTCGCGCCACTCTGTCACGGTCATTCGGGCTCGTACGCTTCACCCTCGGGCTTCGATGTTCCTTGTGTCCGTCGATTCTCAATGCGAGAGGACGCCTTCGGACACCGGCGTTGATTAAATCTCCTCCGGCTCGTGCAAACTTTCCCACAGTTGACGATAAATTCGCTAACAAATTCGACAAGCCGGCTCTGCTTCTCCCGGAATGGGAACCGACTAGTTACAATTAAGGAAACAAGCGCATCGTTCTTGAGATCTCGTCGATCGTCGCTTCCGTAGTTGTCTCGGACAAGGGGACTGCGCAGAGAGAATTAACACTTTGACCGCCCTGTCACCCATATGTGGATGACGGAATTATTTGTCCAGGTTTTAAAATGAATTTCTACGTTAATATGCAAGAAAGTTGGAGGACTACTCAATATCATACATTTAAATTCTTTTCAATTTTTATTTCATTAAATCATTTTGATTTTATGGAATTTTTTAGGTTTCTAATTTGGCAGTCAAAGTGTTAAGGGAACATCATTCTTGAAATAAGTTCCCTACGCTTCATAGATTGTTTCTTTCCCACGGAGTGAGTATCTCGTTAACGTGGTACAGGTTGTATCAAAGAAAAGGCCGGCAAAACCACCCTAATTCAGCGAATCAGGGTGCCTAATTCATCTCCGAAATTACGTCCGGGCAAGTATATACCATTCGCTCGGTGTTTACTCCTCTCTAAATATTCCCGGATAGCTATTGTTATTTCGTAAGCTGCTTCTGCCGATCGAGATCGATCGCCGGGAAATGTGGATCGGTAGAGGGTCTAACCTCGGTCGGTCGGCTTCGAGTAGAATAAGAAAAGAGGCGAACGCCGGGAAAAGAGGATGGAAAAGAAGTACGTCGGGGCCGGGACGAATGTTGACACATCTGCTCCCGGCGGGGGCGTTCTCCTTTCAACTTCATAAACCGCGGCCCCGGCTATTATTTATTTAATGCCTCTCGTTCTGCGTTACACAACTATTTACATAGAGTGGCTGGCCGTTCGAGGATGCCGGGATGGATGCGGCTCTCGCCGAACCGAGGAAGAAGAAAGATGGCCATATGCGAGTCTTCAACGCCCACACCGTTTTCACGAAGCGCGCGCGCGCGCACGCGAGCGCTCAGCTCCACCGGCTCGACCGTCGGTGTACATAAGTGTGTACAAACGCAGAAACGCGGCCGGTTTGTACAAACAATTCGACCCACATTGCCGAACTTGTACGCAACGCGGAATTTTCGCTCGGTTCTCCGTATTAACAGTTTCTGCTTGTTTGCACGCTTCTGGTCTCCTCCCTTCGCTCCGCCACTCCCTCGGCCATTGTTCCCGCGTTCCGATATCTATTTCGAATTCGTTCCGGCTTTACCTGCCTCGGAATTGCGTTCCGTTTTGCTAGTTTCATTGGCTGACATTTCACAGGGACACCGCAAGTTGTTCTGAAATTGTCATTCTCCCGCGAAATTTCAACCCTTAACTACGGTGCCGTCAGCTCTGGCGTATCTTAGTTCGTTGGGTAGGTAAATTGAGACAGGAGTCGGAATAGATTTTTTTTGGTGCTTAATGAAACAAGAAGAATTTTCGAAATAATTTTCGATGCAGACAGACGGTGGCACAGATTTGAAAGAAGAAAATGATACCGGTAATAAGACGGGAGGGACGGTAGCGCCGCAATAGATGCATCATCTTGGCGTTTAATATCCCATCGCAAGATCCCATTCGCTTGGTCGTCAATAGCGCGAACGTGACTGTTAATGGCACGGGAGAGACACCACAATTGCCCTCCGGTATCCGATCTTTCGTCACCTATATATCAGTATTCAATTACCTCCGCTGGAATCACCGAAAGACGCGTATTGTCAGCAAGCCTAAGGAGGATGGTTTATCGCCTGACGAGGGGAGAGAGTACTGGAATTTCCAAGATACGATCTCCGGGATTATTATTGCACGGCGATAAGTCAATTCCTGTATAATCGGGCTGTTCGCCTAATATCAGACCTCGTGGAATTGGGAAACACCGATATGGAAATTTGTATAACAGTTGCTATCGTACAGCCGGAAGAAGACAGGCTCCGTTCATCCCCTTTTCGGCGGAAATCTGAGGGGAGGCGGGAGAGCAGGCGACAATCGATTCTCACGAGCCGCCTCTAATCGCTCGGAAATATATATGCGGGATCCGCGTTGTTTATTACTCGCCCCGGAATACTCGAAAATCGTATTCGCGAAGGAGTCGAGCGCCTCGAGACGCCAGAAACGGCGGAGCCCGGGGCTGGAAGAAGGGGTTGCTACAAGCGGAATAATGTTTATAACGCGGCGGGTTCGCCGGAATTCGAAATTTGTTTCTTTATCGGCCATAATTTTCTCGAATCTACACACGAATAGGTCTCGCTCGCTGTACACGCGTGTGGTCGCGGGGTGAGTCGGTAGTTTCGGATACACCCCTCCCTCGTGTATTGAAAACCGCCGTGCCGTCTCCCCCACGAATCGACAGCTCTCGACGACTCTAAAATTTTATTTGAAAACGTTCCGTAGTGGTGCGAGCCTTCTTCCTCGGCGCCGTTTCTTAGCGTCCTCTTCCTGGCTCGTCAACGCCACCAGCCAAAATTCCCATTGCAGAAACTTTCGTCCGGACTGCGCTTGAAAAATGAAACCGGAGAATAATCGCAGTGTTGGAAAATATTTATTCGAGCAAGGGAAATGGTTTCCCGAAGTTAACTCGATGGAATAAATCTGATCAGAAGCCGCGAAACTGGGTCAAGAAGGTTTAGCCGCCGATAATTGTTTTCCTGATTGCTTATTCTAGTATCGAGGCCACGATTTCCAAATCGAGACGAACCAGGTTTCGGCTTTCTATTTCCTTTCGCGGCTCGCTCGCGTATAAATATTTCACCGCGTCAACACTCGGAGCTTAATTCTCATGAATTCTAATTGAAACCGGCCATTGAACGCGTCGCGTGTGGTAGGTTTGTCGAACGTCTGATATTTAAAAAGAACATGCATGAAACACCGATGAATTCTATTTTTTTTTTTTTTTCACCCCCGTTGAACAGTTCGATCGGACTCTTATGAAATACAGAGTTGAGCCCTTGTTTACAGGGCGCGGCAGCTTTGAACAGCATAAAACGAAATAGCTGGAATATCTGGCATTGCGCAGGGGGTGTGTTCGTGATAATTTGTTCGGCTACGGCCGGGGTACATACATAGCTCACAATGCATGTTCTTTAATTGAGGTGTGTTTACACGCGACCGCCAATTCCGCCGTATCGCCGGTCTTATCGCATACGGCGGAATTAACGCTGCCGGCAATAAAAATTGAAATTAATCCGTCAGCGTCACAAATTACAGTGGCCTAATCGAGCCGCAGGAACAAACTTAATTGTATAATTAAAAAGCAACAATCAGTGACCTCCTCGATAGCCCCCAAAAAAAATACTTTAACAATTAATACAGTTTGAGGTGGAATACAGGATAGTTCCAACCCCCGTCATGGTCCAAATTGCGAGAAACAGGCGGATCTTGTGAAACATTTACGACGTCCTTGGCTCCCATTCCTTACCCCGGCAAGCAGATCCAAGGAAACCTCTAAAGACTTCCTCATCGCGGTGAATACCCGGCAGTCGAAGAATACACGATACCCCCGCAGCAGGAGACTGCAGGCGTATAAACTTTTCATCGTCTAGGTCGCGAGAGAGCTTTTGCGGGACGAGCAACGAATGATAAGACGTTAACGCGCGCCGCTCGCGGTAGCCACCCTCCGCGGTTCGATCTCTCGTTTGACAGGGGATGCGTACGAGCGGTTGCGTGAAATAAGAGACATACACGCGGACGCATTATGTGAAAAATATGGTAATAATATTGCCCGGGGCCCAAGCAAAACAGCCCCCCGGTCCTATGAAATATGCGAGATCGGTCTCCCACACCCCGCGAAACCGGTTTCCTTTTGTTCCAAGAGACAGTGGCAGGCCGCGGTAGCACCTTTTCCACGGGTTTCCACCCTCGAGCCGTGCCGCGCCATCCGCGTTCACTCCTTTTCTCTTTTTAAAGCACCTCATCCGGCGCGATCTTAGAGCGCACCCCGGATTCCGCTGGCACCGTCGACTGAATACAAATGCGGCTTTCGTGTACTCTCGAGGAGAACGCCCGATGCGTCTCTGGCTCCACTCCTCCTACCTTCTTTCGTTCTTTCTCTTGTCTTCCTGGCCAAGGAACCCACGGCAGGCGAGCCTCCTCCTCTCGCGAGCAATTCCCGTCGAATTAGCGGGGAAAAACAGCCCGACCACCCTCAGCCACGTTTTTCGCCCGGCTTCCCGACGGAAGCGTGATTTACTTCGAAGCTCGCGTGTCTCGATGGAAATTCCCCTCCTTCTAGACAATTTTTCCTCCTTCGACGCCATCCTCTCTCTCCGGGCTGTGGAACCTTTCTAGCCGGGAATAATTGGCGGTGCGACGCTCCACAGGGCTGTGGACGGGGGAGGGGGTGGTCTCTATCAACATTGCTCTGCTGTCTTCGGCAACGAATTCCGGTGATTTCCAGTCTCGGAATAGCCTAACGCCCAGGGACAATCCCCGAAGGTTTCGCAGCTCCGAGAAAGCACAGCAGATCGTACAACGGACGTCTCGGAGCCGGACTACAGTTCGGCAAGTCTCGTTTGCGATACGATTGGAATTCGGATTCTTAGGGGTAGATAGCCAGAGGGGGGAAAGGGAGCGTAGAAACTATCGATGCCCCTATGGGGGTTCGCGTTCCAAAAAAAAAAGAGAAAGTAGGAGATCGAGCCGTGGGACACATAGGAAGGACGGAAGGCGGTGAATAATGGAAAGTAGCGAATTCCTTTTCTGGTAGTCGCGGCCAGACGAGCTCCATTAAAGGTCCCTAAATCCCCGACGTACTCCGCCTCCTCTTGCCGCGCGGCTCCCTCGTTCCCTCTCGCCTCTCACCCTCTCGGACCCCCGACCCAGTCCCCCCACCCCAACCCCCTTCGTACATGGACGGATCATGACCAAGCATACGGGCGTTCGCTTTTGCTCGTAGACGCATATTTATTCGCAGTCCATTTTGGTTTGTTTGCACAAACGAGAGAGAGTCCGTCAGGCCGACGTCGGACCTCTGTTCTCCGCCTCTGCCACGCTGCGGCCGCCCGTCGCCGTGTCTCCCCGCCTTCTCTCTCTCTCTCTCTCTCGCTCTTTCTTTCTCTCTATTTTCTCTCTTTTTTTTTCCCAACCGCCGCCGTCACCCGCTTTTGCATTCCTACGCCTCTCTGCTCACTTCCGGTGGTCCACGAGCGGGTATCGCGAGGGTGATCGTCACCCTCGGCACGGGATATCTTGTTTCTTTGCCGTCTGTCCTCTTCCTCCTACGTCTCGCCCCCCCCCCAAAGCCGTCTCGTGGATTGCGCTCACTACCACAGTCCGTTTGTGCATTCCGTCTATTTCAAGTTCCTGATTCGTCTTTTTCACCGTGGCCCCGGGATTATCTTTTTTACATTGAAACCACGCGCCGTTACCTCCCATCAACCATAGAACTATGTGTGCTCGTCTGCTCTCGCCGTTCTACTCGTCAGAATAATTATGAGCCGTCTATCTTCTTATCGTTAAGCAGGCTGCGATTGGTCCCAAACGTCGAGGACACTTTTCGTGCATGGAATAATCGCCATCTGCGTTTCCCTTATTGTCCACTAAGTGAGCGAGCGAACTCCTCGTGGCTCATACTCGTGATGAAGATTCCGAACGGAGTCTAATAAATATGTATGTTATTAATGCCCCTTAACACTTTGATCGCCAAACAAGAAAGCTAAAAAATTCCATGAAATCAAAGTAATATTTAATAAAATAGAAATTGAAAAAAATTAAATGTGTGATATTGCGTAGTTCTCCAACTTTCTTGCATTTTACAGATCCTAATCAAATTTGATACAATGAATATATTAACGTAAAAATTCATTTTAAAGCCTGAACAAATAATTCCGTCACCCTCATATGGGTGACATGGCAGTCAACGTGTTAAACCGAAAGAAAATTATATAGAGAAGAAGAAGAAGAACATATAGGCATACAATAGATATAAATTTTCTCATTTTTTTTTTTTTGTAGGAAATTACGAATTACAAAGAAGTTTTAATTACCGAGACCGTAAACTACATCGTAGTGCAAGGGGTTAAGAACTGTTAATGTGTTGCATAGGACTACTTTTCTATTTTCTCTATATCAATTCCCGTAGTGCCAATCATATATTATAGTTTCACAGCTGAAACTGTGAACTAGCGAAGTCGCGGCACACAGCCCAGAACATGATACCGCGCTAAGTAGAAGCGGCAGGCAGTGGTCAGATGCACCGACCCACTTCGGAATCATTCTGCATTCTTGATTTATGTTTTCGCGGAGGTTCACGCTTACAAGGAACATTAACAATTTCTGTGCCAGCGTCCCGTGACTCCGACACGAATGGGTAATGCAGGACGAGCCAAGAAAGTAGGTAAAACTTGTCAAACTAGTCTGCAGGAAGTTAACAGTTGGAATACATTTGTAATACGCATCTCTCCCCTGACAGGATTGTAACGAACTATTCCCCAGTGATAAGAATGGAAATGGATCTTCTGTTACGCTATACATAGAATTATAATTCTGTTCAGCCGAATTCTTCAGGGATCCCTCGAGGGATGATCTCGCGATCGCCGCGGTTAAAAATTGCTCGGAAGCCCCTCCTCGAATCCGTGGAGTGGCTGATGATACAATTAAGTCCTGCAACAGCAGATTTTCCGACTCGAGAAATTATCCGATATTTTTCATGGGCCGCAGCGAGGGTACGTCACAAGGGGGGGTCCGCGTAAAGGGTTGAGAAAAATGTCGGGTTGTTCGGAGCTCAGGAATTAGAAGCACGAAAGGGGGATTTGCTGAGAAAAGTATAAGGCGACTTTAAACAGTCCGAAAGGGGGCGGTCGGTGTTCCGCTAATGAAAGGTTACGACGGAAACTGATGGATCCGGCCGTGTGATTTATTGCGAAAATAAAGCCCGCTGATTAAGCAGGGATTTCGGCTGCGAGAAAAATTCCACGCCGTAAAAAAAAAACTGATAATGATCTGCGGAATCGAACGAGTCTAGAGTCGAATGAACAATCAATCTGTATTAATTGCGGTCGAGGTGAGAGCACGACAAACATCCTCCCTCGGGATATAAAAATCGACTGAATATTTTTACATGTTAAGTATCTCGAAATTCAGTAGATTTCTCGAATGCAGAAGAGTTGAAGCAGCATCCACCGTGACAAATTTTAACTTTCCAGTTTTGGTATCGTTGATTCAATTACTTTCATTTTGTGGTGACTCAGGGATGCGTTAAGACGATTTTGCATTTTCCGCGATTCTTATCCGCAAGCCAAGTTTTTTCCCAAGTTTACATTCACCCCGTCGCGACTCTCTCGCGGCGTCTCGACTCCTTCGCCATTTAATATCGGCATTAATATTCAAGACGCCGAACGAAATGAATATTAAACGTAGTAATCGTTTTAACTCTAGCCGGGCGATAATGTCCTCTGACCTCACCTGCATGCTCCCCGCGGGCTAATTTATTCATTGAATTTATTTACAACGGCCGTTCGACCGTACACAAAAACCTGCCAGGATGGAAGACGTCGGGGAAAGCCCGGGGTGGGGTGGTGGTGGGGATTGAACCGGGACAATTAATGAAACCCAGCGTCTCTCGCGGAACATTGCTCGCCGGGATTAATAAGACCGAATAAACAGAGGCTCGAGATTAAGCGCGCGTTGCGAAACTTCAGGAGAGGATATCCCCTGTTTTTTTGCCGGGGCTCTCTTCCCCGGCACGGAAGCGACGCCGGGATTCAGCCGGCGGAAAGTCGAAAGGAACGAAGAAAGGCCGTTTCATAATTCAGCCGGCCCACTAATTGATACTGAATTATTAACCGGAACGAAAGTAAAACACCGCCTCGCTTATATAGCCGCCAACAGATTACCGGCCGATTGGCCAAGGATGAACGTCAGCTTCCGGCGCACGGGGGTGGGAATCAGGACATTAATTCCCTTCGATTGTCACTCCTCGACCATTCTCTACTTGTGATCCTCAAGCATTCGCGTCGTCGCGAGTATTGAAAAGCTGTACGGGACATCTTTCGGTTCTCGAATCGATTTCAGCTTCTTCTTTGCGCAGAGAAATTTTATTTGCCAGCTACGCTTCGGTAAACAGAGGTGGAATTTAGGACCTCGCGATTCGAAATCGAGCGCCGCCGAAAACAGCAACCCTCGTAATTTTTTTCCCCGGGACCGCGCGAGATGATTAATGGCGGGAAGACGAAGAAGAAGCGAAAGCCGCGAAGAAAGAATAGCGCGATTACCCGAGTACAAACCTTGCCGGGTCCGCGCTGATGCAGTGGAGAAAAGGAAAAGCTGACTAAGGCAAAACCATCCGCCGCCGCCGCCCCATCGTTCTCCACCCCCGTTGGTTCTCCTGTAAAGTCTCAAGGGTGGAAAAGAGTGGGACGGCCGGTTCGCCACCGAGTGGATGTAATTTTTCCGTTGTTTGATTTTCATTAACGACCGGTGGCTCACCGGCTTGCAACCACCGGCACGAAGATGGGGTCAAGAAACAGAGAAATTACCGGGTCCCGACAAACAGATACATCCTTTATTTCGTTCTCTTCGGAACAAAGTCGGAAATACCCAGCCCTCGGCCAGCTCTCCGCGGCAACGGGGCTGGGCGCTGAAACTTTGGGGACGAAGCAAAATATTTCGCGTTTTATCGACGCTTGTCATCAGCGGGATGAAGGGTCCGTGGGGCTCGAGAAACCAGGCCAGGGATAATGGAATCGCATCGATTGAGCATGAAATTGGACAGGCTCGAGTGCCGCGATTTATTTTGTTTCTTCCAGTCTTAAGTAGAGGGCTGCGACGTCCACTTGCTGCTGGCTTGTCGATTAACTCGCACTTCACCCTCCCAACTTCTTCCTTGCACCCTTGTGCTTCCATCTAGAGGACGGCTCTCCAGCTCGATCACATTAGATACCTCTCTGACATTTAGTAGCATGATCATGCCGACATTCTTTTATGCGAAATACTAAATTGTAAGACGCGGGAGCTACGTAGATATTTACAGTGAATTCTCGATATATACTCCCGCTTATAAGTCTTAGGACAGTGATCATATTTGTATTCAACTCTGTAAAAATGGAATAATCGTTGCAGGATGCGAACAAATTTGTCCTCATTTAAAGGTTTACATGCCAAAGAAAGGATGCTGCTCTCATATATCAAAAATCCTACCAAGAAGTGAAAAAATATTTTCATTTTCATCGAAGAATCGGCCACATTTATTTATTACAGTTTCCACTATTCTTGACATCCGCGTGATCAATTTTTTCATACTTTTGGTTGTTATATTATTCCATTCCCGTTCCAAAATATTCCATAAACATGTTTTCGTAGTAGAGCAAAAGTTCCGTACCCCTGTCTGTCACGTTCATCCCCTAATTTTTCTATGGGGTTCAACTCTAGTGATTCGGGTGGCTATTTCATAATTTTTAATGAATTATTAAGTAGAAGTTGTAATCACTACTGAACATACGAGGATTTTTAGATTATGTAGTTCATACAGTTAAAGGTTCACAATTTATACGAATTACCAGAGTTTTACTAAAAACCAGAGGTGTCCTAATACTTATGAGCGGGAGTACATGTCAACAACACGAGTCTTGCCAGCGTCATTTATCGTCCACGTGACATACCCGAGCCGTGTTATGTTTACACTGTGGTCCCTATGTGGCCTCCCACGGGGAATATACCGCAGTAGTGGGGATAATTCTGCGACGTTTATCTTCCAGGCCTTGGCGACATATATAGGGATATCAATGTATTTCTTAATCATGTAGGTGGGACACATTAATTCATTAATTTTTATTTCCTCACGGACGACATACAAAGGGTACTCTGAAAGAGCGTTGAAAAGGGCCAGAGGTAATATTTGGCAATTTTGGCAGTATTTGTGCAACGATTCGGAGACTGTTGTTGACAAGTATATGCATTTAGGGCAAGAATAAGTAGGTGCGACTTGAAACAGTAGACAGGATAAAATGACATAAGAATTCCAGTTTATTATTCCAGCTTGCTAAGATTATTAAAGTAAGAATGAAATGCTTGTTTAACTCCAGTCTCTTGCAATTGGCAATTTTGCGCGACGTGATAAGTGCAAAGAAAAGAGAATTCCTAGGAATAGCGACTGTTGTACAAAACACTGATCCTCCCTGTTCTAATCAGTTTGGTGGTTATAATTGCTCAGTGTCCGTGAATCGGGGAACAGTTCGATAGAGCGTGGCAAACGACGAGGAAACGAAAAAAATCTTGCCGCTTCCTGTATCGCGATGGGGGAGACAGCAGGTTCCACGTTCGCACACCGAAAATCGCTGAACCGGTGGATGTAAGCAAACCCGCAGAATACCGAAATTACTCTCTCCGATGCACCCTCTATTCCCGGGTTCCTCTGTTACCCGTTCCTCGTTCCCGGGACCTCCCCAATTTTCCGTCCCTCTTCTTCGCCCCTTTCTCCGGCTTTCTCCATCGCGGGTTCTGGTCACCCTGGACAACCTACCTACACCCCCCTCCCCCCTCCCCCCTGCCCCCGACCTTCTGTATCTCGGCTGGCCAGCTGCGACACTCCCACCTCTGTGCGTTAATTCTTGTACATACAGATAGCAGCGGATGCCTACCGGCTTGCGGGGCGGGGAGGGGAGAAAGGGCCACACTTCCGGCAACGTTTACCTTGCATAATGCCGGCAATCTTTGTTTCCACTTTCGTTACCACCACCCCGGTCCGGTTTCCCGGGGGCTTATTCTTTCCGCGGTTCGCGCGACGATGGATCCTTCGCGCAGGTGGTTTCAAACTCAATTAGACCTGCCACCACGCCCCGAAACGTTTCACCATGGTTCCCGACGGTGTTGAGCATTGTTTGCGCACACGCTAAAAATGTTTGGGGAAGCTGAACAAAAAAGGGCTGCCGTCGACGGAATCAACGACGGCTGTATCAGGCTCTTGTTCCACGCTTTGTAAACGGAAACCGACGATCCTTTCTCGAAGAATCTAAATTCAGCACGTGCATGACTGGATACCGGAGTATAAATACAAATAAATTTCGATCAGTAGTACGGTGCAACGCGAAATTGTTTTGGCTCGGATTTTAACACTTTGAGTGCCAAACCAGAACCTTAAAAAATTCCATGAAACGAAAGTAAGTTATTTAATGAAATAAAAATTGAAAATAATTTATGTGATATTAAGTAGTCTTCCAAATTTCGTGCATTTTACAGATCCCAATCAAATTTGGTAGAACGAATATATTAACGTAAGAATTCATTTTAAAACCTGGACAAATAATTCCGTCACCCACATTTGAGTGACATGGCGGTCAACGTGTTGAAGTCGTCAAATATTTTCCCGTGCTACTTTGCATACTCGAACAAATCGGTAAAATATCGTTTGCGATGTCAGAGTGCACTGGCGAGCAGCGGAGACTACAAAATAAATCGCAGCGAGGGAATCGAAACAGATCTGTTCTTCCTCTGTAAGTTAAGTTCTTTGCGATAAGAACCGTCAAATGGTAACCACAATTGAATTTCGAAGCAGTTATTTTCGGAGCTGTTCGGAGTCCTAGACAAGTTTCGGGGACAATGGACTAATTCGATGAAGGAAATACTTCAGGGTCTACAGCTCACCCCATGAATTGCGCACCCGGACCCCGGGAAAATTCGACAGTGGTATAATAGTCGAGTCTCCGTTTACACGATCGAGCGTTTCAATCGACACGCCTGGGATCCGGAACGACGCGAACGAGAACCGAAGATCGTGCGGGCATCAGCAGCGAGAGCCCTACTAATTGATACCCATGAAAGGCCGCCTCTGTACATTGTCAATCGGCAGAGACAGAGGAAAAAGAGAGAGGGAGAAATAGACAGAGAGAGATAGGGAGGGAGAGGGGAATCCGTCCAGGACGGGGATAGAGATCGGGGCTAGCTAAAATGAACCTGCGAAACGTGTACGAGCGAGCAGGTAACAACACCGGGCGAAAAGAGACGGACGATTAGGGGAATGGGAGTTTGAGTTTTTGAGAGGCTGACGAACCAATCACGGGACCATCTATAATGTACACAGGCCGTTAACGATGGAGCCCAGAGACATTCCGTCCGCCTGGTTCTAGCCATTTTCCAAATATCCAACCGGCCAGCGAGTCGTCCCAGGAAACCTAACCCTACCTCCCACACGACCCGTTCACCATCCTTTTCTCTTTTCTATGGTCCTCTTGCTAGCCGGTCCACCGGCTCGTCCTGCACAGTGCAGACGTTCCCGGAATCGTTAATTCCTCTCAATATTGCAGGATCCTTTTCGAACGTCAAGTCGCTCGGTGATTTGGGGTGACTGCCCCTCCCGAAATTTTATACTCCCGACTATTAACTCTATTGGGGAACCTCCCGGCCACATGTCACGGGACATTACGTCCAGTCACATTGAAAATTTCCCGAGGCTGATATCTAAGAACGTTCTTCAAGAATATTCGTCGAGTTTTCCGAACTGCGTCGTTCTTCGTCGGGTCGACAGGTTTTGATAGTGATTGAGCTGGCTCTAGCAGAGACTATTCGGTTGCTTCCTATCGTTCGACGTCGGCGAGGTCTTCCGAAGGTATTCGCAACGATCACTTCTGATATTCGCGCGCAACGAGTTGAGCCACGTTTCGCGTAATAGTAATTTTCACGGAGAATTTCTTGAGAGGCGTTCTCTTCGAGTTTTCGAGAACTGCATCGATCTTTAACAGGTCTAAAGTTTTTGATAGTACCTTCTGCGTGCTCCTGCCTGTTCGACGTCGGCGAGGTCTCGTAAACTATTAGCAAGGGTTTCTTCAGATATTCGCGCGCAAAGGGTTGATCCTCCCTGTCTTCTTAACTGAATATCAGATCGGGAGAAGTCGTCGAAATCTTCGGACGTGTCTGAACTGCCGAGCGCCGTTAACGACGTCTTAACAGTCGCCGATAGTGGACGAGCCGAGGAACTCCCGTCGCGTTTTCTTGGGCCGCTCATCAGCGTCCAAAGAGAGGTAGTTTCCCTAATTCCGAATTATTCCCGAATTCATAGCGTTGCCGCTCGCTCGACGAGTGCCTGAGAAGAGGGGTAGGGACTTTTCGGAGTAATTTGTATTCCACATTTCACGTGGAACGCCGAGGGGTGACGAGCAGTGTCGCGCGTCCTTCGGCCCCTCTCTTCGGGTTCTCTTTCGAGCGTGTGCTCGCACGCGTTGCTCTTCTCTCTTTCTCTTCCTCTCTCTCCTCCCCGCCCCCCTCTTTCTCTGGGAGAGAGACTTACCAGTCGCATGTATAAACGGCACGGCGACCAGGGAGCAACGTCTGATTATGCGAACGCATGGCTGCGCCCGTAACGCGATTTAATATTAAAATATTATGACAAACGTCAACAGGAGGCGAGGCGGGTGTAAAGAGACGCGTCTCTGATTGGCCCTCGGCGTGAATACGAAACGAGACTCTGTGTGGCATAGCGAACCCGACAAACGCCGGTAAGGCTCGTGTTTTGCGGCTGCGACAATGTTCCGTTTTCGCTTTCCGGTCGACCAATGACAAATCAGAGGACTCGTAAACCCGTCGACACGAGCCCGACCACATGCTGCTCGATTTTTCGCGGATGTCTCAACACCTCCGCCGCGACGCGACGTCTGCGAACCGACGGACGCATTTCGGCCGCTAGTTGCGAGTGACAGCCACTTTGACCGGATAAATTATTACCGATTTCGACGAGAGGAGAACTTCTTTGCGCGATTTTCAATAAATGTCTTCGCTCGTGTAAAGCCGTGTGTCTTCGGGAAATGAAATAATAGCCATTAAAACATTATTTCTGGACGCTGAGGCGGAGAGATGAACGGAGATTTCGTCTGGGTGAACGACTTTGAATTTCAGCCCTCCGCGCTCGATTGTCTTCCGTAATGCTGCTTTCGGGAAAACATGAAAATTGATTACTGAAAATTGTGGCGCGTACGAGGTCAAATTCCAAGCAAATCTCTATTTTCACGTTACATAAAAATATCAGTTATTCTCAGAGTAATTCAGGGAGAGACGCACCATAGGGTGAGATGCGCTAGTTATTATTGTAGCAATACTGGACGATTCTCAACTGTTTTTATGTTATCATTTACAAAATTTCAACATTTGAAAATAATCTCGAAACGAAGAACACGTCTCTTATATTATTTACGTGTAACAGAAGTTTAAAAACTCCTTAGTGCTCCAAACTAGTGATGAAATATTTTTGTAAGTGGTCAGTATAAATGTTATTATCTTCTTATGGTATGGTTTTAACTATCAGTATCGACTTAAATAGTGACAATGGTTTCTCTTTTACGATTTTTCATCGTGTTTCGACAAAATTTTTCGTACTGGTTTTTGTTTTTGAATATGTGCGTCTCTCTTAATTTAGGGAGAGACGCACCATTGACGTATATAAACTCACTAGGCAGTCATTTTTATAAAAAATGCAGCACCTTTTTTTTAATTAATTAAAAAGCGATAAATTAAACCTGAGACTTGTTCTTCGCCACGCTATTTGCTAACATCTTACACTTTAATCGATTAAAATTAATTAATTTATATTTATTGCTCTGTAATTAGGTAATTAAAAAGGAGATGCTTCATTTTTTAGAGAAACGATTGGCTAGTAGAATCTAATAATTATTGTATCGAATGTTTAGAAGATTATTTTTCAACCATATTTAAAGTAGATTGGATTTCTTGTTTATAATGTCTAAAATGCATGCATGAAACATGTACTATGTATTCTCCTTTGTGTACTATGTGGTAGAGAAAAAAAGAATACAAGTAGGGAGAAGAAGCGTAAGGAGTAAACGAAAGGAGTGCATCTAACCCCAGGCCCTAGGGAGAGATGCACTTTTTCGAGCATTTTTAAACAGCACATTGATAGATTAATATAAAAGTTTTAATTAGTTAAAACGGAAAACAAAATGTGTTGCGTCTCTCATGGAATTATCATGCATACTTGCGAACCTACTTCCGTCAGATAATTGTTAACCCCTTGCCCTACAATACCGAATCATACTCGTGATGAAGGTTCTGAACATAGTCTAATAAACATATATATTATTAGTTTCCTTTGAACCGAAATAATTTCTATTTTGGCGTTCTTAATGTACAACTACTGAACAATAGATACAATCGACATCAATTTTCTCCTTTCCTTAGGAAATTACAAATTACAAAAAAGTTTTGATCACTAAAAACGTAAAATACATCGTAGTGCAATGGGTTAATCCTCTTACAGAACAGCTGACAATTAAACTGCTAGGAAAGTAGAATATAAGTGAAACTATTGTATGGGTCAACGTGGATCCTAGTCGAGGGCTAAATTCAGTGAATAATCCAAAAAGTGATAAATAAATGCGTTCGAGTTGTCAGGTACTTGACGAAGAGTGACACGCGATGAATATAGACGAGTGTATTTGTTAGGGGATAGAGAAGGTGGGATTATAACAATTGAATGAAGGGAAAAATCGGTAACGTTTCCAGTTCCTTCCGCGGTCCATTCGCCAACGGTATTTCACCGGGGAAATGTCTCTGCCCCCTTCGTTTTTTTCATTTGACCGATTAATCGTGACACACAGTGGCCAGCGACGTCCGATCGTATATTACGACGTTAAAAATCAATCGAACATTCGGCTCACATCCACGCGCACAGAGAGACCGAGGGATTGCAGCAGGAATTTTAATCAATACACGCATAATAGAATATTTCCTGTATGCAGTATGTCGCGGCTATGAAAATATCACGGCTAACAGACCGGAAAGGGACGTTCAATATGGAACACCGGGAAAAGCTAGAAGGTAAATCCGATTCGGATTTGCGGAATAAACGGATCGACAGCGAACAAATCACCGAATTTTTTCCCCTGGCCGAACTTTTTTCACCTGGTCTTTCTGTCTCTATTTCTCTCTCTCTCTCTCTCTCTCTCTCTCTCTCTTTTTCGCCGTAGCTCGCGCTGGTTCGTGACCAAGTGTCCGCGGTTGACGTGTCCATGGCTCTGTTGCATCGCGTTCGCGTATATAAAACGGCGCTAAATAAACATTCGGGGGACCGCGCGCGTAACCAGTTTAAAATTTAACGATATATACCCGGCCGGTTTCGGCCGCGCACCATATCCTCCGAGCGGAACCGCCGGGGAATCGAATTCCCCGGTATCCCGGACCGGGAACTTTCCCGAGGATCAGTTTCTCCGCTCGGTCCTCGTCATCGAGCAAATTATTTCCTTCTCCTGCAGGCTATTCTCGACACTCCCGATTCGTCCTGCGGCCGATTAAAATAAACAACCGGGCCATCCGGAGCGCCGCGTGCGTCTCCGAGCCCGATTAATGTCAACTTAATATTTATGCCTCTATTTATTATTAAACATTTTCCTGAAAAGCACCGAACCGAAAAGGAGCTGCACAAATAGAAACATAAGAAATAGGATCAAAGAATTGATTGTATGGTTCGCGTGTCCTGGTACTCGCAGGAAGTCGAAACTGTATTCGCGTCAAATAGGAACGTATTACTCTTTCTTTTCGACTTGTTTCTGTATGTGGAATGACCACGGTGGCTCGTCCCACGAACTTCGTCCTATTTACACGACGAATAGTGTGGTCGATGAATCAAGGCATCAGTCATTTTTCTAAGAAGGGCCTGTTAACGTCGCAGCTGGCAAAACAAGTTTCTCAATTAGTACCTAAACGATACGAACAAAAATTATAAGTAAACTTGTAAGTTTATGAGGAAGATTGTTTCCTGAAAATGGAATTTACTTCTCAAAAGACGATGCACAAAGCGCAAACGCAAGAAAGTGCAAGAACGTAACGCGGATAAAAATAGTACAAGAAATTAGTCATTCTTGTGAGACAGTAGGAAGGATTGTCTTCTGTAAAAACAAAACTAATGACCAATATAACCGATTAATTACTGAAATTGTAAAAATGCTTTCGTGGTGGAAAGCGATTGAATAAATATATTTAGCAGAGCATATATTATAATACGAACCGCACAGAATCCAAATAAATTCAATCTCGTCGTTTTTATAAGACAACACATTTTAGTTACTTTTAAGGCTCGGTAGGTTTAGTGTTAAACGTCTCCATTTCATGTATGAAAGCTGTCGCCAAAGCTTACTATGCTTCTCAAGACAGCCACATGTTCTCATTGGCAATCAAGAGCAACCGGTTTGTGACTTTGCCTGTCAATCAAGCGAAATAGGGGGCGTGTCGAGGGGGTAAGATCGAAAATATAAAGACGAGACCAAGGAGAGAACTCATATACAGCCGGGCGGTAGTTTCGGGGTTCGTAGGTTTGCGAAGACAGGGACGGTGATCGGCGGGGAGGGGTGGGGGGTGGGGCGTTTGGAATAAATCCAAACAGTAAACAGAACGAGCGGAGGCACCGTGGCAAGCTGGTAGGCTAGAGAGGGGGGTTAGAGGGCGGGCTGGTTTGGTGAAAATTCTAATATATAAAAGATATGAAGGCTCGGTGGCGATGTCGAGGCACGGGGACGACGACGTAGACGACGACGGCCGGGGCTGAAAACTCGAAGGAGCCTTCGGGATTCAAATAAGTGGCGTTACGGGGTTCCGAAGGGGCGGGGAGGAAAGGGGTCGAAGGAATCTGAACAGCCAACAACAAGCGCGGCTCCCCAACCTTTATTTAACCTTTTCTTAAAAGAGTCTTAGGAGTCCCTCTTATCTGTAGTCGATGGCCCTTCACCGTCGGCTCTTATACTTTCATTCTTCCGTGGCCCTTATATTTTTTTCCTTTGGCCCCGGTCGTGTACACACGTCGAGGCTTCATCGTCGTTCGCCGACCAGGGAACTGAACCCGCCCTCGAGGTTCCGCGATTTTCCACCCCTTTCGGGTGACACGGCCGGCTTTGGACGTTCAAGATTCTTCGTTTCTTCCGTCGTCGAAACGGAGGCAACGAGACACACGGAAGGGCGCACCCGGTGGGAGGACAAGAGAGAGAGAGAGAGAGAGCGAGCGAGAATTCACCGGAGACGGACTCTCGGTATTAATTAGCGAATTAAAGGATCGCGATCTAGCCGGGTGTGCCGGCTTGTCTGGCTAAAGTGGATTAAAACTCCTTGCCGATCGTTGCTTTCCATTAATTTCGCTGAGCAAACGGTCCCTTCGGAAACCCACCTTATTGTTTTTTTTTCCCCCAAGGCGGACCGGGACCCTTGATGAACTCCTTCCCGAGCCGGAAGCACTCGGTGCCGTTTCCGACGGCATCGGCGTCTTCAATTCTCCATACGTCGGCGGAATTAACCGAACATTATGACATTCTCGATTCACCTCTCAACACCCAAATCAACTCTTCCTCCGAAGCCTACAAATCTACAAAGCAATAGAGGTAACAGAAAGGTGGAGTGTCGCAGGAAATAATTAACCAAGATTGAAAAAACAATGGGAGAAGCTTCGGGAAACATGATGTGCAGGAACGAACTCTCGAATGGCAGATATGGGAACTGGGCTAAAACAAAGTTGTTCCTTCAAGCGTGAAATTACAGTGTATTCTCGATATATGTCAACAGCACGGATCTTGCCAGTGTTATGTATCGTCCAGGAGACATACCCGTGTTACGTATATAAGCCGTATTGTGTATATCTCGCGGTAGTGGGGATAATTCCGCGACGTTTACCATCCAAACCTTGGTGAAATGTATAGAGAAATCACTGTGCCAAAAATGTGGTCGCAGGAAATGATTAACCAGGCTTGAGCGAGAGGAAAATCATTTTTCGGAGAAAGATGTGCGAACACTCGAACGGAGAACAAAAGGAACCGATACGTTTCCCGACGGTACCGTTCCAGCGAGCCGCGTTCTGTTTTTATACGGTGCGTTTTTCACTTCGGGCTTGGAACTCCCAAGACGAAACGCCACGCTCTCCTCCTGACTAAACACTGATAACGGCTCGACCGCGGGGACTTTCTTTGCATGTTATAAACATACGTAATCGTACACAAATAAGATTAGCATAAGGCTCGCGGCGCTCCGCTCGCCGAAAGAGGAAGAGACACACGCGGGGTTTTCACGCTCGGCAGAAACAATCGCTTTCGTTTCGGTGCGGGACTAGGGCGGGGACGCGGGTTTTAAATTTATCTCTGACGAGTGAGAGAGTGATAGAGAGAGAGGGAGAGAGAGATTGTCTCTCGCGGTTCGACGAATCCGCGCGTGTGGTCCAGGACGTCGTCGTCGTCGGCAACCTTCCATCGCTCGCGACGCGGTTTTTGAAGATTCACCGCGCGTCCCGTACGCTTCGTTGGAAATTGTCGCTCTCCTCGACGCCTCGAAGAAGCGCCATCATGAAACGGGCATTCTAAGCAGCCTTCGACGACAGCCCGTTTCGGGGAATCCGAAACTGGTCCCGGGCAGTTTACAAACAACGCCGTTCCCGCAAAACACCGTCCCGACGGCTGAGAGCTGGAATCGTTTCGACGACGCCAAGAGATTTTCCTTGCCTCTGTACAATAGCGCTGTTCCGTCGGCGAATTTTTCTGACCGAGTAAGTCGGATCTCGGTTACACCATATTCCGTGGAAATAGTTCGAGACTTCACGCTTGCCAAAAGATGAAACGCGGTGCATCGTGTCTGCATTATTTCTCTAATAGAAACTCTCTCCGGTCACGCCATAAATTTATCACGATTTTTCTATTAATACTGGACAAGCACAAAGAGCTGCGAAGACAGTAGACAGCCTTGTCTTAAAGTTATTCATTGTTTCGCCCGAGATTCCAGCACTCGTTACGACTAGACTGCGGATCTTTATGCAAAATAAACGAATCGAGTAAAAATTTGATTGTTCCTTTAATAACTCTAAGAAGCCGGGATTTATACATTGGATCTCTCAAATTGTTTCGAGTAATTCTTCTCATAAATGCCTGAAATCCGCCGAGAAAAGTGGTAACCAAAATATCGATGTTCACTTAACTCAGTCTATAAAAGATTGGTGACGCTGTCAGAAAAATTCGTTTGTCGCGAAACGTCGCGAATGTTCGCCGATTGAAACATTTCACATGCAAACGGTCTGAACGATTTCGCGAAGCTCCAGCATTGAAAACAACTGGATATTCTTTCGAGCGAAGGGACTGTTCCCATTAATAAGGACAAAGGATCAAAGCAGCGGCAGCAGCGCAAAGTAAACCGGAGGGCAAAAATCGAGAACGGTTTCAATAGTTTCCGAGTCGAGGGGAAACTTCTTCCATCTCGAGGCGCTGAAAGACAGCGCGGAAGAGAGAACGGGTTACACGGTTCCGGCTTTGCGCTCGGCAATCTACTTGATGATAGAACTTAATAAAACAAATCCCGCTGCGTAAACAACAAAGGCGGAGACTCGAGCCGACGTCATTCAGACAACAGCGAAGAGAGTTCTCTCTCTCTCTCTCTCCTCTTTTCGTTCTCCTCCGGTTGGTGGAGCTAGTCCCAATGATGACGGAGGATAACGAGTCGTCTTGGGCTCGAATACCATTAGATAAGATCAATATTGCTCAAAATACGCTGGAAGTTTAACGCGAGCACATTACACGGCATTTATATCATGAATATTCCGCCGGAGGCCTCTTATTCCCTCTTTTCGGTCTCTCGCCTACCTTCTTCCCTCGTTCCCGGCCATCGTGGTACTCGGTTTCGCGTCGGACCCTTTGTTATCTCGCGTTTTGACTTCGTACAAGCGGCGCCGCGGTCGCCAAAACAGAAACTCCTTTATCTCCTGCTAAGTGGGGCCGGAGTTTCGGTTTTAATCGATTTTCGCACGCCCCGTACAACCCCTTGCCTCCCCACGTTTTTTCCCTAACGAAACGAGGCGTTCAAGGAGAAGATCCTTCTTTAGATTTTGTTACAAACTATCGAGGCAAGAGTTACTGGCATTCTGTCCGCGTTTGCCGTGCGCTTCGGTGTCGCAACCTACATGGAAATCAATGGAGGACTGTGTTCGCGATCGTAAATGCATCTTTGTTTTCCGAACACTTTCGAGTGACCATTAGGCGAAGGTGTTTGAATACGCATCCGTTGACAAACGGCCTAAGAGATATCAACCTCCATGCACACCGAAACCACATTCGAACTCCGCCCTGTTCGCTAACCAACCCGGCTCTCTTCTTTCAATTCTCGGATTCGTAGAGCTCCGTCGTTCCATTTAACCACTTGCGGTGGAAAAATGTGCCACGCACGTTCAGATGCTTCTGTTACCGGAACGCCAGCGACGTGTTACACACGTCTTCATGCGATTGTTGCAGAAAGAAAAATGACGTGCGTGGCACGTCCACTGTTAACCCTTTCGCTACGGCAACTCCATCATTGCTCTAATGTAACAAGTATATTTACATTTTTAATGTAAAAAGACTTACAAAATTATTAAAATACAAAATACACAAAATTATAGGTAACATAGGTATTTACATAATTACAAAGCTTAACGATTAAAGTTACAATTAAATTCTCGACTATTAATATCCCCAATCACCTGAAACAGCTCGCAACCGACTTTGACCGAGCTCTCGATCTCCATTTTCGTATTGCAGGCAACTTCGCTGTTTGCAGCCTTGAAGCAGCAGCAACAACAACCTCGCGACAGTGTTCCCTCGTCGAGGGATCGCGAGAATCGGGAAAGGGACCGGCTGTCGGTTCGTAGCCGTGAGAACGCGAGACCGAACGAGATAGGTGGCAACTTGTCGGATCAACAGCAACAACAGCAGCAGCAGCAGCAACAAGAGCTCACGATCGAGTACCAAAGCAATGGGAAGCTCAGTCCCGCTGGGCACGCAGTGACAACAGCACCCATGACCCAGCAAAAGCAACCTATCATCACGCAACAATCGCAACAGCCGAGTTCTGGGGCGCCTGGTCCCCAACCGAGTCCCCATCAGAGTCCGCAGGCCCCGCAGAGGGGTTCGCCACCGAATCCTTCGCAGGGTCCTCCACCTGGAGGACCGCCAGGGGCACCACCCTCTCAGAACCCCTCGCAGATGATGCTCAGCCCGGTGAGCGGCATCCATCAGATGCAGCAGCTTCTACAGCAACACATCCTCAGCCCCACCCAACTGCATTCCTTCATGCAGCAGCACACGCTGTACCTGCAACAGCAGCAGCAACAACACCATCAGGTAACGTTTCTTTTTTGCTTAGCTTAAGATATTTCATTTTTTGCACTTTCTCGACACCCGGAGAATAATCTTCTACCGTGATCCAAATTAATTGGGAGACGTCAGTATTTCTTGTTGAAATCTTATTTTATGGTTTTAATATATATTCTTTATTTTATACTTTTACCGACCGGTTTACACACGTGCACATACTAAACGATACTTCTCTATATATATTCTGTCTCACTCTCTCAGCTCACTCATACCACACGTTCTTCCTTTCGTACATTAGTTCACATTTGTACCAACTTACACAAAAATTATTTCCAACATTTCTATTTTATTTCTATCTATTTTATTGTGCAAGTTCAGCACTAAATGCTGGGACTTGAAATTTTCTGTGTTGCCAGCGAGGTTGCACAAATGGAAAGTCTAACTAACATCGAGTTTCTGCTATTGTTACAGGACTCGTCGGAGAACGCGTCGAACCAAGAGCGATTCGGCTACTACTCGTCCCTAAAAGACGTAAGTATTTCCATTCATCTGTCTCATTGTGAAAGCAACGACATCGGACGGAATCTCGGGTTTCTGGTTCCTTCCTGCGAGCGTATTGTGCTCGGTTCTTCAAACTACATTAGCGAAGTTTGTCCTTTTTATCGAGCAAGCATTGCATCATTGCACAGTTAAACATCTCTCAGACACTTGCCCGTGTAAACAGCGTTCCATCGTCGTCCCTTGACCGTTGATAATTTTAATTATAAAAAGCGCCTGTTCGGCGGGCTACATTCTTCCCATCATGCGCCGGAAGAGGGCAAACACTGAAGCATCTTTTCCGAGAGACACTTTGGAAAACGTTCGCAACGCTCTCCTTCCGCTTTGCCAACAAGAATGTTAAGGAGTTCAAATATTTTTTAATTTTCTCGGCGTTTTACTAAAAAGGACCCACGAGTTTCTGTTCCGGTATCTGTGTTTACTGAATAAACAATTGGTTGGACATTCCTTTGTCAAGACCTCGAGATATTGTTGCTGTGCGTAGGCTTCCACGGTCGTTTGAAGATTATTTTCAAGCGTTCATCGCGGCACGAAGAGGAATCTTTCCATTTGAAAATCCGAGTCCCTTGCACGAATGTATTCTTACCAGGAATATGTTACCCGTAAACAGCACAAAGGACATCTTAACGCAAATACGTATCGTCGGTTCGCACACAGGCTCGATAGCATCGATAGGAGGCGTCAAATATTTATTTAGCGGCGTGGCCTGACCGGGTCTCCTTTGCTCTGCAAATTGAAACAGTCCACTCGAGGAAATTATCGCCGGCTCGCGCGAAAGACGATCACAATTACCGAGAATCTAACGTCCTGTTATTTTTTTCTTTTTTTTTTCTTTTTTGTTCTATTTACCAAGTATTGTTTTCCTGGAATTCCACGTCGACAACTTTGCGAACTTTTATAACTCCGGGCGACCCGACGGCGGCAACAATTTCTCATTAACGTCGCGGTTCCGGCTCATTAATCGCGGCAGTTCTTATTTATAGTGCAATATGATAAAAGGGGGAGAGGTTCTATCTCGGGGTTTGTTTTAAAATATCCTCGAGGCTCGGAGACGGGAAGAATTCATGGTGGGGTTGCACCGGGACGAAGTAAGCAATTAAGCATCGCCATCAGGCCGTTGTGTCTCGTTGTTTGTCTTCGGGGTACCCATCAACTGCCCTCTGTCTCATCGCCCACCCCCCCCCCCCCTTTCGGAATGATCTGTCTGCGTGATTTATCCGACAAGATGCAACTTCATCCCTCTCTGTCTTTCTTCCGTTCGTTGTACGAATTCAACGCTTTTCGTCTTCGAACAATTCTTGCAAAAGTTTAGATGGAAACGCGGTTGATTTTTCAGCATCAACACTTAGCGGAGCTGGGCAGGAAGAAACTGGAACAGACGATACAGCAACTACAGGAACAGTTGCAGCTGAATGTGATTCAGCAGACGCATCTTCTGCAAACCGCCGACAAGAAGAAGGCCTCCGCACCTCTCCAGCAACTGGCACTGCATCAGCAACGTCTGATACAGCAACTGCAGATCACGCAGAGCCAGTATCTCCTTCAACAGGGCCTGGGTCTGCAGGGACAGAACCCTTCTTCAGGTATGCAATAATTAACGCCTGGCCACGCCTGGCTTCAACGTCGACGTACACTTTTACGGATCGATTAACAGAAACTGGAGTACAACAGCCAACTCTGGTCGATAAAATGTCGCCCAATTATGAACCTTTCGAGGACAAGGATTTTTTACAGTACACAAATTGTTTTCCTCGGAGAAACAGATTTTGGTACATGTAGATAATTAAATTATACATTCGTCTTCAGAGGGTTAAAGAGATTTATTTAAACGAAAGGATTGATCTTCGATCAAACGCTCCGGCAGCAAATGGTTAAACTGTTTTTGTAAATTAAGTCTGTATTTTATTCGCAATGGTTCTCGAAGCGCTTAAAAACGAAGCGGGCTAAATTGAAGCGGTTTTAAGTAGTTTGCGGTAAAATAACCTGGCGTCGGCGTCGAGCCCTTGATTCGAGGCACGAGCCTCTGCCTAACGCGCCCATTTTCGAGGCACGAGTCTTCCCTTTCTTCCCCATCGCTCTCCACCCCCGCACTTTCTCATTTTCCACTTCACCCTGGGCGAAAGTTTCCACGTGGAAGTGTTTCGGTTTGCGTCGGATCTCGTCCCGGCGATGTTTTTCTTTCTGACGCGGCACGGCGGCACGCGGAAAGAGAGCAAGAGAGAGAGGGAGAGAGAGGGAAAGTGAGAGGAGAAAGGGTGGAATAATAGGGCAGAGGCTGGAACAGCGACGGGGACTCACGCGCCTCGAGTACTTCGAATTCAAAAACTCACGCGTGAAACAAACTTGCCCATCGTTTCCCTGCTCCTCCACCCTTTAACGTGCTGGCCTCGCCTCTTGATTCCACTTCTCGTTGCCTCGTTTACCTTTTTCGCCTGCGTCAACGTGCACATTTCCCCGAGAAACAAAGTCCTGAATGCCGGGCGCAATTCTCTGTAAAGTGTCTGCCCTGCAACGAGAACCGTTAAACGTTCCCAGAGAGGCGCTTTCTTTTTGTAAAAATTCATATTTTTGTTTCCGTCGATTCTGAACCCCAGTCTGCTAGACTGTAGTATTTTTATCTATCTTGACTATAGATTTTTATCCTCCGCAAATTTGTATTCTATTTTGTGTCTCTTTGTGGTCCTACGTCCAATTTACTTGCGGGACGATTTTCTTTTAGTACGTTTATCAGAATGATAATTTTATTCTGGCAGAGCGGCCTGAGAAATGGTGTTACTCTATAGCAGGAACAATAATCTTGCTGCAGTGAATCTTATGTTTGAAATGCGCGCCAATGAAGCGATTACCAACGAGTCTTCCTTATTTGTAATGTGTCATTCGACATAGTATTGTGTTTGCGGTATGCCTCACTTCCGTGCTGGTACGAGCACAGGAATGGGACAAAAGGGTTAATAGAAATGTTATGCTCCAGTTTGATTTAAGAGCCAAGGGTAGTCACGTGACTTTTGCAGAGCCAGCAGGTCGGTAAATGCTGTATAATTTTCGTTTACAGCCTTCAGCCACTGATTTCAGATCCGTCTTGGTCTTAATCCGATGGGTCTTGAGGCTGTGACTAAACTTGTCACATTTTTTGCTCTGTATTATCGATATTATGAATTCTGACGCCAGAAACGTGCTTCAAGTTTTTGGCTTTATTTCGCAGAAAATCAAGACAAAATATAGCTCAATTTGTGGCTGGAGATATTTTCTAGCGCGCGCTACTCTCGATTTCATTCAGAAAACTCATCGTCAATATCTGGCCTACTTGTAACACTCATATTACCAAATATCTGCATAATCTCGTCAGCTTATGACAGCGCGCGCTAGATTGAACCTCCGTGTTTCAAATGAGCCCTTTCCCAGCGAAAAATATTCTCATATAAAGATGAAAAGTTGAGGCACGTAAAACCATTATTCGCCTATTTTTGTCGGTATCGCGGTCACTCTACCTTATCGCAAATCCACGGAGTTTTGGCTCTTAACCCCTTGCCCTACAATAACGAGTCAGACTCATGATGAAGATTATGAACAGAGTCTAATAAGTGTGAACGTTATTAATTTCCTTCAAATCGAAATAAAATTCTATTTTCATACGATAAATATAAAGCATCTTTTTTTCTATGAAATTCTGAACGATGAAGAATTTCTAACCATTATAATCACAAAATAAATAGTAGTGCAAGGGGTTAAGTATTTTTGCGAGGAACGCGCGCCATTGACTGACTCTGCTGAAAATTCCAAACAGGTCTGCAAGCGGGCGAGGGTCTGCCGATATGGAAGACGGAACCACCGGAAGTCCCGGAATCCCACCAGAATTCCAACGTTTCGAAGCCCGGGAGCGGACTGAACGGTAAAGCCTAAAGATTTCTTCTTAGCCGTTCCGGCGCTAGAGTATTCGTTTCGCGTTGATTTCCGTTTCCTGTTTGTGCCGCGGCTCTTGTTTCTTCGTGTCATTCGTTTCTTACCATGCGAATGCGTCGCACGTTTTCGGACTATCGCAGGATTTCTGAATTCGACAGTGTCGAGCCGCCGGTCGGAGATGAATGGCACCACACCGCTGGACGAGAAACCGTTGGACGTTTCCTCGAACGACAAGACTCACCCCCTCTACGGTCATGGGGTCTGCAAGTGGCCGGGCTGTGAAGTAATCTGTGAAGACTATCAAGCATTCCTTAAGTAAGCCTAACATTCGCTCAATATTCACACGAAACGATCGCGAACCTGGGCACATGGGGCCGTCTCTATAAAGTAGGTGGAATTGATTAACACTTTGACTGCCAAACTAGAAACCTCAAAAATTCCATAAAATTAAAGTAAGTTATTTAATGAAATAAAAATTGAAAAAAATTTTATGTATGATATTGCGTGGTCCTCCAGCTTTCTTACATTTTACAGTTCCTAATCAAATTTGATACAATGAATATATTAACGTAAAAATTTATTATAAATCCTGGATAAATAATTCCGTCACCCACATATGGGTGACATGGCAGTTAACGTGTTAAAAAATGTTCGTAAAATATGCTAACACTAACGCGTAGAGTACTTGAGTACCAACTATTTGCTTGCAAAGATATGTCCATGAGTCTTCTTTACTTTGAAACGCCACCATAATTGCGATACTGGCCCGCTGCGCGTGGGCAGCCAATCCGAAAACGAACTACAGTGAATTCTCCATATATGTCAACAACACGAGTCTTGCCAGTGTCAGGGGCCTCTCGACCTTCGTGACCTCTGACGGGGTATACCCCGCGGTAATGGGGATAATTCCGCGAAGTTTATCATCCAGGTCTTGGCGACATATATAGAGAAATTACTGTATGACAAAGAGACTAGCTCTCGTCTACAGCCCCGCGAGAAATCCCTTCTCCGGACTAGCGAAAATGTAGGTAAATCCGTCGCAGATGGATGGGGAATCCTTGGCGTCTGGGAACGAGTCGAACCGGGAAATATAAAGTCGGCAATTTCGTTCGTTGGAATGAGTTAGAAGGCATCGCGGGTACGGTGGTCGGGGTGGGGGGAGGGTTGGCGAAAGAGGTGTAGAAAAATCGCTGGAGTCAGCGTATCTCATTGACATCCGGCACCTTTTCCATCAGTTTCGAGCCAGCGGCTTGCCTCCACTCCCCCTCCCTGCCGCCCTCCTTGGGGCCCCTCGGCAATCCCTAGTAATCACGCAGCTTGCCGCCGCAAACTCCCTCAAACAAGCCGTTACTTAAAAAAGGAACGAGAGAAAAAAAGGAGAACGCTAATTACCTTTGTCTCATTAATATTCACGACATTCGACCGCATCGTTATGCCTCTCGGCCCTAATCCCCTTCCCCCAAGCCTCTGTGCCCGCTTTCCCTAGACGTTCCCGCATTCTTGGTCTTAACCAGCCTCCTCCACCCCTGCAGTCGCTTTCTTCACCCTCTCTTCCGTCCCCGGCGATACAGGGAACAGAGGTCCGTCCCGACGAAGAAGGATTACGGAAATTCTTAAATACCGAATCTTGTTGGCATCCCCAACCCAATTCTTTTTTCGGTGTCCCCGAACGAGGGTGAGATCTGCCCGAGAGCTCCGACGTTAACGTCGTGCAGCTTTGATTCCACGATAAACGTCCGGGAAATGTTCGGGACATAATTTCATCAGAGGGAGGAAGGATTTCCTTGATACGGGGCTGCCGTGATTTCTTTTTTTCTTTTTCTTTTTCGGGGACTCTTCTTGGTGGTAGAGTGACGTAAACGATCTTCCAGGCACTTGAACACCGAGCACACGCTGGACGACCGATCGACGGCGCAGGCCAGGGTTCAGATGCAAGTCGTCTCCCAGCTGGAGATTCAGTTGCAGAAGGAACGGGACCGGCTCACCGCCATGATGCACCACCTGCACGTGGCGAAGCAAATGGCATCCCCGGAACCACCAAAGTCGTCCGAGTCGTCGGTGAGTCTCCATTATCCATTCGAAATCGAGCGATGTGGTCGTTCGAGCCCTACAGTTTTAACATTTGTTAACCTCACTGTAGTCTACATTGAACAGGAGGAAGGGGAACAACCTTGAATGATTAACAGATCTTGAATAAATTGTAGATCGAGCCAATATTAGGCTGATTCTCGCTAAAAACGATTCGGATAGTCGCTTTTTCTCAACGCCCTCAATTTTTTCTGGCAATTCTTAACCCATTTGCATCGTTAGCGTATATATGCGCTCAATTTTCCTGGTCACTGTCATTATTCGTTAGCTAAAAAATAGAAATGGACGGTGTTATTGGAGATGAAAGTAGTAATTCTGATTTCTTCTTATAATGCTGAGATATGAAGTTCTTTTACTTGTAGTCATTTTTGTAGTTACATATAATTTTAAAAAAAGTTTGGCGATAAAAGCCTTCCTTTCATATTTATTTATGATGCAAATGGGTTAAGATGAAGGCACGTTTTGAACTTCAAGCAAAACGCTTGAATTTTCTCAACCAGTCTAATCATTCAAGCCCGTTGATGAACCGATCCTCTAACCCTCAGCGTTGCTCTCTACATACAGTAAGGGTAGGACAAGCAGGCTTGAACGATTAACACTGCGAGTCCCATCGGTACAAGTCGACTGTGCAAAGAATGACGACGAAAGAGCTCCCCCTGGTGGAAAGTTGCTCGACCGGAAGTTACACGGTCCACCCAATATGTCAGGCGACTTATGGGAGTAATAATCGTACGGTGACAGCTCGCGGTGGTCGAATGGCCTCGCTCGGTACGACTGCCAGGATCCGGAAAAACGATCCTAACGATCCTGTCGCGGTGTAAACTCTTCTAGTACGAGGAATGCGGTCGAGTCGTAAAGCCGGATTTCCACGGGCGGGACTCGGGGAAATTTTACGAGTCTCCCCGCGGCTAACAACAACGCCAGTTTCAGTTTTAACGCGCCGCCGAGTCGCTCCGCTAATTTATACATAAAGTTCGCATTAATAATTCATCGGGTCCTCGTTGATTTTATATCGCCTTAATTAAAACCTCTAACAAGTCCGGCAGTCGGAGAATACCAATATCGCATTAGCCCTCTGTGGTCGCTATTCTATCTATCTCTGTCTTGCTCTCTCTCCCTCTCTTTTTCTCCCGCTTGGCTCTCCTCCCTTGGCCGACTTAATTATTTTAACGCGAAAGGGAGGAGCGCCGGCCGCGGAGGTCGGATCATCTCTGATATTGAGATCCGTCCGCTGAAATATTCGATGGTAACCGTATGAATATTTAAATGATAACGTATTAGACTCATTAATGGAAACGTAGCCGCGTTGTAGTCGCTTGTAAGCGGTATTCCGGACGAAAACCGCGAGACGGGAGATTGCGAGCGAAACAATGGACGCGGAATAAGAAAAGAAGCTCTCCTTATTTTTCGTCGAATCGCAAGCTGGAAATACTCGAGATCTCTTGGCCGAGACAGACAAAACTTCATACACGCAAAGACCTTCAGCCATTAGAGTTAAGAATCTAACACACAGAAATAGTTTAGAAACGCGGCGACTAGACTGCAGAACCCGAGGCCGCCCCTCGATCAAATCCAACAAAATTTGTTCGGAGCAAACGCGTCCATTGCCGGGTAAAAACGTGAATTGAGGCACCTTTCGTGTGTGTACATTAATACAGGTTATTGATCAGTACAAAACAACCTCTATTATACATGTCTATGTAGTAAACCTTAATACACTATACAATATGCGCACTAGACAAATTTTCAAACTCATTTTTCTCGAAAACAAAGCCTTGTATCAAAAAATTTTATTCAATATTTTCGACTCAGTTTTTCATGTAGAATCATCCCCTTCTCGGTTGTACCACCAGTTACGGGACACCCTGTATATCCAAGTGAAAACTGCAGCTAGGATCAACTTTGTGCCGTAAAATTGTATATAATAAACCTGTAGACTATAATGGTATTTCTAGATCAAAAGACTTCGTTACATTCTAAAATCAGACATTGCAAATGCACCTAAACTGATGGCAGTTTTTATCGATCAGTTGTTGAAACCGCGCACTAGCATAAAGTTCCGCAGTCCAGTTGTCAGGTTCGCGAGCGGTCCAAGTGAGATCTGTATTTTTCAGGCCGGCTCGAGTGTACCAAAGCTGAATCTGTCGACGGCGCTGATGAGCCAGCCACCGCCGAACTTCAACGTCTCCCAAGTGTCCTCGGTGTCGATGTCAGCGTTGGTTTCGGCGGTGAGGTCGCCGGCAGGTGGGCAACTGCCACCACCTGCCGGCGCGCCGATGCCGCCCATTCCCAATATGTCGAACATGTCCGGAATGCCGCCGCTGCCGAACATGCCTGGTAGCATGCCCACGATGCCGACCCTGCCCAGCATTACGGGACCCATCAGGCGGCGAATCAGTGACAAATCCGCGGTCTCGATGGCAGGAGGTAAGACTCGACACTTGTCCTTTCGACTCGCTCTCCGACTCGTCTTTCCGGCTAGAGTCCTTCGGAGATCAGGATTATTCGGGATTCGCATACTTTGTCGATTAAACGATCACTGCTCGTTCCGGGAAGGATCTTACGTTTTACCTGCGCCAGGGGAAATGGCTCCATCTCGCGACCAACGATCTACAAACGAGCAGAATGTTTTCGGGGGCTATTTCCGTTCAGAGACGCCGATTCTAGACAATTTACGAGATCAAAAATGGTTAGGTTATTATTGGTCAAATGTTTCGCAGTTTTGTATACTCGTTTGGCTGTATTTCAGGAGAACACACTGTACTTTTCATTGTCTTCATTGTTACATAAATACTTATAACTACGACTTCGATAGTATATCACTTTCAATGGCTGTAATGTTATCTTTATTGTTCAATCCTCTTCAAATTTTACGTATATAGAAGGTAGAGCTCCCTTTACCTGGTGAACTAAAAGTATGTCTATATCGGCGACAGTTTTTTTTTTATGAAAAAGTTTTAGTTCTAGCCATTTTTTGTTGTACGCAGCTGTGATCATACAATTTTAATAATAAAGATAATTGCATGAAAAGAAGTATATAAAATTTTGTGTCGCAGGTCAACCTTCAATAAACTAACCATTTCTGATCTCAGAAATTGTCTAAAATCGACAGCTCCGGAGTATCCCCTTACAGTGTTATTGTACGATTATAAGTATACAGATTGAAATTTAAAGAGATCGTAAATTCGTACAATTTGATCGGACGGTTTTAGTTTTGTCGTGCCACGCGACGCCATTTTCCCGCGTATATGTGCTCGAACGAAAAGAAAGGCTGGATTAACGTCGCCGCGGAGAAGGTGAAACGAAAGACAATTTAGAAATTGAATACTATTCGTAGGACTGTATGACGAGGGCACTGTAAGGCGCAGAGTAGCCGTCGATAGATCTGGAATAGATGTTAACGAAGGTAACGATTAAACCAAAAATTCTGTCGGGGAGATGCGCGATCCGTGAAATGCTTGGCGAAACCTCTGCGTTAACGATAACACATAATTTCACTGATCACACAACAGGTGAATTTATGAGACATAGAACATTGAACTCGTATGGAAAGAAAGCATTTCCCGGCTCGCTCTGGCGATACGCACCCCGACGAAAAGAAAATCCTGTAGCAAATGGCTCTTTACGGTCCTCTCTCTTGATCTCGTGCCTTTTCCTATCGTAAACTCTACCACACGCACAGATTTATTCACGATAACGATCTCACGTGTGTGCTATCTGTGTTCGACACCTTGTTGGCGACTCGTAGGGACGGTGATTAGGGTAGAGAGAGTAAAAGGTGCAAGAAAAGAAAAGAGAAACAGTTATACAGGCAACCGCGTGGAAGAAACAAAAAATGAAAATAAATGAAAACGATACGGAGACGAAAAGAAATTGTTCGATTGTATAACATGTGACCGTCAGCTCGACCTCTTTCTTACCGATGCTTCTATTGTTTCCTTATTTCTTGTGCTGCCCGCCCTCCCCACCGTGTAGGGCTGCCCTACATGCTGGAGCGTGCTGGCCTTGACGTCCAACAAGGTACTGTCAACCTTCTTTCCACGCTCCTTTGGTGGCTTTAAGGATTTTCTTGAAGGGTGCACCCTTGCATGCTCGAGAACCCTTCTTCACCCTTCCCACTCGTAGATCTAACTCGCCTAAACACGGATACTTCTCGTCGACCGATCGCTCTAACGATGAACGAAGTATCCGCTTCCCATCCCCGGATACCGTCGATCGCTTTTCGCTTTCTCTTTGATCTAGTTTTAAGAATACGACCGTATTTATTTTTTGAGCATGCGAACAAAGACCGGTCCCTCCGACTACGACGACAACGACGACGACGACGTATTCACTTCTCTAGAACAGATACATATCTTCGTTTAATCGCCGAGTGCAAAAGGTTTGGTTGATTTTTGCAAGCGAGTCCTTCTGAAACGGAGAATTTGAAGATTCATTAGATACAAATATTAGAACAAGAATATGTAAGAATGTGTAAAGATTTCTTAACGCATCATCTACCGGCAATTATTTCGTAATTTTTAGTAGTCCACGATCCACGGCTGAGAACTTTTTAATACTAGGTTTACGGAACACTAAGAGAGAGTATTTTACAGTACTTTATAAAAATAAGAAGAACGTATCCATCCAAGTTTTTAGCCATTTTTTAAGTAATATATACCTAAAGAAATAAATTTGTTGAATAATTCCACGTAGATGCATCTTCAGAATCTCAATAATCGTAAATTAAAAATATTAGGACCCTTCGTGTGGACGGGTCCCGTAAACCTAGTGGTAATAGAATCTTCAACGGTAATAACAACTTCAAGGAACAAGTCACCACCGGAAGCGTAATCCAATCGTCTGGTATTATTATGTAAAAGATTTTTACGCTTCCTCTTGGCACAACACGATTATTGAAAAGTCTTCCGGGTAGATAAAGTGATAAGAAATCTAAAGAACGTACAGCGTGTCCCGAAAATTTTGTACTTCCTTGAAAGGGGAGGTTCCTGGAGCCATTTGAAATAACTTCTTCCTTTGCGAAAATCTTCTCCGCGGCTTTGTTAAGGAGTTATTAACGAAAAACACGGACCAATCACAGCGCGGCTATAGCGGAGGGATTCCAGCTCGGCCAATGCCAACGTCGCGCTCAGTGGAGCCCGTAGCTTGATTGGTCCATGTTTTTCGTTAATAACTCCTAAACAAAGCCTCGGAGAACATTTTTGCAAAGGAAAAAGTTACTTCAAACGACCTCAGTAACCTCCCCCTTCAATGAAGTACATCTTTGTGACACCCTGTATAGTACTTCGAGAAGATTGTCAATTGTTCCCGGGAAATAATGTCGATCCACCAAAGCTTTCGCGCTCGCTGAATGAAACCGCGTGGAAATTCATATAAAAATCGATTTGGTCCTTTCTCACTTTGAGTCGAGACCGTCCATCTCTTCGAATAAAACTTCATACTTGATCCCGAGGTTGTATGCTTGTTTGTCGTGAATCGACCGATCGGAACTCCCCCCGCGCGAAAGAGATGGCGGCAACGAACCCTTGACAAAGCAAGAGCACCGCGTCCCCGATTCCCGGGAAGGAATAAACGATGATCGTTGACGTTTCAGAGATTCATCGAAATAGGGAATTTTACAAGAACGCAGACATCAGACCGCCGTTCACGTATGCATCATTGATCCGGCAGGTGAGTGAACCCGCACAAAGTTCTCGTGATCGAATAATTATGCCGCGATATTTAAACGATTTAAAATCGCGTAACGATCCTCCGTTAAGGGATCAAACGAAGGGACTGAACGGTGCATCCTCATTTCGTTTTTTGTTTCGCAGTCGATCATCGAGTCTCCGGACAAGCAACTGACGCTGAACGAGATCTACAATTGGTTCCAGAACACGTTCTGTTACTTCCGGCGCAACGCGGCCACGTGGAAGGTATATCGCTTGCACTTCAGTTAACAATTAAGCGTTTACAGCGTCGCAGGCGAGAATCCTCTCGCAGGAAAAGGGGACATAGATGGACGACCGTTGACGTTCCCTACGAATGCTACCGCGGCGGGATCGATGAAATTTTCAGTCGCTCGGTTTCTTTCGAAATTTGCGTGTCCGAAAACGAGGTGCCGGGTCCAAGAATAATTTACGCGACGCCAGAATATTAATCACGTGTGAACTCTCCTGGGTAAAATAGACCGTTGATCGATTCGCGATCACGGTCCCGAAAATATAGCAAAACGGGCACCGTAAAAGAAACCGTTTAGCGTGTCGCGCTTGTCTAGGCGGTCTGGACGCGTATAAATTCATCCTCTAAATGGATGAACTCAGCGTGGCTCGAGTTATGCAACGTTTTTGATTGCGAGCCACAAAGACGAAACGACTGGTCGTGCAATTTGCATTTACGAGCAGATTAAGCTGAATGCGTTTAACTAGAAAGGATGAGCTTTCAAGAATCTCAGATAATCTTACGTATTAATTTGAATTAACAGGCTAAGTGACGCGCCGAGCAGACGAGCTGGTAACGATCATTGTGTTGCTTTCCCGGTTAAACGGGGGAGACTCGGTAACGTGTGGATTATTACGCCGCATTACGATTCGTTCGTGGACTGTCCGTATCGTGTCGGATTTGTACGTACCGCTCACGTGTACGGCGGTAAATGTGTCGTTTCACGATACCTTGTTTCGTAGACGAAGGTCACGATCCGGAGGACCGTCTGTTTTTTTTTTTTTACTCATTCTTTGACAAAACGGAGCTTCAAATGGAAGACGAGCTTGGCTGTCGGTTCCGCTAGAATCTGCTTTCAAGATTTGGTTCGCTTCGGTTCTATACTAGAGTCCGAGTAGTTGCGGTCTGTAGACGCATAGAGCTGGAAGAAAATTAATTGGCCGCTCAAGGACGATTCTCCCACCACGTTTAGGCTCAGAAGGCGGATGGTTTTGATGATTTGTACACATGGAAATCTTTGATTCCGTTCGCCAATTTGTTTACACATATTTTTATTGGCATCCTTCGGTCTTCTTATTACACCCAATAGCACAATTTTCGATTGCCAAAACGGACCCGGGATGACAAATTTTGCATAAGGTGTTCATTGCCTTGAGGGACCAATTGACTTTGCATCGACTTACAGAATCGCCCCACAAGTCGGCTTCGTGAAAAATGTTAGTTTCATGAAGTAGTGTTTCATTTTTGAGTGATCCTTCTGTGTCGAACTGGCTGGCCATTAGCTGCGAACCTCCTAGAGTTTGCTTGAACTCGTGTCGATCCCGTGTGTGCATCCAAAACAGCCTCGTTCGAGCGGCTCTTTTCCTTGTTTGCCGGCGTAGTCGCTGCTTGTTGCGGTTTATTGCGACGGGAATTGAGTTTCCCGCGATTACGTTGATCATCCCGCGACGATCCGCCACGATCGAGTCGTAATGCGATCCCACGGACCGTTTTGTTGGCAAGAATGGGTGCGCGCGTGTGTTCTGCGTGTGTGCGAGTGTGCGTGGAAGTAATCGACGTTTGCCATGACGCTTCGCCTCGCATGGTTATGTGTATCTGAACAATATTTTCGAAAGCAAAAGACAGGTTTCCGAGCGGACCCGCCGCGACGGCCAGGAAGGAGATTCCGGCGCCCCGACGTCGACGTCGCCACTTCCGGTCCACGGGGCGGAAGACGCCGTCGCCAACGATATATCTCATACAATTTCTCCTGATTTCTTTTTTGTCTACCTTTATTATTTATTTTTTTTTCTTTATTTTTCGTTACTTCTCCTTCTTTTGGAATTTTGTACGGCCCTGCGGCATGTATGATTGTTGTCGTTGCCCCTAGACTTAGATGACTAGCTGTGCATTAACGATTAAGGAATGCCACAAACCGTGTATCTTTCGATTAATCGTTTTGGTTCGTTATGTCCTCTTACGGCCTTGTCATTGCGCGACCATCGCCGGGTAATCCTTTGCTGCTCTCACACGACGTACTAATTCTTATTCTCCGTCAGTTGATCAGTTCTTTCAGCTTTCTTGCTCCTTTCGACCGACTCGTTCAGTTGCTCTTTCGAGACTGTCCACGGACTGCCACCTTGGGGCTCCTCTTTCACGCTACAGCTCGGCAATATTTCATCACGCCTACGGATACACACAGTATTCTAACAATTCTTAATTCTATCGGATCCAGGATTTCATTAAAAAAAAAAAAAGATAATCAGGCATTCACCGAGAAAGTGATCAAATATTTCCGGAGCGACGGCGTACATCTGTTTCTGTTCCTCGACGTCAAAGGGGCGAGAAGACAATTTCCCTATTTCCGTAGCATTCGCATGCAGGGTCCGCGAAGGTGGCAGTCCGAGGCGGGACATATCCATCCACAAAACACACGAAACAGCTTGTCAGAAAAGAGAAGGGAAAGAAAAGAATAATCGGTCGAGTCGCACCCCCAAGGTGGACCATCTCACAACCCACTGAATCTATCTCTCCCGCACTCCGCCCCCCAGTCCATCCCCCAAGAGGAACGGATCATCTCCAGCATACCCTCTCCACCCCCCGTCTTCTTTAGCGTTGTCGGTCGCATCATCATCATCTCATCACGATCTCGTCGTGTGTCCGATGTCGAGGATGATCACACCGGCCACTGTGATAATGTACGCCGTCGAACCGCGGCCCGATCGACAGCCGGCCTCGCGATTGAGTTGGCTTCCGTTCGTTTTTTGCGTTGCTTATTTAGTCTGTGTATTATTTTGTATAGAACGCAGTGCGACACAACCTGTCTCTCCACAAATGTTTCACGCGAGTCGAAAACGTGAAAGGCGCCGTATGGACGGTGGACGAAGTGGAGTTTTACAAGAGACGTAATCAACGCGCTTGCAGCACGATCGGGTACGTTGCCCCCCGCCCCCGTCCCACCGACAAAAAAAAATTAAGAAACAGATTTACAGCCGCGTTTTTTTTTGACTCTCTTTTATATCACTCCATCTTTTCTATATATATTATATTATATTATATTATAGATATTTATGATATTATATATCTATTCTCTATCTCTATTCTCTATCTCTCTTTGATATCACGTAATATGTATATTCTCCTGGCCCTCTTTTGCCCCCATGAAAACCACCGGATATATACACCCTCACGAAATTTATCAGCCTCGGTCGCATCCTCCCTCCCACTCCAACCCCCCTAAACGATCCACCGCCAACGAGATCCCCGTTTTTTAATATCTCTATATATTTCTTCTCTTTCTATCTATGTCTTTTTATATATATATTTATAGATATTTATATATATATGTGTGTGTGTATTTATACATACTTCACTTATTCGCTTTTACTCTCTTGTTACATTACTTGTACCGCTAACTACCTGTCCCCGTCGCAAATACATATAAATACTGACGGATTAGTAGAATCTTTGTGTATTGTATATGTATCTCGACGTAACTAGTCCTTTACATATTTTTACCACATTTTTTATATCTTCTGTGTGTATATATATATCGATATATTGGTATTTATATATACATTTTTACATGTATACAATAGTGTTTTAATATCTCTCTTTTTACATACTTTTTACATATATATATATCTAGCTTTTTCTATATTCACGTATTTGCTCATAGCTATATTGTCTCTACTGTACATGTCTCTCTATCCAGTAAGGTTTAAGCGTGTGTATGCGGCGCAATCGCGCGTGTGCAAGCCTCTCCCATGTATGTATACGCACATACACGCACGCTTTCTGCATTCTTTTTTATCTAGACGATATGCGCCCCTTTCGATATAGTCCCCCGCCAATTCATCTTTATCTCTTGGTTTCTCGTTTTTAACTTGTACAACCTGTGCGTGTATCTAGAACCTTTCGTGCGTCTAATGCGTGTAGATTTCTCCGCGTGTGCGTGTACCGTTTCTTTTCTCACACCACGCATCTGTAACCTGTGCTCGTCGGCTTTTGTCTGTAACCGGCTAACATCCTGCCTCCCGAGTCACAATTCACAAAAAATTACGCAGAAGCTTCTGCTTCTCTCCGACACGTTTCGCATTGTCCGAATTTTCGCTTGAAAAAATACATGTTGGCTTAGCGACGTCCGGCATTCATCGGAGACACGTGATCTCCGGTAAAGGACAATGTGAAAATATTGTTCGTTCAGAAACTTGCGCACAGCTATATCTGGTCAAATAGTTCTCGGAGTTGAATTTCCAGAAAACTGTGGTAATCTTTCATTAGATACCCGGCATTGTTTGTCTATTTAATTCAACCGCGTAGCTTTATCTTATCCAATTTTATTGCTATATTATCTAATCCGTGGCTCGTCGGGCAGCATGGTTCATCGGAAAATTGTGCTCGGGAGGCCCGCTTCAGATTCTATCTGGCCCCCGTTGTGCGTGTGAACACCTCACTGGCCCTAGCCTCTCGTGTGCGATGGTAGCCGTGTCTGTGGTTGCGTGGCTGTTGCGTACGTGTGTGTGTGGTGTCGATGATTATGATGTTCACGGGGAGAAGAGGATGTGGAGGAAGGTGTTGGAGGAGGAAAAGAAGGAGTAGGAGGCTGGAATGATTGCGAGATGGGAGCCCGGTTCTGCTCGTGTGGAAGGGAAAGAGACCGTAGTTGAAAAGTCGCGTGGTGTGTGTTTGCTTTTTAACAAGCATGTGGGCTTTGCAGCGACTAACCTGATCGAGAATATTTGGGCAGGGGCCGTTACTAAATGTCTCTGGCCCGAGTCTAGTCTCGAATAGCCCGGAAGCCGGATGCGGGAAGCGCCAGTGCAGAGCGAGAACCGCAGAACAATGCACTTCGGTCAGGTAGTGGAAGGAAGCAGCTGCCTACCTACTTTTTTACTTTTACCGTACTGTTCTTTCATATTCTAGTATTCTGTTTTTATTTTCTCTCGTTTCGTCTTTAATTTTTCGATCTCTCTCTCTCTCTATATATATATATATGTATATATATTTTTACATACGTACATATATATATGCATATATATATATACATATATATTTATCTGTCTCGCTATCTCTCTATTTACCCCTTCTTTATGCGAGTCTGTGCTGTTCTTTGTTACGATACTCTGGGGGAACGCCGGGATTCGACGTCGACGAGAAATCGACGTTGAATTCCACCGGGTAGGAGAAGCCTCTACGGCTTCGACGAGAAAGGTCTAGCGGGGGGGATCTTGTTGAAGAAAAGGGTTAGCCGAGAAGCATGTCTCGCGGCGATTTTCGATGGCGAGCCACACATATTTGGACTCCGTTTTTGCATGAGAGACACAGAGAGATATCTATCGGAGTCGGCTAACGGCGGTAGGGCTCTCTCCGAGAGATCAGGCACGCTGAGCTGTGTTGGGGAACGCTCGGAGAGCCCGGATCGTTCGAATAGCGAGCGAAAGAAAGCGTGTGTCGCGAACGAGAATAGCGAGAAACGAAAGAGAACGACAAAACGAAACGTTCGACGACGTCGACGAGCGACAACTGCTACAACAACAACAACAGCAACAAAAAAAAAACAAAAAAAAACGCAGAAACAACCTTTTATCTTTTTTACTCTCTTTTTCTCTATTTCTTGGTGGTCTTGTCTGTGTATACAGAACGCGATCCGCACCAATCTATCATTGCACAAGTGTTTTGTGCGCTATGAGGACGACTTCGGGTCATTCTGGATGGTGGACGACGCCGAGTTCGTAAAGCGGCGGCATCTGTCCCGCGGCCGCCCCAGGAAATATGACCCAACCCCATCACCCACTCCACCCCACCTCTCCGCACAGTAAGCACTACCACTTTTTAGAATTCTGCTGGCTGGCTGGCGCGACGTTCTGACCTTACCGCGGGTATCTTTTAGAACGCGGCGACCGGGACGTTTTCGCTTGGTCGTTGCCCGACAACCAAAGAAAAAAAAAAGATTTCCAAAGAAAACGAACCACTAAACGCCCTCTCGTGCCTGCTGCCTTTGTCGTTCTACGCGGATCCACTCTCTGTCTCTTTCACTATCTCTCTCTTTCTCACTCTCTCTCTCTCTCTTTCTCGAAACCTCCTCCGTTTCTTTTGCAATTTTTGCTCTCGTCCTATCTGTTTGAGACCATCCGTAGTGTCTTTCTGAAACGTCAACGGAAACGCGCGTGCTCGGTCACCACCGGTGTTCACCGATTTCACTCTTGTCTGACTCGGGACCGTTGATTCTACTTGCTATCCGACGCTTGCGGAACGCGCGACACGATAGAGACTTCAACGCGGGGAAAATGACTTCCAAGGCAGCAGGGAGCGGCTCTACGCAATTTATCCAATCCCCAGGAAACGAATTCCGCATCATGCCTGCCTCGATCGCCTTTAGAACACCCGTCCCCTTCAGAACCGGACTAGTAGCACCATCCGATCCTCCTTTGCTCGTCGACAGGGGTGCGCGGACTCGACGAAATTCGCAAACGCTTTAACCCTCGCTCGGCCATTCATGGGTCTTTTTAGACCCAAGAAATATAATCAAAAATTCGCTAAATTTTCATCTATTCGTCCGTCTCGAACTGTAACGATCACCGAACTCGAAAAATTATTCTCGAAAATATTTGTGGGTCTGAAAAGACCCACCCGCTCAAGTAAGTTCTCTGTCAACGGCCGAGCGAGCGTTAACCGCGTTCCTTCGTTCCTTCGTTGAACCGTGATGTAAACGCACACGTCGGAATTACAGGGCTCGTTAATTTCGAGACGGTTACGTCTCGCGCACCTCTGCTCGTGACGTCCAAAACAGCCCCCATAGTACATCCCCGTAAACGTCACTAGAAACCGTAGCCCGAGGCTCTAGCACACCCGAGAGAGCTTAAATCCCGACCGATCCTGCAGGAACCCAGCCACAGGACGATTGGTCCGAGCTGCAGGATCTCTGATGTGTTTAGTGGTTGCTCGCATGGATAATCAAAGGTTTCCTTAATATTATTACTCGTCCCCATAAAATGACAACAGCAAAAAAAAATATATATATACAATCTATAAGTACATCTGAGAAAAATTGATCAAAATAATATAATGAACTGAACCCGTAAGACTATCCTACCACTGAAAACACTGTGCTTCTAATTGTATGGTGCTTACGTAGTGGCGTTTGCAGTGTCTTGGGAGAATGTGGAAAGTGTTTGCGTGAACAAACGTTTCGTTGCATCTTGTTTTCGACGGGCGGCGTATACGAACACCCCCTTGGTTCGGCGAACGATTTTTTTTCGCGTTTCTCTGCTTTTTTACTTTCCATTATGTTTTCCACACCGTTTGTCGGTGAACGAAGCGTTTGTCCAACGTGTTTCGCAGTTTGTGTCCGTGTACCGTTTTCGTTTTTGGTTTCGCCGTTTTGAGCAACAGGCTGTTTAGCGTAGCGAATAGAGACTGCCGATCGACGACAGCGTTCCCGAAGGGAAGGTGATGCTTTTGCGTTTTTACTTTCGACGCCGACGAAAACGTGAGCTCGCCCTTTTTCCGTTTCGCCTTGTTCTTCTCTTTATTATTTTTGTCTATTTCTCTGTCTATCTGTCTGTCCGACTCTCTCTCTCTCGCTCTCTCTCTTTTTCTGTCTTTTAGTTTTATTCTTTTGTTTACCATTTTTACTATACGCTTTTTTTGACGTGAGAATGGTTTTCCGTGTGACTGGTGATCATGTGTGTCAGGGCTACTCGCGCATGTGTAAATTGTGTACATTAAGCGTCACAACCGCAATCTCGGATGATACGGAATTCTTCATTCATCGCCTCTACCGACCACTCTCTTCTAACTCAGGTACCTCACGGTTTACGTACTAACTTTGCAACCTCCGGTAAATTTTCTGTACTATTTTAACATCATCTTTTTATATATATATATATATTAACGTTTTTTAACATTTTTTCTATATATCTATCTACCTCTATTTTCTACCTCTCTGTCTCTCATCTCTATCTCTGTCTCTCTCTCTCTCTCCCTCTCTCTATATATCTCTCTCTTTCTCTGTCTCTATCTTACTCTGTCTTTTCTCTTTTTAATCTTTACTCGCAGCGCTCCAAGTCACTTGATAAACGGCTCCAGGCAGAATTTTTTCTCTACTTACATTTTTCACTTCGCATGCAAGCCAGTCTCTTGCGAACAATCACGTCCAGTGTTCGAGCGATTCCATATTTACGCGACATTTTAGTGTGGATTGTTTGCAAGAGAACTGAAGGTACCCTTTTCAATGGAGTGTCGTCTCTTGAAAAGGGCACTGTCGCTCGGTCGGCGTTCGGTACCGAAATGTTCTGAACGATTTTGGGAAAAAGCGTACGGAGGTAAGCACAGGTAAGCCTCGGTGCCGTTTATAAGCCACGACGTCGTTTCCAAAGCGAGAAACGAAGAGCCGAAACAGGCTCCTCGGTCTCGTTGTGCAACAATGATCCACGGAAATGGGAGCGCTAATTTTTTTACCATTTTTCCATACAATTTTTTTCTTATCTAATCTCGCTCAATCTCAACCAAGAGCCGATCGTTGGACGAGTGAGTGATACTGGTAAACGGGTAAGAGTTTTCGAACTCTTTTTTTCCAATCTTTTTTATCTCTTTTGAATATTTATATATCATATATCATATTCGTGTATACATTTTTTCATATTATATTCCTCTAATCTATCTAATCTTTCCATTTTCACTCTTTCTCTTTCTCTGTTTCTCTCTCTTTCTCTCTTTCTCTCTCTCTCTCTTTCTATCTTTATATACCTCTACATATTAAAACTCAGTCACACGTGCACACATTGTACACACAAAGCTCTATCTTTACCCACCCTTTTCCCTGCCAACCCCTTTATACCCCGCCCCCGAGAAACCCCCCCGAATATTACTCTCGAGAATTTATTCCACCCCCGCCCACCCCCGTATACATAGACACAGTACTAAAATAAAAATAAAGCTTATATATACACGCGTTTCTACATTTCAGAATATAATTGACAGGCGAATTGCGACGATCAGTAATCGAATTTTCTCTGTCGATCATGTAGGGGTGTCCCGTCGAAGAGTCCAACCCTAACGCACAGCCCGACCATGTACGGTGAAGCTTTGAACGCCAATCTCCAGGTAACTGTTTACAATTTACCGGTGTCTCGTCGATAGACTGCCAGCTTCTCTTTATTTATAAACTGTCACGAATCTCGTGTAAATTTTATATTATTCGGTGAACGAATATTCTCTAAAATAGTATAAAAATATTTCTGTCTGATTCCAGTCTCTCCGAAGTAACTCACGGATATATATATATATATATATATACACACACATATATGCATATACATTCATATTTGTGTATCAACATACTCAGTCTATTCATTAATATTAACGTATCTTTCGTAGCCTCAATGATAGGTAATCGAACGACTGTACTGACTAACCACCTAATGCAATTTGAGTATTTCCAGGCGGCCCTCGGGGACTCTAACATGGGTTTTCTAAACAACTCGATGTGCACGTCGACGACAACGAGCCCCGACAAGGAGCACGTGTTAGCCCACAACGACTTAATGTGAGTGCCAAAATCTGCAACACCTTTTCCTAAAACAACATCTGCAGAAACAGTTATTCCCTCCGTTTATGCACTCTGCCTTTCTTAAACCCTGTGACGACTGCACTAAAAACTTTTACACGACAAGGACCCTTACTAAAACTCAATTTCCATCAGGCTCTTTAATTATCGGAAGCGTATTAGAAGGATTTTTTCAATATCTCAAGCTGAAAAATTCTGAGCACTTTCCGATGCCATCAGCAACCCCAACGTTCGAAACAACGATCCGAAGAACCTTCAATTTGATTTTCACAAAACGATGTTGGAAACGTTTGCAAATCTGTTCTTGGAAAACTAAGTCCTCTAGCTTCCCGAAAGATCTCGTGTCGTTTGTGCGAATTGTGGACAATGCATCGAGATGGATGCAGCTCCATTGTTACCAAGTTCGAGTAAATTAGAAAAAACATATCAAATTATTGCTTTGACTTATGAAATTGAGAAGACTGATTGAAAAATTTACAGGATGTTTGGTAACTGATAGTAGAAGCGAAAAGGGGGTGATTCTACATGAAAGAATAAGTCGAAAATATAGAATAAACATTTTTCGTTTGAGGCTTTGTTTTCGAGAAAATCGACTGAAGATCTGTCGGGTTTGTGTGCTTTAGTATATGCAGCAAGTAGATTTGGTTGGTCATGATCAGACGCGTCAGACAATTCCTATCGAATAGCATACTGCATTTCAAACTCGATTTTCTCGATAACGAAACTTCGGATGAAAAAATTTTATTCTATATTTTCAACTTATTCTTTCATGTAGAATCACCCCCATTTCGCATGTACCACCAGTTACCAAACACCCTGTATATTTTTAAAGAAAGTAACATTATTCTTAAGGCTACACGTCATCCTTGTCTATAGAAATATCATCTCCAGTGAACGTACATTTGAGATCCTTAGAAAAACGCTGTATATTAGAGTCTTTTAAACGAATATTACACGTCATCGACAAAAAGCTGTCAAAAATGGAGCTGCAAATTGTAGGACATTCTTGCTGCAATGTTCTCATTTCTGCAATGCACTCGATCAATTGGGTGAGTCACTCGGTAGATTTTGCTTGAACTCTTCGTGACGGGTCTGTTAAAATTAGTACGGTTGGTAGAGGAGGTGCCAAATCCTCGTAGAATTAATTGAACGGTTTGAAGAGGTTCCAACGGACTAACCGGCGATTGTCGACACCTGTAGGTCACCGTTGGATGAACCAGCCGTGCACATAAAGCAAGAAGGCCAGAGCCCGGAGGGAATAAAACGGGAGCTGGTCGACGCGCCGATGGAGCCGGAAGGTGAGGACGACCAGGTGGACGAGAGGGAATACCCGGAAAGTCACGGGCACGACTCGGGCCAGGACGAGGACATGGCGGAGGACCTGTCGATGGCGCCCGATATCATGACTCCAGAGGATCAGATGGAGGCGTAGTATCGTTCCTCGAGCGTCGAATAGGTTCGAGCTGTCGCTGCTTCGAGGCCTGCGAGCGAGCGAAGAACGACGATGTTTCCTGTTGCTCGCGGACAACGAGCCGACGAATAGCCGGGGAAAAAGAAAGGGCGAACAAGCATTGGACAAAGAGGAACACTAATCGAAGAAGACGATGAAGCCCCCATAGGACCATCCTCCACTCCTTCGTAAGAGACCCGCTACTCATCATATCCGAAGACGCCGTGACGCATTTCGAAACGGTGTCACACAGAAAAAAAAAAGGTAAAAACGTGTAGAACAGACGACGACGACGAAGAAGAAGAAGAAGAAGAAGATGAAGAAGAAGAAGACGAACGAACGGAACACGGTGCGCAACGTAGATTGTGCGCGAGATCGGTCGCGTCGAAACGTCGACGAGAGTCGGCGGTGTTTCGCGATCCTTCGATCCATATCCTTACTCAAGCAATTGCGAACAACGATGTATTTTCTGTTCTCTCCTTCCGTTTCATTTCGGAACCGCGGTTATATCTATATACATATACATAAAAATATATACATATAAATATGTATCTCTCTCACACTCTCTCAGTCTCTCTCTTTCTCTATCTCTCTCTCTCTCTCTCTCTCTCTCTTTCTCTCCTTCTATCTCTCTTTCGTGTACATTGCATTAGCGAGTAAATGAAGAAGGGAAAAAACGAATTATATCCGCGATTCGAGCGAATCCTTGGCCAGACAAGGAGCAAAGAGAGAAGATCCCGTCGTCGTGCCTCGTTTCTTACTTCCGGTTTTCGCGCGCGCACCGACGCGTCTATCCGCGAGGTTGTGCAATTAGCTTCAGGGTTCTTTGATTGCTCGTCGATCCAGGTTCTTTTCCGATTTGTTCCGCTTGCGAGGCGTGTCGATTTTCTCTAGGCATTCGAACGGCGAAAGACACTGGCGATCGAGTCTCGAGCGAACGGTAGAGAGAGGCTGCTGGATTTTAACTATTAAGGAAGTAAAATCGTGAGGCTGTGGCGGTGCCGGGCACTCGCGGGAACGACTGACACTTAGTCTTTAATAATGTATCGCGGTTAAAATTTAAGGAATCGTGAGGATCAAAATCTCTCTCGTGTAAAATGCGAGCCGAACTCCGCGTCGATCGGAGCCCTATATCAGACACGTAAACTTAAGGGCCCCGTCCGTAACTGCTCCGACGCCTAGCACTGTGTATAGTTTAGAGGAAAATTACTTCGTAAGTAGTTTCGTGTGTTTCCTGCACGGAAAAAGGGTAAAAGAGACGCGTGCGCGTGCGTACCAATTTTTTTTGTTACCGTGGAACACGATCCGATATTCTCGATTAGAGACGAGAGGCGAAATTAGGCGAGGTTACCGAGTAAGAAACGAGACGACGCGAGAGGGAGCGAACGGAAAGCAGGCGAAGCGGATGGCACGAACACTTATAAATAAATTAAATTACTATGTATGCATACGCATAAAAACATATATTAATACGTATACGTATCGGAATTATAAGAAATTAGATGTCGATGGCCCCGTTCTCCCTCCGAAAAAAAACAAACCAACCCCCTCCCCCTCCCCACACCAAAACCAATCTGTCCCGCGTAATCAAGCTCGGTTCCGAATTTTCGAAATGGGACTGCGTCCGATCGGACAGAAGCATCGCGTCCAAGCTGCGGGGGCCGTAATCGTCGAACTTCGAGGCCCCTGGAAACACGAGTTCGGTCGAAAGCGAGCTCCGGTCGGTGCCCAAGAAATTTTTTCAAACCTAGTGGTGTATCTATCCGGTCGCCGATTTATTTAGCTCGACGTCGCGACGCGTGTCGCACGATTCTCATCGCGCCGCGACGATTGGAGGGCTCGCTCGAGTGTGTGATATATTCCGTTCGACTCGTAGCACAGGAGTGACACGTTTGTTTGTAATATTTTTGTAAATTAATTAGTTCTCGAGGACGGTAGCGCGTGTAGATAGTTCGCAGCTCCTTTATCGCGGGGGTATGTTGATCGTCGAGGCCTTCGTCGTTGCGGCGTGGTTCCCGTGTGCCTGTGATTAGCAAGGACCTCCTAACACTCGCAAACTTTAAGTTAGAAAACCCCGAACTCGGGGAACATCTTGTTACTCTTGGATTTTAAAGAAAGTTTTGCAAATCTATAGCAGTAGATTTTGAGCGGTAAAACTCTAATTCTTCGGTGACTAGACTAATTTTGATATTTGTATTTTCTGACCCACGAAATTTGATTAAAGTCTAAGAGTAACGTTTGTGACTGTGTAATTGATATAACCCACCACCCTCCCCCCCACACCCCGGGCTTCGCGTTTCATTTTCACATCGTTCTTCGTGCCTATGTTAGTTATTCTGTCCATTCCGGTTGTATAATAGTTAGACGTTTAAGTTTCGCACAGAATTTCTATAGCATAGCTTTGTACCATCGTCGTCCATCATCCTCGTCGTCCAGACTTGCTTTCCTCGATTTGTATTACGTTCCGGACGCAAAGTAACGTGCGCGAGTGCATCGGTCGCGGCGGTCGTCGAGATGGAGAAAGAAAAACAGATGATGTTAGTGGAAAGAAACGAATCGTATAAACTGATGCAGACTTGGGCTCGCTTTCGCGTAATGCTACCTATTACATAATCTAAGTCTATATGTATTGTGTATAATGGATTAAGGACTCGATATACCATAGAAGAAGACTCTCCTGTAAATAGTTGAAAACTCGTCGAGGCATTAGGGATTTGCGAACATTGCGTACATTTTCTGCGGATGAATGAGTTTATCGATAGTGTGGTATGTATATATATATATAAATATATACATACACGATCACACACGGACACATACACCACAGGAACACGAATGCGTTTCGCGTATCCCGGCTGCATTTAATTTTTACTTTTGAAAAGAAAAAAAAACAAAATCTCGAATTTCCCGAGGACGAAGGTCCGACGACCGTCGATTCTCACGAGCCGGCATCTCGAAAACATAGCGAAGACACTTTCTCGTTTTTAGCAAAAACGACGAACGGGTCGTGTCGCGGACGATGATCGCGCGAACGAGACGAAAAACCGCGAATCGATCGATCCGCCGGTACGAGGGGATCGATCGATTCCATTTTCAGACGAAATACGAAGACAGAAAAATATGCGAAGGAAAAGATAGAAAAAAAGAAGAACGAGAAAATAACACATAGCACGAGAGACAGTAAACGACGTTTTTTCGTTTTCACGAACTTTTGTATAGTAGGCCGCTGTTACCTTGCGAATATTCTATATTGTACATGTTTAAACGTTCCCTGTTATGTTTGTTGTATATTTCGGATAGGTCTGTAAAGAGATGTTTAAATTTTTCGTACGAGAGCGTAGGAAAAGTGAACGGAACTTGTAGAGCGTACACAACAACTCCGGTTTCATCGATTCAAGAGAATCCAATTCGCGGTTTTCCCTTGGCCAGATAATACTTCGCGGTACAACTGTTTTTTTTTCTTTTTTTTTATTCATCCGCCAACTATCTCTCTTTCTCTCGAGTCGACGATCAATTAATTTCGAGGCAGAATTTTGTTGGGGCGCGTGTAAACGAGGCAGACCGCCGGTCATATCAGATTATTCTAAGGGTATCGGACTGAAACGGCGAGCGCGCGCGCTCTTAGATGTTTAAACATTCGAATCGTTGATTTTTCTCGGGAACACAGCTTAGAACTCCGCGTTGTACGCGCGCGTGACGAACAAAACTCTCTCGTCGTCTCGATCTACTGTCGATCGCGGGTCGTCGAGGCGCGCGAGGATCTATTTTTTCAGACAACGGCGTACGGATCGGTGACGCGTTTTTCTCGGACTCGGTTTTTGGAATTGTTCTTGTTGCTTAGGTCGGATCACGAGCGTCTGATTCGCTGAACGAATCCTTCAGTATTATCCTGTGCCGTACGAAACAGATGGAGGGTGGGGGAAGGGGAATAACAAAATCGAGTGAAGAAAAGAAAAATTGAAACGAAAGAACGAACCATATGTAGCCGAACAGAAACGAGGAAGTTCTTGAATGCGATCCGAGCTCTTAGAATTAAATTCGACGAAAATTCCTAGAACCTTTATCGTCTGGATTTATTTTATTAAGTATTGTATGATAAGTTGCCTTGTAAAAATGTACCGATTTTACCAAGAAAAATTAAATGTGTTACTAAAAGAAAAACCAACCACTTTGAGCTGTTTCATCGAACCTTTTTTTCTCACCGGCAGAAAAAAGGTGGCGGAGGATCTAGCGGTTTTCTTGTCGATTTAAGTAGTGTAATTGTAAGTGATCGAGAGCTATATAATTTTCACTGTACTTTCTTTGTATAAGACTGACATCGTTTTGTATATGCTTAAAGATGAAGAAAATACGATCCTGTTAGGTACGACAAGATTTATACACGTAAATCGATGTGTTTCACGATATAAATGTGTTTAGAATGACGGAAAGGACTTATATCATACTGTACATAGAGGACTTAAGGAATCGCATTTTCTAGCTCGAATTAAGCACTAGAAATAAGTCTTTATCTAATAGAATCGTCTTGAAAAGATAATAAAACAGCAATTCGTGAACATATTGAGGATCCAAAGCTGTCTAAACTGTTTGTTTCCGAACTCCTTGTTTGTCATATTTAATAAAAGAACTGCAAACAATTTCATTCTTTCCTTCAGACTTCCATATTCGTCAGACAGTTCTTCCTAGTGAGACACTCGAATATCAATTGTTTCGATCACACGTCAGACTGTCAAGATAAAAATCATTGTAGAGTATAGTATTCGTTACAAGAAATCTTAATGTGATCGATAAGCTACCGTGTGCTGTTGGATGGTACCGACAGCTGACAAAGGTGAAATCGTTTTAGCTCTAATCGATAAAACACAATGCTTATCGTGACATGGAAGAGACTCGCTGTAGCAACTGGTGGTATAAGAATAGACTTGACATCTTGCGAATTTTCGCAGAAATTACAGACAGATAAGCGTCCTCTACGTGTGATAACACTAAATTGCAGGCGAAGGGAATGTTGGAGTGTAAATAGTAAGTAATTTTTATAATGTTTGGTTGAAAATTGCGATTTGAAACTTGCTATGCTTTCCTATGTACTCCTCCTGTATTCTTTCTTTCGCAATCCCTTCCCCACTTGTTCACCATACCTGAAGTCCTTCCCCTTTTATCCCTCTATCTTCCTGTTCTTCTAATTGCTCAAGGCAATTACGAAAATAGAGTTCGATCAATATTATCAAAGAAAAAAATCAATGATCAAGGAAACTAACATTCAGTAGGGGAGGAGTGAATTAATATTAAATGATATTATCGCAAAGGATATGGGTGTTAATGCCACAGAAAATCGAGTCACGAAAATGCATTGAATGATAGATCTATTTTTATATCTGATCGATGGTCCATTCATATCCCTTATCACCAGATCATACTATTACTCGTCACGCAGAGGCCTAAAAGAAAATTGCTACTAAAACGTCGCACGCTCGTTACTACTAAAATAATGATTTATTCGATTATAGTATAACTCGAAATATACACCATTCGAACAAGAGAATTTTCGACCATTGTAAAAATAAAAACTTCAAACCGACTGCCGTTCACCATCGCACCGGAATCAAACGTAACTTCTACGACTGTCCTGGACGAAACGCTCAATAATCTCGTACAATTCGATTACTCCTGATCAACTCAAATTGGCTGTTCGTCTTTCTGTGGCGCGTCGATTTGGTGCAATTGATTGGACACCAATTCCCATTTCGACGTCCACGCGGATTTCTCCATTTCCTGCGTGTTCACCTCCTCTATCAGATTCATCAGCCGGATGAAAAACTCGTTGAGCTTCGCCGCCGTTCCCCTGCGTAGCTTATGGAAATTTTTATCTGGAACCGAGAAGTATTTGTTTACTATCCGACTCGAGTATAAATAATTCAAAATGGTACGAGACACGAGACAGTCTCACGACGCCGAAACACGCCATATGCTGGCCACGATTGTCGATAATATTAATAGAACGACATAATGTGTCTCGTGAATCAATATTTCTGGCGATCGCCTGTATGTCATGCGCTGCCAAGGAACGTTGACGTATGACAGTTGTATACAAGATCCTAATCAAATATAAATCAACTGGAAATAGATATTCATACAGTTCCGTGACAGTTCATAAGCATTTCATTACCTGCTTAGCCTCTACACTATGTTTCAACTGACATCTACTACTGTAGTAGAAGCATGGAAATCTATTCAACAACCTATTACATCGAACAATAAACACCATATTTACTGGAAGGATAAAAGGAACTCTTGATCCAGATGCTCTGTTGCGTGAAGCTAGCCATGAACCGTTTCGTGATCAGGCTCTGACTCTCAGCGGTCATCGGTCTCAGCCGAGTGACAAATCGTAGAAGATACTCCAACAGATATCTGTTGCAGGCAGACAACTTCTCGAGGCATCGCTGCGGCTTGGATCCCCAGACCACCACGTAACTTAGGCTGTCTATGTCGAGTAACGGCCGCTTCAAGGTCTCCAGCCATTCAAACAGCAATCCTGACAGAACGTCCAAGTCGGTCTCCATCTGCAGCCTCTGCCAAGCTGTGGATCTATGATTCAGATCCGCCTGAAAAGAACATCTCTGACCTCTTAGATCCTCTTTAATTTCTAGGCATACATAGTAGGAGCTAAATCACTTCCCAGAATCCATAGAAAAACTGTACAGTGAATTCTCGATATATGTCAACAACACCAGGAGACGTATGTAGTAGGGATAATTTCGCGACATTTATCATTCAGGCCTTGGCGACGTATATAGAGAAATCACTGTAACTAGTTTAGCACCTGGTAGTCCTGCAAACGCTTCTTCGTCTTGTCAGGCAAGGTAGCATTGTCCCTGATCAGAGCTCTGATCGCCTCCTCGGTGCTCACACTTTCAAACGCTGCGTTTTGAGCCGCAGCCTTCAGATCCATGTGCGACTGAATCTCCTTGTAGCAATCATTGTCCATTAGATCCTGACAGTGGATCCCATCACCGAGGACGTCGTCCACGCAGTTGTCATCGAGACCTTCAAGAAAGAACCTGTCAGCCTTTCATAATAAAACAAACTTTCTCATTGATGCAGACATTCTTTCTCGGTTGAACTCACCTGGGTAAGTGGAATCGCAAGATGGAGTGTCCGGAGAGGTGCAAAACACGTCGCTCAAACGACCAATGTCGTCGGACGTATCCCTAGAAGACGCTTGACTGCCACTTGCGCAGGCCTTTGCAGAACCTGAACAATTATCGCAAAAAATTCGAGATAAGAAAATAAATAAAATAAATTTGCTGGCCTGAAAGAATAGATTCGTTTATGGTGTATCTTACTCGAACAGTCGAGAGACGAATCGGCAAGAGACTCGGCCCACGAATACGAGTGTCTGATATTCCCCTTGCTGTCTCGCAATTTCTCTAGCACGTGAGAGATGAATTTGTGTGCGAAAGACGTGCTGGACACCTCAAACTTAATCTCGCAGGGCGAGTTGTCCTCCTGGCAGTCGCACAGCTGAAGGATTCTCTCGCAAATCACGAAAATGATCTGCAGAGTCGTTCGGCAAGTCAAAACAGAATTAGTCCCCACTAACGTCGATAATAAGAAATTGAAGAGCTCATGGCAACAAACGGTCAGCTCGATTTCGACGTGACTGCCCGCTTACAATTAGATTTTTTAATCGTTCGGAGCAACAAACAGTCAGAGCGACTATAAACATTCGTGGCAACAAACGATCACCTATAAGGTGATCCTTGTGAATGAAACAACAATGAAAAGTTCAAATAGTTAATCGTTTCTTGCTCTGATCGTATCTATAGGAATATCGATAAATTTTTGGGAGAATTTCATTTTTGGGAGCTGAAATCGAGCTGACCGTTTGTTACCCAGAGCTTTTCAGTTACAAGGATGTCCTTGGGAGAACAGCAAACGTCAATTTTATTTGCTTACACGGAACATCGTCAAAATGTCAATCATCGATCTACATTTATAGCTGGACTGCGGATTTTATACATTTATGGCAAAAATGTGTAGGTGAAATTTAAAACACTGAAAAGATTGAAAGAATTCAAAAATGTTAATATCATTAGAATTATTAATAAAAAAAAATTAATTTGCACCTAGCTTCGATAGCCTGCAATTGATGTTTAAAAATTTTATTTTGCATAAAGATCCACTGTCTATTTATAGGATTAAATATTTTTAGCTAAATGTGCAAAGTTTTATAAAAATCGTTGATCGAAGTTTAGGTGATATTCCGTGTTAAAAAAATTTGTAACTTTTGACCATAAAACAAGGATTGAACTTGAAAGTATTAATGTTGTTTCGCGAGACAAAAGTTACTGAGACCTTTGGAATGTGTTTGAAGGTGCGCTGCTCATAGCCGTGAAGAACGTTGTGCTGTCTCTTCAGGTGTGACTGCAGGCTGCAGGGCTTGCGGTCCCCTATAGCGCTGCTCAAAGGGAACACTATCATCTGAGGAAGAACGAAATGCTCGAATTCCTGGATACAGAGTATCTGTCCCCGCGTCTGTATCGCGGACGGCCGTTTCATGCGAACGAACCTAATGGCGTCGTTCGCTCGCACACGAAGACTGTAAATAAGGTAGCACGCGATCAGAACGCCGGTTCTGCCTAGGCCTGAAAGAGTAATTTTTCTTCGTCAACCGAGGTCTCGTCGTTAATCAAACCATCAGGTGAAAGAAATCAAGGAAAGTGGAACTGCATCCCCTAATAGATCGCTTCTTGGGATCTTTATTCACGTGTCCCTGGCTATTCGAACGAATAAGATCGGGCGAATGGAATTTTTATTCAACTTCTAACTACAGCGAATTCTCGATATACACAGGCTCACGAAAATATTCGAACGCTCTTTAAACTACTATAACTTTTTTTAAATTGGATCAAACAACCTGACATTTTTTAGCAGTTAGAAGAATTGGTTTTCCAAATGATGTGCAAACAAGATTTTGAAAAAATTGCAATTGGTAAGAATTACATGAGAAAATAAAAATGGCACTTTTTACAACTTTTTTTATTTGAGCCTTTAATGAAAATTTAAAATATGCGTTTTAGAAATCTATGTTAATTATACACATGCTGAAAATTTCATCGAAATCGACTAATATACACACGAGCTGCAAATAGTTAAGTGGTGAAAATCGTAGTTTTTCACGACTTTCGTTCAGTTTCTGCTTAAAATCCAAAAATTCTAACATCTGCCTTCGTAATCACACGTTGTCGATTTCCTATAAGAATACTGTCATGTCTACCCTACACTAGCTACCCCAGCAGACTCTATCCACGGTTTCCCGACGTGTACTGCAATTTAGAGTAGATAAACGACTATGGATTAATCCGGGGCGTTCGTTATGATTACATAATGCACTCAGCAAATAAGCAAGCTTTTCTGATAACCAGTGTCTGATCAATAGGAGTCGCAAAGTACCGAAAAAAAATAGCAGAATCTGTTACAGTCGCGTTGCCGGTCGCACGTGCTCGTGTTGCAGGCAACACCGTATTCGTTTCTATGTAATTTACGGGCATCGATCGGCCGCTAATTGTAGAAGCAAATTACGTGTCAGTGAATCGGAACCGGATGCGGTAATCGTTGCCGACGAAGTACCGGAATGAGCAAGAGTTATGGGGTATCCGGCGCATAATCACTCGATGACGTCGCGGTGTGTATTTCATTCGCGAACATTTGGCCCGGCTAATATGTGTCCATCCTGCCGTAACCTAATCGCGGAGAAGTACACGCGAGGCACGCGCGGAATTTCGGGAACGGAATTAAATTGTCGCTCGACAACGCTGCCCGGGAATTCGTTCCGTAAAGAATGTTAGTTATCCGCGAAGCATTCCACACGATAAATGTCGCTGTTTCATGATCGGTCGAAACAAATAAGACAGCACCGTAAAAAAAAGAGAAACACGTAATTTTACGTTTATTCCAGTTTGAAAATCGATTCATATTTTAATCGTGTAACATTTAATTTACAATACTAGTTATTTCAATATTGGCTCCATTTCGGATCTGTGAGCGCAGACGAAGGTCCTTGCATGTGAAATATTAAATATATTTCCTTATCAGTATGTTAAACTGGTGGACAATCGAATATAACTAGCAAACTAAATGGAACAAAATTAAAATTGCCACTTATGCTCGAATAACCTTGATCTCATATACTTCTGATCTTTTTATGATCGTTTCTTAATAAACAAACAAATATCGATTTTGTAGAAAATGATACCATTCATTCAATCTTGCTCCCCAATCCTCCCAGTCAGAGTTGTGCCAATTCAATTACATTGTATTATATAGTACATTTTACATTTTAATTATATAGTAATTCAACTACGTCGTAACTCAATTACATAATTCAAACCTTTCAGTTAATTAAATTACTAATTATTTTAATCAGATGTATAATTGAAATGCAATATAATTAAAATACAACTCTCCAAATTATAGCCCAGAACTTTGAATAAGTGGAATATATTTTTATGTTTTTCTTTCATATACTTATTTGCCGACTTATTTTGCTCGCGTATTTTCTATTCCCCGTCCTCATTCATAATACATAACGCTATTTTATGTAAATTAATTACAAAGTATTTTATAATTTTACTCCAATTGCAATTACGAATTACATTGTAATTTAATTGAATGAAGATCTGAATTATAAATTACAATATGACTGAATTGCGATATAATTCAATTACTTTGTAACTATAATTCCTGTAGTAATTCAATTGTAATACTGCATAGCTCTGGTTCCAGCTCGCTTTAGCTAAACAAAAGTTGTTTACTTCGCTCGGTATAAGTTCGCGTGGTTGATTCGCGAATGTTGCGCGATCGACTGTCGAATAAGCATGAGGAAACTGTAACTTTTATGAATGTTAAATATGCACTGCTCGGGGACCTCTGTTCTCGGATAACCGATCGATCCATTAAATCGAGCCGAGCACTCGGGTTTCTGAACTTCTTATGTGCGTGCGCAGTATCGCCGGGATCTCTGCGGTTTTCTGAATCGCGGTTGTGTTTTTCAACAACTTCCTAGTTTCGACGTACCCGCGGCGCAAAGTTGCCACTCGTAAATAGAACCGCATTTACGCCCCAATTCCTTATCTAGCTTTATCCATTTTTCGTGTATATAGATTCTCTAAAAGGAATTGAACGTGCCGTGGTTATGGTTGCCGAACACGCTCTGTCGATAGGACGGCTCGCAACGAAAGTGGGTATTAAATCTCGATTAATAAATAAAATTATTTCACCCCGTTGTAATAACTGCAGCCTTAGGGGATGCGTTGATGAATTATAGTTTAATAAACCTAAACAATCAGTATAAAAGAAATGCTATTCTCAATGGCATGGCCAACTCAAAATAAATGAGACGCTATCAAGGACGACACTTTTTGTATAATTGAAATTATATAAAAATAAATTTGTATCGTCATTTTATGGAAGTTCTTCATCTACTAATTAATTCCGCAACAAATTGACGTTTAATTATATTAATAAGAACTTTTTTTTAGAGACCGGTCATTTTGACCGCGCACGGTAGGAATAGGTATGCAAGAAGTGTCGGTAGGTTTAGTGTTAAAACGTTTGCGTCATAAGGAACGATGCGCTGCGATAACGATTAGGCAAATTTTGTGTATATACACGCCGATGATGCAACTGGGTTAATTGAAAAAATATTGTAATTTCGTCAGGCCAAATAAGCCAGTCTTCGATGTAAGCTTCTTTCTAAACTGTATCGCGAGCACCTCGATTTTTGCAACCGCGGTTCACTCGAAAGTTCAAGGGAATGTTATGCATAGCGAATGCAAAAATCCCGATGCACCTGGTTGACTCCGTGTCCTGCGGCACGCAATGCGCCAAAAGCGGTCTCGCGGCTTTAGAACGTGTGAAACCCTTAGATCGATACATTTAAAGGTTACGAATTGCTGATAAGGATGCACCGGGGTGCGAGGCGCCAAACCTTTGATAATCTGCTCGAATTAAAAGGAACTCCGGGCCGATGATAAGGCGGCACCTGTGCACCCTCACCTCGACTAGGCTAGCCCCTAACTTCTCTACAACAGTTCCACAGGGATCGGGTTCACGCGACCGTTTTAAAAGATAATCTAAAACGGCCTCCCGAAAATGGTGGCACGAATGTCTACCTATATCGGGTCGATGCATCTCTATTTAGTCGGTGAAAAAGAAATCGATTTACCAGCGTGACAGTGGATCGCTACTCTTCCTTCTTGCACCCCGAAGGCCACGACCTTGACCATATCCAGAAGCTTGCCCATGGTCGCGTCCCCGTAGTCCTTCAACGCGAAATTGTAATAGTAAACTGCAACAGATCCGTGAGAATGTGCTGTACAGAGACCTTGAACGAACTTTGCGAGCCCCCGAGGAGGAGACAAGCCCGCGGAACGGTTGCTAGTCTACACCCCAGAAAACTTTCGTTTCCTCCGCATGGATACACACGGTGCGATTATGCTGCATTGCATGCAATCGTGCACTACGAAGAGACTCGCGGAGAACCGATCCGGTTCCCGACTGCGTTTCAAACAGCCCGCAAGGACAAACCAACCCTCTTGATCGACTGAATTCCATTCTTAAGTAGCCACTATCCCCGCCGATGTGAACCTTTCTATCATTTCCCATCGACATTCTATTTCTGACCCCGTCTAGTATATTGTTCTTAATCCGCGAGCGGAGGAACAGCCAATGCCAACGAATGCGATGCTGTAAAAATAGGGGGATAAAAATACAACGGAAAAGGGTATCGCCGGTTTCGCCCAACTAGGAAAACACAAAATTGAACGTTGGCTTTATTTTAGCGGAATTATGCCGTAATATCGGGGGACAAAGTGGGCGAGAAATTATGGAATGCAGAGGCTGTTTTATTTTAGTAAAACTGTGTCCGTAATGTCGAGGATTGAAGAGAGCGGAAAATTAATTGATAAAGTGTTCGACGTCGAAACTATAAAATGTAGAGGCTGTTTTATTTTGGGAAAAATGGGTTGTATTATTAGGGGATGAAGAGGGTGAAAAGTTAATTGATGAAGTGCGTTTTTCAACATAAAACTCGTAGAATGTAGAGGCTGTTTTATTTTAGTAGGGTCGTGTTAAAGAATATAGGGGATGAAGAGGGTGATCCGTTTACTGATTACCGAATTCGAAATTTGAGCAGTTAAATATCATTTTGAGTTGTTGATTTGTAGTCTTTGGTTCTTTTGCATCGGTGAGTGTTTGGGGATTCTTTATTGATAATATATAGGTGTTTGAAGGTTGGTTTAATACCTACTGCCATTTTTCATGAAGACGTTGGGGTCGTAGGTGAAACCACTCGGCTCGAGTGGGCCACCGCAGCTCGCATGTTCTCCCGGCGTTTGCAGATTTATTATAGTTTTTATACTCCACCCTTGAAATTGCGCAATTATGTCTTTTTTTATTATCTGCCCGGTGTTCGGCCGTGCCATCGCGAGAACGTCGTCCGTCACCCTATGAAACGATCAATGTTGCAACCATGTCCGAATCCGTTCTTCGCGATCGAAGAGGAAGAGGAAGAGGAAAAACGATTGGGACAAAGGTGGCCCTAAACGGTAAACCACGTCATTGTATATTTAATATCATTTTGGCGGAAAATCGATGCCAGGAACTGATCCTACACCATACATACATGTATTTAACAATGTCATATATTCTATCACGCGGCATTGAGTTTACTTTTATCTATTCGGGGGAGGGAAGTTAATTGTCTCGTACTTATGATCGATTGAGTTTTGCCGAGCAATTAGGATCGAATCTAATGACTTATGCATTTGTCAATTCCCACTGTATCATAGTGGTATTCACACTTTATGAAAAAGAAAAATAGAATGGGGAACTTCAAGGTCATTGACCGAACGATTATAGATAATTAATTTAATAGCTTAAGAAACAATATTAAAAAAATATATATATATAATATATATTTAATATTAATATATAATATATGCGAAATATATTCAATAGTACAGCTGTGATGATTTAAATTCAAGAAGAAATTCGAAAATTGTAAAGATTCGAAGTTAAGGGGTGAACGGGGCTTAATGAATTTCTAAAGATGCCTTACCAATGCGAAAAGATGCTCTGTATTGCCATATGCACGGGTGGCCATGCTTTCGGGTTTTCATATTTACACCTGGATCCACCGCAGAAGATCGCGCACTGTATAGCCGGCGGCGTGAACTTTCGCAAGTTTTCGGAAAATTTATTGTAGCCGGCTTGGACCTCGAACAGATCCACTTGCCCCGCGAGAAGACCAGCCGGTACCAGCGAAGTTACATCCATTCTGAAACCGTTCAATTTCATTTCAATGCACCACCAACTAATAGCCCTTCTAAAATATCTATGCATGAATTTAAACGAAAGTAAAACGTCCCCATGTCGCGTCAAGATACCTCGGTCAAGCCCTTACATATTTCCTGAAATTTTTAAATACTTTCAAAAGTTTTCCCCGTCAATTTCGAATTCGTTTGGGCCGCACTTACATGTGTAAAAATGATCACGCGCTTCCTATCCATCTCATTGCCGTCTGGAATTTAAATCTCCCCCGAATCCCACCCCCGTCTCTCCCTATCGATCGCGTTCGATAATTCGAGCAGAACTTTCTTCCAACGATTTTCTTTGCTGAGGAATGCACGACAGATCGTAATGATCAATGCAAAAAAGCACTTTGCGTACTGGGGTAAGCGCATAGCGACTGGTACTCCCGATACCATTACACTACTTTATCTATTGTTCTATCACAGTGATTGCGCCTGCGTCAGGTTCACTGACTACGGGACCGCTTTCGTTTCATTCCACCCCTATCGCAACCCGCAGCCCCTGACGTTAACCAAAACCACCCCCCATCTAACTATCGTCCAATAAATAATTAAATTCTTAGAACAAGCTATAACAACCAAGTCTCCTCAACTATTAACAGACAAATATTAGCGCTGAGGGTTAGAGAAGATCATACCGGATTAGCAAAAAAATGATACTTCTTCTTAATTCCCTTTCTGTTGTTATAGATGTCTAACAATGACACGCAAATCTCATATACAAGAATAATTGGTCCGTAAAACGAACGATATTTACTTCCTTACTTTCCACGCTATGTAGTATTTCTTTTTTCTTGCAGAAATCGATACAATTTTGCAGCCTGAATACTAGAAAAATCGATACTAAATCATTATTGAAGCCAACACTATTTATCGAATCTACTTTACAGTAAACTTAATGACTAAACTGCGGATTTCATGCATTTATAATAAAAATTAGTAGGTGAAACATAAAATACGAGAAAGAGGAAAGGAATTTAAGAGTGTCAATACATATATTATCATCAACTTAGTAAAACGATTGAAGGAACAAAATTTGATTTCGTTGCAGTACCTTATAATTAATACAGAACATTTTTATTTTACGTCAAGATCCGCAGTCTAACAATTACTCTAGACTCTAAGCTTAAAATTTTACGCTCTTCATCCGCGTACAGCATTACCTAGAAAATTGCAGCATGTAGCAGCTCAGCATGATAAAACCTTGAATAAGGCTCTTCAGATCATTTAACGTACATAGTAACAATACGCCCCGAATTTAACAATGGAGAGCCAAAAACGAGCAACAGCGTGGAAAAAAATTTTGCATCTAAAATTAGCCTGTGCTCGTGCCAACTATGGCAGAAAGGCAACACGCACGATATGTAACTAAGTAATCGTCATTCTGTTGCTGTCGCCGCGGTATTCCGAGGTTAGGTCTTGGTTACGTCGTCGGGTAGGGTCGTCGGAAAGAAAAACATTTTTTAAAAAATTTTGCACGCTGTTTTCTTTCTGCACGCTCTTTTTTGCAGTCTTGGAGACGGTATTTAATGTAAAATTGTGTGCTGTGGAACGACCCTAACGTGACTAATGATGGACGTGGCAGCAGTTCCTTTTACGGTTGATAAGCTATACGACTAGTGTGCCGGCGATACCGTATGAAACCACAGCGCAATGGGTCATTAAGTGTAGACAGGTTTAGATAAGATTATTTTGAGTGTGTTAACGTCTTATTAATTTTCAACGGTACATTGGAGCGAAACTCCGCGTACGACGACGACAATGTCTGGCTTTGACGAGAATCCCTTCAAAGAGCCGAGTATCAACGATCCGTTTGCGGTGAGTTCGATGCATTCGACATTACGTTCAATATTGCATGCCGAACTGTCAAATGGAAATTAAGTATGTGTAATTGAATTACGGATTTTTCTTAAGTCGAGTCATCCGCATGCTTACCTTATCCTGCCACCTATCAATTAATTACAATTGATTGCAAAGTTATTTTGCTCCAGGTACATACATGTTTCTCTTATCTGTACCAGGAAAAATTGATGGAAAATTTCCTGTAGTACAGCATAGCTGTTTATGTATGCTATATTATGCGATCTAAAAATTGTTAATTCACGTTTATCTATACTGAGAGCATTTTTTTAACCGACTCTTAGTTCTACTATATATTTTTATTTTTTCCATGTAGCTGTAGTACCTTTAATTACCAAAACGTAATTATAGTTTTTATCTTATTAGGATCCTTCAATTAGGAGAGCTGTCTCCTCTACACCAGTCAATAGAGGCTTAGAAGACTATAATCCCTTCGCGGATCAAGGCTCACAGGGAACTGCGCAAGTCAGAGGTGCGTCGAATCCTCCCATTTATGGAGGACTCGGCGCGACACAACAGCCAGCCACACTTCCCACTTTGAACCAAGAAGCTCCACCACCTGCTTATGCTCGTACTCCCCAACAGAGTATCAATAATCCTCTTGGGAGCACCATATCTCCTCCCATAGAAGTAAGTTTGCCTCGATTATATTCAGTAATATTTTATTACAAATTTTTATTTCCAAATACTTATAAAAAATTGCTGTTTTTTAGCAAAGGCCAGAGCAAGAATGGAAAGCAAGGACAGGAGAAGATATGAGAAATTCTGCCTACTATCGTGAGTCCTATTAATACAAACTGAACATTTAATAAATTCTCTCATCACTGCTGTATATCAATCGAAAATCCCTATCATTTAAGCAAAGCGGAACTGGCCACCGTTACCTGAAAAGTGTTGCTTCCAACCATGCTTCTATCAAGACATCGAGGTGGAAATTGATTCAGACTTTCAGAATACAGTGAGGCAACTATACAGATTGTGGATGTGTAAGTTTGAAACAATCCTGAAATAAGAATTCAGAATTCTCCTGGAAGAAATATTAATGTATTTTTCATTTTGAATTGCAGTCCATGGCTGTGTTCTGATTCTGAATGTTATTGGTGGGTTCGTGCTGTTGTTAAGTCATGGGGAATTTACAACGTTTGGTCTCGGGATCTTATACCTCATACTATTTACACCATTCTCCTTTCTGTGCTGGTTCCGACCAGCCTATAAAGCCTTCAAGTAAGTATCTGATAACTCATTGACACTATCAAGTCTTACATTCCATTAACCAAACCATTCACTTCCAGAAACGACAGTTCGTTCAACTTTATGGTATTCTTCCTCGTCTTCTTCTTTCAATTAATAGTAACAGCGATCCAGTCCATAGGCATTCCTGGCGCTGGAACTTGGTAATGCTTTGATCTTTTTAAAAAATTGGTCTAAAGATATTGAAATTTGTCATTTTAATCTTTAATTTTCAATTTCAGCGGTATAATAACAGCCATTAGGATGTTCGATAAGTCGCCCTCGGGGATCTTTGTCGGCATGTTGCTACTCTTCGTGGCCTTTTGTTTCGGCGCTGCCGCGGGCGGCGATCTTTTATTGTTAACCAAGGTACTGACTGATCTTTAATTGTTGACTAAAGACTGAGGGTTGCTCGAGCATCTACATACATATTCGTGTCTCCCACAGATCCATCGTATCTACCGTTCGTCTGACGCCAGCGTTTCGAAAGCACAACAGGAATTCACCACAACATTCTTTGGCAATGATCACGTGCAGAACGCGGCGAGCAGCGTAGCCGCGAATGCAGTTCGCGCCCAAATGTCTAACGCTGCTACTCAACCCCGTTATTAAGCGATTGTGACACACTCTTCAGGTATCCTGAGATCTTTTGCCGTTCAGTAAACCAATAGAGAACCTAGTTCCGACGCCAGAGAGCCGTGCATTACCACGAAATCCTGAATGGTCCTGCGGGAATTCTATTCTTTCATCGAGAAGCTACAGTAACCGGTCCAGGGAGCGGATCGCATTTGTGTTTACAGAATTGTACCCGTGCATGCTTTTTACTCGTCGAGTCACGAACAAAACGGAAAAGAATAGACAAAGAAATGAGAAATCAAGAGTTGCGCAATTAATCGAGAAATTTCAAAAAATTGCGTCATCCGAACGATCGCTTCGAGCATTAACACCTGTACTTTTTTCCGTTTCGTAACAGTATTTAAAATCCGATTAATACGCAGCGTTCATGTGTGCGTTGTGGGTGGGTGGATGAATGTGTTTGTGTGTGTGCGTGTATCTAATCTAAACGACGCGTGCACAGTCTTTTTGTTTTTTAGTCGTTCGCGTTGACTTGGAACACAGAGTCACGGAACGATTCGATCATCTACCTAGGGAATGCGAGCTATTAATCACCATATCACTGATTCTTATATTATTGCTTCTTATATACGTACTATATAATTGCTAGCTTTTGTATTTTAGTGGCACCTGTTCACGATGCTACGACGATTGCGTGAGCGATTCTCGAACGGGAAACGCACCCACGGTTCTTGCTGAAAATCAAAATAACTCGAACAGCCGTATCCGCAAGCATAGAGTTTAATTGTTTCGATATTGTTGACCGATTGATCGTTAATTTAATGATAAATTATACTGAAATGTCGGTGTCCATTTTAATCTACACTTCCTCCGACGAACGTCCTGTGAAACACTCCTTGCAAATGTGTAATATATGGCCATTCTTTATCGAGAGACTAGTTATGTGGATCCTTTGGGGGAAACTGTTATATCACTTTGTAAAGTTTAAGGAGCGTATAAAGGACACTTTCTCGAGACAGAGAGAGAGTGTGTGTGTGCGTGTATGATCACCATCCGTCGCATGTTTAATTATTTATTAACGAATGATAAATTATTTATAGAACACCGGAAACATTGGGTAAAATCATTGCTGTTACTTTAACCGGGTGTATCTTATCGGATCTTTCAAATCGACTCGGCAGTACCGTGTACGAATTGTTTGGAGAACGGGAACGGAACGAGGAATCGAAGAAGGTTCAAGACCTTTTGTTGTTAGCCGAGACTCGAATCGAACTGACTCTGCCACCCCGAGATCTATTTATGCACATATAAGACAATGGTTCAATTGATTCCAATGATTACCAAACAGCATATTTATTGCATAGCAGTGGAACCAAGTAAATTCCGTTTTTGTACTTGACACACAAACGCGAAGAGATTGTTTAAATTTTATAAATACGCTGGTATATTTGTACTTATGTAAGCAGTAGAGAAAAAGAGACGAAATGACTAATAAAAGATTTAGTTTACACACAACGCGACATTTCTTCTGTCACGATCGATCGAGTAACTCGTAGGAACTTAGGGCAAAACGATCACAATAAATTCTCTAATTGTTCCAGACCGATAGTTCTCAATATTATTTCACCTATAATCAGAAGAAACACAGTCGATCTTTCCTCTGATGCGATGCAATACGATTACTTGCTAACAAACTCGCTAGAAGTTAAAATAGTATACCTTCGGATCGATACGCTCCCATTGGATCATCCGGAAACGAACAGCCAGGATCAACCTCGCTGGAACTTCCTGTACCAATCAGCTTCAACGCGAATATAGCGTCCATCAGTTCAATTTTCTTCTTGTACATCAGCTTAGCGTGACCCTCGGCCAGTCTGAAGAACATTTATAATCACTTGAACCTCATAAATCATTCGAGCGCCGTAATTTAGAGTACAAAGAATCAGCTAACTGACATCCCAATCAATTAATCAAAATGAATCATCTATTCTTAAATTCATTATTCGACGAATACGCTACCTGATAAGACTATCGAGTAATCGTACTGTCGTGCGTTCTTCCCTTCTTCCTGGCCTAGATCTATGATAAAGATAAGCGGCTCTGAGCACCAACTCCGCCTCCTTGGACATTTCCGGTTGCAAACAATGAACGTGGGCCAAATATTCCCGCAGAGACTCTTCTTTCCACATCCCCCCTGACTTTAGCAACTCAATGTGATTGGTCGAGTCTCTGGTAGAACAAAATTTGATTAGAACCAACATTTAGCAAAGAATAAGATCACGTCTGGGAGCTTAGGAGTTGGCACATTCGTGCTGCTTGTTTGAAACTTAGGTAGAAATGTAAAACACTAAAGGAATTTAAAACTGTTGTTATATTATTTTCAATTTATTAAGCCTATTAGGAAGGGAAAGTTTTTGCACGTAGATCTGCAGTCTACAAATAAGATATCTGTACTTTGAATTTGAATGGGATTGCCTTCCATATTTTTGTGTCACCTCTGTGCCAACTGTCAAGTTCTCAATGATAGATCTTAATTACATTTGCCCTGAGCTCTCCCTGTTCTCATAAGCTGCTTTCAAAATGTGGTCAGACGTCAGCTTGTCCCACTCCTCGTTCCTATTGTCCTTCAATAACAATATCAAGTCGAATCTTGATAAAAGAGGATCACCCAAATTCGTTTCATATTCCTGCTCATCGTCAAACTGACCACCGCTCGGATTGATTGCCGCTATTACCGAACACCTAGAATTTAGCGTGCTGACTAACCCGGCTTTGGCAATGGATATCGTTTGCTGCTCCATCGCCTCGTGTACCGAGGTCCTGTCGTGAGAACTCATTGTCGTGAACTCGTCTACGCAACATATACCGCCATCGGCTAACACCAATGCTCCAGCTTCCAAATGCCAACCATCCGAGTCCTGTTTATAATTGTCTTAACCAGTGTTCTTGCTTTCATTTGTTCAACACGTTTGCTACCATCATTAGTCTTACGAGTACAACATCATTTTCACTTGATATGACTGAGCATCTAAAAGAAGTATTACTGTGCTGTACTTTTATTTAATGCAGAGGACAAGAACATGGATGCACAGGTAAGCTGGCAGCAAACGTGTTAATCTTTGTTGTAAGTATTCATACATTATTTGCACATAGAAAGAGTCCAGAAAGAGAGGAATTTAAAATGTCTATTCGTGTCTCAAATTAATGATTACTTAATTAATGATTGAAGACGACTAACTCTGACAGCAGTCGCCGTAAGTCCGGCAGCAGTTGATCCGATACCAGTTGTTAGAACCGATCGTACAGCTAAACGGGACGCCGCTCGCAGCAACTGAGACTTGCCGGTTCCAGGATCGCCAATTAAAAGAAGATGCGGCTCCCCTCGCACTCTTGTTCCTTATTTTTTACGAATGTTTGTGCTTTTGTACTCGAAATGTAATAGAAAGGGAAAATACTGAACAGATAATCACCGCTTTCGTTACACTTTGGAACACCCCCAGCCAAGACAACTGCTAATGCTAGTTTTGCAATGTACATCCCATACAGTTGAGGACAAATTGAAGCCAAGATGTTGTCTCTACCAAGCAGAGGATTGTTGTTATATTGTTCCCAGTAACTGATGAATACATCTTTCACCTCTTGACTGGAGATTGTCTCCGATACCTTGCGTCTCACAGAAACACAGTTTGCTAGCATTATGGTTGTTGCCTCCAAACGTTCACCAATTTCTAAAGGACTCCATACCCTTACTACTACACCGCTGAAATTATATAATAATTATTCAAGAAAGCCCACCTGTAACTGATAAAAATCTCATGTACAAGTGATAGTTATTCACCTGATTTCAACATTATCTCCAGGTCTACATTTATCTACTAAGTCATCCAGCAAGATAATTTGCAGCTCTTCAGCCAGAGATCTACTAGTGTCTATATTACATTTTTCCTAATCAAGTACTTGAAGTTAGTTAAGATGATAATGAATGCGATGAAGACTGAAGTGTGACTATCACTAACTTGTACTCTTATTTCTTGACAATCAGAAGAGTCCTCTGGATCAAAGGTTGTCTGAGGTTTTATGTTTGGAGTATGACATGCTTCACATTCTGTGGTATCTGGGAATGCTTGTGTTTCCCACTCGTACTGAAATCCAACATATAAATGACCAATTCATGGAAGATTATATGCAGCAGTTGTAGGATACTTTACTAACTTTTAGAATGGTAGTATGTTTACACTTCTTGCAGTTATACTTTTGAACAAGTCTTAGCACTGTTGGCTGCGATACTCTAACCGCTATACCACTTGTTGACACCAGTTGGCCAATTTGGCCCTGGTCAACTGTGAATGGCACAGCGGTAATCCTCATATGAATCTATTCAAAATAGGTAAAATGAAAAGACTACAGCAATTATTGGATGAACAGAAAAGTTTTGATTTTCTTAATAATAAACCAGTGGTCATGAGAAAATTGAAAAAGTATTCGTATATTATTTACAATCTATTGAAACTACTCAGAGAAAAATCATTTTTTATTTAACTCATGTTTTTTGCCATTCATGTAAAAAATTCGTAATTTGCATAAAGATCGACAGTCTAATGATAATATGGTCAATTAAATAAATTATTGTTAGTGAAATGGTACAATCCATTCGTTTGTATAAAAGAACATCGAAACTTCTATATTCTTTCAGTAGTTAAGTACTGTTGCGAAATACTGTTGCTAAGTATAAATATATGCAATGCAATTACTTTTCGTTTCACAATTTGTTCTGGTTTCGCTATTTCTTCTTGAACTTGTATTGCGCCATCGTTACACAGAGGCAAATAATATCTAGGATACTGTAGAATTTTCTGTGCCACATTGGCATCAGCTTCGAATAATGATACAAAACTGAAAAACAATTAATTTTGAGCTTGAACTATTCTCAGACTTGAAATTACGCAGAAAATACTTACTTTATGTGAATGGAATAGAACACATTAACATCGACATCGTCTAGGATCTGCTCTAACTCGTCTCGATGGTTTTTTAGCAAATACTCTTCAAGCATTTTAAAAATACATTTGTACACTGGTCTCTAGGTTACACGCTATATGTAAATAAGTACCTGTGTTATGAAACGTTCGAAAACATAATGCTTCCCGCCATATGCAGAATTATCGAACTCACATCACAAAAACGTCGTTACAGAGAGGATACAAGTATAGACGAAGTATAGGAGTAGACCAATCACCCAATGTATTTTTCTGTCTCACGCTCTTTCCTTACCATTCCGTATCACATCCTACTGTATCAGCCAGAAGTAATATAGTGGAACCAATATCACCGACGAGGTATAGGAGTAGACCAATCACCCAATGTATTTTTCTGTCTCACGCTCGGGGGGCTCTAGAGCTGTCTAGAGCTCCCTTACCATTCCGTGCCACATCCTACCGTATCAGTCAGAACTAGTATTGTGGAACAAATATTCTACTATCCTAACCCTCGTCTGTGATCTCATCTTATGCTGTTTCGTGTCGCACTCGTAGCTTATCGTATTCTGTACCTTGAATTCTCTTACCTACCTTTTCTAAGAAATTAGGTGGTAACATGGTCAAAGGAATGCTTGTCGACATCATTGGAAAAAGAAGTTGTTGTAAACATTACACAGCCAGAAATAATTTAATGCGTACGAATATTCATGGTTCAAAAGTTATTCTGTATCTTAAGTTCTATTAATTATTTTTGCTAAAAAATTAGATGGCAAGATGGTTAAGGGAGTGCTTGTCGACGTAGTTGGCAGAAATAATAGTTATAAACATTAACCAGCTGGAAATAATTAATTTACCAGTTCATTGTGTGTCGATTCATCATCGACCGAAGACAACGCATCGACCGAAGACGCCGAATTAAAAGAAGACAAAAAAAAATGGTTGTAAAAATTGTTCTTCTTTAAATATTGATGATATTATGGTATTGAGTTGTTAAAGAGACTTAAACAGAGCTGCAATGCAGCGCATAAAAAATTAGTAGAACAGTGAAATAAAGAGTAAACTAGAATGTTCTTGAGTAAAATTATTTAAAAATAGTTCTAATATGTTTTTAAATTCATCTAGTAAAAATCATATGGTGCTGAGATGGAAAACATTTTTTAAATTAATAATAACAGTAGCTAAATATATGAAAAAATTTAAGATAGTGCTGATGACAATAGCTCATTATTAAATTAATATTCAGTATGGTCGCTTTTTTAAACGTCGACATGAAATTTGTATTTGTTCGAATTTTTCTGGGTTTATCATTTTTTACAACTAGAGTTTGCAACTACAAAATTGGAAAAAATAAAATACATATCATTACAATTAATATTATACTTAATTTATATTAATTATAGATTTTGTACACACGATTTACATGTCAGTTACATATTTCATATAAAACAATTAAGCTGTACGTTCTAATCCTGGTTAAAAAAATAATGAGCGTTCGGTTTCAAGACCGTCAAGAGACGGCCCTGGTTTTTGCTAAAAGACGGCCCAGGTTCTGTGCCATGCTAAAAACGGCGAGGTCCAAAAAGTGGGAACGCCAAAAACCCGAGGGTGAGCACTCTCCCTTCCTCTCTGATACAACTACGTTCTGAATCAGCAGTAAAATAGATTGACATCTTGCAAAAAACGACCAACTACATAATTATTGATTAATTAATTCTTAACTCTTCCGAATTTCACAATTAATATTAATTGATATTTTGCAAGATTCTTTAAAGCTAAAATTTATGTTGTTTAAATGAAATATACATGAGAAAATATAGAGTAAATTTCAATTTAATTTCTTTTTCAAATTCAGTTACAAAATATATTCAAAATGGGTGCGTATTAATAGTGTTAAAAAATTATAGAAATGTGAATAATAATTATACGTATAAATAAAATGTATAAAATAAATGTATGTGTAAAGTTTTTTACGTTCAAGATTTATGAAAATTGTATTTCTATAATTTGAAAACGCGGTATCTATATTTATTAATATTGTATGGATAAAGATAATTGTAGATCTATAATATAATGACATTAAATAAAAAAATATAATTTGACCATATAGTCATAACATCACATACATAACTCGTCAATCATTTGTATTTGACCAGATTTAATCATTTTTGTGGATCTAGTTCCAAAATTTATCGTATGTCAGCGTAGAGGGCGTAAGAAAACCAGTTGTTTACGTGGGAGACAAAACCCCATATGGTGATTGGTCTATTTCTATACCTCGTCTGTGTTGGTGATAACAGTGCTTCATTATTTCTTCTCCAACGTGGGAAAGTTAAGGTATTTGATCGTAATAACAGGTGAGCTAATAGATGTTGAACTTCGCTATTTATTTAACAATTAGTACAAGACTTGTCAGGATGTCGATCATAGGTAATATTTTCCCGGCACTTCACATTCTGTTCAATGCATGCCGGACAAGATGGCAGCAGTGCTTCGAATGCCTGCAGATGTTGGTGTTTCATTGTTCTGTAATGTTGTTTTATTTCTCAACAATGTAGGTACGATTCAATAAAATTTAATGTATACTGATTTTTTTAAATTTGCTTGTCTACTATTCATTAATGGTAAAATTGATTGTTAATGTGTGTTTATGGCAGAAGCGTCACACAATTTTTTGAAAATGGACGTATAGGTTAAGCAAAGTTTATGATTACTTTCAATCTACTATTCATTACTGGCAAGTTTATTATTACTGTTTGTTACTGTCGCTGAGGTTGGAAAATTGTTAAAAAATGATTTCAGATGAGTGTAACATTCAGAGAAAACTATTTAACGCATTAGAATACATAAAGCACTGATGAAACGAACATCATATTTGATCGTCTATTTAAAAATGTGTTTAAAATCGAGTTTTTTATTATTCTCTTTTAGTACATGTCTGCTTATGGTGTCAAAACGTTAAAATGTATTGTTTAATTCTCCATGGTTAATCTGGGTCGTTCGAAATTAAATGTCGAGTTTGAACGTTAACTGGTTTTTGCCAAACGGATTATACGAAAACGAAGACTAGTGTCCGCGGTTTTTATATATTTGTCCTTATAGCGCGAGTCGTCGCCGATCAGCTATTGTGTGTGTCGAAATACGGGGCGACGACCGCGCGTCATAATATTGTTCGAGGAACCACATTTTTCTCTCGCTTAACGGACATACATGCGTGTATACATGATAGCGCAAAGTGTTTCTTTTACAGTTAAAACTTAGAACAATAAATAACACTTTTATTACCCGAGTTTATTTACGAGTTATTTATCCGTCCATTTCCTTCCAGGGTTCCATTTTAGAAATGAGAAAAATTTATTTATTCGGAGGGTTTGTAATTGCCACAGAGATTATTTGGCAGTTATACAAAAGATTTAGAGACCTTCAAAAATGCAAAACCCACGCGAATTCGGAGAGGAAAGTGACCGAACAGGGATCAAATTTTGCGGAGGTCATGTTCTTCTCTCAAGAGTCCGGTCAATGTCGAGATCACGTGAATACAGGCCCTTGCTCTGCCAAGACATGTCCTGTTCACTATTTACGGTAAATCCCCAATCAATTTCTGCATCTAGAGACTTTTTCAATCGGATATTTCAATACGAATATTTATTACTAAATTGAATAAAAATTAATTGCAATCAAATATCCATTCAATTAACATTCTATGATTTCTGGTCTGGTGGTTGTAAAAGTGTTCATACACCCTGTAGAAATCCATTTTTCTTCACTATTCCGACCAATAGCGATTAAAAAAAAAACTGTTCATACATTACCTAATAAACTAATCCTTCTGACATTCAGAAGAAACTGAAACCGTTTGGTACAATTTGAAGCAGGTAATTTTTAGAGGGTGTACTTTTTACATCCACTGCATCTCTGATCTTCAAAGAATCCCTTCCAAGAGATAAAATTAATTTGCCCATATGGGATATTGTGGAATTGAGGTTCGGTAACGAACAACGTTAATTAAGCTTCGAGCATCGTATTCATAAATAGAATGGGGTAGTTCGTATCCATGGTTAAAAATAGTCGCATTTCCGCGAAACCGATGAGCATTTACATCCGCGACCAACCTTTTAGCCAGTTGGAGAGTTACATAAACGCAGCCAAGAACAGTTTGGACGTGTGCATTTACATGCTGACTAACCAGACATTGACGAAGGCCTTCGTGAGATCGCGTAAACGCGGCGTGCACGTGCGGGTGATAATGGACCGGCACATGGCACGCAACGACTACGCTCAAATCTCTCATTTCCACAACAATGGTACACATGATGCTTTTTTTATCACTGTGCGGGGGCGCGAGCGTAACGTCCGGGAAACTAGATCTTTCACGAGTCCGGAAGTGTTGCAGGTATCGAGGTCAGAATGCAGCAGACCGATGTCCTGATGCACCACAAGTTCATGATCTTGGACAAACAAATCCTGATGAACGGCAGCCTCAACTGGACGATGTCTGCGTTCTTTGGCAACTTCGAAAACATCCTCGTGACCAATCAGAGATCTCTGGTCGAACCTTTCGAAGAACAGTTTCAGAAGATGTGGACCACTTTCCAACCCTGCTGAGGAAGATTCGCCTGTACCGTAATCTGCGACTCCGTGAGAGCACTTTTTCTGTTAAACTTTGTTCCAGGAAAATATTTTTACCTTGGAGCGCACCGGAACGAAAACTCTCGGGAGTATATTGATCTTTTGATTAAAGTACGGGCATCTTTACTTGATACGAATTTTTAATAAAATTTTCGTACCGTGATACAGACCATACAAAAAAAAAACCATACCTTTATTCTCGCTTTTATTCTTGTATCGATAAGTCGTTAAATCACACAATAAATCATTTTAAGCAGCCTTTTGGTGTAGTACTGTCTTTGATCATTTTATCAGTGGGTTTTCAGTGGGAAACATGTTCAGTCTAGCATGAGTAGTAACTGTCTTTGATTATGGCAACGTTTCTTCCCCCGATTGTACAGAATTTTTATCGAAGCACTTGCTGGAGTATATAATGTTTACTCTATATATGTCCGAAATGCCTAGCCGATAAAAGTCCCAGAACTATCCTCACTTCCGCGGGGTATACTCCGTGAGGAAACTAGAAGCTCGAGAGACCTCGGTCGCCGAGGAGTGTAAGGTCGCGTGGATCAAAGAATCTCCTGGCCGATATATGTCCGTGGCTAGATCCGTGCTTTAGGCATATATCGAGTAAATACAGAGTATACTGGAGTATACTCGAGTATACTGATCTATTCCACAAAGATAGATCATCTTTAGGAATTTATTGCAGGGAAATTAGACGAGTTAGGCCTATAAATCTTTTTGGGCCTAATTCGGGTATGATCCAGCGTTACGGAAAAATTTTTAGTTTTCGGTCTAACATTTCGATGAAGTACAGTACCTGATTAAGTGAAAGATGAATGTCATCGTCGTTTATGATCAATTTGAGACTCATTTTTTGAGATTGACTTCCTGATTCGATAGTAACGGTACAATAAAATTTCGATGTGATCAGCGATGGGGGATTAAGAATAAAACGTAGAACGTGGAAAATGCGATGGATTCGGATTCCCGTGGAATCGGAGGCAGCTGTTGACGATATAAACGGCGATCGGGTGAAAACGCTCCGCTCGAGCATTTGGGCGGGAACATATTAAAATATCGCTGCGCCGATGCATCGGATGCAACGCAATGGTGCATGGTTAGTCGGTGTTCTCATCGGCCGATAGAAGTGGAACATTGTACGTGTATATAAATAGTCTAGCCCGTATGAAAATAGACGTCGGGCCGTTGGACCGAAGGATCGATGATGATCCCCTGCGACCAGTCGCTGGACATTCTTCCCTCTATTCCTCCCTTTCCGCGGAGAAATTCACGGTCTCCTTAACCCCTTTGTCTCGGAGCTCAGTTGCGATAGACGGATCTTCCTTTTTATCTTCAAAGATCCTTTGCCGCCGGCCCGGTATCTTGTCATTTGCCATGTTTGATCAAAGCTGCTCGGAGAACTCGGCGTGCATTAAAAATAGACGGGAAAAAATAGTAGAAATCTTTAAGCACGCGGTAATCTGCTCACAGTTGTTTCAAATAAAATTTCATTGATATTATTCGCTTCTTCGTATTTATTGCATTAATTTGGGAGGTTTGTTTCAAGGAAAGTTGGCAAAATGTTGCGAGAAGGAACGAGGAAAGTGTAATCTGGCCAAATTCGTTTTAAGGAATATTGTAATAATGTCACTTGTTCGTCTATGTTTATTGTATTAAAGTTGGACGCTTTTGTTTCTGTGAAAATTGGCAAAATGTTGCGAGATAGAACGAGGAAAGTCTAGGCAAATTCGTTTTAGGGAAAGTGTCGGCAATGTCGTTTAGTTCTGTGTATTTACAATGTTAACTGATTTGTTTCTATGAAATTGCCAAATTGTTACGTCAGGGAATCAGGAACATAGAAGCCGTTTAATAAGAAACAATATATCAAAATACCTTTTGGCTCGTCATCAATGTATTATTCTCCCGGTGGACTGTACTGTAAGATTGTACTCCTGTAAAGATTATAAAAAGATGGTGACGATGTCAGAAAAACTCTCGACATCTGGAGACAATCGAACGGTTCCCCGAATCGATATCGGATTTTCTTATTTTATACGGTTCAGAGAAACGAACATAGTCATCTTTCTATTAATATTATGCTCCGACACACGTTACGGGCCGTTATCAGCTTGCCTTCACCATTCACGAATTTTCTGCTTCTAATATAAGGAGAATTATTATTAGAACGGTGGTGGTAGCGTTTGCGAATTGATCGCAGAGAGTTCGTATTTTCGTGGAGAAGTTGAAGGGACTGAAAATTGCAGGGGGATTGGATTTTTCCCTCGGCAGTGGACTACACGCCTGTACAAAAAATAGAATGAGAACGTGTTGTGTGTCACTGAACTTTATGGGGGATTTTTACGAGCTATAAACGCTGCAGAGAGTGCCAGTCTGATTATTATTATTAAAGGAATTTGATGCCAACTTAAATTTTTATACTATTATAGAATTTAAAGAACTAGAAGTCGGCCAAAATTTTATATTCTTCCTTATTGACGTCAGTGATGCGAAAATAAAGTAAGTCCTAGATTCAATTAAAATTCGAGGTCTGCGGATCTTTCGAGATTTTCGGCGGCTGCGAACGCAACAGGGATCCACAGAATAATTATTTATGACAGATACACTTTCATCGACGCTGCTAAATTATTTTTGCAAGGCCACTAGTAGAGTCCAAGCTTAATCTTTTTTAAGTACATTATAAAATCTGTGTCAAAAAATAAATTCGGACGGGACGGTCACCTTTTGTAGCGACTGACGAATTTCTTAGGGTAGTTCTTCAAGAAAATTCATTTTCTCTTGAATCGCTGTCAATTCTGCCACAAAAGGTGGGCCGTTATCTGATCCGATTTTTAAAAAATTAGTTCCACAATCACAAAAATACACGTTGAAATGAAACATCCACTTTCCCAATTAACTAAATAATTTGTTCTAGGGGTGATTCATGAAGAAAATTCATTCTTCCTCAAGCGCTACTACCTCTGCCTCAAGAGGTTGATCGTGCTCAGATTTCTAAAAAATTAGTTCCACAATCGTGAGAAACGTATTCAAACGAGATGCTCACTTTCAGTATGGACCAAATCGTTTTTTTTTCCAGGGGTAGTTTTTCAAGAAAATTCATTTTCCTTCAAGTACTGCTAATTTTGTATGGAGGGGTTGATCGTCACGGGTTCTACCTTCCCGGGAACGGTTTCCACACGACCATGGGAAAACAAATTGGAACGAAATGTCCACCTTTCGCAGCTGTAGCACCACTGGCTAACGGTTTCCGCGCAGCGTGTCGAAGCTTCGCTAAAAATAGCTGGACGCCGCGTGGAAATAGTACCGCCAAATCCCGAAATACGCATTGTATCCAGATACGATAAAAGCCGAGGCTGTTCGTTACAGTTGTTTGGCTCTCGTTGACTCGGTGCAAACCTATTCGTCGATGAGTAGCGTCGTCCGATCGGTATTTGAAAAGAGGATTCCCCGGTTTCGAAATGATTCCGCGAACGATAAATTTTCACTCTGCGGAAAATTTCCTTTCGACCCGTTCGTTGAACACGAACGCGTCCGTTTCAGGGAAAGACGCCTTGCTTAACACGATTGATTGCCTCGCGGAAGACGAGTGGATTAGCAGTAAATTAATTCCGTCGGCTTATATTCTCCGAGGGAGTCCACGCTTCGGTCTGGTGCCATACTTTTCGTTGATAGTCGGCTAGGGCTAGATACTTCGGGAATGGCTTGTTTTTGTTTACCGTGTTATTTTCTGCCTTCCAGCGAAGTGGTTGCCGAAATCATCTTACTCCGCGTCGAACCTGATTGTTTAGACGTTGGATCTTACATGTTGGCGTAGGTCTCAATTTTCCTTGGTTAACGCATCGTCGACCGAAGATTATTCCTCAATTTTTCAAACTCTACGGATTGCTAAAGATTTTTTCAGCGATTTTTTTATTGTAAACCGACAAGTTATCTCCTGTATCGTAATCTAATGATTTTGAATTATTGTGAAAATAACGATTTCTAAGCTTTCGTTTGCACAATCGTTGAAAATCCTCCGGTAGATTACTCGTTAGGTTTCTCGATCTTTTCGGAAAAGAATTAGAGAGATAAGATAACCGAGGATTCAGATTGATAGAAGAGCGTTCAGGTAGGGTAAAGCGATCGCGGAGTTGCAGTAGATAATTACATTCGATCGGTGCATCTTGTGTGCCGAAGACAGAGGTCCATGCTTCTCTTGTTACTCCTATAGCCACAATTAAGTACCTTGTTTCCGCTTGTTCTCCCGTTCCCTCCGTTCGGGAGGCTGGGAGCTAAAACCATTACACTCGACGCTAAATATAGCGTTTCGAAGGTGGCTCGCGACCCTAGACGTCAGTGGAGATCTCACCCCTGTTGGTTAAGGGCAAGGCCTAATCTTTTTTGAACTTATAGCGTCATCCTAAGAGTTTCCTCATGCTCTTTGCATCACGCGGTAGAAAATGTACTAAATGGCCGTATAAAAATTAATTGCGCAGGAACGTACCACGTGGAAACAGGTTCCTTGACGCATTAGGGCGTTACTTGATCAGTACATGATCGAACATGATCGTACTCTAGGCTATTACTCAGGTATGATTTAGACTTTCTGATATGTGTAACTATTCTCTATTTCAGGAAGTACATTTTAACCCTCCGACAGCGGTGTCCGGGTCTATTTTGACCCATAGTACGAAAACCTTCACTTACCTAATCAATTTCTGACCATTAAATCGAACGAATAGAATATTACATTAGGAACAAACGGGAAGACAAATAGTAAGAAAAATCTTCAACAATAAGTTTTAAAAAATTGATAAACGAAGCTGTGAATGATTTTAAGCGAACGTCAATTTTATAGTTGTGAAAGAGGTCCGGCTCTCCGTGGGAGAATCAACATGTCCTGTACGCTGCAATTGTTAAACTGATAATAATGCTCCAATGAGAGACGATTGAACACATTTTTCCATTCAAACACTGTGATCAAAATTGTGAACAGTTTTAATACATTTAGTCTTGTTGAGTTTATAATGCAAGACAGATGAGGCGAGTGTTGGTCACTTGTGTGTGAATTTGGAGCATTTTTTTTTAGGTTTCGTGGAATCGAAGGAAGCAGAATAACTAAGAATTCAGATTGACGAAAAAGTGTTCCGGAGGAGGATCTCGACGATCGATCGCTCCGATTGCGGGCAAGTGCCTTGTTTCCTTCCGCTTATCCTCTCGTTCTCTCCCTTCGGGGCGGCTCAACAGCTAAAACGATTTCGTCGTTCTCCAAATATAGCGTTTCGAGGGCGGCTCGCGAGCCTAGACGTCAGCGGGCGGCAGTTTCTCTCGTAGGTTAAGGGCAGGTCGGGCACGATCACGCTATCGAGCGTGGAAGAAGAAGGTCAGGGGTCGAGTGTCCATCGACGAGTCGCTCGGTTGCGCTTTTCCACGTTTGCGATTCGCGGATAAAACGGTGAAAAGAAACGGGAACGAACGTGGTGCCGCGTGTACTCCGTCGAACAGTTATATCGCTCGAGAATCGTTCGAAGTAGGTCGCCGACGGACGTTTTTCCAATCTTTCACCTCCGCTGATGCCCGGCAGCCTCGATACATCGATGCCTCTGTGGAGCAAAGATCGAGTCAGCGCAGACCGAGCTGGAAACCTGATTTTCGTGGTCGAAATTAAATTTTTTCAGTTTCATATTTCGAGAGAATTTTTCTACACATTGATCGATAACCCTTCAAGGCTTCGACGTCGAATATATTAGCCGTTTTAGATAGTTATTCAAACAACAGTGTTTATTCGATATACGTCCAAAACACGGGTCTAGCCACGGATATATGTATATCGGCCAGGAAGTACTATTCTTTGATTCATGCGACCTTACGCTCCTCGGCGACCAAGGTCTCTCGAGCTTCCTGGCCCCTTTCGGGGTGTACCCCGCGGTAGTCGGGATAATTCCGTGACAGTTATCATCCAGGGCTCGGCGACATATATCGAGAATTCACTGTATTCGATCAGCTCAAAGTGAAACCAATTATTCTAAGAACTCGTTATAGAGCATGCAATAACAGGCTTTGAATTAACATTCCATATATATGGAATCCACGCACAAACACCGGAATATTTACAGCAGTTGAAACATTGAAAAGGATTTTAAATAAAATGTGTTCAGAAGCGACCGACATGGGACTTGTTTCGTATGAAAGCTTGGACAATTATGAGGAGCAACGCGTAAATTTTCAACTACCTGCAACTTTTAGTTATACGCATGTATAGGAAATATTACATTCTTTTTTTATAAAAATTAGAGGTGGCCTCGATTTTTGAAATGTTAATATTGTAGTATGGGACCCTTGACTCTCGGGTTCTACGAACTCTATGTTATCGGTATAAATGTATGTGTGTGTGGCGAGATCGTTTGCGGGAATGAGATGCAGAGAAGTGCGTTGCGAGTTGTGAGAGTGTGAAGCGTGTCGTGTAAGAGGTCGAACAGCGAGTTCAGAGAAAAGAAAGCGATCGAGTGTGTTTTGTGTAAAAACCGTTGTTTGTTCTCGATATTAATAAATGTTATTCTTTTATACGTTCAACTCTCTATTACATTCAAAATCCCTGCAATATCTATTCCTGATTTCATAATATTCTAGTTGGTGTAGATACTCTTGAATCTTGAAATAACGCTAAAATAGCTAATGATAAGGGGGAATGGTAAGTTAACACGCGCAGGATGAAACTGGAGTCTGGATTAAAGCATTGCGATGTTCTATGTAGTAGCAACGTTTATTTCGATAATGTTTATATAGAAAACATTGCTTCGCGCGTTAAGGAGGCCCGACGAGTTACGTCGTCTTGGTTCACGCGTTTCTGTCCCTTTGGTCTCTTGATCGCTTTCGACGCGAACCTCGCATTGGTTTCGCTGTTAACCGGGTGACGGTAGAGAAAGTACCTAGTTAACCTGTTAACCGAGTAATTGCAAAGGTACAACAATGTTCTATTTCATAGTTTTGCTGTCCCTTCCACTCGATCGCCTCGAAATACGCAAGAGATTTGATCTCGGTTGCATTTTTCGAGGAGGAAAAGAAATGAACCTTTGTCGTCTTGATATTGTAATTAAATGTAAACGTAGTTCATCTTTCTATTTCACTGCATCGATTTCAATTATATCCATGCGTGGATCTTGTAAAATACGAAGTTGCATTTTATATACGCGATTTTTGCGGAGGAAGTTGGATTAAGTAATTTTTCACTACGTTTACGTTCACTAGTGAGCGTAATAATTAAAGACGACGCGGTACTGAATTTTTCTGTTTCTTGTTTGAACGATTTCTTTTATTCAATCTTCTGTAAACACTCGTCTAAGCACAGGTGCACTCGCGCCTTCTGAAGAGACAAATGTACGAAACGATTCTTCATCATCTTAAAAATTAAAGTAACAATTAAACAAGATATTACAGAATCCTTGTCAATCGAGAACGAATTAAACGACTAATCGATGTCTCTTAGAAATGAAAATGAAGTTTAAATGCAGCTCAAAATGAATGGTACTTCATTTTCTTCGATCACTGGCTGTTTCTTTTTATTTTTCATTCGTCAATTCCAGAACATATTGTTCGGTTGAATTTTTCGGGCAGATTACATGCTTTTCTCGAGGATAAAGATGAAGGATTTCGGATCGTCCGTTAACGAAGCTACGGGTATCGAGGTTCGAGCGATTGTCCGGTTAACAGGTTACAGGTAAACGATAACGATCCGCTTTTGGTTTGTGTGCCATTCAACTAATACTGTTACAAACGGTGCGCGGTAATTGAGTTCGGGAGTCTTCAGGACGGTCAAGTAAGAAAATAGGAAGAAAGGGACGAGAGAGAAGAAGATGAGCTCGTCTTTGCCCGGTTAACAGATAGCATTAAACTCGTCGAAGACTGAGGGGAGGCATTCTAATGGCACGCGGACACGACGAAGAGTGCGCCGTTGTTTCGTAATAAATTCGCTCTACCGGTTTCGTCCTACTAATAAATCGCTAGAAGAATATATGCGCGCTATGCGTATGCGTACTCTATGATCGTTTAATAACGCTAAATAGTCGCTCGTTAATCTCTTCCGACGCGTTCGCTAAATTCGAATCGCTGTACTCTCGATTCGTCCTCAACCCCCTGCACTACGATACATTTTACGATAAAAAACATCAATCCTACCCCGTTCAAAATTTTCTCGGAGAAAAAGGAAATTTTTATGCCTATTTCAATGGCTGACTGTCGATAGCAAACGAAATCGAATTTTATCTCTTCAGAGGAAATTAACCCTTCGGTCGGAGATAAAATTAGGAACGAGTCATTCTGACTGGTCCAGTTGACATTAAGTAACATTAAATCAGCGTATAGAAATTTTGCAGGGGTCATGAGAGACCCCAGGATACCGTTCAAGGATCAATAACCAGATTGTGGATTTTATGCATTTGTGACAAATCGAGTAGGTGAAATTGAGAACATTAGCTCTTTTTTATTTCGTGCAATTGATGTAGAAAATATTTATTTCACATTAGTTTCACATTCGACAGAGATTCAGTTCGCGAGTCAGACTCGCCGCTATAGTGCAAGGGGTTAGATCATGTCTGTGCCGTGATCGTGCTGGATCCACGATCCTCGATTCGCGTGCAAGGCCCCGGGCGAAGGTATGTAACCGTACGTACATACACAGCTAGCTATACAAATACAATCGCTCCATCTTTCTGTACTATATGTATAATACGATTAATCGTAAACGTAATAAATTACTAGGAAATCCGCAGTCATTATTGTCTCTATAGTTCGACACCGAAAAAAAAACACCGATTCGCAGGTTTACATTTTCGTGTTCGCCGCGCGCGCAGTCTTAACGATTACTTGTTAGTCCATAAATGTATTATTTTACTCGTATCACATTCGTTTCATGGAAAGAAGAACTAAAGGATTATCGCGTAGAAAGTCGAAGGAAGCGTACGAAAATCGGTGTTGCGCGATCATCGATCATTGGTCCGCTCGTAGAGACAGAGGGAGAGAGAAAGAGAGACAGAAAGTCGAAGAAAATCTGGAGAAAGGAAGAAAGAGAGAGAGAGAGAGAGAGAGAGAGAAGACTTGTAGAGAAATGGGATTTCGTGTTCGACCAAAGTGTTCTCTCGAATCCGAGCCAAATGCAAGTGTTCTTGTATTGCTTGTTATGTCTTCAAACTGTATCGAGTCATGTCTCTTCCCCAGTCTCTTGTGTGAAACGGTCAGATTCGAGCTAACACTGAACCTAAATCAGTGTTGCTTTGATCTTCTGTGACCTTCATAATACAGTAGAACTTCGTTTCTCCACACCTTGTCTCTAGGAACAAGATTTTGTTCATCCGAGTTGTAAGAACGTTTCCTCGAATTTCAACATGTGCACCGTAACAAAGCCGGTCCACTTGACTTTAGGTTCAGAAAATCCCATCTCCGCAGGAACAATGAACAGATCGTGAATAGGGTAACGGGTGTCAAGAAGAACGAATGTGGAAGGGTGGGGAATCATCCTCGAGGACGCCGTCGAATAGTTGAACGCGAGAACGGTTGGGTGAGAGTGACCCGAGAGCCACCCCACGGGGGAATGAATGGTCGATCATGGGGTCGTGTATGTTCGTTCACGTGGGCTCGTCGCCGGGAAGCAGGGAGGAGCTGGGCACGGCTTGATCATCAGCTGCGACGCTGAAGCCGTCCAGGCTGTACTTCCGTTCGCGCGATACGCTTCTAAGACAGGGTTCGCTGGCGGCTCTGGCCATCCCTCACATGCCCTCGGAGCCGAGGCTGCCGATCAGAGGTGGTTCGCCGACGTTCGAATCGCACTGCATCACCCACTCCCAGATCCTCTTGGTGACCACTTTCTGATCTATAGTGGTCTCGAGGCCGTAACTGTTGAGCAGCTTCCTCAGTTTATTCTTATTCTGGTCGACGTTCTTCTGATCGTCAAGGATCGTGTCCAGGTAGAGCAAACTATCAGCCTTCCGGGCGATGGTCTCGCTGGCGTCGACCGACGTGGACGTAGCGCTGTGACTGATCTTGTTCACGCACCACGAGTCCTTCAGGTACTTGTTGATCTCCGTGACGTGCGGCCTCTTCTCCGGCTTGTGCTCGAACGCTCTCCTGAAATACCTGAGCAGCCTGGGCGTGAACCGACGGAACGTGGGCGGGATCTTGGTTGTCCTCCTCTTCAGCCATCTTTGGAAAGCCGAGTACTCCGGATCTTGGATCAAATCCGCGCTCTGCCAGGGCGGGTTCCCGGTTAGACAGACGAACAGGACGATCCCGAATTGCCAGCAGTCGGCGCTCCTCTTGCAGGCGTACCTCTCGTTCTTCACCATCTCGTAGATCTCCGGCGGCTGGAACGGCAGCCAAGTACACCTGATCTTGTTCACCAGAGTACCCTCTCTTCTCGTGCAACCGAAATCGCACAGTTTGATCTTGGACATGTCCGTTGCGAACACCAGAACGTTTTCCAACTTGATGTCCCGGTGGGCTAACTGCTTCGAGTGGATGAATTCCAAGGCCGAGGCTAGTTGACCCGCGATCCTTTTGCAAGCTTCCTCGCTGAGGCCACCTGCTCGCACGTTGCCTGCCAGGTCACCGTGCGGCGCGTACTCCTGAGCAAACACGAAACACTTCTCGGCTTTGAACGCCACCGCGTAAGAGCACAGAATGTTCGGATGCGGGCTCAGATGGTACGAATAGTGAAACTCGCGGAAGAAGTCCTTCTCCGTGGTGAGCTCCTGGTGGACGGCTTTCAGGACGATCCTCGTGCGAGTCGGACGGTGAGTAGCCAGTAATACTTTAGCGAAACTACCCTCGCCAAGGGTCTTCTCCACGTCGTACTCCTTCGACAGGTCCAGCTCCTCCAGGGGCACCTCCTGCACCCGGTGGATCGCCGACTCTTTCTTCTCGTGCAGTTTCATCTGTAATCAGAGAACAGAAAAGCCACTCGTTACATCTCCGTTTGCTTTTGCTCCAACGTTCGACGATGCTCCACCCTCCCCTCCCCCGAATCCCCCTGACCATCTTTCGATCGGTCTTCGCGGAAACCGACGTCATCGCGACGCGGCTCGCCACCAGAGAATTGCTCGATGTTTCTCGGCGATTCGCGGGATTCACCGTTTTAGATCAGGATAGATTTTGACGCAGATCGCGCGAATTCGAGGCTTTGTTTCAGCTATAAGCGCCGGGCGCTTTTCGTTCGGTAGGAAGTACAAATCGATTCTATGCCATTTCTGATCCTGGCGCTTCGAACTCTTTTAACCCGTTTGCACCATAAGGAAATATGACAAGAAGGCCTCTTTATCACCAAACTTTATTATATTTAAGTACAAAAATGACTACAAGTAAAAGAACTTCATATTTCAGCACTATAAGAAAAATAAATTGAGCGTATATATACGCTCCGGTGATAGTGACCAGGAAAATTGAGATTATATATACGTTAATGATGCAAATGGGTTAAACGAGCTGATATAGACAAAAGTCCGAACTGGGCGTGAAAGAATTAGAATTTATGTTCTTTTACGCTATTTTTTAACCTTCCTCGAGGGAAATCTGAATTATTTCAGTGGACTTGGTGACTACCACACCGACCATAAACTGGTTAAAAAATATAATTTGGATGAAATATGTATAACTTTGAGGAGATCGAGGAATAATCTACTAGTTTTCAAATTAATCGCAAGAATCGTCCCATCAGAAATTGTAGGATAAATTGTTTTTTAAATTCACTGCAACAGTTCACGTATGGTTTGTTGATCTACCTCCCGTCGACAGAAATGTCCGAGATTATTGGAGACTATTCTCGGTTCTATTTCTACCGAGGTTGATCAACTTCAGAGCAATTACCCGATTCCATGAAGCTTCAATTTAATTTCCCTGCTACCCCGTGAATGTTCAAGATTATTCTCTGTAGATAATTTCACCGTCCCAAGTTCGATCAATTTCCGAATCAATTACCTGTACTCGGTTCCACGAAGCTTTATTTAATCCGTGTACTGGTCGTTGCAAGAACATTCAAGAATGTTGATCGTCGCGTCGATAATTTTAGCTAGACTCGATCGATCGCAAAATTAATTATCCGGTATCCGTGAAGGTTCAAGCTCCAAAAGCTATAATATTAATAATATTGTAGCCCCGCGAATGTCTCTTGATCCTTCAGCGAGACCTCTGTTCGCGATAATTTTATAAGCTACTCTCATTACGTTCATTTCGGTCCTTTGATCCTTTAATGGGACAGAACATTTCTCTAGATGTACCTCGTTATACTCATTTCGGCTCCTAAATTGTTCTGAAAGCTTCCTTTGTCAATCTATTCTCTTCTTGTCGCAAGATTATTCTAAAAATCCCACATTTCAGTCGGTAAGACCGTTTATCACAGGAGACAAAAGATTTCTCTCGTTACTTTGATTTTGGTCTCCGAGTGCCCTTTAATCCCCTACCGAGGCGACTCAAAAACGAGCTGGCGCAATTTAAAATAGTGCAAAGAGAAGAGAATTTAAGAACCGTAAAATATACTCAAGGCGGGAAGAAATTAATACAGACAATTTTGCACGAAGATCCGTGGTCTACTAATTAATTCCAGCCTCCGAATGTCCTTTGATCCCTTAGCGAAAGCATCTAGTCAAAGCAGATGGTATACCGCTCTCTCATTAGCCCCTAAATCCTCGGGTATAAATAAACAGAATAATTCGGGGTCGATACGACTTGGCGATGCAGTGGGGGTTGTCGCGAGTATGCGAAGACTGTTTTCGCGAACCGAGTCATGAATCAAAGGAAATTCGGTTGTCGGTTCGTGTACGCAAGGACAAGACAGGAGGATCCCTCTGGTGGGGGTGGAATGCCGGAGGTTGGCCGGGTGAACCCAGGACCTTTCGAGCTGGTTAGATCAATAGCAAGGATTTCGCTGCGGCACCGCGCTTAAACCCGTTTCGTTTCTATTTCGGGTCCTCCCAATTACCATAAACGCACACTAGAAATAACCAATCGATATGCCAATAGTTCACAATCACGACGACTGACTCGCCGAACAAATCTGGACTAAATTGTATTTGCTCAAAGGCTAATGAGGCTTTGGGCTCCGAGACGCCAGACTCATTGAGCCTTAAACTATTCGCGAGCCAATTCTCAAAACCCGTCACGAACCCGACACAAGACTATTTACAAGTTTAAGCAGATCGTAAAAGTCTGAAATTCGCGATTACGCGCTTGTTCGATCATATTTGCGAGTCCCCGACTCGCGTGGCCGACTCCTAGATTATTTTTTTCCTGTACGTCCCGGGACCAGTTCCTACCGGTTCGGTCTCGGACAAGTTTTGCACTCGGGTATATTTAGCGGTTCTGTTTACCGAGGTTATTTTCACACCCGCTAGAGATTAGCGAAGTAATATTTTCGCGCGTACGTCTTCGCGTTTAACGAGTTATTCCGAATGTCGGTCTGCGGGGGTGGTACGCGCGTAGCTTCGGGATACATGGATAAATAGATACGCTGGTAGATTGCGGACAGAGACAGCCTCGGTAGAGAGAAAGAACGATGGAGGGACATAGAGAGGGAGAGAGACAGACTAAGGTTCGATACTACCAGAGAGGGCCTGGCTTGTGTCTGGCGGCTAAACTGCATCGAACCCGTTCGTTTTATCGTCCCACGTCATCGCGGATAATTTCATACCGCGTCACGTTGTCCTCCCAACAGCCCCCGACACGAGTACCAATTAACGATCTCGTTGACAAATCAATAACTCCGACAACTATATACATTTGCTCCCCGTTGCAAATACTTGGAAACCCAACACCTTGCATGCACCATTATCTATCTTTTGAAGATATAGTTCCACAACTCACCACGTTAAATCCTGCAGACGATCAGACAGATCAACGAGAGCGGAGACAGACTATAACCGAAGAGCGTGTATTATAGTCACGGTGCACTGTGTGTCGATTCGATCGACGAAACTTTCGGCGTCGCGTCTGCGATCGATCGTTCGTCCCGATGCAGCGCGATGCAATTACATTTTCACCGGAGCACTGGCGACGCTCGCAGCGAAATCGGATGTCACAGTATCACGGTGAAAACAGAGTTTATTTTTTTTTTTTAACGATTCGCGTCGGTGACCGGCGCGGCGTTCGCACGCACGATTCTCACGCGGATAAACCGAGTGTACGTCAGGCGTCGTCGATTACGAAGGAGATCGCGATCGACGATGTCACATTTTCAGCGGTACGCGTGTGTCGCGTCTGGAGGCGTCGCGACGCCCTGCGCCGCTTTTATAGACCGGGCTCGTCGCGCGCAGACGTACAACGGAAAGGGTGCCGTCGACGATCAAACACCCGCGTGATTCTCCTTCCACAGCTCCCCGTTTTCTCGGCATCCACCCCGTCATCATCTCCCTCCCCTCCCTTTCTGCTCTGACAATAACACTGTTAGACACCCTTACGATAGTGACCGATCCTACCCTTTGCGATCCGTTGGCGACTCTGAGCCGTATTGTAACTAGATTGACGCGTGTTCAATGAATTATTGAAGATTCTGACGCCCTCGCGATAGCCACTGCACGATACTCATACATTTTTCTACATCCCTAACACGGGTTCGAAAGTTGTTTCACCTCGTGTCTCAATTGTTGAGAAATTTCACCCTTTGCATTGGCGACTCCGAGCCTTTGTATTATTTTCTGTGTTCTTAAGAAATTATTGAACATTTTATTCTGCTTAATTTTAGTTGCACAGAAAATATTCGAAGTTGGAAGATGCGTCTAGGTTCTGGGATTTACTTGGTTTCGTGTGCGACATTTTCAATTTTAAACATTTCTCCTGTCCCTACTATGAAAATTACACGAACGATTCTTACCTAGTTTCTACAGTATCTCCCAAAGTTATTAGAATATTTATTTCCACAAGCATTTAAACCTATTTAAATAATGTTCAAAGGAACGATTCTTACCTAGTTTCTATAGAATCTCTCAAAGTTATTAGATTATTTATTTGCACAAGCATTTAAACGTATTTAAAAAATATTGAAAGGAACGATTCTTACCTAGTTTCTATTGAATCTCCCAAAATTAGAATATTTATTTACACAAGCATTTAAACGTATTTAAATAATATTGAAAGGACCGATTCTTACCTAGTTTCTATAGAATCTCCCAAATTTATTAGAATATTTATTTGCACAGGTATTTAAACATATTTAAATAATGTTGAAAGGTAGCGAGTCACCCTTGTAGCTATACAATGCCACAATCCGTTCGGACGTTGTTTATTTAAAAAATTTAGGGTTTAATTTAAAATTGAGTGTACCTCTAGGAGAAGCGAAAAAATCGTTTTAGAACAATATTTAAACAAAGTAAAACAGCTTTACGACTTCGTGGGTGTACCAATATTTTCAGACATTGTTCAATTTATTTGGAGTATAAACGCAGAGAATAGAGCATGATTCAAAGTCGTGCCCAGCATCAAGAAGAGCATAAGAATCACGGCCGTTTTCTTTGCGAGGAAATCCGTGTCAGCGAGCGTAATTAGACGCGTCGCCGTGTCTGAGAAAACGAGGTTCAACGTACGACGATCGACAAGAGATTCGCGACAAACGCGAATCCGTGGAACCTAGCCACTAATAGGCTCGCCGTATCGGGTACGGTCCCTCGCAATTCTTTGGTGTCGAGCCAACTAAATTGTTTTTCGTTCCGCGCGCGCGGATCTTCGAATCGCGCGACGCCGGATAAATTAATGATTTCCCACCGGGTGGTATTTCGAGCACGAAGTCGTTCTCGCCGTGTAATATAATCATTCAACGCCGAGATTTTCATTTCTTTTTCATGCTTTCCAGTGTTTACCACTCTGTCTCGTACTCTTTTAGAAAATCGCACCCGCGGTTCGCTTTTTAATAACGACGCTCAAGTTCTCTTGCAAACGACTCTTCGTCGATTCGTTTGCGCCGTTCCATTATCGATTCTCTCCTATTCTGCGTTCGTGTTTGTTGCAATCTACATGCAGTTTACCGCACTCTTCGAACGTGCGGTGTACCCTGTGGCTTTTCAGAATGTCGATGAAATTTACTTGGACGCTTTCAGAACGAACTTGTGTTTGGAAATTTACTTCTTTGGATATATGTCATATATATTAACACGTTGACTGCCATGTCACCCATATGTGGGTGACGGAAATATTTGCTCAGATTTTAAAATGAATTTTTTCGTTAATATATTCATTCTACCAAATTTAATTAGGATCTGTAAAATGCAAGAAAGTTGGAAGACTACTCAATATCATACATATAATATTTTTCAATTTTTATTTCGTTAAATAACTTACTTTGATTTTATGGAATTTTGAGGTTCTAGTTTAGCAGCCGAAGTGTTAAAAAGAAATGGCTAAAAGTAACGTAGAACGGTCACGTTTAGTGCTGCGTAAACCTAGTAAATGTGACAGCACAGGGATTAGATTTTCGGCGCCAGCCATTGCCGTTGCGTCGAGTTGCAACTTTTGCTGCATGATTATTGTATGGAAAGTAATCGGAATAGAATGCTGGTGGTATCGGATCGAATCGATGAGGGGCTGCGCGCCACCACAATGGCCAAATGGAATTTAATTTGTACCGGAGAGTATTTTTAAAATGTGTGTCAAGTATACGACGTCCATAGGGATGCATCGTACATACCAGTGCAACGGCGGCCACATATCGACGGTATAAATAGAGAAAACGGGAGAGATCTGTAAAAACGATCCGCGTGTCCCGCTGCGATTTCCCCCGAACCGCGGAACGCGATTGTCGTCAGAGGCGGTGCGCGTTTATCGGGCAACGTTTGTTCAAAGAAATGATCTGTTTCCCCGAGTTCCTGTCGCTTTCCTCGACATGGATTTTCGTCTTACCTCGGACGAAACTACTTCGTGGAAACTGTGTATAAAAGAACACGGACCGGCGCTCTCCGAAGCTTACGTGGAATCGTTATTCTACTGGAAATAAGAAAATAACTTGGAAATATGGTATTTCACGGGGAACAAAAAGGTAGAGAAATCGTGAGACACGCGTGCTAGACGACCAATCGGTGGCTAGACGCCCGACCATGGCTCACACCGTATTATCTACATTTTTGGAACGGGATCTCGGTTTCACATGCATATAAAATCATTACAGTCTCGTAATAATAGCGCGAGGCAGTTATCTAGTGAAACAGTAACGTTTTGTACTGGTTCCATCTGGGATACGGTATTTATAAAGGGTAATCGTACCGATTTATTCATAATTTCTCCAGTTAGTACATGCACACCTTTATCGAACGATAATATAAAAATAAGTGCGCAGCGTTGTTGATTCGCTTTGTTCGTCAGATAACTGATTCGCTAGCTGAGATGAGAGACGTTCTAAAGCGTCCTCCTATAAATGAATAAACAATGCTGCAAAAATATTACCTTACAACTAAGTGGTCGACAAATAAAATCTCAAACGAACTGTAAAAATAAAACGTCGACTTTTAAAAATAAATAAATAAAATGGTATAAGAGTTCAGTCAGTGCTCGAGGTGAGCTCAGAATATTCAGAGGTATCGGTGTAATCGATGCAGGAACATGGACTTGAACGTTCACAGTTTGGGTCAGAGCAGGTTTTGGAACAACTTGAGCAAGATGAGAAACTTTGGGAGCAGCAGTGATCGCTGCTGGAAGTGCTGGAGCACGAGACCATGGAGGAACTGGTAGAATGGCAAGTGGTGAAAGAAATAGAAGAGCTATCATCAGAATCGGATGTATAAGATGAACTGGATGAACTGGACGAGTCTGAAGAATCGGAAGAAATGCTGCTGTCGCTCGATTCCAACTGGCTCTCTGAAAAGAACGACGAATGAGAAACACGTCCCTAGCGAAACGTATGTCACGAATATGCTCGACAAGTCTACCTTCCAAATATCCCATTTTCTTCGCAATTTTCGTTACGCAATGGCCGAACTTCGCTATAGCGAGGTTCGCCCGTCTCTCGTGTCTGCGCAACCTCCTAGTCTCGCGTCTCTTCCTCTTCTCCAGCAACAGTCTCTCATATTTGCCAACTTTCTTGTCTGCAATGCAAGCCGAACGAGTAAAACGCAGATTGAGGATATAGCCACGAATCTAAAGAAAATAAACGAACGCCGTTACCTTTGATCGCCACAAATTTATCAGTCAGCTTCTTCCTCGGCTTCTTCTCTTTTGTTTTTTTGTTCTTCTTCTTCTTCGCGACACACTTGTCCCCTTTTGAACATTTCGAATCCGCCTCTGTTTTCTTGCGATCCTTTGAAACTTGTTTCTTTGCAGGGTCCTTTTCCTGTTCGGTAGATTTTTCCTTCTTCTCTCCGTCAGGTTCCTTGTTCGGAATATTTTTCTTTGCGATGATTCCAGCACTCTCTTTCGAAGATTTCGAGGTTTCCGAAGACATCCTCTTTGAACTCGTTTGTCCGCTACACTCCGCATCATCCGAAATTTGTTTCCTCGCAGGATTCTCTTCATCCAAACACGTTGATGTTCCCACAGACCTGCTCGTTCTTTTCGTTCTTGGATCAGTTTCCTCGTGACTGATCGAAATATTTTTGTCCACGATCTTTTCAGCACTGTCTTTCGAAGATTTCGAGGCTTCCAAAGATCTCTTCTTTGCTCTCGTTTGTCCGCTACACTCCGCATCATCGGAAATTTGTTTGTCCGCAGGATTCTCTTCCTCCAAACATTTCGATTTTTTCAACGACTTTCTCCCTGTTGTTTTGTCTACATCAGTTTTCTCGTGACTGCTCGGAATATTTTTCTTCGCGATCTTTTCAGCACTCTCTTTCCCTTTCGAAGATTTCGAGGTTTCCAAAGACCTCCTTTTTGCTTTCGTTTGTCCGCTGCTCCCCTCATCGTCCGAAATTTCTTTCTCCGCAGGATTCTGTTCCTCCAAACATTTCGATCTCCTCAACGACTTCCTCCCTGTTTTCTTTTCGACATCAGTTTCCTCGTGACCGGTCGAAATATTTTTCTCCACGGTCTTTTCAGCACTATCTTTCTCGTCTGAAGATTTGCGCAAAGATTTCCGCCCACCTCCCTTTCCTCCAGGAGATTTTGAAACATTTTTCTCTACAACAGCCTTGCCTTGCAAACAGCTCGATTTTCCGGCAGGCTGTCTCTTTCTTCTCTTGCTCTCGTCAAGCTCGTGATCCGGTGAAGCTTCTTTCTCCGCGGTGTTTTCCAGAAGATGCTTCTCCCCGTCGGGACATTCGCTTCTGGATCTTCTCAGAGACTTCCTCTCTCTTCTCTCTCCCCCCTCCTCGTTTGTTATCGTTTCCGAACGAACTTGAGACACGTTCGGACAATCTGCGACCGTCGTTTCGGTCGATCCGATAAGATTCCTCGGCAACGTGACCTCGTCCATTCGCGAGGATTCTCCTCTAGGCACGGTGGTTTCGTCGATTCGCGAGGATTCTCCTCTAGGCACGGTGGTTTCGTACGAGAGACCGACGATGTCCTGCCAGGTCTCCATCTCGTGCGTTCCTTCCATCGTCTCCGCCATTTCATCCACGATCGGAGTCCCGTCGCCGTCGCCCGACATTGTCACTGTCGAGCTCGGATTCGCTTCCGGGGAATTTCCTTGAGTTTTCCGATCCTCCGCCGATTTCCCTGCGTCTTTCTTGCTGCCGCGCGCCATCCCCTTTTTCTTCTTGATCTTCCCGGAATCTCCGTTGCTTTTCTTTTCGTTCTTCTTTTTCCCAATCGATGATTTCTCTATTTTATCCTTCAATTTTTCACCGCCGGGCGCTTTCGAGTTGCTCACCCTCTTTTCGTCGGAAGCCTCTTTCTTTTTCCGAGGAGTCCTCTTCGATTTAACCGTTCGTGGTTTTTTCGTCTCTTCTGTCGGATGAAAATTGAAAATTCGATTAGTGAAAACATCTGGCCGATGGCCAAACTGATAAAACTCGGTACTGGAAAATTATTATTATTAATCTCAGTTTATTTCCAAGAGCGTTAGCAATGAAATTACCGATTATTATACTAGGTTGTACAATTTATACTTAATTTATACTTAATATTGGTACATACATCCGCACCGATGTATAGACATTTTTTCAGAACGGTTTGAAAATTATTTCTAACTGTTTTCCATGGCCCGAAAGATTGAAGCTGCGTTTGATCGAAATTTCTCCGATAGATTGTCAAATAGGGTAGAGATGTTTTGTTTGTACTACCTTTAGGTGCTCGATCCGGGTCGAGTGTGATCTGTTCGTTAAACTCGTTCAGAATGTTTTGCAGGAAATTATGTTGCACGAAGTCGTCGATCTGGGTCCATGGTTCCGTGTTCAAGATCTGATCGATATCCAAAAGCCCGTCTTCCACTTCGCACGAAAGCGCGGCCCTTCCGAGAGTTTTCTTGGCATTCATTTGATGCTGTCAACCAATCGATTTGCCATTTTATATGACGGTGTGACCACAGTTCATGCGATACAATTTTAAGACGCTATCATTTCTAGTGCCAGATTTCTAGTGCAATTTTATTCTTTGGAGGAATTTTAAAATTTCAGAATGTACAAGTGTACGAGTGCACAATCTTATTGTAATTTACTGCAATTTTATTCTTTGGAGGAATTTTAAAATTTCAGAGTGTACCAGTGTACGAGTGCATAATCTCGTATTAACTCAAAGACAGTAACTAATTTTATTCATTATTTTTATTTTTTACAGTTTACAATTCTAGTACGCAGCATAATACTCAATGACTTTGTCTTCTATTCAATTGTTTCAATATTTCTTAAAGGCAGTGTATTATATTGCATAAAACATTTTAACAGTTCTTCGCAATTGTTTAAACTTTCATATAAAACAAGTCTGATGCGTATCACTCTCAATCATGTTTTTAAAACCTTTCTCAAAGTTTAAATTGTTAATAATATTGCAGCATAGGCTGAGATTCTTCTCTTTTTGCAACCATTATAATACCGGTACGACTTATAAAAACTTTCACATGCATGGAAAATTTAATTCCGTAACGGCGTAAATTTATATGAATGCTGCAGTAATGGTAGGCCAAATTAACGGTTATGGATTTTTAATAAGTGTGCTGTACCGTAAAAGGGAGCTTCAGCACCATTTTCGGTTTGCGATTCAAATTGCAGCAAAAAAGAACCTTAGCCATGGACCTAAAACTTCCCAAAAACTATGAAACAATGGCCGGTAAATAGTATGTTAATTTTCGATCGAACAACTCGAGTAGAAAAGGTTACACCATTAAACCCAAAGATAAACATCTTTGTTCTCCACGCAAGCTGTTTATGAGAACGTCAGACTCTCGAGGAGGCTCGCAAAATCCGCGAAACGAATATTTCCTTAAGGATCCCGGACAGTTTAACGTTGCTTTAGGCTGATTTATCACGTAAACGTTTACGCGGTCTCGTTTGCGCGATTCGTTCTCTGCCGACGCAGTTGTCGACGAGCAAAATAGTTTGCCGCGAGTATTTCTATAGGCCCGGTAAATAAACAGGAAGCACGCGTCGAGTTAATTGGTCTCCTTCAAAACTGGTTTATCTTGGATGACATTCGAAATTAATTTTTATTTTGATCCGAAACTTTAAACGGTCATACACGCGTCCCACATGATTAGAACCAATTATAAAATACCCGTCAGAATATTTCTAGTACAGAAACTACACAGTAAAGTTAACAACTGAACAGGTTCCCCAGTACTCAACATCAACAATTTCAAACGTCTCCTAATGATTAGGTACATCCTTAACAAGTTGAGTGCCATGTCACCCATATGTGAGTGACGGAATTATTTGTCCGGATATTAAAATGAATTTTTACGTTAATATATTCATTGTACCAACTTTGATTAGAATCTGTAAAATGCAAGAAAGTTGGAGGACTACTCAATATCATATATTTAATTTTTTTTTCAAGTTTTATTTCATTAAACAGCTTGCTTTGATTTTATGGAATTCTTGAGATTTCTAGTTTGGCGGTCAAAGTGTTAAAGATCAAAATGTATGCGATACGAGCGGGCGTTAGACCATCCGGTGATCATTGTTTTTCGATCAGCGGAATAGGATTGCGTAGGACCGCCCGTGGTCGTTTAGGGGAATATTGGTCTGACGCTGTTACACGCGCGTTTCCGATCCTCGAGAGGCGAGAAGGTGTTCGTTTGTTCGGGGGTGGGCACGGGATCTCGCCGAGGGGCGCAAAAGAAACAACAAATGTGCGGGCCGGTCTTGCTTGCTTACTTACTTTGAAACTCCCGTTCTACGTCAAACCGTGTATTTTCGGGTTTCTCTGTTTCGAGAGATCGAACGCGAACGCATGCTTGCTCGCGCGGTCCGGGACACTGGTGTCGAAACACGCGAATCGCCGACGAACAACCACTAATTTAAGACCCCGAGGAAACACCGAGCACCGTTCGCTAGTTACTGACTTTCGAAATGATCGTTATCAACAACCACGGCGCCCAAAGGTTGTCGCGTCCGAAATTGTTTACCCGCGGCTAATGATCGTCAACCTCGACGAACGGCCGACGATCGTTCGAATCGATCCGCTCGCAATTATAGGATAACGAGGCAAGGTCGATTTTGAACGAGAATCGCGGTCCTTGTTCCCTTTCCACGCACGCGATCGCGTGGCAGGATGTTGTACCGAGTGGAGACAAGATGGAGGTTAATCTATGGGGAAAATTGAATCGAAAATGTAGAGCGAAGATTTTTTAGAGGAGGTTTTGTATCTGAGATAATCGATCTCGAAAGAAAAGTGTTCAGCACCGAATCTAAACTTTATAATTGTATCACCATACTGTACAGCGAAATGGACCCATTTAAGGGTCTGAAGGGCTTCAATAAAAAAAGAAAATCTAAACTGTAGCGACAAAAAATGGACAAGTGAAGTAATATTAAGTTTCAGTTAAACGGAATACTAAATATTATTTTTCCCATGGCATGTATCTCGTTTCTGTATAAGCTAACATGTTCTCGTTGAATAGGAAGGATTCCATTATGTTCGTGTTTTTATTTGACGACGTCAATTCAAGCTATGACGCACGAAAGCTTAGTTATCTAGGGTTACATAGGAGGACAGTTACGAAACAGGTTTCCCCTTATATATTTTACAACACGTATCGAAATATTTTATAAGGCGAAAATATCGTACATTTTCTGTTGTTGCAGTTTCTAATTTTATTATACTGTTAAATGCACTTACGTAGGTGCATACGTGTCTGAGCGTAATCCGCCCGCGCCGTTTCTACTGTTTGGAAGAGTAATATCGGAATGGCATTTGAAGTTGATTATCTTGGGAAAGAAACATCGAACGATGTTTTTGCTTTTCACGTAGTTTTTTGTGCAGAATCACTCTGCTTGTGTACGCGATCTTCCATTTTTTTTTTAATAACAATCTCACCATCCGCTTTTCCCGAAAAATAGTTGCACGGTTGCGTGTTTATTATTGGACCATTTTAAAGCCAGAATCTGTTTCTCGAGATTCGACATTTATATATTTTTGTTATTTAAGTGCGCAGGCTTTTAAATAAAGATTTCGGGTGTATACCAGTTTGGATCATGTTGATCATCGAGTACTTTTCCGTAGGTTAAAAGATAAACGCTGCTGCGAGACATTAGGTTTCATTGTTCCTTTCAAAGTTCCATTGAAAGTTTACGTCTTACTAAAATAGAAAGAACTGATTCAACTTGTTCGACGCTAATGCAATTATTGGTGCAACAACCTGTCATTGTCAAATTTACAAATTCGAATGCAGCAGAACCGTATCAATGGCTGTGTAATCTGGATATAAATCCTTGTAGGACTTGTATGCGTTCCAAAGTATATTTAAAAACTGATAGGTCGATAAAAACGTATAAGAAAGTTACAAAACGTCGTACCAATTGATCTGTATGCTTTCTAAGATCTTTCCACGTGGAGCTCAATCTAAAAATGTATACTGATTCAAACCAGATCAGTGTATCGAAGTGTCAGCAGTAGAAGATGACGGACTACAAATCGCGGAATCGAGGAATCAGTAATTCCCAGATAAACATAAGTCTCTCCGGTAAGAATGAGATTGTACATCTGTTTAAAGCCGCTCAAGATTCGCACGTGGACCAAGCAGAAAGGCGAACGATTCCATCAGGGAGTGAACAAAATACTAAAATATCATAATAAAGCAGCAATTGTCCCACGTCGAGTTGCAAAGCCACTGACTCGATCAGCTGGTGAATAAAAATTTTTAAGTTATTACAATTACAGCTCTAGGATCGTATGTAATCGAAAAGCTGATCGACGTCGAGCTGCACACTTGCACATAAGTGTGCAGAAACGTCGCAGCGTGCAACATGGTGGAATAGGCCTACAGGGGATACCACTGGGATACCAAATATTTTCGCATTTTATTTACGTTTGTGTTGTTTGTGTTCTAGCCACGAATCATCAGAACTACAGGCGGTGTACAAAGTGTTCGTACGCTTCTTAAAAAGAAATAACTTCTTTAAAATTGGAGCAAACGGCTTGATTTTTTCGGAGACGATAGAAGGATTGATTTACTAAATAATGCATAAATAATTCTTTTTTTTTTAATTGCTTTCGGTTATCTTTTACTTGAAAATTTTAGATAAAAAATTGCCTACCTCTGCGTTTGATCACATTCACGTGCGAAATATAATTTCCCATGAGGCGTAGTCGTTTAAGCGTACGGAGTAAATGAATAAACGATTCCGGTACTGTGGAACGACGTCGATCGCATTTTCCGCTCGGTCGGCATCGAGGCAAAGGGTACACGATGGAGAAAAGCCGGCGCGTGACGAAAGAAAAGTCAAGGTGCATGGGCAGGGTGACGTCAGCGGGACGGTATAACCCGTCAGAGTTTACGACGATGGTGTCGCAGCCGTGGGACATACACACACACACACATTCTCTCTATCTCTCTTGTTTATAATAGCGGGTCATCGAGTGGAAGAGGGTTCAGTGACGTCACCTGTGTCCGATGACCGCACGCCCCGTCGATGTCATCGTGCGTTTTCGACGGATATAACCGACGACGCTCGTGCGTCTCGTTCTACCGTAAATGGCGAAAGCCGGTTCTCAAGCTGGAAATGATTCGCGTGGGCGGATCGTGGACACACGATAGTTTCGATACTGGTTTTGTACTCGAAATTAACCCTTGCAGAGACCAAATTCACCTTTGTAAGGATTAAATGCACCATTTCGCAAATCAAATTCACCTACGAGGTGACTCGAGAACGAATTAACCAGCCTACGGATCTTATGCATTTACGGCAGAAATTAGTAGGTGAAATATAAAACGGCAGACACATTCCAGAACATTGTAATTGGTGCAGAGAATTTTTATTTTGCATAAATACCCGTAGCCTAGAAACAACACAATACCATTTTGTCATGATTCGATTTGAAGTAGTGCGAGTCCTAGTGACTAAACTATACAAACAGTATTCTGTTAAATAAGTATTTCTTATCTGTTTATTGCTACACGCAATGAAACTTTGAACTTCAAAAGGGCGAGCTTGATTTGGCACAGGATGACTTTGCTCCGCAGAAGGGTGAATTTGGTTTGCAATATTACGTGCAACATGGTGAATTTCGAGTGCGAAACCTGTATCTCGTCGTCCGATCGATTGCTTTTCCTTCGACAAATATTCCAGGAACGATCGAACCGCACTTGGATCTCAGATCTAGATAAACAGACCTTTGCCCGTGGGACGTCCGGAGCCTAGAACGTTTGTTTCCTCGCTCTCTCTCTCTCTCTCTGCTCTCTCGTTCTCCTTCGTTAGGATAATATTTATGGTTCCGCGGATATTTGCATTTGTTCGCGATTCCGCGTGCAATCGCTGCGGGGATCGTTCGATCCGATTTTGCGGATCGTTGTGGTCGAGGCATCGTTGTCAATGATTAGGGCTCCGTCACTCGTTGCGAGATTGAAAAAGGAGAAGGTTGCCCCAGGTCGACGGATGCCTCTTCGAAGCGCACCTGAGAGATGATGCAGGTAACTGTATCCGTCCTGTGATCCGCGGCACGGGTCGCGGGCATATAAAAGCGTTGACGGTCTTCGAGGTTGGGAATCAGTCGATCGAGCCCACCGGAGCGAACATGATCGAGGTAAGGGTACCTGCGACAAGGAAATCTTTAATGGGGAAGTGTTTAATGGGACTCCGAGAGAATAAGGTGTCGAGGAATGCAGTTTGATGCAGTTTGTTTTGGGAGAAATATTTGAGGCGTTTGTTAACAGGTGGGAATTTAGAGAACGATTTTTCTCGGTAATTTGAGATGGAGAATTGAGAGTGAACAAGATCGACTACAATCGTGGTTTGTAATTATTAATCTTTTTATATTCTTGAATATAAGATTGACGAAGGCTTACCTGCTCTTTATTTCTTGGTATTATAAAAGGTTTGATTTCTGTTCGTTTGTCTGATGTAATTTGTTGTGCTTCTAACGTGTATTATATCATAACAGGGAATTATAACTGAAGCACAAATTGTTGATTGCAAGTGCAAAGCTAAAATGATTGAAGTAGATTCAAGTGTCTGAACTAGGATTTTTGAATAATTATTTTTACTAAGCATGAATCGGTTCATTATGCGGAGACGAAATAATAGAAATTAACACGTAAGGGTCATGCGGTCATGAAAAATCTTTTTATTAAAAGGTTTAAATTTTATCACAAGTTACACTGTTATAGCACAATGTTATTTCCAAACATTTTGACAAGTACATACAAAATTAATTGAAGAATGGATCTGAATTGAACGGAATATACACGAGGATCGTTTATTGTTGGAAACCTATGAGATTTTTTAAATAATTGCAGATCACCGTGCTGTTGTTGGGGGTCTACGGGGTTCTGGCAGTTCCAAACACGCCTTCCATCGATGGGAACCCCGTGGGATCGGCATCCTCTCCGCTTCCAGGCACGGAGAATCTGGACGAGAAGGCACTTCCGCTCTCAAAATTGGTTCTCGACGATCAACTTTCCTCACCCGGAGGACTGAACACCATGAAACAGATTCGAGAGGCTTCGGAACTACCTGGAACGCAAAATCTCGCTGAAAAACGTATTCCCCTCCTGATTCTCGAAAAACTGTCGCGTCCCGCAGGGATCGAGGCTTGGAACTCGAGCGATTTGCGTGTATAATTCGCTGTGAAACGCGTGGGTGCGAGACGAATGTTGATTGAGCGAGTGTTGAGAGAGAAAATACACAGACACTGATCGAACCACTGTCTCTGAAGTTATTCGACAACCATCTTCAACTGTTTTACCATTCCTGATCGTTTCCTTCTCTTCCGAATACACGGCGTTTTAGAGAAAAATGAAAGTTCGACGGAGGAGAGAAAATAAGAGAAGGGTTGAGATGTTGAGAGGTAGATTTTTATTTGAATCAATTGTGTGGGAGGTTTTTATCTCGGATGGATAATACAGAGACCTGTAGTCTGCCTGAAATATCAAGCCCTGTCGGAAACGGACGCTGGCGAGCTCTGTCTGAACAGGACGGAAGAGACTACTTCATTTCTACTACAGGCGTTCAGTATCATCTAGGGGCAACACATTCGTACGGCGCGTATAATTATATAATATTATCGCGGACAAGTTATGTTAACAGACCAATCACCCAACGTAATTTTCCCATGTAATTTTCACACATTCGTGGTGCTCTGGAACCCCCAATTTCGTCTTACGTCCGACGTTGCGCGACTCTCCCCTCCTCAACTAATTTCGGTAGATCTCGATCGCCGCGATAGTAATTATTGATAAATTTGTTATTTCTGGCTGTTTAATATTTATAACAATTCCTTTTGCCGACAAGTACTCCTTCGACCGGCTTACCACCTAATTGTATAGCAAAAACGGCTAATAGTATTTGAGGTTCAGAGAAACTTTCAAAGCATGTCCTGAGCTAAAGTGTATAACAGTGTGCGCTGTATTTACCAGTTGATTGTTCTATTTTTAGCGATGTCGGTATTTCAGATCGTGTCAAACGAAACCTCGTAAGGTGACTGGTTTATTCCTGTATCTCGTCTATGCTTCGAGCTATCGATCGCAAGAAACGACTGCAGCCGTTCACCGAGAGATGCCTCGTCCACCCACAATCCTCTCTTCTCTGAAACGCCAACAGAACACAAAGGAACGCACAAAAATTCCCAATACACAAACTCACAACTGTCAAAGAACTCCCTTTCTCTCCTTAAAAAATCTATAAAACCACTGCATATCTTTTCGAGTCCACTCTAAATAAAAAAAAAAAAAAAATAAAAAAAAATAAAATGAAATAGCCAAAGTAAAAACAGAGAACCAACAACGGTTTTACAGTCCTGTTTGTCCTTTTTTTTTTTGGGAAACTCGCAAAATCGGGGCAGAAATCGGTACCGGGCAGAGTCGCCGCGGTAAATTTGATTGCGAGACACGGTCGATTTGAAGCGTAACTTCGAAATTCGAACGAATATATGGGGCGGTAGAGAGAGAGAGAAAGAGAGAGGTAGAGAGAGAGAGAGAGAGAGAAAGGGACAGGTTCGACGATAGATTGGTTTGTTCGCGCGTCGTTACCGTGCGCACGATGAAACGAACCGATTGTACACGCGATCGATTATCAACGCTCGACGATGGCCGCTTTCCTAACAATCCACCGAATTATCCGACCATACGGGTAATCGCGTTACTTCATCAATTATCCGCCGACGCTGCTCGCAATTAAGGCCGCGAAATACCGACCCGATAATCTTTCGCATCGGCATACGTAATCGGGCGGAGAGAGCGATTCGTCGCCGCGTAACGACGGACTACCCTCCCGTCCCTCCCCCCTCTTCATGGTGACCAACAACCACGGGCAACGTTCGCTATTTTCCTCGGAAAACATGGGGACAGCAGGGGTGGGAGGGACGACGACGACCGGCCGCTCGCGCTATTTTCCCCGCGGATATTCGACGCGTGTCCGTCTCGTTTGAATATATCAATTTCGAAGTGGCCGATAGTTTGCCGAATATGCAAATTCCTGTAACGATCAAAGGGGAAATATATGCATATACGCCGATTTATATACGTTCCCCCATGCCTTTCGATTTTCGGCCGCGAGCCATTGTACACCGCGAAACTTTTTTCCACGCTAGTCGCCTCGCGAACAGCCGAAATGTTCGGTTAAACAATCGGTTCTGGGCCCGAGGAATCCTGACAAGTGTTTTGATTCCGTTGGCGGACGGCTGGGTCTTGTTAGCAGGCTTCGGAAACGTTTGCAGTCCTGGGACTACTGCGAGCAGTGGACCGAGGATTTTTGCTACAGGACAGGTTTCCCTAACAATTGCATACTACTGAACCAAATAAAAATAGATCTCTTCTTCTTCTTCGATGCCTTGAAATTCTTTTGATCTTTGTACCGTTTTATATTTTACCCATCCATTTTTGTCATAAATGCATAAAATAGTGAGGTGGGAGGATCAAAAGAATTTCAGATGATTTTTTTTAAAGAATCAAAGTCCTGATTGGCTTCCGCCTCTCGCAATCGGTACAGACAATTTTAATATTTTCCAGGAGGCATACCCGGCCGTGTTATGTTTACAGTCCTTGGCGTCCGATGCCTCTCGAGCTTCTGGGCCCCTCACGGGGTACACCCTGCGATAGTGCGGATAATTCCGCGAAGTTTAACCTCTTGCATTACTATTTATTTTGTGATTATAACGATTAAAAATTCTTCATCATTCAAAATTTCATAGAAAAAAAGGTAGTTTATATTTCTTATATGCCCATGTTTTCTCCAAATGATATATATCAACTACAACCAAATAGAATTTTATTTCGCTTTAAAGGAAATTCTGAGTCGATATTGTAGGGCAAGGGGTTAACACCCAGGACTTGCCGAGGTACATAGAGAAATCACTGTACTTCTAATAATATATCAAAACAGTTCCTTTATTATGTTATTCTCGCATTTTTAGTAAAATCGAGAACGCAATGGCCCATCTACTGGAGCGAGTATCTACGAAAATACGCAAGCTGCTTGTGAGTGTGGATTCCTTGTGCAAAGTAAAAACTATCCTAGTCAATTTTAGAGAAGAGAAATTAACTAAAAATGTATTTCTTCTATCGATAATTTGAATAGGTCGAAAATAATACAATGACATTTGTTGAATGTCTTCATTCAATCTACTTATGACAGTGTGTTTCCTTTGTGGAGGGCTTACTCATGCCAAAATGTAAGAACGATTCACAGAGATATTTTTAATTCAGAATGTAGTTCAAATAGTGAGACAGCTAACACGTGGGTTGTTTAACGACGAACCCAGTGAAAAAATGTGCGCGCCTGTCGCAATAAACGGGACAAAAGCGTCTCTGTTGCGCTCGATTCGTGGGTAGTGGACCGTGAAAATCGGAGAGGAAATTTTTCGAGACTACTTGGAGGTATTCGCGACATTGACAATCCTTCTCCGATTCGATATAATATAAACACGGGGAGTAGGATTGTCGGCATGCATCTCCGGCGACGAGAGAAAGAACGAGTACAAGTGGGGGGACGAAGAACAAGGGAGGAGAAGAATATGCGAGTGCGGGACAGGGTGGGACAAGCGGGCAGAAAAGCTCCGTACGTTGTTTGGAATCCGTGCCACGAGCGAAGAGAGGGAGCAAAGGTTGAACGACGACGAGCCGAGCGGAGAAGAGCGGGGCGGAGCGGGGCGATTCGGGGGCGGACAGGAAATCACGCGGGTGGAAGGAAAAGTTTTCGATAAAACGGATGACTCGCTCGTTGGATCCGCCTTGAGGTCGCTACAGTTGGACAGGAGTTGCTCTCAAACCGCGGTGAACGTTAATTCGCTTAACGGGCTCGTTTCTCGTTTTACTCGCACCTGCTACCTCCAACCTGGCTTGCCTAGCCTCTTTCCGGCCGTGTTCCCGCGTCCATCAAACCGTTCCCGAGCGATGCTCGAGCTCGTGCCACCTTGTTTTATCGGTCCAAGGAATGTTGGCTACAGCATAAACGGCAGACGTTCATGGCGACACGTACTTCGACGCCTTCGAAAAATATTGCGAGGAACGCGAATGGCTTGCGCGAGCTCTGGAAACCTGACGCAAGCCAATTCGACGGTAAACCTGACCCAATTCGCGAACATTCGAACACAGGTAAGATTTAATCCAACATTCAGAATTCAAAGCTAGACCGAAATAGGTTTGAAGCGATTCGAACTTCAATCACGCTCGATCCAGACGGTTTGAAATTGAGACACTTCGCGCTTGAAGTAGGTGGATTCGGATCGAACTTGGCGCAAAACTTAAGATATCTTAGCTTAAAACTGTTTCGAACTTAAACCAGACTCGATTCAAAAAAATTTTAATCTATTGCAAGTGATACAGGTCAATTTGAAGATAAGTCAAAAACCGCTTCAAACTTGCAACATGACTTAATCCAGGCAAATTGAAAGCATGGCAGACCTGACTCGGTATAAGATAGACCGAAAGCAAGCCAATTTCAACTTGAACCAGTCGAAACCCGAGCTAATTCAAATTTAATCCAGGTTCAAGCCTGAGCCAATTCAAATGCGACCCAGGTTCAACCCAGACTTGGCCCAGATCTAACTCGGCGAAGTATTCATCAACTTTCGGACAATGGAAGTTTTCAGAACTTCGTGAGCGTGCCCAGGTTCGTTCAAACTTCTGCTCATCAATTTCTTCACGTACATTTCAAACTGCTTGTAAGGAACGCTTCGATCTTCCTTCCAGTCTATCACACCTTCGGCCGCTCACCGCCACACGCAAATTTTAATCGTATCTCTAAAAACATCTTAATACTCGATGCTGTCAGGATCGCGTAAAACCGTCTCGGATACAAAAATGGAAAGTAACGACGTCGTTCGTCGTCGTAACGAAAAATTTTGCAGGATCATTCCCGAAGAATCCCGGGCCGGTATACGGCAGTTTCGAAACAATGTAGGAGTGTACGAAAGGATTCGCGTTTGCCGGAACAGCGACCAGTTTCTCATAAAATAGGCAATAAAATAGTTGTCATACGGCGTCGAATCGAACCGTCTCGCACACAGGAGTCTTCGCCGTTTTTCGCACACAAGCGATTTCGTATACCTCCTATGTACGTACGTACACGCGCATGCGTAGTGCACGAAGTGCACCTTCGTGCACTTTACAGCGGATGGTCGTTGAAATTCGTCGATTATTTGCCATCGTAACGAACGCCGGGACAGCTGTCGCGCTTCCCTTTCCGCCGCGCGTTTAGAACGCGTTCGTAGGAGGAACTCGATCGGAGTTGCATTTTACCGATCCGCAGCCTCGCTTTGCAATTCCGTGGACGGGCGATGGTCGCTCGGAAGCCCGTTAACGGGCGCTAATCGGGATTCCATGGGAGTACACCCGCCCCTCTGCCACCTGGCGAACGGTGTTCTCTTCCTCCTCTTCTTCCTCGGCGCGTCCGACACCGGGCCGGCTTCGCTCTCGTTCCTCTTCCCCTTTCATGTTCAGATCAGGCTATGATACACAGGAATGTCCGGGATGCGGAGAGCGATGGCGTAGGGCTCTCTTGGTTGACTCGGCACGGCCATTATCGTGATTACATTAGGCGCTATTCCAGCGAGTAACGCGGGGCGCGCTGCTCCGAGGCTTTTGCTCTCGCTCTTGCTCGCCCGGCTCCGCGCTCTCGCTCTCGCTCCGGAGAGCAGCCGAGCGGGCAAGCGAGTGACCACGAATCATCCGGTTTGCCGAGCGTAGAATTCGATGGGGCCGAGTCTAAGAGGGCCGACGGAGATGGCGGAACACGCTCCATGCTATCCGTCGACTTTCCACCCCCTTGCCTCACCCCGACTCGACAAACCATCCCACCGCCACGCTTCCTGTTTCGCGAAATGCGCTCCCGAAATTCGCGGATCGTTGATAGTTCTAGAGTTCGGTTCCGCCGTTGGTCCTAAATGTTGATCGCTCTGCGTGTCGTAGGTGCACCAACCCCTTGCACTTTTAACCCATTTGCATTATAAGGAAATATGAAAGAGAGCCTTTATCAACAAACTGTTTTTTTTTTAAGTTATATTTAAGTACAGAAATGACTACAAGTAAAAGAACTTCATATTTCAGCATTATAAGAAAAAATCAGAATTACTACTCCATTTCTATTTTTTAGCTAGCGAATAATGATAGTGACTTGAAAAATTGAGCGCATATGTACGCTAATGATGCAAATGGGTTAACTCTTCGAAGCTCGAACGAGATCTCTCCCCAGACCCCAGTGTACAATGCATTCGTAGCATTTCAATAATTGTGGCAGAGAACCATGTAGAAGTCATCAAAGGTCCGAGGACCGTTAGACTTGAACTCTGAGAATTGTAGAATTTATTCGAGAGCCTAAATTCACGGTGAAGGATGATACGCTATGATAATGGCACTGGGGTCAAAAAAAGAAGTACGAAGCATTTCTAGAAATCTTGCTGTGATATTTGATTACGCTTGATCAGGATCAAATTTCCAGGGCCGCCGTTGGTCACCTGGCCGGCCGGACGTCCGCGAGCAAACGTAGACGGGGGTGCACGTTCGCTAAGAGTTTCCGCCGGTAATAGGTCCCGGTGTCGTTTATACTCCTCCTTTCGAGACTTTATTCCGGCTAGATACTCCCGCGAGATCGCGACGCGGGACTAACGTTTTATAACTCGCCGGCGGGCCGTATAGTCGGGTTACTCGACCCGACGCGACCCGCCAGACGTCTCTGGCTTTTACGTTTTCTTCACGCCACCACCATCCCCTTCCCCCTCCCTCGCGATGCAGATGGTGATAGATTAGGGTTGCTTCGCTGCGTTGGCCGTTCCTGGACCGCACCACTGTAGTCATTTTTATACTGTCTTGCGCGAGCTACCTGCCCCCCGTGGTTCTTAATTAGAATAGCGAATTTTTATGCTTGAAAATGGTGGACGGCACGATAATTGATCATTCCGTGGTCTGGAGTATTCTGGCTCTTTTTCAAGGTACAGTATACTTTCGATATTTAGTGAATTCTGAAAGAAAAAAAATTTCTTAAGTTACTTCTAACTATGACAAAAACAATTACAATGTTGATTTTTTGCTATTCTTCTATATTCACAGAAATAAATAATGATTTATACAAAACTTGTGGTTATTGGTTCAGTTTTGCTCCTTACTGTATGTTAACAACACGGATCTTGCCGGCGTCATGTATCGTCTAGGAGACATATCCGAGTTGTGTTATGTTTACACTCTTCGGCGTCCGAGGTCTCTCGAGCTAGTGGGGATAATTCCGCGATATTTATTATCCAGATCTTGACGAGAATACAGGTCCGTCCGGGGACATATATCGGCTGGAAGATACTACTCTTTGATACACTGCCGAACGTAGAAAAGGGCAGTAAACATCGAGCGGTGAAAGTCCCATAAAAAAATAATGAAAAATAAAGAAGGGGAAGAAGAAGTATGAAGAAGTTTTGTTACTGGATTAGTAGTGATCTCACACCGGTATACCTGACCTGTATTATGTTTACACTCCTCGGCGATCGAGGCCATTCGTGTTTTGGTGCCTCTCACTGGGTATACCCCGCAGTAGTGGGGATTGTTTTGGGACTTTTATCGGCTAGATATTTGGCACATACATATTCGCAAAATTTGTTGATATTTTCACTGTTTTATACACGCGTGTAACAATCAGACTGTGGTATTTTATGCAAAATGAAAATTTGTCAGGAAGTTAAACGCAAGTGTAGCCCCTCTCTTAACAATTACAACGTGTCGAAATTATTACGAGAACATTTTTAAAGGTGTGTCAGATTCTCACAGTTCTATATTTCTCCTATTCGTTTCTGCCATGAATGAAAAAATTCCGCAGTCTAGTAATAAGTTATATGTGTTTGATGGAACGTTCCAAAAAATTTCAGAGAGATAAAATGTTATAAGGAACGTGTAAAAGTTTGTACTGTTCGTGTTACATGGTTTTAAGAATTCTGGATGTACTATGCATGCACATGCGTAATAAAATGCAGTCCCAATAATCACATCACAAATGAAAAAAATTGAAAAAAATTTTCTACATCGTTTACAGTAATAAATTGGAAATTATGTATTAATATTCGTGTGACTCGTTTTATGTAAAGAGATCAAATAAGCGAATTCAAAGTACAGAATTATTGGTTGTAAAGAACGTGGCGCATTTTTCATTCAAAGAGCGATAAAGCATCATTTTTCCAACATTCATTCCATTCATTATTCAGTATTTTTGGCAAAAATGAGCGCTGGGGTCTGTAAGCTGGAGCTTTGCGCTTTGAAATGAGCCCTGGTTTGATGCTGTATGAAATGTTTGGCAGTACTACGACAAGTTCAATGGAAGTAATTTCTCTCCCAATAATAATTAATAATAACAATTTTTCCAAGGTAAATCTAGAATAAAAGAACTGAATGAAATTTGAAATTAGCAGAGGCCAAATTTGTAGTAAGGTTAGTGAAAGAAATGTAAAGCACAAAAAGACATCGATGGGGAAAAATTGAGGTTTAAAAATGGACCGTGCAGAGTTACAGTCGGGAATTTTTATTAAGAGTACTCTCGGAGCAGAGAAAAATCTTCTGGGGAGATAAAAGGGGTTACAGAGCTATGGATTAGGGTGTCGAGGAGCGGTATCCATCCTTATGCAGAGGAGATCTATATCCGCATATCCGGGAGGACTCGGGCTCGTCCTTTTTCGAGCGGTTTTTGCGCGGGCTGGCAAGTTGCTTCGCGTAGAAGTCGTCTCGCGTAATTTCATAAGACCGCAATCTACGCGACGAGGTGGAAGGAAAATGGCCGCAATGTTTTCCCTCGCAGTCGACAATGGTACACGGTCTGAGCCTGGTCTGGGAACAAGGACGGCGTCGTGCGGAAGTTCATTTCTTATCTTGCCCTTTTTTCTCTTTGTCCTCTTTTTCCACTCCTTCTCTCGACACACTTCAAATTTTCAAATAACAAGAATCGTTCGATCGAGCGTGCAAATTAATAGACAATTTGAATGGCTACTTTCGGAAATTACAATCATCAAGAAGAGAGTACGGATGTCCATGGAAACGTGGTTTTTGATCAGGAGCATGTTTCATCAAGGGTCCTATCTTATTCATCAAGGGGCTCGAATGACACAGGAACCTCGTTAAAATTGATTAAACTGGTTATTGCACCGTAAATTACAATTAACCCATTTGCAACGAATGACGGCGTTGCTGTTGCCGCTGTTGCTGCCCTTTCGAAAACCACGTGCCGGCGCCAGACATGTATTTAGACTCGTTGCATTGTCTCGATGCAACCACCGCGGCGGCCGGGCTGCACGCGATTATCGTATTCGAGGATGCACCGGGAGAGGAGGAACAGAGAAAGGAAACCGGATTGAACGAGCAATTTTTTCCCAGGTTCCACTTCGGGTACGGATTACGTTATTTTTATAAAAGCTAATGCATAAAATCGATAACCTTATTTCCAGGCGGCTGATCTTTACCGTGAGTCCTCGTTTTCGTAAATTATTTCACGAGGATTAAAATAAGCGAGAAATCTGTTTCGAGATCCATTAAAGTAAAACTACGGAATATTATTTTCTGCTAATATACATACGTGCTTAGCTGAGATCTTTATCAGAGTAGCACAAACGCACGAAAATTCGCATTTGTTTAGATTCCGTTTTACATTGCTTAGCCGAATATTCTGATGTAATGTCACAATGAATATATTCTGACGATGAAAGCGAACATATTTGATATTTCTGTCCTCATTAGCATCTTTGAACCCTAGCGTAGCTTTGCACGAATTTAACACATTTTTCTTTGATCTCTAACAGTGAAGCTTCTATGAGGATTTGAAAATGACCAGATTAAATTTATTCAGATTCTGTTGAGTTTTTATCATAATACGTGCTCGAATAGAGAAACTTGTTCAATAATTTCTCATCAACGCTGCTCTGGAATTTGCATAATTGTTGAACATGCCTGATTTAAAGCAATATTGCTTCGTTATTTAAAGGGTTTGCAGGATATACCAATTTAAAAAACGTTTAATTATAACATATTCTCCGTGCTCTTCATTACTGTCCACGTTTTATTTCGAATTAACCCTTTGCGCTCAAATGTCAACCACGAGAACTCCACTAGATATTACAATAACGTAATTCGAAACAATTTGTACACTATTAAATTTATTTGTACTTAATCAACTCCTAAAACTCTAGTCTTTCTTATATCCATTTTACCTCTGAAAAAAACGTCTTTTTCGAAACGTTTTATTTCAGAGGTCTTAAAGCGTTATTCCACGTCGTTATTGCACGTCGTCATTTACATATTATTTAGACAAGTAAGTATTTTCATTGCTATTATTTGTACCATTGTTGTTTTTGCTTATGCCCTTCTGCTATATTTATTTCAGTGTTGTTTTATAGCTTTTCTTAATTTTCGTTCACTTTTTTTAGGCTACAGTTTGTCTGATTGCTGCTCGAAGTGTTGCTGTAGGCTAAGTGCCTAAAGTGTACAAGAGGCGAAAATGCTTGGAAGCCAAAAGGACGCGAATAAAAGGTTTTCTGCAAATGGACTCTTCGTACATGAACGACAGTAACAATCTTAACCCCTTAACTTGTACGCTCGAGTTAATTCGAGCGTGCTAAACAGGCCAAACTGTGCACACTCGAGATAATTCGAGCGGCATTGTATTTTATGCTGCTACAATTTTTCACACTCAAATATAATCGAGAATTGAAAATAACAATGTGAAAGCAAAGAAAAAATCATTTTATTGATATTTATCATTTACATGGGATTTTAAGCTATAACACTTATTTATTCAAGAATAAAATATAGCCTTTTTCCATAGAACTATGGAACGGACCTTTTCCATTGATTTCTTTTTGCCGGTTAAAAAAAAAAAACTGTGCGTTAAGGGGTAAATATCACCTCTACTCATTGAAACTATGTACAGTGAATTCTCGATACATGTCAACAACACGCCAACGTCGTGTATCGTCCAGGAGATGTATAGCGCGTGGCAGTGGGGATAATTCCGCAACGTTTATCATTCTGGCCTTGGCGACATATATAGAGAAATCACTGTACCTTCGCATCGCGCCGGTTCGTCGCCTCCGCGTTAAAAGACAGACGCTTTCGAGTGTAGAGGGACGCAGCAAGTCTGAGCGTTTCCCGAGATCTTTGGACGGGTAAATTCGTCCATTTTGAGCGATTCTAGAGGAGCGCGGCTATCCGTCGAAACTGGCTTCGTTTGCCCACCGGATCGAGAGGCGAAATGAAAAAAAGAAAAACGGTCGGTGAAGGAGAAGCAGGAATGCTGGGTAGGATCTAGTAATTTGCGACGCTGCGGCGTTCGACGGCCAGAAACGATTCCGAGCTCTCGGCAACGGATTTAATATTTACACGCAGCGGAACTCCTTCGTAACGGGTCCGTTTACCGCGAGAGTCTTCTCCCTCTCTCTCTCTCTCTCTCTCTCTCTCTCTCTTTCGTGTGGTTCTCGTACCCCCTTTGGGGCGCGCCCGTTCATCTCGGTTTTCCGTCGTTGCGTTTGCGGCAATTTTTTGCGTACGCAATTATTATTAACTTTGGTCCGACGAGCATGAAAAATGGCCGGAGAGCCGGAGCAAGCGAGCAAAAGCAGGGAGAGAGGAAGAGAGAAAGATAGGAAGAGGTGAGGGGAATAAAGGGAGAGAGAGAGAGAGAGGGAGGAGAGGGAGAGAGGGGGATGGAGAACACGATGGGAAACTGGAGCGGTCGACGAGGGGGAGCTGCGGCCGCGGGTGAATGCGCGTTGTTGTATACATCCTCGCCGCGTTTCCGTGCTTCGCGTAATTACCGACGAACGAAAGCTTAATCATTGCCGACTCGCCGCGCGGGAAATTACCGACCACCTCGCGAAAGGATCCGTGCGCGCGATAGCCTGCGAGCTGCGGCAATAACGAGAGAGCATCGAGAGAGGATCGAGAAAGAACCGATCGGCTTCGCGTTTCGACTCCATCGCGCTCCTACATCTTCTCCTTCATCTTCGTCACGGTAACTCTGCGACTTTGCCAAGACAGTAGCTTTTGTTTCTTACGTTTGTCAAAACTGCTCGAACTTACCGCTGCTGCGAGTACCGTGCAGAAATCGCAAGTTTCCTACCAAACGTATTACTGTATCACTGTGTTACTGTAAACAATTTAGATGCTGATACAAACTGCATTGTTATAAACAATCTGGTAGATGAAGCTCCCCAGAGGAGATTTGGTGGAGCTAGTTCCCTTGTCCCTGTGATGTTCAGTTTGTCGATGCTCGGACAATACCATATTTGCCAAAATCCAATTCGAAATTTGTGGGTCCCTGCGGAAAACAGACATGTGCCACCGCTCGATAATTGATACCAGGTGGTTGTAGTGGAATTTACACTTACATTACAGGAACAACTTAATGGTACGGAAAATGAAAAATTTATTATGCATATGGCATGCGTCCGTTATCCATTGAGCCTCTTAATTGCCACGCGGCGAGATCGTTCCGCTTGTTTCGTTCCGCGTCGAAAACTGTTAGAGCCCAGCACCATATAGCGTTACTCTAGTTAATTAATCAACGCTCCGAATAAACTACAAAGCTTACGACAGCACACATTTCAATCCAGTAACAGGGGAAAATGCCTTGCGATGCCTTGTTAGTTCGATTAGCTGACACCTTCAGGCGTTTTTACGGGACGAGCTATCCCCGTATAATTAGCCGACTGGATTTTATGACAAGAATGGATTAGGCGAGTGGAAAACTGTAAAGAACCAGACTAAAGTTAGCAGAATTGAATGATGCCAGCATGTTATTTCCAACTTGCTAACACTGTACCAGTACCGGTCAAACGATGGGTTTCAGAGTTTTTTTTTTTAAAGATGCATTCATCGGTAACAGTCGCATCAATTGCTCGAGCTCGTATTGTAATAAAAATTATACGAACTCTGAATAAATAAAATCTTGTCATTCCCATGAGGCAATACACGCTAGCCACTTGGAATGCTCGGTAAGTGTTAAAAGTGATTAAAAGACGAAATGCATTTTCACCGAAATCGTGTTCCTTAAAATTGAACTTGGAGTTGACGTTGCATAAAGAATCCACAGTTTAATAATTAGGACGCATGGGATCGGCAGGGAGATTGGAAGTTGGGCAGAGTCGAAAGAAAGCGTCTCGGCGGAAGAGACGAGCCAAGAGAGCGTAGTCAAAGAGACAGAGGGAAAATTGCGGAGTCGTGGGAGGAGAGAAAAGAAAAGAGGACCATAGGATAAGAGGGGGAAGGGGGTGAAATAGGGAAAGAGAGAAGGAGGATTGGCGAGAGTCTTTGCCGGCGGCACACGAGGCTCGAAGTTGCTGGTAGACACGCGAGGACGCGATCCCATCGATCGTGTGTGCGCGCACGTTGCCTCTATCGTCCCGCTCGCTCCGGGGCGGATGTAAATTACGACGTACGGTGCCCGACTCGGCTCGGCTCTGCTATACGCCATTAAGAAAGAAATCGTCTTGGTCTCGATCTCGATCCAACGGACCCTCGTCCGTTCCTCGTAGATCTCGCGTGTGGTTTCTCGCCTCCGATCGGATCCAAGCGTGAACGGCCCATCGGCGTGACTTTCGTGACGCTTTGGTGGCGTGGCGTGGCGTGGCGTCGCGTCCGCGTCCGCGTCGCGTCGCGTCGCGAGATCGATCGATTTCCGTCCTTTCTCGCCCATGATGGATCGTCGCCTCTTCCGCCGCGGTAACAACCTTTCCCCCACGTGTCCCGTCATTCACTGGCAAAGTCCCTCTTCCTCGACCAGACCACTACCACCGCCGCACCGCAGTTTCACGTATCACGTTTTTACAACGAGCGCGCGGAAACCGAGTAACTGGAAAGAGATAGATAGAGAGAGAGAGAGAGAGAGAGAGGGAGAGAGAGAGAGGGAGAGAGTTCCATTTTGGCGCGTAGCGGCGATTTCTCGTCGTTTCGTCGAGCATCGTTTTCGAACCGCGCTCGCCCCGGCTAATCTAACTTTCGAATCCGCTTTGCCGCGCGGCAGAGAGAGGGGTATGTTACCTGCGATCCGCTCTCGTTGCGACGGCACCGGAAATTCAAGCCGGGAGGCGGCTTATGGTAACGAGTGCGTATCGAGCCAGTTAAACCGTGCACCCGTGTATCGCCTGGGTTAGTCGCGCGCGGCGCCTCGAGAATCGATAAGACGCAACGAAAGCTCGAACTCGCGCGTAGCGCGCCCCTTAAACGCTCGACCTGTGCTCCTGCCGATCCCTCTACTCTCTCCACCTTTTCCTTCTCTTCCTCACCTGTCCGCACCCCTCCCCCCCCGGTATCAACCCTTTCGCAAAACCTGACTGTGCCACGCGAGACCGTATCGAGAGACCGTACGGAATAATCGAGGCCACGCGTGTCGCTCTGTAGCCTCGCGCGCCACCGCTCCCGCGAAATTCGAGGCTATTTTTTATCCGTATCGGCCCCAGGGAGAATTTTAACGACGAACGGAGCCAGGTTGCCCCCGTTGGAGCGCTTTTCTCGGCCCTCGAAGTCGGGAGCGAAGGTGTTCAATACGTTCGCAATGGAAACTTGCAAACTGAAGACCAATTTCGAGCGCTCCGAAGAGTGATTATTGATGATCAGAACGAGACGCGTGACCTAATGGAAAGAGGATCATCTAGACAGGAGCACAGATTGCCCCGGCGAGCACTTCTTTAGTCACTAGCACTCTAGTGGCGACTCTGAGGCGCCACTAACAATTTGCTATATCATTGAAAACACTTTTTACGTGATTGTATCAGATCACTTTTAACCCATTTGCATCATAAGCGTATATATGCGCTCATTTTTGTTGGTCACTATCATTATTCGTTAGCTAAAAAATAGAAATGGAGGGTGTTGTTGGAGATGAATGTAGTAATTCTGATTTTTCCTTATAATGCTGAAATATGAGGTTCTTTTACTCGTAATCATTTTTGTGCTTAAATATAATTAAAAAAAAAGTTTGGTGATAAAGGCCTCCTTTTCATATATCCTTGTGATGCAAATGGGTTAAGTATTGAATGAACAAAAACTTGAAGAACACAGAAGTGTTCGGTTCTCGAATCAAAAGCAACGGAGCCACGCCTACTTGGAGCATTCTACATAAAAAGGAGCACCGAATAGAGTTAACGCGCAGCTCGTAACGGCACTGAAAGCGCTCTCTCGTTGCCCTCGGTGGTATAGTGATCGGTATAAGTCGTTTAAACCGCAGCCTGGGCTTGCGAGATATCGTTGTCGACGGGATCGCGAGCACCTCGGTTTTCTTAAAAGCGTCGTCGCCGATCAGAAACCGGAAACTCGAGTAGTCCGAGCGTGTCGCGCGTCAATTGAATCGTTGGTCGAACGTGATCGGAAACTCGTAAAGTTCCTTGTCCTTTTTCAAGCGTGCCTCCCCTCGTCTAGCACACCCCCTTTTTGTCCTTGTACTTTTCGAACTCTGCTTTCCCGTCGATTCGGACTCGGATCGATGACACGCTTTGCCCTCGTTTCAAACCTTTGCGAAGGGCACGGGAATCGTCGAATCTACCTTCCGCCTATACAGATATCTTGAACAGCGCGTACCTTCGGCATCTTCTTCGTGCTATAAAGAAATTGATAGCGCAGGTTCCGCATCGTTTCGTTCCGTCGAATGGCGAAGAAATAAGTTCTGTATTGTCGCTTTTTTTTGCATACCTTCAGCAACGGAGCGTCTACTTGAACAAATTGCAAGTTCCGCATCATTTCGTTCGATTGAGAAGGGAACAAAAGTTTTGAGTTATCGATGCGAATGGAACTGGATCCTAAAGCACCACTCTGTTCTCGACGAGAACTGTAACACGGGAAACGTAGCTCTTCGATGCAGGCGATGTTCCTTTTTAACGTTTAACGTTTCACCCACCATGAATCAATTAACGCGTTCTCGCCCGATCAATTAGCGCCGAGTCTGACGAAGACGCACGAATGCGTCAGCAGGACTCGAACGAGCAATCTAAAGGACGCGTATGTGTACGAAAGAATATATAAGAATATCGTGACACTGTTTCGGATCCGTTCCCATTCGTAACAGGAAAAGTTTATTTTTATAGAGTACATACATACCCCAATCAATTGACTTTCTACTTTTACACGAAGATTCAAAGTCCAATGATTAGATTGTGTTATTCTGGATGGCTCGATTCCAGATAGTTGTTTCAAGGTGCAGCATTGGTTAAAAGGTATCGATCAGAAGGAAGTAGCAACGGAGTCAAGGTTGAAAATGGCTCGTACGATTGCACAAAGAGATAGTTAAGCAGATGTGGCTGGCGAGGGGAAAGGGCCGCTCGAGTCGAAAAGGTAGCTAAACTTGGGAACGCGACGAGTAAAAAGTGCCAGTATAGTTGAAGTTTGAAGACGGTCCAGGGGTCTGGTCGATTCGGTTCGTGGAAGTCGGTGTCGGGAATATCGCCGGTCGCGTTTCGAGGGGTGAGAGATTGACGAGGCGAGAATGGTTGCGGCTTGTCCGTGGGCTGTCGTCTAGCGGCGTGGCAGAGCGTCGGTGGTTCCCGTTGAATTGCCTCGGCACCGGAAACGAGAAGGCATCCGTATTCGCCAGTCGCGTCGCGATGTCGCGTGATTTAAACGAAACGGAGCAAAGCGAGACGAAACCGAGGCAAAAGCGAACCGAGAGAGGGACGGGGAAAACGAAGCGAATGGAAAAGAAGCAAAACGAGAAAGTGAGAGATAGAGAAAAAGAGAGAGAGAGAGAGAGCGAAGCTGGCTTTCGCGATATCGGCTTAGCAGTTACGCGTGCCGCGAAGCCTTTTATTTTTCCGAGTAGTGAATCGAGGCGAGACAAGGCTCGAGAGCTCGACGGTTGCGCGTCCCAGGCGCCGACCGACCGACGACCAGTTATTACGCCGGCAACTTCTTTTCCTTTCCCTCTCGGGAAAGTTGCAATCCGGAAAAATGCTCGAAATTCGGCTCGTCTAGTCGCGTCGTGTCGCGTCTCGTTTCGTCGCCTACACTCTTTCAGCTTCCCATTCGCGAATGAAAAGCGACCACATAAAATATTCATCGTGTGAAGCGCGATCGTGATTTCGACGGACTCTGTCGACGCCGCGGCCGCTTTTTTTGCTCGTCTCCGTTGTTTTGCGACGGTTCCCGCGATGGGAATCGCGAAACACGATTCTACCGGGGTTGTTAATCTCTGATACCAGTTAATGTCGTCGCCTCAATGCCCCTACCAACTGCGGCCTGCGATAGAGGATGATTAAAATGTCGCGCTTCAAGCCTAATAACTTCCTTTTGAATACTCGAGTGTCGCCTTCATAGGATTCTGCATGGTCATCGTAAATAATTGTCATCGCGATGTACCTTCTTGATATCGTACCAAACATACGTCCGAAATGTTCCTTTGTGTATTTAACCCCTTGCCGTGCAATTATCTTTACTGCTACGATGATTAGAACTTCCTTATTTCGAACAATTTCTTTCGCAGAAGGGAAAAGAAAATTAATATGTATTGTCTGCCTGCATTTTTTTTTTTTTATTATAGAAAATCTCATATGAGATTTATTTCAACATGATGAAGAATACGATACAAAGATTACAAATAAGAGACAAATTTTTACAGAATAGAAAACTGACGGTACATAAACGTTATAATGAAAACATCAATACTAGACACAGTAAAGACCAAACGCTCATACACTAAGGCCGTTTGTCTGCATTTGATGCTTAAATATTGGTAACAAAGGGTTTTATTTCATATTCATATTTTACTCATATTTAGTAGATTTTGTTTGAAATCTTCATCACAAGCCCGACTCGTCATTGCAATGGAAGGGGTTAATATGTAGGGACAAAATTCTAAGAGAATAAAGTTCTGAAGTCACGGAATATTGTGCTCTGAATATTAATATTTTCATTGTTATTTTAAATCAATATCCTTTAAGTAAATTGCGAGCTTATGTTGTGTGCACGTTTTCTATTACTTGCTATAGTTAAACTCGCACTTTCTAATTTTATGAGTGGACTGTATTTAATGAACGATGGAACGGAGGATCAAGTGTATATGGTGTTCATTAAAAGAAGTGTAGGATCAAACTGACTAGATTTGACAAGAGTGACCTATGTCCAATGCGAATGCTAAGGAGTGAAGATTCAAGAATGAGAATGAAAATGATTCCTCCGCCGCTCTGCCTTACTATTTATATGCTACGCTGGGGCGTTTACAAAAATGGGATAAGGAACTTGATTCGTTTGAAAAAAAGGGGCGGAGTTAACAATATCGTTGACCAGAGCTTGTGGAGTGTGAAACAGGGGTTGTAAAAATAAATGGCAAAACCCGAATTTTTCTAACGGTCGTCCATCGAAGATCACGAAGATGGTCGATTTTTGTCTGTTATGATAAACGTCGCGGAATTATCCTCACTACCGCGGGGTATACCCTGTCTAGGGTTCTACCAATGTTACAAAATTAATGAATGTTACAAAAATTATTCTGATCAGCTTTGCCTTTTCTATACAGTAATTTCTCTATATACGTCGTCAAGACCTGAATGAAAAACATCGCGGAATTATCCTCACTACCGCGGGTGTACACCGTGAGGGGCCACGAAGGTCGAGGGGCCTCGGACGCCGAGGAGTGTAAACATAACACGGCTCGGGACCCGAGCCTCGGGTATGCCTCCTGGACGACACACGACGCTGGCGAGACCCGTGTTGTTGACGTGTATCGAGAATTCACTGTAACTGCGGAACACGAAACGGGGGAGTCACCGATAGAAAAAGTGAGGATGTTCCGTGAACAGGGACGCCACGATTTCGCGTCTCGCACTCGCCTCCCGCGACTCGAAATTATCTAGTCGTCGAGCGATCCATCCCCGGAACACGGCGGAAGCGGCGTCGATCGCTAATCCGTGGATTTCGGTCGACCGGAGCCGTTAGTTACATAATCTTCCGTCGCGTCGTCGATTAAAATTCAAGTTTGCGAGGCGTGGGCTTGCGACCGAACGGAATCGATAAACCGTAGTATGGGTGTCGTCCCCGGGATCTTCGCGGAACGAGATAGTCGGATAACGGGCGTGTACGGTCGAAATACGGTAAACAGTGACGTTGTTACGCGTCACTTCGGAGATACGGAGTATCCGCTTCGCCGAGCCACGGTAATGACGTCGAACGATGACAACGAGCAGTTCTCTCGGCTCGCAACACCCTTCTCTATCTTCCCTGTATCCACGCTGCTTCTTCCTCTTCCTCCTTCTCGTCTTCTTCTTCTTCTTCTTCGTCGTCTGGGTGCTCTCTCGATCTATCTATACGGTTCGGCCGCGTTTTATCCTTCGTCCCATCCCCGCAGCCTATATCGTCAGAGCTCGTGTTCGACTGTAGCCCCGTTTAGCTGAATCAACCGTTATTTCTGGATAAACGTACGGTCGTCTCGCTTCCACTCCGACGCGGCTTTGCATCATCGTCGATCCGTCCCGACGCCGACGTCAAACAAAGTACATACGTACTTGCGTGCTAACGTCGTTCCTATCCCCCTGCTTCTACCATCCGTACGCAGATACAGCCGGTCTCATAATTGATGGCACGCATTTCCAATCGGACTAACCTTTCTCGAAATGGTTCGAACCACTTCAGCTTTTTCCGCCAAGCCGGATAGATTAGTTTACTGGATGATATGTGGACTGCGGATTATTCTGTGGCGAAAATGGGTGGGTGTAATGTCGAAAAAAAATGATATCCTTACAACTGAGTAAACCACCAGAGAGAACAATAAATTCCTGTTCTGTATGGAGATCGAAAATCTAATGTAATGGAAATTTCTAAAAAATTTGATTCAGTCTAAATTTAGGGAGAAATAGTAAAAGTTGTTATTCACCGCTGCTTCATTTGGCCCTGCAACGAAAATTTCAAACGTGTGGTTCGATCGAAATTTTTGTACGAGTTATGAACAAATTTAAAATGGTGAAAATCGCCGGTTAACGGGATAAACGGGGCAAGAATAAAAAGTGGAAAACTGTAATTTTCACCATATTTAATCGTTTATAACTGGTAAAGCAATTGACCAACTTCGGCGAAGTCGTTTGACCCATTTCTGAGGAAGTTATTCTGATTTAAAATGTGTGCCGTCAATTATGAAACTGACTCTCCCTCTCTCTCTCTATTCCTGTCTCGCTTTCTCCGGAGGGAGAGCCTCTTGACACTCGCGCGGAAGTTGTACCCGGGACGATCCGCTCGCTAATATTGCTATTTATTGCCTTATTGTGCGGTCGAAGTCATTAGAGACGCGCCGAGTGCAGAACTGCCAGACCGCATGAATAACGTGAATATCGTGTAAAGTGGATTTAACGAATCGGAGTCCAAAGAATGTTCCATCGACCGAAACGCTGCGACCCCGAAAGACCCCGTGTGAAATATACTATAGACGATGTTTGCGTTGTCGAGTGTTCGATTCGGAACAAGCAAACAATGATAATGTGTGAGGCACGTTAATATTGAAGCGGTGCAAAAGCGATGGCTATTGTTGGAATTTAGACAAAGAAGAATGCATTTTTCGGACAATTATTTTTCGACGGGGTCGGGTCCTTTTTAAGTATAGTATTGAGAATATTGTACTAGTCAATTTTAAGGGACACAATGAACGCAGTGATAATATTTTCGTTTGTGAATTGTTATTAAATGGAAAACGATGAATAGACTTACGAATAGACTACTAAAAATTAACATTAAACCTACCAAACATTAACAGTATCTGGTAAATATTGCCTTATACAAATTACAAACCCATTGAGATTGTCTGTAATTTTCAATAAAATAAATGCTTGGACAAGGAAATTTATTTCACTATTTTCCATAATTGAATTTTTATAGTTTCAATAATTGTGAAATATAAAACCGATCATTTTGATCATGGTAGGTATAGTGTTAAAAATGGGTCGAGCCTTGGTTCTCTTGGTATAGTCTTTTCGAGGATCGTGGTACGAGGGTTAAATGGAAGTGCAATGTAAGTAGTGTAAGATTAACTATTACGTATATTGCAGCTGGAAGATGCGAGTAGTTGGACAGGTTTTCTATTGGTGCGAGTGGAAAGTTCGCGTTCTGAAATAATGGTCCCAGTTTTTAACAATTGTAATCAACCTAGTTTTATTAATATTTCGTCGGACCACCATCGTTCCGGAGTACGATGTAGGAGAGAACTCGAGTATAAATTCTGCTCGATTGTCTGACAATGTAACAATTTTTTTCACTCAAAAAAGGGCTCGCGTTCCACACACACCCACGACCAAATAATAGCTAATCCATTAAAAAATGTATGGTTCGTAATCATCAATTATTCTGGACGTTGAAAAGCTTGAATAAAATAAACTAACGAAGTTGCAATAGCACATGGGATGAATAAAAAATGTTAGTTAAACGTCATCGAGTGTCTATTTTAAAACCGAAGGGGAAACCAAAGGCACAGATCGTTACACAAAATTCAGTGACGAGTATTTAATAAAATGTAGTCTTCACAGGATGCGATATAAAAAACGTCTCGACATAAAATCCTCGATATAATTATCCGTCTATTTCCGAATTGGGGAAGCAGAAGGAAGCGACGCCTTGTTTAACAAAATTGAATAAGTGGAGACGGGTACAGATGGGTTTGAGATTTAGTGAGAAATTGCTCTGAAAAAAGCAAGCAGATTTCGTGCGCTTCATATCCTCCTCGACTTATTAAAATTAATCCTTTGCGCTCGGAAACTTTTTCAGATTACCTATTCAACTCGTCCGCTACAACAACTCGAACTCGCTTATTTACTCTTTACGGAAATAATTTAAATAGGAAGTGGTAAAAAGTTTTATTGACATAGATTTCTGAGAACTTCCGACCTTGCAACGACTAGCAATCTTCTCACGTTCCTTCGAAAGGGACTAACGACTTGCTGGCTGTTAATGTGATGTACACTACCGCTCAAAAGTATCCGGACAATTGCGAAATATCGTTATTAGTATTGCATCAAAGTTATTTGAGTGCCTAAAATAGTGACTAAAATCGATTTCTATTAGTTTCTTGTGAAATATCTGACGTTCTAAATTAAAAATTACGTATATACAGGGTGAGTCACCTAAAGTTTGCACCTCAAATATCTTTGTTGTTTCTAAAGATACGTAAAGTATGGTAAGGACAAAGTTGAATGATACAATGGGGTGGACACGATGCTATAAACAATTTTGATTTTATGTCATTTTTTTTAGAGATATCAAGGTCACTTTGTACAAGGTCAGCCCCATTGTACCATTCAACTTTGTCCTTACCATATTTTACGTATGTTTAGAGACAACAAAGATATTTGAGTTTATAAGTGTCCGGATACTATTAAGCGGTAGTGTAGCTGCGCAAAGGATCGATAGAAAATAAAGAAACCGGATTCTATGGAAGACGCTAATACACCACGCAGATCCACTGTCCATCAATTACCAAGTCTCGGTCCAACGAAGGGCCAGCTTGAAGGAGTGAAATGCCAACAATAGTCGAAACGATTGTGTCGCGATTCGAGGAATATGATTCCGGCGGTTCGAAGTTTTCGGAGTAGAATAGATGAGGTTCGGGGTAACGTTGAGTGATAGAAATCGTCGGTGGGAACTTAACGATTTGTAGGGGCGTCGCGGAGGAAAGAGGACCTCGGGGTTAAGTCGAACGCGTACGCGGGACGATTGCCTCTGGAAAGTTGTCGGGAGAGGTCGGACGCCGTGGATAAAACTCTGAAAGAGTAAACTTCGTCGAGAACGCTTCGCACGGATCGAAAGTTGGCTCTTCGAGCTCGGGCAAAAAGCGTTCGCCGAACCAGAATTCGCTCACACCCCCGCCCCGTCCCTACCCGTCATCCCCCCACCAGCCTCCGCCGTCGTCTTATTCCGCGTGGCGAACGGAAAGCGCGAAAGGCGTTCGAGCACGACTGCTGCTCGAGAGTCGTTCGCGGCAGGTAAGTCCTGGTCCAGCATCGTTTCAAGGCTTCTGCCACGGCCTCTCCTCTTGACTCCGCGACATCAACAAGTGACTAAAAGAGGAGCGAAACGTGTTCTCTCGTTCGGCGCCATGGACCGCGATAACGTTGCTACAGATAAAGAAACTTCTCGACCGTCCACTCTCGAAATGCTTCTCCGTGTCCAGGACCCTCGTCGATCCCTGGGACAAAAAAGTGCTTTGCCAAAACTGGACGAAACTCGACGGAATTCGACGGAAAAGCGAGGCTCAAATAATCAAGCACCGGAAAATTTTTTACGAAACTAAGAGAGCTGTTGCACTTTTAACCTACTAACCGAGGGCTTTTTAAATTGAAACACAAAGGTACAACCCAATCGTACTGCGACTCCGTACCGATTACAAGTATCGCGAAGAAACAAAACGTATTATCAGTCGAGTTTCGAAGAGAACGGAAAGTTCCCTCGGGCGACAACGAACGAGCGACTTGATTCACCCTCCCCTAATTAACAGGTTAAAGTTCCCCGTGAAAGCCTTCTTACCGGTTGAATCTGCTTAAGCATGACATTGATTTTATTTCGATATCAAAGCAGTCCCCCGGACATTGACCTCCTTTTGGTATCAAAGCTCCGGGATATTGATCTTCTTTCGACAGTAAGAACTCTGTGGTACTAATTTTATTTTGCTACCGCGGACGATATTGATTTCATCTTGATATCAAGACCGAATTGATTTTACTTTTCTATCGAGTAGGCTTGCGCAGATATTAATTTCGGCATCAAAGCGGCACGTTATCAATTTTATTCGAATACCAACGGTCGCATACGCGACGCTTCTTTATTTTCCCCTGGCCGCCAATCAGGTTAACCTGAGAATCTGCAACTGGGTCAAAACGAGCCACTCGAATACTATTGCTTTACATTCTCTGAAATCATAAATCATAAAGACTGAACGACTGAACATAAAGATTGAACGGGTCCCGTGATTGTTACCGCCGATTAAAAACGAGTTACTCGAAAACCAAACACAGGGGGGGGGAAGGATCATATCGCTCTCTTGGTTTCCGGCGAATTCGTTCGCAAAGAGGAGAATCCAGTAGCATTAAGCGTACATTACGGTCGAACTTGTCCGGTAGTTGCTAGACAAATCTGCTACCGCGATATATAATACATTTTCTATATATATTTGCTCTCGCTGCTTCATCCTCTGAACAAACAATGAAGATACATAACTTCGCCGCGGCGCGTCCGACTCGCGGAAAGAAACGACGACGGAGCAAACGCGCCGCGGATTCCGTGCGATCAAACGTTAAATTGGCTCGTATTAACCCCTCCTACGGTGGCTACGAAAAATATTAAACAGTCTGGATCTCGAACAAATTATTAGGTTGTTGGATATCGTCCGATTTTTAATCCTAAAATCAAACATTTCACGTACAACAACCTAACGGAAGTTGATGCGTCTCTAACATCGCCGATTGTTACACTGCAGATATTGTGCATTTACGACACAAATGTGCAGGTGTAATTTAAAACAGCGAAAACATTAGAAGACTTTAAAAATACTATTACATTCTTTTCGATCTGTTAAATATATTAATCCTTTGCACTCGAAGCTATTTTAACTGAAAAACGAAACATTTCTTCTAACCTAGAGTATTTCCCTTCTATATATTTTCTTTTCATGTTATACATACGAAAATGGTGCAATTGACTCGTACAATACTGAAGTGTTTAGTAATTTATTAAATACAAATAAATTTAATAATGAAAAAAATATTTTGAATAATGGTATAGCAATTTTTAGTGGCACCTTACAATCGCCATTCGAGTGTTAAGGGTTAAGAAAGAAAATCAATTTCTTTTTTACTGCATTTGGTCGCAATCGAAATAGAATATTTTTATTTTGCATAAAGATCCGCAGTCTACTGATCATATAAAAAGAAACCGGCAGTCGTACGTGGACCCTGAAAGGTTAACAAACGAACGAAACGGGTACCATTACAGTCGCTTCGCTGTAATTACACGAAAGAAAGACATTTCGAACGAAGCGGGCCATCAATTGGTCACCTAACAAACATTACTCTGCTCGCAGCTCCAATGGGAACGCTTCCATTACGAAACAACAGCATCTATTTTCTCCGATCGTTTATTGCAATGAAAACGTGCGGCAGGTCAGAGCTATTAGTTGCAGTATTAAACAAAGGAGACACGAGCACGGCGAAAGACTTGGGAAAGAAACGGCGGGCGGCGCCGGAGATCGTGGAATGAAATCGGTTCGCATTAATCGTGCTCGGAATCGAGGCGGTCGGCTCGACGTGCGCGACCATAACGGAACTAACCATGGGCGAATAGATGGACGACGGGATAAGGGAATGGGCGAAAGGGACGCGTTGAAGTTGTAGACGCGTAGGAACGCGAGAAGTCGTTCGGGGGTGGTTCGCGTTCTGGCACCCCGAGTAGGAGAAGCGCGGGGGTGGTCCGAGTGGCTCGAGGCAAACCGAAACAACCGAAAGTTCGAAAGCATTCGGTTCTTCCGTGGCCGTGGAGTTTATCGCAGCGGTCGGTTGGTCGGTCGATCGGTTGGTCGGTCGGTTGGTCGGTTGGTCGGTCGGTCGGTGGGTCGTTTGGCGCGTGCGCGTGGCTACCTCGGCTCGAGGCACGAGTTCTCTCTTTCCGGGAGGGGAGGGTGCAAGCAGAAACTCGCACGGCACCGTGGCCCAGCCTTCGGCAAATGCATGCCCTGTAAATTGCCTGGCATTTAATTACCATGAGTAGGCAGGCCGTGCACGCTAAAGCCAAGAGCCCTCTCTCGCTTTCCTCTCTCCTTTCCGACCCCCCCCCCCCGCCACCCGCGCCTCTCTTTCTCCTCTCTTCGGCCTCTCCCTCCGTGTCTCTCTTTCGTTTTCGCCTCCTCCTTCTGTGCGCCCTCCGCACCGCTCCGCGTTTTCCTCCGCGTATCTCTACCTCGCCCCGACGTTCACCTTTTGCAAGCTGCTCTCTATCCTCCGCACAACCGACCCACCGTCGTCATCGTCGTTGTCGTCGTCTATGTAGATACACACACACACACACATATAATTTCTCTCTCTCTCTCTTTCTCTCTCTCGCGCGATCCACCCTCTTTCTCCGTCTGCCTTAAGCCTCGCAACGTACAACGCGTGTTACCAAGTACCGCTAAATTAAACACCTGCTTCAGTCAAACGGTACGAACCTCTACTCACCGCCACGACCTACAAACTGCACGGCTCGAAGCTCGCCCTTCGCCACCCTCATTCCTTCCACTCTCCACGTCCTCCTCCTCCCCGTGCTAGGAACACCCCCGGTTTTCTTCGCCCGGTTTCTAATTGGACGGCGACGGGACGCGTCGCACTTTTTTTGTCCACCTGCACTCGCGACGAGCATGATGACACGGACGAAAGGTGTCCGACTGTCTGACTTCTAGCCGGAGCAAAATGCCTTCACACGAGGGACCAAGGAATTGTGAATACGCTCCAAAGCAGAGGTCCCGCACTACCGTATCTACCTGCAACTTAAAAACTGACCTAGGGGATCGTGGCAGAGATCCATTACAATTGAAACATTCAGCGGGGTAAATTCCGTTTCTGGATTTTTTATTCCAGAGCTATTCTAGGGCACTCAGCTACCTCTGTGCCTGCTTTGGTCGAATAGGCGTGAGTAATCAGCATCGAAACAATTTTTAGTATCCCACGTTCGTGGATCGATGGCGTTTACAGAGATTTGGAAGCTCTGCTTTCTGTTCTAATTCCACAGTGTTTCCAGGACACGTGGCGATTGTTACCCGTGTGTGGGCTAGTCTAATAGCAACGAGTAATCAGCCTTGAAACCAGCTTTAATATCTACATTCCTAGATTGATAAGATTTAACGAGATTTGAGGCCTTCACCTTCCGCTGTAATTCCAGTGTTTCCAGGACACGCAACAATTGTTACCCGCGTGTGGTCTAGTCTAATAGCAATGAGTAATCAGCCTTGAAACCATTTTTCATCTGGGTATCGACTAATGAATTTTTCAATAGCAATTTCAATCTTTAACCGAGAGAACCGACGAGAACGACAGTTTCAGTGTTCTTACACAACTTTCTGTTGGGAATTATTATCCAAAGGAAAATGATTAAGCTCCTTCATCATTGCCTATTAAAAGGCGGACAGTAGACAAGGTATTAAATCGCAGCACGCGCAGACAGAAGCTGAACATTATACTCTATGTATCTAGAAGCACAAGAGAGGATAACAATGACTCGAGGAAGCGCGCAAGAGTCGAAAGCGTTTGCGCGTTCCTTACGCAAACATTCGCTCACTCTTTGGATACAGCAAAATATAAAATTAACATTTACAATATTAATTACGTTTCTATAGAATCGAGTAGTAGTTCGAAGTATTCGTTCAGAATAATTCATCGGAACAGAAGAAGCTTCATTTATTTTTTTAAGAAGCTTTTTTTTGTACCGCGGGTTAATTCTCGCGTGGGCGATGGTTTGGCAGCGTCGAGCGAATAAATTCCGAAGACGGTGCGCATTAACACAGCTCGCATTAGTTATACACGGTCCGTGGACTAGTTCGGTGGTAGCAGTTCGAAATTCTTGGTAATCCCGGGTCGCTTCACCGACTCTGCGAGCAGCAAACGTGTACGCGTTCCTCGGCGCAGCGCGGCGCGGTGAAAGTTCAGGAGGCACGAAAAAAGCGTTAGCGTGGCGCAAAGTTGAGGTTCAAGTCGAGGTTCCCAAGATAGACCGAGAAGGATAACAACGTCACGGGAGCAAGAACGAGGAAAAGAGAAAGAGATCTAGTTCGCCGGTCGATTTCCCTGTTCGCATTCTCATCGCGAAGGAATTTAAATCGCGAAAGGATACGGCGATGCGGCGGGAAACGCGACAAAATCGATGAAAATCTTGCTCGGAGGAGCCGTCGAGTGCCCTGGCAGATTGCCATTGTCGCCGGTACAATTCAATCGCAAAGTTAGCTAGCTCCCTGTAGAAATCACATAATGTGCGGTTACCCAACCACTCCTCCTCCCGGTTCGTCCCTCCGTTCCGTCGTACGCCCATGGTTTTCACCCTGCCCGCTCTTCTCTCTCTCTCTCTCTCGCTCGCTCGGCTCTCCTCCTTCATCGTCTCGCCTCGCCACCGTGTCTTATTCTCCCTCTGTCTCCTTCACCCTCGTCCACTTTGCCCTTTCCCCTGTCGCATCCCTTACCGGCGTTCTTCCACTCTCTCGTTTGCTCTCGCACACGCGACATTCCCGTCGACTACTCACCGTCCCCCCACCCCACCCCTCCGCGAGCTCGCACAACTCCCCGTGTGTCCCACGGCCCACGACATCATTCTGTTCGTTCCAGTAGCTCCGTCTTCAGCCCCCTCGTCCCTCCCATAGCTGCGCACCTTCTCTCGGCAGCCGTCCCGCGGGAGCCAACAAATCAAAAACACCCCCAAAGATCCACCCCGTTGGAACTCCTCGAGGCGAGCGCCCGACACCGACTCACCAGTCACCGTTCCGAGGCAAGGCGAGGCGAGATGCTGCGCGGCAAACTCGAGAAACCGGTTAAATTAAAATGCATCGTGAGACGAGAGCGCCGGAGGAAATTACGTCAGTGTCTCTTGAAAACACCGCGAATCAAGGCCAACGGAGATGTCTCCGAAGGGGCCGCCGCAGCCCGCGGATTCCGACGGAATAAATTGAAACGACCGCCCCGAGAAGACTGCTCTTTGCCCGCATCGCGTTCCACAGGTTCGATAACGCATCGCGACGCGGACCCTAACCCGATCAGGCTGCGGCGAGCCATCGTTCGTTGGAAAGAAATTGTTATTTTATAGTGAGAAGTCTCAGGGCGATTCTATGTACAGAAATAAGTGAGAAGGAAGAGACAACATTTTTTCGATTGACGCTTCGTTTTCGAGAAAACTGAGGTTACAGGATCGACGGAGAAGTATACTGTAGTATACGATTCCTGTACAGTAGATTCCTTCTAAGTATTTGAGTATCGAGCCAATGTCCATGAAAGTAAAAACGACTTATTTAACACGTTTACCGCCGTGTCACACATATGTGGGTGGCGGAATTATTTGTTTGTTTTAAAACGAATTTTTACGTTAATATATTTATCGTACCAGATTTTATTAGTATCTGTAAAATTCAAGAAAGTTGACGGACTATTCAGTATAGTACATTTAATTTTTTCAATTTTTATTTCATTAAATAACACTGATTTTATGGAATTTTTGAGGTTTCTAGTTTGGCAGTCAAGGTGTTAACCGTTTCAGTCCCAGGGGGTATTGGAAAAACACTGTCGAAGAATCCCAAACAGCGCAACCGCGCTTTCTCTAAGTGAGAATTTTTATTTTGTAATGTATTATTGCATTATTATAGTATTATTCTACCTATTATAAAATGTACCGTTTACATTAAAAGGAGCTGTGTGATGTACTTGCGTGAGTAAATCCGAGCGCGCGACTTCGACAATCGGTAACGCACCGTCACTTGTCCACAATTCTCGAAATGTGCTGGGTTTTCTCGACATAAAATCTCAACAGCGCGATCGCGCTGCTTGGGACCCAAACGGTTAATAATACCAGTACAGTGAATTCGGGATATTTGTCAACAACAGGGTTCTTGTCAGAGTCGTGTATCGCCTAGGAGACATACCCGAGCCGTGCTATGTTTACACTCCTCGGCGTCCGAGGCCCCTCGACCTTCGGGGCCCCTCACGGTGTACACCCGCGGTAGTGAGGATAATTCCGCGATGTTTGTCATTCAGTTTGTCAATTGCGAAATATCGTTACTAGCATTGCATCAAAGTTATTTCAGTGCCTAAAACAGTGACTAAAATCGATTTTTATTAGTTTCTTGTGAAATATCCGACGTTCTAAATTAAAAATTACGTATATACAGCTTGAGTCACCTAAAGTTTGCACCTCAAATATCTTTGTAGTTTCTAAAGATACGTAAAGTATGGTAAGGACAAAGTTGAATGGTATAATGGGGCTGACACGATGCTATAAAAAAATTTTGCTTTTATGTAATTTTTTTTGGACATATCAAGGTCACCTTGACTTTTAAAATGGTACCACCTTTTTTTAAACACTTACAATGACAGACCCTTTCATTAGGAATTCAGTGACAATAATTGTTGGAAGGTCATTCAAAATTTTTTATAGCATCGTGTCAGCCCCATTGTACCATTCAACTTTGTCCTTACCCTATTTTACGTATCTTTAGAAAGAACAAAGATACTTGAGTTTATAAGTGTCCGGATACTTTTGAGCGATAGTGTATATAGAGAAATCACTGTATAGAAAAGGCAAAGCTGATCAGAATAATGATAAGTTGATAAGACTAATTTTTGTAACATTCATTAATTTTGTAACATCGGTAGAACCCTAGAATCACACCTCAGTTGATCACGATGACAGGATGTTGGGGCAGGATTCGAACAGAATAATTTTCGCGCGCACTACTTTCTCGGAAGCAGTGAAAACAATTGTCAAATTGGAAGAAAAGAACGAAGGTTGAAGCATAACCGCAAGAACAGATGAAAGACCATCCGAGCTTCCTTAACCGAGCAATTTCTGCCGATCGTACAAAGGTCAAAAAGTCGGATTAGCACAATTTTCCGCGTCTTATTCTCTGGAAATCGATCGTTTCTTTGCGCCAGCGACTCAGGTAATTCAGCGCTTCGATTCCATGGTAGAGTTCCAGCATTCTATCCGCGGCTAAATCGATGTCTCGGGGTCCAAGAGGGGACGTTTCACCTTCGTTGCTTGGAATATTGGAGGACGGGAGACGAGTTGATATATCCACGGGAACATCCCGTCGCGCGGATTCCGGACGATTCGATCGCTGCCGTCCACCGAATTTGCTTAGAACACTGGAGAGCGAGAAAAGAAAGAAGGAGAACGTTTCGCGGTCCGTCTCGCCGATAAACGTACGGTCGGAAACAAGCCGTTCCGTGGAACGATGCAAGGACGTTCGGCTGGAAGGTTTGGTCTTCTGTCCACGGAGACCGATGGAATTGCGGGTGATTCTGCGGAGCAGCGTGGAAAAGTTGCCTCGGTGTGTCCCGATCGTCGCTCGTTCGCAGTTTTCCCGACAGTTTATCCTTCTTCAACGACGTTACCTTTCTTTCTTGGCTCTCGCATCGTAGTCATCGCACTCGGCGCGCGCGAAAAATGAATACGTTCTTTAAAACGAGCGTCCTGCTTACGGTCGGTGGTCGATGGCGAGCGCAGTTTGCCGAGCCCTCGAGAAATACCGGCTCGCAATTTCGCGTAACGAAAAACAAATAGCAGCCATCCATCGAGCTCGCCGCCGCCGCCGTGCCGTGCCGTTGGAAGACGCGTGGAACAAGAAAACCGGAGGTAAAAAGGCAAGACGAACGTACCGGACGTACGTGTACCGACACTCTTTCTCTGTTACGTAGGCACGTTATGGGGAAACCCCGGCGTGTGCAACGAGAATCAAAAGATAAGAGGGTATCGGAATCGGTCGCGTCGCACGGGTAATCGGGAAAAACTATTATTTACACGTTCAAGACCATAATAGGGGTAGCTCGTTTGATTTGTTAACGTCAGCTATGATATCCTCAGATGAAAACTGAATGTTAACATTGAAATAATCTTTTTTCGAAATTTTATACAAAGCTTCTTATAGTAAGCTCCTGCCTCTTGCAGTTGACACAGAAAATTTTTGTTTTATATAAACGTCCGGTTTAGTGAACGCTTCAGGCTTATGGTAAACTGTCGCGCGCCTTTATGACCTAAGCAACGTACACCTCTGTTGGTCGGGTTGCCGCATTTTATTCTTTATTTTCATCTTATATTGTCTTAGAGAACCACCCGTTAAATTTTCGTCCACCTGTAGTCGAACACCCTGTATAATATAATATTTATTGATTTTCTTTTTTAAATTTGTTCCGTGCAGAGAAACTTCTGAGAATGTACTTTTCTCCGCGTAAAAAGGAGATCGATCCCGCGAGTTCAAACGGAAAAAGATAGTTTTTTACGCGCACGTCTCGCGACGATCGGTTTCTTTCGGTGGAAAAAGTTCTACCGGGAGAGAAAGGGTGCAGTTCGAGTTTGGTTTGCCTTGGTTTGGTTTGGTTTACGGAGCGTTCACGGTAAATATTTCAAAGCGGCGTTTCTACGCGAGCCAGTCTGTGGTAGTTGGCTCACGCTCGTCCGGAAAACAATCGGTTTTCTCTCGAATTTTAAAATCGTAATGCCCTCGCACGCCTCTTCTCTCTGTCTCTTTCTCTCTCTCTCTCTCTCTCTCTCTCTCTCTCTCTCTCTCACTTCTCGCTGTTTCGATGCGCGGCCGACCGACCCGGTGGATCCCTTTCAAATATTAACTGCTGGAACGGTTCGTATCCGCGTCGAATCGCGTCAAACTTTAAACCTAAACTTTTCTATATTCCGCCGATCCGGTCGAATGCCCGGACCGTTAGGATCCATGCGTTTCTTCTTCGAGAACTAAACGATCGTCCGACGAGCCGCCGCGAGGCCGTTCGTCTTTTCCACGTTCCATAATCACCGTGGAATAATAGTATTACTTGCTTTGTTACTTCGGGGCTTGTTCTTCCAGAGTTATGAATACATCATCGCTCTCCGTATGGCTTATTCAATAACTGCACTTCGAGTTCTTCGACGCGAGCCGAGATCCAGCAGCCAAGAGAAATAATTTGGTTCTTAGCCGAACAGAAAATTTTTGTTGGAACGTTTCTACCCCGGCGCATTGTCAGGATTTTTTATACGCGCTATTCGGGTTAACCCCTTGCCCTACAATATCGAGTCAGACTCGTGATGAAGATTCTGAACAGGGTCTAATAAATATGTTTCTTATTAATTTTCCTTAAACCGAAATAAAATTCTATTTTGGCGTTGTTAATATACAGCTATCGGAGAACATATAGGCATACAATAGATATAAATTTTCTCCTTTTTTTAGGAAATTATAAATTACAAAAAAGTTCTCATCACTGAAACCGTGAAATAAATCGTAGTACAAGGGGTTAATTAACTCGGTGGTAATATATCACGTTTGTATTTTTCATTTAGAAGGTAGAACGGAGGATGAATAAATGAAACTGAATAGCGCTGTGTGCGCGGGACAAAATTTGAGTACACGCGGCGATCATTCCGTCGAGATTAGATGATTCTTCCAGATGAAACGGTGCTGCGATGCATTTGCCTTGATAAATAGCGCACGAGAAGAGTGCAGATATGCATCGACGGGAATTAGAATGAAGCTTCAATTGAGAACTTCTAACACAGGTTCCCGTACTACGCAAACATGCTTTCTTTCGTACGTAACGAATCCATTTTATGTAACAAGCATATCCGTCGAAAGGAAAATGAAACCGTACAAAAATGCAGTTGGTTAATTCCGTACATATTACTGAATTTTTCCAGACGATTTTCAGAAACATGCATCTACGTTGATTGACGTTTCAACTGGAAGCGAGGTCAGAGATACATTGGTTATGATCGAAGTGAAACTTCGTTTGAAGACTTCTCGCTACAACTCTCCAACGTATTATTCCAGCTTCCTCTCGGTTGGCCGTCCCCAACTGGGATGACGAATTAAAATAAATAAATCATTCGTGTCTCTTTCGTCTTTCAGAAACTTTCTGTTTGCATTTCTTCGCATTGCACTTTTCATTTTCCTCTTAACACTTTAATTCACCGGTATTTTTAAAACCAAACAGTGGAGAATTTGTCAATAAGTTGTCTACAGGCGGCTACGGTATTAGAAATTCCAGCGTACAACAGCGTGAAATTGCCCGCAGAAAATTGAGTTTCCGGTTTCCTGAGAGATGCTAAATTTTCCCGTGCAATTGAAAAGGGGATTTGGGACCGTTCGGTGGCGGGGGCCGGTTAAAAGGTTATCAAACGAATAAATAAATCGTGGCACGGTGAACTCTGAGGGCAGAGGAGCAGGAGGCGTCTCCTCGATGGTATCTCGCCGAGTAAGAAATTCCCCGGCGAGCCGGCTCGTTTGCGAAATAGATGACAGACGGAAAGTCTCTCGATCCTTTTTGCAAGGCGTCTGCGTCTTGGGGGAACAACAGCGGCGGAAGTTCGATGAGTTGTCGCGCGAAGAAGCGACAGCCGGGGAAAAAGATTCGTGTCGCTCGGCGACAGTTGCCGCGTCGCCGTGCGAAGCGCGACGGGTCGCGGGACAAACTCGGACGGCAATAAGAGCTGCGAGACGACCCGCGCTACCCGTTACCCGCCCAGGAGGGTCGCGCGACCCGCCGAGACCCTCGACCTGCGAGAACCTTGCCTCCCGACGGTTCCTCTCGTCGGATTCGCGTGCCAATGTATTCGCATGATCGCGAGAAGTAGAAAAGGAAACCGAAGAGAGCACCGTTGCCGACTCTGATAAGTAGCGGATCTTTATGCAAAATAAAAGTTGTCTGCATCGGTTGCAAGACACAGAAACTGCGCAGAAATTTCCTTCTTTCTTCCACGCTATTACGGAGCACTAACCGTGGCTATTTTACTGTACAAACATTACAAGGATGTGCTTATTCAAATATTCAACGATTTTTTTATTAGAGCATGTTACGCGAGCGCGTCCGCGGCTAGACCTTTTTTTTGTCAACGAAAGGCGTAAGTTTTCGTCCGAATTTCTTCGTCGTCGCGAATCGCGTTGGACCCTATCGCTTGTTAGAGGGATAGGGGTGGTAGGTTTTCACTTAATGACGAATGGTTAGGTAACAAAACAAAATATAATTTCAACAACTAAGACAAGAGTACAGTAAATGTATGGCAAGGTGTATGATGGATCGACGCGCGCGAGTAGTCTGGATGTGTTTCTGAATCTCAAGTGTTTTTTCGAAAGACGTCTATTTATAATCAGAACTGTTTTCGCGGAACAGCCAATGAGCATGATCCTCTGTTCTCATTGGCCGCCTGGTTGACAAAGAGCCTTCTGCGGAGGTGGCGAAAAATGACCTGTGAGTCCTACTCATAAAATTCCGAGTTTTTAGAAATTTGAGGGACTGCGGCCCATGAGGGTCCCAGCCGAGTACCGCGTTGGTGTTAATTGTTATGTCCTTTTTAGCGAAGTCTCAATAGCTGTCGTAGGACATCTGCGGGCCCGATGCGGACCGTCAAGGGTCCCAGATAGGCAACGAGAATTGGGGGTGCAGTCATAAAGTGGTAATCCTCAAACGACGGTTGGGGCGTGAAGCGGAGTTGCTCGCTGACTTTCGTTCGTTGTTTTCGGTGTGTAACATCCTCCCCCCCTTGAGAGGACTCCGATCAAGAAATGTATATACATGGAATTATGACTAAGGCTTATGCGAATTGTATGAAATAAATGGCATGCTTATAACTAATGAAAGTCCCATATCGATAAACTAAATGTTGTCTAGATTGCGAAGCGGTGTGGCATCCTTCGTCGATGGTGGACCCGTGGGGTTGCAGTCATCGTCCTCGGATTGATGAGGCAAGGGTGCAAGGCGTTTGATGCTCCGATCTAACACGCTCGTAGCCGTTTTAACTGACACGGTGCGAACAATGCCGTCGGAACCCGGGTAAACGCTGATCACCCTGCCTAAGACCCATTGCATTGAGGGAACGTTATCTTCCTTCAGAAGAACGATTGTACCCTCCTTGATTGAATGACCGCCTTTGGTCCATTTGCTGCGTCTGGTCAATTCGTTCAGGTATTCCCGATGCCATCGATTCCAAAAATGCTGTTTTATTTTTTGGATGTGCTGCCAACTGGATAGACGGTTTGACGGTGTATCTGTGAAATCTCGCTCGCGAAGGCTCGTAAGAGAATCGCCAATAAGGAAATGACCAGGAGTTAAGGCGAGGAGATCATTTGGGTCTGTGGAGATTGGCGTAAGAGGTCGAGAATTTAGGATGGACTCTATTTCGATGATTAAGGTGTTCAGGTCTTCGAATGTAAACAACTCAATACCTGCGACACGGGTTAGGTGGTATTTGAACGACTTTACGGCCGCTTCCCATAGACCACCAAAGTGTGGTGCGTGTGGTGGGATAAAATTCCACTCAATGGATTTTTCGGCGAGAAACGTTTGGACTTTACGATTATGGTCATCTGATTTTAGAAGTTCGCGTAATTCCCTTAACTGGTTCTGTGCTCCGATGAAGTTGGTCCCATTGTCTGAATGGAGACTCACACAGAACCCACGACGAGCAATAAATCGGCGTAGCGCAGCTATGAATGCTTCGGTTGTCAGATCGCTCACGAGCTCTAGATGTATGGCCTTTACTGCGAGACATACGAAAACTGCGACGTAAACCTTAATCCGACTTCTATTTCGATGTCGACGTTCCTTTATGTAGAATGGCCCGCAATAATCGACTCCGGTGTTTGTAAAGGGACGGGCTTCGGTGACCCTTGCTGAAGGCAGGTTTCCCATAATGTAGCTTACGGTTGGTGGTTGGGCTCGGAGACAACGGATACAACCTTTTATGGCCTTCCATACCTGGCTTCGACCGTCAATAGGCCAGTAGCGACGTCTGATGGAGTATAGGGTGTTTTGAACGCCTGTGTGTAGTTGAGCCCGATGTTCTGCCTCTATGATTAATATAGTCACGCGCGATTTTGGCAGAATTATTGGGTGACGTTGGGAGAATGGTACCAATGAATGTTTCAGTCGACCCCCGACTCGCAGTATGCCTTCCTTATCCAGAAACGGGTTGAGGTTTTGAAGTTTTCCCCCGATGTCGGTGTGATTATTGGAGAGACATCGTAATTCTTTGGAAAAATGTAGCTGTTGCAGTAGTTTGATCAGTACATTATGGGCATTTCTGAGTTCAGATGCTGTCAAGCTACCCCTTTCGGTGTTTGATTTTTTCCAGCGAAGACAATGAGCGATGATTCGTTGCATCTTCGTCCATGAGGAGTAGTTATTGAAGATGGCGGTATCGACGGGCACGGTGGTTAGGCATGTTGCCATTTTCTGCTCTGGGATATTGTCGCAAGGTGGTTGTTCGGTGATTGGCCACAGATCTTCTTCTTTACTCAGCCAGTTTGGTCCATGATGCCAGATAGAAGGTTGGAGGAACTCTTCTGGACTTTGGCCTCGCGATATAAGGTCCGCGGGATTGTCTGATGTCGAGACGTGCCGCCAATCCGCGATGTTAGTCCTTGTTTGGATTTCAGCCACTCTGTTCGCGACGAAGGTCTTTAATGTGCTTGGTGATGTTTGCAGCCAATGAAGGACTATGGAGGAATCGGTCCAGAATGTGGTTTTGTGTATGTCTATATGTAATCCCTTTTTCGCTGTGGCGACCAATGAAGACAAAAGTAAGGCACCGCAAAGTTCGAGCCGTGGAATGGATTGTGTTTTCAGCGGTGCGACCTTGGATTTTGCTATGAGAAGCTCTACGTGTATGTGGCCGTGTGTGTCTACTGAACGGACATATAGACAGGCTCCGTAAGCTTTCTCGCTCGCATCGCAAAACCCATGTAATTCCGTCGTAATCGGAGAATTGAGAATGGTTTTCCGTTGGAAGATGATGTCATTCAACAATGGCAGTTGTTTGTAAAATAGGGCCCACTCGGTGTGAATGTCCATGGGCAAGGATTCGTCCCAATTTGTTTTAATGGTCCAGATCCTTTGTAATATAATCTTGGCCATGATGATTACGGGTCCAAGAAGGCCTAATGGATCGTAAATCTTGGCGATCTCTGATGCAATCGACCGTTTCGTGATGCGCGAGGTTATGGGAGATGCTTTAACCTCGTATGATATGGTATCATCTGATGAATTCCAAACGATTCCCAAGGTTTTCAGCGTAGATGATTCGCCGAGATGAAGTTTCTTGTTAATGGCTTGGTCTGATAATCCATGTAAAAGTGCTTCGTGATTAGCAGCCCATTGACGAATGTTGAGCCCTGCTAACTTGAGCAATTGTGTTAGATCGTCACGAAGCGTACGTACTTCGTCGATCGTCGATGCTCCGGTGAGTGCATCATCCACGTAGAAGTCGCGGATTAGGATTTCAGCTGCATGAGGAAAACGATGCCCTTCGTCATGAGCTAGCTGTGTGAGACACCGAATGGCCAGGTACGGAGCGGCTGAGAGTCCGAACGTTACAGTTTTCAGTTGGTATGTGTTGATCTGACCATCAGTGTCGCGCCATAATATGCGTTGATATTTCTGGTCTTCATCGCGAATCAGAAATTGTCTATACATCTTCTCTATGTCGCCGGTGAGAACGTATCGGTGGATGCGGAATCGGAGAAGAATGTATATTAAGTCGTCCTGAAGTTTTGGTCCAGTATGGAGCGCGTCGTTCAATGACGTACCGGTGCTTGTGGCTGCAGAGCCATCGAAAACGACTCGAAGTTTTGTCGTTTCGCTTGTGACCTTCACGACCCCATGGTGGGGCAGGTAGTATCCGTCGGATGAGTCTCGATTCTCTGGAATCCTTTCCATATGGCCAAGGTCGAGGTATTCATCTATGACGGCGTGATACTCCTGTCTTAGTGTGGCGTCCCGTTGCAACTTGCGTTCCAATGAATGAAATCGCCTTAATGCTTGCGATTTTGATTCGCCCAGTTGTTGGATTTTTTGGTTGAAGGGGAGCGCGACGATGTATCGTCCGTCAGCGTTGCGTGTTGTATGTTCCTGAAAATGAGCCTCGCAGATTTTGTCCGACTCTGAAAGATGCTGAGTCTGTGGACCTTCCTCAATTTCCCAAAACCGTGCGAGATCGAATTGGAGAGCAGAGGTTGCGAGACACGATGTACGTTCCGTGGCGGACGAGGATGAAGGGCTACCTCCAATGACCCACCCGAGCCTGGTTTTTTGTAGGTATAAATCCGGTCCATCAGGAGGAGACAGATTGATTTGTCCGACGCTTAAGAGCGATAACGAAGCTCCGGAGCCGAGGAGCAGATCTACTGATGCTGGGAGATGAAAATGCGGATCTGCCATTTTAACGTTCTTTGGAATGCGAATGTTTGCACGGTCAATGGGTTGATCAGGAATGCTCGATGCGATTTTTGGAATTACTAAGAATGTTAAAGTGCGCTCGTAATCGTTAATTTTGGACCGGATGGTTGCGATGACATAATGCCTAGCGAATGTTGTCAACGCGTTGAGGGCCCCAATGGGAACTGAACATTTCTTACGCGGTAAATCGAGCCTTCTCGCGAGATCTTCGGAGATGAAATTAGTCGTCGCGCAGGTATCGAGTAGTGTTCGACAAGGAATTGTACGGTGTTCTTTGTCTAGCACGTGAAGTTGAGCGGTGACCAGAAGGTCATTATTGACCGCGTTTACGATGAATGCCCTTTGACGATGGATTCCCATTGACTCCTCAGGTAGTCGTTGTCAATCGCTTGTCTCTGTATGCGAATTTGCTGGTGTGATGCGTTCTGACGGCAGGTTCGTACAATTCGGGGGTCGTTTCGGCTGATGCAACAAGGTATGGTGGTGTTTGTTGCATATCCTGCAAGCTCCCCTCTTACACGTTTCTTGACTGTGGTCTGATCTTAGGCAATTTGAACATAACGCGGCCTTCCGTACGGCTGCCGTCCTTTTTTCAGCCGACAATGCGTGGAAATGTTCGCATCGCCAGATGCAATGGGTGTCCTGGCAAATTGGACATTTTGAGGGAGTCGCGAACGTTTCGTAGGTTTTCCGATGATCATGTGGTTCATCGGACTCTTGATGAGTTGTCGAGGTAGCAAAGGCGTAATTACGTGCAGGACGTTTTACAGGTGGTGATTTTAAAGGTGTAGCACGGTTCTGCGGTTCGGATGGTAGGATTGATCTGCGCTGTGGCGTCGGTGCGTAGTTTGCTCGTTTCTCCAGGAAATCGAGGAGATGGTTGTATGATGGCATCTGTTTGTCTCTTAATGATAATTCCCAGTGCCATGCGGTGTCTGGGTTGATTTTTGATAAAATGATGGACACGAGTATGCAATCCCACGACGCGACGTTTATTCCGAGGTTTTTTAATGATCGTAGATTTTGTCGAATGGTGTCCACGAGGTCGCCTAGTGCGTCTGGGGAATCTGTCGATACTTGAGGAATTGCTCGAATTGCATCGCAATGTTTGAGGAGGATCCTACGCTTGCAATCGAACTTTTCCTTCAGCAACTCGATTGCGTCGTGGTAATTGGCATCCGTCGTGCTCAGGCATTCAATGCATGCGGCGGCCTTTCCGGTGAGGGTCGATCGCAGATATTGTAGTTTTTGAACCGGCGTGAGGTCTATATTTTGGTCTATCATAGATGAAAAGCAGTCGAAATATGGAGCCCACTTCTCAATTTCCCCATCGAATGTCGGCAACCGCATCTCCGGGAGCTTAATGGCCATAGGGGCCGTCACGGAAACCGCGGGAGAATCTGTTACGTTCCGTCGCGAAGGCAAACTTCCGTAGTCTGGTTCGATGAATAAGTTAGCGCGCGCGATGACCGAAACGTAATCGTTGTGAATCTCGTAACGTCGAGGTTCTTCGGAGTCGTCGAGTTCTTCTATAGCAGATTGGACTTCATCGAACCGCGCGTATATTTCCTTTAGGCTTTCCAAATGAGTTCGCAACAGCCCTATATCGCGTTGCTCAGGATGTTGAGCGTTGTCGATGAGTTTCGCGAACATGGTGATGTGTCCTATGATATTACCCCGTTTTCGTCGCAGAGTACTAATATTTGATTCCGGAAGTCTCGGCATTGTGGAAAGGATTGAATAGGAATTGGCGATAAGATACGAGCCTACCTTTTTGATGCGAGGATTTCAGTGTTTTGCGCCGACTTCCTGTCTTTGGACTGCTGAGTTGGTGTCTCCTTGTTGATGCTGCGTTTGATGTGGATCGTTGGTGATGTGGAACGGCTGCGTGGTGTCGAGGTGACAGTTCGCTGTTAATGAAGCGACTGGTTGCCAATGTGGACTTGTGTCACTCTCAACCGCGATGCCTCGATGTTGTGTATTGTCGAAAATGTTCACTTGTACACTTCACTGAGGTAGTCCACACGTCACTGTATATCCGGCTCGAAGGACCATTTAATGTTACGCGAGCGCGTCCGCGGCTAGACCTTTTTTTTGTCAACGAAAGGCGTAAGTTTTCGTCCGAATTTCTTCGTCGTCGCGAATCGCGTTGGACCCTATCGCTTGTTAGAGGGATAGGGGTGGTAGGTTTTCACTTAATGACGAATGGTTAGGTAACAAAACAAAATATAATTTCAACAACTAAGACAAGAGTACAGTAAATGTATGGCAAGGTGTATGATGGATCGACGCGCGCGAGTAGTCTGGATGTGTTTCTGAATCTCAAGTGTTTTTTCGAAAGACGTCTATTTATAATCAGAACTGTTTTCGCGGAACAGCCAATGAGCATGATCCTCTGTTCTCATTGGCCGCCTGGTTGACAAAGAGCCTTCTGCGGAGGTGGCGAAAAATGACCTGTGAGTCCTACTCATAAAATTCCGAGTTTTTAGAAATTTGAGGGACTGCGGCCCATGAGGGTCCCAGCCGAGTACCGCGTTGGTGTTAATTGTTATGTCCTTTTTAGCGAAGTCTCAATAGCTGTCGTAGGACATCTGCGGGCCCGATGCGGACCGTCAAGGGTCCCAGATAGGCAACGAGAATTGGGGGTGCAGTCATAAAGTGGTAATCCTCAAACGACGGTTGGGGCGTGAAGCGGAGTTGCTCGCTGACTTTCGTTCGTTGTTTTCGGTGTGTAACAGAGCATATGACTAAAGAAATAAGCTATTAGTCAGAATCATTTTCCTATGAGCGTATTTTTACGATCTGAATAACCGTACATTAAAAATTAGAAGGTGGGAAGCGACAGAAATTCCTTTAACCCCTTGCCCTACAATATCGAGTCAGAGTCGTGATGAAGATTATGAACAGAGTCTAATAAATACGTATGTCATTCATTTTCTTTAAACCGAGTTATAATTCTATTTTGGCATACAATAAATATAAACTATCTTTCTTTTTCCATGAAATTCTGAACGGTGAAGAATTTCTAATGAGTATAATCACAAAATAAATAGTAGCGCAAGGGGTTAATCTTCTCCACTGTTTCGAATCGCAGCCATCTATTTTCGCTACAAATGCGTAAAATTCACAATCTTCTAATGGAGTAGATTAAAACCGTGATAATGCAAAGAGAAGATCTAAAGGACAGGTGCAATCGTATACTGTATACGTAATGAAACCGTGTCCTTAAATTCCTCTGAACTTGTTTCTATTTTACTCGGTGTACGGATGAATTCTCGTATCCGTTTCGGATTCGTATTCCGTATTTGTTTCGGATTTTTGACGGTAGTAGCAGCGTTTGGCAGTCTGTTGTACGCTCGTACGTGCATCGTGTATGCAACGATAAGAGCTTTAGACGCAACGACCGCCTCGTAATAACTGGCTCGTGTCCCCTTTAAACGACACCGGAGGTATCGCGACGGGAACACAAGCTTTTCAGAGGACCTTAAAATCTGCGACGTTCGACGTGCAACGTCACAACGCCGTTAATCTCTGCGAAGCAAAATAAAATCATTCGGGTGTTTGGGGATCGATCGTGTGCCCGTCGTATTTCACCATTATGGATCGTCACGGGTGACGCGCGGCCGCGAGAGCTTTGATTTATTTTAATAACAGAGCGAAATTCCAATAGAATTTGTACCGTGCGTCGGATGGGCTCGGCTGTTAACCGCGCGACACGCGAATCGATCGAAAATGAAAAATGAGCGTCCGCGTTTCTGCAACGCGTTGCTTTTCCGTTTGACCGGGGGCCAGAGACTGGATCGAATTTCGAAAATTCGTCGGAGCTGTGGGAAGAGGATGCAGAGCGGTGAGATCGATAGATAAATAGATAGAGACGGAGATAGAGCAGCTCCAGCAGCACCACCAGCAGCAGCAATAGTGATCGTTGCGGGCTGGTGGAATCGAAAGTTCCGCGGGTACCAAGTTAAACGGCGATTCCCGGGTGCGCGCGCGCTCCCTCTGTGCGCTCTGTGTGCGCTGTATCGTTGAGTAGCTTTCGCGCGTTAATGCCCTTTCTAGATAGAAGAGAAGTTTCGGCGTACACTTGGCACGTAGTCGGGCATCAGTAAATTTCCATAGTCGGCGAACTGCCGTCGGAGTGGGGGCACGGGATTGCGTTTTATTACCCTTGTGGTCTGGCACTAGATTATGGCCTCGAAATATAACTATTCGGACAAAACGGGCGCGCTACTCGCAAGCGAGCGAGCGAGGCGAACGGAGCTGAGCGGAGCGGACCCTGGCCCACGCCGGTTTCCAGAATTCGGAGGAATAATCAGCGACCATGCTCGCAAACAGTCGGAAAATGTTTACCGATATGAAGCGAGTCAGAGCTTCGGCGAACTCCGGATCCAGCGCAATAGAGAAATCAAAGCGCGAAACGCTACTAATGGTAAATCGATTCTCATAATCCGGTCGGTCGACGCCGCACGGCAGATTCGTTTAATCTCCTGCTTCTCCGACGAAAACGACTGCTCTCTTCCGCCCGACGAGTAATTTATCTGTTTTCTGGGCAATGTCCTGCGACGGCCCGATGCGGCCAGAAATTCCTCTAGCACCGAACCGCCTTCTTTAAACTATACCTACAACCTAACACATTACTTTTCTTGATAATGTTATTGGATTGAAAACGATAGAACAGTTCGATCTACTAATTTTTGTCATAAATGTATGAAATCCGCAGTCCAGTGATTAAATAGGAGCCATTTATATTCAACAATTTTCGCACAAATCTTCGTGGTTAGACAATATCATTTACCCAATGACACTGTAAACATTCGTCTCCTCCAAGAATTCTTCAACATATTTTTCCAATATCCTCAAGAGTTGCAGGAATTTATTTGCTGATTCACTGGTGTACCGTGGATTAAACGGACTTCATTCGGCCAAAATTACTTTTCAAAAACTAAACTTGTATATCGGAAGCAACCGTTTGATAATTCCGAATTTTACCGCACAGTAAAAACAGTAACTTGCCAATATTCTGTTTTGCTAAACGTTTCCGTCGAAGGTATTCGTAATTGCCGCATCCGATAGTCAGAGGGGATCACGTAGGAAGGAACGGGACGGATAGAGTTGCAATTCCGGATCTCATGCAATATAGATTCCCCGCATGTTCATCGCGCGGCGTCTTTCCAACGGACCACTTTGCCGCATGTTTCATTCGCGGATGGATGCAGTTTCCCGTTGCACCGTCGCGTCGCGTCGCCTCGCGTCGGTCCGGTACACCCGACGAATGGGTGTACCGATGACGGGTAGAAACCGGGTACGATGCCACCACACCACACCGTACACCTTATACCGTACACCGTGCAAGAAAAAGCTGCGAAACTTGCGGCAAAAGTTTCCGCCTTGTCCGCGACATTCGCTATGCGGAGAGCCGGGAGAAAAATATTTTTCCATGCGCCTCGTTGACACTTGCCGCGACGAACTAGCTCGAAGCGGGCAAAGAAGAAGAAAAACAAAGTGTCCCGACTTTTACCCACTCCCGTTGGAACTCCGCTGCGTTCCTACCTACGTACCCTAGCGAACCAACCAACCTACACCCACCCTTTCCTTCCTTCCTTCCTTCCTTCCTTCCTTCCTTCCTTCCTTCCTTCCTTCCTTCCTATCGCCATTCTTACAGCCTTTCCGCGATACGCGTTGCATTCGGGGTCGCGATCGTTGCATACAAAGTGCTATCGGCCAGGAATTTCCGCTTAAAAAGTCCGCGATAACTGCGACCGTTCTCATCTGCACCGCTCGTTCCCCTCGGGCCGATCGATTCCGCGTTTAGGGCGAATTCGCCTAACGCCGGACACCGTTCCGCCCACGAACATTTTGGACATTCTTCCGGGGGAAAATGAATCCGAAGAATTTCTTGATTTTTCTCAGACAATCAGATTTTCAAAACAAATTGGATCAGAAATAATTCGGACACGTTTCCTTCTTTAACCCCTTGCATTACGATTTATTTCACGGTTTCAACGATTAGAACTTTTTTGTAATTCGTAATTTCCTAAAAAAAGATAAAAATTTATATCTATTGTATGCCTCTATGTTCTTTAATAGCTGTACACTAACAACGCCAGAATAGAATTTTATTTCGGTTTAAAGGAAATAAATAACATGCATATTCATTAGACTCTGTTCAGAATCTTCGTAGCGAGTATGAGTCGACATTGTAGGGCAAGGGGTTAATTTTGGAAATAATGGTACGTGAATTTTTAGCGACTCCTTAGAGTCGCTGTTCGGGTGCTAAGGATGAAAAAGTCATCGAGATCGTGTCGCAAGTTGAGCTAATCTGCAACGTCGTCGATGGTGTGTTACAGAGGAAGGGGAGGTTTCGACTGGGGAAAAACGGTGGGAATGGAGAAGAGGGGAAACGCGTGACCGCGGAATGGGAAAGCAAATGCGCGGCGGCGTGTCGCTGATGAAAATTTAAGACAGTCCCCTAGGCTGTCGTTTTTCCTGTGACCCTCTGTCGAACGGATCGACGAATGCACGGGAATCTCGCGGAGGCCGGCTATCCGCGTCCGAACAGGGCAATGGGCAAACGAACGACGCTCTCTGTTCTCTCTTCATCGTGTCGGTGAACGTGGATGAACGCGAGTGAACGTGGCCGAACGCGCGCCCCCCCGCTTGCGTATCGAGGGATTTTCAGTCGCGAAATTTATGGCGTCTAGCTACTCCGGAGGGTACGGGTCACAACGAGCAGAGCGGAGCGGAGCAGCCAGCTCGATGGCACGATGGCACGATGGCACACGATGGGGTGGAGGATATAGATTACGTACGGCTCAACTATGGAGCAGTATTTTCTCGTGGGTCGCTCGCGACCGAACGGACGCACGCTGCGACACAGAGGCCAGGTTGCTTCCTCGCTTGCCTGGCAAAGAAAGAGAAAAAGCCAAACAACAGACTTTGTATTCCCTGTTGCGACACTTATCTCCTTACGTACTCGCATTTTCCAGCTTTCCAGTTTTCCCTCGTCCTCCTTTACGTCCACCTAGTCTCACCCCTCACGGTCCACCGTCTCCATTCATCTTTACCCCGCTCGTTTCACTTGGTCACGAACCCGAGAATAGCCATGCGAGCGTTATCGCTCCGACGTCTTATAACCGGCGATACGAATCTACGATCGACTATACTACCTGTGCTACCTGGCCTAGCCTAGTCTCATAGACCTCCTGTTGCCCGAATGTATGTTTACTCGGAATCGGCGGTCCTTGTTTTGATGTATCCGCGTCGGGTCGCCGAGTGTTTCGACCTAGATCGTGTGTCTAAAATGGAACCATTCATACTTGTACTGTACGGAGGTGTACGGACCTGCGCGGACCGGCACGGATGATACTATTGTTATTTATAGCGATATTTTAACACGTTGACTGCCATGTCACCCATATATGGTGACAGAATTATTTGTTCAGGCTTTAAAATGAATTTGTACGTTAATATATTCATTGTACCAAATTTGATTAGGATCTGTAAAATGCAAGAAAGTTGGAGAACTACACAATATCATACATTTAATTTTTTTTAAATTTATATTTTATTAAATAACTTACTTTGATTTCATTGAATTTTTGAGCTTTCTTGTTTGGCGATCAAAGTGTTAATTCTTACGCGGCGACTAGAATATCGCCCGCGCCAGGCTTGCGAAATGTCCTGCAAACGATATGTTCATATAGCACATAAGTATAAAATATAAATTATAAAATGATATATTTCATAATAATTCTCGTTAAATTTATAATTAAAGCTTCCGAAAACAAATTTAATGTTATAACTTTTATATGTATGTTCCGAATCAGGTCAACTGATTATTAATTCACATTCTGCACATTAAAATCTATAAAAGCACATATTCGTATTAATTTGAACACAAAAATGACCCACTGTGTGTCGGTGACTAGATGGTAAATGTCGGTCAGCTGTCGATGCCTCGACGGATAGTATTTATACTACTATCTGTGTAGGGACGGTGCCGTTACGGATACGTTACGTGTCTGTGACAGTAGTATAAATTCGTCTATAATCGGCCTTAATGGATACGTGTCTCAATTTGTATACGAAAAGGACATGCATCGATAGATCAGATTAAATATGGATGAAGCGTTCTGTTTTACTTGATTTACCGTCCGAATATCGTTTCTACCTTTTCGGATTCTAAAAATCTGGGCAGTAGGTCGTGCTCCCTTCCATTTCGCTCTAAGCGTATCTTCCATGAAAAAGGAGTACAAGGACTGTACAGTGCAACCACTATCCTGAGGGTAAATTGACTTTCCCAGGATTTCACAAACCTGGAAGGACGCTATAACGTGGAAGGTCCATTGTTCATGCCAGTGACATCCCACGTCCTCCCGAAGACCCCTATGATCTAAAACTGAGACCGATTCAAGCCATTCCGTTTAATCCACTGGTGGATTCAATATTGAGTACACGGGAACAAATTGTGAACCTATAAAAGCCTAGGCCTAGAGAGCTTAAAAATATCCTATTTTTAAAGAATTTACATTTGAACGTGCTTTGCGATAAGTTGTTGTAATTATGCCAAAACGAAAGCAATACAAACTAGCTCCTACCCCTTAACACGTTCACCACCAAGCATTTTCTGTTGCTCAGCTTCATTGTTAAAATTTTTTAATAAATGTTCCTCTTTTATATAATACTGAAACAGTTTTCTAGAAGATAGTCATGAAATCCCTGAACACAGTGATTTCTCTATATTTGTCGCCAAGGCCTTAATGATAAATGTCTCGGAATTATCCCCACTATCGCGGAGTATAGCCGCTTATGCTATGCGCAAGGACTTTCAACGCATAAGTGACCACGTAATGTCTGATTATGTCGAATTAAAGAAAATCTAAAATATTAACACGAAAGAAAAGGTTTAAGAACAATTGACTGGTAGAGTGAATTCTCTATATATGTCAACAACACGGGTCTTGCCAGCGTCATGTATCGTCCAGGAGACGTACCCGAGCCATGTTATGTTTACAGTCCTCGGAGTCCGAGGCCTCTCGAGCTTCGTCGCCCCTGACGGGGTATATCCCGCGGTAGTAGGGATAATTCCCCGACGTGTGGCATCCAGGCCTTGGCGACATATATAGAGAAAGCACTGTACATATCATTTGAGATCGAAGAGGAAGTAGAAAAGTTCTACTTCCAATTTTTCCTCGCAGCATCATCTCGCATGTCATAGAAGTCTTTGATAAATACTCAGTTATTGGTACAGAAGCGAATGCGGTAGAATTTCATCCCCGTTCGAATTAACTTTATCCGTCCGAGATGCGAAAGCGAAACGAGTATATACTATCCGCCCCCGTCACCGAAGCGAGACCGCACTTCGCGTAATCGATCGGCCCCTGGGCCGGATCGCCGGCAGATTATTCTTTCGCCCCGAACCTAATTATCCGCGACGGCTGTCCGGTGAAAAACCGGAGCGAAACACGAGCACCCTCGACTATCTCTCGCGATGACACGCGCCACCGACATCCGGCGCGGCGCGACGCGACGCGACGCGCTCGGTGGTATGCGACGCCGTTTCATTCCTGTGTGACCATGGAGAACACCACCGGTTTCGAGAGATCGATACCCAACGCCGACGAAACTTTCCGCTCGTTATTATCCGCCTCGCCAGTCGAGATTAACGCGTTATCCCCCGTCCCGATTCTATACCGGACCGTCCTGTACTCGACCAGATTCTCCGAGACAAAGAATCGAACGCCAGGAATCGTCGTTAACCCCTCGATCCAGATAGATTTGCTCCGCGAACACGTTCGAGCGGTGTCTGGCTCTTTAGCGGCAGACAAATTTTCAATAAGAGTTACAGCAGGCTCTTTTCATTTTTTTTTTTTTTTTTATGAACCCCTCGGCTTATAATAGCGAGTTAAACTCGTGCCGAAGAATTAGAACGACCGCGGTTACCTACAGTTAATCTACAACGATACCAGTATTAAGGAAAAATTCTTTGATACAATTGCATTTTACGGAGCTCTTATCTCGCCCCTTGTTATTCAGTAATTAATCTCTTCCACTCACACCGGTACTCCCGTGTTAAATAACTCGTACGTTGCATGTTGCGAACAATGGATGAGGATGTTCTTCGTTAACGTAGCTATTGAATTGCCGTCTACAAACATCCGGTACAATTGAAATAGTTTTGTTAATGAAATGAAAAGTCTGAAGCTTTTTAAATCTATTGGGATATGGGATTTATTTCAATGAACACACAGTTGATTTTAAAAGAAAACTGTTTTATTCAAAGATACGGAAGGATTCTGTTAGCTCTTGATACCTTGACTCTCTGGACGAGACTAAAGAAAATGTGCAACGGAAAAACCGTTGCTTAGGTTTGAAACCCGAAACGCGAAATAGCCTGGGCCTGCAAAGACAATTTATGACCCCCCGACCCTTAAGAGTCAGGGTATTGCCAGAGACCCATTGACAATGAAAATAACCAGGTCCCGCGTCCTGGTCCTCTAAAGTGTTTCTCAACACAAAGATTATTTTTGCTTATATTAGATATGAAAAATCCAACACGCCTCCTCAAAAATGAATCGGCTGTGTTTAGATGTATCTCATACATACATTTGTTATAAGCTTATATATATATATTTTTTTTTTTTTTTTTTTATTTATGTATAAGTACCATTACTCTAAACATTATTAAATTAGGTATCAGAGAATTAATATTGTCCTTCCTTATCTTTCCTGGGAACTACATATGGTCCAACATTTGTTGCAAAGAATCAGGGAAACCCAGAAAACCTGATTAGACCATCCAATAATAATAAATTTCAATAAACATACATATATATTTTTATTATAAAATTAAACAATCTATTGATATATATATTTTTTTTTTTTTTTTTTTTTTTTTTTTTTTTATTCCCATTCCATCTCGGAGCTGTAAGAATGTGACTGCAGGTAGCGGCTTTGTTAAAATATCTGCCAGTTGATTTCCTGTAGGAACATATTTTAATCTGATTATATTATTTTCGATTTGTTCCCTGGAAAAATGATATTTAATATCTATATGTTTTGATCTTTTGTGGTTTGTTGGATTATTTGCAATACTAATACATCCATTATTGTTCAAATAATTTAAATAAATAGCCAGTAGTACTTCTTCTATCATTTATATCACTTCCTCCCCAATCAGAATCAACATAACCACATAGAAGATCATTATAGTCACCCTTGATATAGATTAATTTAATATGCATTGATCCTTTAAGATATCTGAGTACCCGCTTTAAACATTGCCAAAGTTCTTTATTGTTCTTAGTTAGATATCGACTCAAAATATTTACAGCTGTGCTTATATCGGGTCTAGTACACAGCATTACGTACATTAAACATCCGATAAGATTTCGGCATGGAGCCTCATGTTTCTCATCAGAATTCAATGCCGTATAATCTAATTTATTTTCCAGAGGCGTACTAGTTGCCTTACAATCAGTCATATTAAATTTTTCTAAAATCGTCTTAATATATGCACTTTGATCCATGCATATCTTATTTTTGCTTCTTTCAATTTTGATACCTAAGAAAAGTTTAATATCTTTCAAATCTTTCATGCAAAATTTATTCATTAAGTAATTTTTAAAACTATTCATTACTTCAATATCAGCTGTAGCTATTACCAGATCATCTACATAAAGTACAACATATATATTTCGAGATACATCTCCTTTATCTAAAATATATATGCATCTATCTACTGAAGAGTTTTTAAAACCTCTTTCTATAAGCGCTTGTTCGAAAACCTCAAACCAGCATCTTGCTGCTTGTTTAAGTCCATATAATGCTTTATTTAATCTACATACTTCATTATTGCTACTTTTAATTCCTTCAGGAACTCTCATGTAAATTTCTTCTTTTAACGTACCATTTAGAAATGCTGTTTTAACGTCCATGTGATGTACCAGCAAATCAAACTGATTTGCAAACGCCAAAATAAATCTAAAACTTGAAATCCTTGCAACCGGTGCAAATGTTTCATTATAATCTACTAAATATTGCTGACTAAAACCTCGTGCAACAAGACGAGCCTTATATTTTAATGGATTTCCATATTCATCATTTTTAATAGTGAATATCCATTTACAATCAACAATATTTTTATTATTAGGTTTCGGTACTAGAGTCCATGTATTGTTAATTAAAAGAGAATTAATTTCATCTTTAATAGCCTGTTCCCATTTCATTTTATCATCCCTATTTTCGATTTCATGATATGATTTAGGAACTTCATAAACAATAGACTGAGCGGATAGAAGATAATCATCTGGAATTTCTTCTTCATTATAAGAAACAGTTGGACGATGTTTGATCCTCTCACTCCTCCTTAATTCGGGAGACAATTTTCCTTTTTCATTATCATCATTATCATTTTTGTTACTATTACTATTGAAAGATTCATTGCACGTATCTGTTTCTATTACAGATTTATTAAGTTCATTACTTAATTTGGCATTTTCGTATGTTTCGACTACCTTTGTTGTAGTTGTATCTAATTTATCATTATTAGATTTTTGAGAGATTACTGATTTAGATTTATCAGTTTCAGATCGAACCATTACTGGCCTTGAAACTACAAAATTAGTTTCATCCATTATTACATCTCTCACTACATCAAACTTACCAGTTCCAACATTCCATACTTTATAACCATTTACTTCGTATCCAACTAGAATACCTTTCCAGGATTTATCATCAAATTTTGATTCTCTGGTTTTATTATGAACATACACAGTTGATCCGAAAACCCTTAAATATCTTAATTGAGGCTTTTTCATATGCCACATTTCATATGGTGTTTTTGATTCTTTCAAAACCTTTGTTGGGGTTATATTTATCAAATATGTAGCTGTTAAAACAGCTTCTCCCCAAAAGGCTTTGTCTAAACCAGCTCCAGCTACCATAGCCCGAGCCTTTTCCGTTATGGTTCTTACCATACGTTCAGACACACCATTTAACTGTGGAGTACGTGGAACTGTTAAGTGGTAGCTTATGCCATTTTCAACGCAATAATCTTTCATTTCGTTTGATAAATACTCCCTACCATTATCACTATATAAATTTACTACTTTTAAATTAAAATGAGCCTCACTTTTGGCAACATAATCTCGAAAGGCAGAAAATACATCTGACTTCCGAGCAATTAAATACGTAACGCAATAGTGAGTATATTCATCCAAAAATAAAACAAAATAATTTCTTTCATTAATTGTAGTTGGAGTGATTGGACCACAAACATCTGTATGGACAATGAATAATGGGCGTCTTACATGACTTTTATCTTTAGCTTTTCTAAATGGTAGTCGTGCTTGTTTACCGTTTACACAAGCTTCACATAAATTATCATTTACTTTAACTTTTTCTATTTGCGTTATATCCGCAAACATCTCTTTTATTCTTTAATTCTAAGAATTTATTTTTACCTATATGCCCTAAGCGCTGATGCCATAATGTATAGTTATTCCTTTCAGCACTAGTTGCTTGAGCAACACAATTTTTAATATTCAATTTAAGCATGAACTCAATAACATTTAAATTGTTCGAGGGCTTACATGATATTACTACATTACCATCTTTATGTATTTTTACTCCCTGTTCGTCGAACGTCACGCTCATCCCTGCCTGCTGAATCCTTCGTACCGAAAGTAAATTGTATGGTACATCTGGACAGTAGAAGACATCCTGTAGCGTCCCTTGAATGCCCATATTGGTGATGATATTTATGGTCCCCTTCTTCGTTGCACTAATGTATGTACCATTTTTCGCGACGGAAATTTTTATTGGCACAGGAATTTCTTCAAAATTTTCGGCTACATCTTCTCTGTTTATGATGTGATCCGATGCACCCGAATCTAATATAAATGTAATCTTATCTTGTTCGATTTTGTCCTCTTCATATTTTCCCACCATAAATGCAACATGTGATGGATCATAATTTGTAGAGGATGTGTTATAGTTTACTGATGATGTAGATGGCTGCATCACTTCAATTGTCTGAGCCATTTTCTCACTTTGAATATTTGAATGTTTCATCTGTCTTTTATAATAATAACAGTCCTTTTTAATGTGGTTTGTTCTCCCGCACTGGTAACAACCTTTAATTTGTCACTGTATTTTTCACCATTAAACGGTTGAATGTTTCTCTTTGAATTTGCCATTGTTTTATCGTCTTTATATTTAGCTGTACACTTAAAACTATGCACACACACGAATATATATAATGATTATAAGTATCTTATTTATCCTTTACGGTCTTTTATTTTATATGATACACTACACAGTTAATACACAATTAAACTGAGTTTAATACGTAACTGGGCCCATAACCTATTGGGATATGGGATTTATTTCAATGAACACACAGTTGATTTTAAAAGAAAACTGTTTTATTCAAAGATACGGAAGGATTCTGTTAGCTCTTGATACCTTGACTCTCTGGACGAGACTAAAGAAAATGTGCAACGGAAAAACCGTTGCTTAGGTTTGAAACCCGAAACGCGAAATAGCCTGGGCCTGCAAAGACAATTTATGACCCCCCGACCCTTAAGAGTCAGGGTATTGCCAGAGACCCATTGACAATGAAAATAACCAGGTCCCGCGTCCTGGTCCTCTAAAGTGTTTCTCAACACAAAGATTATTTTTGCTTATATTAGATATGAAAAATCCAACAAAATCAACTACCAAAGTTCGAGTTACAGCTTTTTTTAGGAGCAATCGATATATAGAGATTCGAACGAGCGTTGTTCCTAACAAACATTTGGCTAGAAAATTTACAAACCAGGAACTGGTCGTATCTGTGCATCGATTTCTAAGAAAATCATCGGAATTCGTTCATCATTCGAGGACGAAATGCATTTCACCAATTATATACAGTGAAATCTCGATACATGTCAACAGTCGAGTTTCGTAGCACCTCACGTGGTGTACCCCGCGGTAGTGGGGATAATTCCGCGACGTTTATCATCCAGGCCTTGGCGACATATGTAGAGCAATCACTGTACCGTGTACCAGACATTTTCATAGGGAGACATCGAGCGTCAGGAATTAAACGGAAATGCTCGGGATAACAAAGTCAGAATTCGGCACCCTCAAGACCCCGGACCAAGATCCCGTACCAATCTCCTCGAACTCGGAACCGCGATCCTCGGATTCCTAAAAATACAAGTATCGGAGATATCAAGCGGAATTTGCGATCGCGGAAGACAATACAGCGGCGAGTATCGTACCGATTCGGATTCGGAACATCGAAAATTCATAGAACCACAGTGTGTGGGGTGGAGGTTTGGGGAGGGCGGAACACGGATAAACTGGCGCGGCAGTCGAAACTGCGAATGAGATGTACACGTCGAATCGTGAAAACCGATGTTTCCGTCACGCGCTCGGTATCCGGTCCGACGACTCTTATCTGACTGCTGTTGTCGCCGATCGATTCCGCTCTTATATTATAGAAATCCGCGGGAGCCAGCCATCGGCTGGGAAAATGGTAGAAAGGCAGAGGGACGAAGAGGACAGAAGAGAAAAACCCAACGAACATGCTGGAATCACGACCCAAAACATACGTGCACCATGCGGATAAACCTAATAGAACGTCGATTCGATTCCTTCCCACTTTAGACGATTTCAGGCATACAATGATCTCTCTGTATACATACAGTAAGCAGCAAAACTGAACCAATAACCACAAGTTTTGTATAAATCATTATTTATTGCTAGGAATATAGAAGAATAACAAATAATCAACATTATAATCGTTTTTGTCATAAATAGAACTTGAGAAATTTTTTTCAATCATTAATGTCTCCTCGATTAGCAATGACGAAAAAATAATAAACCTAATAGAACGTCGATTCGATTCCTTCCCACTTTAGACGATTTCAGGCATACAGTGATTCCTCTATATACACTCCTGGACAAAGAGATAGCACAAGTGTGCAATCATTTAGTTTTCAAGGATAAATCAAGAATTCTCTAAATTTTACAATTGGTACGTAAATATCATCTTACGGTAATATATTAAATAGCGATAAATTGGAACTACGCTGTCCGTACTTGTATTTATTAACAACAATCTGGTAGCGGAGGTCGGCGAAATGATAGCACATGTTAATAAATGAAGCATTAACTTAGGTCATCAAAATCGGTGAGGAAGCCCCTAATGTAAATAATTACCAAATAATGTTAAGTAGTCAGTTTTAGTGCTCTGTGAATTTAGTGTTAAAGGGACATTGAAGTTGCAAAATATGAAAGAAAACCTTGCATCCAATATTCTACACACGAATAATAATATACAATACTAATGTACTATAAACTACATTATAACATACTAATGTAAAGTGTACTTACTTCTGAATCTTCTGTACCTACGTCGGATCCACAGCATACAATTGTTGACTCTTGCCGCGTCTCATTTTGTTCTATGATGATTGGAAATTCTACCAAGACAGAGTGCCTACACAACGCTATGTTTATATGACTCGAAACGTAGAAACAGTGAGAAATCCGAATAGAAAGTCAAGTGTGCTATCATTTCGCCGACCTCTGCTACACGACTTTTGTTGATAAATACAAGTACGGACAGAGTAGTTCCAGTTTGTCGCTATATAATATACTACCGTGACACGATGTTTATGTACCATTTGTAGAATTCAGAGAATTCTTGATTTATCCTTGAGATCTGAATAAGAGCACACTTGTGCTATCTTTTTGTCCAGGAGTATACATACAGTAAGGAGCAAAACTGAACCAATGACCACAAGTTTTGTATAAATCATTATTTATTGCTAGGAATATAGAAGAATAACAAATAATCAACATTATAATCGTTTTTGTCATAAATAGAACTTGAGAAATTTTTTTCAATAATTAATGTCTCCTCGATTAGCAATGACGAAAAAAATAGATTGACTCGGTTTTGCACCGGTCCCTACAAGAAATGTTTACGTGGGATGTTTTAGTAGTATGTCTTCAGTACTTCAGATTGTCTTCTATATTCCTAGTAATAAATAATGATTTATACAAAACTTGTGGTTATTGGTTCAGTTTTGCTCCTTACTGTACATACGTCGCCAAGGCCTCGATGATAAACATCACGGAATTATCCCCACCACCGCGGGATATACCCCGCGAGGGGCCACGAAGGTCAAGTGGTTTCGGACGCCGAGGAGTGTAAACATAACACGGCTCGGGTATGTCTCCTGGACGATACACGATGCTGACGTATTGTTGACATATATCGAGGATTCACTGTACCTACAAACTACCAAAGATCCAAACATTGTTCGTGATCCGTATGCCCGTTTCGTTTTTCACTGCCAGCGGGTAACAAGTTGTTTTGCAAATCAACGATTCCCAAACGAATCGCAAATTCTCCGTCAATTTCCGAACTCACAAATATCTGTTAATCGTTCCGAGTGTGTTTAAATGCGATGATATTGATTTTCGTAAAGTATTTTGCTCCTGTGTACTTTGGATTTGGTTCGATTAAATTTACAGTTTCGCCAACGTTTATTTATATCGGGCTGCCGCGTCTCTCGCAAATTGCTCGCAAACTGCTCTCAAAATTGTATCTTATCTTGCCCGCCATAAATGCGTGACACGCGTACTCACAGATAAACTACAGAATCCGAAATTTAACTAAAACGTAAAATCCGCAGCCGCCTACTCGGATAAATGATTAAATTCGCCGTCTGCACAAATAAATGATAAAATTCGCCATCTACTCGGAGAAATTCGCAGCCGTCCAGCCGTTGCAGATAAGAAACCGGAACAGCGAGTGCAGCGTGTGCAACGGCTGCATTTTCTTACCGCGAACCGCACGGTGAAATCTTCATGAGCCAGCGATCCGGTGCTCGATACCCGCGATTACCGATTATTCGGATTACTATCGGAACATACGCGATATAGAGCGAGAACCGGTGTTTAGTTCGTGGTCGCCCGGCAAATTGTCGGTCGCGACCCCGGAATCGAACACACCCGCGGAATTATTATTATTGTTATTATATTCGTCTTTGTTACGCAGATGACTACAGTTATTACAATGGAACGATAATAGTAAACAATGGAAAGAGACCGGGCATAGATACAAAGCCCGGCGCTGCTCTGGTGTGGCTCGCGCGTTGTTTTTTAGTTGAGTTATATTCACGGTAATATTCGCCAGTGGGCTTTGAATCTTCGTTTACCCTTTTGCTAATAAAGATGAGTATAGTCATGTCGGACAATCGATGCGCTCCGACGGTGCGACTATAACCGATCGTTTGTCGTTTTCAATGGAAGGTCTAGAAAAAAGAAAACAGACGCGTTCAACTTTCAACCCTACGTAAATATACTATGTGGAAATCACCCCGCCAATTAAAAATACGAATATAATCGAACGCTTTTTTTATTTGGCAACGATAATACTTTTCCGTCCGAATAAAAGTCATATTAAGTACTGAATTTATTAGTTGACGCATTTACCGGGCCAACTGATGTCACAAAATTTAAATGTCCTGATTGTTATTGTTACGACTGCTTAGTTATCTGGGATTAAACAAACGTATCGATATTCTATAGACTTTAGTAGATCTTGTATGGAACCATCGAATTAATTAACAACCGCGATTGAGCTCACCGTTAACATTTGATTATTCAGTTCATAATTCACCGTGTATTAGCTCTCGGCTACACCAAAGGGGAGGGGGAGTGGTCTGTAACAGTGAAATCGATAAAGAAAATTGTTATTGAACTAAATGAATTTAAATAAATTCTTTTTCATTTGTTGCCGTTTTACGCAATGAAATAACAACAGCGATGCAACAAAAAGTACCCGTATTTATCAATAGCAGTACACATAGTCGGAAACGCTCGATCCCACATTTATATTTAATTATTATAAAATGATTCCAAACAACAGGAATTCTTTACATCCGCTCACCGAAGGGTTAACTCCGAAATAACTCCAATAAAAATCCAACAGTTTGCGTAACACAAAAAAGCACCGGTTTCAATTCACCTAAAACGATCCAGCGAAATGTTTGCACTTTTTATCTATTGACCCTCGTAGAAGTAACTATCTCTTTATAAATCGCTATTAAAAATAGTTGCGCACAAGATCCTGGGATAACACTTAACCTACATTTGTTGTACACTATGGATCAACCGGTTGCGTTTCAACGCCACAGTTTAGAGAAACAAAATAATCGATATGTTTATTCGAAATGGTAAAATACAAGTAATCGATCGTTTTAAATTGGGATTTAGATCTAATGGGTTTAAAAATTTAGGTTCATTTGGTAGAATGGCACTACGTTGGCCCAGACGAAAATTCTTGGCGTTAAAACAGCTTCAAGTGCGGAGGGTTGAAATTGAGAAATTTACCGAGACGAATCGCTAACGAAGGGTACCGAGGGCTCTAAAATGATCGAATAACCGCAGTTACGGTGTAAGCTCGCAGAGGGGTTAAATCCACGAGGGTGGAAAGGGAGGGGGTGAAACATTATCGCGGCGTTGTTTCGCGAGCAGCTGATTTCCCGAAGCTCTCCGGATCGAGGGTGGATCTGTAGGGCGGTGTGGTAAACTCGAGGGGGTGGAATCGAGTGGTTCGGCAAGCCTAAGACGTTGTCGATCGTCGTGCTCGTGCCCGTTGGCGTGCAAACCCACTCGAATCGTAGTCGTTTCCATAACGGTCCGAGTATACACCGTGCTGCACCGGCTCGCGCGTAGATAGAGAGATATGGGGTTAGAGGAAGGGTGCACGCGGCCAAAGGGGTGCGAACGTTCGTGGCCTCCTCTCGTTCTTTCCACGTGGAGTGAGAGAGAGAGAGAAAGACAGGGGGAAAGCTAGAGACCGAGGCTTTGCACAGAGGGAGAGAGAAACAACGAGGGTTCGAGAGAGAGCGAAAGAGAGAGAGAGAGAGAGAGAGAGAGAGAAGGACGGACAGAGAAGGGGGGAGAACGACGAGAGGTGCACTCGCACAGGTGTCGAGGGAGCCGTGGCCAGGGTTATAGGTATGGCCAGGTCGAGCCGTTGGTCTTGCTTAATCTGATTACAAGCGGACCGGGTGGGGATCGATATTTTCGCGTGAGTTTTCCAGGCAATCGGCCGCGAGATAGCGCGGCCCGGCATATTTTATACGCGTTCAGGCCGGCCGACCCCATTTACCACCCTGTCCGTTCGTTCGTCCCTAGGTCCCTTCGTTCGTTCGTTGGGTTCACTGCCGGCGTTTTATCAACCGTCGAAACGACGAAACTTGCGGTTCTCGGGCTATGCCGGGACGCGACTGACCGTGTATTTTTTTCCGCGCGAATCTCTCCGCAAGAACTGCCTACAGGAGAGCGAGTGAGAGGAAGAGAGAGAGAGAGAGAGAGATTTTCGCCGGTTGTATGTACATACATCGAGTTGTGTTCAGCAAAACGGGGCCGGTCGGCTCCGTGCATCGGACAAGGATCGAGAGGATTTAAAATTATCGATCTCTCCACCGGGCCCCGAAGATATTTATGACGGATTAGGCGGGGGAGGGACGCATCGAGCGCGTGTCGATACACCCTACCGTACCGTGCCGTAGACTGCAACGATTTTACGCGCGCGGATTTAGCGTCGGTGACGCGAATATTTGTTCTCCGGATAATGCGTTTCCGAATTATTCGATGGGATTAAAGCGCGGGTAATTGGGGCTAACGGACGAGTCGAGGCATCGGGTGCAGCCGCCTCGTATTACCAGGATCCATCGTTTGCCGGACACGCCACGCCAAGCCGCGCCAAGCCGCGCCACGCTGAGCCACGCAGAGCCACGTCACGCGTTCCCGTTGTCGTTCAACACCCTATCTTCTCTCTCTCCCTTTCCTCTCCTGTAAACTGCCCCGGGTTGCAACGATCCGCGGTTTCTCGGGCTGTTTCAAACGCAGTCGAACCGTTACAAACAGATCGCTGCACTTTGTCACTCTTGCGATTTTAGCAGGGCGCATCGAACAATAAAAATGCTGGTTCGGACTTTTTCTGCCCGAATTCTCCTAGCCCGAAGAAATAGTCCTCGTTAAGAAGCATAACTTTTGTCGGGAAACTTTTTTCCTGTCCCTTATAGTTTGCGAGTTATAAATTTAAAATATATGTAGGGATTTTGAATGTAATAGGGAGTTGAACGTATAAAAGAGTAATATTTATTAATATCGGGAACAAACAACGGTTTTACACACAACACACTCGATCGCTTTCTTTTCTCTGAACTCGCTGTTCGACCTTTCACACGACTCGTAACGCACTTCTCTACATTTCATTCCCGCAAACGATCTCGCCACACACACATACATTCATACCGGTAACATAGAGTTCGTAGGACCCGAGAGTCAAGGGTCCCACACTACATATAAAATCCCGAATTAGCCGATTTCTAAGGCTCGATTCTCCCTTGAAAAGTAAATTTGGGAAGCAAAGAGGAATCGCGTAATTTCTTTTTTTTTATGGGTTATGAGCCAGAGTCTCATAATTTCTCGAATTTCCAGGATCAGGATTCCTTGTTAGGTATTGCGGAGCAATAGACCATAGAAGAACAATCCTTTCTTTGCCACGCTTCCTCGTGGTTTTTGCCACCGAGGAATTTCGAGGTCTCGGGACGAGACGTCCCTTTACCGTGCATCGCGCTAGACATAGCCAAGTGATGGATGCGTCGGCCGTTGGACGTCGACGTTACCGGAGTTTACGACAACGCGAAATATGTCTGCCATCTTGTACGTGATGCGACCGCCACTCTCCTTCTCTCCCCCCCCCCCCCCCGCCCACATATTAAACTCTGTCTACTCTCTTCTCTCGCGAGAAGAAAACTTTCCTCCGTGTGTCCCGGTTGCTGTTGTTCATCTTCCGGAAATGAGTCGTTTCGTTTGTCCCATTTCCATGATCGGTCGACCAGTCGGCCCGGGATCATCTCTACCTGTTGTTTCAAACAGGTCTTCCAGCTACAGGAAACGGGGAATACGGAATTGGGATATAGTAAAAATTTATGGTACAAATTGTTAACGTGCCCGGTACCGTCGGTCACCGGGTATGACGTCCAAGGTCTCTTGTAACTTGCATGAAACTAGCCAAATTAATTTTATGCACGGCGTTATTTAAAATTGTAGAACATAGCACAATGTTCGGCGAGTCCATCGCTTTCCCTTGCCAAATTGTTTCAATATTTTACGAAGCAGGCCTCGTTGCACTTAATGTAAAATTTTAACAGCGAAGATGGACAGTACAATCGCTATACGATTCTCAACAAGAAAAATACCCACTACTACTACTGCTGATTTATAAATTAGGTCCGACCTCGTAGCTGGGCCAAATACTCTCCCCTGTCCAGAAGAAATGATTTCAAAAGTACATTCGCAACAATTGATGAACGTGGAAGTATTTAACACGTTGACTGCCATGTCACCCATATGTGGGTGACGGAAATATTTGCCCAGGTTTTAAAATGAATTTTTACGTTAATATATTCGTTGTATCAAATTTAATTAGGATCTGTAAAATGCAAGAAAGTTGGAGGACCACTCAATATCGTACATATAATATTTTGCAATTTTTATTTCGTTAAATAACTTACTTTGATTTTATGGAATTTTCGAGGTTTCTAGTTTGGCAGTCAAAGTGTTAAGTGTCGCTAACAGCGCAGTAATGCGTCTCCTTTTCGAGTCTGAAATTCGTTTCACGTTCCCGCCGGGTTTTCAAAATGACGACGAGTTCTTGGCCGAGCGGTTTACTTATTTTCCCTGGAAAATTTCTATTATTCAGCGGAATGAGCTTTCGTTGAGCGGGAGCAGAAAGTGCGGGTAGTGTATTTAAAGCACACAAAGTGTCCGCGACCATATACGGGCGTATGACCCGGGCTGCTGATTATAGAGGATCCAACGCCTCGACAATTATTGCTCTGCGAAAACTGTTTCGGAAAAAAAAGAAACGTGTCCAGAACATATCCGGGAACGCGGTTCCCGTTGGTGGTGGTGGCAAAACGAAAGACCCAGCAAATACGGGGTAAACTCCGTGGGGAGAACGATCCTCGCGGCGAGTCCGAGTTAATCGAATACCGTCGAACAAGTCTGGCACACAACGGTGGCACAATAAATCGCGGAGTTAACGGAAATTAAGGGAGAGAGCGAGCTTCTCTCGAGGTTTGCGGCTCTCGCGTCGGCGTCGGCGTTGGCGTCGTCGGCGTCGCGACGCTCTCGAGCACCGGAAGGAACGCGCGTAAGAGAGAGAGAGAGACAGAGAGGGGAAAAAGAGCGCCTCGCGAGACGAGGAGGCGCGCGCGAATCTGGAATCGAGAATGTCGGTCGAAGAAAAAGAAAGAGACGACTAGTAAGAGTGCAAGGGGTAGGGAAAAATCGATGCGCTCGATCCGATTAACAGCAGGTTCCGTAGACATTCGTGCGCGAAGGTGCGAAGCTTCGTGCTGCCCTGGCCGCACCCTCGCGCGTAAATAAAGACAATCGCGTTGCATCGTTCGGCGAGGGATCGGCGACCTATCCGTCGCGTCTCATTTTCGCACCCCGAAGCCAACGAAAGTTTGGCTATGGCACAATAATTTAAGAAAAGTCTCAACGATCGTCACCTGGTTTATAAAATTACTATCAGTTGCGTAAACTTAACCCAGACGTTCCCTTAAATTCTGAAACGACTCTGTCCTACTCGTCACGGAACTCTAAAACGAAACATTGTCTCAATACTAATCCTGGGGTAAATTAGGTTAAAGAGCCTCTGTCCATAAGATGAACCACCCACCAGGTGAAAGTACTTGAAGGTAGTGTCTTACTCTAGCAAAGCAGTAAATTTTACGAACTCTACGACTCTAAAATTAGTGTAGGAATTAATAATGCGTGAACAACAGAGATACGAAAATTTGTTCCAAGTTTCCACGATTTCGAGCCATTGTAGTTCGACTTGAACGGGAAACTTGCTGTTAGGAATTTATTCATCCTTCATGGCCTGTGTCCGATCCTGTACGAGTTCTCCCATGCCGGAACACTTCGAGGAGCAAGTCGGCCAGCACGCGTCGCGATGATTTACGAGATTACGTGGCTGAGCGTGCACCCCTCCTTCGATAAACCATCGAGCAATGGGAAATAAGAGCACCCTGCCAAGGGAACTCTCATGACGAATAAATATCGAACGAGGTAACAGGCTTTGCTGAATTAATAGGCTGCGAATATTTGCCCACAAAGGTTTTACGATGGCTCTCCTGTACCTTTGACGCCGAATTTCCGTTGCCTGATTTCACATTTCTCAAATTTCCCGATTCTTTGATTTCCATATGTGCTCGCTCTCCGATTCTGCCATTTTGTAACGTTTCAATCTATGAATTTTCAAGTGCTTGAATATTCAAACATTCAAATTCTCAAATTTTTAAATATTCAAATTTCTAAATCTTCGAATATTCAAATATTTAAAATTCCGAATTTTCAAATGTTCAAACTCTTAAAATTTCAAATTTTCGAATACTCAATTGCTTGAATTTTCAAAATTTCAGACTCTTCAGTTTTCACTCACCGTGTACTCTGACCCTTGTGTTTAGGTATTTTTATGTCCGGTCGATCTCCGATTATTCTACTTATATCCATAATAATTTCACATCACCAGAAAACAGACAGCACCCGAGCTTAATCCTATTAATACGTTGGAGGACTACCCATTATCATACATTTCATTTTCTTCAATTTTTATTTCATTAAATAACTTACTATGATTTTATAGAATTTTAGAGGTTTGTAGTTTGGCATTAAAAGTTTGGTGTTGAACGGCATAAAATCGATAAACTGATGTGAGAAGCAATAAGTTTCTTCATTTTCCATAATTCGATAATTCGTATATGAAGGTATTAAATTTTCCAATTAGTTCGGATTTCACTGCAGCTTCTATTGGCCATATTCAGAGGGCTTTTGGGAACAGCGGTCCTGTAGGTTGCTATAATTTTGTGAGTTGATCAGGTTCTCGCGCAGTAGCGTTTACAAGAAGTGGAATTGGCCGGTCATGATCAGACGCGCTGGTCTATCTTGTTTTGGTCGTACAACCAGATAGGAAACATCCTGTGTACAAAGCAAATTACGTGAATCACCATCCACCTCTTTCGTAATAATTTTCGAGGAGCACGAGGTGTAGAAAAATAATGTTTATTTAATATCCAGATCAAACTGCCGAGTGAAACTTAACAGTTTTTATTCTGAATTAAACTTGTTCAATGAAAAGTAAATTGCAATTGGAGGAAATAACACTCAAGAACTTCTTCCGCATCAAATTTCAAGGACCATCCAAAGATCTAGAAATTATAGAATTTAATTTTGATATTTTCAGATCCCCAACTTAACAGTTTTTATTCTGAATTAAACTTGTTCAATGAAAAGTAAATTGCAATTGGAGGAAGTAACACTCAAGGACTTCTTCTGCATCGAATTTCAAGGACCATCCAAGGATCTAGAAATTATAGAATTTAATGTTGACATGTTCAGATCCAAGACAAATTAGCAGCGAGCCAGAACTGAAAAAGAGGGTTTCGAGCTCTCGTTCTTTGCCTGCATTCTCCTTGCATTCGTCCCGAATCGGCGTCAGAGCGAAGAAAATCATGCTGTATCCTTTGAAATTGGTTCTCGGTGGTCCCACGGTTGAAAGCCTAGGGAATTTGGCTGTGTTGAGCTCCGTTGGCTGGCCTGCTCGCGTCTTTCCTCCGCGAATCGGTCTCCCCTTTGTTCGCCGGTATTCGGATCGTTCCTTTCTCGGTAGTTTTCGAGCATTTTTTTCGTCACGCTTTACGGCGCGCTACTTTCACGAGTACTCTCGAGACTTCGCCGTTAACTAAGTGTTCTCCGTCCACTTTTGTCTCCCCTTGTACCCGCACCGCCGTCATCCCTACCCGACCGCCGGTCCCTTTACCCGAGGCTTTGCTTCTCGGAAGTTCCGCGACGGTTTTCATTTATCTAACCCGGCCGAGTCTCGCAACAACTCTCTCTCTCTCTCTCTCTCTCTCTCTCTCTCTCTCTGTCTGTTGTTCTCCCTCTCTCTCTCGCTTGCTCGCATAACAGCCGCATGCAACGTTAGCGATCTCGCGGGAGAGATCTCCACCCCCCGCATCCAATTTACAAGCGGCACTCGAAAATTTCCCCTAATTTCGCGGAACGCGGAGTCCCTGCGATTCCGAAGGATCGGAATTCCGCGGGGTCGCAACTTCAGCGTCCTCCAACGCTCTCGTGGTGGTTTCCGGCCGTTGTCTCCGCCGCCGGGGCTATTCGTACCTCTGGAGGCTCGACTAATGCTCGACTAATTGCCAGAATGTAAATAAATATCCCCGGAACGGCCGTGTGATCCAGCTACCTCCGGGGAGTACGTCTATGAGAATATACTGCGTTTGGACATGCATCGCTGCTTCGATGCAACGGCCACCGGTGCGGCCGAGCTTCTGCCGCGAATATCCGATTCCTAGATTTTTAACCCCGTCTGCACGCATTTCTACAAATTCAAGAATTCTCTGCAATTTTTTTTCTTCTCCATAATAGTTGTTTCATACTGTCAGCCTGGCAGCTCTGAGAACTCCATAAAATCGAAGTAGGCAACCGAACGAAATCAAAATTGATTTTCGGAAGGTATTGAACCGCGATGTAAAATAATCGCGGACTTTTCAAACTGAAAAAATCGGACGTTTCATTTGATTTCGAATGTGTTACGTACCATACATTTTTCATTATGAGTTCGGAAACGTTCGGACATTTTTTAAGTACAGAAACTATTTTGTATTATAATATACAGATTTTCAGCGGCGCCTCGGAGGAGACACAGTCGAGAATTTTTTTCTAATTTTTTGTTTTGTTTTTATTGAGCTTAAATGTAACTCCCCATAGGGGGTTATGAAGCTTTACATTGGGATATTGATATGAATACAGCGTATTTTACATATACATCAGGATTAATAGGAAAACAGCGTATTTGACATATACATAATTTCAAATTTGTAGATTACATTGTTTGAAAAAATTTAAAAGAAAATGACACGCTTGAATGTTCGGTTTACCAAGCAACGGTCTAACATTCAAGGGTGGGAACAAATTGAGCTTATTCAATCCTTTCATAAGATCAACTCGTTGTGATTCCCACAAGGTACACTGCCAAATAGTATGGTTAAGATCTTGAACCTCATTGCCGCAGTTACATTTGGAATTATTTATAATATAGTCGTGAAAGGGATGCTGCGAGATGGTAATGATCTGATCTACGATTTAATGTTACATTATATTTTCGTGATAAACCTTTGTCCGAGAACCATGGTGCAACCCCGTCCCTAACATAATACTGAAAGTACTCCTTGCCCTTGTACTGACCCTGTTGCATTGTGAAATCGTTAGTATTTTTTCTACATTTGTGTTTAAAAGATTCACGTAGATCGCTGAAAGGAATGACAATACGTTTATCAGCTTGTTCTAGTGTAATTTTTCTTATTATCACGACGAGCACGTTCTGCGCTTGCGCGTCTCCGAATCAATCTCGAGGCGCGCGATTCGCAAGCTCTCCGGGGTTTGGAAAGTTTTGGGCAAGCTGGTCAAGCACGCTCGAAAACCGGGATTTCGAACGTTCCCGTGGTGGTATGACGATATCGACGAGCGCGGACCGTGACGAGTGCTCGCGCGAGCGATCCTGCGAGCTGCGAACAAACGCTCGGCTGAATCCGGAAATTCCGATTATATAAACGTCCGTCCGTCCGTCGCGTCGGTCCGTCCTGCTGATTTTCGAGTCCACGCGATGCTGACCGGTTAGTTCTCTCTCTCTCTCTCTCTCTCTCTCGCTTTCCCCCTGTGTCGACTCTCTCGGAGGCTTCCGCGGATTACACGGAAAATTGCATTCGAATCCTGTTTTTAATACCCTCGTCCCCGTCGACGTTCCTGTCGATTACCTTCACCAGGATCGTCGATTGCTCTATAAATCGTCCACTATGGAAACCATCGAAGCGCGTCGAGCGAATCTCCTCCCGCTTTTGCAACGGATTTCGGCGCTATTCGGAGAATAGCATGGCGCTCGGTACCCGCGACGCAACAATTCCCGTTTCGGACCCGCTCGGCGATCGCTCGCTAACCGCATTGTTCGATTCGCGCGCCGATATCGAGCACGGATTCGCCGGGAAGGAGTCGCGAATTGATCGCGTGCGTTTATCGGTGGTCAGCCTGCGAGTACCTTAAATATTTTCTACCTCGCGGCCCAGTCAACGCACCGAACAATAATATTCTACTGTTAAGCAGGCTCTATTCCGTTTAATGGAAATACTCCTGCGCATCGGAAGTGCATGGTTTCGCTTTAACAAAAGATTCTTTCAGCCTGAAAGTCCCTTTTCGTTGGTGTGGTTGACCTGTCCAGGCCAGGACACTTGAAAAGAACTTGTAACTCCGTTCGGGAACTTCCTAACCCGTTTCAACACTTGCTACAGTGTTCTACGTGTACGATGGTAGTTCATTCTTCAATGAATTTCATACCTCTGAACAACGTGTTCACCCTGTAATGCAAATAGGAAATGGTGCTGTGTCAATCAATTCTTTATTGTTCCCCTCAGGGTTACAATCCTTTACATACAGTTTGTTCTTGTAGCCTGCATTTCTCCCGCCGAGCTTACCCTAACCTTAACCTAGCTTACATCTAACTTATCAGTACCTACGCAGAGAGAGAGAGAGAGAGAGAGAGAGAGACGCTGTCTTAAACTAAAATATATATATTTCTTTAATTGTATATACATTTTAGTTTAAATGGTGCTCTGTCTTGATCTTATTTTTCTATCGTCATGTAGTGTTTCTACTTCGATAGAAAGCAATTCTTGTAACAATAGTTTACGTATATACGGAACGAAGGGGTGAGAACAACCCTATAAGTTTTCACCTGAACGATCCATCGCGATGGTCGATTAACACTTCAGCTACCACACTCTGGCCATTAGCAGGCTTTTTGATGACTGTGCTATATCTAAAAGTGGCTCAGTAATCCGTTCGCCATAAAATCGTAATTGAAATCACGAGTCGCTATTGAAAAATCTATTAAGAAGCCTTCACCCATTAACGACCGACCATTCAACTCTTCGCAGAGAAAATATATGTGCTCGAACAACTTCTACGTGCTGGGATAATTAAGGAAATGATAATTACAACCAGCATAGAGCCGAAAGGTGCACCGCAAAGCGTGTCAAATATTTACGCAAGAACCGCAGCACAAAACGAAATGTTACCTCTCCCTAAACAAATCCGCGAGTTCTCTATTTCTGGAAAATGATCCAGCTCATTATCTACTCTAGCGAGCAATGTTTAACATTTCCATCGTGCTTGGGGCCGGACTTATTTGACTCCGGCGAAACGCGGGGCCGCCCACAAATTAGACCGGAAGAGCCGGTGGTCCTTGTCGACTGGTTCGACTTGGAAAAAGGATCGTGACTCCGCCAGCGAGAAAACGTTAACGCTGGCGCGAGCGGTTTTCGCCGGTCGGAAACAAAGCTCCGAAAAAAAAGAAGAACAAAAAAACCACCCCGGCGGAGAGAAGTGAAAAGGTGGCGAAAGAGGAAAAGAGAGCGAAAGGAACGAGGGAACGGAAACGCTCGCCTCGTATTTCGCAGTTGGCGCGAGCTGCGCGCGACGAACGTGCCGGGAATTCCAGGCCCGCGAGAACTCGCGGTTACCCGCGTCCAACTTTTACCCGACGTCTCTCCGTCGCCGTGACGACTTTGCTTTTTTCCACGGCGACCCGCCTCTCGTCACCCGCCGACGACCCTCTCGATCGCGTTAATGAAATTTCGCCACGTTTGGACACCGCGTCCCATCCCGGGTTTTTTCCTCGATAACGATACGTGCCCGACGCTGATACCCTAATCGACCATCTGAAAACGTTCCGGAAACAGTCGCGGAAACGTTCGTTTTTTTTCTTTTTTTTTTTGGAAGCGATGGATTTTATTTGTTGACTAGTTTTGGACTCGGTGTCCGTTAATCGAAGCTTCAATAACGTTCTGGACGCTTTCGGACAGCGATCATCGAGTTGTAGTGAATTTTATTTATGGGGATCCGACATTTTAATCGACGTTTCAGGAATAGTTTAGAAGCTCCCGGGGAACGCTGGTGATTTGATTTATTTATTAGTTCCGAACTGGTGTCTGGCAATCGACGTTTTCGGAACGTTTTAAAAGCGTTTTGGGATCGTTTTTATAGGGTTCGGGGTCACCGTCCTTCAGTACATGGCTTGCATTTATTTATTATTGTTTTTACGACTTGGGCTGTCGCGTTTTCCTGGATATATTATGTTGTCGCAAGTTTCCCGAGTTTGACTCTTTCAACTCTTGTAATGCGAACGTTTTTGATGGGTTTACAGTGATCATGGTTACATCGGTTCAGATCCTTAATTAACAATATTCTTTTATTTGATTCTGGACCTAATTCTTTGAGATACATGTCGTTCTTGTTATTGGTGAATTCCCACTGGTTACTGAAAAATTATAATCCAGATGAATCGCTTGAAACGATAGATCAATTTGATTGAGTTAATTTTTAATATATTGCAGAGTAATAGCAAATGAAATTGCCCCAGTCCTTATAAATGGAATTTTTTAAATACTTGAATTTTCATATAAAGGGTGTTTGACTACAGGTTGGAGAAAATTTAAAGGGAGGATCTCCAAGACAATATAAGACGAAAATAAAGAATGAAATACTTGCGATTTCGGCTTCACTTTTTAGTTATAATTAGACTGCGGATTTTATGCATTTATGACAAAAATGGGTAGGCGTATTTTACAACAGTAAAAACATTAGAAAAATTTTAAAATGCTGTTACATTATTTTACCTATTAAACATATTAAGAAAGAAAATAAGTTGCTATTTCAGTTCAGTCTGTTGCAATTCAGGTAGAAAATTTTTATTTTGCATAAAGATCCGCAGTCTAGTCATAATCAATTAAAAATCCGCCTGAAGTGCGGCAACCCGACCAACAGTGGTGTACGTCGTTTGCGTCATAAAGGTGCGCGACAGTCACGCATCAAAGGGGGTCCTTGCTCACACACAATGCAACGCTTGTGGCTTTAACGTCACAAACTTTAGTCAATCATTCGGCTGAAACCAAAAATGCGTGTGAAGTGACCCAATCGAGTGATTTACACGCCCGAATTCTTGCCACGTGAATTCTTGCGAGGCACGCGGAGTATGTGTCACGTGATAGGTGACTGTGGCGCGCCTCTGTTATGTACGGAACGTACATCTCTATTGGCCGGGTTGCCGCATTTTAGGCTTTTAGGATTTTAATTGTTAATAACTAAAAAATGTAGCCGTAATCATAATTTTTTACTCTTTATTTTCGTCTTATATTGTCATGGAGAACCACCCCTTAAATTGTCTTCCATCTGAGGTTGATCAACCTGTATTACAACTGTGATTAAACTGTAATATATTGCTACTGTTTCAGTGAATACCACATTTAGGTTTAAGATTTAAATTCTCCCCAATTCAATACTGTATAAAATATTTTCCAACAAGGAGACAAGAAGGATAATATTTGGAAAATTCATATGAGAGTTCGAACCCCTAGCTTTAACCCTTGGGGAATGAATTTTTATCTAGATATCTAATAGACTAGATTATCTAATAGACTTATTTAGCAGCACCCTTGTAGCAATTCGACAGTTAGGATCGAGGTTTTCTATGATTCAAGAATTCTCGCGAGATCAAACCACGGTTAAAACATCATAAATGGTTCGATGCATTTTCGGGTATGTCGTGATAGATGTTGTCAATAATCGATTAACCTCTTGCACTACGATTTATTTTACGGTTTCAGTGATTAAAATTCTTTTATAATTCGTAATTTCTTAAAAAAAGGAGAAAATTTATATTCATTGTATAGCTATATGTTCTTCAGTAGCTGTACATTAACAACGCCAAAATAGAATTTTATTTCGGTTTAAAAGAAATTAATAACATATACAGGGTGTTTGATAACTGGTGGTACAAGCGAAAAGAGGGTAATTCTACATGAAAAAATAAGTCGAAAATATAGAATAAAATTTGTTCATCCGAAGTTTCGTTATCGAGAAAATCGAGTTTGAAATGCAGCGAATACGCATGCTATTCGATAGGAATTGTCTGACGCGTCTGATCATGACCAACCAAATCGACTTCCTGCATATACTAAAGCACACAAACCTGACAGATCTTCAAAGTCGATTTTCTCGAAAACAAAGCCTCAAACGAAAAATGTTTATTCTATATTTTCGACTTATTCTTTCATGTAGAATCACCCCCTTTTCGCTTGTACCACCAGTTACCAAACACCCTGTATATTTATTAGATTCTGTTCAGAATCTTCATCACGACTATGACTCGATATTGTAGGCAAGGGGTTAATTTGGAGCAGTTTCTTTAGGATATCGTCGATTTCGCCACGAGTTTGATGGGACAAGTAAATTCCGCAGTAAACCGGCGCGTGTGCGGCGATAAAAGTGCGAAGACGGCCATCCTATGGACAGAATGGCACAACGAAATGACAGACTTAGTCGATGAAGAATGTCTGAAAGGTGACAGCGAATTCCAACGACGAATGAACTCGTCATCCCCGGTTCGAAGGTTAAGTGTTAACTTATCATCGGGGTCGTTGTCGACTTCGCCGCGAGTTCGACGGGATAAGTAAATTCTGCAGTAAATTCGCGTGCGAGGTGCGATGAAAGGGCGAAAAGGGCCATCCGTTTCCCCGGTGTGAAGGCGTCGCGCGATCTCGTAGATGCCGTAGATGGATCCCGTAAAGTTCGACATCGTTTGCGGGCTCGCTGAGAAGGGCTACGCTCAGGCAGGCAGGCACGTGCTTTCATTCTCGATGCGACGTTAACGATATCTCGTTAAGCCTTGTACTCGATCGAACGATTTTCCCGCAACGGTAAGCATTTTCTTGTCGGGCCGAGTCGGGCCGGGCCGACCCGGCTACCGGGTCCACCTTTTCCACCTTTGAAAATACCCTTTCTGTTATTGCGTTTACCCTGGGCGCCGCGTCTCGAGCTCGAACTCACCTAACGATCCTCGACAGTCGTTCCCAGCCGTTTCGACGTCGTTTAAAAACCGTTTTGCCCGGCACGCTCTACTCGCCGGAGCTCATGGTAATAGCGGTTCGAAGAACGAGCCGGGCGTACGTAATCGAATATTCGATAGCTCGTTAATTGCTCACCCTCTCCGAGAATCTGTGCTCCTGTACTCTCTCCGTGCCCTGTGCTCGTTGCCTCTACTCCGTCGCCTTTGTCGCCGGAGAAAACCCACTTTCCAGGATCCTCCTGGAGACACCAATGACCGACGCTGTCCGTCCCGCGTACCGGAAGTGCCCGACGGATCCACCGAAAGTACCGGAATAGACTCCGCCTGTCAACAACTCGAAGTAATTTGTCGATACTAATTTCCCTGTCGGATTGTTCTTCCCTTCCTAACGTCGCGTCGTGTCGTCGACGAAGATTCTCAAACCCCCTCTCGAGCGAGTAATTCGGACGTCATCGATTTCCCGTCGTTGCTTCCGGTTAGCCGTCGCGTCGCGACGCCAACGACGGTATCGGACGGACGAAAGAAGCGGATCCGGTGTTGAATCTGACTAACGGTTTTATTACTATTAATTGTCCCCCCCGACGCGAATCCATTAGTACTGTACTTATAATTTATGGAAAGGAATATGTATTGTCTCTGTCCGCATATTCAGGTCGAGTATAAAAGATGCATTTCATTTTCTAATCCTACGGAGGTGAATTGAAGAGCTCAGGGCAACAAACGGTCAGCTCGATTTAGACATGACAGCTCACTCAGAGTTTTCAATTTTCGGGGGCAACAAACTAATCAACAAACTATTTTCTTCTTTTAAAATCACGTCGAAATCGAGCTGACCGTTTGTTGCCCGGAGCTCTTCACTTTGTAGTCGTGTTTTACATAATATTGATCACATCTTCTTTTCCTGCTTTGGTTGCATTTTAATCTGCATTTCTTACAGGGTTGTTTCATCTCAAATTGATCATCTTTTTTCTGTCTGTAGCATATGTGAAAGTAACAGAAGGAGAATAAGAATTATTATAATGGGTTTCATACTTTTAGACTGGGTCACCTTTGACCCATCATTCCGCAGGTTTCCCATGTACGAACGTGAACGGTACCAATACACATATTTCTTTCAAGTAGTCTAAACTGTCTTATCTCAGACATTCCAAACTACCATCCAAGTTAATTTTGCTCGTGGCATTTGCATTCTGAATCACGTTTAACCCGTTAACCTTTGATTTAACCCTTCAATGGACTTCCAGAGTGAACTGTAAAAGTGCAACAGCTCGTTTAACGTGTCTAACTTAATTCTCGTTGACGTACAGAACAGAATCAATTTTTCTTGGCGCTGTTAAGAAACAGAAGTTTGCCCTAGATCTTTAAGCATGCATAGAACTTCTCTAATGATCCGCTAAATCTATACATGTGGCGACATGTTTAAAGCAAACATTTTTATCTTTGCCATATTGTGTCTTTTAATCCATGAGAGACACTTTTTCCTTATTTTGCTGTGAATAAAATTCTATATGAAAATGAGAATTTGCATAAATATCCACGATTTACTTACCGTTATACTACACGCGAGCCGGTCAGCTGCGAAATCGATTAACTCTGCATACTAAAACGTACAAACGGTATTCGAGGTGTACAAATTAATTCGTAGCCCGCACGATTGGTTGTGATAAAAGTGTGGGTATGTGTAATTTAAAACAGTAAGAACATTAGAAGACCTTATTAATTTCAATGTGTTAAACCTATTAAGAAATAAAATAAATTTCCATTTCACTCCAGTTTGTTGCAATTCAGGTAGAAAATTGTTATTTTGCACAACGATCTGCTGTCGGTACATCGATTACCTGTAGGACGGTGTAAATGCATGTAAATGACCAAGAAATTCACGAGGGAAGAATTATCACGAATTATTGTGCGCATCCAGTACGTTCATCTTTAAGCCCTTGCCCTACAATAACGAGCCAGACTCGTGATGAAGATTCTGAATAGAGTCTAATAAATGTGAACGTTATTAATTTCCTTTAAATCGAATTAAAATTCTATTTTGTTGTAGTTGATATATATATCCTGTGAGGAAAACGTAGACATACAATAAATATAAACTATCTTTTTTTTCTATGAAATTCTGAACGATGAAGAATTTCTAATCATTATAATCTCAAAATAAATAGTAGTGCAAGGGGTTAACACTGGATCTATATTGACCCAGAATATCAGAATCGACATTTAATTGTTCAGTTTCTGGCGATTAAATTAAATGGACTACTGTTACACTAGAAACCTCAAAGAATGTCGTTCCAAAAATTGCTAAGTAAAATAGTGAATAGTTTTCTATTAGTTCTAATAGTTTTCTAATTTTTTAATAGTTTTCTAATAATTTTTTTAAGTATCATCAAGTATGTAAGAATGGTCCACTCTCCGGGGGTGAAATTGTAAATGGAATTTCTTTCAAGCGGAAAGAGTTAAACAAGACAGATGATTGCTTCGGGCCGAGTAAACGGCCCATACTGGGACCAGAATGGATCAAGACTGAACAGTCCGAGATCAGAGTTATTTCGACAGCGTGAAGTATTAGCGATTTAAGGAATTTCTATAGACGGCGAGGGTAGTCCTCCGGATGTTCGAGTAAATTCGTTATTCAGCGGAAAGGTAAATGGGCGAGAGGGGTTGCGCGCTGCTTACACCGGTAACGACTCGTTTCGGCTGGAACCGATTAACTTGGTTGGAAGAAAACCTGTCGTAATTAAGGCTGCGCCGGTGGCTCTCTCGACGGCGGCACCGCTCTTTGAACTGGGTCATCGGATAATCGATATTTTCGGCCCGTCCCGCGAGGTCGACAATGTTCGACCTTTCCGTATTCGGGAAGGTAGGACGCGGACCTCGTGCCGGAACCGCTCCGTGATCCAAGGTGCTCAGGATTCACGGCGTCCGATTCCGACTAATTCCCGAGGTCGGTTTTTACGTCACTCTCGCAGCGGCGGTTCAAAGCGAGTGCGGAGCGGTTTTCGAAGCGGATCTCGTGTATGTATAATCGCTGGTCGCGTGCATGCCTGCGGCCGCAACGCGCACGAACTTTCCGATAACCTTTGACGCGCGAGGAATGCGACGAATCGATGCTCGATAAATGTTTTTGGTGGCCCGTGAAACCTGTCGCGGTCCCGTGAAACGTTAAACGCGTCCCGGCGCCGCCGCCACGCCGCTCGTCGGAACGACGGAGTCGATCAATACGTCGCCGTCGATCATCCAAACCGCGCGCGGGACCGATTGAAAAAAAAAACACTCCCAGATTGCAACGGGGCAAACATCCCGAACTTTTCGCCACTCCGGATATCATTATTATTTATTTACGGAGATCCGTCCGATTTGTGTACTATATATACACCCCTGGAAAATCTCCGACGAGAACTCGTTTATCCGACCGGCACGGTTACATTAGTTTATCTGCCTGTAAAAAGAAAACAATATCGTTTACATTCGCTTTCTCGGGGAAACGTTAAACGGAATTCGCAATATTTAATTAGTCAATATTTGGACGCGATCTTTCGCCTCCAGTGGAGTTACAAAGTGAACTTTGACAGAGATACCCGGAGCGTTGCTGGATGCTGATTCGATCTTAATGCGTTCGAGACGCTGCGAGATGACACAGGATTAGCCTTAGATAACTAATCTTTCACGAAAAGGACGATATCTGAATCTTGTAATGTTTTTCATTTGATGATTTTTTTTTTAATTTCCTTAGCTATTTCCAAATTCTAGTTGTGCCTTTCTATAAAAGTATAGATATATTTATTGCAAAACCTAATATTAAGGCTTGCAATTGTATTCTGTTATACTACAAAGATTGTAAATTATCTGTTTAAAAATATTTTTTTTTTGTAGTTATAACTACACACTGTAACATCGAAACACCGACTTTAATAATTGTATCACCATGCTATACAGCGAAATGGACCCATTTAAGGGTCTGAAGAGCTTCAATAAAAAAAAAACTTTGACATAGAATCAGTAGGATGTACCGTTGTCGTCCCCGGAGGGCTGAAGGTTCGTCCAATAATGAAAATAGAAGCTAAACGAACGAAAAACGAGTGTGATTGAAACAGAGCCAAAATGAGTTTACATCTGCGAAGATTGGCGGAGATAGAACGGGATACGTCCTTGGTGATCGCAGTGGGTCAGCAGTGTAATTTAATTCGAGGGTCCTAAGAAACGCTGAGGATCTCTGACGCGTGCGTGTCGGCTCTCAGCTCTTCGGATCCAAGGACCCGATAAATCCTGCGATTACTCGTCGCGCAGCGTCTCGAACGATGGCGTCGCTCGTAAATTAGTCGCCAGGGTATCGAGGTTTGCTTCTATTCGGTCTCGAGCCGTGCCAAGAGTGCAAGAGAGAGAGAGAGAGAGCGAGAGAGAGAGCGAGGGACGTGCTAGACAGGGTATCCAAGAAAGATGGCTGTGAATTCCACCCAAACACGGTTTACCAGGATATTTTACGGAAAGAGATTGGATGGGCGTTAAGAGGATCGACGCGATAGTTGTTGGACCGCAGGGACCCGTACCACCCGACGCTCTTCTTTCTTCCTTCTTCCTTTCGTCCTTCTTTGCGGGAAGATCCCGGAAGCTCAGGACCGTCGTTCGACTTGCAACATCCGGTGTGGTCCACTCGCAGATCGATCCCTGGGATTCGACGGGCTTACAGCTTAGGCTAATTTGAGCCCGTGCGTGATCGACAGGGAATAAGGTGCTGTGGGAATTTAATGAAATCGAGCGCTAATCGCCGATCCCCTTGGCACTTTCTCTTCGGGCCGCAAATTAACCGGCTCTGGTACTCTTGCGGCCGTTTATGGGTCGTCTCGGGACCCTAAGCATCACGGTAATGTGTCGTACTTGATGAAAGGCAACGGGCACCGCAAGTCAAATAAATCTGAAAGACTCTTCCGACACTTTGAGTGTCGCGTCTCTCAGAAATGGGAGACGGAATTATTTCTATAGATTTAACACCTTGACTGCCATGTCACCCATATGTGGGTGACGGAATTGTTCGTCCAGGTTTTAAAATGAATTTTTACATTAATATATTCATTGTACCAAATTCGATTAAAATCTGTAAAATTCAAGAAAGTTGGAGGAATACTCAGTATCATACATTTAATTTTTTCCAATTCTTATTTCATTAAATGAGTTACTTTGATTTCATCGAATTTTTGAGGTTTCTAGTTTGGCAGTAAAAGTGTTAAAAATTCATTGTTAATGTGTAGTAAAGATTTGGATTTGCTAAATCCAAGAAGATTCGAAGAGTACTCTCGGCATCAGAAATTGCAATAGTTCAATGTTTATTTTATTCAATACATTACTTTGATTTCATGGTACAGTGATTTCTCTATATGTGTCGCCAAGGTCTGGATGATAACGTCGCGGAATTATCCCCACTACCATGGAGTATACCCCGAGAGTGACCGCCAAGCTCTAGAGACCTTGGACGCCCAGGACTGTAAACATAACACGACTAGGGTATGTCTTCTGCACGATATACGACGCTGGCAAGACCCGTATTGTTGTCGTTTATCGAGAATTCATCGTAATTTGGACCTGCTGTAATTTGGATGCAATGCAACTAACCCCTTGCCCTACAATATCGAGTCAGACTCGCGATGAAGATTCTGAACAGAGTCTAATAAATATGTATGCTATTAAGTTTCTTTAAACCGAAATAAAAATTTACTTTGTTATAGTTGATATATATATATATATATATATATATCCTTTGGAGAAAAGATAGGCATACAATAAATATAAACCATCTTCCTTGTTCTATAAAATTGTGAACGATGAAGAATTTCTAATCATTATAATCACAAAATAAATAGTAGTACAAGGGGTTAAAGTGACTCATTTCTACTGACTTCTTATCAAATAATTTCTCTGATCTTTATTGAAACCAAGCATCCGAGGGTTAAAATCTGAATCTTCAGGAAAGAAAAATCGCGAGACTGACCGAACGGATCTATCGCACAATTTCCCACAAGATGAGCCGCATTTACTATGAAATTTGATAAATAAACCGGCGAACGGTCTTGAACATCGCCAATTATAAAATTTTGAAAAGAGGTTTTCCTATCCAAGGATCAGCGATTAAAACCAGCAACGTCGCCATCGTTCTAAAAACCTGCACAGCACTTTGATACATCCTAGACATCCAGTCACCGAACATAGTTAACATTTTATCCGCCTTATCTCGGTCCCAACTCGTTGCAACGAGTTGCAACCGTGGTAGCTCGAGCTCGCCCTTTCATCCCACGGCGTCCTAGCCAGGGCGAAGTTGCGTTCCCATTCGCTGTCGGCGCTTTGTCGTGTCGCAATTCTGCGACGAGATCGTTCCCGGGATGACTTTCTCGAATCGGAGCTGGGTCTGCCTTTCCTTGGATCGTTCTGCAAAGAGGAACGGAATCGTCGGAACCGATTTCGCGGAGACGATGCCGGGGTATCGGTAAATCGTACGGTTAAAGTCCGTTGGCGCGGCTTCTAATTGCCGTCGTCCATCTTGTTCCTCTTTGGGAGAGGAAAGACGGCGATCGTGCATCTTCCGGTTCCGTCCGTTTCCCGGCGGAGTCGGATAAATAAATTTCCACGACGCGTCCTCGAAGGATCGCGTGAATTCCGCACGATGGAAAGGACGACCGAGGGATCAAGGGAGGAATTGCGGGTGTTCGCGGAGAAAGGGGGAGGGGGGCTGTGGCGGAAAGAGTGGGTGGAAATAGAGGAGGAGAAGGCTTCTAGATCGATCGGGAGTCCGCGGTGCATCGAGATGGACCTTGATATTGCCGTTTATTTTATGCCAAGGCTGCCGAGCAGCCCGCGCGCTCCTGCAGGGACATTGCGCGAAGTCACGAATGCCGTAATTGAAAATCAATATTTGCGCTCGCTTAGCCCCCGCGAGTTCGTTCGTTCGGCCACAGTGAATACGGACCGCGAGACCGCTCCTTTAGCCCGATCGAAATCTCTCGGGCCCGGCTGCTCTCGCGAAATATTTAGCCTCGACGAATCAACCGACACCAAAGGCAGACAAGGAGATAGACGGGGAAAGAGAGAGAGAGAGAGAGAGAGATAGAAGAAGGGTTTCCGTGTTGGTCTGCTATCCGCACGGAAATTCCGTCTTGCCAGTCGCCTCTCGTCGCGTGAATATTTTCGTGTAAACGGACTGCGAATGAAAATTCAATGCCCAGATAGACGCTCGCTGTTGTCGGCCATGGTGGGCTGCTACTGCAACGCCTGGATGCTGTGCTGTTGTATACCAACGTCATTTAGTGCACGAGTTGGACAGTGGTACTCGGCCTCGTGCTCTCCGGCCATTCGAAACGTCTCGAAATCTTTCGCGAACCAACCGTTTTACCATTAATTGTTCGCGAACTGTCGAAAATTCCAGAAGAAATGATTCAGGTAGATTTTGAAGAAGGCTCTTCGGTCTTCCTGTCTAAAATTATCTACATTGGTCATGTTGGTCGTTGTCGTTGAATATTTTTTAACACGTTGACTGCCATGTCACCCATATATGGGTGACGGAATTATTTGTTCAGGCTTTAACCAGTTAAGTGTGTTTGACGACTATATCCGTCATGGAGATGTGGCAGAATTTTGTGTCATGACGACTATATGCGTCATGCGTAAAATTTTGTTACAATTTGATAATTAAATTGTAATTATGGCGAAAACTAAATTATATTCGTAAATTTTAATATGTTTAAAATGTTTACAGGTCAAGACGAAATGAAACAAACAAACGAAAGTTATAAATAGTTTGGGTTGGATTTATAACTTCCTGAGAGCTAACTCGTAAGCAGTATCTAAGATTATCGCGACACACACTGGTGGGCGCTTTGCAAAGAGATCGCCACAGTTAACTGGTTAAAATGAACTTTTACGTTAATATATTCATTGTACCAAATTTGATTAGGATCTGTAAGATGCAAGAAAGTTGGAGAACTACACAATATCATACATTTAATTGTTTTCAATTTCTATTTTATTAAATAACTTACTTTACTTTCATGGAATTTTTGAGCTTTCTTGTTTGGCGATCAAAGTGTTAAAGAAATTCTCAGCTGCGGATCATAAACGTTCGAAATCTACAGAATAGCCACCGGAGAGCAATGTATTATGTAATAAAGGAGCTAGTGAGCGGACGACAGGAATGGTGTACGCCGTGGAAGAGAGGAATCGACGATTACTCGTTACAGGCGTCCGCTCGTGAAACTGGCCGCCCTCGCAACGCTTCGCAACGCTCTGCAACGCTTCGCATCGCGCGTAATCTTTCCGGAGGCCCGTTCTATCCTCTCTTCGCCGCGAAATTGCGTCACCCATCTTCCTCGGTGTTTGCCTCGCGGATTTGTCGCGCTCGCGGCCCTGTTATCCCGCGGGAGCGCGCTACATAAATAGACGGTGTTAATATTGCATTTCGTTGCAACGGCACAAGTTGGCCCCGGTTTATTAATTCACTCCGCGATCGATGCCGGCATTAAAAGTTGCAAGAATGGCCATACATTTTGCAGAACGAGCGCCGATGCCGTTGCAATGAGCGGATAATGCTGAACGAACGACTCCACGCGAATTTTCTCTACAAGTTTTGAAACACTGATAATTAATTCGACGGCGATCTTCAACTGGCCGTTGCGAACGCAATTTTGAAGATAGAGTACCGAATCAGAGCTCATTTTGTAGGTGAGAATTTTAAGAATGAGGTTGTATTTTTTCCTTAATTTTTGAGCCCCTCCTTACTTCTGTAAATCGTCGTTTGTGCAGTATCTCATTTGATCAGAGGTACAGGGTGCGAATTTGTGTATAATTTTAGATGTCATAAAATTGATTTTCGTACGATGAAAATTTTCTGTAACATAGGAAACCTTCTCGATTGATATAAAAAGAGAATAAACTCTTTTTACATATAAAAATTCATATGTGCAAGTTTTACATTTACGAAATGAAATCGAGTAAAAAATTTGTATACATTTGCAACGTTCTGTAGTATTTAAGGTAAAGGCACCAGTAGTTGACCATGTACCAGTAGTTGACCATTTTATAGAAAAACAAAAAATAAGGTTTGAAATGTTCTTATTGTTTTGAAATTTAAACGACAGACGACACTTTCATCAAAAGTGCACTTATAAGTGCGCTTATTAAAACCTTATTTTTTATGTTTTTCTATAAAATGGTCAACTACTAGTACATGGTCAACTACTGGTGCCTTTACTTTAAACAAATTAAAAATGAACCAAGCGACGACTTAAGCCCCCGATAATTTCACCTGTACTGCATCATACTTAATCTCGGTTAGTCGGAATACTTTCAAACCGCCTGTTGCATAAGAATCTCCGGAAAACCAAAACACGAAGAAGTACATCGAACGAGAATTGCAAAGAGAAGCCAGTATTTTCTAAACGAATGCTAGGCGATCAAAGTGATGACTTAAACCGGTCTTAAAATCGCCCGCACTACATCCTCCATCATTCCCAATAAAATCCCGGCGCGCGGGTTCAGCGTGGAATCACCTGCGGAACATTTCTCGGAGAAAAATTCAGCCGGTCCGCGGTCGGGATCGCGGCGATCGAGTCGCGGTTGGTTTCGATCGATCGCGGGGCTGTCAGGTGTGCTCGGCCAGGCCGATAGAGAGAGGCTGCTTAACATTTTATAATTCCGGATGCGGCGAGAAACGGAAGAAATTACCGAGGGGGACGGTGAACGATCGCAGAAGCCCGGGAGCCCACGATCCGCGCGTATCTCGCGCTAGTGAAACTTTTAAGGGTATCGATGATTCTCGTCTACCTTGTTACTTCCCCCGAGAGAGATACGGGAAGAAGCCCGAAACTCTACGGAATCTCTCTCGGCTCTGGCGAAATAAATCGCCGCCGATCGGGCGACCAGAGCGCACGAAAAAAATTGTTCGAACGCGCGGGCACCGAACCGGTCTGCGAGACAGATAGATAGAGTAATGGAGATTTACGTTCACCGGAGACAGACGAACAGAGAGACGAGGGGCCCCCGGTAGCACGGGGAAGATAACGCGAAGACGAGGACCTATGGACAAAGGGAGACAAAGACGGGGAATATCTCTCTCCCTGGCCCCCTCTCCACCCCCCGGGGGAAGTTAATTAAAGGGGTGGCGACACGGCCCGCGACCGGAATATCGATCAACTCGAAATTCAATTTCAAATTTTCAATTCAATTTCGATCGAAACGGAGGATTTATTAGGTCGTCGCTTTCACGATCTCGGGCTACGCGATTATAATAATTTTAATAAAGCTGCCCTCCGTGGACCGGCGCGCGATGGCGGATGGTTGGTAAACGAGCCGGGAATACCGAGATTCCGCGTCGCTCGAATAACTGCGGGACAATATTAGAGCGACAAGGACGACGTCCTATTTATTAGAAATTGACCGACGTCTACCTCCTTACCTACGCCCTTTTAAACGACTTTAACCCACCGAACATATAAATAACTTCTTACTCCATTTTTCAAAAAGTCCGTCGCGAAAGAATTTATTCGCGGCTGTATAATAATGTCGGGAATTTTCTGGTCTGAGGTCTCCGGCGCGCTGCTTCTATCTTTGAATTCTGTTAAAAAAATCAATAAACCCTATCCGAGTGGATAAACACTTTTGTGGGTCACTGTATAACAACGAACTAGTATTCATGGTATGGGAATAAAAGTGTATGAATAAAAATACTGACGATGTGGCATGCTAGAAAGGCGGCCAAAAGGATCCTCTACTATTTTTAGATTCGGATGTATGTATGTATGGCAGGGGGTTTCAAATTTAGCGTCGAATTAACAGGTTTATTTAAAAGCCGAGAAGCGAAGTGGGGCTGTCTTAAATCAGAAAGTAACTTAAAAATCTTCTTCCGAATAATTCCGAAAGGAAGGACCCGAGTGCCGGAACGGTGATTTATGGCTTCATGAATAAAATTGATACCGCTATTGAAAAATTCATTAAGAAATCTCGGATTTACAGGTTTTCGGAAACTCTACCCTGTAATTTAAGATTATGAAAAGGTTATACAACAAATGCATTTACTGAATCTAACAAACAAAGAAAACTGATTAGATAGTATTGTTCGGGGTGATTTATCGATTCGCGATTGAAGTTACAATCGTTATTAAAAAATTTACCGAGACAAATCCTCGGGTATGAGTGCCGAATAAAATTAATATTGAAAAGCACCGAACAACCACCGGCAAAAAATAAAACGCGAGGCTTCCGTGCAGCCAGGTTGAAGATCGTCTGGGCCAAATAAAAAACCGCCGTGTTTTCGCGTATCGCCAGACAAAATATGTCGAATTGTATGCATAATCCTCGACTCGCTCGTCGATGCCGGACGAGACATCGATCCCTAGGATGGCTCGCGACGATCCTGCTCAGTCGAACGGGGTAAAACTGGCGCCGATACATATTCAAAGGGTAGTTCGGGTCGACGCGGCGTGGCGCGGGCCGGGCCGGTTCGGGACTGGACTGGCACGCGGCATTAGCATCGATCGCCTTCCGGGACTGTGTCCGCGTCTGCCGACCGTTTATTCGGTCTAGAATTTCCCTCGTAACGAGCTAAGGGGTGCTCTTGTCGGACGAGCCTCGCCTCCTATTGTCCCGTGGCACGAACGACCGTTAATTAATTCTTTTCCGACCGCTGGAAGACGCGGTGAACCGGTAAACCGACGGAACAACCGGCCCCCAGAATAGATCCTGCGGGAAAATGTCCGACGATCGATCTTCCCTGCTCATCTCTTTCGTCCTGCACGAATAAAATCGAGTCGATTGTTCTGTCTAGTAATTAGCAGACTGTGCGTTTCACACAAAAACGAGCAGCTGAAACACAGACCGCTAAAAGCGTCCGCAAGAATCCTTACCCTCACGTGTTCTGCTGAAATTGCTGCTCCGAAGATCCTGCTGTTGTACGGTAACCGTTTTTATTTTTCTCTTGAAGTTGACTAAATGTGTTTCATGTGTAGTGCTACATTTTAAAGTGGGACATCTTTTAATACACACAAAAATATATTCGAACGTGTTGCGGTGCCTAAAGATATAAAATGAGTGAGATCTTGTATGGAATCGCCCGTTATTTCAGTATTTCATTTTCAACGTATCAAAATTATTTAACTCGCTGACTGCCATGTCACCCACATGTGGGTGACGGAATTAATTGTCCAGGTTTTAAAATGAATTTTTACGTTGATATATTCATTGTACCAAATATGAAAGTTGGAGGATTACTCAATATCATACATTTAATTTTTTTCAATTTTTATTTCAATAAATAACTTACTTTGATTTTGTGGAATTTTTGGCATTTTTTTTTGTGGAATTTTTTTTTTTTGGCAGTCAAAGTGTTAAAGAATAAATCAATTTTAGTGTAAAATCCGCAGTCTATTTATTAAAATTGAAAGCAGCAGAAATAAATTGTTACTTGACTGATGCTTCCTTTTAATCATAGAACCCTGATCATGCGTATAAGTGAAAATGGAGTGTATCAATTGAGATAAGGTTACCAGGAGGGGTCGAAGGTGATGGAAAAGCAGACGGCTGTAATGAAATACGATTTATTTACTAAATATGCGAAATATATACATTAGGCCATACACACAAGTACGCGATCGTTTCCGATGAGCGTTCGGCTGTCGACGAGCGAATAACAGAGTTTGTTTTTGTTTTTTTTTTCTGTCGTCTCGTCTCGTCTCTGGAAATCGACGTCCCGAAGAAGAGTCGTGACCCGACCTCCAGAAACACGGCCCACCGGTCGTTGTCTATGCTACGGAAAGCGCGATTAGTATCGCATCGACTCGACCTCTCGGATCTTCTCTCTTTCTTTCGTTCTTCACTTTCTCTCTTACTCTTTTTCTTTTCTATTCGATAAGGTACGCAGATACGGCAGGTATACGCGCGTCTCAGGTATATACAAGTATACAGACTTGCTCGCACACATACATACAGTTTGTATCGGCGCGCGAGAAACGCACGCGACACGATGCGTTTCCGCGCGGCGGAAGGAAGTCGCGAGGAAGGTGGATACGATCGATTCGGCTATTTTTGAGGGGTGCCTGGACGCTCGTCCTCAATGCGATATTTGGAAATTAATTTCGAGAAAACGATCGGAGCTACTCAGCTGAAATTGTGCGGGTGCATTTGTGGATATTCGAAGTACCAGCGCAAATTTTTATAAGGCATCCTATTGAACGTTGTGGCAGCTATTAACACGTTGACTGCCACGTCAGTCACATATGACTGACAGTGATTTTTGACTGGGTTTAGAAATTCTTTTTCACTATGAGATCTCCAGATAAACCGAATGTTATTGGAGTTTTTCGAATTCAGAAGGGTTAAGACAGCACCCCCTATAATACATTTTAAATTCCTAGTTGTGGTTTCATTAACTAAATTACTCTGATTTTGTAAGAATTTCTGAGGTTGATATTTGGCACTTGACGTGTTAATAGATGTCCGAGATCATGTCGCGACAGAGTGGTTCAACCGACTCTCACTCGAGTGCATTGATATCGCCTGTTTTAGTAGTCTGAATAAAATAAACTATATTGCTGTATTGCTCGTCTCGAATGTAGCTATCGTCGGGCACAACGAGTTCACACAGTTTTAAACAGGTCGTCCTACAAAAATTCGTGCTGTTGCTTCAGACACGTGTAAACGTACCCGCAAAATGTTAACTTGACAGGTCCGATCGTTTTCTCGGAATGAATTCACGAATGTCCCAGCGAAAACGGCTCGCACCCGAAACGCCGATTTGATCGGTGACGTCGGTTCGTCCGTCAGTCCGTCCGGTCGTTGAACTGTCGTTCGGTGGTGGCGACTACGAGCTACGAGAGTGGCGGCGCGAGAAAGTGCAGCGCGTCGTTTTTTTTTTTTTTTCGGAAGTACGATTACGGGACAGTGGAAGCTTCGAAGCCGTAAACGGGTACACGTAACGTTGCGTGTGCTACGCAGGTGCGCGTCATTGCGAGAAACACGGCGGGATATGCGGCGGAACATCGAGACGCTTCGCTCGGGACTTTCGTCGCGACTACGGTGCTGCCTCGACAATTGTCACTCTCGTTCCCACCGTCTGCTCAGACCACTTAGCTTCTTGTTTTTGTCTTACAAAATGTACTGTTGGGAGCCGAGAGGATAAAAATCAGCTTTACCATTGACGATTCCCCCTTGTTAAATTTAAATGTCGCTTTTTTCTTTTAACACTAGAACTACCAAGCAGTAAATGCAACTGACATACATTGCCCTATAACAATAACAAAATTGCAGTTGTTTAGATTTCGTACCAGTTTTGTTTAAATGCCTACTTCGATAGAGAAGTTTATTAAAAAATTTTCTCATTAAAACATATTTACAATTTCGTTATTTCTAAAAGAAAAAATTAGGAGCAAGTCATTTTGACCCATCCGGTAGTTCTAGTGTTAAATCTGTAGCAGCTGAAACATCGAAAAGAAACAGACATCGTTTCCCTCGACACCGAGTCAGCTGCTACACAAAAAACCACCTGAGGTTAACGAACCGGCTTCCGCGAAGAAAGGCCAGCAGCGACAACACCATCAAAGAGAAATAGATCGCGTTCTTCCCCTTGTCAATAAGTCAGCTGGTCCCCAAAATAAGCCGACGCAGCGTGTGCAAATCATCGGGTTATCGAACCTACAACCGCGAAGACAAAGGTCCCTCGGCTCTCCCCGCTCCACCGCAAGCGGGTATATATTACCACGCAGCTGTCAGTTAGAGCATTAAGAAATCGGAACGCACTTGAACTTCTTCTTTATAATTGTGACTTTTACCTCGTGACCAAATAAAGAGCATTGTCCATTAAACGGTCTCCGATCGTTAACCCCACAAATCGAAACAAAATTCCACCTCTCTGTCTCTTATAGAATGTTTACCACTACCACCTTCTCAGCTGCCAACAGTACCTCCCACTATTACCCTCCCTCTACAATTCTCCGAAAGTTTCAAAAAACTGCCTCGAAGTCTGAACAAATTCCACCAGCGACAATTATCGAGGCAGGACCGTAGTCCGTGAACCTGGTCAAACAATTCTGGGCCTCAGCCGAGCGGTCCGTGTCATGACCAGGCCCAGAATGCTTCAGCAAATCAATCGAATCTCGCGTATCTTCGTGTCGCTTGAAACGGATTCGTGTCTGGACCCTGTGGGCCCTGGTGTCGTTTGTAGGCTAGTCGAAGGGGTTTCTCCTTTGGTCCCCGCGACGTTCGACGATCATCGCGAGGGTCATCTCTCTCTCTCTCTCTTGTTTCTCAATGGTAGAACCTCGTGGACCCGATCGAAGAGGTGCTCCGGTTCCGTTGTTGTGGGCGAGGTAGGCCGCGAGACACGACGGTCTCGAATCGACGATCCGATCCGCTGTCCCGCCGTTCGAGTCTCTAAACCGGCGGCAACAGCCGCAGCAGCAGTGCACTCGCCACCGTCAGGCACATGCAGGAGGTTGCAGCGCTCGCGTGACCCTCCACTGCAACAGCCAACAGTATACTTAACACGTACGGTCCTGGACTTATCGCTCCGCTCGGCCACCGGGCAAACGGGCTTTTGTAAATCGAGCTTTCGGGATCGGCGACGACTCCCTCCCGGCTTTATTGTTACTCGAGTCCGAACATCAGTCGATCCTCCCCTGTTCTAGCAGGCTCGGCTCGATAATGATTAGGGGAGGGGAATGGGAAATTTTTGAGCTTCTTTTGTATCCGATACCGCCGTTGAAGGACCTACGAACAGGCTTCCGGTGAATAACGGTCGATCCATACTTGCCGGGACCGGAGGGTACTACGTAAGGACTCTAGGCCAAATGCCGTGTTACCGAGGATCTGGCCAAGATCGGATGCCTTCGTTTCGGCCGTTGGACTATCTTCGGCCGGCGGCCGGTTGGGTCGACCTCCCTGCTGTACGGGGCACAAAAAAAAAAGGTTTAGGAGCTCTACAGCTCCTTAGGTAAACTATCGGTATCTCTCTTTTACAATGGTATGGAGATAGGAGTCGTTCCTGTCTCTTCGTGAAACAGCAGCGCACGTCCTTATATCTTAACGTAAATTATACATACATTGTAAAAACGAAAATAGTTGTTATTATTTTTTTTTTTAAGGAAGTATCCACATTAGAAAGGGGATCATTCCATGTGTATTCGATCATTTGTTGGGGTCTACGTCCCGCATTTTAACGACATTGAAATATATTGTAGTCCAAGCGAAAGTGGAAGGAATCCTAAACAATAATATACGATAACAAAAAGTATTATACTCCAAAGCGTAGAGATTTAACACAATGCGAAGAGATAAGCACTACAAATCACAGAATTTGCTTGAAGATAGACAGAACTACAACACATTTCAGTGTCGTTAAAATTCGAGACGTAGACTCCAACAAATGATCGAATATACATGGAATGATCTGCTTCGTAACAAATGTGGATATTTTCTTAAAAAAAACCTTCATCTTAAACAATTGTGGTGCTTTGCTAGAATGGAAGGCGCAATGCGAACTCTGTGGATGGTCGTAAACCTTTTCTTTTTGTGCCTCGCACAGCAGGGAAGCTGACCGTGGCACACGCCGGCCGGTCTGCATGGATGAGATCGGATGCACCGGCCGCCGGCGAGCGGGCTGCATCGGTGAAGATCGGATATCCATCCCCCATTGGCATCCCCGGGGTATAGAGGGGAGTAAACTGTTCGGGTGTTAGGTAGAAAACTCCCGCTGTCTGCGGGTCTTAGCTTTTGTTGCGAGCATCTCGTGCGCCTCTCAAATGGCCTTGCTAGGGTTCCGGTGCGTGTGAACATAGAAAACGTGGTAGAGTCCATACTAACAGGCGTCTCCGGCAAGTATGGATCGACCTTAAAGCGATAAGAACACAATCGAAATCGTGACGGTCCAGGACGTTGCGCGCAGATAAAAATGATTGTGCATCAGGATCAAAGGTACCCGCGGACCGTGAAGAAGAGGTTCCGAAGCAGGCTCGTGCACGGTCCGAGCGGGGGTGGGAATAGATCGTCGTTCTCGCGACAATTTGAAGCTTTTCCAGGGTACACATCGAGGAGGAAAGTTCGCGGCTCGTCGCGCCGATAACTTTGCTCTTCGGTCGACACGGAGCGACGTTCATCCTCGATTCGTGCCGCTAGTCGGCCGTGAAAGCGACGTCGGCGTCGCGACGCTCTCCCGCGCGACAGAGCCGACGACGAAAGAGGTTGCGAACGTCGATAAGCCGAGATGGGAACGCTCGGGAGAGGGGGAGGAGGGGGTGGCGGCGTCCGATAGAAAGTTTCTACGTATAGAGGATTCGTTGGAGGGTCTTTCGGGACGATCGAAAAGCCGGAGGACCCGGAACTTGAACGGCGTCCCGATCGGGAAAACTGACATTTAAAGAAATCAATTTTCTCTCGTAGATGCACAAACGAATAGTCTCTACGATGACACTCGAGCTGCAGTTAATCGCATTAATATTCTAAAACGTTATAACTAGTCTGCGGAGCGTTATGCAAAAACTGATTGCAGGACATAGAAGCTGCGTTTATTTCTTTTCTCAATAATTGTTGGCAATACTCAAACAGCGTTTTTACATTCTTTAAATGCTTTCTCTATTTTAAGAAAGAGATATAAGCACCGTCAATTAAAATCGTTATTCAGGCTCCATCTCGAATGAGTCTCGGTTCTTCGAAAGAAAAATGGAACAGTGTTGGAGTACACACCAAAATGCATTTATTGCACTTCGAACACCGCCTTTTTCCATTCCTTTTTCCGGACCTAAGGAGGAAGAAGGCAACAGTCATTCCAAGCCAGTCTACCGAGCCAGTAACAGCTCCCACATTTCTATTCAAACTACCGATAGTCACACTTTCAGTGTATCAGTCAAATACAGAATTGTGTTATATGCGAACGATATTAACCAAGCTGATCAACGTTTATTCCGTTGCGGAGTTTAAATAAACACTTAAAATATAAAGTTGCATTTAATCTCCTAACCTCGTCATCCCAACAAACAGGAATTTCTTATTTTTATCAGCCACGGTGTAGTCACCGCTCGAACTTAATATTTCGGGGAAATGTCTCAATCCAGATTTCACTTTGATACGTTCTGGTTTCGAAGTTCCATCGAGACGTCTCTGAATTTCAGGATAGGGAGCACGGTGAGGTAGGTCGCTCGCAGGAACGATTCCGGCTAACGAGAAAATCGAGGATCGTTAAGAGTAATTTCGTCCAGACGTTCGACACAGTCTTTCCACCCCTTCCAACCCCTAGTTTCTGAATGGTGGCGCGATTCGGGTTGGTCGCTTTCGATCGAGCGAAAAGCCGGGAGTAGGTTCCCTTGGAAGAAACGCGACTTTCTCGCGAGTCGAGATCGATCGCGTCGTTTCGAGCGCCGATTTTCTCCCGACCGGTTGCCCCTCACACAGAGTTGCGTGCACACCAACCCTTCCTCTCTCTCTCTCTCTCTCTCTCCCTCTCTCTGGTTGGTTTGGCCCGGCCGTGGCCAAACAATGGCGTCGTTACGCGCGAATCCGGTGGACCGTTTCGACTAGCCGGTGCTCGCGAGATTCGTACGACGTGCCGCGGCATACCTAACTAAATAAACGTGGTTCGATCGCGTGTACGCGCGGAAACAGCCTCCAGATTTCGCAAAAGTACACTCCCGAGCGTTTGGAAGAGTTTCCGGGCGGGCCGCGAGCTACCGAGGCGGGTACGCGCGGATTTCACTCGGCAAATATCCCACACGGCCCCTGAAAACGGGGGTGGCTCTGTTTGCGAAAGATTTTCTCTCGTCGAAATAAAACAAAAAGACAACCGTGACTTCGGAGAAGGGCGTCCGTAATGTATTCGTTAGGTTTTGCGGTGCCCCCTAAGCTTGGTAGAGCCGGTGAAATTTTAATGGGTAGAAATTCTAGACCACCCCTCTCCGACTCCTCTCCATACGTTCCTCGACGTGTTTTTAAAACATTTACATTCGAAGAGAGAAAAGAGAAGGGAGAAGATTGTCTTGGCTCGGGGGATGATGTCTTGTTGCATTTGTGGGAGTTGGTACATTTAAAGCTACGGCCACAACGGGGCAAAACGTCTAGTGACGTTTTTTTCTCCTTTTGTTGCGTTCTTCCTTTTTTGATACGAATAAAGGGTTATGCTTTATTGGGATTTTTGCGGGTAGAAGTTCTACAGCATTCTTCGTTCTTCTCATAATAGAAAAGATTTTATATTATTTATGTTAAGAAAAAGAAAGACAAATACCACCCCACTTTCTTAGAGGTAATATAAGTCGTTCGTAAGAGTTTTTGATATTCCCCAAGCTTCTGTAGTGCGTTCATCATGGGAGTTGCTGTGGATAGAAATTCTACACCGTTCCTGAAACCTTCCTCATGGGGTTAAGAACGTTTCTGTAAATTTTCCCGCACACTAAAAAGACAAAAAAGTCCAGCCTGTCTACTGGAAGAGCACCATGATGTTTCTGAGTTTATTTCCTGTGTTTTCAGAGTTTGGGACTACCCTGAGGATTTTAATTTATAAGAATTATATAACACCCCTAGCTCCTCCCCAAGAGGATAGAAATATTTTTGAAAAATGTTCTCCCCTGAAGAAAATGAAAAAGACCACCTTATCTTCAAGGAGAACATCATGATAATTTTTATAACTTTACTCGATGTTTTTCAAATTCTAAAGTACAACACAGAGTTTAAAAAATCCTACACCACTTCCAACCCTGCTGCAATTACGAAGAAGCATTTAAAAAAAATTCCCATTTCACGAAAGAAAACAAAAAAAGAAAAACACAGTTTCCTAAGTCTGCAAAGTGGACCCACCAATAGAGATACAATTGAAATAAAAATTGTACACTAAGGTAAAGGCATAAACAAAAAGGTTTGAAATGTTCTTATTGTTTTGAAATTTAAACAACAGACGGCATGGCATCCGAGGTTCACTTTCATCAAAAGTGCACAGCTTATAAAAACCTTATTTTTGATGTCTTTCTATAAAATGGTCAACTACTGGTGCCTTAACCTTACTCCCGAACCCTTTCCAATGAATCCCGGAGCCCTTTCGAGAAATCTCCGCCCGAGAAAAAGAATAAGGTCCGACCTCATCGTCGATTCGCAGGGAGGCAGACGAGAGGGGTCGGTCCCGAGGAAACGAATGGAGCGGGTTGGTAGAGAAGGGAACGAAGTGGTCGGGAAATGTAACCGAGAAGTAAATTATTGTTTTAATTTCGATGGATCGCGGTGCCCGGGGATGGGAGGGGGGAGCTCGGGTTTGCGGAAAAGAGTCCGCGCGGCGGAGACTTGAAACGCGGAAAGGAGACGGCCTTTCTGCGGCGGAGTGTATAGGTTCCCCTTGGTTCTCCACGGACAGCGACGAACGGCGAACAGCGAACGGCGATCGTAAAGCATCCTTAATTCGTCGGAGCTCGCGGGGGCGATGCTTAATTTCCTGCGAAAGTGAGTCGTCGCGTTCTCCCGCTCGTTCCGCGGCTCTTTCGCTCCGGGAATAACGAGGTAATCGTTTCTCGTGCCGTCAAGCTCGCGTTAATTAACGCCTCCGTCGTTTTGCCGCGTTTTACCCGCCTAGCTCGCCTAGCAACTCTCCTGGACGAGTAGAGAAGGCCGTGTGGAGCGAAAGGAATAAAAAAAAAAAAGAAAAAAATGGGCAGAAAGAGGTGGAGAAAAGGAGACGGGAATAAAAACTGGGGTAGAGATGGAAAACGGATGGCGCGCAATCGCGCCAAGGCTTACCGAATACTTCCGTGGTGCGCGTCTCTGCGAACGGCTTGTCCGACCTCGTATCCAATTCCACGGTCGCCTCGCATCTTCGGGAGAAACGGATAGACGTATTAGTCGTTGAACGAGACTGGATGGTAACGCGGCTTTCAAATGGTGGTGATGGATGACTGGTTGATGGGTTAGTCGGTGCGTATTATCGGGAGGGATGGTATTACCTGACGTTTATTTTGTCGGAGATGTGAGCGGACTGCAGACGGAGCCGTAGGCTGGAGATCACCGCGAACAGGCCGTGCTGCTCGTACACCGTTTCCGAGTCCGGTGATACCTGAAACGAACGAGCACCAGCGACGGAACATCGTGGCTCTTCGGTTCTATTCTCTCTTTTTGGCAACTAGTTTCCCCGACGGGGCCACGGTGGGTCAGATCGAAGAAACCAAACTGTTCGTATTTGGCAAAAAATCAACTTTCCCGTGTCGACGTTTGCGTAATGTATTTATGATGTCTGTCCAGATTCGAAAACGATGAAATTAACCCCTTGCCCTGCAATATCGACTCAGACTCTTGATGAAGATTTTGAACAGAGTCTAATAAATATGTATGTTATTAATTTCCTTTAAAGCGAAATAAAATTCTATTTGGTTGTAGTTGATATACAGGGTGTTCATGCTATTACTAGCCAGCGTTTTTCTTGTAAATAGTAAATATTAGAAAGAAATGGAAGAGGAAAAAGTAGTACTTTTTTTTATACGTAACACAATGGCGTATATAATTTTTTTGTGTTTATACTATTTCGTTAGATATGAAGGTGACCTTCAATTTTTTAAATGGAATGCTGTGTATTTTTGTATATCACATGAAAGCGTGTGTCTAGACGAATTCATCCGTATACTGCACAGTGACCTTCGAGGTGATGTAAGGTCAGAAATGGAAGAAACATTTAGAATATGCAAGAAAAAGCTGGCTAGTAATAGCATGAACACCCTGTATATCCTTTGGAGAAAACATGGGCATACAATAAATATAAACTACCTTTTTTTCTATGAAATTTTGAACGATGAAGAATTTCTAATCGTTATAATCACAAAATAAATAGTAGTGCAAGGGGTTAACGAGATTCTAAAATATTTTCGTTTCCGAGTTGAAATAGTTCCGAGTGCGAACGGATAATTCTCAAAATAACGTCGACACAGCTTGGAACAGTTAATTCTTCGATCCACGAAAGGAGGAACGGCTGGATCGTTGGATCGCGGAAGACGATCGCCGCCTCGGGGAGAGCCGCGGATAAAAGGTTAAACGGTCGGCTCAGCCGATGAAACTTGCCGGCGACTTTCTTGCCCGGAGCGGACCGAAACGAGTTTCGGATTATCGTGGTCGTGTATGGAGATTGCCCGGCGCTATTTCCGCTGTGCGTCTCGAATTGCCGCGACGTCTTTCTTCGGCGACGCGTTCGCGACGCGGTGTAACTGCGATGCAACGACGGCGATACCGCAGGCGCACGATTGCACCTGGACGATCGAGAGCAGCACGATGCGGATACGCTCGACGACGGCCGAGAGTGCCGCTCCCGCGGAACGAACGATCCCAATCGCTTGTTCCGCTTCCTGTTTCGATTGGGTATTAAGCTATGCGAGCACGCTAAACCTGCCTCGAGCCGATAGCTCTGCTTCCATCCAGCTTTGCCTCGAGTGTCTTTTACGATACGAGAGCCTGCCATGCGAGCCAACCGTGGCATCTGGATCAGCTACTGCCTGCCGCTGCTGCTACACCATTCAGCTTTATTATGCTACATTCCCGCGGATAGGGAAGAACCGCGATGTACGCGATGGAGTCGTTTCTAAAGAGATTACGGGATGAAAATTGACTGATACGGCGGTCGAATCCGGTTCCTCTTACGCGGAGTACACTTACAGGCGTTCGAAGTTCTTTCAAAGGATCTATTCGCGGTTGAAACGCGCGGAGAGTCCACGGATGAACGGGCACCGGGTTAATAATATTTTTAATCGTATTTTTACTATCGGTACTTTGGCGTTCATTGATCTTACCGTTCGGTAAAGTAGCGATTTAATTTAGTAGTTCGCGAACTAAAACGGTTTCTGAAACGCCGGGTGTTCGTTCAAGTACGTACGAGGACTCTAACGCCGAATGGACTAATTAAACCGGCACGTAGATGGTGACGTACTCTGATTTTTAGATCGAGCTGCTCGACGCTCGAAGCCGCCCAATGTTCAAAGTGGCTCGAAGCTGCTTTGATGTCAGTCTATAATGAATAGACTGCCGATCCTAATGCAAAATGAAAAGGTTCCGCATTTGTTATAAGATATAGAAGCCGCTCGAGAATATTTTCTTCCGATCATTATACTGGTACCAAATTGCAGCTACCCATTTTTGTTATAAATGCATAAAATCCGCAGACTAATACCAAATCATTCAAAATTGTAAACGCTCTAGACCTATATAACCTAGGATGACTCCGTAGATTAATTGATAGATATACAGTGGCGTGCAAAAGTTAGCGGCCAGATCTACGTCCATGCCTCGTCGCTGTGCTGCTGTTATTGCTGCAAAACTCATGGCTACGAAATATTAATTATAGCATGTTAAATAATGTACTGCAAAATTGTTACACAATGAAAAACAAGCATAATTTTTTCGTTAAACACACTGGCCGGAAATTTTTTAACATGTTAATTTACTTATTCTGCAAATAAACAAGTAAGAAAAATAATTAGCGTTGATTTTTTTTGTAATATCTTTTCATGTAATACGCCCTTATATATGATTCTATTAAAAATTTCTTAACGCTTTTTTTTGGAAGAAAAATAGCGAAAACCATCTGGCCGGGAACTATTGCACGCCACTGTAAGTCGATAAGCATTTTTGGCTCAACTTGCTGAATATCCAAAGCTGCTCAGAGCTGCTTAAAGCCGCTTAAAGCAATTTGATGAAAAAAAATGTCATTGGTTAAAATTGTACACGATTCGGAACTTATGAGACAGAACGTCTCAACAGATTAATCAACTGTGCAGCAATTCTTTGAGCCTTCTTGGTCGAAGTGATCGCCGCTCAAAGCCGCTTAGAGCCGCTTAACGCAGTTCGATGCTCTCTTACGTTAATAATTCATCTAACCTCACACACGATCAAAAACTCTAATATGACTCAACCGAGCACATCGAACATCGGTAACGCGTATCCCGAAACATTCTCGACTCGTGCAGCTTGCCTCTTAAAGCCTCTTAAAGCCGCTTAAAGCCGCTCGATGCTCGATCCAGATGACTCCAGTACAATCCGTTTACGGAAAAGAAACTCGTAGCAGGCTCTATCATACTTCAAGCAAATCACAGGTTGTAGCCGAGAGAGGGCTCGTTGATTGTCCGCGTGCGTGCATGGCTTTACACTGTCCCTGCGTACTTACGGTGACCATACTATATTATTTTAACACATTGACTGCCATGTCACCCATATGTGGGTGACGGAATTTTTTTGTTCAGGTTTTAAAATGAATTTTTACATTAATATATTCATTGTACCAAATTCGATTAGAATCCGTAAAATTCAAGAAAGTTGGATGACTATTCAGTATCATACATTTAATTTTTTCCAATTTTGATTTCATTAAATAACTTGCTTTGATTTTATGGAATTTTTGAGGTTTCTAGTTTGGCAGTCAAAGTGTTAAGCATTTGTTACGTTATATTGTTTACCTTAAATTTTGTACGCTATGGCTCGTACATAGCGGTGACCATACTTTTTGGAAGAAAATAATGGACAAATCAGGAATTGTTTCGCGTCGAGAGAAAAATGTAATTTTGATGCTTTTCACGGGAATTAATTTTTCGTTTAATAAATCGGTGTATTGAAAATTCATGTAATTGTACACGATTCGTGTGAAAGTGGGATTTAATATGTTTTTCACTTAAAATACTCGTTCATCGGTGAGTCTAAAAAATGTAACGATTTTGAAACTATTTTCAAAAGGTACGTCTTTATATGCACGTTTTTAATGCACGTCTTTGCATGTCTTTAATTTAAAAATCTTAGCCCATCTATGTTAACAGGATTCAACTATTACTTGAGACAACAAAGTGTATAAAATTGATTTGACTATCTCTGACTAGACTGTTCCAGTAACATGTTCGTGACGCACAGTATGTTTTCTCCAATTTTACCTCGATTCACAAAATGAAAGACAAAATGGTAGTTTTGGGAAACAGATAAGTCTAAAGGACACAGGAGTGAAATAAAGAACCATACTCTCTGGTAAAGAACGTATGGTCACCGTATGCGTACTGCACAGAGAACGGCGACAATCGATTCGTTGGAAGCGGAAGAGAGGCAGTCGAGTGTGGCAGTGGCGAAGTCGAAGGGCTTCGGCAGCTCGCGCGAAACTCGCAGGCTAATTGAAAGAGAGTCGAAGATTAGCGGGCACTGGGAGGCGATGTCTAGAACGGAACGGATATCTGTCGTTGTCGTAGGTCTCTGGAGGCGCGCGGACGTTCGAGAGAGTAAGGTTAAAAAGGGATCGCGTGGGCGGGCGTTGCGTCGCGTCGCACCGCCCAGGCGAATCTTTCCTAGACTCGTGACGAGAGGAACGTTTTCGAAACAATATTGCTCGCGTTAAGTGCCGCGCTAAACTCGCTCAACTCCTAATGGACATCGTCGAGAAGGTTGGCAAGTTTTCCACCGAAGGAAGCGAGCGTAACGCGTGGCTATAGGAGGCGGGGGAAAAGCGGCGCGGGTTGAGAAGGGGTGCTGGGGGAGGAAGCGGAACGGATAAGAGGAAACTTTTGCGAGCCGGCGGGCTCGATTCGCTGCGAAGCCCTAAAGGAGCTTCGCCGTTCATCGGCGCAGTCTTTAAGACCGTGCACGCTCGCGCGTCCGTCCCGGTGTCTGCGAGTTTCCGGCGCATCAACTGCCTCCACTTTGCGGATTATATTTAAAATACCCGGCTAAGTCGAAGAGAACGGAAGAATCGAAACGCTGTGGCGGCGGCGCGTCGTCGAATCGTGGCGAGTCGAGTCGAGTCGAGTCGATTCGACGAAGCACCTCGCGGCCGAGCTTCTTCTTCGACGGAAAATTGAATTCCTGTCGCCGCCCGCGCGACGTCGGGTAATTAACAATTAACCGAATTGTAGGAGTTTCGGTGCTCGAACAGCGCTTCCCTCTCCTCTCCTCCACTCTTGTCTCTATCCACACCGTTCGTTCTTTCTTCGAATAATGCAAACTCGAACGGGCGCGTCTCGCGACGATGGCAGAGGCGGACGCGTTTACGCGCTCCACCCGTGCCGCGGGTTTCGGTCCCGTTCGTTAATTGGCGCTTTGGCTCATCAAGCATCGCGTTGCCGTCGCTGCTGTCGCCCACTCTGTCGTCGCAGCCGACGACGACGGCGACGACGACGTCTCCTCCCCTGCTTCGGTTAACGATCCTTTCCATCCTGCCATTTACCGGTTCCCACTCACTCTCTCTTTCTCTCTCTCTCTCTCTCTCTCGCTCTCCTCGCCGTCTAGTCAGAGTAATTCCCACCCACGCCACTGCCACGGCCGACGAAACCTGCGACGATCGCTTAACCCTTTCGGCGCTATGTTCTTCTAATTGGGGTCAGAAGTTTCTTTTATCTGCGGCGCGATTCGCTGATGAGTGGTCTTAACTAATTGTTAGTGGTTTACTATTCCATTTCTCTGTTCTGTACCCTTCCAAAGACGTTATGAACGAAGCTGCAGCTACGATTCTGTGAGAATTAAGGTAAAGGCACCAGTAGTTGACCACCATGTACCAGTAGTTGACCATTTTATAGAAAAACAAAAAATTAGGTTTGAAATGTTCTTATTGTTTTGAAATTTAAACGACAGTCGGCATGGCATCCGAGGTTCACTTTCATCAAAAGTGCACTTATAAGTGCGCTTATAAAAACCTTATTTTTTATGTTTTTCTATGAAATGGTCAACTACTGGTGCCTTTACCTTACTGTAGGTACAATACAATTTGTACTAATATGGACGCTGTGATATAATGAAAAATGTTTGGTTTAATTAACGAGGGAATGGAAAATTAACGTGCACTTGGGTGGATAATTTTTCAACCATTAGCACTTACAAAGACAAAATAATTAAAATTGATGTAACTTCGTCGTTCGTACCACCATGCACACTATGACACAATAAGATGACAGAATTGTTGGACTTAGAAGAAAATGAAGAATTACTACAACTTATCCTTGTCTAGTTATCAGAATAAAACATGCAAGTTTGATCCTATATCTACAGGCTGGCTACTGTGTATTTATGCCTGGGTCAATTTGGACCCAGAATTTAGAAAGCATTGTCCCACTGATCTGCTACACATTTAAATTGGTACCTGTTTAATTCAGTGCAATAAGGAGATTGAGTTTGACCGAACTACGGTTAAAAATGTGTTTTAGAGAATTAACAACGACGTAGATTATAGTCCCTCAACGCGGGCGCCGAGGAGATCTCAGGGTGTTAAAATTTCAGTTCTACTGTATTTTCAATCTAACTTCTTAACGCTCATTACCAGTCTGCGAAGTTTATGCGTTTACAGCATTTCTGATCTTCTGAAGTCTGCCGGGGAAAAAACGTGTAAAAAAGTGCAACAGAATTTTTTATCTGCTCAGCAGTATTATTAACAGACCGCGGAAGTTTATGCAGATGTACAAAAACAGTTAAAAAGGAACGGATGCAGAATGAAATTTGATTTCTTTCTTGAATGATTCGGAGAAGTTCTAAATGAATGTGGAACATTGAAGAACATAAAGCCTTGTATTATATTAAGTCTTGTATCACTCTTGAGCGTTAATAATGCTTGCAAATCCTCGCTCTAATGATGAAACCCCTAACAACTTGACGAAAATTATATTCTGTTCTATTGAAAATTTTGCAAACCAAAGAAAGAATTGTTGCTAACGGAAAAGATTTTGGATGGGGGTTGTGAGGCGAAGAAATTCTGTGAAATAAAATTTTGATAAAAATTGATACCTTATTAATCAGCTCCACATTTACAGTTACAATCATCCCGTAGCGCCGAAAGTGTTCACGGACAAATCGGCGAGGATTTTCTCGTAGGAAATCAATTCGCGAGCGCGATGTCGCGAATAGTGGATAGAGAGACGCGTGTCAGGTAGGTTTTTCGGCTCACCTGTTCCCCATTGATGAACCACGTGACGTTCGCGGCGGGATGAGACTTGCCGCTGGTGCAATTCAGGTCGAGGACGTCGCCGGTAGCGTAAACCTTCTCCTCGCCTGTTATCGTCGGGCCATCTTGCGGAAGAACTGCAACGCAAGAGACGTTTACGCGCGATCGCTTTTAGTTCGGCTCCCTCGGCGCGTATCCGAGCAGGCTTTTTAATAAACGGCTCCTCTCGGAACGCGATTTACGGGAACAGAAAGCGCCGAGGAGAGAGAGAGGGAGAGAAAGGGAGAGAGAGAGAGAGAGAGAGAGAGACAGAGAGCCTCACCCTCGTTAACGACACGCCAGTCTGCTGGGAAACGCTTTCCGCGACTCTGTCCCGCTTCGAACTCGACACCTCGCGCGATTAAACGTCCCCTCTTAGCCGATTCGGATTATGCTCCTCCTCACGAGATTATTCGCCGTTATCTAGTCACCATAGTGCCCTTCGAAACGAGTATATCGTCCTGATTCGCTGCTCGTTCTCTTTGATCCTGCTGTGTTCTCATTTGGCTGGCGTTTTACTGCATCGGTCCTAATTTGTCGATTAAATATATCCGCCGTAATTCGCTAAAACGCCGTACTGTTTTTACAGTACCACGACAATTTGCATTGAAAAGAATTTTGCGGCCCCAGTAATTTGAGGGTCGTGCAGCGGCAAAAGGAGCGATAACGAAAACGGTCGAGGTGTATGGCATTAACGTAAAGAATGGCGCGAAAAGCAGCGTAAAACTCGGCGTAAAACAAAGAATGCGGAGAAATAAATAGCAGACGAAATAATCACAAATTAAAGATTAAAAGCGCGGCCAGAATAAACCGATATAAAGTGGAACGAAAGTAGAAACGCGAGAGAAGGCGCTGGGGGTTGTGCGGCGGTTGCGAGAGGTGCATGCGGGTAACAACCGGTGTTATTAAACCGAACCCGGGAGAATGTGACAGAATTAGACGAAGGTAGACTTTATGGCGCATTAAATAGGCATTAAATGAGCGTTAAGTAAGCATTAAACACGAAGTATATTGCCCGGTAAACTATAATCGTGAAGCACGGGGCGCGAAAAATGTTTTAGCGTGCGTGATCAGACCGCAAACGAAATTATTGCCGACATACCGATGCACTTTTGATTTCCGAATCTCTATACCCCGTGGAATGGGTTTCTATCCGCGATTTCGATACACTGCGACACCCCCCTCCCCCCTGATGCGAATCAACATTTTTACCAATTTATGCTGATTGTTGCGTCGCCGCGCGGATTTTATGACTAGTCTGCGCAGATTTGATATATTTATAGCGAAATTCGGTACGTAGTACACGAAACAGTAAAAGTAGAAGTATCATTGCGAAACGTCGCGTTTTATTATGAATGATTTGCTGAAATTATTGCGCGGAGGAATCAAATACTATTCAAATTGTCAAACAGCATTTTCCTCTCGACGTTTTCACCCCTCCGCGAATATTGATGCGGGAAATTTTTATCTGGCGTAAAGAACCACAAGCCATTCATGGCAAAAATAAATAGTATCGCGTTACACTCGACTTTTCAATCCTATTAGGGGGCAGAAAATCAATTTCCGCAAAACTCCTGTTTGTTGAAACCGGTGCAGAAAATTTGCACTTCCCGCGAAGATTTGCCTGTAGGGAGAATTTTATTTGGCCAAAAAGCGAGCAGGAAAAATTTGTTGAAGCTTTTCTACGGGTAGTACTTTGCGGGATTTGCCCGTGCAAATGCATCGAAGATTCTCAGCTGTTTTTGCGAAATAAAATTTCAAACGGAAGCTTTTTTTGCTTCCGGGAAGCTAGGAAACCGAAACTAGAGAGATCGAAAGGAGCTGTAGCTCGCTGGGAACCGGACACCGCGCGCCCCTTTTTCTCCACGCGAGAATAATGCCGAGATTCTTCGCGTTCCCGGACTGTCGTTTAATCCGGAGCTTTCGGTTCCCGACGTCGCGATCTCGATAAAAGCTCGTTCTCTCGCGAAGCCTTCGAAGCTGTCGTGATGCTTCGTTTAGAATATTCAACGAAGCCATTCGCGACTGCGATTGGATTGATCCTTCCGAGTCTCTCGCTCGCTCGCACCAGCAAGCGCGAGAGCACGCGAGCGCGCGGATACGTAGCACGATTTACAATGGAACGGGGAGACCTTTCTTCCTCTCCAGTGTCCCCTTTATTTCCCGTTTTTCTCTCTTTTCCTCTCGCGCTCCAAGCAAACTGCAATTTTCGAGCCATAGTCGCTCGGGTTCCTTCATTAACCCTGGGATCTTCTAATCATCAGCTCTTTAACCCTTTCGCACAGTTTCAGTCGATTTGATTTAAAGGCAGATCCGTGCTTTTAATTGTACCACTGAGGTATATAATTGAATTCTAACAGATTTTAGACATCGTGCGCGCGTTGAGAGCTAGATCGATTTCAGAGTTGGATGATAATTGTAGTCTAATTTAATTTTCTAGCTCCTCTGCTTCTGATTTAACGTATAACGAACCTTAGAAATTTTCTTTCAAATAATACGAGAAGAAATTGATAGATTATATTGCCAAACGTTCACGATTGAAATTTTTATCATTATTGAAGAAGGTATTAAAATAAATCTTGAGCAGTGAATCCTAGATAGGATTAACTATAGAACTGTACTGAATAATTGACTCTCGACACTGTGGTCTATTTCATAAGGTGATCGAATTCCTGGTGAGAAATACTACAAACTATAGAAAATTTTGTAATGGAAAATTTGAAATGGCTCAGTGTTGAAATGGCCCATCTTTGGGGGGTTAAACAACATGCTCGATTTTCAAACGTGATGGTTTGGCACAATAGTAGAGTTTAACGTGAACTCACTATTTAGAGCCGCGCGACACTAATTACTTGAAATTGTACACCATCAATCTCCTCAATAGATCACCCGATTCGATTGGTTCGTTTAATTATTTTAATCGGACTGCTAACGGGGTCAATAAAGTTCACTCATCTATTCATGTATCCTAACAATCACCACGCTAATTTAAATGCTCTTTCCGTGGCCTGTCTCACTGTGACTGCATTCTTTGCTATTTTTATTCTGTTTAATTGATTCCTCTATTATTAAACGAGTAGATAAAACGCCCGTATATAGAACAACTCGGAAGAATTGAACTGACAGAAACGCATTCCACGATTTACCAAATTAATCCCCATCCATACGTCATTTTCCTTAATTAAGATCCCCCTCTGTGCCCAACTTGAGAGGCCAGCAAAAATCAATATATGGTGGGTAAATTCTCTTTTTAAAAATGGAAAATTGACGGCGGAGCTCGGGTCTATTTTGCCCCAGAGTATTCAGATAGTCGTATAGTTATTCGATTCTTAGCGATCAAATTAAATGAATAAAACGTTACATTGGGAACGTCAGAAAAACAATACAAATTCAATGTTGATTGGAACATCAACGTTATTTATTGCCAAAATAAAAAATAAAATGAACTCCAATCAGGACGACATGGTCTCAGCCACTGACAAGCCATTAAGCCCAAGAAAACGTTGGAGGGGGAAAAATGTTAAATTTACACGAAACTAAGTCCGCAATCGGTGTTGGACCCTACTTTAAAAATTCCAACCCAATCCCGAGTAAATAATACATAAAAATAAGATTGCTTGAATCCCTCGCGGATAAATCGTCGCTCGGGTCGCTCTCCTTCCAAGGGCCTTAAAGCCATGTTGAATTAGAGCGATCCAGGATTAAAGAAAACGAGCTCCAATCAGAACGACACAGTTTCCGCGAGCTCGTGGCCATTATCCGAGTGTGAAACCGGCCGGTGCGGAGGTTCGTTTTTCCGGTTTCCGAGGGCGGAAAATCATAGCGCGCGACTTGTTGCGGAGCGTGGTTGGTTCCGCGCCGAGGAAAATGACGTGGGGTTGTATTCGAAAGTGGGAACACGGCCGCCGGAAGGATGATAGTAAGGATAGGGAAAGAAGGACAAGAGGAGGCGAAAGAGAAGAAGGAAAGTAGGAGTGGGGGGAAGAGTGGTCGGGAGGCGAGCGATGCCCCCGGGTTATTTGCAACGTACAAAATTTTCCACGAGCTCGGTAAAGTAACGGTAATGGCGGGTACCTGGTGGGTTATCGATCGTGCATAGCTCGAGGAACGCGGCCAGACTACGAGAAAAGAAAGACAGAGAATTTCGTCGCTTTCGATGAGCAGACGCCGCCGATGCTCGGCTCTCCGTTTCGCGACGCCACGCGACAACCTTCGTATCCGCTCGGCCCCAACAGCGTCGCGGCGCTTTTGCAAACTAGTCTTCAAACACTGACATCGATACCGGTATATCGATACGGTGTGTTATCGGTAATTCGATGTGGTATCGCTGTGTTGTTTGCTGATACTTCATTCGCGGCCGACAGAAAATGCAGAGTAGTCGAATTTGGAACGGTGCCTAGGCTGATTTACAATTCATAGTCGGTTTGTGCCACCAATAACGCTAATTATGTTTCTTCTGTGTGGTATACAGTGACTCGCTTAATTTCGCCAGCACATAAAGTCCGCTGTACTCTTTAACACGTTGACTGCCATGTCACCCATATGTGGGTGACGGAAATATTTGTCCAGGTTTTAAAATCAATTTTCACGTTAATATATTCATTGTACAAAACTCGATTAGAATCCGTAAAATTCAAGGACGTTGGAGGACTACTCAGTATCATACATTAAATTTTTTCCACGTTTTATTTCATTAAATAACTTACTTTGATTTCATGGAATTTTTTAGGTTTCTAGTTTAGCAGTCAAAGTGTTAATGATCTTAGTAGGTCCGACAACTGAGTCTTTTTATGAAACTTAATGAATTAAATTACCAGATGACGAGCTAAAGGAATTGCATAAGCTTCGAATATTGTATGGTGACATTACACAAGGTGTTCGACTACAGGAGGGAGAAAATTTAAGGGGAGGTTCTCCAAGACAATGTAAGACGAAAATGATGAATAAAAAACTTGCGATTTCGGCTTCATTATTTGGTTATTATAGATTCAAAATCCGCCTAAAATGCGGCAACCCGACCAACAGAGGTGTACGTTGCTTACATCATAAAAGCGCACAGCAATCACGCGTCAAAGGGGGTCCTCGCTCGCATCCAATGGTTAGGCTTTGACGTCACACACTTTAGTCAATAATTTGGCTAAAACCGAAGATGCATGTGGAATGATCCAGTCGGGTGGTTTACATGTCGAATGCTTTCCACGTGACTTCTTGCGCGGCATGCGCAGTATCTGTCACATGATAGGTGATTGTCACGCGCCTGTATGACGTACGCAACGTACACCTCTGTTGGCCGGGTTGTCGCATTTCAGGCGGATTTTTAAATTGCTAATAACTAAAAAAATGAAGCCGAAATCACAATTTGTTTACTCTTCATTGTCGTCTTATATTGTCATGGAGAACCACCCCTTAAATTTTCTCCCACCTGTAGTCGAGCACCCTGTTTATGCTGTCGCAGCAATTGCAGATTATTTACACCGTTGATTAAATAAACAAAGAGACTGCCGTCGCACTGTGTGTGTACAATTTTTTGAAGCGCGATCGCTTGGTAATTTTTGCGGCAGAATTTTTGCGGAGGCACTCAAACGGTTCACGATATTATCGATGAATCGTCAAGTACCGGTAAATTATCGATAACTTGTCAATTATTAATAGCGATACCTCAAGTCCGATCGCCTGTGCTCGTCAATTTTCCGCTTGGCTTCTCCGCTCGCGAATTTCATGCAGCCCCCCTTACCGTCGCGCCGCGGTTCGTGTTACGGCTGAGGACTTACGAGGCCGTAACGTTTATCGCGCATTTCGGCTCGTCTTTACGCGACGCTAAAATTTGACGCTGCCTGATCGAAGTGTCTCCTCTTTCTTTCTCTCTTTATCTCTCTCTCTCTCTCTCTCTCTCTCTCTCTCCCTCTGTCTATGTTTCGCGTTTTGTCCCTCGTCGCGGCTCCTTTTTCGAGCCAGCATCGCGACCGATCGATCGAAATCGAGCTGGAATAAAGACACCTATAGAACAACGCGACTATTCACGGTATTAATTTTTTTATTTATTTATTGGTCCTTTTGTCCCGATGGATTTACTCGCCAATACGCTGACATTGTATGAAATCACTGCGCGCTTCACCTGAAATTTTCCCATTGTATGGATTTTTGGATTTTTGTTTGAAACCGAAACCGAATTGATAATTAATCCGGGAGTCTGAGGGTTCGGTACGGTCACCCGTCGTATTAAAAGTATCTGGTAAATGTTGCTTTACAAAAAGGGCAATACAAAATTTATCGAGATTGTCCGCTATTTTCAATCAAATAGCTGCTCAACGTGGCAAATGTAGTAAATGCGGTCGCTTGTGTTTTATTTTCAAACAGGTCACGTACTTTCGCAATCTAATGGAATACAAAAAATAGGAGTTCGAGAAATCGATTTGTTGCTACACTAATTCGGGATTAAAATTGTTAGGAAGAGCACAAGCTCGAGTCCGACCACAAGCCCGCAATTGCTTTTATATACACAGATTAGTCTCTATTATCCGTTTAATTGAAGTTACGAACCGTACAGAGAGCAACCATGTACAATTCCGAGTAATGAGTAGCATCGTAGCGTCCTAGACTCTATATTAATGCTAAATTCCTTAGTTATACTGAAACCATGGTATTTGACCACTGTGTATTCCGCAGACAAGCGAGCTATCCGATATTTTTCTGGTTAAGCGCGCAGGAGAGACGTTTGGGAGCAGTGGAAGCTTTTATCCGCGCCACCATTGTCGCAAGATGGCGGAGATAGAGACGCGGCGCTACAGAGGAAACGCGGTATAAGTGCCCTATAATTGCAATTAACTTGAAAATCACAGGATGTGGGGACGGGTACACAACAATTTTCTTTCTCGGGCTACTAAAAATTTTTATCACCCTGTAATGGTATCCTGGGGTCTTTCGCGAGCACGGTCAAATTTTCTGAGCTCTGTTTTCCGTGTTACAAACGTAATTGTAAACGTGAAATTTCTTCCACTTCTTCTCAACATTTAGACTTTGTAGCCTTAAAGTACACACCTAAAAGTATACTACGTGCTTTTGTAAACTTTTACAGAAGTTTTAGGAAAAGTGTCACGGTTCACAGCCCGAGAGAAACCGCTTCAGGGTTCAATCGATTTCTATACTTCTGAAGGAATATCAACACCATTTCCACCGAAGTTGTCAAAATACATTGTTTAATATTTTCAGTAAAAATTGATCGATAAGACGATGTGCGTTAACAATCGGGAGCAAGGTTCTGTTTCTAGGTCGAATCGGGCCGATCAGTGCACAAGGGCAAACCGAACCCGCGTTTCCCATTAACAATCGAAACCTCGGGGTTTCTTGGTGTCGGAAGTCGAGCGATCGGGCCTGGGGATCGCGTCGAGACTCGTAAACGAAGAAGGCTTTGCTCAAATTACGGCAGTTCGATGGCCACGATCAAAGGATCATTAATTAGCAGGACAGGACAGGACGGGACGGAATAGGGCGAGTTGGAGAAGGAGACGCTACAGGGGTTCGGGGACGCAAAGTGGAGGAGGTTGGGGAAACCAGCATTCCCTCACCTACGACTTCCATGTTGGCCTCAGCGCTGACCGAGGTGAAGTTCGGCGCCTCCGCGCTCACCTCGCACTTGTACCGTCCTCTGGTGTGCAGGGTCGCGTCCAGCAGCCGGACCTGCTGGTGGTCTGAACCGCGTTTCTGAAACAGAATCGATCGATAAATTCCCTAAAAACTAGTTAGTAGGGTTATGAATGTGACACTGTGTTTAGAATGATTGTTTAGAGTCCGGCGGTGTTTGGGTCTGGCTTGAGAGGGAGTCTGTTTGGGCCGAAGTGTGAAAGAAGAGTGTTTGGGTCTCGGTGACAAGAGTGAAGTGTTTAGGGGCGCCAAGCGCAGGGCGTACGTGACTGATCGGGTTTTCCGAATAGATGTGAAACTGATAGAGAGAGAATGAGAGTGCGAAAGAGGAAGAATGAAAGTGGGACTTAGATAAAAGGGGCGAATGCGAGGGATGCAGAGTTAGTCGAGACTTTATCCAACCCTCAGAATAACTAGTAATAATCTCCTTCTCATGTTAAAGGGTAGTGAGCATTTGCTCAAGGTCTCTCATCCCTAATGTTCAAATACAGGCTAGTCCTGTCAAAAAAAAAGATGCATAGTCGAAAAAGAGTCAGTACAGCGAGTGTTAGTCGGAGGAGTGAGTCGAGAGAGTTAGTTGGAAGAGCGAGAGTTGAATCCTGACTTTCTTCTGACTACTTGAAAATACTCTATCGAATCTGTCAATAGTCATAAATAAATAGCTCTTTATGCAAGATAAAAAATGTTTGCATTGATTGCAAGACACAAGAACTTTCTTTCTGTAGTTGCAACAGAATTATTGAAAATCTTCGGCTTCCTCGGTAGATGAAGAATTTCGAGATGACGCAATACAAGACGAATAGCAGGAAGAGATAGGTCAATTTATTTGTTTATTTCGATTGAGTGGTTGGTTGAATAATTCAGCTGAAATTCAAATCTAAATAGTATCAATCTTCATTAGAATAAAAATCAGTATAAAAATCAGTATAAAAATTATTTTATACTTCCTAGACTGTGGATAGAGAACGATATTTTTCGTCGATTATAATTGAAGTCAGACTTTTAGACAGGGAAGTAAATTTAGAAGTGAAGTAATTCGTGAAAATGAGAATCTGCGGAGGCCCGCAGTCTAATCATTATAGATCGACTATTTTAGTAATCCTGGCTAATGGATCGCGCGGTCTTCGGAGTGATTTAATAGTAAAATTGTCGATCTTTTTGCAGTGTACCGAAAGAATTTTAAACAAGTGCGAAATATCTCCGCTTTTTTCGGCGGAGTTAAATGCACGATAACTCATATTAATAATGGAGCATGTATGCTAATAATGGAAACCATTGGAAGGAATAAATGGAACCGGTTTTTACAGAACATTCTTGCCTTTGGAAGCTTGTTTTACTCGGATATACAATAGATAGCACAAAGCCAAAAATCACAAAATCCGCCTATAGAGAAAATAAAACAAAAAAAAAAAGAAATCCACATATCGTCCAATTACACCACTCTTCACCGAACAGTGCATTGTCCATTTTCATTTGAAACATTTCTATAGCAGTAAATAAATTCTATATCAAGAATAATGAACGGAAAGACATAGGTCAGTCAATAAATCCAAACCTTTTCTGGCACACAGACGCTCTAGATTATACTATGCATATTAAAAAAATTTCCAAGTGCAGTCGAGTGTCACTTTCAATTCTCGACTGGCTAAATCAAAAATCAATGAAATAAAACAAATAAATCCTGATATTTCACCGCTTCCGGGATCCGTATCAAACAATCCCGTAGCCAATTCGCTAAAAGAGACTGAAATAACTGAAATACCAACGAGTTCACGAGCTATCAGCACCAAGCTCAAATCAAATACCACAGCAAACTGTTGAAATCTTCCGAACCAAAATCGCGATGGCTCCAAAAATGGCTTGTAACCTTCCAGGGAGAATATTGAATGGGTTGCACGGTGAACAGGTTAATCTAGCCGCAACGGGTATTTAAGCAAAGGAAATGACCATGGGAACTGCAGGACAACGAAAGGATCGTCGGAATCGTAGAAGTCGCAGCACGCTGGGAAAAGGGGGACGAGGAAATTGGCTCTGCGGTCGTAAAAGTGTTTCAGTTAGCTCCCTGTCTAGGATTCGGCTCTTACACCCTGTTGTCTGTAGAAAACGACGGTCCTGTTTTCGACTCGCGGATCTCGCGGGCGCGGCGGGTCGACGCGATAAACCGCTAAGCACACGAATATTGGAGCATTCCGCGTCGCGATAAACATAAAGTCCAACTACCGGCCCTCGTTTCGGTCGCATCGAACGCGCGTTTCCGCTCGCGGTAACGTCGCTCGTCGGCCGGACGTAAAACGGAAAAGGGAGAACTGCGGCCGCGGGACAGGAACAGAAACGTAGCTGCTGCCGTGTTCCGATGCAGTTGCAGCTGTAGTTACAGTTTCCGTGTTCGATTCAGACCGGACGCGGACTAGCAGGCAGCGGCGGCGGCGCATCTTGAGCTTCGCTCGCAAACACGGCCCGGTGACACTTTATCCGAAAAGCCTGCAAAAAACTGTCACAGTATTATTTTCCAGGCTCAAGGTAACAACATCGTATATCGTTGAATTCGTCTCAACGTCGACTACAATGTTATGAAATAAGAAGTATGTTTTATACCCGATAACCCTGGGCCTTATCTAAACGCCAACGCATCACGATAATCTCACAATAGACACGTCAGCCAGAACGCTTGATTCACCACGACCAAAAACAAACCCTTTAGACTTTGTCCCTTCCACGTCATTCCTTTCCACTGCAGATCTTTTCCACTCCCTTCCACATTTTCCTCCAAAAACCTACATATATATAGCAGCCTCAGAGTTCTTCTCATATATTCGAGTGCAGAAGGTCACGACATTATACCTCAACACCTCACCGTGTACGTAACTTGAATAAAATTCTCATCGATTTTATTATAATCAGTTGAACTCGATTCTCAAAACCCGGAATCCAACAAGTACATTTTAGCATTTAACAAAATCAAGGTGACCTTCGTTTCCGGTCGAAGGAAGAAGGATTTTCGGATATTTTTTCCACTGAAACTTGTAGACGCGTTAATGAACGATCGAAGCCGAATTGTCTATAAAGCCTAGAATAAAAATGGCTGACAAGCGAACGGCGTTTCCGCGTGTCATTGAATCTTTGAATATTCGACGAATCCTGCTGCGCCATAAGTTTACAAATAAGAAAAAAACAACCATTGACAGACGGTTCCAAGTATGTCGAACTATATCGGATAATAAAAAATTTGTACGTCCCGCTCGAAGTATTTTTAATTAACTTTCTGTCGGCTTTTCGGGCCAAATATCCTAGCGACCGAATGATAGGTGAGGGACAGCTACACAAAGAAGGAAGGCAGAGATGGAGAGGTAGAGAGCAGAGGTTCGGGGGATAGGCGGGAAGAAAGAGCATAAAATTGCCGATACCTTTCGATAGCGGTGGCATGCGCGTTGTGCTCCCGCGACTATGCGACGGGGTCGATTTTATCGTCCCGAATAAATGTTTGACGAATCGAGAGGATGCGAGAGACGAGCTCTCTCGCCCGTGTGCCGTCCGACGAAGGAGATGGGAGGAGCGGAACGAGGCAGTAATGGGAGAGAGAGATAGCTTTACAGAGAAAGAGAGAAACACCGTCTCGACGCGATACAGTCAGAGTCTCGTCTCATCTCGTGGATCGATCTGACGGATCGCGCGCGACTCCCAAACCGAAAGTCCGAAGGAAACCGACGGAGAAAGAGAGAGAGAGAGAGAGAGCTGCGGATCGCGAAACTCGACCATCTCTTCCAGATAAGAACAGATAGAGGAATGCTCTATTCGAAACGGGGGAAGGGGAGGGTGGGAACCGGGACACGACGGTTTCGCCGGGGAACAGAAACGGTGTACGTCCGTTTCCGATTCACGTTTTGGAAGGCACGAAAGTTCCGTTTTCCTCGGCGCGCTCGTTAATATCGGCCGACGCGTAACGAGCATTACGTGAGCCGAATCGGCTCATCCCTTTGCCCGGTTCTCGAGATCGAGGAGAGCACGGCTATTAATCTGGCTCGGTCCAATGGCTCTCCGATATCGACAAAGAAATTTCTCCGTGGACAAAAGCGAGCGTGTCTTTTCACCCTCTCCGGCGCGGCGAGCGTGCGAGCGGCTCCTGGGTCCCGCTCTCTCCCTCTCTCTCTCTCTCTCTCTCTCTCTCTCTCTCTCTCTTTCTCTTCCTTACTCTCTCTTGCACTCTCTCTCTCCCCCTCCCCCCTCCTCTCTCTCTCGGATACACTCTCGTGACACTTATTGGAGTAGCAGGAATTAAGTGGATTTAGCGGGCAGAATCGTATATTTCTACCTAGCCGGTTCTCGACTTTTAATTTTCTCTCTTGTTCGCCCCTCTTGCTCCGTTACGTAACGCCACTTAATTTTCCTATCTAAAAATTTTTAGTGCTCCCCCACCCGTCTCTTTTTCTTTGACTGCTTTTACCACTCTTTCGCGATACAGGAAAATAGTCTGTTACGGGGACGGTTCCGCATACGGGGCGGTCTAAAATCTATGAAACAAGCACTTTGCCCGCAAATGTTGTAATTAGTTAGAGCATTCATCAGTGCATTCAGAGTCGATCTTGCAAAGTTGTGGGTTAGAAAACTTTTACGTACTGCAGTGTCTCATCATTTCTTTCGAGAACTAAGTGATTATTAGACTGCGGATTTTGTGCATTTATGACAAAAATGGGTAGGTGTAATTTGAAGGAGCAAAAAGATTGGAAGGATTGAAGAGTGTCGATACATTATTTTCGAACCGCTCGAACTGTAAAGGGAAGAAAAACATTCCTAAGTGGTTCCAATTACTTGCAACAGATGCAGACAATTCTTATTTTGCATAAAGATCCGCAGTCTAGTAATTATATTTTCTGATTTATATGTGGGATAGGTTGCAACCAGGTTAAACATCTAATATCAAGATGCATGGAGATGCACGACAATACCATTCAATACACAATTTAGAAGCAAGAAACGGAAGAATTGAAAAGTTTTATCCATCACGTAAAATTTATTAAAAAAAAATATTTCTCCGTATTAGGCAACTTTCCTCTGTGTTTCTATCTCTCTCCCACGTTCTCTCTATTTCTGCCTGTCTGTATGTCTGTCTCCGTGTCTCTGGGCCGTCGCTTCGCCAAAACAGTTCGTATACGCTGATTTATTTATCCGGCAACCACGGGGGAATCTCCGTCGGAGCGAAAAGTCGGGAAAGCCATGATTATCCGTCAAACAGAGCGTGGAATCGTCGCGCGACTCGGAGAGAGAGAGAGAGAGAGAGAGAGAGAGGAAGAGAAAGAGAGAGATAGAAAGAGGAAGAGGGAGAGACAGCGCCGGCGTTTTCACCGGACGGAGATCATCCCCCACGATCTTCCACGGGAGGGTTAATTCCCCTCTTCCGCTTCGTGGCGAGCTGAAAAAAACTGCGGAATCGACCGTTGTCGTTATCCACTCGAACGGACTCGACGGAAAAGTTCTCCGGCGAAGACTGAACCTCGAACTTTCCTACCGGACTAGAGCTGACTGAGGCGAGGGGAGAGAGTCCGCTTCCGGTCGTACTCGCGGTCAAATACTTTCGCGTAACTTGCGCGAGATCCGTCCGCGGAACGTCTCACTTAGAATTCGAAAACAGCAAAAGTACAACTCTCATATCTTCGACGAAGTTCTCACCGATGGAAATTTTTCGGAAGCTCGTGAGCGCAAACAGCGATTCTGTCTTTTGTTGTAGCTTGGCGCAAAGTATTACGTTCGATAATCCTATTTTCTATTAAGCATTTCCCGCCTCAAGGAAGATGGAAAACAAATTGTCATTCCGTTAGATTGCTGGTCTCTGTGCAAGATAAAAATTGTCCAGGTCAATTGTAAGAACCGGAAGTCAAATAAAAATGCATTTCTAAATATTTCAAAAAGTCCAGAATAATATAACATCGTTCAATTTTTGTATTGCCTCTGCCGGTTTGTAATGGTACCATTCCCAGTGTATTGAACTCGCAATCAGAACAATTTTCACGGCACGCAATTCAATTGGGTTTGATATTCAATAAAATGTTTGTTATATACTTTATTGCGGCAAATCTGGACAGTATTGTAGGAACATCGTGCGCAACTAAAATATTTGAACGAAGAGTCCGGATACAGAAGTTAAAGCGGCGTTGAGTGGAAAAGATTGCTTTAATCCCGAATCGAGGGTCGTGTTCCCAGAGGAGGTAGGTAGTACGTCTCGAACTGTTTCGCAATTGCAACTATCGTGCGATACTTAACGAAACTCGGAAAGAATTTCCGCGAGAGGCAGAGAGTGAGAGAGAGAGAGAGAGAGAGAGAGAGAGAGAGAGAGAGAAAGCCACGCCTCTCGTTTCCCGAGGAGGGTTCATCGGAACGTGGACGGCCGACGTCGCGGAGAACGCAAACTTCTTTGATCAGCAAATCGATTTACGTTCGCCGAGCAAAGTTACGGGAAAACAAGGGAACGAACGAACGGTGGACGGAGTGGAGGAGGGTGTGCCGGTGGGTCCGCGGAGATACGCGCGAACGAACGCTCGAAATGTTCGCGGAATCGCATTACCCGGCGAAATAACGGGGTAATTTCGTTGAACGGAGGCGAGCGTCCGACGACGTCGTCCGCCGATCCCCGTTGCTCCGTTTCCGCCCACGAAGAATGCTCTATGCACTCACGTGTGTGCGCCCGGGAAATATCCTGAACGTCCCGAACATCCTGAACATCTCGTGTGTTACGCTCGGACGTGAGTCGGCAACGGTGCTCGTCACTCGAACGCGAATCCTTCGAATTGCATTTTATTAACGCGTTTCATCCGACTGTCAGCTGAAATAAAAACATGAATTCCGATCTTTCTGCTTCTTGCATTTGATTTAAACAATTTTTATACTGCGAATGTTTGCGCAATTTACAATTTTCATAGACAAATTTTAAGAAATTCGAGTGAAACAAAATCGTATTTTTCACGGGAACAGCCTTTCTCGATGTAAGACAAATAAAAATCGTACCGAATTCTATCGAATCTTATAGCATTTTCCGAACATTTTTATAAGCCTTAGCCTTAGCATTCTTTTTTCAATGCATTTTTATGCATATACAGGGTGTTTGGTAACTGGTGGTACAAGCGAAAAGGGGGTGATTCTACATGAAAGAATAAGTCGAAAATATAGAATAAAATTTGTTCATCCGAAGTTTCGTTATCGAGAAAATCGAGTTTGAAATGCAGCGAATACGCATGCTATTCGATAGGAATTGTCTGACGCGTCTGATCATGACCAACCAAATCTACTTCCTGCAGATACTAAAGCACACAAACCTGACAGATCTTCAAAGTCGACTTTCTCGAAAACAAAGCCTCAAACGAAAATTGTTTATTCTATATTTTCGACTTATTATTTCATGTAGAATCACCCCCTTTTCGCTTGTATCACCAGTTACCAAACACCCTGTAGATCCGTAGCTTACTGATGAGGAGCTAAAGGTTGTCTAGTCTGGGAGTATAACCGTTCGGTCGGTGGCGACATGACTATATAATTCGCAGCTGTTCCGATTGCTACGAGAAGAGGGTCGGCATATGTTGAAGAGGAGACCTCAGAAGTGTCATGTAAAAGATCAACCGGCAAGCGTCTTCGCGGATGTAGCCGTTCGAGTGCAAAATCCAATGAAAAATGGCCAAGCGATCGTACCTTCTTCGTTCCGCGTCGGAAACGACCGTACCGGGTGTCCGTGCTTGTTTAATCAACGGAATCTCGGTGCTCTGAATAACCAACAAAGCCTACAACAGCGGAGACGTCAGTTCAGCACAGCTTCTGATAACAGCGAATCATAGACAAAATCTTTTGCGGGGATTCAGTTGGACTCGGCAGATTAGTTGTCACTTTTAAGCTGCCAAAAAGGGTATAGCATTTTTCCTGTAGCGAATCGCGGAGAAAGGCACTACTGGTCTCGAGAGAAAGAAACTGGAACGAAAGGAACGAAATATTCGCGAGGGAAAAGTGAAAAGAGTCGCGCGCGCAGAGAACTAAATGGATTATCAGCGTCGCGATTCCATTTATTGCGGGTCTTCCCTCTCTCGCCGACTTTCTCTCTCTCTCTCTCTCTCCTTCTTCCGTTTCTCTTCCCTCTTTATCTCAGCGAGAGCAGGGGCGACGTTGAAGCGACAAAGCCGGGGGCGAACCGACACCGGATACTAAATTTCCGCGGAAAGATCGCGAACGGTCGCTTCCGCTTCGTCTTTCCTTATTAACTCGGTAAACGAGTAATCTCGTTGCTTCGGAAGCGAACGCTGCGCCAGGATTCCGAGCGTCCTTCGCTGCGGTTCCAACCGCGTGACGAGACGATCCGTCCGATTTCCGTCTCCTTAAGGGTCTATTCATATTTGCCGGACGCCGGATGGTTCCAAATACGGACTCTAGGCCAAATCCACGGGATGCCACGACAGCATCGGATGGAAATCGGATGCCCATCGGCTGTCCGAATGGCATACACCGGATGGCCCAGCTCATTGGCATCCCCGGGGTGTAGAGGGGAGTAAACTGTTCTAGTGTCAGGTAGCCAACCACCGCTGTGTGCGGGTCTTAGCTTTTGTTGCGAGCATCTCGTGCGCCTCTCAAGTGGCCTTGTTAGGGTTCCGTCAAGTATGAAGTAGAAAATGTGGAGTCTCCGTCAGAAAACGGATGCTCCGGCAAATATGAATAGACCCTAACGCTGCCGAGGCATGATCCTGCGTCGAGGATCCGATCCTACGCGGCCGGACCCAATTCTCAGGTGCCCCGTTTGTTCGAAGAACAAAGAATCGCCATGCTGTGTACAGAGGTTTTCGTGGGAGCTCCGGGAATCAGCGCGGTGGATCGCGCTCTGCAACTCGCTGCACCGAGTTGCACCGAGAGCAGCCTGTGCATCTTGCCAAAGTAAGCTTTCGCCACGTTCCGGCAGCCTCGCCGGCAACTACGGCAATAAATCGATATAAGCGCGTAAGCCTCTTACCCGCCTAATAACGTGATATTCCGTCTACGAAGAATAATTTTGAGCGACACGGCCCGAGCCACGGGAAAAACCACGATTCGAACTCGCTCGACCGTGACCAACGCTGTTTCCATCATGTACACGTATTTCTCAGCAGGTGCGACAACTGACTCTGCCTGCCTTACATAGCAATCGCAAGGCAGCCGATTTTATGTATTCATGACAAAAATGAGCAGGCGTAATTTGAAACCGTAGATAGGTTAGGAGAATTTCGAAATATACTGTTATATTATTGTTACAAATATACTGTTATATGTACATACGAAATATAGTGTTATATTATTTTCAACCAATCACATGTATTATTTTTCGCACTGGAAAGTGGACACGCGCCGATCATGTCGAGGACCATTTTTTTTTACCGTTTTCGACTTCAAATGAATCTGAAAAAATTCTAGGATACTGACTCAAGTCTCTAACACAGTTATCAATACAAACTTTACAGATTAACATGTTGACTGCCATGTCACCCATATATGAGTGACGGAATTATTTGGTCAGTCTTTAAAATGAATTTTTACTTTATATTCATTGTACCAAATTTGATTAGGACCTGTAAAATGCAAGAAAGTTAGAGAACTACACAATATCATGCATTTAATTTTTTTCAATTTCTATTTTATTAAATAACTTATTTTGATTTGGAATTTTTGAGCTTTTTTGTTTGGCGATCAAAGTGTTAAACTTGTAAGGGGTGGCGGTGGTACTTCGAGGGGCATGACAGGCAACGAATTAAAAATTCCGATCGCAAGACCGAAAAATCAGGCGATGTGCGAGAGTCGGTCGGGGAGACGCTTTGGAATTCGTCGATTGGCGTGTGCGCACAGTCAAAAGATAACCTGGTTATATATAACGGGTTAAGGGGACTCCGTCGGATGTTGTCGCGACGACCCTCGACGCGACGAATACCCGGCTCGCAGGCACAGAGACGAGTAGACAGAGGAACCAGGGGGAGAGGGTTGAGGACAGGGCAGAGAGGGTAGTAGGATGCTCTCCTTGTCCCGGCAGGAACCACGCCGACGTGTATTCGCGAGGGTAATTGCGCGCGCGTTTCCAGGGCTCCTCGTAATGCACAAAGAAGTCTGTATGCGAGGCGGATATTAAAGTTGGATGCGAGGTAAAAGAATCGAGTAACCGCGCTCTATGCCCGTCCGCGCGCGCTCCCCTCTCTCGCTCTCTCTCTTTCTTATCAGCGGCACGCGAATGAAATTTCTCTCGATTTCCTCGAGTTTCGCAGGGCACTTGAAAAGCGCGAGTTCCTCTGCCCGTTCCCTGCCGATCGATTGCTTTCTTTCTGACAAGGGCTCGCTCGGTCGACCGACTAACCCCCTACGATTTTATTTCTGTTTGTAAAACCGAAAGCTACCGTGTCATCCCTCTTGATGCTCTGTACACGAGGAAGGAGAAAGTGATATCATTAATCTCCCGCTCTCTGATTTAATTTCGATTTTTCGGACCGAAAGGTACTCTGTCGTATCCAGGCTGCGGATTTTTATGCATTCATGGGAGAAACGAGTTGGTGCAATTTAAAGGATAAACCCGTTTGCATCATTAGCGCATATATACGCTCAAGCTTCCTGGTCACTATCATTATTCGTTAGCTAAAAAATAGAAACGGAGAGTGTTGTTGGAGATGAAAGTAGTAATTCTGATTTTTTCTTATAATGCTCAAATATGAAGTTCTTTTACTTGTAGTCACCTTTACACTTAAATATAATAAAAAATAAGTTTGGTGGTAAAGGTTTCATATTTCCTTATGATGCAAATGGGTTAAAAGAAATTATGAACGATGACGTGTGATTTGTTACAATTCTTATTTTGCATGAAGATCCGCAGTTTAGTAATTATCAAGATCTCGAACGAACATTTTTTAACGAATTATCCGCGGACCGATATAGACGAGACTGTTTCCCAAGGCCAGTTTTTCCGTGGAAGGGTTCTTAGGAACAGGTTTAATCGGCGTCGTTATAAAACAGTTGTTAGCAGTTGTTAACAGTAATTTTCGGAGAGGTTGAAGGCCAGCGGCTGGGAGAGGAGAGGAGAACGGTCGATGTTCGCGCGGAACGCGGCATTGCGGAGATCAGATACCATGCTAGGAACAAGGCCGCGCCGCCGGTTGCGGGACACAAGAGAGCTTTCGACTCACGTCAACTTTAATGCCCTCGACGGTATAGCTGTGCTTCGTAGGTTCTCCTTTAGGCACGTATCTGTAGAATTCCTCGTGATCCTTGTACCAGGTGATGGAGTAAAGCTTGTCCGTTCCCAGCTCGTATCTGGAACAAGAGAACAAACGGCGCGACCGCTTATTATTACACCTGCGATACCTCCTTGCGGCGGGTGCGCCCGCAGCCTGCGTTTCCAAACACCCGACCGCGACTAGTCTTTTAACACTCGGATGCCCGACGATTCTCACGTTTCCACAGAATCTACAGAAACGTATCAGCTCCGTGCTAAAATTCCTGACCGACCCCTTGTGTTTTAATATCAAATCGGACACGAACTTTTGCGCTGACTTAATAGATTCTACGGCTCAGAATATACAGGGCGTTCGAATACGGGTGGGAGAAAATTTAAGGGGTGCCCCTCCATGACGATATAAGACGATAATGAAGAGTAAACAAAAATTGCGGCTCCATTACTTAGTTATTAGTAGACAGCGGATTTTATGCATTTATGGCAAACATGAGTGGGCGTAATTTCAAACAGTAAAAAATTTAGATGTCTTTAATAATGCTGTTATATTATTTTCAACCTATTAAACATATTAAAAATGAAAATAACTTTCTACTTTGAGTCAGTTTGTTGCAATTCAGGTAGAAAATTTTTATTTTGCATAAAGATCTGCAGTCTAGTTATTAGCAATTTAAAAATCCGCCTAAAATGCGACAACCCGGCCAACAGAGGTGTACGTTACGTACGTCATACAGGCGCGTGACAATCACCTATCATGTGACAGATACTGCGCATGCCGCGCAAGAAGTCACCTGGCAAGAATTCAGCGTGTAAACCACTCCGTTGGGTCATTCTACTCGCATTTTCGGTTGTAGCTGAATTATGGGCTAAAGTGTATGACGTCAAAGCCTAACCATTGGATGCGAGCGAGGACCCCCTTTGATACGTGAATGTCGCGCGCCTTTATGACGTAAGCAACGTATGTCGCGTAGCGAAATTAAATTCAATAGAATAGGGCCCGAGGAACCGTTGCCAGCCGGGTTTTAGTATTTTATGACCACGCAGCAGACCTAAATTTTACAACCAGACCTGAAGGAAACATGCGGAGATGCGGTTCGAGCGACCGTTACAAAAATTCGGGAATTTCCCATTTCTCTTTACAGACATTTCTGTTGCACTCCACGTGCTCTCGTCAAAGACTTGACTAACTCCGCCCTTCGTCTTGTAACCAACCAAACGTACTCATACCATTTTGTAAACGCCCCAGCATAAGATAAATAGTAAGACGAAGCAGCGAGAGAATCATTGCCATTGCGATCACTAGTAGCATTACCACCATATCGTCAGAAGTATAGAGTCACGAAACCAGATTCAAATTATCGATATACACGCGCGCGCCGATCCGCCGAACAATTCGTTGCAACATATTTGTAACCTCGAAAAATAGAATATATATTATTTTGTTATATCTAAACAACAATATTCAATTACGACCAACCATTCACCTCTATCCTCCGGTTAAAGAATATACAGTCCACTTAAGAACATTATCAAGTGCGGATTTAACTATATCAAGCCGTAGAAAATCACGCACACAACAACGTACACCTATGTTCGTCGGGTTGCCGCACTTCAGGAGGATTTTTAATCGATTATAACTAAAAAGTGAAGTCAAAATTGTAATTTCGTTGTTCTTCATTTTCATCTTATATTGTCTCGGAGAACCAACCTTTAAATTTTCTCCCACCTGTAGTCGAAGAACCTGTACAGCCTTAGTTAGGCGTCCAGTTTGTTTTTTTCGAGCATATTTTCGAAGGTTTTTATCCGGTTCCATTGATGTTTTCATCAACTAGACTTGAATGTAAATTGCTCGTCGACAGTCGAGTAGACGGATGATGGCTTTGAAGTGTTCGGTTACGATGATTCTCCGCCATCCGAGTGTTAAATGCAATATTTCCAAGCATTTTTAAACCGTCTAAAGTAGAACATGATACTGAATATCGGTGGTGAAAGATATATTTAACACAACAAGTGCCAAGTTGGTCGCACATGGGTGACATTAATTGAGCTGATACTAGTTGAGTCTCAGAGTTTCACTTTAATTGAGCTGATACTACCATGATAAATTTGCAGTTTCCAGTTTCGGTTCCATTAATTCGATTAATTTGATTTTGTGGAAATTTTTGGAGTTGATATTCGCCACTTAACGTGTTGATGGAGTTCACAATATTGATTAAAGCGGCAAGAAGGCTTTTCCGTTTCGACCGCAGTCGATGGATTTACAAGCAGAGGAGAGGAACTTGCGAGAAAAGAAACGACCGCAAAGTTCCCCAGAAAATGAAAAGGGGACAGCAAACGAATTCCATTAAACAATACAACTTTCGTCTGGCACATTTTCTTTCATCCTAAATTCTAGAAATAATATGCGATCATTCTGTTCCCGCAATGAAACGGCAGTGGTACCCTTTCAATTTAAACGAGCTCGAAACGAAAAAGATATTAATGGTTCGTTAATCCTTTCGTCCATTGTTGAATTTCTTCTGGGAGAAAATTAATAAAAAATATGACAAATCTAGGCTAACGAAGACGCTCGTTCATGGCTGAAAAGATATGCATATAGGACTCACAATAGAATTTTAAAGGTTTTCAACGTTTAATCGCGTGGGAGCTGGAAATGGGCGAGTTAGGGTTGCCATTCAAGGTCCCGCTATGTCTAAAAACAATTGAAGACAGTACTTGTGAGGTTCAACTATACAATTTTCCCTTTCCTCTACATTTTGAATTTCACTACTTCCCCTGTACATGAAACTTCCCCTGTAAAGAAGTTGAACGTGACACACGTCGGTGTACTCACTCGTGTAAAACCAAGAAACCGAACGGTAGTTCGCAAAAAGTTCGGGGTCAAAACGGACCCGGTTACGATGGTTTGAAGATCAACGAGGCGTGGCGTTAGCGCGCCAGCAAATTCGAGAAGTCGACAGCGAGAAGTTTCCGCGAGGTTGAATCGTACCCGGTGTCGTGTTCCGTCGGCGGAGGCGAGAAGAAAATTTAATTGGTAGAAAACGCGTTCTCGCAGCGTGACTCGCAGTTCGAGTGGTTTGTTATCCAAACGATCGTCGTCGTCGTCGTCGTCGCCGTGGTGGAAGGCAGTGGAACTGCAGAGAGGTCGCGCGCGAGCGCGAGATCGTTTCCCGTCTCACAAAATCGACGACTACGACGACGAACGTCGACTACGACTACGACGACGACGTTGGCGACGTTTTGAAGGCGCGTCGGCGTTTCTCCGAATTACCCGACGAATTTTCCGTCGGCCGAGTTTCGTCGGCGCGCATTAACGAGATCGTTTCGGCGTGCACGGTCGAAGCTATTACCAGACAGAGGGATAAGCAGAAGGGAGCGGGCGAGTGCGGGGAGCCGATGAAAATCCGAGGAGCTCAACGCTGCTGCTGCTGCTGCACCGCGCGCCGCGTTGCACCGTTTGCACCGTTTGCACCGTTGCACCGAGCGATGCGACGCAACGCGCGTTTACGGGCGTCGAGCGAGACAGGCAGAAGCCCGAACGATCTCGCTGTATAATCGTAACGCGAGCCTATCCGTGCTCGTTTAATTACTTTACGAATATTAATTGTCGCTCGCGGATTAGTGGGGCCGCGGTCTCGTTCCCGCGGAACGGACTAGCCTGTTGCGCGCCTCGATTCCATCCAGGACTACGATCGGAGTTAGTAATCGAGTTAGTAATCGCCGATTAACCGACCTGCAGCTCGATCCGATTTCGTTACAGCACCAGAATCGAGCGTGTTGACGTTCCCCTCCCTCTTTCTCTCTCGCTCTCCGCTTCCTCCCGTTCCATGTCCTCGCTTTTCCGTTGAATTCCGGATCAGGGGGACAGAAAAAAAAATAACAGAGGGAAAAAAAAGCTATCGCGGCGCACGGTCGGAATCGCAAATCCTCCGGGACGGTTTCGCTCCGAGTTTTTCTAAGAACGAGATCAACGGAGATAGAACTCGATTAGCAAATTGATGGAACTCCGATCTGAACACCCTAACCCATCCCTTCCTTCCCCGCCCCTCCCCCCCACTCCTCCCGGTTCGTTTAGTTACTCGGTTCGTTCGTTCCTGCCGTCGTCGTAAAGCTTCGATCGCGAATGTTGATCAATTACCGTAATTGTACGTAGTTTCCTTCATTGGGAGGTTGTCGTCACGCGACAGAGACCGGCCTCTCTCTCGGACGCGACCGTTCGTGCGGGCCAGCGGCGCAGGCAATCACGTTAAAGCGCATACCGACGAGAACCTGCACGCTCATCGCGCGATTCCCAACGGCTACGACGCGAGGCGCCGCGACGGCTCGTTTAGACGCTCGATCGCTTTTTAATTCGCGGACATGCCTCCTCGGATTCGCTTTGTGCGCGTCCCGATTCACGCGATTCTTAAACGAACATCCGAAAGAAGAACATCTTGAAACTTCGTTTTCCGAAAGAAGACACTCGTGATTCGTGTCGCTTTGTAACCCGCAGATTGCCGAGGACTATAGTTCTCCGATCTAAAGGTCCTACGGGAGGAGGATTACATCCTCTAACTGTTCCCAGTATCCTGTGCTGCTCGACGCTTTGAGCACCGCTTCTACCAAAATTGGGAGACAGAATTCTTTAAAGGCTGTAGCCGGTTTTGGGGGTTAAATCTGCCCTGGAAGGTATTTTATTCTAATTTGCGCCATTCGATAGACAAAAAAAAGATACTTTTCAGCCAAGTTTTAGCCCGATAGCTCATCTGTAAGGGTAGTTGTTGAGGAAAAACGAAAATTCAGTTTTTGGCCCATTTTTCCCATTTAATGACAATTTAAAATTGGTTACGAAATTGGTAATGGTAACTATTTCCAAAGTAGCCGGCGAGTGGTGGCTTGACTGGTGGTGTTGTGGGAATGGTGATCGTTGAGGTTAAGCGATGTTGGTTTGGGGCTCATCTAAAGATGGGTGACCGCATAGGTGTGAACCTATAGAGGAGAATGTAAACCCTAAGGGGAGCAATAATAAAGAATTGAATTGAATTGAACTATTTCCAAAGTATTGAAATTATTAAAGAAAGACGTAACATTCTAATTGGTTCGAATTTATTACAATTTATAAGGAAAATTCGTGTTTCGCATAATGATCCTCGGTCTAACGATAACATAAGATTACCAACAATCCCATAACGTAACGTTGTTCAGTGGTGTGTAACATAGTATTGTTCAAAATACAGCGTAACAGATATCCGACGATGCGGCTCAGAGCACAACCATGGGTCCAACCGAAGAGTCCGACGAGCGTTCACCGCTGAAGAGTTCAGCACGCGAGACAGCGGGTCTACGTGCACGTTCGAGAGTTCGATCGAACACGTTTCACGGCACGGTAATATCTTGCCGGATGTAAACGTTCGAGATCTGTGCGCCGGAGGATCGACAAAAGGTAAGCGCGTGCGGGCGACGACACATGTGCCGGTTCGACATAGTTCGGTTGTTGCTTGGCTGTTTCAGCCGGTAGCGTAGGATCGTTGCACCATTGCAGAGCGACGTGGTCTCATCGTTGCATCGTCGCATCGACGTACCCAGGGGGCCACCGGTGGGGGTTGGCTCGATGGCGAGGGGGCACAGAACCGCCGTTGCCACCACTGCCACACTGCCACATACCGCACACTGCTCTACACAGCCAGAGCTCTGCTCCCGTCGCCGTAGCAGCTCCCTAGTTCCCAGCTGCAGCTACTGGAAAAGGGATTGCCGCATTCGAGCGTAGGTGCACAATTTGGAGGGCCGCGTCCTGGGATTGATTTGCATCCACCGGCTCATTTGCCGGGTCGTGTCCTACGGGAGTACCCCTCCCGTCCCTTGTTTTCCCCGGAACCCACCACCTCTGTACTACCTTCAATCCCTTTCCTCTTTTCGCGTGTTCTTTATTCCGCCCTTCTGATGCGAACTTGCGTCCGGACTCTTTGCCTTGTAAATTATGATGTCTCGAAAGGCGTTTATGCGACCAGGCAAAATATTGGTGATCGACGATATCAGTGTTACCGAACCCCCCACCCGTCCACTCTTCCCACTGGGCCCATTTTTTCCTCGGAAATTTTCTGTCGTTCTTGAAGCTTGAAGTTAAATAGCCCAAACGGAGGAGGTGAGGGTATTGACGTTTCGCTATCTTTATATTATTAATGATACAACTCAGTTCTGTAACTCTATTTCCCTGAAAGCTAACACCGTGTCATATTAACCCTTTGCACTCCGATGTCCCGTCTCAGTGGACATTATGAACCTAGAATCGATGGCTCGGAGTGCAAAGGGTTAATTCCTAATCGATTTCCTAATCGGTCGGATTTACCTTCAAAAAGGTATAAAACCAGAAACTCTGTAAGATTTACAATGTTTACGTTTCTGCAGCGCATTACAAATTTCTTTGATCCTTTAATTTGTATTTGTTTTAATAATTTCTATATTAACCGCTTGTACTACGATTTATTTTGCATAAAAATTAGAACTCCCCTCTACTCTTTGGGCTTGTATCACTCCCTCTCGATCGATCATTCGTTCCCCATCGACAAGAAGCTGAAGGATCGCTGGAGGATCAATAACTTCCAAAAAGCGCACAGAAATAGTGTTCAGGATGAGGGTACGTTTACGTTGGAGCTGCCGAGAAAGCTATAAGAGCGACGATAAAAATTGGTCATCTAATAAACACAGCTCCGCTCGCTGCTCCAGTGTAAACGCTTTTATTATACAGCGATAGAATATATTTCGATGCTTCGCTCTCGTCGACGTTTCGATAGTTTATCGCAACCCCGACGTGCCCCCTTACGTTTATATTGTACGTTATTCTTGGTGCTATGCATCTTCGATGCTACTCGATTATATACGTGATTAATCTTACGGAATGGACACTGTGGAAACGCTGTATCGTTCGATTAGAAGAAGATCGAACGGCAGTAAAGCAGTCTTCAATTTTGACTCTTACATCTAGACTATGGATCCTTTTATGCAGAATAAAAATTGTCCAAGTGCAATTATCCATTAACGCGAGATTTACATAGTATTAGCAGTGGTTATTTTGTATTCTTTAATCAAATTAACAAGAATATATTTAGTCGGTTTTATCGTGGCTTTTATCCGAATATATGTTCCAAGAAATTAATGTATTGAATGTCCTATAAATGCATCTTTAACCTGCTAATTGTAAATTAAAAAATTTAGAACTTGTCGTTTTGATGGATACAGTAAATCTAGTGTTAAAATTAAGGGGGGGAACCTCGTTTAAATGGGCTGTTCTTCACGAACTTTTTTTTTTAATAATATAATGCGTAGATTATTTTAAAATTTGAGGTATCATTTATTAACGTTGTAATTTACACAAAAATATTTTTTATTTTTAATTGTTAATATCAATTGTGCAAAGGTGGCTTGAAAAATCTAAATGGAATCGGTAGTTTATGCAAACTAATTCACTATATTATGAAAATAACTTACAAAAACATCTCTGATCACTTTCTAACTTTTTTTATCGTGTTCTCGAGGAAATTTCCTATCGATTTAAACAAAAGAAAATGCTGAAAAATTTCATTTTACACAAGGTTCCCCCCTAAAGAGAGATCGCTCGCAATTATCTTGCACAAAGATAGCCTACTCGTGTCGCTTGGTTGACGCTTGAGAATCCCATCGAAAGATTCGTAAAGAAAATGGAAAGCCAGGAGTGAATCATTGATTTTTGCGAGATCGTAGACCAAGAGTAGGCAAAGCGTTAAGTACGAGTAAAGTTCGCCCTCCTTTGAAATGGCCTTTTCACCGCAGAGTCTCGAAGATGATAGGCGGCTCGGCGAGTTTCATTGTTCGAGGCGGAACAGTTCCGAATGGCAGGACTACTTTTGGTTTCGCCTTTGAGCCGATCGACTGTGTTCGGGAACACTCTTTCCGTTCGAATCTTGCTGCCAATTTGCCGAAATCTCCATGGTGAAATTAGAGGAGCGTGGGACGAAGCGAGGACGAGGGGTGAGACCAACGAGCCGGGGCTCGCGAAGGACGGTAAACTAATTTGCAATTTATACCCGGCTCCGGGAACGGTCTGGTCTCTTTGGCGTCGCTCCGACGTTCGACCGACACCTCTCTCGTCAAAGAACTTCTCCTCCCTTCCCCTTTCACCCTCCAGTTGCCCCTTCGGACGACTTTCTTTCGTTGCGTCGCGATGCCGCGCCGCGCGCGTCGTTCCGAGACGCGAGACGCCTCCGTCCATCGGAACGATCATCGCCGAGTCAACCTCCTGCATCCGGAATGAACCGGACCAAACGAGAAAACGGAAATCGACGTTTCGACACTGATGTCTTGCGCTTCCACTTCGAAGCGACGCGTTCCGGGTTGATTAACGCTTTGACAATTATTCGACGCGTTCTGCGAATCCTTAGCTGGAATTTGTAAGCTCACTGATCTTCTCACAAATCGGGAGGAAAGCTTAACCCATTTGCATCATGAGGAAAAGAAGGCCTTTATCACCAAACTTGTACAAAAACGACTACAACTAAAAGAACTTCATATTTCAGCATTATAAGAAAAAATCAGAATTACTACTTTCATCTTCAACACCCTCCATTTCTATTTTTTAGCTAACGAATAATGATAGTGACCAACCAAACTGAGCGTATATATACGCTAATGATGCAAATGGGTTTAATTAAAGAGTAGGATACGGAGACCAGGTAGATCCTGATTTTGAAAATTCCTTAGTTCTAGTACAAAAAAAAAAAAAAATAAAATGTGGAATGTAAAATAAAATGAGATATTTCTTAACGATCTTGATAACGCAACGATTAGACTGCGTTCAAAATAGTAAAAATATTGAGAACATGTATCGCTGCAATTCTTAATCTTTTAATTGGGGACGACATTAAATTAATTCGTCATTTAACTCCACTATTTCCCGTGAAAAAGGCTATATTTTCTCTTTAATTCATTGCGTACCTCGTTCACTTAATGGCATCATACTATCTACAACGGTATTGAATACTATATATCGTGCCTGCATTAATTACGACGAAATTGTAGCTAGATCAATCTCATTCATCCTGTTCCACGTCCTTGCAAATATTCGTAATCGAAGAGTCACCCAATTAAAAGGTTAAATAATTATAATGATTAAAAAGAGGAGGGAACTTCCATTTAGCTTTCCCGTTTGCTGCAATTAATAGGGAAACTGTTTATGTTCCAGAAACATCCGCGCAATCTACAGTATTCACAGTGTATTCATACATTCTTCTGCCTCACTTAGCGGATAATTATGGTCGCTTGTCGGCACGGTATATGCATACACGAGGGATAGAAAGAGATAGAGAGTCACTTCTGACACGATTCCCCGCAAATTCGGTACAAATTTGATAAATTTAATGAGGTTTTTATTTCGCCGTGAGCCGGTCAGAAGCTCCCAGCGAGTGAATGAATTCCTGCTTATTTCCCGGTCGCTGTAAATTAATCGCTAAAATTCGACGTTTGCGCAAAAATCCGTAATTTGCGAGAGAGCTCGCATACGCGGGGGCTTGCGTGAAATTATCAGGACCCATGAATGGGTCACGGGTCCCTGACCGCGTTAAAAGTGAATTTTTTCCGGTCGACGTATCGTGCGCACCGCGGCGGAATCTCCGAGAAGGGATATCACCCGCGATAAATCTTGTGGTTTCGATTTCTGTTTGGAAATCGACGATGTTTCGATCTCGTGAAATTTGTTCGGCGCAACAGCACGGTCTACAGTCGATGTGTTAACGCTTCGTCCGCGTCATAAACCGCGGTAAGCTCGTCTGCCTTACACACCTCTGCTCCCGTTCTACGTCTACCCTTGTTCGTAGACAGTTTCCCAACTGTTCCCTTCCTCTTCTTCTGCTTTCTTTCTTTCTACTAAATTTTTGCTGTTGCTCGCGCGTTACACGGTTCCACGGAAAGTTTAAGTTTCGTTAGCGTCTCTGTCTCGTTACACGCATCCGAGGCGTCTCGCTTTATCCCACGGTTGACTTTTACCCCGTGCTGTAAAAGAAACACACCTGTCTGTTTCTCGGCACCACGCAGTCTCGCCGATGGGTTCGGATAATTCATTTAGCCGAGAAAACCCGCAGAGAGAAATTCTTGCCCGCGAGCTGTGTCGCATCGCGTCGAGCAAACTTTGCCGAATGATTATGGGACGATCATGCTACCTTCTCCCCGCTTCTTCGTCCCCGATACCTTCCTGGTCCTCTGTACTCGTATTGTTGCAATTGTAGATGTCCCTTGCCTCGATTCGACACGTTTTCATCGTTTCCTGTTACACATTGCCGAATGATCACGAGTGGACAAAATAAAAATTATCTGCCTCAATTGCAAATGACAGGACAACAGAAATGTGTCTCTTTAATCATTTTAATAGGCTGGAAAATAGGCTACCTTTATAAATATAACCCGCTGTCTAATTACGAGACTATTGCTTTATCTCTGTTTCTTCATTCCCTGTGTTTGTTCCGTTACAAATGTATCTAGATTACACCCTGCCTGGATTCGTCACGTTTCCTTCGTGCATTGTACACAGAGCAATAAATGCCAACAATAGTATTCACCGCACACATCGTTTTATCGAGCCCCGGCTGAATGTGCAGAAACGCCTTTGTTTATTCCCAATAAAAGAATTTGCAAATTTAACTATTCATCTTGCCACCGCACCGTATCAATGGAATGAATATCAATGCGACCCGAAGGGATACTCGAGAGAGCACCCCCTGCATTCGAATGCCTCCGCTATGCACCTCGTGATGTTGTCATCAGGTTATTTAACTCGGCTATCCAATTTACCCGTGGCGTAAATTTCTTTGTCTTTGGAACATTCTTTGTAAAGAATATGTATATATCATATTTTTTTATGACATTTTTATCGCACGTAATATTATCAGCCTGCAATCAGTGGTTACTAGATTGGCGGGTACGTTCGTCAAAGAAATTGGTAATTTAATGAAACCAAGTGTATAAAAATATGAAACGTATATTTCGATATACAGTGAATTCTCGATATATGTCTCCAACACGGGTCTTGCCAGCGCCACGTATCGTCCAGGAAGGGATAATTCCGCGACGTTTATCATCCACGCCTTGGCGACATATATGGAGAAATGACTGTACGTGTATCGCCGGCGAGTGGTGGCTCGACCTTCGGGGTTTTTCACTGCGTTAGCATGCCTTTTCCCCAATAACATAAAACCCTTCTTCTGTAACCAAAGAACAACCAAATCGCAATATAGGCGTAAGACTGTACATTAATACCCTAGATTAAGAAAAACGACTATGTATGAGAATTGCAAGCATGCAATCAAGTATGTATCAACCTGTATATCTTTTGGTTAAGTTTTGTTATGTATTATCGGTACAATAATTCTAGAAAATGTATATGTATAAACCAATAAACATATTTAAAAAAAAAAGTGGTGGCTCGACCGGTGCTGTTGTGGGATGGTGATCGTTGAGGTTAAGCGATGTTGGTTGGAGCTCATCGAAAGATGGGGACCGCATAGGTGTGAACCTATACATAGAGGATTGTAACCCTGAGGGGAACAATAGTAAAGAATTGACTGTACGTGTATCAGTGTAAAAGTACACGCATTGGAATATTAATTGCACTATGCGAAACGAGGATCACTACTGACAATCCCCAAGCACGAACTACCTAGACAACTAATCCAGGAGGAATAGCTGGCGGACAAGGTCCAGGAATAAAAGAGCATAGGCGTTCATGTTGGCGGTAGCATACATCGCGCCTAGATGGTCGGTTGGCGTCGACGACGGGTCAAATGGGAAGCGACGAGAAGCGCAGACGAAGCAAGCAGCGGGCTCGCGTTTCCACGCCTCGAGGAAAAGGAAGGGCAGGGAAACGCGAATCGACGAGGGAAACGAACGTACCGTACGACCGTACGAACGGCAGTGTCGATTGAAAGGTGGGAAAAGACGGCGGGGCTCGGGCGGCTGCTCCTCTTTCGACGCGGCGCTCCTCGATGTATCGAGAAAGTGCACACACTCCAATTTGCTGGCGCTTCGCGCGCTCTTCGACTTCTCGTTTACGACGTTACGTGGCGAGCATACTGCCGCTTTGAGCTCGCGATACGTGGAAATGGAAGGTGGCAGACCGGTTTCCGGTGCTTTCCGTTGGTCTCGCATGGACAGACCACCGTTCGATCCGGCCGCGTTCGCTACCCCTCGATCCCCACAGCTAGATCATCGTTTTCCTCGGCGCGCGCGTTTCGAACCGATCCGCGGAAACGCTTTCCTTGTTTTCTCTTTCTCTCTTTTTCTCTTTCTCGGGGACACGAAGCACCCTCTAGCGCGCGTGCTCGCGCCGGTCGACCTTATTTTTCTACGTGAAAAGTCGTTGAGCCAGCGCGCACCACTAATTAGAATGCATATTCCGGCCAGCCGTAATTGTAGGACGCGCGACGTTGCGCCATAATTTCATTACGTTTTAATTAACATGCTCCCACGGCCGGCGACTTAAAGATCCCGCGCCGGAGGATCCTCGAGGCGGTTTTCGAGGTTCCCCCGAACGACGACGCCGACCTTCGATATATATCTGACCATCTCGTCGATACGACGCCGACGGAGCCGGCTCGTTTCCTGCCGGAAGACGCTCCGATTCAGAGCGGACCCGGACTCGCGCAATTACCGGCGAGACGCAGCACACGGTGCTCGATTTTTCGATAAACTCCCACGGAAATCGGTATCATTTTGCGAACCCGTTTTGCGCAATCCGGTGATCGTTTACGAGCAATCTTTCGATCGACTGGAACCACTAGACTGCGGATTTGATGCGTTTATGATAAAAATGGGTAAGGTAAAGGCACCAGTAGTTGACCATGTACACCAGTAGTTGAACATTTGATAGAAAATAAAAAAATAATAATTTTATAAGCGCACTTATAAGTGCACTTTTGATGAAAGTGAACCTCGGATGCCATGCCGTCTGTTGTTTAAATTTCAAAACAATAAGAACATTTCAAACCTTATTTTTTATGTTTTTCTATAAAATGGTCAACTACTGGTGCCTTTGCCTTAGGTGAAACGTGAAAAAATGATTTTATATACCACACGAAGAGAAACAAATTAAGCGCCAGGTAGTGTAGGGGGATTAAGAATGAGTCATCGGAGTGACGAGTGTATCGCTGCAATTTCTTTCTAGAAATAAAGATTATTTATGACTCTACCCAATTTTCATTTTTATCATTCTTTTTCTATGTCTACCATTCACCGTGAAATTTTTCGGAACTCCCACTTCGAGGGGTAATTTCACCCCCAAACGTATCCGTTAATAAAAAAGAATAGGTGTCACATATTTTTAGCCAAACTATAAACGTGGAAAAATGACGTGTTTGTGTGTGTCGTTCGTTGCCTGTTTTTGTAGAATATTTGGCACACGTAGTCTCTACTCCTCGTAAAGAGCCGTTTGTTATATTGATAACACTGTCGGGTAGTAAAATTCGATGAAACTGCGTGTTTTATTAACGATCTAAAATTCTTATCGAACGTAAACGTCTAGGCATCGGTAGACAAAATTGTTGGATGCCGGGTTGTAGAGAGAGAGTGAGAGAGAGAGAGAGAGAGAGAGAGAGAGAGAGAGAGAGAGAGAGAGGGAAAAGACCAGGATCGGTCGATAGCCGAGCGATTTCCGGCGGGTTAATTTGCTGGATCGTCGAAAATGTTCGCGCCGAGTGTCAGGGGGACCTGGCTCCAGGCGACGTCCCTTGGACCGAAGGTATCCTAGGGACTCGAACACTGCGATTGTAGGTGGACAGGACTCCCATCAGGAAGGGTTTATCGGCGGAATTATCGCGCGTCCGTTCGCTTCCTCGCGGGGACCGTTATTAGAAACTTCGCCCGAATCTATTCTATTAACGTGCTTGAAACAATCTGCTAATCGACCATACAGCTCCTTAGTTGCGCATAAACACCGTGATATCATTGGCTTGGCTTATTGCTTAATACATTGAATGCCAAACCAGAACCTTTAAAAATTTCATGAAATCAAATTAAGTTATTTAATGAAATAAAAATTGAAAATAATTATATGTTTGATATTGAGTAGTCCTCCAACTCTCTCGCATTTTACGGATCCCAATCAAATTTGGTACAATGAATATATTAACGTAAAAATTCGTTTTAAAACCTGGACAAATAATTCCGTCACCCACATATGGGTGACATGGCGGTCAACGTGTTAAAACGTGCGCGAAAAATTTGACTATGTTTATGCGAACCCGGAATTTCTCGAGGCAATCTTGAGAATCTGGAGTAACGGACAGGATTTGTAACTGTTCTTTTGAGAATTTCAGCGAGAAGTAGCTGGATCTTGAGATTCTTACGATGTATCTCTCGTTTTATGTTTCACACACTCCGTAAATAAGTAAAATCCGCGGTCTAGTAATAATCGTTTAATGCACAACAGAAAAGCACTTATTCCGTTAGTGGAGCGTATGGAGTATTACTTTAATCTTCGCTTCGAGTAACCAACTGGCTTAACATCGCTTAAACCCCTTTATTAGAGCACGATACCTTTAACATTTGCTTGCGAAACGTATTTTTTGATATACGTACGTGTATAATGTTTAAACTGCAATTTGCCAATTTTCTGCAAAACTACGAGCAACGGGAGCTAAACGCAAGTGTTTTTTCTTGAACAATTATTTCATTTCATTTCATTGCAAATAAAACATTTATTGATAGACGTACGTATATAATGACTAGACTGCGGATTTTTATGCCAATTTTCTGCAAAACTACGAGCAACGGGAGCTAAACGCAAGTGTTTTTCTTGAACAATTATTTAATTTCATTTCGTTGAAAATAAAACATTTATTGATACACGTACGTATATAATGACTAGACTGCGGATTTTTATGCCAATTTTCTGCAAAACTACGAGCAACGGAAGCTAAACCCAAGTGTTTTCCTTTAATAATTATTTCATTTCATTTTATTAAAAATTCCACCCACGCTTTCCCATCATAAACGCATAAAATGAACAGATGTAATTCAGAACAGTAGGAACACTAAAGTGTCAATCACGGAACACCGATACACCATTTATTAAAATTATTCAAGAAGGAACGAAGTATCTATCGTGTAACCCGTTGCAATCGGTGCATAAACCGTTCATTTAAACAGAGAATAGATGTAGCTTGGCTTTACAGCATTATCAAGGGATTCCAGCGAAGAATAAGTAGCCAAAGTCGGCGAACAATCATAAATTTTCCTTATTCTATCGCGCTGATTACAGGCTAACTATTTCTCCGGAGAAATATCGCGGGATTTTTTAATAAAGCGGAACAAATGGGACTGAGAAAGTAAATACCCATCAGAGAATTTACTTCCGGGAAACAAAGAGTTGCCGGGCAACGGATGAGATTCTACTTGAAGAAACACACACAAAAACGACGAGCAGTAGAGACAAACATTTGACGAGGTTTTAGAAAGCGGTGGCCGAACAATAGCGACAGTTTTTCGCGAATCGATGACGCGCAACGACGACAGCACCCCCGACGCCGTCTCTTCTCGAGGAATTCCGGTTTTTCTTATTCGTGGTTTTTCTCTGGGCCGGCCCGCGAGAGACCCGATAAAGAGCAACCAGGAGAAAGATAGAAAAGCGGAGAAATAGGAGGGGAGAAGAAACGCGGAGTTCCGAAGAGATCTCGAGGGAGCCCGGGCTGGTACAGCTTCGGAGGATCGAGTTTGGTCCAAGGAACGGTCCCGTGAATCGTCTCTTTTCGGCCCCGAGAAAACCCATGTTCCAGAGAAAACTCCGGATTGCGGCCGACGATATCGCGAGTATAAATAAATAAACGGTCTCTCCGCTCGAGAGAGATCCTCCACCGGTTCGTCCTGTGTATCATCTCTTATTTTTAATTTTATTTACCGTGGCGGCCGCCGCGAAAACCCGATACGTTATTGGTCGGCGCCTTTATCGATGTCTTTACGAGAGTTTCTCTCTCTCTCTCTCTCTCTCTCTCTCTCTTTCTCTTTCTCTCTGCTCCGTTTACCGATTCTGTAAATAACTAGTTACTGGCATCGCGGTAAGGCGAACCGTCGTAATTTTATTAGAGCAACGACGACGACGACGACCATACGATTTGCAACCGGCGGCGCGCAGAGCGGACCGGAGGAGCTACACGGATCGATTCCAAAGAAGCGAAAGAGGACTCGCGACGGACAACCTCGCGGAATATCGGCGAAGTGCAGCCGGTTTTCGAGTGCACTCTTACCTGCACTGGAGGAGCGCGTTCTTGCCGCGGAGAGTGTACGCCGGCACGTCTAAGCGCTCCAGCTTCAGGCCCGCGACTGAAACAGAAAGAAGAAACATGTTTTCTAGATGTCGTCGAGCCGCTTTCTTAACATTCTCGAGCACTAAACCCCCTTTTGTCGGTCGAATCGCCCGGTTTCTAGATTTGTTCTCGCACAATTAGCGAAATTGGGCGGGCACTTCCTGACGAAATGTTTAAATAAATTGAACACTCGCGCGCGCGAGGCGAATGCTTTTTCATAGCTACATTCAAATCCTTGCGAATATATTTTTTTACATATGGACCGTTTATTTTGAAACTGGTGTCCTTTTTTAAAAGAAATGAGATATTACGTAATTTATGCTTAATTTAGTGTAAACCTTTTGTTTATAACTAGTTAGTATTTAATATCATTAAAAATGCCAATGCTTTGTTCAATTTTTTTTTGCTTTTTTTTAATTGTTAGATCTACTAACATTTAATTGTCTCGAAACAAAAGAAAATGGACTTGCACCACTTTCAAAATAAACGGTCCATATACTGGCGTGCTAAATTAAAGGATCACTTACTCGCGGACCCTTATGCAAAATAAAAATTGTTTGAAAGAGAACCTAAAACAACGAGATCGGAGCGGGAGGTACAGTGAATTCTCGATATATGTCAACAACATAGGCAGAGTTGTGCTAATTCAGTTACGTTCTAATTCAATTGCATACTTGAATTACATTGTATTTCAGTTATATTGTAATTCATCTACGTCATAATTGAATTGAATAATTCAAACCTTTCAATTAATTCAATTACTAATCATTTTAATCGGATGTGTAACTGAAATACAATATAATTGAAATGTTTTAATCAGATGTGTAATTGAAATACAATATAATTAAAATACAGATCTCCAAATTATGTGTAGCCCTTTCTGCTTTTTATGTTTATGTTTGAAATGTAAAAAATTTGTAACGCAAAAGTTATTTCTGTTCAGATATTATAATTGTATAAATAATAAATTTCTTCTGTTTGGAATCTTCACATGGATTTTCCAACCTCTTATTACCTATTACTTTGTTATTCTTTAATTTTCAATTTTAATTTAACGACATCGTAATTTGCAATTAATGTAATTTAATCAAAAAGTACAAAGTGTTTTGTAATTGTACTCCATTGCAATTACGAATCACATTGTAATTTAATCGAATGAAGATCTCAATTATAAATTACAATATGATAGAATTACGATATAATTCAATTACTTTGTAAGTATAATTGGTGGAGTAATTCAATTGTAATTCTACACAACGCTGAACATAGGTCTCGTCAGCGTCTTGTTATGTTTCAACGCCTCTCGTGCTTCGTGACCCCTCACGGGGTATACCACGCAGTAGTCGGGATAATTGCTCGACGTTTATCATCCAAGCCTTGACGTCATATATTGAGAAATCACTGTATCTCTTCGGGAAAGGCGAAGGGATTAAACGCAGACATCCTCTAACCCACAGGTCTTGTTATCCTCTCGCGAGCGAAAATCGTGGCCGTAGGAGGACCGGTTCGTTTTTCGTTGGTAGCTCGCGCGAACCGGGCCGGGGGCGAAAGCCTCTTTCGTTCGGATTCGACCAACGCTTGACCTACTCGGCCAGGTACAATGGAGGCATTAAAAAAACAGCCTTCTCTCTCTCTCTCTCTTTCTCTGTGTATGTGTGTGGTTTCCTCGCCTCGGTATATTTCGACGATAAAATCTCGCGACCTTCGGGGATCGAACCGCTCGAAGAAAAGCTTGAAAAGTCCGTGGGAGGACCAGGCGTGAGTACGATCGAACGATCGAGAGGGGGCGAAAACCGCGAGTGGATGGATCGTGCTAGATGCTCAAACAATGCTCCGCAAACTCCATTGTACCGTCCTTTGTGATCGTTCTCCTTGCCGTCCTCTCCCTTCCTCGTTTCCGACGAAAGTCGAAGCGGAGTCGCGCGCGCCACGGCTTTCTCTCTCTCTCTCTCTCTCTCTCTCTCTCTCTCTCGATCCCTTCTGGGTCAACGTCGTCGACCAATAACCATGGAAAACGCATCGAGATGCAATTATCCGATTCGAACGTCGCCGTTTAACCTCCCCGTGTACCCACCCACCCCCGATCCAGAACAGACGCGAACCATTCCGCGTAGAGAAACGTACGATGGCTTTCCGAATCGATCCGGACATGCTTTTGTACCAGCGTGCAAGCAGCAGCAGCACCAGCAGCGCGAGAGCCAATAATTGTCCCGGTATAAAACTATAACTTTTCGTCGAGATTCCGGTAACGGTGTCGCCATTGTTATCCGCCCGAACGCCGGTAAGATCGGTCGGTTTTGTGCCCGGTTCTTTTGTTAGGACGCGGTTCGATTGGTTTCCTTTCTCTGCTCGATGAGTCCAGGTGTCTGTCGTTTATTTTAGGCCCTCTTTGAAATGGGACATGGTCCCGTCGGTTTGGTTCTTTGGCTGCCGGAGATTTATCCTTCGGTAGTTTATTGGCTAACTTTTATGGATTTCATTCATCGCTTGTTGTTCGGTTATTTGTTCGAGGATTGGAAGAGGACGGACGCAGCGGTGAGCTAGATGGATGGACTCGAAAGTTAAGAGACTGTTAAAGGATCTGTTTGGAGCCAGAGAAAAAAGCCTGAAATATTCGTTTGAAATCTAGGAATTGGTCGGACATATCCCGGAGAAGTATATTCGAAAGTACGCTTTAAAAAATTGATTAATAATCGTCAGAGTGAATCCGTAAAAAGTCTGATCATAATTAACACGTTGCCGCATACTTGAGAAAACGCATAAAAGAACAATTAATATACTGTCTGGCATGCTATACCTTTTTTTCGATGTATTAGTCAATAATTACCAAGTGTATGCGTTAGTACACTTCGTACTAACGCTGTTCTTTATTTTATTGATTAAAACGGCTATAGCCATCGTTTGCCTACATATCGCCAAAGATCGGACGTCTATAGCCGTCATTTACTGCAACGTGTTAAGGAATACAGGAACAGTAGAAGAAGGTATCCAGAAAAATTGTCTGTACAGCTTATTCCACTTGGAAGAAATACCCGAGTTAAGTCTAAACGGCTGCAAAAATCGAAATAAAAAGACCGTAAGACGGAGGGGTAAAACCGGACCTGTATCCATTCTGAACGGAGGTGTTTATGAAGTGGTCATAATCGCGAGCACGCGAGGGCTAAACCAACAGCGGGGCGAACGCGTGGGTGCAAGGGTAGCTTTTCACCCGTTCGGAATGGTTCGAAAGGGTTCCGCGTGGGCGTTTAATTAAACGCGGGCGATATTTCACGAGCGGGTTCGCCGGAAGAAGAACGACGACGGCTACCCCGCGGAGGCTGGCCCGGAGCGGGCTTCCTCTGAGTCGTAATATACGCTGTCCGTAATGCAGTATTACGCGAATACTCGGCCCCGGCTCGGTCCACTGTCGGCCCCGAGTTTTCCCTAAATGGTTCTTGCTCTCCCTCTCCCCCTCTCTCCCTCTCTCCCTCTTCCTCTTTTCGCTCTGTGCCGTGGGACATATACACCAGGTTTTTTTCGTAGATTCCCTCGCCGGACCGTGACTTTTAAACGCCCGCGGGTCGGGGCAGAGCGAGGCAGAGCGAGGCGACGCGTGCCGCGCGTATCGCGGTTCGCGCGAGCGTAATTTCGCCGCGATGACTTTTCCCAACGTTGGAACGCGATCTCGGACGTTTCGCGTACGTGGCCAGCTTGTAAGTTACTCTCCCAGAAAGAAACGTTCCCCGCGGTTAATCTCTTGCACGGTCGCCTGGTCGCCGCGGCGTTTAATCCGCCACTCACGGACCAGGATGCATTGTCCTCCTAATTACCTCGGGCCAGGATCTTAATGGACTTGGAAATGCCCGGCGTGTCGGTGCCGGCCGCGCGCCGCGCCGCGCTGGCTCGAATTACGCAAACGTGCGAGGACTTTTTAATCGAAATCGGTCGCGCCGCGGCAGGAAACCCGTTATCGCATTTTTAATAGCAGGGTTCGAGCCACTGTGAACTGTTTGCCGGCGAAACTCGACGACTCCGTCGATCCTGCCGTAAAGATGGCGATCGGTATCGCGGAGGAAAATCGCGAACAGTTCCCGAAGGGGTTGGAAAATCGGATTGAATAGAATTTGATCCGGTGCTTTACGACCCTTAACGCTGCTACTATTCCACGCCTTGCAGATCCTGTAATCTGTCCAATCGGCTGTTAAAAATCGCTATTGTCCACGAAGGTAAATCTGCGACTGTCCTCACTGCAGTTGCGAGAATCGAACAGAAATTTTCCGTTTGATCCATTTTTGCGAATTTTAACGCGGCTGCGATTCATCTTGACGCAGTGGAAAAGCCTGTAGTCCATCAATCAATTTGTCTGTCGAAAGACGCATCGATTGGGTCCGCGAAGGTAAATCTGCGACTGTCCTCGCAGCAACTGGACAAATAAACCAGAAGAAACTTCCTGCGATTGTTTTCCTACGAATCTTAACACGGCTGCAATCGAATTTGACGATCCTGAAGTCTGTCAACAGTGACGTCGGTGGGGTACGTGGAGGCAAATTTTCAAAAATGAACTCGCAGAAGCTGTGACTAATTTTCGGATGTTGAAACTGAAGAAATTATCTCCGGTTCTTCTATCATTTTTATGGCAGTGGCAAATTAGTCTGACACCGCGTGGTCCCAATCTACTGTCGTTAAAGTGTCAGACACGGCATTTGTCAGGTCCGTAGGAGCAAATCTGCTACGGTACTGCAGCTAATCGCGGGGAACAGCAGTGTCCTACCAATGCGTACTTTCCGCGACCTAAATTAATTTGAACCACTCTCGTGGTCCCGTGTCCATCAAACGTCGAGAAGTCCCGGGTTTCTTCGTGAGATTTTGCGACGCGATCCGAGCACGAAAATGATTTAATTGTTTGGCAGATGGAGCGTTGGCCGCAGAGCCGAGGGCCGTCCATTAACGAGGGTTAACTCGATTTCGGAACGAATCGCGAGTTGCGGTGAATCGATAACTCGCGCATAGAATCGCGTCGGATTCTAGCCGTTTCTCGTTTCGGCGTCGCGGCGCAGTGGCGCGAGGCGTCGTCGTCGCCGGCCAGTCGAAAACGGGACCTCCCCCGGCCCCCCTCCTCTCTCACACCCGGAACTACGACAATAACGTCGCTTCCGGTGTACGTAGCGGAATCGTCCGTTGAATTAGAGCGCCCGCGGCATCGTTAATCGAGATAAGCGAGTTCGAGTCTCGACTACTCGGCTTTTGATCGAACGGTCGTGACGCGGGTCACGAGTGCGCCCTCTCGGCGGCCACGACTCGATTTCCCCTCGCTCAGGAATTAATTGCACGCCGCGCCGGTTCGACTTTGAATAGCCACTCCAAGTCTGTTCTCCGGGAAACTCGCCTTCTACCTTCTGCTTTCTGCTTTCTGCCTACGGCGGCGCGAGAACTCCCGGGGTTCTCTCTTCTCTTCTCTTTCTTCTATCCTCGCGTCGCTTTCCACGCGAACCCTTCCACCGCAGTCCTCGCTAAACTGCGGATCTTCTCGCAAAGTAAAAATGTTCTAGTCAATCTCCAGAAACGGGAGAGCACCACTTGCCAACTCTTCCAATGCCTTTTCAATTTCGCAAAAATGTTCCAATCCAGAAACAGAGGACCCGAGTACCGCTTATAAATCCTTCTAATGTCTTCTGCTCACATAATTGTTTTTGTCACGAATCCTTCTTTGGCCCAACTCACGGAAGCTATGCGTTCTTTGAAACGTCTATTCGAGTGTCCCTTCTTGGGAATTTACAGTCGAAATTGAATCCCTCGGCACGGAGTTGATTAAAGAAGCATAGCAGCAAGTAATTCGACTGTTAAACGCTTCTTTGTCTATAGTCTGCTGTTTCTATTTTAGTCGAGATCAGCTGCAATTGTCAGCGTCGCTTCACTGTGATTTTTGACGCGTGTCAATTTGTCAAGCGCTGTTTACGCCCGATGGGTCGCTAAACGTTCGATGGGAAATTGTCGACGTTTAAACTGTTGTCAAAAATTGTATAACAGTCCTCCAATACGTATTGTAACCCGTGAAGCCTCGGTGCATTGTTCGAACAACATTTACGCGTCATGTAACAGGTGGGTAAACAAGAATGCTTCTACTTTCCGTGAATTGTAATTGTAAATATTTCCACGGAGGCGGAAACATTTCTCTCGTGACTGAAATCGCCAAGGATTTGAAGATTGCAGTCTCCTCTTTACGACGACTGCTTAAAAACCGTTGTACGATTTTTTGCCACAGTTTTATTCCGCTTTGAACGAATGGCGCGCCGGCTTTAGAATACTCCAAAGGCATATTAGGTGCAGTACAAATTTGTACTTCCTGCGTATTGTGTGAAAACAAATATTGCAACTGAAACGACACACGGCAGAATGTTATCGAATAACACGGGCTATAGTGCTACGTTATAAAAATTGACTGAACAGCCGGAAACAGTTTTTAAACGTGGGAGCGCGAAACAAAACCGTTCGGCCGGTAAAATTCCGAATGAGAGAAAACTTATTTTAAAACTTATTTGTTTGCGGGGGGGGGAGGGTTTCCAAAACAAATTTGCTGTTCGCAGCAGTATTTACTTCTTTCGCTCGAATCGGACGCTGATTTCCCCTGAAACAATTTTCTTGCCGCAAGAAGCAACACAAATTAAGATGCTTAACTTCGATTGGAAAACAAACACATTGAAATAAAGTTACGTGACGGACGAATGGCCCAATCGTTTCTTGATCTACAGTTCCGACGAAGCACTATGGCAACGATACGAGAAGGAGAACTCGCTTCGAAATAAAATTACGGGTAGATGAATCGTTCGATAGCTTCTTCTTCGTAACGACTCGATGAAACTTCGCGTTGAAATAAAATAACAGATAGACTGATCATTGAATATCTTCCACAAAAAGATAAGAAGAACGAGAAAATGAGCCGTGGATAATGAAATCTCGCGTCTGTCGCCGTTCAAGGGCAAAATCCGTGGTGGCCGTCAAAGTTTGTCGATCCGACTGGGTAACGACGTCTGTAGGGTGACCCGGCAGTTATGGTCGCGGATCGGTCGGTGGTCCGACGGGTTAGATTGTTGGCGAGCTGCTCGGAGTCGTCGTTCTGCCCATAATGGAAACGTTAATGTCGAGTGACGGTTGCGCGGTCGCGTGAAAATCATCCGAACGCGATAATGCCCGACGGTCGTTACCTTTCCGTGTCTCCGGCCTCCTTTCGAGGAGCGGTTTAATTCGCGATAAGTATGTAAGGGGGAATTTAGTCTGGTGGCGTGACGGCAGATACGAGCTAACTGCCTAGCCGCTCGGACAGCTGCGCCAGGATAAGATAACGACTCCTCGGACGTCCGACTAGGCCCGAGCGGGCTCTCTTTATTGGCCCGCGGACTCGTTCGATGCTTCCGACGATCGGCCCGCTGCGTCCTTCTTCCTCTCCTTCTTCTTCTGCTTTTTGCTCGTTCTCTTTACCCGTTTTGTTTCCCTTCCTCCCACTCACGCTTTCTCGCGACACAACGTGTGTCACCTCGCCTCGCCTCGTCTCGCTCCGCCTCGTCCCGCGCACAATCGATGGAAATTGTTCGCCCGCGGGTCAAACGAACCGGTAAATAGACGAGCGAGCACACGCTCGTCGAACTTTCCGTTCCGTCGAGCAACACGGCGAAACGTCGATGCTCATTTGCCGTCGTTAGAATTCATTATCAACCCCTCCTACCTCCACCCCGATCCCCCGTTTTCTCGCAAACAGGCTCCGGTGTATTTAAAACAAAAACGCGCACGGACCTCGTTCGTAATCCTTTGGATTTCATCGATAACGTCTCCTTCATCCTGCCGACCAATTACTCGCGCTGTCCTCGGCACCGTATAGTTGTTATTACTGTACAATTTTTATCGAGCCAATTATGTGCGATCTGCAGCGGAACGGTCGCTGAATCTTGTGTCGATGATCGTTCATGTTTGCGTCCGTGTAACTTCGTGACAAAAAATCGTAAGATATAACCTGCCTATGCTCGCTCTGATACTTCAAGCCCCTACTTTCCCCCTACTGACTTGCTTTTTATCGAGAGTCTTTTTACACTTGGACAAACCGGTGACAAGTCAAGGGTGGTGTTCCTCTAAACAATTATACAAATTGTTATGGGAAAATCGTTTCTCAAAGGTCCACGAAATTTTTTCACTGGGAAAACTGTAAAACTGTCACGAGTTGCAGTGAATTCTCGATATATGTCAACAACACGGGTCTTGCCAGCGTCGTGTATCGTCCAGGAGACATACGGTAGTGGGGATAATTCCGCGACGTTTATCATGCAGGCCTTGGCAACATATATTCAGTAGTCATATACACTCCCGGACAAAAAGATAGCACAAGTGTGCCATCATTTAGTTTTCAAGGATAAATCAAGAATTCTCTAAATTTTACAATTGGTACGTAAATATCATCTTACGGTAATATATTAAATAGCGATAAATTGGAACTACACTGTGCGTACTTGTATTTATTAACAACTATCTCGTAGAGGAGGTCGGCGAAATGATAGCACATGTTAATAAATGAGGCATTAACTTAGGTCATCAAAATCAGTGAGGACGCCCCTAATGTAAATAATTACCAAATAATGTTAAGTAGTGAGTTTTAGTGCTCTGTGAATCTAGTGTTAAAGGGACATTGAAGTTGCAAAATATGAAAGAAAAGCTTGCATCCAACATTCTACATACGAATAATAAAATATAATACTAATGTACTACAAACTACATTATAAAATACTAATGTAAAGTGTACTTACTTCTGAATCTTCTGTACCTCCGTCGGATCCACAGCACACAATTATTCACTCACGAGAATAGGTCCGAATAATTCAACAACAATCACTAAACTCTACACAACACACTCAACGAAATCGTGACAGCAGACGAGAAGATGTTACTCCGACCACGAATAAAATAATACTGCGATTTTAACCGTTCCCCTCCCACGGACGTGTGATACGAAAACAGCGAATTCCGGGAAATAGGGTCGGCGCCCCGCCATAATTTTCTTACCTTGGTTTTGTATCTATTGTTTATAGACCCTCAGCGTGTAACCTGCCTTGGATAACCTGACCGTACTACCTCCGTGGAAGGGATCATTGTTAAAATCGCAGTATTATTTTGTTCGCGGTCGGAGTGACATCTTCTCGTTCGTTGTCACGATTTTATAAAATGTGTTATGTGTGTGTGTTGTGAGTGTTGTTTAGTGATTGTTGTTCAATAATTATTCGGACCTATTCTCGTGAGTCAATAATTGTGTGATGTGGATCCGACGGAGGTACAGAAGATTCAGAAGTAAGTACACTTTACATTAGTGTTTTATAATGTAGGATTAGTATTCGTATGTGGAACATTGGATACAAGGTTTTCTATCATATTTTGCAATGTATATTAACGATCATTAATGATTTGGTATATAGTATAATTTAATGTGGTTCAAATAAGATACTACTTTAAATCAAATATTTTTATTTTGATAACCAGATAGATAAAATGAAATATTTTTATTTTGTATTTCAAATATTTCGTTACCATGAAAATAAGTTGAGCAAGTAGTTAATATTATAGATTATAATTTTTAACATGAGAAGCTATAATAGTTAGCAAAGTATTATTTGTAGTTTAATTACGAATATGTAACATGTTGATAAACAGGCTACAATATCGTAATAACATTATAGGCAACAAAATATCATAAAAATATAAGTTACTGTCAACTATTTGAAATACTATTTTACACAGTCCTACACACACCTACTCCGATCACTTTTTGAGATGTTGAAACTTTTTTGCGAATATCTCGGAAACTAAAGCTGAGCGGCAGTAACATGCATAGGAAAAAGTTGTTAAGAATGATGACCTTGACAACATATTTCAAGGTCATCAAAATCGGTGAGGAAGCTTCTAATGTAAATAATTACCCTTAATTTCTTGCCGCGTCCCGTTTTGTTCAATGATGATTGGAAATTCTACCAAGATAGAGTGCCTACACAACGCTATGTTTATATGACTCGAAACGTAGAAACAGTGAGAAATCCGAATAGAAAGTCAAGTGTGCTATCATTTCGCCGACTTCTGCTACACGACTTTTGTTGATAAATACAAGTACGGACAGAGTAGTTCCAGTTGGTCGCTATATAATATACTACCGTGAGACGATGTTTATGTACCATTTGTAGAATTCAGAGAATTCTTGATTTATCCTTGAGAACTGAATGATAGCACACTTGTGCTATCTTTTTGTCCAGGAGTGAATGTAGGAATAAAGCCGGCTAGTTCGTTACACAGAAGTTTATTGGCAAAAGACAATGAAAGCTACAAGTCGTGGTTGCTGCTCGTTACTTCGTTTATCCCGCACGCTCGTCTCGTACTTTAAATACGCCTAGGTGATCACGCCTACGACTACGATTCTAACCCGTTTCGACTCGATTACGACCGCTTCGACAAATTCAATTATTACGACTCTCTATCGCTGTCTCTATCGACACTCTCCTCCGCGCTGGCCGTTTTCCCCGCTTTATAGCCCCGCGTTTCCTAGGCGTTGTCCTAGGCGCGATTCGTCCTAACGTTTTTCGAGCGATCGGCAAAACATCGCACTTCTTGCGTGCTTGTTTTGTTGCTCGCTCAGGTGGCTCGCGCCGCGAAGGTGATATGCGGGGCAATGCCCGCTACGACTAAACATTCGGCGGCTCTAGCGTCCCCGCCGCTCGCCCTTCATCCATCCCCACACACTCGCATCCATCCATCCATCTCACATATATCATATTATTCCTTTTATTTACTCCCCCCAGGGTAATAAATCCTTCTTTACACTTCCTTAACCTAACTTATATCTACTTTTACATATCACTCACACATTCATACATCTGTCCGCATCCGCCATTACCGTTTGCGAGAGAGAGAGGAAAACTATATCATATATTGAGTGCTATTCCTTTCGTGCAAAATAAAACACTGACGAATTTGACTCTCGAAAGCAAAGATTGAAGTCTCCTCGATGCAACGAATCAAGTTTCGTTCACCTGTGATTTTTCGTTACCATTTGATTACACTTTGACGCTTGGGAGTGTTCGTGTTAGGAAGCATGTCGGTGTTTCTGGTCGAGAACATTTCTCCCGCCGCTAAGGCTGCAATTGATATAAAGTTCAAAGTCCTCTCTTAGCAAGCAATGAAATTTCGCGCACATGCGATTTTTGGTTACGATTTTACGGGGCTTTGAAGCTCGGGGGTCTCTGTGCGAGGAACATGTGCTCGTCCCGCAGTTGGTTCCGTTAGTTAGGTGGGAACAAGGCGCCCGGTAGTTGTGAAACGTGCCTCGGCTCGGCGTTTCCCGGTGACTGAATGAGCTGCAGGTACTCTTTTGTCGAACGGCAGTTCCCCGTGCAGAAGAACGAGGAGGCGTGCGCGATTCGCAGCTCGCGCCTCGCGTATCCACGCGCGAATCCTTTTGTGCGTCTTTAGCGTTTCGTTCGAGCGCGTCGTCCTCTCGAACTGGTTCCCGTAGCGAGGCCTCTGTTCTCTCCTTTTCGGAATCGTAAATCCGATTTATCCGCGATTCAAGTTAAACGAAATTAATTGGCGCGAGAGAATCAACGTGAACAGAGAGAGAGAGAGAGAGAGAGAGAGAGAGAGAGAGACCCGCGAGACCTGGTTCTCTCTCATTGAGTCGCGTTTTTCGCTCGGAAAAACCCGTCGCCGTTGGCCCTTTCGGCTCAGTTCCGCGATACCGCTCGAGTTCGAGCGGAAAACTAAACGGCCCAGCTCGTAGCCGCGAAAATGGACGACACAAAGATGCATCTTCTTCACCCTCTGAACGTTTGAACGCTTTTTATTCAGCCCCCGGCGAGTTGAAAGCGCGTCGTCTTGTAGCTAGGCGGGAGCGAACGACTCGCTTTCGGTCAGCTTGTAACGAGCGATGCGATTCCTGAGCCCCGTCAAGCGTGTAATTACGTGAAACAGACGACGACGGAGACGCAGACGGCAAAAGTGCGGAGTAAAATACGTCAAAGCTTCCGACGATGCTGCCGTTCCAGCAACGGCTTCTTCTCTCCGATTCCAGCAGTAGCCTCGATAATAATGTGTCGTTGTTGCACGCTAGAGCGACGCGGAAACGAATTAGACGTACCGGGTGCTCCGGGATACACGTATGACGAAACGTGTTCGCGATATTTCATACTGCGATACGAACGGTAACGAAAAATCGTAGATGGACAAAACTAGATTAATCGTGAGACTTATGGGCCCGGTTTTCGTAGATTCGCGATAAGGTAGAGTGACTACATTACCGTCAAAAAATGGTTTTACGTGCCTCAAGTTTTCGTCCTTATATAAGAATATTTTGTCCCTGGTAAAGGGTTCATTCGAAAGAGGAAGGTTCAATCTAGTGCGCGCTGGTCAGGAGCTGCCGAGATTATGCAGATATTTGGTAATATAAGCGTTAGAAGTAGGCCAAAAATTGACGGTGTGCATTCCGTGCAATCCAAGCATTTTTATGCCATTGGATGAGTTTTCTGGATGAAATCGAGAGTAGCGCGCGCTAGAAAATATTTTCAGCTACAAATTGAGCTGTATCCTGTCTTGATTCTCTGCGAAATAAAGCCAAAAACTTGAAGCACGTTTCTGGCGTCAAAATTCATATCGATAATACAGAGCAAAAAATGTGACAAGTTTAGTCACAGACTTAAGACCAAAACGGATGTTAAGTCTGTATCTGAAGGCTCTGAATGGAAATTATTAATTAAAAAGACTATCCCGGGCCCTTAACTGAAGAGACTTTAACTCCCCAGAGACATGTTTCTGAAAAATTTGATCGATTGTCTAGGAGAAAACCAGGGATGACGTTGAGCGAACTTCGAAGGTCATATCATAGTGCAACATGTTTTTCATTGAACAAACTAGACACCTATCTAAAAATACACAGTTCTCTATAACAAAAGAAAACAATGGTCACCTTGGAACCCTTGCAGCACAATCACCAAGAAAAGAGTTGCGACCACCATAAAATCTCTTGTGATCTCTATTGGTCAGGGACCACAACTGTTATAACCAATAAGAAAAAAAGTCAAGGGAATAACAAGTATTTCATCGACACAAATCGTATTGGTTACAAATAAGGATTATAAATAACCGAAAATTTTGTCCCTTGTTGGAAAATGTCATCTTTGAGAGAAATTCATTTCTATCACTTACAACAGTTATCAATAAGAAATTTATTTCGATCGTTAGTAACAATTATCCATGGGAGAAGCTTATTTCAGTCGCTCACAACAGTTGTCGATGAGAGCAATCGAAACAGTTTCTCTGGGATCCAATTTTTTGCACACTAATAACTGTTATTTCTAACCGAAAAGTATACAAATCGATATTCTTTAATTATTTCGTTTCTCGAATTTTTGTTTTTATATTTTGCGTAGATTACCTTAAACTTCAACAGTAATAAACTTTTTATTAATGATTACTATCGTAGAAAATTTTAGAATAACTTATTCTTGGTCCCTGCTTTTGGTAGAATCACTTTCCGGAACGAGCTCTAGCGCCGAAAGTAAATTGCATGGTAAACTTCGAACAGCGCGGACTGTATTTGGCAGTGAAACCATGTTACATCTTGGCGAAACAGCGTTCCAGTTTGCATCTCGAAACCGCTCTGTTTCCCCGATTTTATTCCCTTTTGTCTTCGCGAACGGTCGGTAATCAAAGGGTTAATCATAGTTTTCGTTCAGCCATGCGACGAGAGCGGCGCGTGTTTGTTCGGACGCGTCGCGTTTATCAGTCCGGTAGATATCGAGTGACGATAGAGGTTCGCGAACGAGGACCGTGGGACACTCGCGAGCCTGGCGAACGTTTGCGAACGCTTGCGAACCAGTGCGAATCGTTCGAATCGGGCCAGGCTTTGCTCCGCGGGAACGCGTAAAACGACAATAAAGCGGGCAGGGTTTCCACGCCGGAGTAATGGGATCGGAGCGATAAAGAGGGGCCGGTGTTATCCTGGAGACGCTGCGCGAGGGCACACACCGGGGACACGAGCCTCGAAATGGCTGGCCGGATGGATAGACGTACCTACACCGGACGAACGGCGGAATCTCGAGGACAATTTATTTCACCGTAATCCTGCTCTTCTCTCTCACTCTCTCTCTCTCTCTCTCTCTCTCTCTCTCTCTATTTCGCTCGCTTTCCACCGCACCGGTTGCCGGAGGTGCGTGCCGGCAGCTTGATCAAGGTGTAAGCGGCTCGAGCACGGAACCACCGTTCTGTAGCCCGCGGCCGGACAATCGAGTCAACGAAATAAAACCGGCCTGCTTCACCCTCTGTGTCAGTCTCGCACTGTGGCGAAATACACACCGGTTACTCCGAGCGCAAGCTCCGTTGACAAATATTGTTGCTACACCCTGCCGAGAATCCGTGCCACTCGGATAACACTAACGCATTGTTCGATGCGTTCAACATGTTAAAACGATTAAATTGAACGACCTGGGGATTTTATGCATTCAGTAGATTCAAAACGATGTAAGGATTAAAAAGATTTAAGAATATCCTGTTGAAATGATTACAGAAGGAATGGCATTATTCAATTTCAATCAGTTGGAATTAATGTGCTGATATTTACTGTGTCCAATATTAGTGTTTTCATGATAATGTTTGTGTATCTTCAGTATTCTATTCTGTCAAAATTTTTCTCTTGTTGGTAATCTTTATATCGTATTCTTCATCATGTTGAAATCAATCTCATATGAGATTTTCTACAATAAAAAAGAAAAAAAAAAGAAAACGTGCTGATATCCTCAAATGAGGAATTAACCCCTAGTCCTACCCACTAGCTCTCGATAGCTCGAGCCACAATAAACAAGATGGTCCGTCACGCGTCGAACCATGTATCTGTTTGGTATACTCGCGATATACGCGGTATGTATATAGATAGAGGTAGCAACGGTCAGGTTCGTGCGGATTGTGTTTGGCCTTTTCTTGCCACGAGTCTCACTCGTTACAATGGGTTAAGTTCTACCTGTGATGCAGAATAAAATCGAACACGCCACGCTAAAATTATGTTGCAATTATTTTATTTTATGGCGATTAAACTTTCGAGGTGTGAATCCAAATTGGCAAATAATGACTTACAACGCTTTTGCACCAATCGAGTTAAATGGTACGAGTTAGAGACTCGAACGAAGAGCAGTCGATGATTTGTCATTGATAGTGTTAACCAAGATGAAAAGAACGTAGCAGAAAAAAAAAGAAGGGTTTTGGGGCGTACAGGACCGACTGGCAATCAAATATGTACGGACCGAGATTTCGTGGTTTTTATGTGGCCAAGTGAAGGTGGTTTCGTGGACACGCCTGGCGTATGGTGCTGTGCCGTGTGTTCGGCGTGCCCCTCGCTGCGTTGCCAGCGGCGATAAATTCAGTTGGGCGATAAGGGTCCCGATTTTTGTCTTTACGAGCCTCGACGGGCCCCTCCGGCCAAGAGAAAGACTGGCTTCCGGGTTATGGCGTGACTGCGTCACCTCGCGCGTGTCCCATCGAGAGAGAAAGAGGGAAAAGACGAAACTAGGCGAAGGGGGATCGCGAAAAGGGAACGCCGAAACCGTCCTCGGTGCGTTTCTTGGCCCTCGCGTTTGCCACCGAGGCACATTTCACCCTCGAACGCCTGCTATTCGGGGTTGCAGGGCGTCGCGACGCCTCGCGGGGACCTGACTCGGTGGTTTCCCGTTGGTTCCACGAACCCCCGAACAACTCGAGGGCAACCGACAACGATCCTAGACACCGTCACCGGTTTTTCCCGCGGCTCACCAACGTCGATTCTTTTTTTTCGGAACGAGAGCAAAGAGAGCAGAGAGAGAGAGAGAGAGCAAAGAGAGCCTTCTACATGTGTACGGACGCGAGGCTCCGCTGAATCAGCCGAAACGCACCCCGAAACACGCGGCATTAATATTAATTATAGACGAGCCGTCTACGTGCTACACTTTTCCACTGGAACCTCTTGAAACAGCGCGAGGATCGCTTCGCGTCGACGAGACAGATCGGTGCCGATCGCGTCGCGACACTCGAGTCGCTGGATCAAATATGACGAAGCCCAGAGGGTCGCAAAGTGGCCAGCTCTGCGATTAATTATACCTGGAACATGAGCGGGACCGCGATTTTCTGCCGCGATCGCGGAAAATGGGAGTTTAATTCGAGTTGACATCTTGTTTCAGTCGTTTCGTTCGTCCGAAAACGGCGACGGAGTTTCCTTGCACTGATTTCGACGTTCTTCCTGTTTCGTGGATTGTCTGCTCGGTTTTCAAGCTCATATTAACCCTTTGCACTCGAGTGGTGACTCTGAAGCACCACTAGAAATTGTTGTGGCATTATTTCAAAGAAATCACAAAAAATATTACAAAATGTTTGTTACATTACAAAATTTGTATTTAATAGATTACTAAACATTTGAATATTATATGTAGAAATCGGATCAGTTTCGTATGAATAAAATGGAAATATTGTAAGACGGAAGAGAAATTTAGTTTTAGATTGAAAATAGCGCCGAGTGCAAAGGGTTAACACTCGAACGATGCCTGTAAGGCACCACTAAAACTGTATCGTTATTCAAAATACTTTTTACATTATTACATTTGTTTGTATTCAATTACTAAACATTTCGGTATTGTAAGAGTAAGTTGCACCATTTTCTTATGTACAACATGAAAAAAAATATATATATAGAAGGGCAATATTGTAGGTCGGAAGGAATGTTTCGTTTTGGAGTTAAAATAGCTGCGAGTACAAAGGGTTAAGATTCTTTCGTATCGTGGATTTCATGCATTCGCCATTATTAGAGGTAGACAATTTTTATTTCGCATAAAGCTCCGCAGTACAGTAATAAATTTGATAAAAATTTCCGCTAACATTGTCTTACCACGAAAACTGCAAGACTTGCTTCGTTCAAAAAACCACCTCGGGCTGCTTAAAATTAGCCACCGTCAACAACACGGTGTCAAGAAACTAACGAGCGTTCAGGAACTCCATCGATTTCGCTTTAAACAGACAGCGTGCTCGGCCGTGTTTCTGGTTAATTCCTTCAGCCACGTGTTAGGGAACTCGGGCTAATAAATAGACGATGATTATTAAAGTTGAAAATGGTGTTCGCGGGTCGATGCAACGTTGTTCCGCGAGGCGGCTGTAGGAAAGGTTGAAAGTCGAGGAGCGTTCTCCCTTGTTTGCGATTCAGAGCGATTTCGGGCGCAGATTCGTGAACGCGCGCGAACACGGGAACGATGAAAATTTCGAGGAGAGTCTGCCTGGCGGATACGGCGGGGAGGGGGATGGGTGGGCAGGCAGTTCTCGTTCCCCGGGACAAAAAGAACGGATGAACGAGCGGAGAAGCGAAAGAGTAGGAGAGAGAGAGAGGGAGTGAGAGAGAGAGAGAGAAAGGGAGAGAGCGGACGGGTTACGGCCGCGAGAAAAAAGAAGCGAAAGTTTTCTCGTTGCGTCGGATGAGAAAGGAATCAAAGTTTGGTCGCGTACCTCGAACTCGTTTTCGCCGCGATCTCGAGAATAACGCGCGACGCCGCGTGCCGGGCGTCGCGACGCCTACGGGGAACGTTGCCGACGGGGGTGGAGAGCCACGCCGGACGCAATTAAAATCAATCATTCGATATTTATGGAAGGCGAGCGCGGGGGGTGGGGGGGGGTGGTGGAGCTGATCGCCCAGAGTTCTCGACGGTCCGGCTTTTGCTTCGACGCCAAGCTGATGTGGCGTGCCGATCCCCGAGGGTTTCTACCTTGCCGCACGGTGTACATGGTGTACACATTGCCCTTCCATTCCCTGCGAAACGATAATGGCTTACCTTCGTGCCCGTGGGTTCGAACGGCGAAACCGACGAAGGGAGCAAACAGGTCTCCGATGCTTGGTTTGACGACAAAAATCGAATTTCGAGGTCTTGTAACTCGCCACGGTTTCAAGCTACTGCTGTGCTATTTCAGGAGCAGTTGACGTGGAGTCGATATGGAAATATCAAATCGATGAGTAATCGATTTGACGCTAACTCTTCTATTATTGTAACGTAACATAAATACGTCGTGCGTTAATCGATGTTTCTGCTTATTTATTAATCAAGTTCTGAATTACATTCTATCCATTATGTAACGTCCATTATTATCTATCGTAGCGAGTCACAACAGCATCTATCAAATTATGACGTATTTATAGCTGCCATCAAACGAACGTGTTCATATTAGAATCTAGCATGTTAAGCTGTAGTTTATTAAGCAATGTAAAAATGTGCACTGTCAATTCCAGTCAGCGAGAGTTCAACAAAAATTCGTTTCGATTTTGAAGCATTTTTCCTACTGCTTTTACTACTTTGTACTCCGCTTGCTCCACTTTCTCATGAATTCATAAAAATTACAATTTTGCTGCAAGCAACTCGACGCGATTTAGGCTCGATCGTTGTCTGTTGCAATTACACTGGGAGTCTCTAAACAAGTCTGCAACATGCAAGAGCATTCCTAAGTGTCTCTATTGATGTTTTCACTATTTTATGCTCCATGTACACCTCTTTCTCATAAAATCTGCAATCCAATTACAATCAACGTGATCTTCGCCGGATCAAGGCTCGCTCATTCATCTGCAAAACGCAGTAGCATATTGAAATGTTTTTATTAACGTTTCCACTATTTCGTATTGCATTTATATCTCTTTTTCATGAAAGCGTACAAATCCGCTTGGTTACAATCAACGTGACCTGATTAAAGCTCAGTACTCCTGAAAATTACACCAAGTGCTTCTAAACAAGTTTACCAGCATTTTCAAGAAAGGTAAAAGAACTGACTGGGTTTTTACAATTCCGCGTTACAAGCAACGCACGGTGCGCCGCGCGCCGTCTGGCATCGACGAAGGGGAACTGCCGGCGCTGATAGGGGAGCGAAGAAAAGGATTGGGGTGAAAGCAACGGTGGCGCAAACACGGTGACCTTTCTTGTTTATAATCGCACACCCCTCGTTCATTAGGATCGGAACACCTGCCGTGGGGGGAATATGTTTCATTGTAACCGCGCATTTGCACTTTGCACGTTTCGGAGAACCAGCCGGCGAACCTTGTCTCTTTCTCTCTTTCTCTCCTTCTTTTAAGACATCAAGAACGGGCTCTATCGAATACCGTGTGTAAGCCAGTCGATACTTTGTCGATTCCGATTGTTTATTTGCTTTTAGAAGTTCGCGAAAGTCGGCGCTGCTGGCCCTGACCGACAGCGGGCGGCTCGACCGTGTTCTCTTATTACTTTTCCTCCTTTTTCTTTTCTCCTCTGTTTCGCGCACCCTGTTCGTTCTCCCGCTTCTCTGTGTTAGTTTTTTCAATTTAAAGAGCCTGGTGTAGGAATCATAATGGAGCTAAATATCTTTTCACTGCGACCGTTGAGGGACACTCCTCGCAAATATACATTCGCGCTGCTGTGGCCGGGATATAAATCACTTTAATATTGCCGCTTTGTGGATGGCTATTGCAATTGGATTATTGGAGAACTTTTTCCATTAACTCCCGCGGGCCGACGGGAGTTTGACGTCTTTACCGTCAATGCCTGGGTTCGTTCGGATACTTATTCATCAATTCGTAGAGACGTGTTTTATTTTATTTCTTGTTTTTTTTTGCGAACGTTTCCAACGTTTATGCTTTCACGAATGATTTGCACTTCGTTCGAGTGGCGTATACTGTACCTCCACCGCTCGAATGTAAAATGTTCATGCAGCCTGCGGGCATAAATATCTTTATTAACTCTCGAACGGCGGATCTCTTTCGCAATTGTACGTTAGGGCCATTCACAGCCTCGTTTAACGATTTCCTTTCAACAGATTTTTCAAAGGCATCACGACAAATAGACTAAACGATAAACAAAAAAGTCTTCAGACATTAGATCTCAATTAAAAGAATAAAAATTACTCAAAGCACAAATGGACAATCTTTCAACTCTCTCACTCCGTGGATTTGACGAGGAACGCATTTACTTTTAATAATAATTCGCAGTCTGTATTTTTCAGGGAAAAATTCACAGTCTGTTTCCAACATACTGTAACTCGAATACGTTCGTTCGAAAGCAGCTACAAATATGTTTTAATTCTACAGACGTAGTTCTGACTCGATTCTTTTCAGTACAACATTGAATAATTGCCAATACGAGGAGCCAATACAAGAGATTAGGAGCCAGGCTCGATTTCGATAGCTGGTCCACACTGGAGCAACTAATAAAATCATTCGCGGAAGAATTCGGCAATACGTTCCGTGAACAAATGGCGTCTCGCTTTTCATCGATCAGGCGAGGCTACAGTCGAACACTTTTTACCGTGCACGGAGTTCTCTCGCTCTACCAGGGCCCCGGAATAAAACGCAGTGAAAGCCCTTGACGATTTGACAATCCCTTTTGGAGCTGCGCTTCGCATTCGATTAAGTGTCCCGATACTTACGGGTGGCGCGTTGCGCGCGTATAAACTAATTCACTGCTCGGCCGAGCTAGCAATAGCGAATACACGAGGGGGTGCGCGAGTGTGGAGGAGTGTGGGGTAGTTTCCGTCCAGGCAGATACAGAGAGAAAAGAGAGAAAGGGACAGAGAGTGGACGGGAACAAACGAAAAGAGCACGGTATCGAACGAATTACGGTAGAAGCGTGTTCGTATGGTTCGATCTCCGGTGAACGCGTCCGCGGCGGAATTCGAGATCGGTTTGGCGACGAGCCAGCCTCGGCCCGCCTCGGCCCGTCCCCCGCACGATGCTCGATAGCCTCGACGTACCCTCGCGAGGCTCAGCTTCGCTCAGCTCCGTTCGCCGCGCGGGATCGCGCTCGCTCGTCCGCGACTTCCTATTGTTCGCCGGCGATGCGTCTTTTCAAACTTTAAAGACGTCCGAACACCGGGCGCCCCAGCCGATTTCATCCGGGGAAACTCGATCTAGCGAAAACGGAGAAATATCGCGAGGGTAACGTGGAAAAACAGGTACGCTGCTCGTCTCGAAATATCCAGATAGCGGAGAGACTCGCGTCGGAGACAATGCGGGATATCGTCCGCTCGAAGAAACGCCAGATTTTTCGAGAATACAGTCGAACCGTTAGGTTGTCGCGTGTCGTGAAGCCTTTCGATCAAGAAGTACTTGTGTAGTCTACAGGTTTATTATATAAAATAGAATTCTTAACTCGTGTGTACCGTATACTGGGTGGGTCGCCACATTTTACCATCTAGATTTACGTCATTATTATTACGCATAGCAAAGTAAAGGACATATGAAGGTCATTCACGTTTTTTAAAATGGAATCATACATTTTTTATTGCATCAGCTGATGCTCCTTCATATTCTTTACAAAAAAGTATTAATCTATTTGTGTAAAAAAATCATTATTTTAGGAAATATTTGAATTCTAATTTGTTAGGAAGTCTCGACTTTCTGGTCAATATTATGAATTCAATATCATAATGTAGTAGGAGAGCGAGAATTATCAATGTAAATATTTACATTTTCTGTGATGATAATTCTTGCTCTCCTACTTATTGTGAAGTTTAGTCTCTTTTACGTCTCTGATACGGTGAATACGGCGATACGGTGAATCACTTCAATTATGAAGTATTCTGAAGAAGAAAAGATGGACATGTTATCAATTTATTTTGAAGCTGGGAAAAGTGCTACACATGCAGAATGATTATACGCCAATAGATTTCCTCAACGAAATCATCCATCACGCCGTACCTTTGAGTATGTTTTTAAAAAGTTTCACCAGACAGGGCAATTATTACGCAAAAAGACAATTCGTAATAAAACAATAACAAATGAAGGAAACGAAATTGTAGTGTTAGCCGCAATTACGTTAAATCCATCCGTTAGCTCTCGCGAAATCGAAAGACAAGCTCGAATTAGCCGCAAAAGCATTTTACGCATACTCAAAAGGCACAAATATCTCCTAAACTAATGATTTTTCTTACACAAATAGATTAATATTTTTTTGTAAAGAATATGAAGGTGCATCAACTGATATAATAAAAAATATATGATTCCATTTAAAAAACATGAATGACCTTCGTATGTCCTTTACACGTTCACCTACAAAAAAAAAATGTACCATCAGAATGTGCCCCTCTCAAAACCATTCAACTTCATCTAAAACATTGTTTGTTATGCGTAATAATAATGACGTAAATCTAGATGGCAAAATGTGGTGACCCACCCTGTATATACAAACCGTCGAATTTACACGACTTTAGACGATTACGAGTTTACCGTCCAACGTCGACAAAAATTGCAAATAGAAACAAACAGGTCGTGTTCGTATTAAATTCGCCGGAGAAGTTTGCGAAGGTTAAGAGAATATTTTCAACGTTTAAACAAGAGGATAGAGCCGTGTTTCCTGGCTGACACAGAGCCTCAGTCGAGAAACGAAGAAGCACGGGGGAGAGAACGATCCCGGCAGAAGAGTTTACATTAGTTGGTAAATCGGGCGAATTGTTATCCGGTTTCCAATCAGCTCCGCTCTCGTGGGAACCCGCCGTCGCTCGTTTTTCCCGCGGATATCGCGGCCCGGCGTCGCGTCGTCTGCGCGGAAAATAGAAATCGAAAGGCCCGGCCGGCGCGGCGCTGTGGTGTCGTCGGTGGCAGCCGCCAGAAGAGAACGAGGAGAATATCAAATTTTCCGGAATGGGTCGTGCGGGCTAAAGCGGGGGGCGCAACAGATATCGCGCGTACGGCGAAAACGATGATAAAACAATTTTTCGAAAATTCAATGAAGAGCGGGGCTCGAATGCTGGAAGCGGATGCAAAAACGGGGGTAGTGCACAGAGGGGGGAGGGGATCGTCAGAGAGGATCCAGAGGGAAAGAGAGGCAGCGGGAAATCGTGCATAGTCGTCCCGCCGGGGCAGCCTTAATTCGGCTTAATTCGTCGATAAAACGATTGGTGGCACCGCGTCAAATCGTTAACGCCCGGCCCGGCTCTCTCCTCTCCCCCTCTCACTCTCTCTCTCTCTCTCTCTCTCTCTTGCGCGTTCTCTCGCATCGATTCCTCTCGAAACCTTTTTCCCCTGCTGTCCACGGTGTGGCCAACCGGGGGATCGCTTTCGAGCGATCGCGTCGACCTCAACAGCCGCTCCGTTAAGCTTGTTTCATCCGCCCGGCCGTCCCGCCACCGGCAAATTATCTCGTCGATCGTTTTTCTCGCGCGCGAGACCGGCTGCCCGCGAAAAAAAACCCTTCGGAAGGAGGAAAAGTCTCTCATCTTTCTCCCTCTCTTTCTCTCTCTCTCTCTCTCTCTCTCTCTCTCTCTCTCTTGTACCATAGTGGTGGTAGGAGTACAGCCGGCCCCGGCGTTAATGCCGGGAAATAGAGCTCTCTCCAACGAGCAACAAACTCCCGCTAAAAGCCGCGTTACCATTTTTCTGCTTCACCGTAATTAGAAATAATAACTCGCGTCGGCCGCAATGGGATACGCTTGGAGACGCGCTACACTGACCGCCAGACGCCGAACAACGCGCGGGTAAAACGCGGCTGGCCTTCGTCTCTGCGAATACTCCAACGGTGGATCAACCATTCTAGCTGGTAAACGTTATTATCGACTGCTTTTTCTCTCGGGAACCATCGATGGTCATTATTCAGACATTTTCTCGCCGGGCAATAATTTCAATTATTTAACCTGTTCTCGTACAACAACGTGTCAGACTCGTAGTAAACGTTCGTTGATTAATTCCTCATCGATCCATCTTTACAATCTCCGTGATAAAAGTCGCGGCATTATCTCCACTACCGGCCAGACAGCTCGTGAAGCCTCGGACGCGGGGAGTGTAAACATAACACGGCTCGTATGTATTCTGGATGATACACGACGCTGACAAGACCCGTGTTGTTGACATATGTCGCGAATTCACTGTAATCGTAAATTAATAATATTAAGACCTAGCGTTGACATTGGAATCGAATTTATTCAGATTCTGTACGATTTTTATAGTAATGCTTACCTCAATAAATAAACATATCAACTCGCGTAAACATTTATGTAGTTTTAACACACTATCGGCAGGAAGGGTATTAATACCTTTTCCACAGACTGGCGCTTATCGGCGGGTCGGGTATTAATACCTTTTATGCGGAATGTACGCTAAGTGTTAGTAAAACACTTACCAATGCTTGTTTTTTTTTCATTGTCACTAATTTTTGGGCAGGAATGATGTTTTTGGTTGTTTTTCGTAAAGCCTGACCAGTGTTTAGTCCTTTTATTAATTTTTAAGAAAAACTAATAATTTTATGAAATGTGCTATTTTGATACTGCAAGTTTCGTGCTTACAAAGTAGCATAAATTCAGTTGATTACCTATTACCTAGGTAATGTAATGCCCCTTGTTTACCTATTTTCCAAATTTCATTGAAATCCTACTATTAGATGTGAGGATATTACATTTTTTCTAAAAAGTACATTTTTTTCATACTTCACTCATTTTCGCCCGCTTTACGTGTGAGTCAAGCTCATGATGTTACCCGCCGATAGTGTGTTAATAACAGCAAAAGAACAAAAATTTGAAATCCGTCATTTTTACGGGTAACTGTAGCGTTAAATAGTATATAAAATTGAATTTACTGTCTTTAAGTATATTAGACGCGTTAATTTTAATTTACGAGCAGGATTTAAAAAATTCGAGATCATGCCGTCCTGTCCAGAAGGAAACGCGAAGAAGAATAGCAATCCGTCCGATTCACCAACACCAAAATGTAAACTGTTCTTCCACGCTCGTTCTCTCTGTTTCTTCTTTTGCGGATTTCGTATCTTCGTCGGGCGAAACGGAAAAACGGAAATAATTCGCCGGACTTATTCGCGCTTTTTGCACTTTTTCTCGAGACATTCGAGCTCTCTGTCCTCGGACGGCAAATGTTGGTGTCCCGGGTAGAGGAGAGACAGCCCGAGACACAAAACCCGACGAATTAATTGGAAATGTGCCGCGTACGATACGGTGTGCACACGTTCTCTCTCTCTCTCTCTCTCTCTCTCTCTCTGTCTGTCTCTCTCTCTCTATCTATCTCTTTCTCGCTCTCTCCTTCTCTCTCTCTTTCGGCTCTGGGAAAATACGACACGGAGCCGGGCGTCGCGATTTAACGAGTTACGCTACGAATTCGCGGGACGAAATTGCCCCGGTAATATCTCGGGAACCTCGTGTCGGCCAAACACGAACACACGGCCCTCGAAACCACGAAAAATCGAACCCAGGGTAGCGCGTGTCACCTGTCGAGATTCGGCCGGAGTTATCGCGACGCGATAATTCTCGCCTCGTCGAGAGGCCGTTTCCCTTTATCGCTCGGACGAGCTTGCTCGCGGCGTCGAATCGTTTTTAGATCATCTATACTAATTCTGGGATCATAATTCATCGATCGATACAGTGCTCCACTTTTCGTAATACTGGAACAGAAACCACTGTAACTCGAAGATTTTGTTTATTTCGACGATAATAGAATCGTGTACGCTTGTTGAGCAACGACTAGAGTTTTATTTTATGCAAGATCAAAATTTTCTTCATCAATTGCCGGAGATGGGAACCCGACGCACATTTAATTCTTTCTCGAATAATTTTAACCCCTTGCACCACAATATCGAGTCACACTCGTGATGAAGATTCTGAACAGAGTCTAACAAATATGTATGTTATTAATTTCCTTTAAGCCGAAATAGAATTCTATTTTGGCGTTGTTAATGTACAGCTGCTGAGGAACATATAGGCATACAATAAATATAAATTTTCTCCTTTTTTAATGAAATTACGAATTACAAAAAAGTCTTAATCATTGAAACCGTAAAATAAGTCATAGTGCAAGGCGTTAAAAATATTTTGTAAATACATAAAATCCGCAGTCTTGTGATGACTTCGTCAATTAAATTATCAAACGAATTTCAAATTGTAAAATTCTTCTTCTTTTTGGCCCATTTTTCATACTGATCGACCGCTGTGCATCGTTTCGAAGCAGAGACGCTTAACAGAAATCTTCTTGAAAATCGTTTCACCGTTTTAAAATAATTTCACAGCTGGACAGGTGAAATATAGGGGATCTCTGTGCAAAATAAAATGTTCAGGATTTGATTTACGAGCATTGTGGGCAAATCAAAATTCATTTTCTCTGTCGTTTCGTTTTAATATGTCAAAGTGCAAAAATATTCAACTTAATTGTAGCTGCTTTATGCTTTACTGTGTCACTCGGGTTCGTATCTGCGACTGCAAATGCGTTTTTCACGTTCGTGCAATCTGATGATTGTTTACGGGCGATCTTTCAATTTGCCATTATCGCTGTGGATCTTCGCGTGAAATAAAAATCGTCACCTTGCAATGCGCAATTTTTATTTCGCCTAAAAATCCGCAGTGTAATTGTTAAATTATAACGGAACGAAATGTTGGTTCGATTCACTTCGAATCTTCGATGATTGCAGTCTCTCAAAAACTGCAAAATAATTACCGATCAGTTACGTATTGACAACAAGTGTTCACACAACGAAACGGGACGGAGTATTTCAACCGCAACGAATGAGAATCCGGATAAGAATCGACGATTAATCGTGTCCATCAGTATTCGCGAAATTCGCGATGATTTCGCGGCGATTCGTTCGCAAGCGACGGCCGACTTACAGACAGGCTGTTGTTTCGGATCGCGAAATTCGTATTGGCGAATCGATGGCATAAAATTCGCGGGGTTCCATGGTCGCTGGGTATCCGGATGTCGGCGCGCCTCTGCTCTCCTTCCCTTTTTTAACTGTCCCGCTTGTTCTATCTCTCTCGCGCCGGTTACCTGTATGTACGCGGAAAATTAGAGGATCCGAGCGACGAGGAACTGGCCGGGGAACTCGATTTACATACCTCGACGGGCCTGGATCGCGTCGGATCAAGTTAGCAGGGGCGACGAGTGAACTTAATTAAGCGGGTGCGCGAATCCTGGTTCGCGGCGTACACGTGCCATACACTTCGTTAAATTTTATTCGTCGTAATTGTGGCGCTGCCTCGCTCGCGCGTTGCCCTGGCACCCTGTCGCAATAGCGTCGCGCGGCGTTGCACGGGGCGTCGCACGGGGCGTCGCACAGCGTCGACTAGCATCGTCGACTAACGTGTCGCGGTGGCTGACTCGGTTCGGGTCGGTTCGGTTCGGTACAGTTCTGTTGGGTTCGAGGTGGTTTAGGTTCGAACCCGTGTGTCGAGCGTGTGTCGGGCGTCGCGACGCGTTCTCCAGCCAGCCTTCTCTTTAATTACATCCTCCTCGGGGCTTAAGGCCGAGCTCGGCCAACCGACGACCCTTCAACGGTCCAGCACACCGGAACTCGACGCTTGCTGCCTTTCCAAATCGCTCGTAAACGCGACCGACCGGCACGCCGAGTGCCACGCACCACAGAAAGATACACCTCTCTCTTTCTCTCTCTCTCTCTCGCCAGCGGATCTTTTAACCGTCGCTCCCTCGTTAGTCGAACGTTAATGAGAAATCTCTTCGTTACCCGACATTCGACCCGCCCGACCGTTGAGCTATTCGTACATGATCTAACGCCGCAACGGTAATACTGGGTGTCCCACGTGTAGGTGTCACCGTTTGTCGATACTCTAGTGATTCATCCGAAGTGTACGCTTGTTTAACAATTATCTTCCTTTGTAATCAAATTTGGAATCAAATCAAACCTACCACGGTCAAAATGACAGGTTTATATTATAATAAAAATCGTACACAGCTAAAGTGAATTCGATCTTCTCCCTCCTATAAGACGTTTTACTTTTATATGTTTTGTGCTCGGTAGGTTTAGTGTTAAAGAACATTTTCCGAAATAAGAATTGTCCAAGTCACCTATTAGCACCAATAGAAAAATGTATTTCTCTGTTCATATTCCTAGCAAGTCTTACGTAATGTGATAACATCCTTAAATTCTTCTAATATCGTTACAGTATCCGACCTATTCGTTCCTGTCACAAACGTACAAAATTCACAGTTCATTAACATCTCCACCAAAATTGCAATAAATGACGGTTGTCATCAACGCGAGCACTGCAGGCTTCGCTATTGCGATCTACGGTCATTACTCGACTGCGGTGCGTTTATGACAAAAACGAATCGATGCGATTTAAAACAGTGGAAATATTCAAACAATTCAAGAATGTCAACATATTGTCCTCGACCGCTGAAGATCGTTAACATTAGGTTCACATAACACTGAAAGTGACTATGTTACCATACTTTATAAAAATAACGAGAATATATCTGTTGAAATTTTAATTTTTCTATATACCCAAACTGTTATTGAATTTTGGATTTCTCGAATGGACACAACTTTGCAAATAATCGCAAATTAAAGATATTAAAACAAGTTATTTTATTTTGACTTTAGTTAAAGAAGAAAGTTGTATGCTGCTAGAATATCTTGCAATAGTTTCCGCTAAACTTTATTTTGCACAAAGAGCAAATCCGAAGCACCAAAAATATGTACAACGACGTCCACAAGCCAAACATTCGAAAATACCTCGTAAAACGAACTGGGCGAATCGTATTTTCCACAAATAATATATCACATAAAACCGTACAATTCCGCGCAGCTAAATAAGAGAAAAATGTTGTATAAACATCGGTTGTTTACCACCGTATTAAACCGTTCGCCACTGTGTACGAGAGTATCGAGATATCATTTTTGTCACTGCTATTGTCGAGAAATCTCGCAACGATGTAGGACGCATAACGGAGATAGCTTTTTCTGGATTTATTAAAATGCGAAATTCATTAGCGAGGCGCTGTTTTTCGTCGCTGACGGAGGGGAATAAAAAAAATGATAAATAAGAGATACATCATATCGTTCTGCGCGAATTCTTTTTAGCTTTTGCTTTTGCACGAAGAGATTGAAAACGCGGCGTAATACATAATGTCACATCACGATCTCGTTGTTGTCCCGCAAAAATGCCAGCTGCGGGAAAAAAGTGTCATCGTGGAAAACGGCGCGTGGTTTGCAAGCGAAAATGGTCAGCGAAAAGAAACGCGACGTTTTTGCTGAGATCGTGATGCGGCATTGTTTGCAACGTTCTAACAACATTGCTTCCGGAAAACTTGGCGCATTCAATCTGAAACACCCTGTAATCTGAAACTTGTTTCCATTCGTGTTTCCTTTTCTACGCCGCGCGCGCGGAATTTTCTTTATCGCTTCTCGGTTTTAATGATCAAATTATAATTAGCATCATCCGTATAATTCCCTGGGATCGAATTAATGGGCACGTTAGAGAGACACACGATCGGCCATTGTATCGATGCTGCCGCGATCCATTAAACGGGATTAATAAAATATATGTGCGCGAAGGTAATTTCTATTTCTTCTTGCTACGCTTGTTTAAAGTGATACATCTTGTTATTCTGCTCAATCAACGTCAAATAACGTCGTTGTAAAATACTTTTTGCAATCGTAATTCACTTCTTATTAGATCCTGCGTTGTAATGGCAGAAATGATTAGTGGACTCTGTGGAAATCAGATAAAAATACATTAATCGACGCCGAGACGTTGCTTTATAAAAATTTACGCTAGTTACATCGTACCACCCTTAATGCATCATTTTTTCGATGTGCCTTTGTGTACGGCGCGTGCAATACTGACGCATTTTTGCGAATTGTTCTTCTGGTGAGTCAAAGGGCGACCGTTAAACAAATTATTATTATTGGAGAGCGGAATAATAATGATAACAATAATGATAATAATATTAGTAATAATAATAATAATTACCGGTTTATTATTAACGGCTGGGCGGCACCCTTTGGTAAACAACGGAGTGCATTTGCATAGATTGTTCGCGAAGCGATAGAATCAGCCGAGGGGTCGATTCCACATGGAAAAGTTCGCGGCACGGCGCAGAGAGGGTTTGTAAAATTCATTTGGACGGCTCGGGCTCGTTGTCGAGGAAAATCTGCTTAAAAAAAAATTGCTCCGATACACGCGCGTCCCGTGATTACAGTAATTAGAATCGGCGGGTAATGAACGGACGCGTTAACCAAGTTCTCTATTCAATTGTACCGGGTCGTGCCCGATGAGAACAACTAGATACACCGGAGACTCTCGTGTGCGTTATCCGCACACTCCGTTATCCGAACTGCAAATGCACGCTCGTCGAAACCGAACAAATTTGTCATATCCTTCATGTCTCGGTCACAACAATTTACGACGGCCACGACTTGAAATTATAACTACCGAGTCTTGTAGACAACGCTAAATCACAGATGAATCACATTACAAGCATTTGTCGAATGAAAGTGGAAGAGAAATTGACAAACAGAAGAGAAAAATCGGAAAGGACATTGAAGAAGCTGGTAGTACATTGTTTGGAACACCAGAATGCAATAATTACGGTAACAGTGATTTAATAGATTGATTTAAGTTTGCTATAGATTATAATAGGTATTGACAATAACATTGACCATATAATAATGTTAACATCAATTGTACTCTAGCTGAAATAGCAATTGAAAGTAACACAACGAGAACGTCCTTTACCGAATAAGCAAATATGTAGAACTTTAGACAATTATTTGTGCTAAAAAACATTGCAATTTGAAAAGAATATTAAAATAACGTGTCGATTTTTCCCCATTCGAACGGACAAATATTTAAGCGTTCTCTTATCTGATAATTCCTTTCTCAGCCACTTTTGTATATCTGTTGACACAAATATGCACTGTATTTCAATTCGGTCGAGCCGGCAAAGCGAAGTCTTGCCGAACGAATTCATTCGACCGGCTCCTGAGTTAGTTTTCGAGTAGAAGAGGCCGCCGACCCGAGGGATGGATGGCGCATCCTGTATAATTTGTTACCGAACGAGACATCCTGGAATGGAAATGCTTTTTATCTCGAGAAGGGGGATACGATCGCTCGATAGGAAACTGTGTCACCGTGTCTCCGCGCCGTGTGTTCTCAAGCTAAAACGGTAACCTTCGCGAACGATCGCGCACCGAGCCGTTTCCTTCTCGACCTATCGTTTTAGCGCGACTTCGATCGGCCGGCGTCTTCGGGGCTTTTTATAGAGACACACAAGAATATTCTCGCGACCAGCTGCAGCCTTCCAACCGCTCGTGAATACCGAAGTGTGCTCCTGCTTTTCCAGACGAATTTCTTTTACCTTTTATTCGAATGTCAACCGCTGTAAAAAAGTGGTGGGTCACGTTTGACCCAAGAGAAGAATATCATGCTATTCTGCGTTAAAAACTGAGTCGAAAATGCGGAATAACATTTTTTAATAGGAGGCCTGGTTTTCGAGAGAATCGAGTTTAAAGAGTTCGAGGTACAAGTTAAGTAGTTAAGCTCGGCCATTGGTCAGACACTGTCGGACTTTTCAGACGCGATTCTCTCGGAAACAGAGCCTCCGATCGAAAAATGGTGTTTTACGTTCTCGACTGTTTTTTCACATAGAATGTCCTACATACATTTTTATTGTGCTATAATTTTTTACAATAATTTTTTAACCTTCCAAGGCTTGTAGTTCAGAATCTTTCGAGCTTTCCGGCTCGATTCTCTCGAGAACAAAGCCGTTTTTCACGACCAAAAGTTATTATTATTCCATATAATTATGGAAGCAGGTGTAGCTTGTACAAGCTGTTAACTTTGCTGTACGGAATATTACCCGGCGAAGTAGAAGTATTTCTCGGTGAACATTATTACACGAAAGATGTTGGTCGCAGTCGACCCAGGGGAGGCCTGTGGCGGGTTTAAATTGTGCCAGCGTCGATTGTATCGCGATCCGGAGCGGATATTTCGTCCGGGTCAGCCATTGAAAATCACTAACACGCGAACGCGTCCGAAAACGGTGCGGTGGCGATTGCAACGCGAATATTTAATGCAACATCAATTACTCGAATTCGGTCGGTAAATTGGCACTACATCGACTCCCGGTCACATTCAAAGGCGAGGAAACGCGGGGGTGAAAGAGAGAAAGAGAGAAAGAGAGAAAGAGAGAGAGAGAGAGAGGGAGAGAGAGCAACGTTGCAACGGTCGACAGTTCGCTACCGCTAATTGCGTATTTTCGGGACAACGGAGGGTAAAAATAATCGAGGTATCGGTCGCGTTGTACGATGCAGGGTCGACGATGGTGTTTGCGGGGTAGGGAACGATGGTGCATCGAATCGCGCCACACGAGAGTCGATTCCCTTCCGCGAGGCGAAAGGCGCGGACAATTTTTCCGTTTTCCGATTTGTCCGTTCACGCGGAAACGGTTTATTGGCCGGCGACTCGTTCGAATGGAAAGAAACGAGCTGAATTACGGAAGCGATAAAAGGGTAACGGTAGCCCGACGCAGGAGGGGTTGAACGAGAGGAGAGGGAGAGAGATAGAGGCGGCTGGCTCGGCCAGAAATCGAGGATATAAAATATGGTAATGCGACGGATTCTTTTAACGAAAACGGGCATCTCTTTCCACCGTAATTAACGAGTCGAAAGCCTGCGAATAGGTGTCGCGACGCTACCAGCAGAGCCGTGCCGGGGGCTCAAGCTCGACGGAGATGCACGACTCCCGGACAATTAACGGCAACCGGGAATGAAATCGGTCCGCTCCGCTCGGCTCGGTTCTGCTCGCTTGCTCGTTCGCCGTGCCGATGCAATCGTCGCGTTTATACGGAGACGATTCCCGAGCGTATACGCGTATCGATACACTCTCTCGAGCGCGCTCCATACTTGTGTGCACACCTGTGTGTAAACCTGTGTGCACACCGGTCCGGAGGCGTGGGACCACCGTTTCGTGATCAATGGAAGACGATAATATTATTCTGTAACGACTGTAATACTTTTAAAACCCGCGGCACGATCTCGACGCGCTCTTCAACTATTTTTCTCTTTCTCGGCGAGCTCGCGTCGCTTTGTGCGAGTCGCTACTTTATTCGAGTTAGTAAACTTGCTTTGTCTTCGTGGACTCATAGAAAAATGGCCGCGCCGGACAGTCATACAGAACCGTGTTCGTGGTTCACCGAAATTGGACTTCTCGAAGTTCTGTGTATTTTTAGATTACACTTCCCGAAATCCGGATTTGTTTCGAATTTCTACCGAGGTTCGTTTCATTCGGAAATTAATGAACGAGCTGTGCTTCGAGTGTAATTGCAACTCTGTGCCTTTCTATCGTGCTACGTAACTTCAAGCGAATCTGCAGTCTGCTGCGAATTGAGCATAATATTTGGTAATGTAGACGACGGATCTTTCCAACTGAAAGACTCTAGAAATAGAATAAAAATTTCTATTAAATATCGTTGGTGTATACCTAGTATTTGAGAAAACTGTACATGGAATAGGAGGTTTGCATCGAAGTCGTGTCAAATTAATGTACAAAGAATTCTATACAAATATTTAATCAGATTACTATAATATTTGATCGGAGTTGGTAAAAAATGGGCAAGTTTGTTCTGAACGTCCACAATTAGCTGATCGCAGAACACTTTCACCAAGGATAATACCTGAAATAACTCCAAAACAAAACTAGGAACAGTTTCAGAAACTTTTCGAATAATTTGAAACGGTACGCACATATACGAAACTTGTACATTATGTTTTCATAGTTCTCCGACACGTAAATCGATCGTTTTAAAATGTCGCATTTCTTTTATGAAAGTCGTGCGTTTAATGGCTAATACCGTGCATAGCTGCTGCATATCTCGAATATATCACCCTATAAAATTATACTAGTACTAATTAAACTGCAGACTTTTATGGGACTATAGATTTTGATGGACCACTTCATACAGATTGTAAACGACCAGGAAAATAAAGATCGTCTCTCAGTCTTTCGAAAAACCTGCAACATCGAGACACGCGAAGCCTAAAGAAAAAAACGCATAAAATCTGCAACAGTAAATGGCGTTTTTTGCTAGCCGTACGAACACTCCGCGTTTCATTTCGGTAGTTTCGTCGAACGACCAAATATTTGTCCTGTTTGTTAATGGAAGGGAGCCGGTATTTTTGGTACGGTGATATAATACACATTCTCTTTGGTGCCTGCAGCGAGAGACCCGAAAAGGATGTGCCGTTGGCTGTTACTGTGGCGAAATGGTGTAGGATCGACGGCACGCGACGGAACGAGACAGCGGTCAATCGTTACTAGGAAGAGGAGACGAAGAAGAGGAAGAAACTGCTCGTTCTGCCTTGCTTCGAGCCACTGCGGACGTTTCGTTTCCGGCTCGAGGAAGGTCCAGAAACGGTGGTAGTGGTAACGGCAGCGGCGGTAATGGTAGCAGGGGAATCGATGTTGGAAAGCGCTGAAATCGCACTATGTCGAGTAGCTTTCGAGCAACGCGGACGGCACAGCGGTCCGATTGCCGAGAGAAAGGGAGAGTGTCGGAACAGCTGTCTGTTTTCTGATTTCGATGGTTTTTGGGTTTATTGTAAACCACAACATTTTTCACAATTTTTTATTTCTAGAAATACTCGCGAAAAACTATCGGTACCTAGTGGTACTGTAGTCAGTCAATTCTACATTCAGTGAATTCATTCTTGTGGAAAGCCAATTTTACGGACAATTATGAATTATACCAATCTGGAGAATATACAGAATGTTCGACTACAGGTGGGAGACAATGTAAGGGGTGGTTCTCCATGTGATTATAAGAAGAAAATGAAGAGTAAAAAAATTATGATCTCGGCTTCATTTTTTACTTATTAACGATTAAACATCCGCCTAAACTGCGGCAATCCGCACAACAGATTTGTTGTTCTGCGTGTGCCATGCAAGAAGTCACTCCTACGTCTTAGTATTGTAGATTTGATGTTGTATTTATATTTTTATTCTTCATTTTCGTCTTATATTGTCTTGTAGAACCACTCCTTAAGTTTTCTTCCACCTGTAGTCCAACACCCTGTATATTCTTCTCGATACGTTCATTCATCTCTCATTCTTTTCTTTCATTCTCAAAATGCACACACTCAGATGTTCTCACACTTGTGCGTCGAGTCAAATGAATTTGACACATGGTTTCAGGCGACATCAAAACGTATATAACATTCCATTTACAAAATTGAAGGTAGCTTTCATTTCCGAAAGAAATTGTGCAATAGGTGCGATTAAAAGAGAAAGAAAATGAGATAGGAAATGAGAGAGGGTATTAATTGAGTCAGAAGTAAGTTATTAGCCGTCGATGTATCGTGCGTGAGCGATGTCACGGTAAACAGCCGGGAAAAGGGGCCGAGTTGGAAATAATTAGAAGACCGCGAGAGCATTATTCTCGACCAGCTGACGGGTACGTCGACGGCCCCGAGTACGACAGACGGGACGGTCAATTAGGATGCGGCTGGGAAATAATGATCCGTCGCGGAGAGAGAGCATGCTTCCCGATTTCCAGTCGATCCGCAGCCGGCTCTGGTCGACTGTGCATTTGTCAAAGAAGAATACGGCTCGTATCGATAGAAGTGGAAAAGGCGGGTGCTGCTCGCGGGATTCTAGAGTAAAAGGACCGAGTAAGAGACTCTAGTGAAAAGACCAAGCGAAGAAGAAGACGAAGAGAGGAGGAGGAGGAGGAGGAGGAGGAGGAGGAGGAGGAGCAGTAGCAAGAAAAAGAAAAAAAAAGTGGAAGAAGCAGACTGGATATACCGGTGTCGTACGCGCGACAGACGAGCATCGCGAGAGACGAGAGATAGAGATAGAGCGGAAGGGATCGAGGGGAGCGGTAGGGGCCAGGAAAAATGATGAGCCAGAAATAATTAGCGGGGTTGCAGAGCGCGGTCGGCCGAACGCAGATGTGCCAAGTCCGTATGAAAAATTAATGACATCCCGTTCTCGGCGTTTCCCTTCTTCGCCCCGGCTGCTTTTACTTCCCCCCGTTTTCGCAGCGCCGAGTTTATTCCCTCTTCGATTATTTTTTCTTTTCCTTCTCTCTTTTTCTCTCCTTCTCCTTTCCACCAGGCAGCGGTGGTCTTTTTTTCGTTCCTTTTTACTTAAGCCCGGTTTCCCTTTATTGCCAACCCTCTTTCGACGATCTCGCGTGTCTCGACGAAATTTAGCCGCGCCACGATCCCCGATAGGCTCTATAATTATCCCGTTTTATCTTCATCAGGTGGGGTGGCTCTGGGGTAGAACGACTCGCGACCGAGCAAGCGATATAACCTCGGAGAGAAAGAGAGAGAGAGAGAGAAAGAGAGAGAGAGAGAGAAAGAGAGAATACACCAGCGAACGAACCAGCCTGCGCTACGAGTGCGTTTTCGATTCGAATCCGGCACATACACGCTCCCTATTTATGCCATGCCTGCCGACACTAAAGCAGTTGCGGCCAAGCGCGCGATCGCTTCTTTTCGCTGTTCTCTCCATTTCTCTCCTCTCGCTCCCCGGAAAACGCCACAGCACGTCCATCCGCCCGTTTGTCCATCCATCCCTCCTACTTCTCTCTGTTCGTTCGTTTCTGTCCTTCCGGTAACAGAGCGCGCCAGTCGGCCACGTCCATAAATCCATTCTTCTTTTTAATTTGTCTTCGTTACGCGCGTCAATCATTTCCCGTTTGCTCTGTACCCCGGTCTGTCGTCGTCTCGCCAAGCCCGCGACACCGACACCGTCCCGCCGTGCTTTTCCCCGTCGTTTTTCACGGTTTCCCGGCTTCCCCCGCGCCCGCGCACATACCGATCGATAAATTGCACACGCAACACCGATTCACCGAACGCGCTCGTTTCGTAACGAACTTCGTCGAGGAAACGAACGGTCGACACCGTCGAATTGCGCAACGGCCCGACATGGCCCGACCCGGCTCGTCCCACCAACATCGAACGACAAAGCGTCCGTTTCTCTCGTCCTCGTTCTATTCTCCTTCTTGGCCTTTTTTGTTTCGTTGCTATCGCGTCGTTCGCCTAACTACACCGAATAATTCGCTTCGCGGGTAATCATGCCTCCCCCCCCCACTTCTAACCCCTTGCCTCTGGGAGCACAGGAGATTGCCCCCAAGGGCAACGCAAATGACGCCGGCGTACTCTCCATCTTCGAAGTTGGACGTCGACGACCGGGCAACGCTATCTGTCTTGCTTTCGATTTCGACGCAACACCCCGTGCCCACGAGGGCAGTCCGTGCCCTTGTGTGACCTAGACTCGCCGGTACCTTGAAAATTTTGGTACATACCGATCCTTTGAACTCTTCTCTTTGAGTTTGAAAAGAAGATTTATATCGGTTGTATATATCGGTTTTATATGTCAACACCACGGGTCTTGCCGGCGACATATATCGTCCAGAATATACTATTATTATTCTTTCATCCCGAACCGTATTGTGTTTACACTCCTCGACGTTCGGAGCCTCTCGATTCTCGAGTCTCCTCACGGGTTATACCCCGCGGTAGTGGGGATAGTCGACTTTTATCAGCCACGTGTTTGCGACATATATCGAGACATGACTGTGTTTTAAATGCAGATCCGTTGGCTACTCAAATTACGGCGCCAGAATTGTTCTGCGATGCTGTCAGGTGCAACTCGTCGGGGCAAAAAGAGAGAGAAGAAGAGCAACCTGTAGCCTTCATAATAATCTCTAAATATATACCGCAAACTACAGTGACTACAGCCCGCTAGAGCAATTAGATAGATCCTTTTGCCCCGGGAGCGTCCCAGACAAGCTCCGAGAGCAACATTTCAGAGGAGACGTCTTAAAAAAGCTAGGATATTCTCGCCCCCGCTTATTCAGCACGGCTAGAGAACTGTATATTTTGTTCCGTGTCCAAAAATGCACGAAGATTTTATTGCTCTCGATGTTATCGTAGTCGGACCCCCCTTCCCCCAGAGGGCAATTTCCCTTTAAATCATACATCCTCTAAGAATCTAGCTTCGACGCTGCTACAGTAACTCTAACTTTTTCTCTCTGTCTCTCTCTCTCTCTCTCTGCATCGGAATATTCCTCGACGGGCTCGTGGCTCCGGGAGCGGCGTGCACTGGCCCCAGGGGCAACGTTCCGATGAAAACGACGTTGGAGACACAAGAAGACACTCTCGATCTCCGGAATTTGACGTCGACAGAGCGCTTTTGTGGTTTCGCGCGAATACCATGCGTGCCCCGAAGAGCAATCCGCGTTTGTCGTCGAGGTTTTGGCCGAAGGTCGAGAAGGGGTAAATCGCTGCGCGCTCGGCCGTGGGCCTCGAAAATCAAAATTATAGGTTTCCCACGTCCGAGCGCGCGCGGGGCTTCGTTTAACGTTGATGTATGCACGATTGTCGAGCGCGGCCGCAAATGGAGCGACGGACAAATATTTACAGTTAATATTATCCCGTTATAAAAGCGGTGACCGTCCCACGGTTCCAGATCGACGCGACGGGCCGCGTTCTAACGCGCGATATTGATAAACGAGAGAGCCGTCGCGCGTCTGCCCGGCATAATACCGATAATTTATGAACGAGACGGGCCGACCGAGTTTCTCTTCTCCTCCCGCAATTAACTCGTCACTTTCCGCCCCCCTCTGCAGCTGCGCAGCGCTCTCTTTGTCGCGAGCACTTCCTCTCTCTCCCTCTCTCTCATTCTCTTCGTTCCTCTGGGCGCGCGCGAGCTTTCCGATATATCCGGTCTAGACGCAGCTTTTACTTATTCACGGTAATCGGCTCTGCTCCGCGAGTCCTCGTCTTACCTTCCCAGTTTATCGTCTGAAATTTTCAGACCGAACAAGACCGTGCCCAGTTTTTCCTCGATCGCGCACGCGATCCACCGCACCCCATACCATCTTGCTCTGTACTCGACCGCGAGAAATGCAGACTCTAAAAATCAAATACACACGGCACCCTCGAAAACTTCCACCGGCTGCTTGTCTCTAAATTAAATTTTATTATTTATCCGTTTACACCGCCGCCCCAGATCCGGAGCGTTAAGCTCTTTTCGGAATGATGCTCGGGACCGCTGCCGCTCTGCCCTAAATCAGGTTCCATACCGTCGTCGAATCGGACGGTCTTTATGTACGACGTTCGCTAGAGGGGCTCGTGAAAGTCGACGAGTGTCGGATCCGATTATCAAATCACTCGAGATGTTACCCGGGAAGTTTTACCACCTCTGAAATCAGAGATTTAAGTCGCTTCTCTCTTTGCTCGTGAAATATGAAAAATCGCGGGAGTCGCAGGAAAACTTGCTGGATTTAACGACGCGTCCTCGCTTCGCGGAGATCGTCCGGAATTAATACAGCACACAGTAAAAGGTTCGTAGTTTCTGTACCGATCAGCGATAGGTTGATCATGCCACTGTTGGTCCGTGAAAAACTCGCCAATTCTGTGAACACAATGTGAAACATATCGAATTCTGATAACACACGCTGTGTAGCTCGCTCCGCAGTACGATTACAAGCGAATCCGCTGTATATTGGTGCGTTTAGACTAAACCAGTCGATGCTTGTTCCGTAACGTAACGAACTATGTTCGGGAATGCGAGCGAATTTTCGTCCGATTTATATTTAGCATCGATGAGGTTATGTTCGAATTTTTCCGATGTGAGGAATGGAACGTTGCTTGTTTGGTCTGATCCTCTACTAGTATCAATTCAATAGATTTATAGCGGAAAGGTGGATTTCACATTTCACGAAATTCACAGGACTAGAAAGATTCACTGTTCAGCTTGTTGTTCTATGCAGTTCCTGATCTCCAGCACCATTATGAGGTGACGTGTACAATGGCACTTTGAAATTTCTAATATACACGTTTAACTCTTTGGTCGCAACCGTGTTTGTATAGGCACCGTCAGAATACTGGGTCGTTTATGTTCCCGACTAATTTTTTTATTATTCTAGATTTTTAAAAAATCGAGATACACTTTGGGATACGTATTGAAGTCCCCATTTTGATATACAGAGTGCGGCCGAATAATATGTACTACCGGGCACGAGGTGGTTCCTTATGAAAAAATAAGAAACAAATATGGAATAAAATCTTTTCATTTAAAGCTTAGTTTTCGAGAAAATCGAGTTTCAAAATCCTATTCGTACCTACATATGCTGTTACGGCTAAATTACGGTTCGTTGAGGCCACTAGTTTCGGCAATTTTGTAATTGATAAAATAAAATGTGGTTCGTTAAAAGTCTTCTGTGTATTTTCTCTTGAACTCCGTATCTTTTAAATGCTGGGTAAACAATGTTTATAAACACGGTACGCGTTATACGATGCTCGACGAACCGTAACTTTTGTTAGCCGTAACAGCATACAACGTAGGAATAGGATTTTTAAACACGATTTTCTCGAAAACTGAGCCTGAAATGAAAAAATTTTATTCCACATTTTGTTTTTATCTCTTCATAAGGAAGCACCTTGTGCCCGCTAGTACATGTTATTCGGCCGCACCCTGTATACAGTGATCTCTCTATATATGTCGCCGAGGCCTGGATGATAAACGTCTCGGAATTATCCTCACTACTGCGGGGTAAACCCCGTGAGGGGCCACAAGAAGTGTAAGCGTAACACGGCTCGAGTAAGTGTCCTGGACGATACACGATGCTGGCAAGACCCGTGTTGTTGACATATATCGAGAATTCACTGTAATCGTTGCAACATCAAATATTGAAATTCCAGAGTGAAATTTCACTCTTAACCCCTTGCCCTACAATATTGAGTCATACTCGTGATGAACATTCTGAACAGAGTCCAACAACATCGTATCATTGATTTTCTTTAAACCGAAATAGAATTCTATTTTGCTATAGTTGACATATATCCTTTGGAGAAAACATAAACATACAATAAATATAGAACGATCTTCTTTTTCTATGATATTTTAAACGATGAAGAATTTCTAATCAGTATAATCACAAAATAAATAGTAGTGCAAGGGGTTAAGGCAAAAATGTATTGGTGAAATTTGCTGTACTATACATCTGGAATGGAACAAATTCTTACGTGGCTCCTGTTCCTTGGAACTGATGCAGCCAATTTCCATTTTGCATAAGAGTGTTCGGTCCAGTGACCATTTCTTTAAAATTCCTCCGTTAATGGAATCCAACGTTCCAGAAACCAATGGAAGATCTAAATTCGCAAATGAATGGTCGATTACAGAGAATCGGTGCGTGTCTGGTGCCGGTGTCGCGGCCGGACGCGAGATTTTTATTTCCCCATCCGGCAACGATTCTTCGTCCCCCTCCGCCCCTGTGCTCGCTTCTTTTTCTCGCTTTTCGCTCTTGCGCCCTGCCGCGGCATGAGAGAGCCCGCTCGGAGCCCGCGCACCGGAACGTCATAAATTCCGGGCCATCCTACTCCCGGCTCTCTTACCCGCTACCCTCTTCCTGTTCCCTTTCCCGTTTCCTCCCTTTGCTTCCCAGTTCTCCGTCGCTTCCTCCGCTCCGTGTCCCTTCCCCTTTCTGGACTCACCGGCGGCGGCTCCTCTGCGACCATACAGGGGGAGGGAGGGGGTCACTCTCTCGCTTTTGCGAGCGGTCCGCGTCGGCTCCCCTCGGAAAAGCCGCGATAACGCGGAAGAAATGGCGGAACGTAATTAGAAAGAGTGCCATTTTTAAACCGTTCCGCCGCCGGCCCTCCCCTCCCCACCTCCGCGAAACCCCTCTTCCGAAAACGGTAGTCAGCATTCGCAGTCCCTCTCTCGGACGTTCCATCCGCGCCGGAGAAGATTATTCAGCGAGAGAGAGAGGTAGAGGGGACCGTCGGCGATATCGGAGAACCGGCACAGGCAAATGGCCATTTTCAAATTAGACGAAACGCCGGGAAAAGTCCATCCGGCGCTCGAGAATTTCGAGAGAGAACGGAAAACAGAGAGAATGCTCTCGCGGTAAATTGGTCGTTGCAGCCGATCCACGGGAACGCAATTCCCGGCGACGGATGAAAAACGTATCCGGAAAACGTTTCGATCGGAATCGGTGAGGGCTCGATTCGTGTGTAAAATCGACTCACCCTCTTGCCTGAGCAGCATGGCGAACAGGAGCAGCGCGAGATCCATCCTCGGGATCCTCGCGCTAGCTTGCGCGCCGAGTTCTCCGAGACCCTTCGAGATCCTGTCGCTGTACTTCGATGCGAAACTGCTTCCACGGCTCGTCTTGACAGTTCCGTCCTCGTCCCTTCTCCTTCGTCCCGCCTGTACCGTCCCGCGGCGCACGTTTATCCTGCGATAAACACGCACGTTTCCACACAATCACTGCGATCCGTCCGAGAACGAACCCCCGGACGTATGCAACCCTCGCGACCGCTCCGCTCGACTTTCGCCAATGTTCCAGGGATCGGGAAAATCCGCTCCCGCTCTGTAGTTCTTTCGTGGTATCGCAATTTTTCGGGGGAATCGACGGGAAAAAGTAATTACGCGGCGGGTTAATCGAATCGCGCGAGCGCGCTGTTGTTCCACGCGCTCGTAATTCAAGCTCGTGCCGGAGAACGTCGTTTTTCGAAACCTCGTTCTTCTTTTCGGAGGAACGCCGGCGTTCGGGATGAACGCGAGCAAAAAAACGCGAGAGAAGAGGCCGAGAGAGGAGGGGAGACGTTTTGCCGTTGATCGGAGCTTGGCAAGTATTACTGGGCACAGCCCCCGCATTTCCGTCGAGTGGGCTCTCCGGGATTGTTCGGGTTTCGCAGCCCGCGCCACGGAGAAGAACGATTGCCGACCGTTTAAAAACGGCTCCCCGGCCGAGGATTTCCGAAGTTTCCGCGATTTTTGAGTAACGCCGCGTCATCCGATCTCGGCGGCCGATAGCGCGATAGTTTGGCACCGGGACAGACCCGCTGGGAGGACGGGTAATTCTCAGTCGAATCTCGCACAGCGATCGCAGCGTCGACGAAAAATAAGATCCGAGGATATCCAGTCGCGGCGTCTCTTCCGGGAGATTCGAGCAGATTCCAGTGACTAGAGAGAGAGAGAGAGAGAGAGAGAGAGAGAGAGAGAGAGAGAGAGAGAGAGAGAATCGGAAAGGTATACATAGAATCAGAGAGATGTAGTTGGTACGCGATTTGTCGATCGACACCCCAAAATTATTTCCCCTGATAATTACCCTCGGGAAATCGACGGCCGGCAGACTGCGGGGCCGCCGGTTAAACGACAGTCGGAGAAACTTTAAGAGTGTGTGGGCGGAAAGGGAACACGCCTTGCGAGTTCTCTTTGCGATAGGAGGAATCGTCTCGTGGCGAGAGGGAACCAGTGTTCGGCTTTCGAGCGTCGTGGAAAAAGAGCCACGGAACCAAAGAATGAGAAAACAGGAGGGAGGCTCTCGCTCGTGGCTACAGCAGACACAGAATGAACGAAGAGGGGAAGAGAGAGAGAGAGAGAGAGGTAGAAGAACATGGTAGAGAGGGAGAAACGAGGGTGAAAGGAATGCCGCGAGAGAAGAAAAGAGAAAAAGGAAGCCAGCCGGTGTACGGAGGGTACGGCTTTTAAATGCAACTTGTTGCAATCTCGCCCAAAGCTCCGAGCTTCTTCGACTGGGAAACGCGCACGTGTGTCTTTCGCCCGAAGAAGAGAGAGAGAGAGAAAGAGAGAGAGAGAGAGAGAGAGAGAGAGAGAGAACGTGCACGCGTGGCACGCGTCCACGCGCGCACACGCCGATCGATCATAATTCTCGATTCTCTCCGTCCCTCTGTCGCGAATCACGCGATATAGATCGAACGCCGATGATCCAGGTCGCTGGCGCCGCTCTCCCGGCTCGCGAGATCCGCTCGGAAATCGATATACGCGTTCGCCAAACTTCGAACCGGAAGCGCGCCGACACCGGACCGCCGACCGGACGCCGAATTATTTAACCGGACCAGCTTTTGCTCGGCCAGTAGTCGTCGCCCTTTTTGTTTTTCCTATGCCCTGACACGTGCAACACCGCCGTCGGTCAGAGACCAGCACGCGATCTCTCCTGTCTTTCCTTTTCTGATTCTCTTTGGTGGTGTTCGCATCTACCTAGTCCGAAAGGGAGAGAAATAGAGAGAGTGGGAGAGAGAGGTCTACCTTGTCTGCCACGTATGACGCGAATATGTGTATTGATTCGAGACTATTCCCTTTCCAATTCAAAGAAGGGCGGACCGTGCCAGACGATTTGTCGACACATTGCCAGAGATGAAATTTCCCGAACCGGTATCCAACTTTGCAACCACTCGTTTTAGCCGCTCTACCACGGCCCCTTACCTCCCCTCCCCCCTCCCGCGCCGAGTTTTCCGGAGTCGCATCGAATTTTCTAAGGATTTTCCCACTTGCCCGAGGAACGCGAGCCTCGATCGTCGAGATTTTATTGCCTTCGCCGAGGCCGACCGATCACGAGCTGCGACCTATCAGTGTGTATTATTTAACACGTTACCTAACACCGGTGATCGTCTCAGAATCGTTGAAAGTCTGTAGTCCGAGAATTTTTTAGTAAATTCTTCGACAGCAGTAGCGATGTTAATCGTAAACCAACGAGTCACCCTTCGGTAACGCAGTCTGGCGATTTCGTTTGGGATTATTATGTGAAAGAAGATTTTCACGCTTCATTTTGGCACAGCACTATTATTGAGAATGCTATTGGTTGGCTTCCGGTAGATGTAGCGTTAATTGGGGATTTATTGCACTAGGTGAATCCGATGTACACGAGAAAATGTGTTCAACGATGCCAGGGGATATGTTGAAATAAGATCCATTAAGGGAAACGTATTGTATTGCGAGATAAATGACAAGATATTATTGGGTACAAGAGAAAGGGTGCACAGATTGCAAGAGACAGGTTAGAATAATAAGATACGTTGTAAAGGATCTCTTGAATTCCAGTGTAAAATCTATTGAATCCAAAGAAAGGTATACAGAGATGGCAAGAATTGGGATAATACGCGTTGCAAGGGATCTATCGGATTTCAGGGTAAATGCGTTGAATGCCAGAAAAAGTATGCAAAGACGGCGAGATGTATTAGGTCGGTGAAAAAGTTCGTGCCCGATTTCGTATGAAAATGTAACAAGGAATGACAACGTTGAATAAGAACTGTTAAAAAATTCCTTGCAATATTCACGTACTACTTATTCTAATGCGTTCGGTCAGTGCACTATTTCGTATGAAAATACAAGGTATAGAACTTCTGCACTGACCCAATACATTAGAACAAGTAGTACGTTAATATTGCAAGGAATCCTTAAACAACGCCTGTCCAACTGTGACGCGAAAATGGTGAGCCTCAGCACTGTCGGTTGAAAGCAGGGTATCACTGAGTGAACTTTTGAATGTGAAAATATATTCCTTAAATCGCCAGTCCCAAGTAACTATATACGTCTTCTTTGAATTGTTAAAGCTGCGAGCCAACTGTCCCAGTAATTTCTTTCACAAAACGTCAAAAGTGATTAAATTTCATTCGAAATCGTGACGGTTTGAAATGTTTGCCGACACCATATCAAAAGACGATTCTCAGTTATTAATACGAAACATTCTCCCGGAGACTCGGTCTCTCTCCACGCGAACCTCTTGGGGAACAAAGTAAAATAGATCCTGGCCCGCGCGCAGAAATCCCAGAGTAAAATTTGCAGCATAAATATTCAATATTTCCTCGACGGGGAGGCAAATACTTATGAGTATTCAGTAGCGTGCGCCACCGCGAGCAAACCTGCTTCAAAATTTAAACCGATCGCTGCGACACGGAGGATTATGGTCCCGTTCCGAGACGATCTATCAAAGTTGCAAAAGACTGATGCTCGAATCCGGAGTTCCGGTGGAGCGACAGGTCGCCGGGGTCTTGACGAAAGGGAAACCGGTCTGGCAGAAGGTCCAGGATCAAAAGAACGTCCGAAGATGAACGGAAGGACCAAAGATCGAAAGAAGGTCCAAACATGAGAAGAAGGTCCACAGACGAAGAGGAGGTAGAAAACCGAAAGAAGGACAGGCTGAGGAAACGAGACGGTCTAAAAATCGGCGAACAAAGTTTAGAGACGACCGGATGACGTCAGGGGATGCGGGGTCGTCGATGTCTTCCTTACTGGAGGCAGCAGTTTAAACTGATCGCTGCGCGATACGGTGGATTATGGTCCCGTTCCGAGAATATCAAAATTGCAACAGACTGATGCTGTAATCCAGAGTCTCGGGGAGTAACGACAGGTCACCGAGGGAAACTGATTCGGCGAAGGACCAAGATTACAAGTAGATCCTAAGACCAAAGCAAGATCCAAAGATGAAAAGATGGTAGAAAACCGGAAGAAACGTGTCCGAGGCTGGGAGATTGCAAACCAGGAAAGGAAACGATACGGTAAAAGAGCGAAAACTTGTCCGGAGTTTGAGGACTTCCGGTGGACGTCGGAGGACGCGGGATCGTTGGTGTATCCTTACTGAAACTGGCGATTGGTCGCGGAAGTTGCTCGGAGAGGTGTAGAACAGCGTCGCGATGTGTCAAAAAAAAAAAAAAAAAATGAAAAAAAAAATCCTGGGGGATCGAAAATCCGGTAGATAAAAACGGGCGAAAAATCGACGGTCGGAGTTCGGGTACGTCCGGGGTGCTTTGGGACCGTCGATGTATCCTTACTGGAGGCGGTGATTGGTCGCGGACGTTGTTCTCAGCGGTGTAGAACGGCGTCGCGACGTGTCGCGGCGTGTCGCGGCGCTGCCCGGCACGGCACGGCACGGCACGGCGAGGAGCGTCTCCGAGTGAAAGTTCGCGTCGCGGATGGCCGATGCCGACTACGAAAGCTCGACGTCGCGCCAGTTTAGCTCCGTGTGCGCCGGTGGGTCGTGCACCTGGGCGCGTGCGCGTTGCGGCCCGGCCAGGTGCAAAACGCACGCGGCCGACACTCGAACTCGAACGAGAGCTGTCTGACAACCGACCAGTGCACGCCGCGCGCGGCGCGACGCTGCTGCGGACCGATAGCCGATCTTCGGCTTTCGACGCTGCTGTTACGTTCTGCTTCATCGATCCGTATCCTCTTCGATTCCTCGGAGGATCCCACGCGACAAGGTCGATGGGTATTTGCCTGTGGTCCTTCCCGATGCAACGGTCGAGCCAAAGCTATCGTAGGAGATAGCGCGCGGATGCATCCGACTGCAATTTCTTAACCTTAGCGATCATTTCGGCGTGATACCACACTCATCCTAGGAGCAGCTTCTGCTAGTTCCTCTTTCTCTCTCTGTCGGAGTCTGTTTATCGCGTGGACTGTCGCATCATAATTTTAAAAATCTTCTGCAAAGAATTTGATTAATTAAACCGAATCTCGAAAGACAAAATTCATCATCGACCATTCACCAAGACAAATTTCCTTCGATATTCTCTAATTCTTGGACCACGGACATTTTTGGGTTGATTCAAATTTTTGTATATCGAGTTTCTTCGACAGATTTTTGAACTCACTTTTTAGAAATTGGTGTTAATTCTTTTCTTGGGTTTAACACTGACTGCCAAACTAGAAACCACAAAAATTCTATAATCAAAGTAAGTTATTTAACGAAATAAAAATTGAAAAGTCCTCTAACTTTCTTACATTTTACTGATCCTAATCAAATTTGGTGCAATGAATATATTAACATAAAAATTTATTTTAAAACCTGGACAAATAATTCCGTCACCCACATATGGGTGACATGGCAGTAAACGTGTTAATATAAACAGCTAATATTTAAACTGGCTGGTAATGAATTAGATTTTAGGTGATTCATTTATAAATCTAGGTTAGCATGGATCCGTGTCAATCGAGCACTAATTGCCGCACACGGAAGCTATTATGACTATCAGCTGAAAATAATAGTGTTTTTAGATTCTCTAAATGTTTTCACAGCCTAGCATGTTTTCATGTATGAACTATTTTGATTTCCGTTCTGAAGGTCAGGGGTGGAAAGCGCGAGCGTCGAAATTTCGTACTGATTACAAAGAAGTTTCTGAACAGTGTTGAAATGGAGGTTGATAGAATAACGCTGCAATTAATTTGACGAGCTTTGTTTAACCCTTTTTGCTACGGCGCTGTAGACCGAACAGAGATTATTGAGCCATCTCCACATTTATTACCGCACCTCGTTACTCGTAATCTCATCGCGGTGGTAACGAGATCCTGTTCGAGATCCATTTTTAATTTAATTTGATCTGTTTACTGCTATCAATGCATGTAACTTCTCGCCGCCTTTCCTATTATTTCAACGCGTTCAATTGGCATTAAATTGCGAACGTAAACATAGTTATATCCATAATTTTTTTTTTACGTTGGAGAATGAAGCCACGAACGTGATGACGAACATTTGCATATTTATAAAAGAGGGATTTACCGATGGCTCATTTTTTCCCGCATCGGAAAGCCGTGTAACGAATTAATAGATTAGAGTGGAAAAGGTCGTTCGTGTACCCCGTCGGTGGCTTTAATGTATTAACGTTGGCGTTAAAACAATGTCGAATTTGACGATGCTTTAAAACTTGTTGGGTTTCCTATATTTCAACTGAATTTTGTGACAGATGAAAGTCAAAAGTTTTCGCCGCAAAACCTGCTTTCGGAAACGAAAATGGAACGCTGTTTTCTCTTCGAGATGCCATTAGAGTTTGATCGCAATAAATCCTTCCCTCCCATAATACAAAGTTCCTTCAAATTACAATTTATTAACCAAACATTTCGCTTGGTATTCCAAGTGAAGACGTTACGAGAAAGTTGTTTGTTATTCCTCTAGGAAAAGTCATTGCTTTTAGAGAGGAGCCCACTAAAAATTACTCGATATTAAACCAGTATTTATGTAAATTTGTTTTTATTTAATTAACTGGTAAAAGATTCAGTTGTTGCGTGATCAAAATAGACTGAATTTCATACGCAAAAAGTGACCAAAATCATACAAACATTCTCATACATTAAATGTGTTGGTTTTGGCATTAAAATAGCTTCGAGTGCAATTACAGCCGCGACAATTGTCCAGAACAGAGATCGGGGAGTCGTAGAATTTTTTAATACGTCATACGTCAAACATGAACTATGGAACTTTGCTAAAAAAACGTTACAATGAGAATAGATGAAGGAAAGTTCGCGAAAGTGAGGGCCTTAGTTTGAATGGAATTTGCGAAATACGAAACGAAAAAACGTTCTATATCAAGAACAGATACTTCGTACAATATTAAACAAGTTCTCGATCATCGTCACTGTTCTAATTCTCAGCACCGACGTTCAGAGATAAAACGTATTCTCACGGTAGCTCCTTCGTCTCGCTTTTGCCATTCGGTCCAGCCTGCGCAATGATCGTTCCGTAACATTGCTCGGACTGTCGCTATATCACTGTCTCGCGAAACTTGGACCGCGACGCGACGCGACGGTACGGAGACGAGCGGAACGCGTCGCAAAGGGAGGTTCGCCGAGTCTCGTTTTCGAGCGTAACAGAACGACACCCGGTACAACACCGTGTCCCGCGTAATTATCAATATCCGGCCCCGCTGCCAGCCAGACTCGGCGAACGCGGATCGATACGAAACAATAGTTAATTCCACTCTGATTGTTGTTAGTATTCACGGCCCCGGGAACGCGTCCCATTTCCGTTCGAGCGGCTCGAGTTTTCTCCGAGGGCAAATTGAAAATAGTCGGCCCGCGTTAACAGGATTCTTGATCGATTCGAGTGTTTCGCGTAGAACGCATAGTTGTTGTTTGGGACCGCGTAATCGAGATCTCGACTGATCAAAACGTCCTCTGGAAAGCGTCCTGCGCTGCACGAGGACCGCGAGGATCGATCGCGACTAAATCGCGCGCGTTTTGGCCGCGACGCGATGTTCCCTGGGAAGATAGACAGAGATAAAAGAGAGATAGAGATAGATAGAGAGGGAGGCGGGTCGACGGACGAAACAATTATTCCATTTTCACCGGGAGAGCGACGCGCGCGACTGGATTCGAGGGACGCTTTAGAGGCGATAATAAGCTCGGTCGTTTGTAAACGCGATCCGCGGGGAAATCTTCGTGAATGGAAAAAAAGGGACGGAAGTAGGAAGCGAAAGCGGAGGAGAAATTAACTTTCCGCTGTTTTCTTTTCCCGGCGATTCGTCGGCGTTCCCGACCTCTCCCACCCCATCTCACGATTTTCCCCACCTCTCTCTCTCTCTCTCTCTCTCTCTCTCTCTTTCTGACTCTCTCTGTATCCCACCCCCATCTGTTTCGAGGAAAGAAACGCATTGCCTCGCGTGGCACCACCGTTGCGGGATGCGGTGGGATCCATCGCCGGCATGAAAACGTAACGGGATAATCGTTTTTCCCGACCCTCTAGGCCTCTCTAGCTCCAGCCGCCGCCGCCATTGCCGCCGCCCCCACCTTCTTCATGGGTCACTTTGTTCCGCAAACTGAAACTGACGCGATGGCCAATTTCGTTCGTTACGGTAACGATAATGGTAATCGTTAACCGCGCGCTCTCCGCGCGCCTCGCCGCACCGCAGAGAGACAGGAACAGAGAGAACCAGAGAGAAAGAGAGAAAGAGAGAGAGAGGGAAAGAGAAAAAGAGACGTGTTCGACGTCGAAAGCGAACCCTCGGCCGGATCAAAGCCGGGCGAGTCTTTTTCGTTTGTTTCGCGCACGTCCTACTCCCGACGGACGATATCGCTTTTCCCGTCCGATTCGAGGGCGAAAAAGCAAAACTCGGTCGTCGATGCTGCGACGGAGAAAAAATCGTGAGGGGGGAGGGGGTAGCGGGGAGGGCAACGGCAAAAGGTACGCTATGGTACGGTATGGTAACGGCAGGCTTTATCAGGGACGCGTCTTCCTGGTTTTCGACAGCGGAGACAGAGCGCGACTACTACGTGTGGAGCGTTTTCTCGGTGGAGCGACCGAGTCTAACCGATTAAAACCCGAGGAGTCGAGAATTGGGATGGGGGGGTGGGGGAGAGGGGGTTATTGGACCGATGAACGTGTTATCGAACCAACAACCTACGGGATAAAATCGTTGCCGTCGCGCCGGGTCGCGTCGCGTCGGGACGCGGATGCGACGCGTCGGGACGCATGGTGTAGGCTTGTGTATACAACGGGGAGAGGAAGCGGGGCGACGCACCCCGGGAAAGCGTTGAAATCTCGTTCCCTTTACGCCGGTTGCGGTGCTCCTTTGAAAACAGTTGCGGTACGAATCCCCGGTCCATAGGTATAGACGATAAATTCCATTGTGGTTTGCAGCGGATTGAGAAGACAGCGAAATTGTTTTCGCTGGAAAACCACGTGCCTCCCTCCCCCTCTCTCTCCTTCCCCCCTCCCCACGCTGTACGACCTTTTCCACGGGCAACCACCCATCCACCCCCACCCGCATACAGAGTCACCCTCTTTTCGGTATCGCGTCGATCCCGACGATTTGCGGTTACGTCATCAAAGACGTTGTACTTTGGTAGCCCGGGCGACCGAGGACGGACGGCTTCTACGGAATTGGCGCAAATCGATTATCCGTTCATTAATCGAACCACCGGAGGGCCGATAAACGATCCGCTTCTCCGAGGAAGGGACACCCGCGAGGTGGACCGTTCGGAAATTGCGCCGCTCGAAACACCGTTCCCTCTCGGAATCGTACGTTCTCCTTATTGGCGGTTCGTCCGAATATCGACTCTCATCCGCTCTCTCTCTCTCTCTCTCTTTCTCTCTCTCTCTATCTCTTTCTCTCTTTCTCCACACCACGACCCCCGTTCTCTCGTTCACTCGTTCGTTTCCGTTTTCGTCTTCGTTCCCGATAGCTGCCAGCGTCGACGACGGCCCTGGCTCCACCGAAATAAAGTTGCTATTTGCGAACACCTGGACGTCGATATTTAGCAGACGAGCACCGCGTTACCTCGGTTGAAATAAAATCGTAGAAAGAGGAACATCAAAGAACAGGGCGTTCTGATTCGATCAACGATTTTTAGGAGCTATAGATTTTTAGAGAGGTCCCGAGTTTTCGGGAAAAGATCGTACCCCAGAGATTCCAGGACCGATCAGACAATCTACTAATTTTCTCAGGATTCATACGGCTTTGGAGAAGGTCCTCGCACCGCTATACGGTGGAAGAATGAAATTGCTATTCGCATACACCTGGACTTTCACGTTCAATCGTTGAACAGTCTCGCATAATGTCAGCGGGCATAAGATTGTCTCTGGAATGAGAGTTCCAGGGGAAAGAACGTACCGAAGTGAATAAATGTCTATTTTCACTCCAGTCGGTTGTAATTCGGATAGAAAATTTTTATTTTGAACGAAGATCTTTAATTATTACTATTAAGAGATAGGAGATAGGGAATGATATGCGATATGGAGGAATGATTGAAGATGAATAATTCTAGTCAAGTTCCATTTCTTGATCGAGAGGTCAAAATTGAATAAATGCATGTATGCCGATTTGGGCTTGAGTCCAGAGTCCCTATAATCTAGGGCGAGAAAAATTTGGATTGCGCGGAAATTATTGTTGGATGCGATGGATCGATACGGTCGACCTGGTCCCGCGAAACCAGCTCGAAGAAGACGCGACCAGCTCTGTCACGCGACCGACGGCCCGTGCGGAATTCGTAATTAGCGGACTGCGTTCAGCGTGTAACTGTGCGGTCGCTAAACGAAGCGAGACGCGCTCGGCTCGTGGCGAACGCTCCACGCTCGATAATCGACCTCGGTCTTTTAACCTATCACGCCTCTTCGGGTTTTGGAGGGTCAGTTGATCGTTCGCACCGGTGAGAAGGAATCTGGAAGCAGCTGTGAATAAAACGACGAGCTGTGAATCACTGAGAACGCTCCGCCTCCTCCGGCGATGGCAAATACCAATTAATGGACCGCGAATTTGATGTATTCATTACCAAAATCAGTACGTCAAATGCAAAATTGAAACGACGATGGGAGAAATTAATTTATTTAATTTCTTACAATAGACAATTTTTATTTTGCTTTAAAATTCGCTGTTCACTAGTTAATAACATTGCTGATATCGTGCGAAATTAGAAGACATAGATATAGACTTTTTATGAATATTCTGAATTTTGTTAATTGAAGGTACACATTGAAATATTCAAGTATACGCTGAAGTAGTAGAAACATTGTATTACATTTCGCGTTTTACGTATGTTTGCAAGAATTTTTCGTACTATTTGCAAGCTAGGTTTCAACCCATTCCATTCGCCGACGGATCGATCGGTTAATCAATCTGATTAATTTAATCGACTCCCTCCGAAGATTTTTAAAAACGTCCATTATAGGACGTCGTTGTGACGAACTATCGGGACAAGCTCTATGTAACTTTGAGCTAATAATTACTCCTCGCGGACCGATGAATCCACTCGAAAATGTAGGCGATTCACCATCGGTTCAATCGACCTCTGATGCAGCAGAACAAAATTGATTTCAATCTGCTGATTCGATAGGAATCTGCATTAAATAAATTAATCGAGTTGCGCTTTTAAAAAGACTACGACATTTCATCGAGTCGTGATTAGGCCGGTTAACAAAGTTCGTTTCGCTGGATATACCGCATCGAAAATCTACACTCATATTAGAGGAGAATATTGATCTGTTCTTCGCCCGGGAAATAGGACACCAGAATTATTCCGATATGCACTTCGCTAAATTATTTAACTCTACATACTAAAATACCAAATACAACTTCTAGATCTCATATTATTCTGTTTCATTAGGAGATGAAATATGTTTCTTGGCAAATAAAAAGCATTAAATGTAATTAACACGTTGACTGCCGGACGGATTTTCCATGGTTTGTCCGAGGCGCCAACATGAACTTTTCATTATGCGATGCATATTGCGCCGCCGGTCACCGGTGGCCCCCACGGCGCTGTAGCAAAGTCGAGTGCCGGTCACCGGTGACCCCCACGGCAGTCAACGTGTTAAAACGTTGCCGTAAATGACGGCTATAGCCATCCGATCTGAAGAACAGATACTAACTCATACACGCGTGTACTAACGCATACACTTGTTAATTATTGAGTCGAAAAAAAGGTATAGCATGCCAGACAGCATATTAATTGTTCTTTTATGCGTTTACTCATGCTTTACCGCTTCGGAAAAAAAGAAATGTGTTTCTGAGCACGATCGTCAAATTAAAAGTGTGCGGCATCGTGTTAAATTTACTTTAGTTATCTAGGATTAGAACAATTCAGAAACAATACAATTGCATGTGGACACCAGATAATTGTGGTACCGACGAACGTAATATAAATCAGTGAAACAGGTGACCGCGAGTAGTAAAAGTCAATGTTTGACTCGACATAGGATCAGAAATGGTTAAACCTGTCTCTGCCGCGGTAAATCGTGCATGCGTTGCAACATTGTGCGTACGATTGGTCGGAGTCGAGCTCTAAATATGTCAGTGGAAGCAGATTAATTAGCACGCGATACGTGGGTGTCCAGTTGGGTCAGGTTTACGACGCAGGGTCGCGAGGTGCGTCGGTTCGCGACGTGCGACAACCGCGTCGACCGAGTTTTCGAGAATTTAAAGCTTGTTGGCCAGTCGCGGGGACTTCCGTTGCTTATCCGAATAAATAAGGACGTTCCTCGGCCGCAGGGTGTATAGGTGTATCGATCATGGTTCTCGGCCCGCCACAGCGGCAACCTCTTCTACTCTGTATGCCCGACCTCAACCGTCCGTTCCTCCTTCGCTTTGTTTCTCTGTCTGTCTCTCCGAGTTCCGGGAGCGTCTGCTCTTCCTCTGGGTTCCGTCGCGACGGTGGTCCGTCGCACGCGTCGGTCGTCTCCGCGTCCTGTTGCACCGACTGGAAACAACCTGACCGTCTGAAACGTAACCTGCGGCAGCAAAGGAAAAGGAAAAGAAGGCCGGAGGAGGCTCGGGAGGGCGGGAGACCGAACTCGAGGGTGTAGCTTTCACAACCTTTCCCGGCTGCGGAGTTAATATTTATCGAGGCTGCCTGTAATTTTCTTGAGAGTTGGCTGTGGACTTCTAACCGACCGCGGCCGAGGGGCCGCGCCGAGGGGAGAGAAAATAATTAAGGTAACTCCGGAGGACCGGAGTCTCTCTCTCTCTCTCTCTTTCTCTCTCCGTCCCTCTCGCTCTTTCTTTCCTCCTGTATTCGACTGAGGGGATCGACTCTTTTCCTCGTTTCGTTTCGCGGCCGTGTTATACTCTACTGGCGGGCGCGCGTAGAACAGCCTCGCGTCTTTCCCCGTCTCGCCATCGTCGTCGCGATCCCCGTGCCTCTTGTATTGACTTTGCTTCGAACGGTTTTGTTCGGGATCGGGACGAGTAATCGAGAGGCTCGTTCAACAGAATTTTACGACTCCTCGTGCGTTTCGACTTTTCTTCATACACTGCTCCCCCCCTCTCTCCCTCCTTTTCTCTCCCCCGACCCCTTTCGTTCGGGAAATCTATTCGTATTTGGAGAGGTACGACTGCGAGAGCTGTTCCTCTCTTTGCCTTACCTCCGTGGAGGAGGAGAACGTACCTTTTCCCGCGAGACGGGCCGCGGACTCGAATAAGATCGTTGGCTGGAGGGAGAATCAGTAACGTTCCGCGATAAGAAGATAGAGGAATGCCGGTCGATGTCGTAAAACGTACGCGAGCATGAGACACGAGAGTCGATCGTTGTATATTCTCGCGTGGCAGCTCGATCTACCGGTCTCGCGACCGGGTATAGTTAAGAACGCGGCGAGCGGGGGACTGTATGATCGATGTGGGTCATACGGCGGCTCAGATTGTCCTTGGAGTTGTACCGCGACACTGTGGAGCAAGAAAATCATTCCTGCTTAGAGAAGACCTCGCCTACTTAGAACAGAGCGCGTTTATTCGGGGCAACACACGCTTATCTCGGGAAAATTTTTTTACTATATTCAAGGAGAGCAACGAGACCACTCCTGGTCAAGGCAGACCACGCCTATTTAGATCAGAGCACGCCTACTCGGGGCAGGACACACCCATTCGCGATAAATTTAACTGTCATTGGTAGGGGAGATAAAGAAACACCCATTCCTGGAAGTTTTTCCTAGGGTCCGATACACCTGGGAAAACATTTGAATAACGCTCTCTATGATTTTAACACTCTCGCTGCGGACGACGCACATGCGCGTCCAATCATATTATACATAAAATAAGTTATACTTACCCCAAATATGTTTTTCAAAATATACATGTATATATATATATGTTTTCTAACCTAACCTAACCTTTTCTTAGGTTGAACATCATGAATTATTGTTTTTGTTTTGAAAAAAAAATCAGGTTTGTATTTTACGGACTGAAAATTTCATTTAAAAAAATATCTTAATTTCAGCTCCCGACGAAAGCCTACTTATTTTCGTCCGCAGCGAAAGTGTTAAAAAACGATTACTTCTCACGAAGTTTACTTAAATTGCACAATGTGCATATGGAAGTTTTTTCTATTCCAGAAATTAACGTAAACGGAGAACGATAAACAGTTATTGCTACGTTACAAAGTGACAGCGAAACAGGGAGAAATCAACGTGATAACGGATTTGGTACACGACTTAAAATCTCTTAGAACACGCTAGAAGATTTAAAACTTTCTCGTCTATCTTCCTGGCCCAATTCCTTCGGGGAAAGCCGTCGATCGGTCCGAGCGTGCTACATCGTCGTCGTGCTGTTTCTGGGAACAAGGCGTTCGCGGATCGATACTGTTATCGACCGGCTCGTTACCGCGGGAAAAATAAAACCGATTTGGGAGGGCGCGCGTGTGAGCGAGTTCGGGTACGCGACAGATACGCGACGGCGTATCAACAAGTAAGTCGGCGGCGCGTTCTCTTCCCCACTGTTCGGTTCCGTTCTCGTCGACGAGCAATAACGGGTCGAAGCGAGGAGAAGGAGCGAGGCGCGATACCGTGTCTAGCGGGCGCTCGTTGCTTGATGCTTGATTTACGAAGCGGTCGACGCGACGCTCTGGCCACAATTCACGTTCCGCTCATCTCGATTAATTGGCCCACCCTGTCACGGGGCTTAATTTATAGACGCGTGCCAATCGTCTGCCACGAGTCGTCAACAAGTGGCCGATTCGCCGGGACCGTTTCAGGAAACGGGCGACGACCCGAAGACGAGAGAGGGTAGAGATCCTCGATCCCGTGGTAATACGAGGGTGGTTTTATCGATCGTCGAACGGACGTCGAAAGAAAATGGAAACGGCGCGAGCAGAGGCTGGAGGAGGAGGAGCAGGCTAGAAAGGTGGAGCAAGAATTAACGGGAAAGCGAAGCCGCTGCGAATGGAGGGACCGGTCCGGACGGCGGTTCCTATGGGAGGTCGAAAATGCACTTTTTATCGCGGTACATCTTGTATGCGCCGCGGTATCAGGTCCGCGCATACATATTTCCTAGCACGTTCCCCGCACGTAGCCCGCTACACGGCTAGCCAACGCCGCACCACGCCTGCTCCCTCGATCTCTGATCGTCTGCGACGGCCTCTCGGCTTACCCCGAGCAAGCCCCAGCGAGTACGACTGCTTCTTCCCAGCCTTTTACCCGAGTATCGAGAAATCAACGAACCGTTTCGCCCACAGACAGAGACACACGGCGTCTGCCAGCCCTCCGCCGATGTTTTCCCCCAAATTCTCTGCGGACTTTCCGAGAAACGATGCGGATCCCCGCAAAAACGCGCGGACACGCTTTTGGGAAAACCTAACCGGACGCTATCGACGCCCGAGCTCGTTAAAAACCGTACTTCGGGCAATAAACGATCTTTGTCAAATATTATAGTATCGATATGCAGTGAATTCCCGATATTTGTCAATAACACTGGTCTTACCAGCGTCGTGTATCGTCCACGAGATATACCCGAGCCGTGTTATGTTTACCCTCCTCGGCGTCCGAGGGTTATACCCCGTGGTAGTGGGGATAATTCCGCGACGTTTATCATCCAGGCCTTGGCGACAATTATAGAGAAATTACTGTACATGATTTTTCATCATTTTTCTGTCGTCTTCCAGAATGAACAAAGTTGTAGTGTAAGATCATTGTCATGTAACTAATTGTTAATAATCCCGATCGTTTACACGAACGAAGGAAGCAAGTCGACGTTCTAATTCTTCTGGAAGGATTTTAAGCTAAATGCCTCAATATTTTATGAAATATTAATTATTTTAATGGCATTTGGAGGAGTCCAATATTGTCTACTATATCAATTTTTCAAATTAAATTTATGGCAGCAGTGGTGAAGTAAGGACCTCCGGGAGAACGGCTGTATCTTTGAAATTTCTCAATGTACGCTAATAAAAAAAGTGATGACAGTTGTTCGAAGTCCTGAGCTTTTAAATGCAAAGTCTTTTTGCGAAAGGCTCGTTGGTTTCCCAGAAAAAAATCCGCAAAGGTCACGATTTTCGACATCTTCGCTGACAAAGATATTCGTATACAAGGTTTAACAAAGAGAGTAGCGAATTACAGAGTAACAGAACTAAATTTACAGGTTGACTGCCATGTCACCCATATGTGGGTGACGGAATTATTTGTCCAGTTTTTAAAATAAATTTTTACGTTAATACATTCATTGTACCAAATTTGATTACAATCTGTAAAATGCAAGAAAGTTGAAGAACTACTTAATATCGTGCATTCAGTTTTTTTCAATTTTTATTTCATTAAATAACTTACTTTGATTTTATGGAATTTTTTATGTTGCTAGTTTGGCAGTTAAAGTGTTAATAGATGATATTATTGCTGCTATTCTATTACCATTCGAGCAAACTTTCGATCCAGCTGAACTGTCTCGTAGCCTCCCCGATGATTTCAAATTTAATCCAACGAAACTTGTCACTCGTGCAATAGAAAGCAACCACCGTCCACCGTTCCATAGAATCCCTGTTAATAATTAAGAAACCAGCCTACTTCGCAGACTCTGCCTAATGTCTAGAGAAAACAGCCAGGGTGAAATAATCGGCTCTTAAACCGCGGATTGCTCGCGCGAATCCGCGTTCGCCTCGAGCGGGCGGGAAATTAGCCTGCGTGTTGGTCACGGTCCATCGACGCTGTATCCGCATTAATCCGTTAGCGGGCACTTTCGTTCTCCCGGGTAAGATTTATGGCTGGGCCGTTTTCGACGCGATTAAGTGCCGAGACGCCGCGCCGCGCGCGCTTGACTCTCCTCGAGCGTTCCGGAACGCTCGCGCGCGCGACCCTTTTAATGGGTTATACGCGGCTTGTCCCGAGCTGAAGCACTCCGTTGCAGCAGTGGCAGGCAGGTCTCGGTGCCGGCACAGCGTACACTAGGACCAGTACGAGTCTTTAATCAATTATGCAAATGATTTGCGGACTACTACCGCCCCGTATCTCTTTCCCCTTCTGCCGGGGGGACGCGCAATCCCGGCATCCCTTTCCCACCGGCTCCTGTGAACCTTTCCCTTTGTGGCGTCGTCATACCCGTGCAAACCCACTCCCTTCCACTGGCTATTTCGACGGCGACCTCTAACACACAGTCTTTCCGTTTCTTTCGGTCCCGAACTAACTAGCACCGAGAGGCAGAGAGCGAGAGCGAGGACGCGCGGGGGCGCCTCGTGTATTAAAACTTTTGCATTAACTCGCTTTAGACGCGCGTTCGTTTCCTATTTGCGTGGGGGGGGGGGGGGCAGCGGAGCGCTGTACGTGCCTATTATTCCCCTCGGTGGTGAGGAACACCCAGCCGAAAACGCGCTTGTCCTCTTTTCAAAACCGGCTCTCGCTCGTCACCGACGATCCCCATCCAGTGTTTGCCAGCCGCAGATATCGCTTCGAGTGCAGCACCCGGAGTCTCCTGGCATTCTCTCTCTCTCTCTCTCTCTCTCTCTCTCTCTCTGTGTCTGCGGGTCCCTGTTCCACTTTGCTCTCGCTCGCCCCCTGCTTTTCTTCTCGTTCCGGCCATTTCACCCCCTGCGTACACCCCCTCCACACCGCGGCTCTTGTATCTCCCTCTCCGAACCTTCTCGGTCCTCTCTCTAACGAGTTATGTTTCGCGCTCTCGTCGCGAAACTTCGGATACGAGATTACCGTGCTGGTCGCCCACTCGAGCACCGTTCCTCGACATTATGGAAAACGCGAGACGAGACGCTTCCCCGCCACGCGAAGCTACACGGAGAGAAGGAGGGAGGAAGGGAGGAAGAGAGCGAGGGAACGAGAGAGAATGACAACGGTGTCCTCGAGCCTCCTGGAGCATCGGCGTTCTCCTTCCGCAGCGTTGGAACGAGATTTAATGCGCGTTCGAGGCTCCTATCGTTATGGTTACCGGAATATATCGACGTCTCCCCGCCGAACGAGATGCGCGTATTTATCTCGACGCGCGGCCGACAGAGAGAGAGAGAGAGAGAGAGAGAGAAAGAGAGAGAGATAGGGAGCGAGATGTCGCGGCGCCGCTCGCCTGTAACAATGCCTCTTGATTCTTCCGTCGAAGGGAAAAGGGTGCAGATATCGAAATATCCGGGCGAAGTGGAGTGCACCGATAACCGGCGACGGAACACCGAAAATCGACGCGAATCCCTCCGAAAAAACCACGCAATGTCTGTGTCTCGGTCTATAATCATTCGACTGCTGGCAGTTGTGCGTTCATTTCATCGTAAAGGAAATTGACTTGATCTTGTCGCTTAGTCGACAGTATTTTTAATATATTGTTTGAACAAATTGTCTTTGAGATGTAAATTTTACCTGGGTAGGTTCTCCACACCCTCTAGTTCCTGAGATATTTATAAAAATAGGTTTCAACCCCTATTTGGCGGTTGCTTTCGACATAGGAGATGGCAAACGTGATATACGCTGTTTCAAATCGTGTATAAAAGTTGAAATATTAGATCATCCCGTGAGCAATGAGAATTTTCTCACACATTTTTGAAAGCTGACATAGGATTATGATTACAACTCCTAGTTTTCCCTAGATTGTCAATTGGAAATACAGGGTGTTTGGTAACTGGTGGTACAAGCGAAAAGGGGGTGATTCTACATGAAAGAATAAGTCGAAAATATAGAATAAACATTTTTCGTTTGAGGCTTTGTTTTCGAGAAAATCGACTTTGAAGATCTGTTAGGTTTGTGTGCTTTAGTATATGCAGGAAGTAGATTTGGTTTGCCATGATCAGACGCGTCAGACAATTCCTATCGAATAGCATGCTGCATTTCAAACTCGATTTTCTCGATAACGAAACTTCGGATGAAAAAATGTTATTCTATATTTTCGACTTGTTCTTTCATGTAGAATCACCCCCTTTCGCTTGTACCATTAGTTACCAAACACCCTGTATATTGTCAGAATTTAAGAACAGCTGGTACTTTATTCCCAGCTGTGATGAAATTCTGAATAAGACAAATTATTACTAGACTGCGGATCTTTTATTCGTCGATTGCAAGCACGGAAACCGATTAGAAAATTCTTTCCCTCTTTAATAATTTGAATGGTTCGTTACTTTACTCGCTGTTTAAAATTTCATTATCTCAATTTTGTCATAGATGCATAAAGCCCGCAGTCTAATTAGCACGCAGACACCTAGCACACTCGGAAGATCAGCCCGAAACACGTAAACGCGGACACAATTTCTGTCTGTATCGGGCGAAGAATGGAAAAGCAAGAAGAGAGCGGCGTAGATTGACAAAGTTCGGCGCAGCGGATCGATTCGACGGGCGTAGAAGATCGATCTCGAGTTCTTCGGCGTCGAATAGGTTCGAATTTCCTTGAAGCGAGGTGTGTCGGCCGCGATATCCGGTTTCGACGAGGAACAAGCGAGTGTGTCTCACGAGTCGTAGAGGGCGGGAGAAGATCCGGCAACGAGCGGGAGAGCGTGTATATCTCGAGTTCAAACGAGGATCGCATGCACGACGCGTTTCGTGTCGCGGCGGCGTTGCTCTTCGCACCCCTGGGGACCCGGCTGCAGGACCCGAACGGGAGAGGGTTCCCGTCGACGTAATTTTTTAAACGTTCAACGATAACGTTCCTCTTCTTGTTTTATGGACGAGGAACGAGGCTGCTTCGGTGGCGTGCACGAGGATCGTGCTCGCGGCGACGCCTCGCGTCTCTGAACACGTTTTTGCTTGGTCTTTAAGGCTACCTGCGCCGGAACTCCTTCATATTTACGAGAACCGAGCCCGTAGCCGTAAAAACTCCGTACTTGCCGCGGCCAGTCTATCCGATACTCGTCAAAGCAATAACCTCTCATCCGCATTTCCACACATCCGCGCCGTGTGCCCAACCGGTGAACTTTCTAACAAAATTGTAGAACTTTCGGTAGAAATTTGATAGACCGATAATTGACAATTCTACAATTTTATAATTAACGAAGACTCGAATCTTCTCCAGCCTTTTGTTATTCTGACCCACTGTGATCTGCGACCCCCTTCTCTCTGCTCTTCTCCAACTTGCAGTCAGTCAGTTCTGGTCCGATGAATTTAAAGATACATTTATCGATTCATCTTCATCGACCGCGGATTAAGCGTGCCTCGCTATATTTAACTGCTAATGTATCACCCCGATATGTCAGTCATCCTTCCAAAACCATTAATCCAGTTATTCTATTTTCATGAACCACTTTATGTTATAACTCTGCTCGAGACAGTTCTTCTTGTAATAGTACTGGCATCTTATTGTGCGCCGGCTTTCAATGACGCGGGAATTAAATCAATGAGCTCCATTTAAGCGCTAAACGATGGGGATTAATATTATGAACGTCGATTAATCTGGAGTTTTTGAGAATATCTTGGTTACCCAGATCGTTGAATCTTTCATGGCGGATTAAATAAAGGTTATCGTTCTATCTTTGGCTTGTCTCTCTTCCGTCTTTTTTTTTTGGCAGTTCGGTTGCCGCGCATCGGTTCGGAGCGTTAGTTTATTGACAAGGCCGAGCAAAACGATGCAGATGTCTCGGCGAACGTCCGTCGGTAAGCTCGATCATTTTAGCGTGTTTCTTGCTGTATCATGGATGCTTCTCGCGGTATTTCCGTCCGTCAGTGACGTGCCCGCGAGATCGGACAAATATTTCCCGCGAGCGGCAAATGTCAGACGAATAGTCTGCGATGTAATGTCAGGGGTTGCCACTGCATTATTCACGGCTGCCTCGAGTCCCATTCGATTCCCCTCTTTCCCGCGCGATACCTCGAAATCAAAAGTCTAATTTATTTTCGTCATAACGTTCTATTAATAACCACGCTGATAATCACTGTCGCACGATAAACGCAGATCTCCGTCGAGCGGAAAATCTCGATGGTTCCGCAACGCCGGGACACCGGTGAGATAATACTTCAGACGGAGCAGAAACGTTGTGTGCACGAAGCCGCAGAATTAAGCAACTTGGCGAGAGATGACCATAAATCCGCGTGAAAACCGGCAACTCCGTTTGAAGCTGATTTCGAGCTGTTCTATTGTTTTGCTAGGCCCACACCTCCTCTTATATCGTGAAAACTCTCCTTATGCCCTTGACGATTATTAAGGGACTGCTGAAATTATTGATATGCTCCACGTGAAAAAATAACTGGATAGCAGAGAGTAATATTTGTTCGTAGAGGGCTTCATGTTTGAGAAAAATTGGGTCAAAGATTTTTTGAAGCCGAGCGCTATTGAATGGAGCGTCTGATCACGACTGGCCGTTTCTACTGCGCGTATACATTGAGGCACGGTAGTGAATAGCCCCCCCCCCTGTTTATGACTCAATGATTCTACTTATGAAGTGTATACGCTTCGTGCGGGCTATTGCATACGCAGAAGTTACTGTGTCTGATTACAGTTCACTGTTTCTACTTATCTTCCCACTGTTTGAAATTACACTCGCGAGAAATTTTGCTACGAACGCATCAAATCCGCAGACTACTGATCAAGGTCGAAACAACTCTGCTCGTTTTACTGGATAATTACTGTTGCCGCCTATTTCTACTGTCTCAAATTCCCAAGAATTTGTACCTAACCTTCAAAGCCGATTTTCTCTAAAACGAAATTTCGTATTATAAAAATTAACTCTACATTTCTAACTCAGAATTTTACGTGGAGTCGCCTCGTACATTCGCGTAATTAATTAATTCTGTATTCCAGAAAATATCGAAAATTTTGTAGGACTGCGAACGCATAAAGATTGTACGGTGTGTTGCCATTAACCCTTTGAAGGGTTAATCTAGAATATTTTCCTTCTATGTTTATATTTTCATGTTATACATACAAAAACGGTGCAATTTACACCTACAATACTGAAATGTTTAGTAATTTATTAAATACAAACAGATTTAATACTGTAAAAAATATTCTGAAAAATGATACAGTAATTTTTAGTGGCGCCTTACAGTCGCCATGCGAGTGCTAAGAGTTAATTTCCAAGGGCGAGAGAACGAATGTAAAACGAAATTCGAGCACTGTGGGAAGAAGGGGATGCTGTGCGAGACATTACGAGTCCCAGATTTTTCGGAGAGGTGAAAGAGGTGTGGGTGGACAGCGAGAACTCGCGGGGAATAATCGTTACCGAAGTTTCGGTTCGAGGACGAATCTGGAATTGGCTGACCAAGATCCGTGGGAGCCGCAGCGGAAGTCGGCCGATGAATCGGACCGAAGGAACTTCCCATCGAATTAGAGAAAAGTGTTCTGGTGGCGTCCCGCTTGCACCCGCTACGACAAACTTCCCCGTTAATCTCCTGGAAACCCCTACGGGTCTCGATTTATCGACGATATCCGATACGCGGAGCTTCTTCCTTCGATTTATTCCACCCCCCCCACCACCCCTCTTCCTTCCCCTCGTCCTCTCTTTCTCCCGCAGCTTCGATCAGCGACGATTTCGTTTCTCTCTCTCTCTCTGTCTCTCTTTCCCTCTTTACTCGTGGTGTCGTCTTTTTCCTCTTTTTCGTAATATACTCCGATCAGACGTTTTACAATGAATCCGTTGTTTCGACGGAGGGACTTGTGGGTACAGGCTCTCGTCGTCCTTACGCGGAATAATGCCGTGCGGAGCGGAGTGGAGTGGAGCGGAGCAGAGCTGAGCCGAGCGGAACGCGACACGGTGGTGCTGCGGGAGCGAGATAAGATCGATTTTTCCGTGCAGTCTTGGCCGGCGAGTCTTGGGCGATTCTTGGGGTGCTCGCCGTTTTCGTGATCGAGATATTTCGTCTGGTTTGTACTCGGCCCTTTGTTGCCGGAACGGTCGGTTGGCCGGGCGCCCGTGAACAAGACTGAAATTGATCGAGTCGAGCGTGTTCGTTGCCGCGAAAAACCGGTCGGCAGGATTGGCCGAAACCTTGCTCGGGGACCGACTCCACCACTCGCTTCCCTCTCTATCTCTCTCTCTCTCTTTCTTTCTCTCTCGCGCTCATTACTTTGAATTATTCGAATAATATTTCCCTGTCTGGCTGTGAAATCAATGCGTCCGCCCGGCCGATGCATAATTCATGGCATAGTATCGGACAGATCGGAGATTAATAGGCCTGATCAGACGGTCTCTAATCGACCGCTTACCGCCTACTTTCGCCTTCCTTTCTTCCCCGTCGTCTTTCTTCCGGATTCTCTCTGTTTCTCTGTCCCCTTTTCCCAGATCCTTTTCTTCCGCTGTTCCTGCGACGGCCCTCTTTATCTCGTCCCCAAGCTGTCTCACACTTTCGTCCGTTTTTCGCCGCGAAATCGATAGGTCGCCCCCGGGAGAGGACGGATTCGAATGATTCCGAGAGCAGCCGCGGAGATTCAGTATCCTCCATCTCACGGAAAAAAAGAGACGGAGGAGGATTCTTTCTCCCTCTGCTTTCTCCGTTCTCTTTTTTTTTCCCCCACCGCGGCCTCTTCGACGGACCGAAGAAACGGACGGTCCTTTCCGTCCCTTCATTTGTTTCGACCGCGAGCCGATTCGTTCACGTTCAACGTTTACTCTGGGGGACCGCAGGGTCGTTATTATTATTGTTAGGTTCCCCCTGAATGTGCTAATAAATGTTCCGGGCGCATCACGGTAATCTGACATCCGGTTCTCTAACATCAAATACTAAAACAATGTTTGTTCTGCGAGAAAATGATTTGGTCAGAATTTTCTTGGTATCGAGGAAGCTGTATTGCTATCATTTGCTCGCAATATTATCATTATTTATCTCGAGGTGATTGGAGAATTTTTCTTGTATGATTCAGACACAGTTTGTAAGATTTTGATTTTGTACTTTAACGTACAAGCGATAAAGAATGGTTCGAGTGTAGATAAAGTTCAATAGCAAGCCTATTAGCTCAACAAAAGACATCGAGATGTAACAAACCAAGATTTCGCAACTTGTTGAATGGGGGAAAAAGGATTGGAGCTCGTGGATTTAAGAAAGTGGAAATTGTAGTACGTGGAGAACGTATTAGAAAAGGGGCTTGAAGTTTGGAGCTGTAATGGGATCGGAAAAAATGTCAGATCGACAGGATCTGTACAGGAAAAGTCTGACTGCAACGAATACAATAGGATCGAAGAAAATATTGCTAAACTGATAGCCACTGAAATTTAAACGAATTGATCACGGTATCGGGGAAAAATGTTTGAAATCCACAAGCACAAAAAAAAATGTTACATTGACACAACGAAAATTCGAAAGGACCGGTCACTGTACAGGAAACGGATGGTAAAAGTTGGCAAATATAATGGAATAAAAAAAAAGTTTGGTCAGTTCGACACGGTTCAAAAGCGAAAGGGTCGGACAGAAAAATAGGCAGCCTAGAGTTTACGAATCGGTGCAATTGCACTGAAGAAAATGCTATTAAACCGATAGAGGTTAAAATTTGAATGTATTGGTCTAGGGCAAGGATACTCGAAGTTTGCAAACTGAAAAAATATTGTTCGACCGGTACAACCAGAATTCAAAAGAATCAATCACCGTACAGAAAATGGTCGTATGAAATTTGCAAATACAACGGGATCGAAAAAATGTTGTCAAATGGATGCAACCAATATTCGACTAAAGTTTACGAACAGGTACAGTAGGATTGAAGAAAATGTCATGAAAAAAAAAGAAAGGAGAAAAGTGAAAATCTAAACGAAATGCTGTCAGACGGATACAATCGAAACTCGAAAGGATCGATCACTGTACCAGAGGAAGGCTGCAGGATTCGCATATAATGGGCCAGGATAAAATATCAGAAAAGAATCGACAAGAGAATGAAATCTGCATATATAATGGGATCGGGGGAATATTGTGAGACGGTTAAGGCCAGACTACGGACGAGGAAAGGGCTGACTGGGTAAAGGGCGGTGGAAGTTTCGAGGTACACCAGGAAAAAAGCGTGCCGGAAGATCGATAGGGCGGGAATTCGAGCGGATCGCTGACGGATCAACGCCGTGGAAAATTGACTCGCCGATAGGTCATCCCGATTCCGGCGACGACTTCAGGACAGGATAGGTATGCGGTGGACGAACAATTTCGTTCGGCGGTGTACGTTATCCGTCCAATTAAGCCGGGAGTCTGTGCGAGTGAGCGAGCGAGAGAGAGAGAGAGAGAGAGAGGGGGGAGGTAGATACGAAGAGCGATCGTTAAAATCGTTTCTCGATGAAGGGAACCGAGGGAATCCGTTTTTAAAAGAAATTACGCGCGAAACTCCCGACGTCGGCCGGGCTTATCCGGGTGTGCGGGTCGGCGAAGCTCCGCCTCGCCGCGGACTTTAGCCAATAAAACTTTGCCCTCGCATAACACGCGGGAAAGAAACAATTTTGGCCGGCGCCCGCGTAAAGTCCTAATTGGGGCGGGGTCGCACAATCGGGATAACTTTCGAGTTCGACTCCCGGAAATTAAGCGACGTGACGCTCAAGCAAAACGCGTCGCGAGGCAGAAGCGAGGCGAGGCGAGGCGAGGCGAAAAAATCGACCGGGATGAAGTTTAAAAGGAGCTGCGTGTCAAGAAGACGGAATATCGCGCGTTTGGCTCCAGTTAGCCGAACTTGCGAGGAACGAGCCGAGAATACATTTCCCGCTCCGGCTAGCAAGTAGACGAGGACACAATGGCAGAACTTTTATGCCGCAGTATCGCGGAGGGCCAACGATTTCGGCCGCTTCTTCGTCAGAATTGCCTGGCCGTCGCCGATACAGGGGCGAACGATCGGAGGAGCTTCGCCGTCAAGGTGGAAGACGACGACGGTGACCAAAGTAGTCCAGGTTCCCGTTGAGCCGCGAGAGAATACGCGCGACCCTCCCCGTTAGACAATTCGTGAAACTCTTCTTCTGGCTTTCTCTTCCCACCGGTTCTCGTTCCGCCCTTCTTCCTCCGTCCCGGTCCTCCCCGGAGCCGTGAATGTGGAACGCACCGAGAACCAACGAGAAACTTTCCCCGAGACGTTATCGGTGTTTCCGCGGAGATTCAGCCGCGCTATTCTGGACAGCTTTGAGACGCTGACTCGGCCGGAATTGCCGGCAATTTACCCATTACCGAGAACCAAGTCCCACCTCCTTCCATCTCCCCCCCACACCGCCTCAAGACCGCTGCAGAACGCTTAAGAGCGTTAAAAGTGTCGCTAACGGAGAATCGATGACGATTACCGTCCGCGTTTTTAAAAACGTGGCGCGACCAGAAACACGCCGGGCTCGCACGAAACTCTGCACCCGGAAAAAGGGATTCGTTCAATAATTACTTGTGTACAAGAGCAACCGTGTACACACGGTCGGCCGATCGGTATAGTTTCCCCAGATGTCGGCTATACGTCACGGGCGTGCACGTCGAGAAACGTTGCGCGCACAGCGGTTATATCAATTTTCATCGGGCGCGTCCCGACGTCCCTTCCGTTTCCACGTCCCCTGCCACTCTTTGCTCCGCGAACCGGCAACGACCTTATAAATTGCCATCGCGGCTGCTAACTAACCGTGTAAGCTTGTTCAACGAAGAACGACGTGTTATCGGGAACGCGGCGCAACGTCGTTTCCGACGCGATCGATTCGTTTCTATTCGATTCGCCCGATTTTGCGGAAAAGGGACTGGCTATCGCGTCACTCGCCCATCACCTCGGGAGTATTAAAATATTTCTAATTAGAGAATCGTGATCTTCTCGCAGAAAACAGTAGACACGTTGCTTCATGGACCCTAGGTGATTGAGCTATCATGCGTGATTGAACACAAAGAAATATTTTACCTCGTAAAGAAGCAACACAGTGAAGCATGCAAGCTTGTTGTTCAAACAGTGAAATTATACAATTCAGTACAGAATTTCTTGGGATATACTTATTTAGTCAATCATCAGCGAAAAGATCGGAGATTCAACTCAGGCGTAAACATAGATTGCCTTGCAGGACACGAACTTGGCTCTGTAGAGAGCGAGAGCAAGATAACCACGCCTATTCAGGGTAACCACGCCTACTTAGGGTAAACCACGTCCATTTTACACACAGAGAGCAAGATAGACAGTCTGCTATCCTATTCTCTGGTGTTAATTGCTCTGAAATATTGCTCTTACTGTTAGTCTAGAACACTTGTTGCTCCAGCCTCATCTCTAAACTCGTCGATCACTATCCAATGAACTATGTCCGTTAGAGTTACGCTATTTGAACGAAAGACGAGTGACTACAAGTTATTCGTCGCTCGTGTACGATGCAAATCGCAATCACATTCAAATAATTATTAGCCAACACTGTGGCACAATGAAGACCAGTGACAAAGAAGCCACGCCTACCGAATGCAAAGCCACGCCTACTAGACACGATCCACGCCTACTTTAAATAGAAAGAGGACGATAAACACAGTCTTCCGTCGTGGTTACATCTAAATCGTCGTCTCCGACGTTATTTTCCCCGCGGCTTGGTTCCAGGCAGCAAAAATGAGGTCAACCAGAGCAACTCTCGTTTAAAGGCTAGTCATACCCCAAATCGAATTGCGCGATGCGAAAAACTAGCGCCTTTAGATGCACGTGGGTACGATGGAAGACAGTGTGACGCATCTGTCTCAAAAATGGAGAAAGCATGGCGCGGGACAGAGCCGAGAAAAAGAGCGAAGAAACGAAGGAAAGAGAGAGAGAGCGAGAGGGGATGAGAAAGAAAGACAGTGGCGCGCGGGGTGGAAATTGTAGACGAGTCGCAACGCGGAGAAAAGTAGCACCGGCAGGAGGCATATAATGGCGAGTATTACGGGCACTTAGTCACTTTTGTGCTTCGGCCGGCATTGTGCCGAGACAAAAGATGGCGAATCCCTGGGAGCGATTCAACTGTCCCGCGCGAGCCAGTCGTCGGCACTCGAATAACTACGAGGGGCTCGGGGCTAAATTAAGCCGAGCGGGCTGGCGCGTAGTCGCGCGGCAATTCGCGAGCGTTCACCGATACTCGCCCACACCGGCTCCCTCTGGTTCCCTCTAGCCGCCTGCTCCCCCGCCCCCCGTCCTGTTTTCGTCCCTGTTACGGTCAGGATACGCTTGCACGTTTACCGGTTTGCAAATGCGAGAGCCGTCTCCTTCCCCCGCCGATACGCATTGTGTGCCGTTCCCCTTTGTTATTTTCTTCTGTCGCGAGCTTACGCGGGCACGCCGCCGCGCCGCTCGCCGAGGCGGCTCGTTGCCTTCCCTTGATACGCCTCCCGCCGAGACGACAACGACGACACCGTGTGGCTTCTTTTCTTTGCTCCTTTGCTTTATCATCCATTCCCCCACCAGTTTCACCTCCGACGCGGCGAATTCGTTACGCTTCCGGCTACAGACGTTGGTTACCCTACCCCGCGACCGGCCACCGATATTATTCTTTCTCGTTTCGCCTCCCCGATCGTCCTTGCGATCCTCGCGCCGTCCCATTTTTAGGGAGGATCCGGCGACGACGAATCGTCGGGAGCTCACAGGTTTGCTCTAGAAGCGTGTCTTACAGCACCGAGAATTTTCCATCGGAGAACGTCCGAGAGAGGCCTGGGAAAGCAGTCGAAGCAAAGTTACAGAGAGAAATAGGCGGAGAACAGGTCGGTAGACCGCTCGTCGTGAGCAAGCGAGCGAGTGAGCGGGCGAGCACCGCCCCGGCTCTTTCATCTCGAACATCAAAAGGCAATTCCCGAAATTATGGAGATTTTTCCGAAGAATTTCGCGAAATCGACGTTATTCTGGGGAGGGTCGCGCCCTCTCGCGTATTCTTTGTCGGGAGGGAAGCGGGTCGGTGGGTTGGGGACGGAGAACAGGGCCGATGAACCAACGGGAACCGCGAAGAGAGGAAAGAGAGAGGGTCACGCGTCGGTCTTCGAACAAATGAGAGGTTATTTCTGCCGGCAGACGGATGTACTGGGTGTCTCCTAACCGAGGGCACCCATGGACCGTTGGTTCGCTTCATGGGAAAATGTATGTACGTCGCCGAGGAACTACGTTTGATCATTTGGAGAAAATCTCGAAGGTTTATTTTAATTTACAGAGAACTTCAATACACCGGTCAGAAGTATCATAATACAGGGTGCCCAGCATCGGTAGTACAACCAAGGTGGGGGTGATTCTACATAAAAAAACAAATCGAAAATAAAGAATAAAATTTTTTCATTTGAGGTTTCGTTCTCGAGAAAATCGGTTTTGAATATTCAGCGAGTACGCTTACACGTAACTATGGTTTAGATGGATGGATCCCGATACAAGTCATATGTCACTTATAAGTAGTACTAATATCATTAGTATCAAGATGATGTGCTGTATTACTCATTTCTGCCTATGGATTTAGAGTGAATTTAAATGAAAATAAGACATGTAATTTAGTTACTAACTTACTTTATTAATGCAAAAATTGTTGGAAATGCTGCCCATTGTGATGCATGCACAACTGTACTCGCCGAATTAAATTCGTAAGAACGCATTCTAATGTATTCTGTACCTTTAATTCTTCAAATATTAAAACGATCCTCGCTTTTAGTTTGAGGAAGGCTTCTAATCTCCTCCTCGTACACTTTTGATTTAACATGACCCCATAAATAGAAATCAAGGGGTGTCAAATCTGGGGATCTTGGTGGCCAGTTTATTGGACCACCACGGCCAATCCAAACTTCGTGTAGTTCATTTAATAAATTCTTAACTTCTTGAGAAAAATGTGGTGGGGCACCATCATGTTGGAAAATGAGATTTTGTCTAATAGCTAGAGGTACGTTTTTTGGATTGATAGAAACTGTTAGTCAAAACCGAAGATAATAACATACTAGAGCACCAAATGAAACTGTGAGAAGTGCTCAGAATATCATGCCAACAGGAATGTACAGAAGTGGAATCCTAAACAAAAGTCTGTATCGAGATCCAGCTCGAGATTTTCTCGAGAACGAAACCTGAAATGAAAAAATTTTATTCCTTATTTCCGATTTGTTTTTTCATGTAGAATCATCTCCTTCTCGGTTGTACTACCGATGCTGGGACACCCTGTACAATTCTTTCAATCGGTTTACCGTTTCAAGTTGCAGCGACGAATTGTCATTATTAATGCAGAAAATCCGAAGTTAGGAATAGAAAGTTTATTTTCCGAGTTATTTCGCAACGTAGACGCGGTAGAACCACGAAACTTCATTTGAGATTGTATATTTCTAGACAAGAAATTTTAGCACGCGAAAATTTTGCACCCTAGCTGCACCTCAGCAGACACCCCGTATATTCTACGCCTTGTTCCCAGCCCTCGACTTTGCATTTTCACGTTGAAACCGAGCGGATCGGCGCTGGATCACTTGGCTTTTCCTGGAGCGGGAACCAGCGTGTTAAAGAGTAAACTGAAAAGACGTGACGCTGACTTTTGCTATCCCGCCGAACCCACGCGTCAGAGTTTCGCCGTCTTCTTCCCAATACCTCGGACCGTGGAACTCTTATCTTTCGCGTTCCGATAATATTTGGTAACGTTTAATCCCCTTCCACGTTCGCCGGCGTTGCTCGCTTGCTCGCTCGCTTCTAGCCGGTCTAGCGATTTTTCAAATGCACGTACCTAACCCACCAACTCGTTTTTGACTCGATCCTGAGCTCCGAACCGGCGTCTGCGTCATCGTCGATGGGAAACTGCGCTCAAAGCGTTTCGAGGAGAACGGAAAATGTGGTAATAGGTACGCTGGACGAGTAGATGCCAGGCTCGAGAACCAGCCATCCAAGATCTTGACGAACCATTTTGGTCAAGTTTGCCTGGGTCGAGCGTTTCAGCTCGCTTTTTACCTCGTTCCGCGGATCGCCGGGCTTTGATTGTTACTAATGCACCGCGAAAACTTCCTTCGACGTCCCCCGGTCGGGTCGGTACTGCGTTGGGAAATTGCCGGAAATGCGGGGGACGATGTCAAAATACCACGCGATCCCTCGAAATGAACGTTGCATGTGTTCCGTTCGTCGTCTGATTTACTTTCCGCTTTTTCTTGATACCTTAAATTTATTCCTTGCAGTCGGAACGTTACAGTAACTTGAACACATTTACTCACGGATTATTTCAAGATACACAGTGGCGTGCAAAAGTTCCCGGCCAGATCTACGTCCATGCCTCGTCGCTGCGCTGCTGTTATTGCTGCAAAAGGCATGGCTACGAAATATTAATTATAACATGTTAAATAATGTACTGCAAAATTGTTACACAATGAAAAACAAGCATAATTTTTTCGTTAAACACACTGGCCGGAAATTTTTTATGTTCTGTTTTTTATATTCTGCAAATAAACAAGTAATTACCTAAAATTACATAAAATTATTACTCGAGGTAATATCCTTTTATGTAATACGCCCTTATATATGATTCTAATCAAAATTTCTTAACGCTTTTGTTTTGGAAGAAAAATAGCAAAAACCATCTGGCCAGGAACTTTTGCACGCCACTGTAGTTACTCCATTTGGCGTACAACTTTATTTCTACAGATTCTACGAAAGACATAATTTAGTGCCACCTTTAGTGCCAGCAAATTGTGTAAGCTCAAAGATATGTAAACTTATATCTAATCACAAGCTTCGCAGTAATAGAAGAGCTGATCTCAAGAAGAGAAGAAGATGAATAGAAGAGATGATTTCAATTTGCTAGTAATAAATTTTGGAAATTCCCAAGCAGGCGCTGCTGTTCGGACACGACTTTTTATCGAATTTTTCTAAAATTAGGGTACCCGGATCAGGCATCAGCGCGGCATGCTGATCCCCGAGGGCTTGCGTCTCAATGATTTTCGAATGGGAATGAAGGAGGTTTGTCGAAACCGTATAGAGAATCCGGGGAAGACGAGTCGCTCGATAAACTATATCATCCGACGGCACTTGTCGCCCTCCCACCTTGCCCCCGATACCTTCGCGCTGGATACATCAGAGTTATCTTTCGGTCCGGGGACAAGCTGCATCGAGATCCTCCTGCTCTTTGTTCCTATGGCGGAAACGACGAGGCAGATCGACCGCGTATACGATGGGACATTAGAGGACCCGCGCGATAACGTACCGCCTCTCGCGCACCTGGAAAAAGATCGCCGCGGGATACGATATCGTCTCGTAAAAGCCACAGACACATATTTTACGTGCGTCCCGTAAAATTATGCGAATACGTCCGACGTCGCGTCGCTCTATCGGCGCAATGCCGATTCGATATCGCAGCATGCTTCTCGATCGGATTCCGCTTCGCAGATTCGGTAAACGTCCACAGGAATCCCGAGCGTCCTTTCATCCCCTAACGATTCCCTCATCATTTCTTCGCGATAATACCAATTTTCAATCCGTTCAATTAGAGTCACACTAACGATTTGAATATTTTTTCGGCTTCTTATTTCTCTGGCTCTAACACATTGACGCATTACCTACCGGCGATTATTTTATAATTCTTAAGAGCCCGGCCTTCGTAGATTCGCGATAAGGTAGAGTGACTACATTACCGTCAAAAAATGGTTTTACGTGCCTCAAGTTTGCGCCCTCATATAAGAATATTTTGTCGTTGGTAAAGGGCTCATTCGAAAGAGGAAGAGTCAGTAGCTGCCGAGATTATGCAGACATTTGGTAATATAAGCGTTAGAAGTAGCATTGAGACAAGCATTTTTATGCCATTGGATGAGTTTTCTGGATGAAATCGAGATCAGCGCGCACTAGAAAATATCTTCAGTTACAAATTGAGCTGTATTCTGTCTTGATTCTTTGCGAAATAAAGCCAAAAACTTGAAGCACGTTTCTGACGTCAGAATTCATAATATTGATAATACAGAGCAAAAAGTAAAAAGTAAAGTTTAGTCACAGACTTGAGACCCGTCGAATGAAGACCAAGACGGATGTTAAGTCTGTGCCTGAAGGCTGTGAATGGAAATTATTAATTAAAAAGTCACGTGACTATCCCGGGCCCTTAAAAGTCCATGGCACATGGCTACAGACTATTCAATGACAGCAACAACAATACAAATTGTGAAATCAAAGAAAAGTTTGGTATAAATGAGAAATCGGTAACGATCATGTAAATACAAGATCGTGTGTCTAGTGTACAACGCAGAAAAATAATTTTTAAAATCCCATGGCCCATGGCTACAGACATTGCAATGGATCCTTCGACAGCAACAACAATACAAATTGTGAAATCAAAGAAACGCTTGGTACAAACGAGAAATCGGTAACAATCATGCGAATACAAGATCAAATGTGTAGTGTGCGACGCACAGAGAGGTGACGCAGGGATATCGGCCTGGTTGAAAGTCAGCCGAGTGCAAATGTTCTCGAAACGAGATTCCTTCGTTATGAACCCGTGCGGAATAGCTGGTTTGGTCCTCGGGTTGTCTCGAGTGACGGATCGGCGTCGCGATTTCTCGCGGCGTTGGTATTTCCGGCAGCAGCTCGATCGGATTCTGATGTATTCGGGGAATAGGCGGTGTCTTGCAGGAGAGGTTACGATTAACGGAGGAGCCGAATTGATTCGGCGGTAACGAGGGAAGAATTCTCGGGTGGCACGGGGGTCGTCGTCGTCGGATTTCGCTCGTCCCCGATTCGGTGGAGTCTGCGTCGCGCCTCGTTTCCGGCGAGCCTCGTGGGGACGCGATTTGAATAATCGCGATGGCTCTTGAATCGGAAAAAAGTGTCAATCTGCAGCCCCACCGGCCGGGAGGGTGGGTGCTGGCTGTGGCGCGCGGATCGGAACGGGAACGGAGAAACGAGGAGAGGAACCGCGCGAGAAACAGGAGAGAAACACAAGGATCCCGGGTACCATTAACGACGCGGACGCCCGCGTTGGAACGACGACAACCCAGACCGGAGACCGACCAATTACCGTTAATCCTCGTTAATCCGCGTCTCTCCAATCTGCATTCCTTTGTTCTTCGTTCGGGCCGCTTCGCGGGCCGACTATCGCGACAGTTTACGATGGGAATATCTCCGGGTTCTGGGGCGAATCAAGGGGGGAACAGGGGCGGACGAGGCGCAGTACCGTGAAGCCCGTCGAGCGTTGAAACCGGGCCGAGAATGGAGACGAGCCGGAAACGACGGGATTCCTATTCTCGGCGAATTTTCGCGACTATTTCGTCTCGATTTTCCGGCCGATACCAGAGACGAGAAACGGCGCGGCGTGCTCGCTCGAGGAACCGTCGATGTAACGAGCGCCCGTGGTGGGTACACGCCGAAGACGAGGCTTTCCGCGTTCGACGATCGCGTGAGAAAAAATCGTCCCGATGAACCGTGAAAATAATGACAGAGTCGCGATCGCGTCAGGCATTGTGTAGCCGCCGTATTATCCGGCGAGAAACCAACCGGAATTTTGGACATGGTATCGGTGAAACGAACAAACGGTATCCCGTTGACGGCGCTCGGATGCGAACGCTGGTTACCGATCGATTTCCTCTTTCTCTATCTCTCTCTCTCTCTCTCTATCTATCTATCTATCTATCTATCTCTTGGTACAGCGGCCGAAGGGACCGATTAAAACGCGTTCGGGGGCGAGAGACCGTAGGACTCACGACGAACCCACCGATCGATCGTTGTTGTTGCTCTGAATACGCTGCGCGACCAAGACGAGGGGAGAACCGGACGAAGCGGAGACGCGCTTAGAAATGTTTGTCTCTTCGCAGGGACCACGCATTGTCCTCCTCTCCGATGCATTCCCAGCTGTGTACAACGCCTGCCTTCGATCAGCTGGACGACGACGACGAACGTCGAAAGTACTGGACGCGATGATGGCTGCGGTGTACTGGACCATCCGATGAAGAGACGGTTCAGAGGGATGGGAACGGTGGAGAGAGACGCGCGTGATATGGCTTGGAACCGGGCCGAAAGTTACTTTAAAACTATCATACCAGCTGCAGCATTAGAACAGGTCACTTGAATATCTCCGGCGCTGTTGATGATTGAAACTAATGCGTCGGACGGATCTCGCTTCGCTTCGAGCGTTGCTCTCCCGGTTTTCTGACCGTTACTAGTTGCATTGTATCGTATTTCAAAAGGAATTCTACTTCAGAAGTTAGTCCGAGTTCGGATGCAATTGACATGTTGTGTTTTGGGTCAAGGTAAACTGTTACATCTTCCACGTTTGATACACATCGTTTTACGAAGCTGCTTTTTAAAGTTCTATCTTCAGTTTTCACTGGAATATCGAATTTTATTTCAACGTCGATCAACGAGGCTGTCGTGCATTCTTTTTATACCAGTGGAAAAATAACACACTGACGTATTTATCATCGCATGGTAATTAACACTAGATTTACCAGACCAGTCAAAATGACTGGTTTTGCAACTTGAATTCAAAATTCCTACTGCATGTAACAATTTCCTTCCGAAATAATATCATGAATTTTTTAGCCATAACTAAAGAATCAGTTTTATGAACTTTATATTATTTTATATATATTCGTAACAAATATATTTTTTGTTATCGACACTTATACCAGTACCAGCCAAAATGACTGGTGCATGTTTCTATGTGATGAAACGGCATTGGGGCAGCTACAACAATTGATAAGTACTGCAACGTTTTTTCGGGACAGAATATATGATTCCGGGAAAATTATGATTCTGATGCAGTACGCTAGCGGCCCTTGGAATTGTATATTTACTCAGGGTTTTGGGCCGCACATAAGGTTCACCTTGGGTCGCGGACACTTCGCTATCTGTAAGTGCCAACTCGATACTCGGGGTTTCTGAGTGTCTTGGCCGTGCTCGGTCGTGCTAATATCTATATATCTATTTTTGTGTTACAATTAATATTATTCAACATTTTTTGTAATTTTTTAAAAGTAAATAAAGGCTGGAACACCACTAAGCACTTTTTCTAAAGACCACTCATTTTGTCTGCTCTTGGTAGAAATAGATATACTTAAATATTTAGCCGGTAAATCTAGTGTTAATTAATGCCCGTGTACAAAATAGAGGTCCGAAACGAGGCGAAATAAAAGTAAAATTTTCGATTGTCCGTGACAGATGCTCCGAATGCCGGTTCATCAGAACAATTTCAAGAACCGAGATCGATATTACAAGAGTCCCCAAGCCACGATCGACGCTCCAGGACGAACAACGAGGGATCGAGAAAGAAGGATCGCTGGGTCGTCCATTTAGACAGGAGAGGCGCACGAGCACCGGCGCTACCGGTCGCGCTCCGTTCACATTGTTACGATAATCGGCCTCGGTTGGGCCTATTGTTTGTCATTCAATTTTCCCGCTGGATATTCACCGCGGACAATGCTTGCGGTGCAGTATAAGTCGCACGAATTACACGGGCGAACAAAGCTCGTAAATATATCTGTTGAATCGTGAAAAACGCGTCGTCGCTCCGTGCAGCTTCGCGTTACTGCTTTGCCTCTGCACGCGCAAAAGTCTTTTGTAGTTATGGTGTACTTCTAAGAGAGCATGGCGCGACGGAACGAAACTGGATCTGGGACGAGACGATTATGTTGACGAGGAACGGCAGTGTGCATTGAAACAGTGACGTACCGAGTCGAGCTTCCTCTTTAAAAGCGTTGGCGTTCGCGTAATTTGTTCGGGAAATGTCAAGGACTAGTTAGCTTCTATGGTATTAGGTTGCTGCATATGAAATTCGGCCCAGCTCTAACTGATTTTTTCGGGCAATTTAAATGCGGATCTTTATCAGAGAGTAGCGAAGTGTCAAGTGGAGTTTGCGAATTGAGACGCGACATTGTACGGTGACTCTATTTTCCTGGAGGAAATAAAAGACAAATCATTGTTTTAAATAAAGCATGCTTTCAATATTTTAATTTTTAATTGAGTTTCTACACTGCTCCATATATCGTTCGAGGGCATTAGATCCAGATATTTATACTTCAAAATTTAGCGATTTTAAAAATATTTTTGAAGACACCGAGCCAGACTCGTGATGAAGATTCTAAATAGAGTCTAATAAATGTGTAAGTTATGAATTTCCTTTGAACCAATATGAAACTCTATTCTGTTGATAAATATCCTTTGGAGAAAACATTGGCATACAATAAATATAAACTATCTCTTTTTTCTATGAAATTCTGAACCATGAAGAATTTCTAATCATTATAATCGTAAAATAAATAGTAGTGCAAGGGGTTAAGATAGTAGAAAGCCAGTGAAACGACAGTTTCATGCTTCCATGGGCCATGCGCTGTGCGACGATGTTCAATTTGATTTCAATTCCCAATATAAAGGACAAAATGGCCACTTTAGAAGAAAAAATAAATCTAAAGGACAGAACAATGAAGCGAAGGATTGTCCTCTTAAATAAAGGATGTATGGTCAGCGTGGATGTAAGAGACCTCGCGAAAAAGAATGCTTTCAATCTGGATCGTGGGAGGAGCGATTTCGCGGGCGCCAGTTTCGGGAGCGCGAATCGGCGTAGCTCGCCGAAGAGCCGCCCTCGTAAATCAGCGGAATTTCGTGGAAGGCCGTTCCCGGACAATTTTATGATTTAATCCGGTGGATGCGCGAAGGCTGTGGTCGGCGGCAGCTTCGGGAAAGCGGGAGAGTATACTCGCGATATACCAACTGCACTCGCCGAGATGAATTTCGCGCGGCGCCAAATGGTGACCGCGTGTAAAAATGGTTTGCGGCGCGGTGGCCGCCGGGATCGAGCACGACGGGATGCACGACGCGACTCGACTCGACTCGACTCGACTTGACTCGACGCGACTCGACTCGACGCGACGCGACGCGATGCGATGCGACGCAGCCGTCCGAAGCTCGACCAGCGTGAAATTTCAGAACGCTGACCGACGCGCGTCGCAATTTCTCCGAATTTTCGATCGGCTCGAGAGCGTTATTCGGTTAAACCGATAACGAAACGAGCCCTCGATTACGAGATTGACAGCGCGGCGTCCGTCCAATCGATTCCGAACGGTGTGCCGGACCCTCGTAATTCCGACGAGTGACGCGGCTCCACTCGCGGCCGTCGATTTTACTTTTTTCCCATTCATTGCCGGCGATCTGCGTACCCTCGAACGTTCAAGAAGCGTGCGAACTTGGAATAGTATCGGAAAGACCGTCCATGTTCTCCTCTTTCTGCATTGAGTGGGCGTAGTTTGTTCTCTCTAGTCCCGTAGTCCATCCTGAGGGGGCGTGGTTTGTGCCGTGTAGGCGTGACTTGATGGCCCTCGACTTATCTGAAGCACTCGGTGCGCTCCACCGGGTGAAAATCTGACTCTAAAGAATACAACGACCTCCATTCTGAATTTTTCGTATTCAGGATGATCAGACTACTAACTCGTGTCGACATGAGCTTTCATTGCCTTGGAAATTCCCTATATTGCCTTCAGGAGCAAATAAACTTCTGGAGACGAGTCTCTTGATTTGATTATGCATTCCGAGTTAGGATCCAGGGAGACTGTCTTGTTCTTTCAGCGCACAGTATGCGTGACGTGCGTCAAATGGGCATCGCTTGTCCTGAGGAGGCATGGTTTGGTGACCCCCGATTCTAACGAAACCGGTCAAATACGCCTGAAACTTGAAAATAGAATTCTGAAGAATACAATAGCTATCTGCATTGACTTTACCTTTGGTCATCGAACATATTCTACCGTGCATTGAGGATAGTTGGCACAGTTAACAACAAGCTCTGTTTATCTTGCCAGTGCTTCACATTTCCATTCCAAGCAAACGAAGTTACAGTAACAATTCTAGATCAAGGGTGAGGGAAGATAATCAGCCTCGCGTTCTCCCCACGCGGTAGATGTGGCCTGAGTCGAGTAGGCGTGGCATAGCAGCTCCAAATTTCGCCGGAGCCAAGCCTTAGGACCACGGAGGATGCCGAAAAGGCTAAATACAGATCGCCGAGTCTACGGATCAGGGTTTCTTCCGCCTCCGTGGATTCTGCGATTGTTTCCGCGGTTCGGGATCGTTCGCCGGATCAGTCGGCCTTGACGGCAGATTAGGAATGGTCGCTAAAGGGCATCGTGTCGCGTCACGTAGGGTATAGCCGCGGCGTAGACTCGCACACGGAACGGAGAGATCGGCGTTCGCGTGACCGCCTAGACTCAGCCGAACTAAAGGTTTCTCGTATTTGTAAATCGCAAATCAAATTAAACTCTCAACCGGCACGCCATTCGGGACCCGCGAGTCCGCGCCGCGGCCGTATAAAAAGAATGGGCCGCGTTCGACCGAGTCAAGTGAGCTGCGGAACGTATACACGACCTCTGTACCGCGTCTCACTTCAAACCGTGTGCGCCGGCACCTTTGATCCTTTTGGTCGTGAGAGTTGCTCGCAACCGTTCCCCTTTTTCTCCTCTCTCTCTCTCTCTCTCTCTCTCTCTCACACACACACACACACATACACACGCTCTCCCTTTTATCTTCCCTTTTCCCCGCGACGGTGTGACGATCGATTAACTACACGCGCCTTTCTTTCTGTTCTACAACCACCCTTGTCGAGAGGGACACCAATCGTCGTCGTGCGTTTTCGCTCGGATCCGAACGGGTTCGATTTGTGACGAGCGATCAAGGGCTCCCGTGTAACGAGCGTGTGCACGCGAAAACCGAGTGTCTTCGAGTCGTGCAGGGATGCTGATGCGCAACGACACCCTCCTCAACGGCCCGCTGGCCTTCATCGGCGAGGAGAGCGGGTGCGTGCTGTTCATTCTCTACTACTACTTGACCACGCTAATCGTTTCGATCGGACACGAGATCGAGAACTGAATCTCTTTGCTCTTTTCTTTCACGGCCGTTCAGGTATGTCCCGTCCATGCGAGAGAGGTTTCTGGGATGGAACGTGCCGCCGGAACATTCCGACCTAGTCCACCCCCATTGGAGGGGATTCATCGCGCCCGGCAAGTTCTGGCACATGGGCCTGGCGCTCATATACACCGTCATGTTTATAATGTCCATCGTAGGGAACGGATGTGTCATATGGATATTTAGCACGTAAGTGGACGACAAAATGGCCCCTGATATCGGCATGGATAACCGGTGGTGCGACGATTGTGCAATTGGACTATGAAAATCAATAAATATCACAGACAAGCAAGGGAGAGCGGAAGAAGATGGACCAGCAGCTAGATTGGACCCCTTTGACAGATCATAGTTAATTTGTACCACTGATTACACTGCAAGTATTTTTGTTTCTCGAGAGACATAGTTCGATCTAGATGCTGTTCCAAACTAGGCTATCCTCCACTTGTAATATACTTAATACTCATTTCTACTGAATTGGTAGATGGAAATTCATTCTGACATTGAAGAAATATAGTGAATCCCTGAATGTTTATAGAAATCTTCGACGGGTTATGTCAACACACATTTAAACCAAATTTCTGAATGATTAATAGACTGCGGATCTTTATGCAAAATAAAAATGTACCAGATGGACATTTAATTTTTCCTCGTATAATTTAAACATGTTGGAAACGGTATATCTTCATTCTTCAAAAAAAAATGTCTTAATTTTTCTGCGGTTTTAAATTTCACCAATCCATTTTCATTATAATACAAATGGATAGATCAGAATTCCTGTATGTTGTAATGAATGCAGACAATTTTTATTTTGCATATAAATCAACAGTCTCCTAACGATTCAACTTAATGTCAGTCAGTGACAAAAATTGAGACTGTTCGTAAAAATCAAGAGATTGTAAAGCTTGATGGCAGTGGTGCCCTCCCTCGAGCACAAGCGAAATCCTCCTCCAAGAATCGATCGCGTTAGGGTAGTCTACCGACCAGCGTTAACCCTGAGGACCACCCTCGACTTACTTCGGGTTTGCTTTCAGATCGAAATCGCTGAGAACGGCTTCGAATATGTTTATAGTCAGCTTGGCGGTGTTCGACTTGATGATGTCAGTAGAGATGCCCATGTTCCTGATCAACTGCTTCACGGAACGGATGATCGGATGGGAATTAGGTTGCGACATCTACGCGATTTTCGGCTCCATATCAGGAATGGGACAGTCGATTACCAACGCTGCCATCGCTTTCGATCGATACAGGTTGCTATCATTGGTCATCCTTTCTCTACAACAATATACCTTTCCAAATTCCATGATCGCGAACCGTATACTTTATTGATAATGTTATTAATTACTCACTGATCATTGGCATATCATTTATAACTAGACACCAGAGCTTTTAGCAAAATAAATATTTTCAATCTCAATTCCAAAATGTAGGAACATTTTAATTTTAATATTTTAGAATCTCTATCCTAGCCAAAACGTTTCTGTACCTGTTCATATAGGAACTTAGAGCGTCAGAACATTTTTTAAAACAGTTTCACGGTTTATAATTCAAAGAGGACTTGTTGCGCAGATTTTGAACGATTTCGATTTTTGTTCAGAACCATTTCCTGCCCGATCGACGGACGGCTGAACTCGAAGCAGGCCGCGGTTCTCGTCGCCTGCACGTGGTTATGGGCAACGCCGTTCAGCGTGATGCCGTTGCTGAGGGTCTGGGGTCGATTCACCACCGGTAACGAAACGATATTCACCCTTCCGCCAACCCCGAAGGCTGGGCCACTCGAGACTCGAATGGCAATGCAGACTCTGATGGCCTAACCATCGGTCCATAGTACAATCTGCGAGAACTGACCCTCGCTATACGGTGCCAGGTCCATTGAAACCTAAGCTTCGGTGTTAACGCGACTTTTGGTCTCAGGCAATAGTCGGTAATTTGTTGGCCAGACAAATGGTCCAGAGCTGGACACCGGAAACTTTGAAATGGTATCATTCGACGTTAAACCTACCGCCGCCGGTCAAATGGCAATTGTTGAAATTAGAAAGACCCTTCCATTGGAAATTGGATCGAATGCGTGCAGTCGAGCATATATGTATTACTAAAAAAATCGCGAAAAGTCTGAGTGAATTAAATTTTATAACATGTAGCAGTCACTAGACTGCGGAATTTTATGTAAAGTAAAAATTGTCTGCCTTAATTACTATTATTACTACTATTACTATTATTTATTTCTATTTTTTTTTTTTTTAGTAATTTTATTAAGTGGGAAACGATACAACGTATTTTTTAATTTTTTAAATATTTTTGTTGTTTCTTGTTCCACTCGTTTTTGTCATACGTGCATAAAATCCGGTCTATTAATCGGTTCACTGGAAAAATACAAAAATTAAATCAGAACAGATAGTTTGATAGAACAGAACCTGAGAAATTAAGATTTTGATATATTTAGCGTATCAGTGAATGAATTCTCAAGTAGAAAAGACAGCGAAGTAGAATAGGTCTGCACGGGCCAGGCACCGTGCTCAGAGAAACTATCAAAGTTCGAGTAGAATGCTTCCTTTCATCATCAATCTCAATTCTTTTCAGAGGGCTTCCTCACCACCTGCTCGTTCGACTTCCTCACGGAGGACCAGGACACCAAGGCCTTCGTGTCGAGCATCTTCGTCTGGGCCTTCGTGATACCTCTGACCTTTATCATCTACTTCTACTCCCAGCTGCTGCAGTCTATCCGCAACCACGAGAAGATGCTACGCGAACAGGTCAACCATCATTCAAATCATCTTTCGATTTTTTCAATTTCTCTTTTTGCCATTTGCCGGTTGTATTTGTCCAACAGGCTAAGAAGATGAACGTGAAGTCGCTGGTGTCGAACCAGGACAAGGAGAGGAGCGTCGAGATGAGGATCGCCAAGGTCGCGTTCACCATTTTCTTCCTGTTCCTGCTCGCGTGGACGCCTTATGCCACTGTTGCTATGATTGGAGCCTTCGGCAATCGGTAGTCAAAGCGTTCGAACCCTAAACGATGAACAGAAACACCTAATTCTTCGTCTCGAATTTTATTTCTCGATTACAGTTCTAAATTGTTATTTCTTTCAGGGAATTACTGACTCCAGTATCCACGATGCTACCCGCCGTCTTCGCCAAAACTGTTTCCTGCATTGATCCATGGATCTACGCGATCAACCATCCAAGGTAAGGCCAATTTGCTCAGGTGGGTACTGTGTAGACATGTTGGCAAGGCATCCAAAAATTTCACTTCTTCACTGTTGGCAGTGTACGAAAATGATTACAATTTTTTTTAACCTGCCAATATGTTTTGTCATCGGAAAATTAAATGTGTCAAGCGTTTGACGCTGTCGAAGTCTAGGTGGAGATTCCAGCACTTTGCGGAGACTTTGAATGTGTGTTAATTTTAACTTTGTGCATTGTTTACCACCAAACCAGTTACTCCTTGTACCGGAGTCAATTTAATCCAGAAGAAGACCTCTGCTTCTAAACTTTCTTCAGAGTTAACCACTTCGATACGGCGCGCATCGGCCACAAAATTTTGCCCACAGACATTTGACATTTTTTCAGACATTTTGCCCTTGTTTTTGATTCCTATTATAGATTCTTAGATATGTCTATTTCTGGACGTAAACACTGCAATTGCAGAGATAAGGCAAAAGTTCTTGGCAGTCGACTAAAGTCGACACTCGGCTGTGCGTGTTCATCTGTGGCCGTCGACTATAGTCGACACTCGTACCGAAGTGGTTAAATGTCACCTATCATCCCATTTGTTCTAAAACTACAAAAGTCCTGAGCAAAGTTAAAGCACAAAGTATAAGGGTTAAAGTTTAGGGGGTAAACAGTATTTAGAAACTTTCCTGGAGACAGTGATTCGCAGAGGATTCAGAAATTAAAAAGAAGCAGGGTCCTTCTATGACCACCTAGACAGCATAGCAAACAAGTCAAGCTCGCAAAGCACTTCCTGTGCGACCAATTAACCCGTGCGTTCAGGTATCGCCAAGAGCTGCAGAAGCGTTGCAAATGGATGGGCATCCACGAGCCGGAGCCAGTGCACGACACAGCCTCCGCTCAGACTGAAAAGGTCAAGTCGGACGACGCGTAGATCGTCGATCCGATCCTGTGGATCCGACTCTCATCGGGGCATGCGTTCGAATCGCAACGAGCCGACCACCACCATCAGCCGCCACCACCACCGTTGCGATCTCGATCCAGGCTCTCTGCTTGTTACGGTCGGTCTAGAATCTCTAGATGGAACCGATCGGCTATGCAACCGGACTGCAAACAACACTTCTAGCGACGTGTACGCCAACCCAATCGATTGTACTCTTATTAAAGCGTTATTAAAGCAAATTCAACGGAAAACTTCATCCTGGCTGTCGACCTCTTCTCTCTCTCTCTCTCTCTCTGTCTCTCTCTCTCTCTCTCTCTCTCTCTCTCTCTCTCTCTTATCTCGCGATGGTTGCCTTAGGACGTAGGAAATTCAAACCGCGTCGGCTCGACGTTCCGCTACTTTGCCTGAAACGCGTCTTGTTGTTTAAAATTAAATTCTCTCGCTCTTCTAGCCCGGCCCCCACCCCACTCCTCGTATAAAGAAGGAACGCTCGCGAGAGGTCTCTCTTTCGCTCGACCGTCGGACGCTTGTTATGAAAAATTGACAAGATCTCGTTACGCTCTCGTTATTCCGGGCCCTTTTAACGCACCTGGAATTTTCCTTGCTGAGATCCGGGCGAAAGGTGATACATACAGCATCCCTCTTCTTCTTCTTCTTCTTCTTCTTCTTCTTCGTCGTCGTCGTCGTCGTCGTCGTCGTCGTCGTCGTCGTCGTTGTCGTCTTCTTCGCCTTCCTCTTTTTCTCATGCATGAATCTCGAAGCACATACTGGCAGACGAGCCCGCGACGCTCCGTTTACCACCGGCTCCCGACGAAAATGGAACAACTTTGTGGCACGAGCGATGTATACGCGCGTCTACACGTACTCGATTCGTTTCCGCGTCGGTAACGGAATCGGCACACGGTTTTCCAGCTGGGTTCAACGACTCTACGCTCCTCACCGATGCGCTAGGTAAACGCGGCCATCGCTGTGTCTTCCGGTTCGAATTTAGGTCCGATCGGTGTCACGCGTTTTTAGTTCCGAAGCTGAGAAACCTAGGCATCCAGAGAAATTCCCTAGACAATCTTTCGTCCTGAGAAATAAAGAATTCTTTGTTCAGGCGGCTGCTAATTGTTTGCGCCAGAGCTCCACAAAGTGACTGTGTTGCTTGATGATTGGACTGCGGATCTTTATGCAAAATCAATTTTTCTTCGGTCAATCGCAAGGAGCAGAAAACACATTAAAATTCCTTTTCTTCTCTTTAACACGTTGACCGCCATGTCACCCAGATGTGGGTGACGGAATTATTTGTCCAGGTTTTAAAATGAATTTTTACGTTAATATATTCATTGTACCAAATTTGATTGGGATCTGTAAAATGCAAGAAAATTGGAAGACTACTCAATGTCACACATATAATTATTTTCAATTTTTATTTCATTAAATAACACTGTTTTCATGGAATTTTTGAGGGTTCTGGTTTGGCACTCAAAGTGTCAATGATCATGGTAAATTGAAAACAATATATCGACCACCTTAGACTGTCTTGAATTGCACCAACTAGTTTTTGTGACAAATGACGAAAAAGGAAAGTATATTGTCAATATCGACTGAATACAAATGTGTGTCGATTATGTACGGATAATGATCAAATTACATTATCGTGCAATTTCATTATTAAAGTTCAAATCATCCTCGAAGCTGGTGGAACCGTCAGCGACAGACAAGTTTGATATCCGGTTACACAAGCTCGGAAGACGAGGAAGGAATATGTCGACCATCAAATTGTGACGATGAAGCTGTTTCAGCGAGCACTCGCAGCAAGTCCACGATGATTTCGATAAATTGATGGTCGACATCAAAATGTGAATCGTTACGAAGAAACGCGACAGTTTAGCCTGTAAAGTCGTTAGTTCACCGGGTTCATGGGGAGCTGTTACTAGAGTAGATAAAAATTTTGCTGTCGAGCGATCCCTCGATCCTCAAAATTTTCGATGACCTTCAACAATATTCTAATCATCGTGGCCAACATCGTGGTCTTACCTTGTATTTTTATGGAGTGCGAGACAATTTACAATAGAACCTCCTTCATTCGAAACAATTAATGCTGAACCTCATATAGCAATTAGTATGAATGCGACTTCATAGATGTGAATGTCGCCTAAGATAAAAGGCCAACAAGATCAGATTATCGATTGACTCGGTCGTGAAGGATTTGTAAATGTAACTGCGCCGAATTATTGTAATCACTAGTCTGTGAATTCTACGCAATTGTGCTATCAAAAGGTAAATGGAAAGAATTTGAGAACATTATTTGGTTGCTGTCAATTTATTAAAATTATTAACAAAACGAATGCATTTTATCCGACTGCTTATTTTGCATTAAAAATCCGCAGTCTATCAATGACGAAGTGTAAAGTTGCTTCGCGGAGAAAACAGAAAGCTCTAGAATTAATCCCGTCAGCTGAAACAACTTTAATCCATTAGCATCATTAGCGTATATATACAGTAGCGGACAAAACTTTAAGACGATGATTTGTAATTTTGATTATACACATAATATACAAATACTATTTGTCTATTCTGTCCGTAGTTTTAAAGCAATACAGATATGTGTTTGACCTCCTTGATCTCAATGTTTTGATCGTCAAATGTCAACAATGTAGGAGTTCCAGTCGTTTGTTTCGTCTGACCGTTTGTGAACCGCGGACATAATTCAAAATATGAAAGAAAACCTTGCATCCAATATTCTACGTACGAATAATAAAATATAATACTAATGTACTACAAACTACATTACAAAATACTAATGTAAAGTGTACTTATTTTTGAATCTTCTGTACCTCCGTCGGATCCACAGCACACAATTATTGATGCACTCACGAGAATAGGTCCGAATAATTGAACAACAATCACTAAACAACACATACAACACACACACACACACAACACACTTAACGAAATCGTGACAGCAGACGAGAAGATGTTACTCCGACCACGAATAAAATAATACTGCGATTTTAACTGCTTCGGACCCAAGGACGCGTGATACGAAAACAGGGAATTCCGGGAAATAGGGTCGGCGCCCCGCCATAATTTTTTTACCTTGGTTTTGTATCTAGTGTTTATAGACCCTCAGCGTCTAACCTTCCTAGGATAACCTGACCGTACCACCTCCGTGGAAGGGATCATTGTTAAAATCGCAGTATTATTTTGTTCGTAGTCGGAGTGACATCTTCTCGTTCGTTGTCACGATTTTATAAAATGTGTTGTGTGTGTGTGTGTGTGTGTTGTATGTGTTATTTAGTGATTGTTGTGCAATTATTCGGACCTATTCTCCTGAGTCAATAATTGTGTGCTGTGAATCCGACGGAGGTACAGAAGATTCAGAAGTAAGTACACTTTACATTAGTATTTTATAATGTAAGATTAGTATTCGTATGTGGAACATTGGATACAAGGTTTTCTATCATATTTTGCAACGTATATTAACGATCATTAATGATTTGGTATATAGTACAATTTAATGTGGTTCAAATAAGATACTACTTTAAATCAAATATTTTTATTTTGATAACCAGATAGATAAAATTAAATATTTTTATTTTGTATTTCAAATATTTCCTTACAATGAAAATAAGTTGAGCAAGTAGTTAATATTATAGATTATAATTTTTAACATGAGAAGCTATGATAATTAGCAAAGTATTATTTGTAGTTTAATTACGAATATGTAAAATGTTGATAAACAGACTACAATATCGTAATAACATTACAGGCAATAAAATATCATAAAAATATAAGTTACTGTCAACTATTTGAAATACTATTTTACACAGTCCTACACACACCTACTCCGATCACTTTTTTGAGATGTTGAAACTTTTTTGTGAATATCTGGGAAACTAAAGCTGAGCGGCGGTAACATGTATAGAAAAAAGTGCATAGTCTTAAACTTTTGACCATGAGAATATAATACAGATTTCTTTTCCTTTTGCATATTATTACTAATTTGTTCAGAAACATGATGTAAATCTTTGTTATTAATATCTAAACAAATTATTAATCTGTTACTGCCAAAATAAGGACACTGTATTTATGTTTTTCATATAAAGTAAATAATTACTTCCTTTCATTCTTTTCGTCTTAAACTTTCGCCGCTACTGTACGCTCAATTTTCCTGGTCACTGTCATTATTCGTTGTTTCAACGATATAAATGGAGGGTGTTGTTGGAGATGAAGGTAGTAATTCTGATTTTTTCTATAATGCTGAAATATGAAGTTCTTTCACTTGTAGTCATTTTTGTACTTAAATATATAGTAAAAAAAGAAGTTTGGTGATAAAGGTCGTCTTTTCATATTTCCTTATGCAAATGGGTTAAACAACCACGCGTTCTATTTTCATGAGAGAACCGTTGAATGAAGTACCAATGATCAGTACCTGCCTTCTTCCACGGAAGATCGAGAGACCGCTATTGGAGCAGTATCTGGAGATATGGAGGAAATAAAATCGCGGTGTTAGCAAGGTGGAGGTGCGGCGATATCTCCGAAGGTGTGAACACGTTATTGTCGAAAATAGGCGTTCGTATCGTCGAAGGGAAGACAGCGATGTGTGGCGGTGTCGGGATCGGTGTCCCGGACCGGATAGCGGTTTTCATCGCGCCAGGATTCCGATTCATCGTGGAAGACAAGGCGATTACGCGACGCGTCGCGCGGAACCGAGTCCGCTCCGCTCTACACCGCTCCGCTCCGCACCGCACCGCGCCGCGCCGCGTTTCCACGCCGGCGAAAGTTTAGTCCTGCGAACGGCGAAGGATCGTGTACCTGCATGTAGGTAGTGTACTCGCGTGGCGGCCCGGACAGGAGGCGGAGTCAACGGATAGCCCGGCAGTTCAGTTAATATGCAGTTAGTACGTCATTTGTTTCTCGCCGCTGGGAGGGCTTATCGTAATCTCTGGCGTCACGGCTCCCCACGATCTCTCCCGCGTTAGCCAAGCTCGTTCGGTGGCTCGTCCTCGTCGCTTCCTCGCGAGCCGACACCGAATACTATCCTGCGATCCATCCACCATCGATTCGACCGACCGCAGGATTCTTTCACAGTTTTTCCCCTCGGTCCAGACTGAACGCTCGTGGCTGCGAGTAGCAATGTGAATCCTTGAACAGAGAGTCTGTTTTCCCGAAGTCAAGAAATCCTTGTCGCGAGAGATTTGAATATTCGAGTCGGGTTTGGCGGTGATTGATTCCGTTGGACGATGTTTGATAGGATGTACCAACTTCTAGGATAAGATGCACCACCGTTGCAACTGATTTCTACATATAGCTATGTGTTATCTGTATATGCGATCGTCTAGTCGAGGAATGTTTGTACCTGTTTAAAGCTCTTAATAATCATCCCCAAGATATAGATACATACACTACCGCTCAAAAGTATCCGGACATCCGCGGTGGATACGTCGATGAATCTCGTATTTAATTTTAGTGTAGTATTGCTAAGTTCCGCATAATTTAAATTTAAATTTGAAACGTTGGATATATTATAAGAAACTAATAAAAATAGATTTTAGTCACTATTTTAGGCACTGATATAACTTTTATGCAATGCTAATACTCGCAATGTATTATTTCGCAAGTGTCCGGATAGTTTTGAGCGGTAGTGTATATCATTCTGAGGGCGTCAGAGCTGCGATGCCGACTAGAAACTACTAGCTTCAGTTTGCGCCTGTTTGATCGTATTTGAGGTATCAAAGATTGTTCCCAACGACTTTAGTAGATTACTAACTCTTCAGTATATATTATTAGGTGTACAATTGAATAATCCAATTTTTTCTGCCGATTTCGAGGTTTATTTTAAAACATACTAAATTAAATTGCTCAATCAAGGTATTCGCCGTTTCTTTCTATGACTTTAAGCCATCTTTCTGATAGCTGGTGAATTCAATCTCGGAAGAATGTTACGACCTCGACATCGACAACTCAATGCACAAATACCTTTCCACATGATTTATGGAATCCAGGAATCCCAACCTGCCTCCGTTTGACGATCCTTGAAGCTCCTAATGATCATCCCAAAGCATCATCCCGAGACTCCGAGGCATCGAAAGACTCGGCTAACTAAAGCCCAGCCTCGGAGCCGACACGTAGAAGCCGAAGAGCCTCAGTTTCCGCTTGTTTGACCGCGTTCGAAGGTGCCGATGGCCGAGATAACCCCGCGAGAAGGCAAAAGTAGAAGAGGCTGGCGGTCGCGGAAGAAAGAGGACACGGCAGAGTGGCGGGTACACAGTTCGGCAAGGGCGAGGATTCTGGGCTCGAAGAAATCCTTGATTAGATGTTCCCGTCAAAGCGGCTCCCTCCGCTTTGCTCGGGGCTCGAAGAAAGAAAACGCGCGGCTGGCCGGGGGACGAGTACGAAGAGGAGAATGAAGAAGTGGAAGAGGAGAATGAAGAAGTAGAAGAGGAGGAGGAAGAAGAAGAAGAAGAAATAAGAGAAGGGAGAAGAGGGTGAGCGGAGGATGGCCCGGCGGGAGAATGTGAACGTCGAGAGGCTGGGAGGTGGGGGGATCGCGGGGACGAAAAAGAATCGGTTTGGAGAGCGAATTAAAAATTGTTCCAGTCCGCGAACACCGGAGGATCGAGGGAGAAGAGCCGGGGTCGAACGAGGCAGCGTTTTAATCGAAGTGAGCTTGGGCGGGATTTCACCTTTTCGAGGATAGAAAGGAACGATCCCGCTCGCTCGGTTTAAGATACATCCCATCCTATTTCCCGGGGTCGCGTAGACGAGTACGACGACGACGACGACGACGACGCTGCCTACGACGACGACCAGTTATGGATGTTGAAAATTCAATTACGCGGGATTTATGACTGCCGGCGCTGGGCATATTTATTATCGTGGCATCTTCCTCTCGGCTGAACACGGTGTCCTCTGTTTCCGGCGAGGTGCTCTTTCTCGATGCTCTCGCCGCGTCGCACGCCGGCGAGCGTTCCGTGCGCAATTCGATCGCGATCGATCGCCATCGATCCACAACGCCGGACACGGACACGCTTCTCTCGGCACAACAGGCAGCTTCTTTCGCGCCGGAAACGTCTCAGACTAGCTTGCCGTCAACCGACGACGAAGACGACACGAAGACGACGAAGACGACGCGCTTCGAACACCAGGATTTATCGTTATTACACGCGTTCGCCATTATCCGGGGGACCGCTCGAATGTTTTACAGCGGCTCCGGTGCTCCGCCTATTCGCGGCATCCTTTTTAAAGCTGTCTTAATCCCCGTTAAGCGCCGGGTAATAAACTCCGCGCCGCTCATTAAGAGCGCTCCGGCTTTATGCGCTTTTTGTTCCGGGCGCGGAGGCACGAGATGTATATTAACGCCGGGCGATAAATATCATCCTTATCGGCGGCGTTTCGCCACCTAGTTATCGTGTATTGATTTTCCCGGAGACGGGCCGAAAGTGTACCGAGCCGGACCCTCGACGCACAAGCGGAAAAAATAGCACGATCTTGTTTTGTACGTTAAGGTGCGACTCATTATGCTCGTTACTCGCACGCTGCTTGCAGATAGACGGCTGCGCTTTGCGCGGATAATAGATTAATTAATCCTTTGACTGCGTACAGGACCCATAGGCGCACCATGAAAGGTACTCTCTCGGCACAAACGACGCCTAAAGGCGACTTAAGCTCCGGTATACGCGTTGCTTTTAGTCTGGCTGCCTTCCATGTGATCTTCGTGAAACCTGCATCAAGGAGCATATGCTACTTACGCGGTATTTTTATTATATCTCGAGCAACCTGAATCGTAAATTTCGTCGCGTCCTGCATCATTTATGATGCAAAATATATCACATGGATTTAACCGTCCTACCAGACTGAAAACTTACGAGTAGACTACGGATTTTATGCAATTACGATGAAACTCGATCGAGCGCAAACTGGTAAAGACATTTGAAGAATTTAAAGCACTTCTGCGTTATTTGCAACCGCTTGAAATGATTAAAACAGGTGATAAAAAGAGATCTTCGAAAACCTCGAGATCTTTTTCGCTGCTTAAGTCTCACCTCGTGCGATTTAGACGCGTACCAGTCGTTTAGGAAATCGCGGAATAGGAAATTCCAGCTTTACTCGCTGCCGTCCCGCTGGTAATTGAACTTTCGCGCCGCGCGAGTAGCGAACACGGCTCGGGGTCCGGCGAATCGCGCGGGAGCGAAGTTTCCGAGCGAGGAAAGAAAACGGTGAAACTAATTTCCAAGCTGTTAAGAGCATTAGCAGGCTGGCCGGAGCAGACAGCAGACAGGCGTTAGCGTACGCCCCCGCTGCTCAAGAGAACGTCGAGTGTCTATCTACCTTGGGAAAATGGGAAGCGGCTTCCATTTGGATTTTGCGTGTGTCCACCTTAGCGTCCGTCGAGCAGATCGCTTCCCAGGAGATCTATCCGAACAATACCGTAGATCCCGCAACCACCAACGTAGTAAAAAATTATTTAAAAATGCTGTAACGCATTTACTGTGGTAACTTAGTCATTGCGACACAGACCCCAGAATTGGAGCTTCTTACGGAAATTAGCTTTTCAAGTGCCATGTTTTGATCCATCTCGAATCGACATGCGGTTCAAGCAGCTTTATTATGATCGAAATTAGCTTTTAACACTTTGACTGCCAAATTAGAAACCTCAAAAATTCCATAAAATCAAAGTGAGTTATTTAATGAAATAAAAATTGAAAAGAATTAAATGGATGATATTAAGTAGTCCTCCAACTTTCTTGCATATTACAGATCCCAATAAAATTTGGTAGAATGAATATATTAACGTAAAAATTCATTTTAAAACCTGAACAAATAATTCCGTCACCCACATATGGGTGACATGGCAGTCAACGTGTTAAAGGCAAAGAACCGACCGACATACGAGCAACAATCAAAGTGTTGGACAGTTCCTATTACACTGTATACGCTGCTGAAGTCTGGATGAAGAGGAAAGAGGTTGCTCAAATTCCTTTCCGCTGTTCGTGCAGGCACAAGGAACGTATAATAATGTGTAGGATGCTGAACAAGTGGAACTTCACTTTGGGACTTTATGATCATATTCCCTGTATATAATAGCATCGATTTCTCCAGTAGAAAATCGATTTTTGGACTCGATAGTTGAGTCTTTCTACAAGTTGATCTTGGCCCGAACGAATCGAGATATACGGAGAGAAAGAGAGAAGGAAAGAAAGATAGAAAGATAGAAAGAGAGAGAGAGAGAGAGAGAGAGAAAATCGGTTCGGACAATAGTTGACCGTTGTCGAGGAGAGCTTGGTCAGAGGAGAGCGGAGCGGAGAATCAGCTGAGAGAGAAACTACGATGGGGTGGCTACGGGGAACCCTCTACCCGAGACTGAAATACTAAAGCAAGCTTAAGTGCGTTGCCATAGGGACCAGCTGGAACCGAGGGGCCGAGAGCAATCGTGGACGGGGTTTTCGCCGCGAGAGAAGTCTGCGCCACGCCGGCGAGCCGAGCTGGGCCACGCCGAGCAGAGCTGAGCAGAGCCGAGCCGAGCAGACTTCGTCCTTCAGTTTCCGAAACGCGCTAAACCGCTCGGAAGTGCCGGCCCAGCCGAGATTTCCTCGTTCCGCTCCGCGCGATCGCGGAACCGGACCGTCGCCGACTCTTCCGAGCTGAAACCCTGGTGTTTCACCTTTTAGAGAGCATAGTGTTCTTTTTCTTCCGTTTGAGTATTTCGAACAACGTCCTACAACTCAATTATATGTATGCATCCCGCGGTGGAACTTCTACGACTTATTTAGAACTGTAGAGAAATGATCAGGGCCTGTGATTAGTATCCAAGAGTATAACTGTCGTTTCTACGTACTATGGGACTGCGGCTGTATTGATGAACGTAATGGAAACGGGGAAAACTATTACACGTGACGAGAACCGTCGAACTATTGTGCGGTTAGCAAAGGCTTATAATTTTACGAAGAAAAATCGGGCGATGATCTGTCCGGGCTCGTCTTAGAGAATGAAGTTTCCTTTCGTGTTAAACTAGTTTTCAATTAGGATGTTTTTTACTCGAGCAGCGAGAAAAAATGTGAAGAATGATGTTCTTCAGAAGATTTCATAAATTCAAACTTTGCCGCGGAGCGCACAGAATTTTTCCCGTCATCGAAGCTACCGTGGATTTAAAGATCGAAGTCTCCTCTTTACAACGGGCGTATAAAAATCGACGAACGATTTTTCCTCGCCGTTTTATCGCGCTCTAAAGCAACATTATACCCCGTGGCGTTAGACAGCGATTCGAGATAAACATTCTAAATTATACTTCTAGCGAACTCGCATCTAATACTGAAGTGAAAAAGAGTTGCGTAAGCTAGACAAAATGTGGCCAAAAAATAATCAAAATTTCGTCTGCGTCAAACTCAAAAATAAAAGTATCCTCCAGCTGGTCTCTAAACAAGACTCAATCACCAGAAGAGAAGACGCTTGTTCCAACAGAAAGCACACGTGTGTAACCAATCAGACTTCCCCGAGTCTTCCTCGAGAGTTGTCGTCTCGCAGTCTGTACGCTGTCTTCATCTCGTTCCTCATCTCCGGCGTTCCGTTTCGCAACAAGGTTTCCTCGGCGGGAACCGTTGGCCGCGCTCTCGCGGCGGTCGCGCGATTTATTATTTGCAGCGCATGCCGTCGCGCATCCGTAACAATACTTCGTAAGTCCGTAATTTGCATCTCGTTGCAGATGTATTTCGTGTCGTTCGTGTATCAGCTAGCTGGCACGGTCGTTAAACGAGTTTCCTCTTTCCTCGTTTCTCCCGTTTCACCGCGTCGCTCGGGAACGTTGCTACAGCAGCATTCTCTCCCCCTGTTCTCTTTCCTCTCTCCCTTCCTCACTCTCTCTCTCTCTCTCTCTCTCTCTCCCTATTTCTATCTTTCTCGTTCTGTCGTTCTCAGCCCGCGTTGGTCGAGGATTTCTCTTGGCAGTTGACGCTGCAGCCGGCCGAGTGAAATAAAAATTTGATTATTCCCGACACGATTGGCTCGGCCGTAATTGCGGGGGACGGTGGCACCGCTGCGGTTGACGGAAGTATTCGACCGCTCGAATAGGCAAACTCCCCGTGTCGCGATACTACGCGCCTCTGCTTACTTCTTTTCTCACAGTCCTCGCTGCTAACTTCTTTTCCGACAGTCTTTCTCGCGTGGTCACGCGAGCGTTGATGGGACGTGAATTTTGTCGCGCGTTCTTAATTGTAGTCACACGAGCGTTGGCATTGTCCTGAGCAGCTTTCTTCGTTCAACTATCGAAGGTCTAGGAGGTCTAGTAATAATTAATGTCGTTTTCCAATACATTTTTAGAACTAATTTTGTAAGGAATGGCCGGGATTAAAGCACACAGTATGTAATTTATTTATATGTCCTTCTCCGATGTCGGACCTGACGAGACTGCTCGTCCTTTTTTCATCCTCTTCGTTTCTCTTTTTTCGACACGTTCGCTTGTCGTTGGCGATGAATCGCTTATCAATAACATGAACATAATATACGGTGGCGTATTCGTTACAGCTTATCTTACAATTTATTTAAACAAAACAAAACAATTTAATCAACGATATAGTCGCCGTTGTTTTCAACTACTTGTGCCCAACGCTCAGGTAACATCTTAATCCCTCTATTGTAAAATTCTTGTGATTTTGATTCAAAAAATTCGTTCAAGGCGTTTCTGAGGCACTCTTCATTATTGAAATGTTTTCCAAGAAGAAAATTTTGAAAGGAACGAAACAAATGATAATCGGATGTGGGAGATCAGGTTGTGGGAGAACTTCCCATCCCAACTGGCGTAGTTTTTCCGCCGTGATTCTTGCAGTATGCGGTCGTGCGTTATCGTAATGAAGAATTACGCCCTTCCGATTAATCAGCGCGGGTTCTTTTTCTCTCAAAGCTCGGTCTAACCTTTCCAATTGTGTACTATACACTTCACTTGTAACGGTTTGATTGGTTGGTAAGAGTTCATAATGAAGAATTCCTTCAAAATTCCACCAAATACACAACATCACCTTTTTTCGCATGCAAGTCAGGCTTTGGCGTGGGCTGCGGCGCTTCGCTTTTGTCCAACCATTGTGGCCGTCTCTTCAGATTAACATAAAGTACCCATTTTTCGTCTCCGGTAACAACTTGCTCTAAAAACGGCAATCGGTTTTGACGAGAGAGGAGCGAACTGCGGATTGTGACTCTTTGATTGCATGCAATGCCGAATATGCTCTTCATCTGCCATCCTCTTTAACCCTAGTTTCGCAAAGTAAAACAGTTCGAACACAAACTTTTTGCAGCAAAGCTTGTTAATTACGCTTCACACTTTTTGTATGTACCACGCGTTTGTAGGTTATGTTGATGAAGTTGGCGGCAAGCAGGATTCTAAACGAACACTAAAAAACGACACTAATTATTACTAGACCTAATATTTTCGTTTATGGTTTATTGAAAATGTGAAAAAATATTGGGTACGTTCTTGACACAGCTCGAGATTAGTAAAAAGACATTTTATAATTCAGAGCAGATAAACAGCAGTTTTTAAATTATTTCCGCACGTCGTCGTTTGATGAATTATCTGAGAGACTAAAGCGTAGCTTAGCGCGTAACAATAGTCAAATGTAATGAGATAGAACGGACGTCAGTTCGTCGCTCGTGTTGGCCCGGCCTAAGAAGACCAGAGTTAATGCCGCTATTCGAATTACCATTTTTAGCTTTTGCCCACGGAGAGCGTCTCCGGAACGCGTTAAAAGGCGGCGCCGCGATCCTAACGACTTAACCGGCGAACCGTATTAACGTGTTTCTGGCGCGGGAACCGCCGCGAAACAAAGTCCCAGAACAAAAGACCAAGTTCCAGTTCCGTCGACGCGTCGGTGCTCTCCTACGAAAAGGCCGAGGCCTCTTTTCTTCCTCGAACCACTCGCGCGACGCGACACAACGGGACCGCACGCCACCGTAATTTCCACACAGCTTCGATTGTCTTTTTTTTTCGGCTGACGAGCTCCCGTCAACGCGTGTCCCTTCTGCGAACTCCCTTGTCGCTGGAGAAACCCTTCCAGAGGCGCGGACACGTGTTCTTGTCTTGTTTAGACACTGTAGCCTGTTTCCCGATGCTTGCTGTTTTGATTCTCGTTTGCGATCCTGAGGACGTTAAAAGTAACGCTGAAGAACAGATGCTAAAACGTGCTCCGAGATGTCCCACTTTCTGATTCCTTACACGGTATCTACCAGCAGTTGGATTCCTCTTCTTTAAGGTCCTATTCATTTTTATACACACGATTCTTCTGGACGCAAACAATTGCCGCCGCGTTCTTTTCCATTTGACTTCGTCTAGTGCATCGTTGTGTAGTCAACGTATGGCTAATGTGTAACGCGGAGTGCGAAAGGAACTTTACATTTTTCCATTTGCTTCTTCTCAACCTGAAACTAAATTACGGATCTTTATGCAAAATAAAAATCGTCAAAGGAATGAAATGTTTAACACGTCGACCGCCATGTCACCCATATGTGGGTGACGGAATTATTTGTCCAGGTTTAAAATGAATTTTTACGTTAATATATTCATTGTACCAAATTTGATTGGGATCTGTAAAATGCAAGAAAGTTGGAAGACTACTCAATATCACACATATAATTATTTTCAATTATTATTTCATTAAGTAACTTACTTTGATTTCATGGAATTTTTTAGGTTTCTGGTTTGGCACTCAAAGTGTTAATGGAAGTGTATTTTCAATTTTAATCATCTTACAAAGTCTGAAATAATATAACTGGGAAACAATGTTTTAGTTGGCTCCTGCTTCTTACCATCGATGCATGTGTATTTTACATAAAGATCCACAGTCCAAATGTAAGATATGCTCACTGTCGTTAAAAATGCACAATATCCGCAGTCCATTAATCATTATACACGAAGTATATTAGAACGAGACTTCTATATTTTAGCCCGGATTACTATGAAAATAAAACTTGATAAGCCCCTTTGGGTGCAGCCGGTAATAGTTAAAAGGCCCGTTAATAGCCATTCGATGGCCACAACGTTAACAAGCCGAGAAATTCGAGGAAACAATTGGTTTCACGCTGGCCTAAGTCCCCGTTACCTGATATACGTATAACTGTTGCAATATGTGCAACTGGAGCAGCTACAATATATTACTCTTTCCGCATGTTTTACACAGTATGTCTCTCCTAGTTAAGTGCACAAAAGCCGATTATTTCGAAACTACAGAAGGTACAAAAGAGTTTTTAAATGGAAATTAAACGAGCACGGATGAGGGCGAACTTTTTGGGCGGGAACTTTATTAGAGACTATTAGAGATTAAACTTTATTAGCGACTAAATTAATGGGAGTTTCATTGAATTTTTTCTCCGGGAGAAATCTTCTACTTGGATGAAGAAATTCTTCCCTCGTTCCGATCTTGATAAAGCAACGTACGAACGCGGGGATTTGCATAAAGATCGACTGTCTATTCATTATTCACTTGTTCGGACTTTCTTCGCAATGGTTAGAATTTCTTTTCTAAAAGAGACTTCTATTGTTCTTCACAATTTTCCAATAGACGAATTTTCATCGATTTCTATATTTTCACTGATGGTTAAATATTGATAACAGAAAACTGGAATTTTATTTCAGTCGCAGAGAAGTGAATAATGCACGTGCTTGACAGACTTCGGTTTAAATTTTTGTCCCGAATTCGATATTGCAGGGAAAATGGTTAAATCTAATAGACTCGAAGATCAAATTCGGATTGCAATTACGTACTCTGCAAATAGTCGATGCAAGCCTGTCACTTTCAGAATAATGCAGTACCTTTCAGAAACCACCTAAATTCTAAGTAGGTTATATAGAAACTTATTTTTTTTTTTTTGCCTAATAAATGCATATTCATTTAAACATAGGTGTTTTCGAATGCATTCAAAATTTCCACTGTTTTGCCAAGACACAAATGAACACGTCAAATATAAAATTGAAAAGACAGACGGATTTAAGGATATTTACATATTATTTGCAACTTTTGAAGGTTATTAAAAGCGAAAATATAATTTCATTTAGCTTCAGTCTCCCGGAAACTTGGAAAATTTTTATTCCGCTATGCACAACATTAAAAACAATGGAAATTGAATTCTCTCAGCTGTAATTCCCTGCACGATCCATCAGAGCCGGAATTCGCTTTCAGTTCGAAAAATGAGCGTACATATTTAATAGGTCTCGGTTCCAATTTTCGCCAGGAGTTCGACATTATAGGGCAAAGGGTTAATTCAATAGACCGAAGGATCAAGTTCCCAGTTCGAAACGGAACTACATATTCCACAAACACTTGATCGTATAACGTCCACAGCTTGCCAGTCCCAAAATAACGCAATTCCCTTCGGGGAAAGGACTAGGTCCAATCGTCCCGAGCACCTTGTCGTTTCCTGTTCCTCGGTTCCTTCTCTGTCGAGCCCTTTAAAGAGCCTGGCGAGGGAACAGAGAAGGGAACAGAGAGGGGAAAAGAGAAGGAGGGTAACGGAAGATCGTCGGACGGAAACTAGGCGAGCCCGGCCAGCTGCAATACCGCGATACACAAACTTATTGGCGAAACTCGCAAAACTTCCGCGAGGCTTCCGGAATTTCAAGATGGCGAATATCCGCATAGCGGATTAGCCGGAGAATGCCACTGCGAGGTCGAAAGACCCGAGAGAGGGAAATGCGAGCCTAGAGGGACAAAGAGGGTCCAAGAGAGAGAGGGATAAAGGGGGTCGAGGAGAGAGAAAGAGAGAGATAGAGAGAGAGAGAGAGAGAGAGAAAATTCGCGAGTCGGCGGCTGTCCGATGACTCGCGGGTCGCGTCTAGCACGACGAATTACCGCGAACCGGTTGCCATTTGTAATTGGCACGACAAAATCTCGGGCCGATTCGTTTCGCGCGGTGCCGCGGCCTCCGATTGTAAATGGCACCGGTTAATTAGGTCGACCATCTGACGATTCGATGCGAGGAAATCCGAGCTCGGTCGTGATAATGGCTCGTATTAATTATAAACGTAGGCACCGGCGTTAATTATTCGAGTAGGAAGCGCGACAGTACCGGCCGCGTTCCTCTCCGCGCGTTCCACGCCCGTGGAAACCGGCATTGTCGGCAAGGAACAAATAGTTTTTAAGGCCGTGGCCTGGTTCGCCCGTCGAAAACGTTCGCCGCCGTTCTCTATTTCACTCTATTCCTCTCTTCCTCTCTGTCTCCCTCTCTCTCTCTCTCTCTCTCTCTCTCTCTCTCTCTCACTCTTCCTCTCTCAACCCTGTTCTACCTCGCGTCGCGGTATTCGCGAGAAATAGCTCGTGAAATTTTTCGATCCGTCCCACCGCGACCCGCCCGATTAAATTTTCCTTTTTTTTCACTACCCGTCGAAATACTCGAATTCATTTTCACCGACACCGAACGATGTTCCCTTTTCCATCCTTTGCTACCACGAACCTGCGTTTCGACCTTAAAATCACGGATCGTCTAAACCACACGAACCACAAGAATGAATTTCTACCGGATCTTACATTGAACAGAAATCACGATTTGCCTGTCCAAGGTGGCTTTCCGAAATGTTCGGGAATAATTAGACTGCGGGTTTTATGCATTCGTGACGGAAATGAGTGGCTGCGATTAGAAACAGCGGAAAGATTACAAGAATTCAAGTCCGACAATGTAAAATAGGTCTAGTAGTAATTAGTGTCGTTTTTTAGTGTTCGTTTAGAATCCTGCTTGCCGCCAACTTCATCAACATAACCTACAAACGCGTGGTACATACAAAAAGTGTGAAGCGTAATTAACAAGCTTTGCTGCAAAAAGTTTGTGTTCGAACTGTTTTACTTTGCGAAACTAGGGTTAAAGAGGATGGCAGATGAAGAGCATATTCGGCATTGCATGCAATCAAAGAGTCACAATCTGCAGTTCGCTCCTCTCTCGTCAAAACCGATTGCCGTTTTTAGAGCTGTTGGAATATGAGCTTTTCATACTCTATGCCATGACAATAGCCAATGAGAAGGCGCCCACCGATTTGATTAATCGGCTGTGCTCTCTCCGTTACAGTTTTGTTTTTGCGATGCCACCGATGTTCAGTTTGCGGTGCCACCGATGTTCAGTTTTAAACTCTGACCAGGCAACCGACACGACGTGTTCGTTTTGCTATTATATTTAACACCTTTTTTTGTAAAGCGGAAAATAAACTATATTATTAAATTATAGACGCGTTATTTTCAATAGGTTATGGGCCCAGGTTCGCAGCCTGTGTAAACTGAATCTTTACAACATAAAAAGGTGATATCGATCGTAATCGCGCGCGAAGTGCAGTTACGTGTGAAATAGAGGTTCGGTCAGTTTTTTTCTCAAGAGCGAAATCAAGATTTCCTAAGGCCTGTACTGTTTGTGCGAATCAAACATGTCGGATCAAATCTCAACTCGAAACGTGGTCAAGTTTGACGGCAAAAATTTCCAGCTATGGAAATTTCAAATGAACGCCATTTTCGTGGCGAGCGGCATCGACGATATCGTGGACGGCACGAGGGTAAAGCCGGAGGAAGTCGAACAGCTGAAGATTTGGAAAAAGGACAACGCAAAGGCCATGTTCTTGATTTCATCCGCGATGGAAATGCCTCACGTGCAATGCATTTTGACCTGTAGCCACGCGCGGGAAATGTGGCTAAAATTGATCGCGATACACGAACAGAAATCAGAAACGAATAAACTTATTCTGACGCAAAGATTTCACGAATATCGAATGGATCCCAGTGATTCCGTAGTGCAGCACGTGTCCAAGGTTCAAAATATGGCGGGTCAACTAGCGGACGTGGGAGAGAAGGTATCTGACATAGCGATTATGGCAAAAATCTTGGCAAGCCTTCCCGCTAAGTTTAATGCCTTGAAAACCGCATGGGACAGCGTGGATACGGAGAGGCAAACAATCGATAATCTACAAGAGCGGCTCATTAAGGAGGAAACGCGATTCTCCGCCGATGACGAATCTGCAACAGCTTTTTCCGCGATGCGATTGAGCGAGAAAAAGAAGAGTAACAACACCGGCAAGAAACCCAAGAAGGACAAAAAGAATGTCGAGTGTTATAAATGTCATAAAAAAGGGCATTTTGCTTGGGAGTGTCCCGCGAGAAAGAAAGACAAAGAAGATACGAAAAATTCTTCGCAGAATTGTGCTTTTGTTTCAACACATGAAGGCGGTCAACAAAAGGAGAGCGTGGCATCGATCAGAAGTATCCAGCGAATGGACATCGGTGACGTCTGGATTGCAGACAGCGGCGCATCAAGACATATCACCTACAGACGCGACTGGCTTCACGAGTTTGTGACATCTGCCGGTGAACAAGTGTTGCTAGGTGATGACGGTGCCTGTGAAGTGTTTGGTTCGGGTTATGTAAACATTATGAAGTTGGTTGATAATGAATGGTTCCCGTCAAGAATCGACAACGTCTTGTATGTGCCGAAGCTAAAGAAAAATCTATTTTCGGTAGGAGAATGTGCCTCAAAGGGTTTTGAGGTGACGTTCGCAAAAAATAGTGTTATTTTTCGAGCAATGAGTCTGTGAGAGCTCAAGGCATAAAGCAAGCGAACGGCATTTACAAGATGTTGTTTGTTACGTTAAAGAATGATGACGCGAAAGAGAATGTAGAAGCAAATGTGTCGACAACAAGCTTCCAAATGTGGCATGAGAGATTGGGTCATGTAAACAAAGCGACACTGTGTGATATGTTGAATAGAGAGCTCGTATCTGGTGTGAGTGTTTCGAGAATCGATGATTTCTTTTGCGACGCGTGCCAGCTGGGAAAGGCTCATCGGTTACCTTTTAAAAAATCGATAGATAGGCGGGATTGGTTACCGGGAGAATTTATTCATTCGGATGTCGGGGGGCCAATGTCTGTCGAATCGGTAAGGGGTGCGAAGTACTATGTGATTTTCGTAGACGAGGCGTCGGGTTACCGAAATGTTTATTTTTTGCGTCACAAGTCCGATGTTACGGAAAAATTCAAGGAATACGAACGAAAGATCTTTAATAAATTCAGTCGGTCTATTAAATATCTTCGAAGCGATAACGGCAAGGAGTACGTGAATGAAAATTTGAAAAAATACCTTATCGAAAAGGGAATTCAAAGTTCGTATTCCGCGCCGTACACGCCGGAGCAGAACGGTAAATCGGAGCGTGCGAATAGGACCATCTTGGAGGCGGCGAGAACTATGTTGCAGGCGAAATGTTTACCGAGGTTTCTCTGGGCCGAGGCCGTCAATACGGCAGTTTATTTACGTAATCGAACGCTTTCGAAACCGCGATTAGATAAAACTCCGTATGAAATATGGAATGGTGTGAAACCGAGTGTTCGTCATTTGAGGATCTTCGGATCAACTGCATTCATGCACGTCCCGAAGCAGTTCAGGCGCAAGTTGGACGCAAAGTCGAAGAGAGTGATATTTGTGGGATACCAAGGCGACTCTGAAAATTTTCGTCTTTACGATGAGAAATCAAAGACCGTTATTGTATCGCGAGATGTGGTCTTTAATGAAAGTAAGGACTTTGAACTCCTTCCTGACGAGGATTATGACGAGTTCGTCCTACCAGGTAATGGCGCCATAGGAAAGGACAACGACACGGTAGAAGAACAAGATTTGTTCATGGACGCGCTTGAAAATGAACAAGAACACCAGTGTGACAAGGCGGTAAAGGATACCTCACAAACCCGAGAATTGAGAAACCGTAAGGATATCCGGAAGCCTGATAGGCTCCAAGTCAACATAGCCGAGTACGCACCTTTAACGTTCCGGGAAGCTGTGAACGGACCCGATGCAGCGAACTGGCGGAGGGCCATCAACGACGAGCTGAAATCGCACGAGACGAATCAGACGTGGGATATAATTCCAAGGAAACCAGGCATGAGACCGATCGACTCGAAATGGGTTTTTCGGATTCTTCGAGATGAAGATGAAAAACCAGTGCGATACAAGGCGAGGCTCTGTGCAAGGGGTTTCAATCAGATCGAGGGGCTGGATTACACAGAAACATTTTCGCCGGTCATTCGCTACGATTCTCTGCGAATCTTCCTAGCCCTGGTGACTCAACTCGACCTGGAACTTTTGCAGTTCGACGTGAAGACGGCTTTTCTTTATGGCGATTTGGAAGAGGAAGTATTAATGGAATTGCCGGAAGGAGTTAACGGGGATTTCGAGAAGAATGCTTTCGTGTGTCGTCTTCGAAAATCATTGTACGGTCTAAAACAAGCGGCCAGGTGTTGGAATGAGAAATTCAAAAGTGTGATAAAGACTCTGAATTTGGAGCAATGCGAGGCTGATAAATGTATTTTTCGCGGTGTATTGAGTGGTCACGAGGTAATTATCGCATTATTTGTTGACGACGGTCTGATAGCATCGAGTTCAGGAGAGGCTTCGAAGATTGTTCTGAATGCGATAAGCGAGTCCTTTGAGATAAAGGTCGGCGATTCATGTACGTTTGTAGGTGTACAAATCGTGAGAAATCGTAAGCGAAAAAGTATGTTTATTCACCAAAAATCCTACGCGAACCAAATTGTAAAGAGATTCGGTTGTGAAAATGTGAAGCCAGTTTCGATACCAGCTGATCCGAACGCGATATTAACCCCGGTAGATAGCGACGAGACCGTGTTAGAGAATGTACCTTTCCGTGAAGCAGTGGGTTCACTCATGTTTCTGGCCATAGTCTCACGTCCGGATTTAGCGTATGCTCTTAACAACGTCAGTAAGTTTTTAAATAAACACAATGAGAGTCATTGGCAAGCGGTTAAGAGAATTATAAAGTATTTGTCAGGGACGTTAGACTACGGCATTTCGTACGAGAGGAATGAGAATGAAATGAACTTGATTGGATTTTCTGACTCGGATTTTGCGGGCGATCCTGAGACGAGACGCTCGACTTCTGGTTTTGCGTTTTGCCTGGCGAACGGCGTTGTAACTTGGGCCTCTCAGCGTCAGAGGCTTGTAACTCTCAGTACGACTGAGGCAGAGTATGTTGCGGCGGCCACGGCAGCTAAAGAAGCCGTTTGGCTGCGAAAATTGTTAAAAGATTTGGGGCGGATGGGAGACGATCCTATTGCTTTGTTTTTGGATAATCAGAGCGCGATTAGATTAGTCAAAAACCCTGAGTTCCATAAGAGAACAAAACATATTGACATAAAGTACCATTTCATCCGAGAAAAGGTCGATCAGGGAGATTTGATCGTCAAGTATGTGTGTTCGAATGAACAAAGAGCGGATATATTCACTAAGCCTTTTGCGAAGCAGCGTTTTTCTTTTCTACGACAGAGTCTTGGTATGATTACGCGCGCAGAGTATTCAAGCGGAGAGGCTGTTGGAATATGAGCTTTTCATACTCTATGCCATGACAATAGCCAATGAGAAGGCGCCCACCGATTTGATTAATCGGCTGTGCTCTCTCCGTTACAGTTTTGTTTTTGCGATGCCACCGATGTTCAGTTTGCGGTGCCACCGATGTTCAGTTTTAAACTCTGACCAGGCAACCGACACGACGTGTTCGTTTTGCTATTATATTTAACACCTTTTTTTGTAAAGCGGAAAATAAACTATATTATTAAATTATAGACGCGTTATTTTCAATAAGAGCAAATTGTTATCGGAGATGAAAAATGGGTACTTTATGTTAATCTGAAGAGACGGCCACAATGGTTGTGTAGGGGCGAGAAACTCTTAGACGTATCGGGTTTAATATGTTTTATTTATTTTCACGGCGCGTGTTCGACGGCGAGATTTTGACTGACTCCTCTCGGTCGATCCCGTCCTCTTATACTCATTCGTTCATACATTGTATGGCGGTGTCGGCAGATTACCAAAGGGCGTCTTTGGCGACCGCCGCGTTCCGCCGGAATCGGCGGTTCTTTTGGCCGGCAACTACAATATCGCCCGTTGCCGCCACGGTTTGTCGATCGCACACGCGCGTATCCCTACAACTCGGCCATCCTGACCTTTTAATCGTCCCGATTAAACTAATACATCTTAAACTACTTATGACTACCGGCGCTATTTATACTATATACCTAATACTAGTAACACATAAATCTTACAATAATCGTATAAAATGATGGGTCTTTGGTACGGATGTTTAATTGGATAGCCAGGGACGCATATTGCACGCAGCCCACGTCCCCTGATACGGTACTTGGGTCACCTGGAATCCTTCGATATCTTTGACAATATATCGGTCGTTTCGCAAAACGCGTGCCACCTCGTACGGCCCCTTAAATTTCGGTACCAGCTTGGTGCAGTCACTGGAATTTACAAAATTTGATATCATCACCTTATCCCCGACTTGGTACTGTAAGGCTGGTTTACGCTTTTTATCGTACAACTTTTTATTGGCGTTAAAACTTTGGCGTATTCGTGAAGCCGCTTTCTCACGTGTCTTGTTTAAATTTCGCTCAGTTCTTAAAACTCCGGAAGACTCGAGAATATTTCTGACGGTGTCGATCGCTTTTCCGCGTTGGGGCACTCCGTACAATAATACGCTGGGAGTTTCACCGGTCGACTTGTTGACAGAATTATTTATGGCGAACTCTACCTCTTCGAGTACTTCGTACCAATGCGCGTTACGTTCGTCGACTAATTTCGATATCATTGGAATGATAGTACGGTTCATTCTTTCCGCTTGGCCATTTGCCTGCGGCATTGCGGTTGCGATTTTAATGTGTTGTACATCGCGATCTTTCAAAAAATGTTCGAACTCGTGCGCGGTAAAACAGCTGCCTCTATCTGACACAATGCGTAATGGTCTACTGTAGGTCGCGAAATGGTGTTTTAAGCACTTAATTACCTCGGCGGTACCCGTGCTTTTTGTGGGGTATATTTTTGTGTATTTTGTAAAGCCATCTACTACTAAAAAAATGTAACGGTACTTTAGAGACTGTTTCTTTGACATAGGTCCTAGGTGATCAATGTGCAGTGTAGAAAACGGTTTATTGTCTTTCGGTATTTCGTGCAACATGCCCTCTTGCCGTCCGGACTTCGGTGAAAATGCTATGCACTTTAAACAATTCTTAACATGCTTCATAACTTTTTCCCTCATGTTAGGGAACCAGTAGCTATTCATAATGTTTGTTATTGTTTTCTCTGGTCCGACATGCCCTAGCTCATTATGGTATTGATGCATTATACTGCTTTCTAACGTTGCCGGAACAAAAAATAAAGCGCGATCGTCAATTTTGCGGTAAACCGACCCATTTATCATTTCGAAAAGTTTGTCTTCAGATTTTTCTAACTTCTGACGTATTTTCTGAATTTGTTCGTCCTGTTGTTGGCATAAGGCTAAATTTCTGTCTAAAGTGTTATCCTGCAGTACTAGAACCTGCCTACTTAATGCATCGACGTGCTTCATTCTTGTTCCCGCTCTATGTTCAAGTTTGTAATCATAGTCTTGCAATTCTAATGCCCACCGTGCGATTCTAGGGTTTGTTTCTTTTTTGTTAAGCGTTAGGCTAAGCGCCTGACAATCCGTGACTACTTTGAACGGCACTCCGCATAGGTACGGGCGGAATCGGCGCAGTGCGTAGATTATAGCGAGTGTTTCTAGCTCGAAACTATGATATTTGGATTCGGTGTCCGTGGTGCGCTTTGAAAAATAAAAAATCGGGTGGAACTTTTGGTCGGCCTTCTTCTGTAACAGAATAGCGCCGAAACCTATCGCACTGGCATCGCAATGTAATTCCGTTTCGTCGCGCGGACAGTAAATTCCCAGAATGGGTGCCTGTATTAGGCATTCTTTTAACGCGTCGAACGCTTCCTTTTCCTTGGGACCAAATTTAAATTTACATTTTTCCTTGATTAGGTCATACAGAGGCTTGGCTATGATTGAAAAGCCCTCTATAAACTTTCTGAAATACGAAGAGAGGCCTAGAAAACTTTGCACTTCGCGTACGTTACGCGGAACTGGGAATTTTTGTACATTCTCGATACCGCGTTCGGTGGGTCTGATGCCGTCGCTCGTTACCCTATATCCCAAGTATTCAATTTCTGTTTCCAAGAATTTACATTTGTCCATGCGTAGTTCCAACTTATTTGCGACGCATAGTTGGAAAACCTTTCTTAAGATTTCTAGGTGGTGTTCGATCGTTACCGATGCAATTAAAAAATCGTCTAGATATACCGACACGTCCCCGCTGTTAATTAGATTTTTGAATATCCCTGTCACGTATCTTTGGAATCTTAGGGGACCCCCTTTTAAACCAAACGGCATTTTGGTACATTCATATTGTCCGAACGGCGTAACGAACGAAGTATATTTGACCGGATCCTCGTGCATTCTGATATGAAAGAATCCGTCTCTCAGATCTAGCGATGAGAAGTATTTTTTACCTTGTAATAGGTCTAGCTGATCTTCTATTAAGGGCAACGGAAAATTATCGCGTACCGTTACTTTATTTAGTACTCGGAAATCTATACACATTCGGGTTTCCCCGTTTTTCTTTTTCGTTAAGACAATCGGTGACGCGTATTCGGATGTACTTTCTCTAATCGCGCCTTTTGCCAACAAGTCGTCCAGAATTTCCCTTAATTTGTCTTTTTCTACAAACGACAATCTACGTGGCGTGAAATGGAATGGTTTGCTGTCGGACAGTCTAAGTTCCAGCACGTTTTCCGTTTGCGGATGTTTCGGACGAGTTGGATTAACATACTCTTCCTCGAATAACCGGTAGAATTTTTCTTTCGTTTCGTATGGTAACGCTCTATTTATCGTGGGACGCGACGCTGATTTACGGGTATCTGATTCTATCTCGATATTCATTATCTCCGAGATCTCTTTGTCTACTGTGAACGAGAGCTTAGCCAGTTTTATAAAATCCCGGCCTAAAACTAACGCACTTCGCATTGTCTCATCCGTCACAACCCGCAGTGATACATCGAGCTCGCGTCGCTGGAAATTTATTTTCGCTTTGATGTCGCCAATAATCGTCAGAGTGCTATCGTTTATCCCGGAAAATCTACCACTTTTCACGGTTTTTGTAACTAAATGTCGCGGAACCTGACCTTGTTTTACAAAACTGATTGGACTACCGGTATCAATTAACGCTCTTACTTCGATTGTTGTTTTGTCTTCGTCCCCCACCGTCAGCTGTACCGTCGGATAGAAATCATCCTCCTCCTCCGCTGTTCGGCTTACAAAGTTCACCTGCCCTTGTGGTGATACTCGTCGCTCGTCGTCTGCTTTCCTAACGCTGCCGTCTCTGCGAGCGATGTCTCGTTCCCTCCTTGGCTGTCTGCATTCCGCCGAAAAATGCCCCATGCCGTTGCAATTGTAGCAGCGGGCCTGCCTGACGTGTTGCGGCCTGAGTGGCTCCCCGGTTCTGCCCATCGGTGTCCACTCTGCGCGATGCCGCGTCTGTCCCGGTCGTCGTGATTCCGGTGACAGCGATATTTCCGCGAATGCTTCCATCAAGTCCTTGGTTTCCCTGAACCGTTGTGCGCGTGCCACTGCACGTAATGTTTCGCTTGGAATCCCGTCCACTAGGTAATCGATGGTTTCATGGGCGGCTATGGGCACCCTGTTACCCAAAATTATTTTTTCGTGGGCGTAATCGGCGAACGATTCGTTGGCCTTCCACGTTCGTCGTTCGAATTCATTCCGCAATACTACGGTGTTAATTCGCTGACCGTACATAGCGAATAACTCCTGCAGCAGTTCCTCCCATGTCAGATCTATGCAATCTTCTCGCGAGTGGAACCATCGGAGCGCCTTTCCTTTTAGCTTCTGACAGATTAGGGCCTTCGCAGCCTGGTCGTCCAATTGGTAATTCCGGATCAGCTTACGCATCTGACTTTCCCAGCCTCTGAATGCATAACTGCTTCCATCGTAGTCGCCGATCATGTCTTTGATTTCGGTCCATTTTAATTCACGGGTACGGGTTGACACTGTACTGCTCGTACGCGGCGTTTCTAAACGTGTGATTTCCAGTTCCCTTCTTAACAACTGTATTTCGCGCTCGGCTAAAACTCTTTCTCGTCGTAACAGGTCCACTTCGGACATTAGAGCACTGTTTTCCGGTTGTTTCTGCGTCTGCATTGTCTCCTGCACCTCGAGGTCAGTGTCGACGGCATCTGAGTACTCCAGGGGAGTTGGTTCCGGAACGCCGGCTTCACGCAATCTGTGGATTAGCTCGACTTTCGTCCCGGTCGTCGGCAACTCTCTTTCGCGCAGCATGTCTTTTAATTCGGCGACAGTATACGAATTCATATTGCCCTACAACGCACCGTAAGAAGAGGAAAAAAAAAATGTCAAACTTGAGGTCTATCTCGACACGCGATTCACTTGTACACTATATCCCACTTCTGAATTTTGTAGGGGCGAGAAACTCTTAGACGTATCGGGTTTAATATGTTTTATTTATTTTCACGGCGCGTGTTCGACGGCGAGATTTTGACTGACTCCTCTCGGTCGATCCCGTCCTCTTATACTCATTCGTTCATACATTGTATGGCGGTGTCGGCAGATTACCAAAGGGCGTCTTTGGCGACCGCCGCGTTCCGCCGGAATCGGCGGTTCTTTTGGCCGGCAACTACAATATCGCCCGTTGCCGCCACGGTTTGTCGATCGCACACGCGCGTATCCCTACAGTTGGACAAAAGCGAGGCGCCGCAGCCCACGCCAAAGCCTGACTTGCATGCGAAAAAAGGTGATGTTGTGTATTTGGAGGAATTTTGAAGGAATTCTTCATTATGAACTCTTACCAACCAATCAAACCGTTACAAGTGAAGTGTATAGTACACGATTGGAAAGGTTAGACCGAGCTTTGAGAGAAAAAGAACCCGTGCTGATTAATCGGAAGGGCGTAATTCTTCATTACGATAACGCACGACCGCATACTGCAAGAATCACGGCGGAAAAACTACGCCAGTTGGGATGGGAAGTTCTCCCACAACCTGATCTCCCACATCCGATTATCATTTGTTTCGTTCCTTTCAAAATTTTCTTCTTGGAAAACATTTCAATAATGAAGAGTGCCTCAAAAACGCCTTGAACGAATTTTTTAAATCAAAATCACAAGAATTTTACAATAGAGGGATTAAGTTGCTACCTGAGCGTTGGGCACAAGTAGTTGAAAACAAAATTCTTTTGTTTTGTTTAAATAAATTAGTTTTAAAAATATATTGGAAAACGACATTAATTATTACTAGACCTGCCGATGATACTTACAACCTTCTAAGGTTAATAAAGGAAGAAGGATATTCTCGCGTACCGTGAGAGACGAATTTCAATTCTCCTTCCATTCCCACCATAGCTCCCCATGTACGTTGAACGAGGTGTGAAACAGTCCCCACCTGTGGGCCAGAAGGGCTCGGAGAACAATTTCCAGAAACTCTACGGTCACGTTTCCAGCGATTCGCGATTCTTGGCAGTGTTATAGCGACGCTTGTGCCTCGGGGTCACCATATCCTATACAACACCATAGCCTAAACCCCGCTGGGGGCCCACAGGTGTGCGGGAGTGTGCGACGCGCAAGCAAGCAAAGAGAAAAGCACACCGGTGTACCACTGCTTTCCTCTTGTAGTGGCTATTATTCCGGCAGCCGCCGAGCCAGCGACGTTCGCATTTCTATGCCACTTTCCCCCACCACCGACTCCGTCGTATACACTCTTTTGTCGTTTTTCTTTTCTTTTTTACCTTAGCAAACGGGCAGCTTACAGCACTCGTTTATCCGCTGTTACGAATAATGAAATCGATTCGCGGAACGATTCCCGTTCACGCTCTCGTTGGTGATTTCCGGTCCGGCGAGAGCCGAACTCGAGAGTCGATCCTATCGAAGAGTCCGCTCGTATCTCGCTGATCGATTCGTGTCTCGATCCAGCGAACGGCGAGCTGTAATGTAGGATTCCATAATATGGGATTAATTCGTACATTTTCGTCCAGTGAAACAGGCTGAAATTTGGTCTACTCGTCAGCTTAAAACCCCACATAGTAGGGGTAATTTTATTCGAAAATTATTCTCTTTTGTAATATTGATACTTAATTTATCATCACCGGACATATTTTTGGTATCACAATTTTCACAAAACAGAAAGAAATTTTAACAAGGTTACCTTGCAATTGACGTAGACAATTTACTCATTGAAAAATACAATCTTTTCTGAATATATGTCGCAAGTACTTGGCTGATAAAAGTCGCAGAACTATTCCCACTACCGCGGGGTATACCCCGCGAGGGGCTATAAAGCTCGAGAGACCTTGAACGCCGAGGAGTGTAAATATAATACTTACTACTAATAAGTGTTGTTGACATACATCGAGAAAACACTGTAATAAGGAAAAGGGGTTGTCCAAGAACTGTACTACAAACTGAGAATCAAGAATCAACCTGTAACAGCTGTCAAAGACGAATATTCCCTAAGGTAATCGAACATTTCTAAGTGATCGGCTCAGCAAATTGCCGAATGAAAAATTCACTGTAAACGTCAAGACTCGCGAGATGGGATGCTAAAGTACGCAAGCTGTTCCAAAACGGTTGCGAATCGGTGAAAAATGTGCGAAATCGACAGGGAGGATGAACGAAGCTTAATATTTCAGTGGCCACCGAGATTCTGACCATTTCTTACCGTTCTAGTTTCCCGACGATACGCGACGTCCATTACATCAATGCGAATATCTGCTGGCACCTCCGAAATATTCGCGGTGGAAGTCTTCAGTCAGGTACATTTAGCGGAACGTTTACGTTCGCGCGACGTGCAACCATAACCGTCCCCCTCCTGGTCCCCGGCTCTGCGTATTCGTTCGTATCCAAGACGAATAAAGCGAAGCAAAGTCACGACTTCCTCGAGGCGTTGCGTACCTCTTTACGACCCGGCTCGGAGACAACCTATAAACCAAGACGAAATTGCATAACTTAATTACAACGCCTGTTACAAGATACCGAGCATCCGATTTTACGGATTTTCAACGGCAACTTTTTAACGATCCACCGCCGGTGGCTCGTTAAATTTAACGTTCTTGCGCTACGCAACCGGCCGGACCCGGGGGAAAAAAACGAACGATTTCTAATTTTCGTGTGTTCACGCGACCTTTTATCGACTAACGCGAAAAGCCTGTGCTTTACCACCCCCCCCTCCCCTTTAATGGAAATTGAAAAAATACATTCTGCAGATTTATGTAGGTTTGTGTGCTTTGCGATGCTGGAGAATTCGGTGAAATCGGTTCATGCAGAAACCAACATGTAACCCGTAGTCTAATTAGCAATAATTAATTAATTCTAAATTACGTTGATTGTGTTGGATTTTCTAAGGGTTGGAATTCAACGGTGCACGTGTAAATCTGGGTTTTCGTGCACATTAATGTGTTATGGGGCACAGTTAGGGGACTCGATCGTTTCGCGAAATTCGCACAGAGGTTCGCACAGCACGCGTGGACAGAGAAGACGCGTATTCAAGCCGCAGACGTGTTATCGGCAGGGTCCGCCTGGTAAATCCATTTCGACGGCGAACCTTTGAATGTTGCGCGACGCGAAGGGATTTCGGGTAACGGCGGATAGACGCTCGGCCCCCTTTCTGGCTCGATCAAGGAGCCCGTTGCATCGACGTCGGGGAACGAACCTCGCTTCGAATCGATAGCCATCGACCGGAAGACGACTGGTGCGCGAGAACGAACGCGGGAAACCCAATGCTCATTGTTTTCCGAATATTAGCGTGCCCGTGTGCTCGTGTGCCCGTCTGAAAAGCTCCCAGCCACTCCACCCACGAACCGGAATTCAGACACGTCCAATCAACCTATATTGCAAAACCATTTCGCCCTCTAGACTCTTATTTTCTTCCGCGTACACTGGATTCTTCTCTCTCTCTCTCTCTCTCTCTCTCTCTCTCTCTCTCTCTCTCTCTCTCTTTGTTTTGGCAGAGTTGTGTGTTTGAGGGTTCAACATTTGTCTTCCTGTTGTATCGATACTTTTAACTTGGTATTCTTTTCCTGTGTCCTCCGTGCTTTAAGAGATCTTTTATACAATTTCGATGATACACAAAATGAGGAATTGATATTTAAGTAACGAATTCCTGTATATGCCGATTTGTTAAGGTGGGTACGGTTTGTGTTGGTTCTAAGGAATTGTGGCGGCATACTACAGGCATCGAGATTCAAGGAGTTGTAAAAGAATTTTGTATAGCTCTCACGGAATGGTAATGGAACCCTATGTAGGTCCTAAGACATTCGGAATGAATCCTGGGTCTCAATAAATTGTGAAAGAATTCTATGCATGCACAAGGAATTTCAGTAGAATTCTGTAGAGGTCCCAAGGAATTGTAGAAGAATGAATGTGGGTCCTAAGGAATTGCAATAGAATTTTATAGGGATCCTAAGGAACTGTACAAAAATTCTGTATAGAGTTCCGTGTAGTTCCTAAAAAATTGTGGAGGAATTGTTGTGCAGGTCCTAAGGAATTGTAGAAGTATTATACAGGCGAGATTCAGCGAACCGTATAAGAATTCTCTATATAGCTTCCAGAAAATAGTAATAGAATTCCATGTAGGTTCCAAAGAATTGGATTGGAATTCTATATAGATCCTAAAGAATTTCAAACAAATTCTATGTAGATCCATAGGAATTGAAGTAGAATTCTATATAGGTTTGGCTAGCTTCGACAATCCGGCAGTTGGGGGGGGGGGTCGAGTTTCGATGGTTTTCTCGTGGTGTCTTCGAGTCCCCTCCATTTCTCTTTCTCTTTCTCTTTCTCTCTCTCTCTCTTGCTCTTTCTCTTTAGCTGTGTTTCACGGCGTGAAACCGTTCCGCCTCGCGGAATAACCGTGGCGCGAGGTTTTACGCGTCGACCAGTTACCCAGCTATTCACCTTTATTCCTCCGCGGAAACGAGCCACGAAACGACAGCGCCGGCGAACAATTTTTTTACGCGCGACGCGAGCAGGCTGCGCGATCACCTGCTCACCTCCTGTCTGCTCGCACCGGCCTGTTAAGTTACGGTTCTTACCGGCCCAGAGGAATTGTAGATTCTTCGGGATCCGTAAAACGACGCCGAAATATCCCTGCGATAAATCTATATGGAATTCTTTTATCGTACCCGCGACCTACATAAGCGATCTTTTATAATTTTTCTTTAGACCTGCACAGCGCTCTATAACAGTTCTTTGGGACCCGTGTGGAATTTTTTAGACACTTGCAGAATTCTCCTGCGATACCCTGCGATCCACAGTGGAATTTTTTTGCAACTCCTTTGGGGCTGTACTGAAGTCTATTCCAATTTCTTAGGACCTGTATATTTTAGAATTTTTCTCAGGACCTCCACAGAATTCTTCCTCAATGCCTTAGAACCTCTACAAAATTCTTCTGCAACTCCTTAGCACCTCCATACAATTCTTCTACAATTCCTTAGCACCTCTACAAAATGGAATTTTCTTTTCCACTCCTTAGGGGCTGTATCGAAGTCTACTGCAATTCCTTAGGACCTGTATATTATAGAATTTTTCTTAGGACTTTTCTTAGGACAGAATTCTTCTTCAATGCCTTAGAACCTCCATAAAATTCTTCTGCAACTCCTTAGCACCTCCATAGAATTCTTCTTCAATTCCTTAGGACGTCTATAGAATTCTACTGCAATTCCGTAGGATGATTATGCGGTGATTATTTGTCGCCTCCTCTCGAATGGAACGGCGTTCAACCCCTACGTGCATGTGTGTCGGGGTGGAAAGAGAGAGAGAGAGGGAGAGAGAGAGAGGGAGTGAGAGAGGGTTGGAAGGGCCGTTCGATCGGCGAACGACTTCTTCGATGGGGTTTTGATTCCGCGAGAATTTTCTTGACCAGCCGCTCGTAGGTGGGACGCGTCGCGACTGCGAGCACTCTCGAGCTTAGGGGTGCGAGGGAGCGAACGAGGCGGCTCGGTGCATGCGCCCCAGGTGTCACGATCCTTCGAGCTTCTACTCTCGCGTCAGTCGAACCCCGGCAACGGCAGGGGTAGAACGCGCTCGAGCTACCCTTCGACAACGTGCACGACTCTTCGCGATCTTGACCATACCTTTAACCCTTCGAGTCGACACGGGATTGGAACGGAACACAGTCGCAAACCTAGTCACGATCGTACATCAGATATTTAGACACCTTTGAGTGACCTCAGCATCGAAATCAACGTTGAAGCAAGCCTCGCAACGATCCAGGAGCGACATCCCCGTCGGCATGATCAGCAACGATGCTCCGGGACCGGTGACCGGTCCGTTTGTGATTCGACTGTCAGCGAAGCGGATCCTGTAACCGGAGACAGTCCACACACGACAGTCGGTTCACGCCGTGTCGGTGCCACACACACACACAACCGATTATTTTTCGAGTTGATCGCTCTCTGTGCCAGTACCGGCGCCCGATTGTTCCCTGGTGGTAGTGTGCTCGGTGCACTGGTGGTGGTGGTTGTTGGTGTGCTGGTGTGCGGGTGCTCTGGTGCTTCTTCGAGTAGTGTTAGTGGTGTTTGCGGGCGACGCCAGAGAGACAGCACGTGAAACACGCGGACATACAAGCACGCACAACACAACGTACGTACACGTACAGACGCGTAACGGCAAAAAGATGCGGTGAGAACACCGGCCGATGCTGGCGTCTCGAGCAAGGCCACGAGGATTTCCCTTGCGACTCGTCCACCACGGTGAGTCCGAGAATTATGCTGGGTAGTTATGCTATTTCGCGATGAGCCCCCTAGCCGAGGCAAAACCGACCGGTTTTTATTTTACAGCGGTTCAAATGTATTGAGATCCGGAAAGAAGGCTCTGGAATTCATTGTTATAGCACATGTGATAAAAAGTGCACCTGGTGTCATATATAGTTTTTATTTTCTAGCTTCTGTAAGGCAGTAAATGGCAAAGATTCCAGTTCGTGGGTTTAGTGTTAAAGGTCGTCGCCCACCTAATTGCTCAACAGCTGAACGGTGTATACCTAGCTGTGCGTCGATATTTTCATATTATCGAAAGGAGGAAAAAAAGGAGTCTCGATGCTGTTGATACTGTTGTTGTTAAGTACATACAGATTTGTGTTATCCCTTCAAACACGTAGATGTACTTTTTTGTACATCTTGTTTGACGTACTTTTTTTTTACTGAAGTAATTGTCAATTGTTCGTAATTGATTACACGTGGTCAAATCATTGGTCGCGATACGCTTCGGTTAACTGTTGTTTACCTTTTAGAAATTCTACACACCGTAATGGAATTAATTGATTCACGTCGTACAACGTCAGAGAAAGAAATGGAATATCGGTCGTTGTCCGTTTAAGGTTGACCTTTTCCACTGAAACAGTTTTCCATGTCAAAAGCCGTGGTTCTTAAGAATTATCGAGGAAATCGTTTAAGCATAACCAATTATTCGGCCAACTGAACAATAAGTTGATGAGCTCCATTGAAGGATGGAATCAATCATGTTTCGCTAGTCAATTATACTCTGTAATAATCTTATATGTACTATTGTATGCGTTTATAACAAGAATGGATTAGTTGAATGGAAAGCTGTGGGCATTAAGAGGATGATATTGGTATATTATTATCATTCATAAACTTTCTCCTTCTTCAAGAAATTATAAACGACAAAGAAGTTTCAAAAATAAATTGTAGTACAATATATACTATTGTATGCGTTTATAACAAGAATGGATTAGTTGAATGGAAAACTGTGGGCATTAAAAGAATGACATTGGTATATTATTTTCATTCATAACTTTCTCCTTCTTCAAGAAATTATAAACGACAAAGAAGTTTCAAAAATAAATTGTAGTACAAGGGGTTAAATACGGAATGCATTCTCGCCGAACTTCTGTGTCTGCATATTAACTCGGATGATTCCCATTTTGTATAAAAATCTACACCGACGATCCCCACATAAATTTCTTTCTTCCTAGTGTCGAGTAAAGGGTAAAAATCCGCATGAATAACGCGAATTTTTTAATAGAAGGGCGACGACGACCTTTCGTCAGGGGTTTCCTTGCGTTCCACGGCGGGTTTGCATATCCTGGCTAGAAAACCGCGATCCGCAAAGCACAGGAGGAACGTTGGAAACAGGGGATGCAGGATAGCGGAACCGTTTCAGTAGTGAGTTGGAGAACTCTTAATAGCGTTTCGTTGCCTCGCAGGCTTTCGGGGATAGAGTGAAGCGACGCGGCTTCCGCGTTCGAACACGATTAATCGCTTTGAAACGCGACTTGGCTTTCCACGGGGTTTCGAAAAAAGAGTTCCGTGTTAAACAGAACTCGTCGGAGCCGGAGCCGGGTCCACCTGGACCTGAAACTAGCCGCTCCGGCCTGGAGAGAAAGAGAGAGAGAGAGAAAAAGTGAGGATGGTAACGCGAGAGAGCCCGAGCGTTGCGGGGATTCCTCTGGTTGTCGATTAACCGGAATCAAACGATGGATATTGGATGTTTGCGCGATTCTACCAGTCCTCCCTCCCCCCTCCACCGTATTTCTGCCAAGCTCTCGATAAAACGCGCAGGTCGCGATACGCGAGAACTCGAACGATCGCACGCAACAAACGATCCCGAGGCGAGATTCGACATTTGCCGCCGATTCGACGACTGGCCCGCGATGCTCATTTATCGCGCGACCCACCCACGAATTGGTTCCACCGTTCTCTGAAGGCTGGAAAGCTCTTTTTGCGAGGATTTTTTTTCTTTTTTTTTTGCCCCTACTGCAGCCCCCGTTCGTAGCAATTTGAATGGCCCGGCAGCGGACCTTTTAATTGTGACTTTCCGGGCACCGGTGTATAAGTTAATTTAATAGCGACTGTTTGTGCACGTTGCGCACGAATTCGGAGTCGAGTTTTTCGCAGAATTTCAATTTTACTTGTGGTCCAATTTTATGCTCAAAATATGAATGCACACATCACCCCGAAGAGCGCGCGAACGGCGACTCTGAGGAAACACCAGAAATTAACAAATTTACCTTTAACCGGCGCATTGCTTAACACTCCGTGGGAAACCTGGACCTGGAATGCGAAACTAACTCGTTCTGCTAACTTTGTAAATGCTTATTAAGGTCTGCTTGTTATTTAATCGAGATGTATATTGCACTGCGTCGTATTATTACTGTAATCTTGTTATCGATAATATGGAAAGCATGAAATTCTTTTGTAAATACCGCACGTTAATTTTAAACATCAGAGGAACAATTGTACTGCATTATGTTAAATGATGAACATTGCAGTATGCCCGACAATCGCGCTTAATGCATCAAACACGTGGCCTACTGAAGCATTATTCATCGTGTCAGTACAAAATTCAATATCGTTTGCAATATCTCTATATAAATTCTAGCAGTTTTGTTTAATCGGAATGAAATCTTGTTTTGTTGCCTCGCATGTTCCGACGGAGATTATAGGTTATTTAATTCACAGTAATAATAGGTATCAAGCAGGCTATAATACACACAGGTGTTTTCAAACGGTTACTTATGCTCGATGAGCGAATGCGATAGCTACAAATGATCCTATTACCTTCTGAAAGAGACTATGAGTGAAAGGAACTATTTGTTAGGTCAATCGACTCTTCTAAAGGCACTATAGTCTTTCTCTCATTGACCCTAATATGCATACTGGTTGATTTATTTGACGAATAATTTCTTCTCGTTCTGAATATTTTCTCCAGTCACAAAGAAGATTATAACAGCAACGGAATAAATACTGGTAAATTATGAAGCACTATACCGTCGTTCAGTATAGTGGGTAACAATTCTCCATAGAATCCAATACGTCCTAAAATAATTCTCCCGTCCCCCATTTTATTACGACTTCATCTTCCGTCGTTTCTCATTCTATTTTACGCGTTCCCCTCCATTAATGCATTATTCTTCCACGTAGTCTAGATTAGAATTTTATGAGCAGCTTTGCCGATATTTTCAGTCGAATTGTTTGTGCAAAGTACTGAAAAGCAACGCGCTAGACAAACTATTAGAAACATCGGGGAAATAGAACTTTCATCATCGCGTATTTTAGGAACGTGCATGGTGCGTCATAATTCTTTTATGTGATCTTCTACAATGCACAGTATCATTTAATATGCAACTCTGCCGGTTTCTGCATCTCTCTTCGGCCAATTGTTTTGCACAGTGCTAAAGGGAAATGCACCATTAAAAATATCAGAGGAAGTCTGTGCAGGAAAATCGGGGAAACGGCTCAAAAGTTTTCAGCATCGCATACTTTGCGGAGCGAGCCCGGGTGCGTCATAATTCCATTTTGCGATCTAATGGGATAGCGGTAGCGTGGCTGAGGCACACGCTGGACCACGTAACATTTCGGAGCTTGTCATCGTCGATCGGACCTCGATCGATCACGCGGATAGATAGAGGTGTATGTAGCTGTAGGCGACGCGACGCCCTTCGACGTCTCGGTGGTTGGCGTTCGGTCGTTGCACGGGATAAGTAAAGGGCGGCCGTTAATTAGGGACGAGCGTTCCGATTGTCTCGCCGCGACGGGACGCCTCCGGCCGCAACGGGCCATTTCCATAAAATGGTCGGAATTAGTCCGAAGATTCTCGTGTCATAAACTGACCAAAAATTATTAACATCATTTCGACGATACCGTATCTCTTTTCCGTACAAAAAGTTTACTTAACACGTTGCTCCCGACATTTGTTTCGAGATTTACCTACCTTGTTAATAAAGAAGTACAATTTAGCAGAACTAGGCTGCGGATCTTTATGAAAAACCAAAATGGTTTGCATTCCTTACAAGACACAGGGATCAGAGGAAAATTTTTTTCCTCCTTCTCTAATAATTTTAACAAGCTGAGACTAATACATTGATGTTATTGAATTCTCTTGAGAAATCACTGTATTCTATTCTGTGTTCTATTGAGAAATCACTGTATTCAGTTTTCAGCAATCAATGTGTTCTAATTTGATGCTGAGGAGATGATTCCTCGAGAATCTGCGCACGAAATTATAGTAGTACCTGCTGCCAAGACAGTTGTATGAGACCACACAGAATTTTGTCAAGGCTCTTGAAGGAAGCTACTCTTTTTGTCTGGTGATTTCTAGGAGGTTGACAGCGGCGGGAGATCGATAGGCCCCGAGGAAAGGAACGGTGTACCGATCGGCCGGACGAATCGGCCGAGACGAATCCAATTTCCCGGGGAATATGCTGGTCGGAGGGCGGCTCGGTAATCACCGCGCAGGTTATCCCGCACGAGATTAATGCCGTCGAAGGTCATAGATATCGGATGCGCTAATGCGTTACGCCACGCTCGAAATTTCGGTTCGTTGGCTCGCAGGGAATTCCAGCCGGATAATCGTTTCGAAACAACCGAGCCCTCTAATGAAATATCGCTTCGACCTCTCTGCCGCCGCTCTCTGCGCGGTGCAACTTTTCGATCGCGCATCCAGACACCACGGGACAACGAGAAACGCGTTAGAAAGATCGTCGGATTCCGTTGTTCGATTTCGGGCAGTTCAAACATCGGCGGAATTGTGCCTAGAACTGCCTGCAACCCGCCGCTACCACGCAGTGGTAATCCAGAATTTCGAAGAACCGGGAGAAATTCGTGGTAACCCATTTGCATCGTTAGTGTAGAGATTGTTTCGGATAATTTTATCATTTGTACCAAACCGTACCTTTTTAATGATTTTATCACAATCCTGACTAGACTGGGGATTTCATGCATTTCTGACAAAAACAGGGACGCGAAATACAAAGGCATAGAGATATTATTTCAGAGGAGAAATAAATGTTTATGTATTTTCTGTTCCTACGAATTAACACAGACAATGTTTATTTTGCATAAAGATCCGCAATGTGATCGTGACGAGAGTCGTTTAAATTCTCATGTATCTTTATTAATATACAGGGTGTTTGGTAACTGGTGGTACACGCGAAAAGGGGGTGATTCTATATGAAAGAATAAGGCGAAAATATAGAATAAAATTTTTTCATCCGAAGTTTCGTTATCGAGAAAATCGAGTTTGAAATGCAGCGAATACGCATGCTATTCGATAGGAATTGTCTGACGCGTCTGATCATGAGCAACCAAATCAACTTCCTGCATATACTAAAGCACACAAACCTGACAGATCTTGAAAGTCGATTTTCTCGAAAACAAAGCCTCAAACGAAAAATGTTTATTCTATATTTTCGACTTATTCATTCATGTAGAATCACCCCCTTTTCGCTTGTACCACCAGTTACCAAACACCCTGTATTTTTGAATGACATTTGGTACTCATATCAGATGATAAGATTACGTAGGACAATCTGTACCCTAACGATGCAAATGAATCAACCGAGACACGAAACGATGTTCGTCTACACGACGAAAGAAACAGCGAGCAGCAAGAAACGACTCGGCTCAGAGGATGATCTAATACTTTCCGCGAATTTTCTGCTTGGTATGATGAACGCGAAGATTGTTGATAAGGACATTATTTTTCATCGTTGCTTAGGATGCAAATGGGTTAATTTCGTCTCATCGTGCGCCGAGAGTGATTATGCTCGGCGGATCGACTATATCCCTCGCGTGGACCTCGTTGGCCCTGTGGCCTACGACGAACCATGGAGACTGCTGGAAACGTTTTACGTCGCCTGAGGGAACCCGACAGAGAAGGAGGGAGAGAGAGTGAGAGAGAGAGAGGGGGGGAGGGAGGGTAGAGGCAGGTATGGAATTATGGCAGAGCGAGAGACAATGACAGAGAGGTTGCGTAGGCGTGTGCATGCGCGAGCAGGCAAGCAAGCAGAACCGTCGCGTCGTGCCGTAGCTCGTCGGTAGCAGGCGATTGCAAACAGTTTCAGGAATGCGTGCCGTGTGTTCCGAGCGTGCTGATATGATTTAGGAATGGCTTCCTGTGCGTCCCGGCTCGATCTCGTAGCTCGTGTTTGAACGCTCCAGCCCGCTTGCCACTGGGCTCTGCGGCCGAGCAGAGCGAAGCAGAGCGAAGCGGGATTTGCGTGATTTTGCGACCTCCGCTAAATGTTTCGCTCCTCCGACATCGCCCCGGCCAAGATTTACCGTGCTTACGTGACCTTTCGGCCGCGAAATTAGGCCGATTCATCATAGGCCGGTTGAATGCTCGCAAGGCGGATAGTTGGCCGACGCCGATCCCCCTCCATTCATTGTCTACCTCGATCGACGATCCACGAGCCGTTCACGCCTCCCGACGCGACGCGTTATGGCATCCACAGGATCCCCTCTATCGATCTTCCTCTCCAACCATTCTGTCACCTAGGAAAATGTAGAAACGCGCTAGAGGATTCGAAAGAATTAACACCATGCCGTTGATTACTCGAACCGAGTCTCGAAATGAGTAAATAGTAAATTCAGGATGTCTCCAGTACATCGTGTGTTTGTTATGCCGTCGTATACATTAACACGTTGACCGCCATGTCACCCATATGTGGGTGACGGAATTATTTGTCCAGGTTTAAAATGAATTTTTACGTTAACATATTCATTGTACCAGATTTGATTGGGATCTGTAAAATGCAAGAAAGTTGGAAGACTACTCAATATCACACATATAATTATTTTCAATTTTTATTTCATTAAATAACTTACTTTGATTTCATGGAATTTTTTAGGGTTCTGGTTTGACACTCAAAGTGTTAAAGTACAATATAGTTCAAGCAATATTGTTATCACGTAGGTTTTAGAACCTACGAAATTTACCGAAATTTGCCTACGAGATTTAGATTTATCTTGATGCAAAATAAAAATTGTCCAACTTGATTGCAAGGAACAGAAGCTGAATGGCAATATGCTTCTTCTTGAAATACTTTCAGTAAGTTAAAAATAATAGAATAATATCGTTAGATTTTTCTAATGACTATTATAATCTTTTATTTCATGTATTTATTTTTGTCGTAAATTCATTAAGTGCGCAGTATAATGATCAGTTGTCTGTCTACCGATCGAATGATACCGATCTATACGGGACGCCAACTTGTTAAAATCAGCCGTACATAATTTTCTTCATTACTTCCGGATCCAGAGATTATCTGGATTGAATAATCTCGTTTAATTCAGGTCTTGGTCCAAGATCACGTCCAACTCAGATTTAAATGGCACATAATTTCCTCGATTTTTCTACGATTTTATCACAATCTCTGACTCGAAGAGAGCTTTTCTCCACTCGTAAATCACACGGTTAGGCCCGAGCTAGATCTAGGTTAGATACGGTTTCAGTAGCCTATGATAATCAGTGTATATTACACTATATGTCTTATAGATAGCAGAATTAAACCTTGCGGGGACATTCTTGACGACTTTATAGCAGTCGTGGATAGATCAATTTAAATTCTCACGTATCAATTTTCTTTTTACGTAGCTGTTAACCCAGTTCTGCGAACTTAATGGTAATCCTCTGGACTCGGTATAAACAGCTAATAATATATATTGGGCTGTATTACATAGAAGTACAACTAGAATGGCATCATTCTTGAATGAGAGATGACTATTGTCAAACAAGCTGGAACGATTTATATTCGATTCACGAATTGTTTCCAAGGCATTGCACACTAATTTCAACCTTATCCTACATAGACAATAGTATTTTTCCAAAAATAAATTTTCATCCTGACACTTTTACTAAATCACATTTTTTCGTTTCACGATTTAACATGATCTCGTGTTACAACCGTTCATCGGCCCTCAAAACTTAATTTTGATGAGTGAATCTCATTAGAAGAAATAGGATAATCGATTTCGGCATTGCAGTTTCATTCCACGCTGATTAAGTTACTTCGGTAGCGTAGAATTTCTGACAACGCGTCAGAGACGTTTGTCAAGGTCCAGGAATTCAATGACATCGAAGACATTAACCCGTGGATCGATCGGATCGGTACACGCATTGGCAGCGAGCGACTGAACGCGGTCAGGCGTGTTCGAATTATAAATATGCAGAGGCCAGCGCCGCGGCGCGGCGTGGCGGCTGGCCCATTTTTCGCAAGCAGGCTCGTGCTAATTACGGTAACATAAACGCGAGTCGAGTCGTATAATTGCGCGCACGGGACGAGTTACAGCGGCACGCTCTCTCGGGCCAGTTGCCCGGGCGCGCGTTCGCGCCTCCCGTTCTCGTCGTGAAACTTTTTACCCGACCGGAAGGGATTTTGATCGCTGATGCATTATGCATCGTCGCCGCTGCCGTCGTCGTCCTCTTCCTCCTCCTCCTCTGCCGCCTTTTTTTAACCGATTCGGCTGCCGGCCAACCGGCCAACGAACTCGGCACCGAACTACGGAATTCCGTCGACCGGAGCAGCGGAATTCTCTGTCTCTCTTCGACTTTTTTCCTTTTCTTTCCCCTTGTCTCTCTCTCTCTCTCCCTCTCTCCCTCTCTCTCTCTCTCTCTCTCTCTCTCTCTCTCTCGTCTCAATCCAGGCGACGCTCCGTCGCGCTTATCCCGGAGCTTCCGCGAACCGGTCCTTCGATCGAGCGGGACTTAATCCTCTGGATCGGCAACGATTAATTGGCTCCGTGCACGGCGCAACTGTCCAGTAGAAAGTAGTATTAATAGTGACGCACAAAGGACAGAGGAATCTCTGTGCCACGTTAGAGCACTGCTCCTCCTTTATTTCCGACGATCCGGGATTTTTACGGAAATTGAAACTACACGAGTACTGCTCTCGAACCTCGCCGATCGATCCGGGCCAGCTTTAAGTCGCCGACTCATAGAAAGTTGAAATTTTTCGGCATTCCGATGAATTTTCGAGGTACTCGAGCACGCTGAGATTCAATTAGTTGAATGCGCGATGGTTGCGGTGATTCGGAGTGAAGCTTTCTGACAGAGGCTCGCCCAATTACACTTTATCGTATTAGTATCACTATGCAAGTGCGAATTTTTATGCGAATTTGGATGTACACTTATACTAATTTATCAAGCGTTCTATTACACATCGGAGCGCAGCAATCGCATTGCATGTTCTTGAATATTTCAAAGTACCCAATGTTAGCAGATAAAGTATAATTCGAATGAATAAAATCCACCATTCTACTGTAACAACACGGAATAACGATTGCAGACAGTATTTTATGAAGGCTCGTCACATTGATAGCACGAAAAGAAGGAAACGTACAATGTGAAAAATCACAAAGGATATTATGACTCTACAGGAAAAAACAAGTACAATAACCTAGGAATAACATTTTTTCATACAACGCTGCTGATATAGTAAACTTTCAAGGTGACACGCGCGCTATTGAACAGTAGTCTGCCGCGTCTGACCAGTGCGCGCCGTTTCTACTTGCCGCGAAGACTTTACGCGACGGAGCGTCGAATCGAAAAACATCATTTTTGACTCATTTTTTTAGTAAAATCATTTTGCATTGCTTCATTGACTTATTATTCCTCATTTCACAATTGCTTCCTCCTTTCGTATCTAACTCACATTTCCGCAGATTACACGGTAGTCTGACATGTCTGACCACTGTGTATAGTTTCTACTTGCCGCGGGAAGTCCTAACAACTCACAGAACGATTTTCTTTTAAATGGTATCTGCAAAGTACATAGTAGTCGATCGTGTCTGATCATTGCGCGTTATTTCTACTTACTCGACATGATCCGTGCAATTCCAGCGATCATATAGAATCGATTATCTTGTAAACAGAGCTTCGAGAGGTGAAACTTCATACTGCGTTATTAATCTACTGTTTCCCATAGAATCCATCAGCGTTATTATATCCATGCACGTATCAGCGACTCGTAAGCAAATAACGATTTAATATACTCCCGGGCAGAAACGTCGATCTATATCCCTTCTTATTTTACAGTTTCCTTTCACAGCGAACAATTTCCACGGAGAGGAAATAAATAAACGGACTTAATGCACTGCGGGTACGCTGCGGGATCGGTCCGGTCAGCTCGATATCGGTCCGCGCGCGACAACGGTTAAGCGGATAACCACGGTGGCATCGTGTTAATTTTATTATCGATGTTCCTCGCGGAACTTTTACAATGTCGACGCGCGTAATAGTTCCGAGGGTTGTTCGGCCGCGCGAGCTCTCGGGATTCTCGTTTCGTTCCTTTGTCACGTGTCCTGCGGATCCGGTCGATGCGATGGCTCGCGCGGATAACTCGTGGAAAATTTCGAAATGGGATTCGCCTCGGGACAGCGAATAAACGGATTGTCGTTCATCGAAACGTCGATGCCGACGAATATCGACGAACATCGGTCCGTTCTCGGCGAGGGTGACTCGCGCATCCGTCTCGCAGTCACAGACGGTGTTTCAACCCTTTCAATTTGCCCGTTTCTTTCGCCCATTTTCGCTGCATAATCACTCGAACGGCAAATTGCGGCGACAACGTACACTTTACTGTAACATCTGTGTTGCGTTTGTCAATCGTTTCTCGCTAGAACAAGTCGTGCGTAAAAGTATCATGAAAACTATGATCGAGCACAAAATTTATCATGAAATCATTCGGCTTAGATTTTTATTAATTTCATGTATTATAATAGTGTTACGATGGAAGCTGTCGATTGCAGAGATCGAGAGAAGTTGGCCGTCGGATCGATATTGTGGTTTCCGACCAACGGGGTTGTTATTAACAAGAAGAAAGACGACAGATTCTCTCGCGTCGTCGAAGCGAGAGCACGCGCCTATATCGCATAATTTTAGACATTGTCCGTTGACAGCCAATAAAGAGTTGTGTAGTTATTAGTAGTGTTCGGTAGTATTGTGTTTGTTGTTGAGATGTGTTCGCCGAAGAGGCGGAGCCGAAGAGGCGGAGCCGAAGCCTCCGCAACATTGGTGTCAGATATCAATAAGATTAACAATTATACAATTATACAATTTTACAATTATCAATAACATTACAATATCATTAATTTTGTATAGTCTTGTTTCACTGCTCTTCGGTCCAAATATCGGTTCATTATTTTTGTCAGCCACTGTAGATTCTGTTTGATCAGAGTTGTGAATCAATGCAGAATTTTAATCGGCGGCCGGTATCGAAAGGGTTAACAGGACAGAATCGTTTCTTGTCGCATATCTCCGGCAGCTCGACCACTTTTTCGCGCTCTTCCCCTCAACTAGAGAGTACCGACTCGATCCCCTCTCGACTGCCGCTCGCTCTTCGATCCTCCCCCGCTTTATCTCACCGTAAATTTTTCAACGAGGCAAACTCGCCTGCCAGTTCCCGCGATTCTTCTCGAGCGGGGTTGCTCGAACGTCGATCACCTTGTCGCGGATCCTACGTTCAAGGATCCGTCTCCCATCACGATTATCTTATCCCTCGGCCGAAGGCATCGGTCAGCCGAAATCGTCTCTACCGCGCAACTCTCGAACGAGATTGTCGAGCAAACTGGAACGACGGAATGCCAATTTCGTTTTCAAGCGACACCCTTACAAATCTGGAACGGATAAGAGATTCTTGTTGGCATTCAGTCGTGTCTCTTGTCTCAATTTAATCTTACGAATAATTTTGAATGACGAACTAACATATTGGAAATGCAGAGATCGTGCCAAATATGATGCTCGTCAAGTAGAAAATTTGTATGATTCTCCAAGTTTAACCCCTTGCACTACTATTTATCTTGCAATTATGACGATTAGAAATTCTTCATCGTTCAGGATTTCATAGAAAAGAAAAAAAAGTTTATATTTATTGTATGCCTATGTTTTCTCCAAAGGATATATATCGACTACAACGAAATAGAATTTTAAAGGGAATTAATAACATACATATTTATTAGACTCTGTTCAAAATCTTCATCACGAGTCTGACTCGATATTGTAGGGCAAGGGGTTAAGCTGCTGTATCTTCAGAGTGTCATCAACGACATGTATAAAAATTCAATCCCACAATAATTTCGTCCCCCAGAACTGAATTTGAGAAAATAATGATTCAAAGAAAGACGTTCCCTAAAGGAATAAAATAAAGCCGTCCCCTTAATTTTTAAAGTCCACACACCGGAAAGACCACTCTTTAACACAACTAGATTAACCCTAACTCCTATCGCAGTAGAAATACAATCAGGAAAAGTACACCAATTTTCGCGGAGAGTGTAACGGTTTCGAAACCGGAGACACTTTCCCCGCTTCGAAAGCAGTGCGGAAAAATTCCGCCAGCGATCTGCAAACTTGGCGAAACTTGGTGGCAACAAACAAGAACCTACGGCTAGAATTTCATTTTCACCGAGGTCGAGAACTTGATTTCAGTTCACCGGCGGATCCGGGACAGCTTGCTGGTTTCGTGGACTGGTCCCTCTCGAAACGCGCCGACGTTTCCGAGAGGCGTCGCGACGCCCGGTGGATTGCCTCGGAATCGAATCGAGCGTGTTGCGAGAACGGGCCGACGCCTTCGATCGGTTCTAGGAAGCGTCGCGTCGCGAGCCGCTGTTCACAGGGGCAAGAACGAATGCACATTAATATGTATACCCGTCAGTAGATTCGCCGACGATAAGCGGCCCCGACAAACGACCGTTTAATGATTGAGCGAAGAAACCAGAAGGGACGACGTGTCAGTCTTTTCCCTTTAGTATCGACGTCGAGGCTACCGTCCGACACGCGCTATAGCACGCGAATATTAGCGCTTATGTCGTCGACGAGCTTGCTGACAGAACTCCTTCGCCTGGCGAGACAGTCTTGAGTAGATTGGAGATTTTATGCATTTATAGCAAAAATGAATCGGTGTAATTTCGAAAAGTGGAAGAATTAGAAAAGTTTGAGAGTAGGAAAACATTTTTTATGGCTTAGAAAACCGTTAAACTCAGAAATATTTCGTTCCTGTGTCGTGTAGTTCGTGCAAACAATTTTTATTTTGGAACAGTAGTCGGTGCGTCTGACAGTTGCGAGCCGTTTCTACTTGCCACGAAAACCAATTAAAATTAGAAAATTCATGCAAAATGAATCGACTGTATAATACTAGATTGCCGGATGAAAAAGGAGGTATCTGGTCAGTTTGTGATTCCCTCTGACAGATTGATGATATTGTACGATAATGAGAGTGATCAGATACCTGCCTTCATAATTCTATTAAAAACCAACATGTTTTAAAGAAATTATTTAAGTTTTTATATATATATATATATTTTTTAAATCGTAAATGATTCAAATTGCTTCGCTCCGGCAATTTATTATAGAACTGAGAACACAGAAGGGACAACGTGTCAATCTTTTACCTGACAACTTCTTCAACCGTCGAGACAGCCGTGAGTAACACTCACACTCGTGCTAACGCTTGTGTTAATTCTGACATGGGGTATGTTGATTCTTGTGTCAAGCGTCGACGTGTATTCATTTTTGAAACGAATAACAGAACAAGATATTCGAAAATAGTGGACAGTTTGAAAAGGTTATATTTTTATTTTTGTATTGGTATACACATATCTAGGATAGTTGGGATTCGTCTAGAAATATTTTCCAATTTTCGCTCGGATTGCGTTTTAGAGCGTGGGGTACTTTTAATTGAAATAGTTAAATTAGTTACAATAATTTGTTTCGCTGTTAATATATGGAGCGGAGTAAATTGGTTTAGGGTGTGTCGGACGCTACAGGGTGGAGAAATTAATCGCCGGTAAATAGTAGGTTTTTGTGCTTTATTTTGTTAAGTGAATCCCTCAATTTTATGGGATTTTTAATTCACGAGTTAACACGCGAGTTTGTTTGCAGTGATTAATATTTTTGTTTGCGTATTGAGCGTGGTAATGGGTTTAGTGTCTGTTGGGTGCAGGGCGGTAGAATGAGCACTTTCAACAACAAATTACAATTTTATATTTTTTATTATTTTTTTCTGATAAAAAAATGATTTTGCCAAACTGATACGCGAGTTTGTTCAGGAAATTAACTTCTCTGGTATCGTACCGAATACACCAATTTATAAATTTCAACCTACCAATCTTTTTTCGTGAAAGAAATTACTTTAATTTCCGGTCGTGTGTTAATGCCTGTTGTATAAAAAAATTAATTTTTCTCTGGACGCACCAATTTAACGTCAGACGCGGGTTATTCAAAAGAGCGATCGCAGATAAATCTTGCCTCTTCAGTTTTCGTTCCATTAAACAAATTGCTTCGATTTTCTGGAATGTTTACTCTACATATTACCTCTCTGCATCAGATACGCTTGTCAGCGAGCGAGGGTATGGAACCAAAAATCCTTCGCGACGACTTTCGGCGCTCCGAGCCTCGGCGAAATTAACACGTGCCCGAAGGTTGTTTAACGCGCATCTCGGACACAATTACATTCGCGGATTTTCGAGAGGGTTGCGCGCCTGTAAAGGCGTTCTACGTTCACCTTTTTTCTCTTCATTTTAAATCGAACGTCGTTTGCACGATACAAAAAAAAAAATCGATGACCGATTCGACGAACGGTGTTAGCGGAACACGCACACTCGTTCGATACAATTACACAGTCCCGGGGCGACGCGGTGGGAGTTTACGTGAAACGGATCGTTGTGTCCGCGAGACCGCTGCGGAACGTTCAAATTCAGCGATTCTGTCAGGCTATTTCGCATATATATATATATACATATACATATACAGTGACTTGCGAAAGTGTTCGAGCGCTCGCTATTCAAAGTTCAAACATAGAGCGTACGAATTAAACAGTAAAAATAGGAGCGTCAGAGTCGAATTCTGAAAGAAATATATATGTACTATAGATCTACAGTGTTAAGATTACAGGTGAGAAATTATAAGTAAATCGAATAACATGTGTAAAATTTTCAAAACATTTAACCCCCAGTACTACACATAATATCGAACCGATAGATCATTTGCTGGAAAAACCTTCGCTATTTATGTTAACCGTCTCGCAGTAATAGTGGGACAATTAATCTCCACTTTTTTCCGATTTTACCAAGAAACTTAATGAATTGTGAATTCAACGGACCTAGGCAGCCTTTCTTTTTCTTAGACGTCGCTGCAGTAGTCAATTTGTCTTCCCGGAGAATTATCGGGGATTATTAGTCGCACAATAATCCCTTGTTGTATGTACAATGGGCCGGATAAACACAAACAAATAAAACCAATAAACCGATAAGAACAAGCATGTAGACTCTGAGAGAAAGAATACTAAAAATATTTATCCAGACAAATTCATAAACAGCCATTTTAAGGGACCTAGGCAGACTCGGTTAATTTTTCCGGACAATATTAACCCTTAGCCCACCAAAAATTTTGTGATGTCAAAAGTGAAAGTGAAGCTCCACTTTATATTGTTTATCGCAGTTCAGGCGCAAACATTTTTATTTTGCCTAAAGATCCGCTGAAGAAATTATTATTTCCCGGTCAGTCGATTTCCACGCCGTTCAAACCAGTTTCTAACCTGAGCGCATAATTGCCCAGCGAGCCAAGCAGGTCTTATATAAAGTCCAAGAAGCTGGAAGAGAAGGAGAACGAGAGAGAAAGAGGCAGACTGCGAAACATCGTAGATTAAAAAATACGTCGCGGAGAATTGATGACCAGCGATCTCAACGAACCTACGCAGCTCTCTTAATGGAGGAAGCAATTTGTCCGCGGAGAAGAATTATTATTAGTCCGTTGAATCGGGGGAACGGCCTGGCTCGGCGTGGTATGGCGTGTAGACGTGGGATAAATAAAGATCGGGGTACGCGGGCGGAAAGAAGCGAAGTTCGGTAGGGAAGAGGAGCGGAGAGGGGAGAAGAGGAGAGAAGAGTGGAGTCGGGGCGCGAACAGAAAAGATCGACAGAGACACTCGACCCTACTTCGCGTCCTTTCGCGTATCGCGCGGCAGTCAGGCTGGCATTGTTTGAGTTATCACAATGGCGGAACAAAACCTCAACCGGAGGATCGAACTCCACTCGAAAGCCGGGGCTCCCCGGCGGCGTCGCCGGCGCCGGCGTCGGCGTCGGCGTCGGTCTTCTCCCACGGCGTGCAAGCAACCCCTCGACCCCGTCCCCTCGAACAAACTCGCTCTTCGAACGGGTCCACGGAACAACGAAACTGCCTCTTGAAGCGCCGCGCCACCCACTTTCCGCGAGCCGAGCCGCGCCGAGCCGCGCGGCGTTCGATCGCGACCGTCGCGCGCGTACTCGCGGCTGAAACTATCGTTTGTCGAACGACAACAACCTACCTACTCCCCCCATCCACCCCCAGACTCGCGAACAAAGGAGAAGGGTTCAACGACGAACGCGGGATGAGTTCGTTCGTTCGTTCGTTCGTCGCGTCGCGTCGGTTCGTTGACTCGTTCCTGTTCGTTGTCCTTCGCACACTCCGATATGTCGCTGTTCCATTTCCACGGCTCGAGTCGATTTACTCTATCCGCTCGAGGAACCAGACTTCGAGCGAGCGGAACGAGCACAGCGAGTTCGACTTTGCTCGCGGCTCCCGCGACCTAGATACGCACGCGGCTCCTTTTCGAAGGCACTCGACCTAGACCGCAACCTCGCGAGACGTTCCGCTCGCCGGAAGCTCAAAACGCCGCGACAACGAGAAACGCCTGAGCGAGGAACGCCCTCGAGGTCGGCTAATGCCGGCCCTGTCCGCAAACTTATCTCCAATTGGCTGGGGAGAATGCAGAAATACCATTTCACTGGATAGACTGTTGCTACGCGTATTTTAATTGATTCCAGGTGTGCTTCGTTCAATTGCAATTAATGAGATGCGAGGATTGTTTGTTCCACTGGAGAACGCTCTACTTCGTTCTATTGGAATTAGTAAGTCATTTAACTCCGCCAGCGCTGATAACTTTGTTGTTTATACAGATACAGTGAATTCTCGATGTACGTCAACATCGAGGCAAGCAGTACGTTTGTATCGTAAAAAATTTGTGAATCATATTTGTCCTTCGTTACACGCATTTTCCGTCGTGGTAAAACAATTTAAAAATACCGGTAGTGTAAGTCCTAAAAATCGTAATAAACAAAGAATGAATATATAATATATATAATATATAATATAATTAGGCAATTCCGCGACGTGTATCAACCAGGGCTCGGCGACATATATAGAGAAATCACTGTACCAAGAAATGTTTCGACTGTTATCGTGTATGGAGGTGGACGCAAGTCCGTGTGGTCAAAGATCATCTCAAAAGAACGTTCCATAACTTCTAAAAACATCAGACTCGCTTCAAATTTTGCACGCATAATCAATCTCAATACTTGTATCTTACAGGTCGAAGTGAAACACGTGCAGTTTTACTATTTGAGCGTTCCAGTTTCCGCGGGGCGCTGTAAATTCGATTGTACGTCGATCGACAAATTCTCTTTTCCGGAAGTAGCAGAGGTCTCTCTCTCTCTCTCTCTCTCTCTCTCTCTTCTCGGGGCCTTTGGCGGGATTAATTGGAAAGCGGAGCGGGACGAATGGTCGGTTGTAACGAGTCAGCGGGTCGAGGAGGAGAGGAGAGCAGAGGAGAGGAGAGGATAGAGAGAGCGCTCGGTCCGTGCCACCGAGCGAACGCGGTGAGTAGCTTTTAATTTCAACGTTTTCGCAGCAGCTTCGTCTTGGTTCGCGACGCGGCGACAGAATTTCTGGGGCTACGATATTTACGGTCGGGGGCGAAGGAAATGTTTGTGGAGTCTCTTTGAGCGCGGTCGAATCCTCTCGAGCGGTCCTCTCGTCACCGCACGGTAATTTCGCCTCTGTCCCCGTGATCCTCGCACAATTATCGGGCGAGGAAAAGTCTCGGTGGTCTCAGGGGAGGACTGAGAGCGGTGTGCGAATAAACCCCCCTTCCCTTCTGGTGTCCCCCTTTCCGCGGATCGATCGCTCGAAATTAAATTCCGAAGCCTCCGTTCCCCGGCCCTTCTTCGGGTCCGAAGCGATTCGGTGGTACGCGAGCATCGTCGTTCGATAAACGCGTTGCTGTTGGTAAACACGGGAAACCTACAAACTGGTTCTCTCCTGCTGGAAACTCCTACGACTATCGTTAGTGTCCACGTATGAATATGTAATAGCTGCAAACACGCCGCGCAGAGGCGCAACGGGCCCCCGCCGGCTTTTGTACGCCGCTATGCCACGTTGCGTCGCGTCGCGCCGCTCAGCGTCGTTCTCCTCCGACCGAATTGCCCCCCGCGAGTACGCGCAAGCTTCGACAAGCGTTCCGCTGCGAAACTTCTACGGTCCACCACGGGAAAAGCTGTTGCTGCCCCCGAGCCGGTCCTGCCTCGATCCTGACAGCAGAATAATCGTTCGATCGTACAAGCGTGGCCCGAAAGTCGTTTCGAAAAATTCATGAGCGAAACGAGATGCAAAGTATTGGTGAAATACGTTTGTACGTGTTCGTGCTTGGATGGGAAAGACCGGTGAATTTGGCTTTCCTCACATCGATCACTCCGGTTCGATTACTTAAAACCGAGCTCGGTTATTCTTATAAGAAGTGAGGTGTTTTGAGTCTTAAATAAATTAAAAACTTTTTAACAACAATAACTTTTAATAATGATAACAACTGTACTAAATGTGAATGAATACTATATGCTAACTGTAAGGATATGCCGGATGAACTAAACAAGGTTTTGCTTAAGTATATTTATTAACACGTAGAATGTCTTAAGTCGCTCGCGCTATTCTGACAACAACCAACAACCTCTCTTCTTCCTGCTCGTCGGCGGTCGCTTTTAGTGACCAATCACAATTTGGCTTTTGGCCTCATGTACGCCCTCGAAGAGGCGGCAAAGTAAGGGTAACTGGCGACATTTATTGCACCCTCTTCGTCGCCTACGTAGGACCCTTAACCGTTTGAGTCCCAAGCAGCGCGATCGCGGTGTTGAGATTTTATGTCGAGAAAACCCAGCACATTTCAAGCATTGTGGACAACTGACGGTGCGTCACCAATTGTCGAAGTCGCGCGCTCAGATTTACTGACGCAAGTACAGCACACAGTTCCTTTTAATGTAAATAGAACATTTTACAATGGGTAGAATGATACTATAATAATGCAATAATACATTACCAAATAAAAATTCTCATTTAGAGAAAGCGCGGTTGCGCTATTTAGGATTCTTCGACAGTGTTTTTTCAATACCCCCTGGGACTCAAACGGTTAATGGTTCGTGTTTGGTTTGTAGATGTCTTACGGTACGTCACGGCTATTGAGACCTTTAGCTAAAATACGACATCTCTAATAAATTATCACAAAACGGGAAGTTCCGCTAAATCTCAAAAATAGCCTAAAGTCACGTCCTCACCGTAATCACAAACTGCGCCCGTGGCTGGTCCGCAATACTCAGCTGCGGGCCTCATGGGCCGCAGTCCCTCGAATGCCTTGCATAACGGAAGACCGAATGAAATAAAGACTGTATGAAGGTTAACTGTATACTGGGTGAGGACTTACTGACGACTGACTGAAGACTGGGAACTAGGACGCAAAGATGGGTGTATAAGGGCTGTAAATCTGTGGTGGAAGTGGTAAACATTCGTAGGAGAGAATTGGGGGTGAGAGCTAAGAAATTATCCAGACGCTGTCTTGCAATATTTATGGCGTCGGAAATGTGGAATGAATAGGATGAGTCCCGTCGCTTGGGACTCAAGAGTCTTCGACCCTTGGGCTTATTTATTGCCTCTAGATGGGGGTCGAAGGGTTTTTAGAAGTCTGTGTAATTCGAGAAACACTTTCGTGGATCTCACATTGCGTTGCGTCCCAACAACGTTAGAATAGAACTAAAGACGGACACGTACAAGAGAGAACTAACTATCGCAGAATGAACCAGAGTGACGTGAACGAATCATACGGTAAAGAGGATCGGGATTCTCGATTTTCTGAAGCATACGAAATACAGAAGTCGCATCAACGGGATCAGACAATCTTGTCGACGAGGTTAACAGACATGTTCCCATAATTGCGATCGCGGTGTACCATCGCAGCATACTTTTCTGGGCTGGAGATAATTCTTTCTGCAACGAATCCGACGAATCGACGTCGCGGTATTTTCGTCCGTGTAATTCCGCTTGTCATCGGCCCGCGTCGATTCCGATAAATGATGCTCGTTCCCTCCGGTCGACACACGTCCATCCGTTGCTCGTCGTTTTTGCAACGATAGCTCTCCGGCTGGCGTTCAAGCTCTCGTCGATATCGAACCGCTCCGCGTCGCGTCGTCCCATGCCGGATTCCCGATTTTCGCGAACCGATTCCCCAAGTTTCCAAGAGTACCTAGATCGTTTCTCTCCGCGTTCTCGGTTTTCTCCGACTTCCGCGTATTTAGCCTGGGAAATCGATGCGCGCGAGAACGGTGCTACGGGGAGCCCGAACGAGCCGGCGATGTATGAAACTTTGAACGGTCACTTCGGTGTATCGACTCGACGCGGATTCGATTGCCGGGGTTAATCGCGGGACCGATTCGTTTAAAGGGTTTCCCGTGTACCACGAAACTCGCCTCGGGTGCGTGGTCCTCTGCAACTCGCTTCTGTAATTCGACTCTGTTCCAAGTGTCCCGTGGAACGGTACCATTATGCCGAGGACTTCCGAAAACCGAGCGGAAACGCTGACCCAGCTCCGTTCACGAACGACCGTGTCCGCGACGAAATTCTGCCTTCAAAAATTCAATCGGCCTCTACGACCGCTACCTTTGAAACGACAGCACCTCGTCGAGTTGTACCTAGTTGAATATGCATTACGGTTGCTGCAGAGTAACGAGGCTCCCCGGGAAGATCCTTCATCTTCCAGATAATTGCAATGTCCCTTTCATACTGCCTCGCCTAGAAGAGGTATAACGCCCCCCGTAGAAATTCGTCGGTTTCAACAAATAAATACGCTGCCACATAAATCCCCGGGAATGTTCGCGTTTTCCGCGGCTCGTGGGAAACGCCGCGCCGCGCCGCGCCGCGCTCCCGATGCTCCTGTTGTATTTAACCGGTCCTTTATTGCTCGAGGAAACGTACTACCACGGAATTTGAACGGGAACGCTCGTTGACGGACTTTGAATGTAAAACGTTACGCTCGGCCGCGTTTACTTTTAATCGATCCTATACATATTTACCATCGTTTTCACCTTGGGAGACTACTGCTTGGAGCTTTTCATCATTCGATATCGAACGTGGAACGTCGGACGGTGAAAATCTCAATCTTCGAGAATTCAACGGACGTCTAGTGAAGAGCTTTTGGTAATTTACAAAAAGATGTAGGATCGTTTCGTTGCTCCATGCAGCAAACAATCGGATACTGTAACATTCTATATTTTTCGCCTTCAATCACCTTAACCCCTTGCCCTACAATGCCGAGTCATACTCGCGATGAAGATTCTGAACAGAGTCTAATGAATATGCATGTTATTAATTTCCTTTTAAACCGAAATAAAATTCTATTCTGGCGTTGTTAGTGTACAGCTATCAAAGAACATAGAGGCATACAATATAGATATAAATTTTTCTCTTTTTTTTAGGAAATTACGAATTACAAAAAAGTTCTAATCGTTGAAACCGTGAAATAAATCGTAGTGCAAGGAGTTAAAAAAGCGAAAATAGTGCAAGAATATTCTATAATTCTTTTGATGTCTTTTCGGTTTTGTATTTGACCTATCCACTTTTGTTACAAACCACTGGTGCGATTGTGGAGCGCTATAAGCTTCGCCAAAGTAATTTGTACATTGCGCTCGCACTCGTTACACGGAAAAGTACATTGCAGAAAGTTTATGATCTTTTCAAAAGACCTTCTCAAGTGGTTTGAATCAATTTTTAAAAAAGCTGAACTGTTTTGAAGATCGATCGGACGAGTCAGTTTTCGTGAAGATAGTGGTCGAGATAGACTGCGTAGCAGCGGATAATGGTTTTTGGACGCTAAATGACGTTTGTACAGTGCAGTCGGCGCGCGAAGAACCGCTGCAGCGGGAATTAGTTGCGTTTCGGCGATCCCCGGGTAAGTGTCCGCAGAGCCCGAACGAATTTAGTTCGAGCCTAAGTTGGGAATAATCGATGCCCGTTGGAAGCGAACGTCGGACGATTTCGGAGAACCGCGGCTTTGCGGTATCTCCTCGGCGGAGCCTGAAATCGATGCGATTCCGAGATTACGTTTCCCCGGGTATTGTACGTAGAAAGCCACTTGGACTTGACTGATAGCGAGCCGAGTTCTCTCGCGGTTTCGGGGCCCGTTCTCTGTCCTCTCTCATCTCCTGTGCTCTCTCTCTCTCTCTATCTCACTCTCTGTCTTACTAGCCGCGTTTTCGAGGCACCCGCGCGTACGCTGGATAGGCTAGAGGAACAGAGTTCCTCCTCGGGGCTGGCTGGTTTTCTTCCTCAGACGCCCTGCGCGACTGCTACTCTTGGATCAAAGTTGCCGCGGGGACGAGTTCGACTTTACTACGTGCCGATAGCGTGCTAGTAGACGGGGCGACGAACCCACCGTTCCATCTATTTCGTCTTCCTCTCTCCTCGCTCGCAACCTTGGAATCTGTCCTCGACCGGCGAAAATGTACCCCACGAGACGTCGCGTTTCTCTTCTGCCGTCCTCTACCCCTTGGCTCACTCTTTTGCTGCTTCTCGCGCGCTATAAAACCGACGCAAAGTAGCTCTGTCGTCTGCAGCCAACGCGCTGGAAGAAACGTTGCCATGGATGCACGGGGCGCGCAAAGAACCACGAACATTCCGGTCCGAAGAACCGAAAACACCGGCTACTGGCGCCGATAAGAACGACCTGTGCCGTTGGACCGCTATCGGCTTCCTCCAACAGCTAACGAAGCGTAAAAAAGCAATAGAAGATTGTCTGTTTTGATACATACCTTCGCATACAGCGCGTACGACAGGCGTGGCTACCCCTAAGCAGGCGTGGCTTGTTTTAAATAGGCGTGGCCCCATTACTCTTCATTTCGACAGACTCCCTGTCTCGATGGTATCCTCATATAAACAGCTTTATAAAAACATATAAGCTCATATAAACATATAAGCTCATATAAACCCAAAGAGGCGTGGTCTTTTCTAAGAAGGCGTAGCACGTTCTAAGTAGGCGTGTCATTGCTGCTGATTTAAAATGAGCTAGATCTCGCTCTAAAGAGGTCAAAGAACTAAGTATGGTCTAGCCCGAGTGGAAGTGGTCTAAATGAAGTAGGTGTGGTTTCTTGGCTCTCAACCTCGACAATGACATTCGACGTTGAATATTTCTTTTCGATCTAGATCATTTAGACTCTAAATTCTAACTAGGATTATCAGGTCTGTCCTAGGAGCACTGAGGCTTGCCCTCGGAGGCCACACCTCGCAACAATTTCCCCTGAAGTAAGAAATAAAAGCCCATCTAATCAGATAAATTTTTGTAGGATACTTTGAGTGGGCGTGGTCTTTTTGCTCGTGATTTGCCCGGGCCAAGCCGGTGCCCCACGGGGCAATTTCTCCACACACCACAGATAGCGTGGGGAAAAGGCGTGGCGCTGATAAAACAGCTCGGCCCGGAGCGAGAACATCTCGAACCGTATCCGCTCGTAAATCTGAGGGGCGTTCTCATCGTCGTCGGAACATTTTTTCGGGCTGGTCGGTTCCGTCGGGTTCGGCTTCCACCGAGACTAGTTCCGTCGACCGTGGGAAAAGCTCCGGGAACGTCCTGGCTCGTCTTCTCGCCTGGCAGCTCCGAAGCAACGTGTACGCGGCCGAACGATGATCGAATTAGTGAACGTCGCGTCGTCGTCGGCGTCGTACAACGAGGCCGATTGAATCGCGCGAGAATTTTCACCGGGCGTGGCGTCGTCGTCGTCGTAGGCGACAAGGATACACCGTCGTCGTCGTCGTAGTCGGGAAAAAAGAAAACGGTTCGCTGATTCGCATTAAATTCCCGTTGAGACTAACGAACCTGGATCGTCGAGGGGACATAGCCAGGCGACGCGACACGGTGTTCGAACGAAACGCGGGTGCAAAGCCGGGTGGGCGGAAGTTTTATCGCTTGCGATACCGGCCGCGTCGCGCAGCGAGATCCGTGTCCCGTGGAATCGTTTCTCCGCTTCGTTCTTCGACGAGACCAGCGCGGATTAATCTCTCTACCGGGCGGGACAGATAGAGCAGAGAAAAAGAAAGCAGAAAACCGATGCGCGACGATTCCTGTTGTCGCGGCCGAGAGGTTGATTTTACGGGATAACGAGCACAGCCATTGCGGTCTAGGATGTTTTGTTCGTCGGCGGGGGGGGGGGGGCTACCGGAGGTCGGCGGAGCCGGAGGCAGGGGGCAAAGTGACTTCGTAAATCACGAGGAAACGGGTTACGCCGCGCTCGGTCATTATACCGAATTTACGCGTCCCGCGCAGACCACTGTGCGCGAGTTTCGAGAATTACGCGAATCGCGGAGAATTCCGGGCGCTTATCCCGCCCCCTCGTCCCAGCTCGCTTCTAATCGAAACAAAAACTCTTAGCGTTACTCCTTCTCCGATATCGCACCGAAGAACGTTCTCACGCGCTCGTCGACGGAAAACGCGGCTGCTGGGACAACACGCGTACACACACCCGACGACGCACGTGGGCAGAGATATCGGCAAAGTTTCCCGTTCGTTCGCGATTAATTCGAGCGATTATACGGCGTTAAATTGCAATGCGGCGTATAATGCCCGGCCGTTCTCTCGTCGCGCTATATAACACGTTAAGTCTGGCCAACGAGTTCGCTGGTGCGAACGAACACGTTTGGTACACGTACCAAATGTCACCGAGAACGCCGACGCTGAAATCGCGCAACATTGTACCGACGATTCTCGTTTTCCCTCTGTTCTCCCTCTCGCTCTGTCTCTCTCTCTCCCTGGTCCATTCTCTCGGCTCTCTCTCTTCATCGTCCGGGCAAACGGTCAAGTGGAACACCGCGTTAACGCCATTTTCCGACGGCCATGCACCAGTCCCGACTCTTCCCCTCTCATTTCCGGCAACGAGGAACCTCGCTTCGACCGCGTTACGGAATCGTTCCCGGACGCGTTCCGTCGAAAAATCCTCTTCCACGACACGACCCAACGCAGGAGCAGGTGTAAGCGGTGCACTGTCGCCGCAGCCGTGCCCGCGCGTTTACGTTCCCGTTATGCGAATACGGAAATGTCTTCCGCTGCTGCCGCGATCTAATTATTCCGCACCTGATGCAACGGTCACACGGTTTTCCTGGTAATTGACCGAGTAAAGTGTGCCTTCGGAAACGACTCATCAATCCGTGGCTCCAATCATTGATTAACGTCGAACCATTACGAGCTCATCGGATCCTGTCTATTTCGGTCGATTAGATGTGATTTTCTGCTGGCTATTTCTAGCTGGTTTATGTTGATTTTGGAACGCGAACGACTCAGTTGCCACGGATGTATCGCTGTAGCGATCCGTTGGACCTGGTTCTTCTGTTTCTCAGCTTTCCTAGAAATTAGGCTAACTTTCGTTTTGAGTTGTCGGACGTTCGTATTGACCCTCGATCATCAGAAATTCTTCACCCGTGGGTACGTCGTTCTAGCAACGAGCTAACACCGAAGCAATCGCATTAGAAGAGATAGGTACTCTCCGGGCCTAGTCCTTCCCGAGCTTTCTCGAGACCAAGTCCATTTTCCATCTGAGGTTGTCAGTAATTTGTATCAACCCTCGACCATGAGGAATTCATTACCCTTGGGTCTACTGCTTTACTAGCTCAGGAGTCAAAGTGATTGAAGCCAGTAAGAGAAGCGACCTGGTTCTCTTCAGAAGATAGATTCATTTCCTCAATGTCTGTAAGGTGACCAATGTTGTTACTTATTTGTGTCGGGTCTAATAAAGAGATTGAAGTTCCCACTACGTCAGAGACCATAAGTAATTCAGCGCCCGTAGAACCATAGGCAGGAGGAACACTTTGGATGCGGTTTATCGTGAGCCAGGAGTCTTTTTCTTTTATTAGAGAAATCTTCGAAAAGAGGTCTCGGGAAGTATATAGGAACATGTGACAGGGCCTTCCCAACTTTTCTGAAGCCGCATTAACTTTCTCAATTTTTCGTGGCTGACGTAAATCAAGTCGGCCGTTCAGAATACGGTGCATAATATTTGGACAGTTTTGGATGTTTCGTTCCCACCGAGATTCCCATACGATTATCAAACCAAAGTCATCGTTTCCTTAAGATTTCTGAATGTTCTTTAACGAAGGGTAGTTTGTTCATACAAATTAATTGTTTCCCACGTTTAGAAAACACCTTTCACGGTAGGAAACTTTACGAGAGAACTTAGATCCACTCGCCAACGTCATAGAATCGCGAATAACGCCTCACTCTCTGATTAAGACACGCCTATCTGACCTCTTCGATGAAGCTCTTCGTGACAAGCGCCGCACGCCGGTGAAAAACCTGCGGAATATTATTATAGTGCATCATAGTCACCGGCAAGCCTTAGAGAAAAATGTTTTGCATCTGCAGCTGACTAGGATATTGTATAAGTAATGGCCGCGCAAATTTCCTCCGGGGCAATGCGTCGCTATCACGTTTCCCAGCCGACACGCGGTTTCCTTAAGACGAAAATCGAGAGAAAAAAATTGCGATTGCAGCTTTACTGTTCACACACGCCTGCTCGCCTGACTAACTTAATCTTCGAGTCACTTACAGTATTCATACGTTTTGCAAATACCAGATAACATGCACAGTAACAAATGTAGAGTTAGCAATTAAACTTGTTCCTCATTCTAGGTATTACGAAATTGTTTGTGGAAGTTGGAGTAGGCATGACCTGCGTTAAATAGGCGTGGTCGAGTCAAAGTAGGTGTGTCTAGACTGAGTAGACGTGGCTAGTTTACTCTCGATCTCGACGGAGCCCTAATATCTTTCAGGAGACCACGATGGCATAAATTGAACTTGTTTCTCATTCTGGGTATTACGAAATTGTTTGTAGAAGTTGGAGTAGGCATGACCTGCGTTAAATAGGCGTGGTCGAGTCAGGGTAGGCGTGGCTAGTTTACTCTCAATCTCGACGGAGCCCGAATATCTTTGTGGAGACCACAATGATATAAATTGAACTTGTTCCTTAACCTGGGTAGTCTCGAAAACAAATTTTCTCTTACCTGAGGTCGAGCATAACCTGTATAATAGACTAAGATGATAAATGTCTCGAATTTAAAATTTGGATTCGTCAACAATCGACTGACTATTGTTTTGTATTGCATTACTTAAAGGATGAGGGGTAGCTGGTGGAGCGGAGGCGGTGGTTTTCGCGTCGGGTCGAAGGTTGATGAAAATTTCGAAACTGTGCGATTTTTTCGTGCCATACTTTCCGTCGGAGGGCCATTTATCCGCGTCTCAGGGTGTCGTTGGCGGCGGTAACGACGCGAATAAAATAATCGCGTCTCGTCGGGTCGCGTGAACACTGATTCGACGGGAGTCGTCGCGAGAATAGATGGCTCGCGGTAGATAGCTCGCGCAAGCCCACCGACGAGGAAAGATTTGCAACGCGCATCGCGCCGCCTCGCATTGCCTCGCCTCGCATCGCGGCGCGGCAGGTCCCGGCGAGGCGAAGGTAAGGTCCGCTCCATTACCATCCCCTAAATCACGCTGGTAACGTTTTTGGGACGGTCGTAACTCCGGTGCTCCGATGTTTTTGGCCTCATTAGTAGCCGTCTCTCGGCTTGATGTGGTACACGGAAAAGGCTCTCGAGGCGGGCAAGAGAAAGAGAGAGAGAGAGAGAGAGAGAGAGACAAAGTGAGACATAGAGCAAGACGGAGAGAAGAGAAGAGGCGGTGGGCCGCACGCGGACGAGGAACGGGAGAAGAGAGCTTGCGAAGAGAAGTCGGTGGCTGCCGGGAAAGGGCGAAAGCGAGGGTGAGGCCGAGGGAAACCAAGTGGCAGAGCGACGGAGCAAAGCGAGTTGGAGGAGGAGTAAGAGGTGGAGAAGGAGGGACAGAGGGAGAAAGAGAGAGAGAGAAGAAGAGAGACGAGTAGCTGAGAGAGGCGAGCCGTGGCGGAGGATACCGACAGTGGCTGCGATTAATATTCCTCGGTTCTAGCAGCAGCAGCAGCGGCAGCGGTGGCAGCGTCTCCGTCGCTCGCGCTCCTCTTCCGTATGTACGTTTGCACTTTGAGTCGCAGACGGGGATCCTTTGGCCGCCTTCGAGCCGCGGCTGCTGACCCTTTCGGGACCCGCATTACGCTCGATAGCCTCCCTCTCTCTTTCTCTCCCTCTCTCTCTCTCTCTCTCTCTCTATCCTCTCTCTCTCTTCTCTAAGCTCATCTCTCCCTCCCTCTTTCTCTCTCTCTTCGAACAAAGAGGACAAAAGAGCAAGGAGTCTTGGCTGTTGGTTTCGAGGATGATGCCACGCGTTATCCCGTTCCCGATCGAAGCGCGTGGCTGCTCTCGGACGTACTCCGCGTGGTAAACACGAGCGCGCTGCATCTCGACGAAGCTTTTGGTCTCCCTCTCTCGGAGCCACGGCCGTTTACGAGATTTATGCGACTGGCTGGTCTCGCCCGGCGAGGGAACCTCGTGAATCTTCGAGCCGTCGAGTTACTTCGGACGAGAGCCTCAAAAACGAATAAAGTTTGCGGCCCCGGGTAAAAGGAGGAGCGTTGACGACGACGACGTACCGGAGAAACGACGAGACGGGGAGAAGGAGACAGCGTCGGTGGACGACGACGACGACGACGAGAGATTAGTGTCTCGTTGCCCGTGGTAGAGACGATTCACCGCTACCTACTTCGAGGGAAATAAAGAGCCGGAGAAGAGAGAGAGCGAGCGTTGGCTGAAATTTGTTCGAGCGAGCGGCTGGGCGCCCGGGAAAAGCGACGCGTGACGTTCAAGACGGCTGAAAGACGAGCGGGGAAACGAGCGGCCCGGATCGTCTCGTCGGTGACTTCACGGTATTAAGAGCCCTCAAAGGAAAAGGAACGCTAAAAAATTAGTAACCGGGATTTCGTGCGTCCGCTCTCTTCCTCTCTTTCTCTTCCTCTCTCTCTCCCTTCCTCCCTCCCTTTCTCACTGTCCCGCTTTTCGCGGAGAGTAAACCAGGGAAAACGAACACCGAGATAGACCAACCAAACTGAACCTAACCTGTTAAGCATCGCGTCGGACCGAGGGCTTGTGGTAACGCAATGTCTACCGCAGTTTTTGACGCAGCAAACTGCGGACCTGGGAACCCCTGTTTCTCTCTTTAGTTTGATAAATTGCTTACGATTGGCAACGCTTCTTTGTAGATACAACGATTGAAAATACCGGTTTGAACACTCGGTGATTTAACGGGAGTTATTTAAAAGAAACGGGTTATTGGATTTCTGAGAATTTACAGTGATTTTTTTCAGCGAAACTATTCGATCGTGAATGCGACAGCTTCGTAAAAATTTATCTGCACTGCGGCTGAGAAAAACAGCAACTTGAAACATTGCGCGTCTGTTAATTGATGGTTTATGGATGCGCAGGAATTTTTTCAATTAAAAATCTTCATTCGATTGAAAGTAACAGCATTGGAAAGATAACGGCTTAATGCACGGTCATTTATACCCTGGTTGGAAAACAATATTACTCCGTAACGGAGAACAAAGAAGCCAGCGCATACATTATTTTGAAACCCTGTGGATATGTGTATCTACATTTCAAAAGTACACAGTAATTCTCTCGAATAAAAATCTTCGTTCATCTCAGCGCAATATCATCGTAAAGAGAACTCCTTAACGAAAGTTCGTACAACGTGTCGCTACCAGCGTTTAACAATTAAGTGCGAAAAATCTGTTGCGGATGCCACCCCAAAACTTTCTAAATCTCTTCGTCAATGTTTCAAGAACGTACGGTAAAATTTTCGAGTAAAAATATTCACTTATGTAAGTTAAGCTGTAACGGATCCGCCACCGTATATATTGTTCATATAAATAACAAATATGTTCATGTTATTGATAAGCGATTCATCGCCAGCGACAAGCGAACGTGTCGAAAAAAGAAAAACGAACGGGATGAAAAAAGGACGAGCAGTCTCGTCAGGTCCGACATCGGAGAAGGACATATTAATAAATTACATACTGTCTGCTTTAATCCCGGCCATTCCTTACACTTATTCCAGAGTTGCAGTATGTAAACCGTTGCACTTTGCAGAGCGACCAGAATGGCCACGAAAAATCGAGACAATGATTACTTTCCCACTGCACCATACCAGTTTCCCATAACTTTCAAACCGCTATCAAACCACCAGCAAATCTATGAGTTAAAAGCTTCGCCAGTATCGTCGGCGGAATATCATTTGGCCGGCGAGGGCGGTCGCGAAAGCGCACGCGAAAACGCAGTCAGCGTTCGAAGTCGCTGGAAGCGCGACAGAATCTCGCGACCTAGATCGCTGGAGTAGGATAGGCAGCTGGTGGTAGGTGGTGCAGCGGCGGGCCGAATCGGCACACCCATTTTCCGATAGCTAATTATCGTGGATATGCGAGCGCATCCATTGCGAGCCGGCACGGTATCGTGTACACGCGCGATACGCGCGATTACGAGGCGCGGTTCGATACACGCGTCGCGTCGGCTCGAGATCTCGAAAACGCTGTGTGTAGCAGAGGCGGAGCAGGCCCGAGCGGAGCAGAGCAGAACAGAACAGCAGCAGTACTCTGTGTACATCCAGGGTATATCACGAGGAGAAGAGAGGAGGACGCCAGAGAAGGAGGAGGAGCAGAGGATGGCGGTAACGATTTCACGCGGCAGCTCTCGGTGCAATCTAATTTGAAAACGGCGTCGCCTTAGGACGCGAATTAACAGATGGATGCGATAAAACGCTCGAGACGTAATTCCGCAGCGAGCGAACGCGCGCCTTAACCCTCGGAAGCGATTACACCGGTTATGAGTAATTAAAGTCGGCGGAGCGTCGCCGGGGCATTATCCGGCAGGGAATTCACGGGAAATTTCCGATATAATGGTTCGGTGGACCGCGCGCCGCGATCATCGCCGGAGACGCGAGCGGAAAACGCCTCGCCTCGTCCCCGCCTGCTCGTCGCAGCCTCGCTAAAAGAGGAGGAATTACGGCCGACGCTGGTTTCTCTGTCCGCGGGAAACGGATTCGATCGCGGGCCCGCCGTGCGTGAAATTCGACCCAGAAATTGCGGTGTGTTTGCTCGCGCGAGCATCCACCGCTGCCGCTTATTTCGAGGAATATAAGGAGCCGAGCGAATTTCACCAGCTGAATCGCTCTTCTCTCTTTCTCTCTCTCTCTCTCTCTCTCTCTCTCTCTCCCTCTCTCTGCGTTGCGCTTGCTTCTGCTCGTTTCTGCTCGTTTCCGCTACTACTGCTATGTCGACCGTTGTGAGCGACGCTTAAGCCCACGCGTTATCGACGCGCTTGGGAATTGGAGCTGCTAGGACAGCTGCTGCTAAAGTATGCATGAACGGAGACTGTTTTGTATCCGTATACGCGGTATGCGACTATTCCTCGTACACCGTGTTCCACGCTGATCGAACCGCAACACATTGTCGCGCTATAGTCCGCTCGAGCGTGCTCGTCGGGCACAACCTCCTCGCGGAGTCCGTCAATCTTGCCGTCACCCCCCTGTCGGGGCTACGTCGGAAACGGAGCCGATCGATCTTCGCTGGAATTATTAGCCTCGTCTCGTCTTTATTTTTCGAACATTTTTGACGCGATCCTAAACTTGTATAGCTGCTGCTCCAAGGAAAAGAGAAACTTCAAATTTCCCAGCTGCTATATTCTGGACAATTTTCCTCTTTCCATCCTTCTCTTTGCGTGTGCTTCGTTCCCTCGTTTTGTGTCCTAAACGTATTACTGCATTTCCGTCGTAATGTTGTAGAAAATCCTTGCCTAGATGATTCTGTGTGACCCATGTCTTAACACGTTGATTACCATGTGACCCATATGTGGTTGACGGAATTATTTGTCCAAATTTTAAAATGAATTTTTACGCTAATATATTAATTGTATCAAATTTTTTAAGGATCTGTAAAATGCCGGAAAGTTGAAGGATTACTCAATATCATACATATAATTTTTTTCAATTTTTATTTCAATAAATAACACTTTAATTTCATGGAATTTTTGAGGTTTCTAACTTGGCAGTCAAAGTGTTAATTGCCCATTCAGACGCACTTGCGTTGATCCATTTAGTTGAATTTATAATGTATGTATACATGCAATGACTTTAGAAATTGATTTGTTCGTAGTGCACTGTAGACGTCTTGTTAATCGCAGTACCGTTAATGCATTTTCGTGCAAGGTAATTCCGGTCGAGCGTCATTGAAAAATCTGAAGAACATTAAAATTCCTCGTGTTATCTTACGGGGCAGTTCGTAATTCCTTTCCAGACGTCGCGTTGGTCAGAATATAACAAGCTGGAAACATCGTTAGGCGATCTCGTGACTCGCCTCGCACATTGTTGCTTCGTCTTGCGTTTGATTTGCCCATAAAGTACCCAGTGGCATGTTAGTTGCTCATAATTCTCCGGGCAGTATCAAACTAGATATAACCAAGCTTGCTTTAAAGAATCCCATGGCACATCGGACATTATAATTATGAATGCGAATACTTCCGCTAGTCGACAAACTTTCCACTTCTCTCCTCTCTCTCTCTCTTCCTCTTTCTCTTTCTCTTTCTCTTGATGCCCTCTGGCGCGGTGAATATTACACTTTGTTCACCTAGGCAACTAGGCTACTTTTTGCTTGGTTACTTGATGTACACCAAAGGCTATTTTATCCTTTCATTACGATGATAATGTACCGGCAGACTTTAGTACTCAATATTTAAATGTGACCATTACAAGCACGTGGTTTATGTAACGTCGCAGACGATGCTCCGACCCTGTTCTTCGGATCCTTGTCGAGCCAATTAAATTTTATTTTGTAATCTCTTGATCCAATTACGTCCACGTTTTACTCAATGTGGTTTCAGACGCGAGAAAAGTCTGAGAAAATTGTGATGTAAGACGGGCTAGCCGATCTTGAATTAAATTGAACATAATCCGCAACACGTGGTCAATTAATCCCATTGAGAAGACTGCAATTTCTGTTCTTCAAGATGCGAAGCGAATAGAGACCCAGTACATTATTCGTACTCAATTGATATGATTAAGAATGCTGTAAATATTTTCATCTTTCCTCAAATTCGACCCACTTACACTCCTCTGTCCTACTTTCTGTTTTAAAGACTGTAGTATCTTCTGTGTCTTCTCTTTGAATGTGTTCTAATTCGATCAAATAGAGAGAGTGACACTATTTTTCTCTAAAATTTATGGACCACTATTGGCATGACTTTCCATTGTTCTATTCAATTTAGGAACAATAGAAGTGCCAGTGACTCTACATATAAAATTGGAAACTCCAAAACTCTATTTAAAAAGATTGATGAATGAATGGTCTAAAGCATCATAGATTGCACAAATGAGAAAAAGGTCTAGGGGTTGAAATGTAAAACAAAAATGTGTCAAAACCACGGTAGAAACTTCGCACAATTATTTTTCAGGAGCGTACAAAGAGAGAACAAGGATCGATTCGCCTGTACAACCGAGTGCAGCAGAATAAAGGCTCGTCCACGAAACCAGAGCGATAACATTTAGGGGTGAAATTAAAAGTTATCGCGATTTCAGGTCGGCCCGTCTCCGGAGTGGTTCCTTGTCCCTGCGACTTCGGGTCGCAGTCCCTCGACTTCGTCTTTCCGACAAGGGGCTAAGCTTTAATGTACGAGTCGTGTTCAAACCGAAACCTGTTTGGCGTAGTTAGAAGTCGCACGAGGCAACTTTGTCCGATAGCTGGTCTCCAGGGTAGAGTGGCGAGAGCAGAGAGAAGAGAGTACAGAGAGAGAGAGAGAGAGAGAGAGAGAGAGAAAGAGAGAGAGAGGGGGGAGGGAGAGAAGAAGGGAGTATAACAGAGGAGAGTAGGTTCGCGCTTGTACGCGGCCAGCCAGGGATCACCGACCTCTCGATACGATTCTGCGGCGAGTTACACGATCCGGCATAGTCCCCGTCAAGTATAGCCGCCGTCAAGCATAGTCCGTTCGACTCGCTCGCGCAAGACATTCGGTGTAACCGACGTTGCCAAGATAATTGTGTTTCGCGGCACCGAAGGCGGCGTGACCGCATTCGATAAAACTTTTTCGACCGTCCACACGACCGTTCCCCACCCCTAAACCACCCCCGTTCATTCTTCCATCGCAAAGTGGCATTATTAACCCCTTAACGCACAGTTTTCAAAGAAAAACGTGCTACGCGCTCGAATTAACTCGAGCGTAAAAGTTAAGGGGTGAAATAGATGGAATTAATTCAGAAATTTTACGTCATCAGATAGATTAAAACGAAGTCTTATGTTAAATAAATAAGTCAGTCAGTTTTCTTCCCGCTTCTGCCACGTTCTGTTTCTAAGCGAATATTTTCTTGTTGACTAAAAATAGATGTTCATAGTACAAGCGATTATGCGTTTGTACTAAAATACAATTATATTCTTACCTCCCACTAAAATCCTACGTCGCTATTATTTTTCTACGTAGAACCGGAAAGGAAGAATTAAATATTCATTTAGTTCCAGTATCTTGGAATTGATGCAGACAATTGTTACGGGTATAATTAACAGAGGCATGAATTTTGTCCAGCTTTTTCCGATTCCGGCCCGCAGTGCAACGTTCTCGTTCCCTTCCGTCCTCCGCACACGAGTTACCAACGAACTCGGTGCAACGGTGTGACGGCACGGCGATGCAACTCCGCGAAAACTCTCCAAGTGGTTTCCTATCCCGGTGCATTGCGATGCGTCGCACACTGCAGACAGCATCGCGAGCGATTCGAACCGGGTCGTGTAAATAATGCACGCCTAGACTCCGGAAGGAGCGCTCCTAATTACCGGGTGTCGAATTTATTTACTCGATTCGGCTTCCTCCTCTTTTCACTCGGCGAATTTTTCCGCGCTGGAAAGCAAGAGGAATGTTACGGGGTTTCTGTGATCAGAGGTGACCATGTGTTTCGTACAATTTCCGGAAGGATGCAGAGAAAGAGAAAGAGAGAGAGAGAGAGAGAGAGAGAGAGAGGCTTGAGGAGCCGAGTTTATCGGTGTTGAATGACCCTACGTTTACCCTCGGTGTTTGTCTCGCGTAGACTGCGAGCGTTTGTCACCAGGATAAGTAGTGGCTACTCGAAGGTGTCTCTGTTTCGCACCTATCGCGCCTGAAAGCCTGAATCTGTGCCCGTAGAAGGTGCGTAGTAGAACACATTTGTTCCAAGTTATAAAATTTCGTTCTGTTCTTCTGTTATCGGACAATTTTAAATCAAAGATTGACTCGGAAAAATAAGAGTCGACTGGAAATTAAAAATCGATGGGCTGACCGAATCTGGCTATCACGCATCAGGCACTCATGACATCAAGATTAAAAGAGAATAGGAGAATAACGAATATTGACGTCCCATTGAGTCCTATAATCAAATGTACATGTACCACATCAATGTTGTTCAACGCTATTAAGAAATTCATGACCAGCAACCAACAATTCCCGAATAAATGTCTGAATAGCAATTATTGATTTTCAGAGAGGGCTATTTAAAGCGATATTTATAAGCCGTTCACAGACACGGCACAGTTATTCGTGGCTCATTGTCAGCTTCATTGTTAAAATATTTTAATGAATGCAGCGTACTTCCTGCTTCACAAAACATTGAACCAGTTTAGCAGGAGATAGTAGATAAGCACAATTTGAAGCAGTGGGCATGTAAAAAATATTAAAGGGAAGAAAGACATTTCTATTTGGCTGCCGTGTCTTGCGATCAATGCAAACATTTTTTATTTTGTATAAAGGTTCCCAGTCTAGCCATAAGACCTAATCATAAGACTTTCTACACATAAGTGGATCAAATTAATTTGATTATCTTTGAGTAAACTGCAAGACCGTGGATGTCACATATCTGTGACGTTGCAGTCGGTATCAAAGGACCACGAGTCTTTAGTTTCATTTTGCTCGCGCGAGCTCCGGGATTCGCGTATCTTGAAAATTCGCGGATTCCTAGGAGATTACCGACGCCCGTGGCGAAGGCGTCGCGGGTTCGAGTTACATGGAAATGAGGTTTCGGCGGGGCTCGTAGCCGGGGGACCAGGTATCGCGTAATAATCGCATCCGTTTTGGCTCGTTAGCAGGTTGCCGGCATCGGTGACGCCCCATCGAGCTACCAAACGGCGAGAATCGTGCTGAAGCCAGCGCCCGGCTACCTTGTCACCGTCTAACGATTATTAACGATGCCTCGGCTACGCGTCTCTCCACTTTTACAAGCTGAGTGCGAGCAGAGTGCAAGCAGAATGCAGCAGAGTCGAGCAGAGTCGAGCAGCGACGAGCAGAGACGAGCAGCAATGAGCAGAGCGACTACCAAGGCTTTCAGCTGCGAACCTCGTCCTTTCAGAATTATTTTCTCAACCTAGCTGGCTTCATCAGGCGTCAGAAGACACTCTGATCATCGTGCGTGTCTAATGAGCCATTAACCCTCCTGTAATCCTCGGTTGAGCTATACTTTCGAAATGATGTTAAGAAACAAGAGGAGAGCGACTGTTTTCTGCAAGCTGTTTCCAGATGTATTTTTTTTTTTTATTGAAGCTCTTCAGACCCTTCAATGGGTCCATTTCGCTGTACAGTATGGTGATACAATTATTAAAGTCGGTGTTTCGATGTTACAGTGTGTAGTTATAACTACAAAAAGAAAACAAAAAAATTTTTAAACAGATGATTTACAATCTTTGTAGTATAACAGAATACAATTGCAAGCCTTAATATTAGGTTTTGCTATAAATATATTTATACTTAGGGGTAGTTGGTTCCAGATGTATTTTCATAATGCTTAGAAGAGTTTAATTTTTCTAATACAATCACTGTCTTACGTTTCGACGACTACTTTTTATTGTAAATGAATAAAATCCGCAATCTATTCGCCCGGGACCGGAATACAGCTCGATCCTCGCGTGTATCAAATGCTTTGAGATCGTTCGCTGTAAATCGCTTCACTGTGCCACAATTTTACAGAGTCAGAGCCGCGACGATGTCAAACAAAATCAGCCAACTACGAGCGTGGCGCTCGTTTCTGCGACACAGAAATAAAATTCTACTTCTCCGATATCGACATTTATCCATCGGGCGCACCATTAACAGACAACACACACACAGAGAGAGAGAGAGAGAGAGAGAGAGAGAGAGAGAGAGAGAGAACCGTGGCAAAGTAAAACGAAGCTCGATCAAAATGGGAACGCGGATCGACGAGCGAGCGTTTCTACCTCGAAGATATCCACTTTGTCGCGTTGCTCGTCCCGAAGCTTGTTCCTGAGGCAGGTAGCAGCGCGCGAGAACCCCAAGAGCGTCGCGGAGAGATTCGCGGCAACGGTTTTAATTAATTTTCATCAAGCCAGCCACCGCGCGACGTTCCGACGTGCGTCTACACACGAACTGCACCGGGTGCCGTCTCTGCACCCGTCCAGAACCCGTCAGGAACCCGTAATAACCTCAGGCACCTTTATCCGTCAAAAAATAATCGATGTTTTTCAATTGCCTTGCAGGGAATCCCCAGCCGATTTGTTCCAAATTTTAAACTAATATTCCACACACAGTACTCTAGAATGTAGCGCAGGAATTTTTTGATGTTTCAAATATTTTTTCAGTTATAACTGGCCGAAGTTGAATTTTTAACGTAAGAAAAGCCGTTTCAAAGACAAGGAACGTCCATGCTATTTTTGAATATTTTGTCTTGACAAAAATTGAGAGTACAGTTAGGAGTTGTGTTAATATCGCTGTGAAATACCGGGATTTCTCACTCATTAATTATCTTTGAAAAAAATTCGCGAAACTGTAGCACGTTTTTAGATAGTCAAGGCGTTCTAGCCCCTTAAAATGGAGGGATTTCAGAGCGAGCGGGAAATTATTGACTCGCGGCTTCCGGTCGAGTCGGCGATATTCCGCCTGGACGAGGATTTTGCCGTTTCCCGTGGTTACCCCATGAGATGCGACGTCACGTTTCATGGCCAAACCTCGCGCACCACGGCGGAATTAGTGGTACGCGTGAGTTACTCGCGAATCTACCCTTTTCCACCCCTGTCCCTCGACCGTTTCCATCGTTCTTCCTGCCAGCCAGCATTTATTCATCGTCCTCTCGATGGAATCGTCTCGAGGTACCCATGGCTGCTGCTGGCTGGTGTTGGCTGGTGTTGGCTGGCGCTTTCTCCACCCTCCGCCGCTCGAAATGAAACCCGAGTTAAACTATTAAATAATTCCAGAGAATTCGTTAGGAGAGACTTGAAATTATATTTAGCTTATATTTTTATATCTGTTGCCCGCTAGTTCGATAATATTCCAGCAATACCGAAAGGGGATCTTCATGGCGTGAAGTGAACTGTCAATTCACCGATAGTAAATAAGTAATCAATGACTAAATTCGTCTTGCTCTCGGATTCTATGAATACGAAGCTAATACTTTGGGGGATCGTGCGTTCGCTTGTGATGTGAATTCCGTGGAAAATCGCTCTCGCTATCCGATTTATATTGGATTTTGGTTATTGCAGGTTTTTGGAGGGGTTGAAACAATCCTCGATGTTGAGCATCATTTGTTATCGGGCTGAAAATACGTATCCAGAGCAATATATCAGTTTGCTTGAAGGTTGTTCAATAAATAGCATTTTGAAATCGAAATTTTGTGTTTGCAATGAATGGATTAAATGTGAACACCATTAGAAGAAATTGATACAGTGTCTGCGAAGCAGATTGTTATTTCCATTAATAATTTCAACACCTGTGTTTGAAAGATGAAGTAGATATAATATCAGACATATTTGGAGACTCATTTAATAATATCAGACTTATTTCTGTGCATTTATAAATACAGAGACGTCTATAGTCTATTTATAATTATTAGCTTTTCATAGGATTCACGATGTCGTTAAATCTATATTTCTCACCCAGAAACGATAATCACTATTTATAACTGTTGAATATCAGCGATAGCAGTTTGGTTAAACGTTCATAAATGTCAGATCTTTTAATAGCCTCTCGAATAGTTCAAGTCCTCAGGAAAATTGAGGCTCGTTTCATCCCCTCATTAAGAGCAATGGCAAATGCGAAAGAGATGAGAGGGTCCGAATTATATTTATAATTATTGGAGCTCACAGCTTTCTCAAAGAGATTCAATACTGTTCTCACCCCTAAAATTCAAGTGCGTTCTCACCCCCTTTAGACGAGCAACTGCTAATGAAAAAGAGTTGACGGTGAGAATTATATTTATAGTTATTAGAGCTCCCAGTCTTCTCCCAAATATTCGATACTGTTCTCACCCCTAAAATTGAAGTGCGTTTTCACCCCCTTAAGACGAGCAACTGCTAATGAAAAATAGTTGAGGGTGAGGATTATGTTTATAATTATTGGAACACCTAGTTTACTCCAAGATATTCAATACACTTCTCAGCCCTAAAATGGAGGACCTATTCCAACCCCTTGGGACCTTGAATAGCCAATGAAAATGGGGTGACGGCGAGTGATTTATAATTATTAGAGTTCGCAGTTTTCGCCAAGATATTTGATACAATTACCTAACTTCGAGGACTGTTTTCAACCCTCAAGGTTATTCGATTGCGAACGAACAACAAAAACGTATTCGATGATAAAAATTGTAACTATTGCAATTCGAAACAATTTTCAAACTATTCGAACCGTGGTTTCCATCCCAAAATCCAACTTCCATTTCCACCCTTCGCTCGAATAAAAGCAGACAGACCACCGTCCAAATATTTTCGTTTTGCAATATCGGGACCAGGGTAGGAAACGGTGTGCGGGCAGACAAATCAGGTGGCTCGCAGGTTAGTACGTCGCCGATAGAAAGAGAGCGAGCCAACCGGAAGTCCTCGAGCAGGGATTTAACGACGGTCGCGTTCGAACGCCCGTTAACACTCGGAATAAATGCACGTATGCCAGCAGCCGATTCGCACTGCAATTTTATCTTCGGCGCAGTCCGCGCGTTAAAGCTCGCGTGTACGGTTTGTTGCCGGTTGTAGACAGTCGCCTACCGTGTGTGGCGAAGCGGAGGGTTGCATTAAAATTTATGCACGCGGCACTACGTTCGTTCGGCCATGGTCGGCACCGATGTACGTGGAGGAGCGTGACGAGAGCGATTCCGTTATTGGAAATATTCTGGTCCTGCCTCCACGTTTCTCCCGGGAGGAGAGAGAATCCGAAAGAAATAGAGAAAAAGGGAAAGAGGGAGAGAGAGAGAGAGAGAGAGAGAGAGAGAGAAGGAGAGGAGAGGTTGCTCGGTAGTTCTCTGGTCGTAGGGACGGGAGAAGAAAGCTGCAAGTTCTTAAGCCTCTTTTTAAAGTATCGAAATTACTTCGATCCACCGTCTCGTGCTCCCTTCTTCTACTTCTCTCTCTCTCTCTCACTCTCTCTTCGTCTCTCTCTCCTCATCGCTCGTTTCGCTGTTCGCGCGCATCGAGTCGCGAGGTACGTCGATGCAAATCGAGTTTCGACAACAGTTCGTTTGGCTACGACGAATTCGAAGCCGCGACAGCTCAAGCGTACGGAAAAGCTTTCAACCGGAATAGACCGTACGTATTCCTAAGGAATTGGCTTTATCGTGCAGCACTCTTCCACCACCTTTCTCTCCGCCCCCCTCTCTCTCTCTCTTTCCTTCTCTTCATAAAATAGCCCGACGTATATTGCCGATAGGCTAAACCACTCGTTCGCGACTGTTTTATTGTCGGCGTGTTCGCTAGTCGATATCATCGCGGGATCGGAATTATCTGGATATACGGGTTACGCGGGGACAAGATAAAATAAGTAAAGTTTGAAAAATGATTGGACAAATAAACGCGTCGAATACGGCGCTCGGTGCTGGCTCGCCGTGATACGTAACGAATGGCTGTACCAATTTACGATTAACGAATATAACGCGGCCGTAAAATGGCTGCCAGGAGTAGTCGTGCGCTCTCGAACCAGCGCGAGCGACCCGCGTTATCGCGGTACTCGTTGCCCTTTTTGTCCCTGTATGCTCCTGTGCCCATCTGTATCCGCTGTACACACATCTGCATCCACCGTGGTATGCATCTGTACCGGTGTGCGTTTTTTTTTTTTCGACCGAACGTCGCGTTCCGTCAAAATCCAGTTATCATCGCGCGAAAGCGTTACCCGCTGACCCGTCAAATATAGTCGACGGAGCAACAATAACAACAACGGGGTCGCTCGATGCCGGGAAGAAGCCCGAAATTAGCGGTCTTTGTTTGGCCCGTCCGACGCGGTCCGGCAGTCCGTCGAAATGTTCCCATTACCCGTGAAACCTTTGCCTCGAGGATCCGCTTTTACGCCATCCATCCGGAAGCGCTTGAAACGGTAATTCGAATTTGCTTCGACGTCGTTGCCGTTCACAAGGGCGCTCCAACAACCGTCGCTCTGTCTCCTCGACGCCGTGCTGGCTGGTTTCGATATTACGAGTAGCTAGTTTAAATTAGCGAAGATCTCGCCAACGTCGCTTTCTCGAACGCTTTCCGCGTTTATCGCTCCTGTAATCGATTCCTCGATTCCCATCTACTCGAGCAGCAGCGACAGGAGCTGCTCGTCTCCTTCCGGAAAATATCGATGGCACTGGCGGATTTTAGGGAAATTGGGACACTAGCCCGGTGACACCTCCCCTTTTTCTGTTACCCTCTGTTTTCTTAAAGCTCTAGACTCTAGAACGAGCAACAAGTTAATCCTTCTGCCCAGTTTCGCTTTCCAATCTTGATCTCCGCTAGTGACGTAGGCGTGGCTTTCTATGAATAGGCAGGACACGTCCTGAGTGGGCGGGGTTCTACGACTTTCACTTTTACCAGAGATGAAATAGCGTTTCACAGAGTAATTTGTACACGTGACTGACGTACGCAGACTGTGTCTACTTAAATATCTATTTGCGGAGATCTCAGTAGAAATTTCTCTTGTTTCATCGATGTGGTTGAGTGCTAGTAACCGAAGGGAACGCACTGATGAAGATAAGTTGCCCTACGAGCGTCCAGAATTGCCAATGACGGCTCAGAAAGACATAGAACACTATTTATCTTGCTCTCCCGGTGTAGAGTAAGCGTTTTCCGTCCCGGAGAGGCGTGGCCTGTCCACGGTAGGCGTGGCTACGTTGCCCTCAACGTTCACCGAGCAGGATAGTTCTCTACAACTGAATCTACCACTGATTTAGACCCTGTGTTTTCTAAAAAATCTAATTCTAAAGATAGAACAGATGTACCCAGTCTGTACCCTATATTCTTCCGATTTCATTGCAATAGTTAATTTAATTCGATTCTAATCTTCAATGAGAACCCTGTGGATTACTCTGTGAATATTCAGGCTTAATTTGTTTAACGTGGGCGTGGTGTATTAGCTCTCAATTCACACAGAGCCTCCAATGTACCTTTGAGGATCGCAAGGGCTTTTGAATTCAACATTTTCTCGCTAAACTAGGATAGTTGAGCTGTAATTCTCACCGAGGATTGTAATTGCTCTAATCCCCATCGACCTGCATCCAGAATTGCTGTCGAGAATAAGAAAGAGACGGCAGACTGACAGAGTGCCTGTTCGTTCTACGTTTCTACGTAGAGGCGTGGCCTGTTTCGAGTAGGCGTGGCCCTGCAGCCCCCGGGCTCTATCGAAGCCAGGGCAATGCTCCGGAAAGTCCCTATCCTAAAAGGATGATGTTGCAATCTCCTAATGAAAGAGAGGAGGATCGAAGAGCAACCGAGAGTAGTTGGGTCACTCGGCGGTCCAGCCGGAAGCCGCCCGGGGGAAAAATGCGGCGGCACGGTGAATCGCGAATATTTCTTCGGCAACTCCATCGTCTGCCGTACGCCGTGGCCCGATCTTCCCCGCTATTGTTACGCTCCCCCGAGTTTCCCCGATACTTGGTATTATATTAAATTATGATAGCGCACACGGCTGGGCGCGCCTCTCGTCGGAGAGGCAGAGCCTGGACGAGGCGCGTAATATCGTCGCAGGATCTTCGCAGGAGTTTGGGAGAGGAAGAGAGACAGAGAGAGGGGGGGAGACGGTTTCGCGAGGTATTAACGGGAGCCAGTCACACGAACGGCGTCGTTAATTGCGCCACGTAACATGATCGATCCACCCGTGAACGCCCTACGATAGCGGAATCCTCTTTCGACAACCGCGCCCGAAAGAAATTTAAAGGATCCTTGAGGTCTCTTTCGAGTTACGCTCGCAGTCTTTCGAGCATCTTCGAAGTTTTAGCGAGCGAGCCAACGACCAGTTTTCTTTCAAAGAACCATCTCGACGAAGCTCACATCTTTATCGAGAGTCAAGCAGACGTCATCAGCGAAACTAGAACTCGCGGTTTTCGAAAAATCATGAAGCGATTTCTCGAGGAGGTTTCCTTCGCTCGACGAGAATTGCTCGTGTAAAACCGCGGGCCGGAAACGATCGGTGTCCGGAAGCCGCCGGATTCCGTCCGTCCATGTTTACGTTATAATTCGAACCGATTATCATACCCCACGGCCGGACAATATTTAGCGCGGTCGGGTCGCAATGTGAAGTGGTGCGGTTTCGTTCGCGTGCTAACCTAAATTCATGAGATGTATTTACGGCCGCATACTCGCGTGCACGTCTCCCAGTCGTTCCACCGACTGCCTCGACGCCCTTCTCTCTTCGAGCGAGAAACCCCGACAATTCGATGCCACCTGCCTACCCTGCCGGTGTCGGTGTCGGTGTCGGTGTCGGTGGCGGAGGCTTTTATAACACCTTTGTCGTTCCCGATCATCGACCGGCTTTTGCGGGGGAGACTCGACACACGGCTCGAAAAAATCAATTCTTTTCATTCCATAGATCGCTTGATGCCTTGAGCATAGAATCCGGCAGTTTCAAAACGTCATTCGATTTTGTTCACCCTTTGGATTGTTTTCAGATCAGACATGAAGTCTACAATTTAACACTGAATAAACTTAACTAAGAATAGGTTAAATTTAACACGTTGACCGGCATGTCACCCAGATGTGGGTGACGGAATTATTTGTCCAGGTTTTAAAATGGATTTTTACGTTAATGTATTCATTGTACCAAATTTGATTGGGATCTGTAAAATTCAAGAAAGTTGGAAGACTATTCAATATCACACATATAATTATTTTCAATTTTTATTTCATTAAATAACTTACTTTGGTTTCGTGGAATTTTTCAGGACTCTGGTTTGGCACTCAAAGTGTTAAAGGAGCCTACAAATTAATGAATTTAAATATTTCATTGTATTAGTAAGTATCAGCTTGCCAAAATTATTAAATGAAGATTTCTGTTTGGTTCATTGTAATCGATGGGAACAATTTTTTGCACAGAGTCTGCTCGTGAAAGTGAAAAGATCGAATATATTTCCGTCGTTTTTCACGAATGCGACATCATAATTTCAATAACAGTAGAGTAAAAAATCTGAAGTCGGTTGTCTAGCTGCCAATGCTAGGTTTAGTGTTAAATGTCCCTTTCGGTCCGAAAGAAAGTTTCCGAGCGCAAAACACAGCGAAAGTTTCAGGGAGTTTCATCAATCTTTCAGAAAAGAAAAAAATTCCCGAAAATTGCGTTATCTTTATCGGTTTGCTCGAGTCTCTTCTCTCCCCCTAAACGGGAGAAACTCGAGAGCAGCAAGGGTCTGAACGTTTTCGTAAAATATGAAACCTCCTTCTTATCTCTTCTCTGTCATTGTAAACGCAGGTACACTCTTCACGCAACAGGTATCTGTCGTTTCCGTCACTGGAAAATTGATCTGGCATCGAAGATTTTTCGGGAGGACAGACTTGTCGGAAATTTTGAATTGTCACTCTAAAACCTATCCCCTCGAGAACCGTGTCCTTCCTGCAGGATACCAAATAGGAATTTGTTTCTCTCGTTGGCAATTCTATTGTAAGGAAAAGGTGCTGATATTCATAAATTCGTTTAACACGTTGATCGCCATGTTACCCAGATGTGGGTGACGGAGTTATTTGTTCAGGTTTTAAAATGAATTTTTACGTTAATATATTCATTGTACCAAATTTGATTGGGATCTGTAAAATGCAAGAGAGTTGGAAGAATACTCAATATCACACATAATTATTTTCAATTTTTATTTCATTAAATAACTTACTTTGGTTTCATGGAATTTTTCAGGGCTCTGGTTTGGCACTCAAAGTGTTAATCGATCTACTGTTTGAAATTGCACCCACCAATTTCTTTGATAAATGCACAAAAACATCCCTCGTAAGCATTCTGAAACGATGTAGCAGATATCCCGGTACGTCTGTACACTGTAATTGCGTTCGTCATAATTCTCAGGCATCCCGGCTGAAGGCGTTCAGTCATAAATTCGTTGACAGGCCCGCCACGTTCTATGGCGTTCGGTAAAAACGCGTTGACGCTTCGAGGCGATCTCGTTTGGAATCGAACGAAGCAACGTGACGAACGCGCCAGGGGAAATGCAAAGGTTCGGCCCGGGGACTATTAGATTAACTGGGATCGATAGTTCGTTTAAGGCCAGTGGATGCGGCTGTAGGAAGCTCGCGTTCTCGCTGGGAAAGACGCTAAAAATAAAGTCGACCCGTGTTCGAAGGGACCAATACCCTTGGAAACAGGCATCGCGCGACGAGCGTGTCGGTAGAATCGTTTACGGTTAACGATCGATATCGATCGAGGGGTTGGTCGATCGCCGTTGCGCCGGTGGAATCGGCACGGTTCGAAACGGAGTGGCGTCGAATGCAAAGAACCAATTAGAGTGGAACGGGTAACGGGCGTTGATACTCTCCTTTGTAAAACGGGGACGAGAGCGCGAAATCTGTCCGAACGGAGAGGCGAGCAGCGAGAGCCGCGTTCGCGATTCTTTGCGATCCGGGCTTCCTCGGTTCTCGTAATAGTCCGCTAATAAGACGCTGCGGGGCAGACGGCACCAGTAGTCGCTATTGAATCGGTTAGGCGAGCTTTCCATGCCGGACGAGAGGGAGGCATCCAATGCCACGTAATTAGACGGCGGTCGGATCGCGAGATTGCGCGGTTCCGCGCCGAGAATTTCCCCGGGAATGTATCGCGTCCCGCTTCTCTTGGTTCTATGACGAGCTGTTCTATTTTCGCAACTGGCTTATCTAAAAATTCGACCGGACCTCACATCGATAATCTATATTTCGTATATTGGGCGTCCGGTGGCATGTAGTGGGTACTACCCACTGGGTAGGAATATGATACACCAAAGTTTTCGCCAGTACATCAATATTCATACTTTTAAGATTGGCTGTGCATATTATACCGACTAAAACTCTTTTCTCTTAGCGACCCGAGTCGCCGAGCATCGTTCTTTCGTTGAACATGCGTTTCACGACTAGAGGTTTTTACACGTGCTTCCGAAAGTGGAGTTTACTTTATTTTGTGATATTCAGGGAAACAGACGCGGTAAGTCATACATTCTGTAAAATAAGTACCCGGAAGTTGTAAATAAAACTCAAATTGCTTACTTAATCATCCAAAATTTTGTCACCTTCAAAGTAGGCACTAGACAGTTCTTTCCATCGCAAAATCGCAGAGCACACTCGAAATCGACTGGTGTAAATAACTGCCGTGAACACACTGGTTGTCATAATGCGATCAAATTTAGCGTAACAACTGAATACAATGTTGCCTACTTACACACAAAAATTTGTTTCTATACATGCACTGTGGGATTTGAAAGTGAGAAATTCCGGGAACTTATTTTACACAATGTACTACAATAATCGTGTTATTAGTGTATCAAGGGATATTTTCAGTGTGTGTATCTTAATTGTGTAGCGATTGTAATTAGTGGTCTCAATATGGGACACCGCTATTATTAAACCAGAGGACAGTGATTCTATTCTGAGAATTTATAGATTAAAAAATATGATGGATGCCTCGGATTCCCGTCCTGACCTATTCAAAAAGTTATCCACATCGAACAGGGTCAACGAATTCCGTCATCCATCGGGCAGCAGCAGATAGCTCGACCTTTACGCTCTCGGGGCCAAGCAAATCCGCCCACCGGAATTAGCCGCCAGACGGGGCAAACGATTCCCCGTTTCCGCGATCTGGAGCAGCCTCCTGTTGCGGCCAATTTATTTAAATAACGATAAATTAAGAGTTACCCTCGCCACGCGAGCCCGGGCAACAATGCGTCCGTACGATGGAGAGATCTGGAACTGAATCTGCCGGCTAACAATGCTCGTGTTTAAGTACTGAGAAAAAGGGGAGGAATGAGATACGGATAGAACGGGGGAGATGAAGAGGATGGCGGAAGGATGAACACAAAGGGAAACACGGCGATAAACTTGTGGGAGAGAGGAAACGCAAGGGTTGCGTTTAAAACGAGGGTCTGGAAGAAAGGCTGCTCTTCGAGATCCGCAAACCATCACGAGGAGCACGTAGACCACTGCGAGTCTGATGTAGATCTAACATGGGCATAATCTGGATCTAACGGGGGCCTCATAGCGAAGGATTTGCATCAACTAACCAGGACCTGGTTCAGACCCTACGTAGACCTAACGGTAGACTTAATCCAGGTCTGTAGACTCAATAGTTGAAAGTTACGAAGTTAGGAAGTCGAATATGTCTAGGTGTACATTAAGTCTGAAGTGTGGATTAAGTCTGGGGTGGTTCCAGAGTACTACAACTTCCAGCTCTTCTTTTGTAAAATTAACGACCAAATGACATTAAACATTTGAATAAGTGGAAAATAATGAGTTTATGTCCTGAAATTCTGTTAATCTTTCTTCTGTTTGACACAAAATTTTGTCGTAAACGTATAAAATCCGCAGTCTACTAACTACTAGTCTCGTAAGCTTGCCCTGTTAGAAATGGTACTAGAAATGATAGATGTTGTCGCGCAAGCTGAAGAAACTTGGGAAGTCGATTAATGCGTTTCATGTGAAGATAACGATCTAATTCAAATTTTGCATAAACCTATCAGGTCCCTAAGCAATGGCACGCCTGACACAGACCTGACACAAGCCTGTCATTAAACAGAGAACCTAGATTCAACGAGAAACTTGAAAGACCTGATGAAGAAAAGGAGCTATCCTAGATTAATCTAGAGGGGTTAGAAACCCGAAAAAATTAATAGCACAGGGATGCATCTGAGGAAAGGTGGGTGAAAGGAGCCCGTCATAATGTACATAGATCGATTTTGCGCTGCTGGTCGAAGACGCGTTCTGGATCCGGGTGATCCGTCTAGGGTGGACGTTTTGGTATCGGCCGGTTGCCATTAATCCGGCGTTACATCGTCGGCCGGGTTTACCTCCGAGCCTGTGGAATTTTGGGGGAGCGACAACAGAGAGTGTAGGAGAATGTGCAGCACCGTCGCATCGCGTCGCGTCGCGTAGCGTCGGTCCGATATCCCGGTGTCGCGTGCCTACACGAGGAAACGATACGGTGGCTGGTAGGCCGGCCCGATAGGAGGCTAGCCCCGGTAAGCTTTGGGGCTCTCGAGCTCCCGAGAGCCCCGAGAGGAGTTAAGCCGACGCGAGCGAAACGGCTCCGTTCGGTCCGGCTCGGGCCCGTTCGGCACGGCTCGGATCCGCTCATGGAACGAGGAATAGTGCAGCCGTTGCTTTCGGGGGGAAGAGGAGAAGGAGGTGGAGCAACGACGAGCGGCGACGGCGTCGGGGGACGGTCTAATGTTACCGCATCCAGGAGCGCCGCGATTTCTCACCCTTATCTTATCTGGCAGCCGCCGCTTTCCTCTCGGTTCCCTCGTTCCTTCTTCCGATGCCGTTTCACGCGGCACCCTCTCGGCCCCCATCCCCTAAGCTGCGCGTCCTCCTTCTTCCCGTGTCCACGCGTCCTGCACACCCCCTCTGTGTCCCATGTCCCTTCCCCCCTGTCCCTCCGCGCATACCCCGTCAACCCTTCAACCAGACCAGGACTCTCGTAGAAGCTCTTTACCCTGTCGATTTTCCCCGAGGGCGATCTTCCAACCCCCCTTTCACCCCCAGCCACCCGCTATCCTCTCGGGAAGAAAGACGAACTTAAATTCGCTCGGCGAGCTTTTAATTCCACGGATTGACGCGGAATTTCGAACGGACGTGCAACGGGCCTGTATCTCTCTCTCTCTCTCTCTCTCTCTCTCCCCCCCTTGCTTTCTGATTTTACCTCTCCTGTCTCTCGCGTTCGATTCAGGAGAGAATAGGGCTTTTCCCACCTGGCCCCTGATGTTTGGTTCGAGAGAGAATCGAGGTCTCTCTCTCTCTCTCTCTCTCTCTCCCTCTCTCTCTCAATCTCTTAGTCTCTCTCTCCCCCGGTTGCTTTTCGTGCGATCGCCTCGGGCGAGCCGAGCGAGCCAAGCAAACGAAGTAAACGGAGCGAACGGGCCGAGCGAAGCTTGAAAATCTGTCCTATCGATCGGCACGGGGTTCGCCGCGACTCGCCGGAATTACGAGTATCGATCGAACGAGACGAATACGACGACGCGACCGTCGGCGTCGCGACGCGACGATCAGGAAACTTCGCGCGTCCGTGCCACCGTTTTCTAGCCTAGCTTCCCTTCGTCCCTCGGTCGGGGGGTTCGGCCATCGGAGCTTCTTGTCCCCGAGAGCGCCCGCTAAATTGCCCCCCGGGGCAACGCGTCGTGCCAAATGACGTCGGAGTCTCTGGATTTGGCGTAAACGATAGTAAAAGACTCGTCGGAGTTAGTTTGGTATTATAGAGGACCCGGGTAGGCATGGCTCTTTTGCCCCACGATTCTGGAGGAGCCGAGGCAGTGCCCTATAGGGCAATCATTGCGTACGTCTGTCCTGAACTCTACGTTCTCCATGGACTTAGCTTCGAAGGTCGTAGAATGCCTACCGTATTTCTTCTTGTCCGAAAAGCACAGTAGATTTCATCTGTTGATCTTTTCCTGTAGATAGGCGTGGCTCATTGTGACTAAGCATGGTTTCCTAGGTGTCAACTGTGGCCAGAACAACGTGCCACGCAACAATCTGTGTGCGTGTTTGCCCTGGACTCTAAATTCTTCATGAATCTGGCTCTGGAGATCAGTGAATGCTTGTTATCCTGGAGTAGGCGTGTCAAGTAGGCGTGACTGTCTCTGAGTAGGCGTGGTTTCATGGTTCCACGATTTTTACAGAGCCAGAGCGTTATCTTAGAATGTCGTGCCAATCGTGGCAGTATGGTAGTTCGAAGGGAACTAGGAAAGGTGGTTTTCTAACCTGGCGATGGCCCGCGAGCCATTTACTCGGACCGAGTATCGTTAATCCGGAAGCAACGCCGGAAGCTGGCTCTTCAATGAATCTTTCGGGGTTTTCCCTCGGACGGAACGACCCTTGACCGATGCCCGTGCGGACGAGGCTTACCGGAAATTCGATTAACCGGTCGGGCTCTCCTCGAAGGAGACGTTGTGGGCGTACTGCGAGGACGAGATAGAGAGAGAGAGAGAGAGAGAGAGAGAGCGCAGGCTGGCCTCAGTCGATGAATCGTATGAAATGCGACCTCTGCTCTTACGTAACTGGAATATCGAATTTAGAACGGCTATACCGTTACGTAACGCACGCGATCCACGAATTCGTTTCGTCGCCGACGAACGTTTTCGCGTGTCGCGTTCCACAACGATCCTCTTCCAACGCCTCACGAAGTAGATCCAAGGAAATCCTGCTACACGGGCTCTGTCGACAACAGAAATTTTGCGATTTCGTGAGAGGGTCGTCCGAGAGTACTTTTCGGTAGGAAAAAACGGCAGGAACGACGAAGATCGAGGTCGAAGAGCGAGGAGAGCAAGAGGCGAAAAGCTGACGGCGAAGATGCGATTGAAGCGAACGATTGGCGAAGCGCCGAATCAATTGGCCGCGAAGCGTTTCGATTCGATCAATTTACTGGACACGACGGCTGTTTCGGACCCTCCTTTCCCTGCTTTTTACCCCGTCCCTCTCTATACATGCCGGCACTCGAGGCAAAACGGCGATTCATCAATTTCAACGTATCACGGACAGCTTTCTGCGCAACCTGGTCGGGCTGTCGATTCGAAAAAAATACTCTCTCGTTAATATCGACGAACCGTCGCGCGCCGCTTCTTCGCCCGAGTCCGGGTACACGGGTTTATGGCCGACAACGGATTCGGACTATCGCGGTTTCGTCGCTGTCGTTCCCGTTCTCAGCCAGTCATCAAATTTTATCGAACTGCAAATTACAATTATCGCTGAAACGCACGAAATCCCCGACGGGATTGCTACGGCTCTGGTCAAACCTGAAAACATTCTCACCTCCTATAATCCTTTTCCACCTGAACTTGGCTCGAGCAACACACCCCTCTATGTCAGTCTACAATTACGATCACCTTGGTTGTGCATTTTATCGAGACACTAAATTACAAGTATCGTCCTCTGAAACCGTAAAATATTCTCGCTTTATAGACTCCTTTTTCGAGAAATCTTGCTCCCGGTTAAAACGCTGCAACTCTCTCGTCAGCGTACAATTACAATTACCTGCTGCACCTGTTTGCGCGGTAATAAAATTACTAGAAGCATCTTCAATTCAGACATCTCGGACAGGAAGACGGAAGAACGGTTCGAGATGCATCTTACAACTCTACAGACGGTCGGGACCTTTTCCTTCATCCAGGCAATTTACGCGATGCAATTGCAATTACCTTCTGTTGCTCAAAATCATTTCCTCTTTTCTATTTCGTTGTATTTTTGCCCATTGAGTTACTAGAAATGCCTGGTGTAATGATAACTGTATTGAGAACACACAGATTTCCGTTTTGTTTTGATCTTGTGGACTGCACAGAAAATTTAGACATTTATATTTAGAGAATTAAATGCGATTGTAATTATTACTCTGGACAGGGTTTGACTCTTAATATAATGTGAACTTTTGACATTCGATTAGCACTATGCGCTTAACGCTATTTTAACTTCAAAATGAAGATATTCCTTCCGGTCCACGATATTTATAGTCTGTACAATATAACGCTTAAAATTTCATCGATCTATTCAATATAAATAAATTCACCAATGTGAAAGTTATTTTAATCGATGCTACATCAATTTTTCATGGTGCCTTAAAACGACTATTCGAGTGCAAATAATGAGTTCCTATATTCACTTCAAAATCAATGTAAAATGGTTAGGTTGCTGTTGCATATGTTAGTTTACGATGGGAAATTAAAAACAATAAAAAAACTCATGATGTCACGAAGATGTCATTATTGAGCTAAAGATTAAAGGCATCGGTCTGTTTTGAGGTCAAGTTTCAACGAGAGGCTAAAGTGATTCCTGAAAATGATCATAAAAATAATATTCCTTCTCAAAACTCTACAAAACATTACGAAAGTATCGCGAATAAAAATTCGCCCGTGCAAAAATCTCGCGAATAGCCCACAGTGGCGCTTCGAGATTTCCATTTAATCGAAAGAAGTCGGGCGTGGCGTGATCCTCAGCTTGTTCCGTTCGGGCCTAGACTGTCTTCCGGCCTCTATCTTCCTCGCAGAAGCGTGACAATGGCAGCGGGCCGCGAATCAGCAGCAGCGTCCTTGCTTCTTAGAAAGAGCCACGGGTAAAGGCGCGTCCGCGTGAAAGCGGGTTTTGTAGACATACACAATTTGTCAAACCGGCTCTCTCTCTCACACACACACACACACTCTCTCTCTCTTTTTCTCTCTCCCTTGGCGAGGCTCGGCCGGGCTACAATGAACCCTGTATTTTCCCAGCGGATTTTCCGCGATGGAATTCGGGCCATCGTTTCCTCCCTCCCCCGAGTTTTCCCCGGTCGGTGACGTCTTACAGTCGGCGCGGACCGCGCTTTGTTTCGGCGTGTTCGTGTCTGGCTGCGCACGGTTGCTCGTCGCCGCGTTGTTTGGACGGTTCGTTTGCGGAAGGAAGCGCATTCGAAAATCACGATCGAGGACGTACGTTTTCCTCGTTCATTGTCGTTTGTTCGCGCTTGTCCGTATACCGTTGTACGTGAGCGACGGTACACGGTCGCGCACAGACGAACACGTACACACCCGCACGTACCCACACATGCACACCGAGAAGCACACTCCCAGAGAACGGTCCCTCTCCTCCGTTGTGTACACGCGTTTTCCACGTTCCCGAACCCCCGCGTTTCTCTCGTATTTACCTACCCCCTTTGCGGACCCCTGCGTCTCCCCGCTTCGTTTACCCTTTTCGTAAATCGTGACTCGTGACTCGTGACTCGTAACTGGCCGATCGCCGTGTCACTCTGCTACGATCGATATTTTCTAGCTTCCTCTTCGAATCCCTCCTCGCACCGCACACATCTTCTATTACCTATTTCTCTCTTTCTCTCTCCCCCCCCCCCCACCCCCTTATCGATTCCGGCACGCTCGACTATGCTCGAACCTCGATAAGATTGAATCCGAAACGGCAGCCTTTTTGATTCACCGACGACGCCTGACGAATCGCGACTAATCGCGGGGAACGACGATCCGATGGCTGGGCTCGCTGCGTCGAATCGTCGCGCGAGACTGATCCAGCTGATTCTTTCGCGTTCCACGAGATCTTTCGCTCTCTATCTCTTTCTCTCCCCCACCCCCTCTATCTCCCTCGTGTAACGGTCTAGATCTAGACGCTTCGAGCGTTCCGCTTCGGCGACAAGAGCTACCGAGAAACAACGCTGGGAAACGCGAAAAACATTTCCCCGGATCGATTTCGCGAAATGGTCGGGACGTGCCTCCGGAGCTGAGTCCTCGGAGTCTTGCAACGGTAACACGATGTCCTCTCGTGACGACGATCCTTTTTCCTGAAACCCTTCGCCTTGTCGACTCATACTCCCGAAAAAGATTTTAAAAAATTTGCTAAATAAGCGTATTGTTCGATTCGAGTCCTTTGGAATTTTTGCTATTAACCACTTAACTGCGGAGTTTAATTTTGAAAATCCCTCCCGGCACGGAATTAAAATCAAACAATGACGAATATACACGTCGAACGCACGACAATTGCCGCTGTTATAAATTTTACGAAAAAAGTAAAACAAAATGTGAAACAATTACATTTTTATTCGATAAGAAATTAACAATTCATTAACGTTAAATGCACCTCAATAGAGATTTGGTGCGACGTGTATACACGTCAAACGCGCTTAACTGGTTAATTTTATACACTTTACTGTTTCAAGTCATAGTACACAGGGTGGGTAATATTTAGACACGACTCTCTTCGACTAAACTAACAGTAGTAAGGTAAGCAACGAGAAATTTATGGTGACGGACGTATCAGTCGCCCGCTTCTGTCTCTTGCCGCGCCTGACCACGATTAGACCGATACAGTGAAATCCTTATGCAAATCCTCTTATCGCAAGTCACTGTATAAAATTAAGAATCTAGCACAAAGATTCTTTTCTCGACTAGAATGTTCCTTGTGATAAAACTGCGGGAAAGGTGCTATTAATTCGCGTCGATATACGTCCCCTTGTAACTCGTATTACGCGGATCTCGCAGCCTCAATGACACGGCGCGCAATCGTTCCGCGAACCGTGAAAGAGAGAGCCTGTGTACAACGAGCGGGAGAGGGTGATTTATTTATCGACGGCCGGCGCCGTTTACAAAAACGCATTAAAAAGTAAAAGCTCTTCGGCGCACAAGGGAAACGTTATAATCGTGTGTACAAAACAAGAAATATTAATCGTGATTACCCGCGGCACGTCTGAACGGCGGCTCGTTGTAAAATAATGATGAGGTACAGTTTAGCAAAGGGCTCGCAAATTGAAAACGCCGCGCCTCGAATTAATGATCAATTATATTTGGAAGGCGACGCTGATCCCGCTGTAAGCCGTGTAACAGAAAAATGCTACCACGTTGTTCTCCAGCGTTTTCCCGTCCGGAAACACGGATTTTATACTAATGAAAAAAAGCGAACGGGCATACGGGAGAGAGAGAGAGAGAGAGAGAGAGAGTGATTTCAACATCCGGTACTCCCGGAATAGAGGGAAAGAGGAGCAAAGCTTAGCGCGATGGCGCGGACGTGATCCGAAAGTGAAGCCCGGCTCGGCGAACGTCAGCCGAAATCGGTACGTTTCGTCGCAACGGCGCACCGTCGCGTCGCTCTAAACCTGGACCTTTCCCTCGCAGCACGAGTGTCTCCATCTTAGACTTTTGACCCCGGGATTTCCTCTCGGCTTAAGGACCCGAGATCTCTGTCTTTTAGGGGATAGTGGATCCTGAAGTCTGTCGTTCCGATTGGGAATTAATGGTAGGATACTGGGAGAAATCATTTATCATTTTGCACATACATAAATTCTTCTAAAGAGACAATGCTTTATATCGTTTAGAACAGACGTGTCTGGATCTTTTACCCCACAGACAAACATAGACACTAGTTGATAATTGAGAACGTTGTGCAAATTTATATGTTCTCAAATATCATCCTCCGAAAGCAATATTTTCGATCCATAGTGGATGATTTAAAATTTTTTAAATAAAGTGCACCTAGTGCAGTTAAGTTGCAACTATTATTTGCCATTTGATTCATCGTGATAGCTATCGTAAGATTCGAGAAACAGACTTATAAACTTAGTGGTGGTTTTCCTCTGAGAGAAGAAAATAGGGATACGAGACTCTTCCAAATTATTTTTTCTTGTCCTTAGTAATCGACCTAAAAATTTTTAAAAAATATGTGAAGTGCAGGAAATGTGTACGTATTATATGCTTTTTAAATCATCTGGATAGCTTGCATGGTTTTCGAGAGAAGCGTTCACAAAGTTGGGGGTGTTCATTCATACAATTAGGACAGAAAATGGAAATTCGGGGCTTCACTAAACCATTTTTCCCTCCCTTTATATTGACCTAGAAATTCGAAAAAATACACGAGGTGTAATAAATATGCATCTACTCAATGCTTTTTGATTCATTCCGACACCCCGTATAGTCTCCGAGAAAAGCTCTCTCGAATTTATAAATCCAATAAATCCAGTAAAGAAACCCTGCAACAAAACTATGCCCAATTTAAATTAATCTAGAGTCTTAAAAGTGAAAAATGGCTGCAACGAACAATCAACAATGAGATATACGCGTTCAGCGCACAGTTCGCAGCATCCAGTGAGTTTCCAAAGATTTCTCGCCGTCCTAAATTCGTATAAACGCGAGCCCCGCGAAAAACGGTGACAAATCCTGACTCGTAGGTCTTCCTTAGGAGACAAGTAACGCGGAAATTTTTGTCGAACGCCTTCCAGCAGCGAAATGTACTTTTAGCGATATGGATTCTAGATGGATGAGCAATAATGTAGGTTTCGCTTTTCCCGGTGTTTTCCCTGGAGACGGACGAGAACGAACCAACGAACGAACGAACGAAACGAAACGAAACGAACGAGTAGGATCTCGATCGATCGTTCGCGTGGCAAGACGAGCATCGGCTGTTCTTTTCGTGGTGCACGACAGATTACATAGGTCCCTATCGGTCTGAAAGTCTCGAACAGAAGGAGAGAGAACGATCGATCGATTCGCGTCTTTGCGGTCGAACGTCGAGGAATGCGAAACGAATCGTGGGTGTTACGGTGGTGGGCCGCGACACATTTACGTCCCGTATTCCTCTTCTCCGTCTGTCTAGCAGTGGCTGGACCCTTAAGGGTAAAGTCCGCCTTTCGAGGACGAGTTCCGGGCGAAGTTTTACGGGCGAAGTTGGAATCTCGGCGGCTAGGAGAGAAGCGTCTCGCTCCGGGAAGCGGGAAGGAAATGCGGTCGAGAGGGAAAGATTTCGCGGGCGCGGCCCATAACTTTGCTCGTAAATTCGATATTCAAAACAGGAAGTGAACAATGCTCTTATATAGCGGTGCGGAGCGGGAGCAAAGCTGAACGGAGCGGAACGGAGCAGAGCGAAACAGAGCGAAGCGTCCACTGCTCGAAACCCTGTCCCCGGCGCCCGCGCCCTCCAAATTCGACGATTAACGATCCACGCCTTCTCTCTCTCTCGATGCCGACCCGGCAGCCATCCGCACGATTGCGCGTCTCGCGTTTATTAAATGCGTCCATTGGAAATCGGTTTTTCCGCGTGCCGGCTAAGATCGACGCTTCGACGCGGAGGAGACAGCGCAGCAACTCTAGTGGGAGAAAGAGGAACGGAAGAGGAAGAGAGAGAAAGAGAGGCATCCGGCCGATTAATAATTTTCTAGCATCTCTTCTTCCCCTTCGTTTCGCCGGGAATTCTAGGAGGGAAATTGGTGTTCCGATATGCTTTCGCGCAACGGCAATATCGCCCGGACGCAAAGGTTTATCAACGATTTATCGGCCGTCGTGTGCTGTACAACGATCTCGCTGGAACTCGCCTCGCCTCGCCTCGCCTCGGCTTGCCTCGCAGCGAATTTAATTTCGAATTTCGAGAAATTAAAATTCAGACGATCGAACGCCCCCACTCTATTTGCATACCGTAGCTATTTATTAGCCGAGGACCGCCCCGTCGCTTCTATTCTCTTCTCTCTCTCTCTCTCTCTCTCTCTCTCTCTCTCTCTCTTTTGATCCCTCGATCTCTCTTTTTCGACGCCGCGGATGTTAGTCTGTCGATGGTCGGTGAATTTTTTTTCCTATTTTTTTTCGATCGGCCGGAGAGTGCAATTTTCGACGCGGCAATTGGACTTTTAGCTTTTACTTAACGGCCAATATCGTCGCAGATGTATTCGCCGGGGCCTCTATAAACGCGGAAACAATGGACGTTCATTATTTACAACCGGGGCTCTGGCTTGAATCCAATTGTCGGCGTTGCGGCAATTTTTTGATCAATGAGATCGGTACACACTCATTTCGGACCGGGCACCGCCGACCGTATATTTGCGAGACAGAGGCTCGACAGAGCCCGCGAATCAACGGCCGACGCGTTTTCCACCATCCCGTCGACGCTCTTCAAAACCTCCCCAGAACTTTGCGAAACACGATTTTTCGAAAAATCACACGTGGATCCGAAGAACCAGATCTTGTATCAACTTTGCAAAAATTCGGACCAAATGGGCGTCAATCTTCTGTTATGTTAGTAATTAACACGTTGACTGCCATGTCACCAATATGTGGGTGACGGAATTATTTGTCGAGGTTTTAAAATGAATTTTTATATTAATATATTCATTGTACCAAATTCGATTAGAATCCGTAAAATTGAAGAAAGTTGTGAGGACTACTCAGTATCATACATTTAATTTTTTCCAATTTTTCTTTCATTAAATAAGTTACTTTGATTTCATGGAATTTTTGAGGTTTCTAGTTTGGCGGTCAGTGTTAAATTACTGGCTCGCAAATTGGAAACTAGAGCTGTTACTCATGAGATACCCGGGTAAACAAAAATTATCCAATTAGGCAGGTCAGAGGCTGAGGGTCTATAACCACTAGATACAAAAACAGAGTAATCAAATTCTGCCGACAGAATTTAGACCCTCAGCGTCTCACCTGCCTAGTATAATCTGACCCTAATGCATACGGGGCGGCACGGTGGCTCAGGAAATAATAGAACTTGTAACTAAATGTGAGACCTCATGAGATACTCGGATACCCGGGTAGTTTTGCTCTACCTGGATACCTCATGCGTACTCGGGTAGTTTTGCTATACCCGCGTATCTCATGGGTACTCGTTTAACCAGGTCTCTCACATACCCGAGTAAAGGTACTAGCTGTATTACGAACTGGATATGGCGACGTTCGTCTTTTAACTCTTTCTTCACCACGATATTTTATTAATTTTCTCCGATAATTTTGTTAGTCGTACACAATTAAATTATGTGACAGTTCTGACTTACGATGCGTATAAAGATGAAAAACAAACAGATGGTATACTCATAACAATGATCCGAATTTTCTCAAATACTCACTTGAAACAATTGTAAAAGGGACTACCCTTTGCACTCGAAGCTGTTTTAACTCTAAAACGAAACATTTCTTCCGACCTAGAATATTTCCCTTCTATATATATATTTTTCATGTTATACATACGAAAATGATGCAATTTACTAGTACAATACTGAAATGTTTACTAATTTATTAAATACAAACAAATTTAATACTGTACAAAATATTTTGAATAAAGATACAGCAATTTTTAGTGGCGCCTTACAGTCGTCGTTCGAGTGCTAAGGGTAAATATTATTCTCAACTAACATTTTTCTTTCTGATATCGCTTTCCAAAATTTATTTTCGAGTCTCCTACCAGTTCAAGCCTATTTCCCTCTTAGTAGATGATAAACAGCGATCGCAAAACCGTCCGACTATCGAGGCCCGGCCATCGCGAATTTCTCGTAGTTCTTGCAATGGTGCGAGCTAAACGCTCCGATTACGTTTCCCTCGATCCGTTTCTCGGACGTCGAGGCGCGTTCGTCTTTGACGGCGCTAATTCGTTTGTCGTTTAAACGCCGATGATAAACGAGCGATTGGCCGAGAGAAAGGCCGGCTACAGGATAGAGAAGTAGGAAAATCGTTTAAGCGAGTCGGGAGATGAGTGGCGTGCCATAGATCGGGAACTTGGGCAGAGAGGGCGGAGAGAAAGAAGTCGAGAGAAGCAGGGATAGAAAGAGAGAGAGAGAGAGGGTGGAGAGAAAGGAGCCGAGAGAAGCAGAGAGAGAGAGAGAGAGAGAGAGAGAAAGAAAGGAAGAAAGAAAGATTGAGAGATCGCGTTCTTACGCGAGAGCGCGAGCGTGTGTGTCCACGAGCAAGATTGAGATGCAGACGGAGAAAGCTCGCGAAGAAGAAGAGAGAAAGACCGATGGAAAGAGAGAAAAAGAGTGAGGGAGAAGGACTGACAACTGAAAAGGGACGGAGGAACAAGGGGAAGAGGAGTCGTTCAATTAGAGGACCCGAGCTGGCACGATCGAATGCGAGAATTCAATTTCTTCGGTCTTTCAATCATTTCGAGTGCGCCAGGCTTCTCTCAAGTTTTCTCTTCCTTCCATTCGCTTTTATCTGCCGTCTCTACCGTTCGATCCCCCGGCCTATCGCTCTCCGCTGTTCGTTATCAACGGGAACAGAGCGCCGCGATCTTTTTCCTTTTCTTTCGTCTCTTAAGCGTTTACTTTTGGTTCTCCGCTCCGCGCGGCTCCGCACCGCTCCGCACCGCTCCGCACCGCTTCGCTTCGCACAGGATATCCCTCCTCGGTAGTAGCTTAACGCCACGCCGAAAAATAAATTCAAAGAATCATCCGGCTCCGAGCGTTTTTACGCTCTCGAGCAACGCTGAATTCCGGATTTTCTAAATCCCTGCGACTCTGCCGGGCCCGGTTTTTCCGCGAGCGCCGCTTCCGCTTTTCCCACTGTCTCGCGTGCGCGCGGGGGATGAATATTAGGATCCCAGTTTTTCCGGCCTTACTCGGGTGGTTCTCGCTACATACTCTATCTCGATCGCTCGAGAGCTCGGGAAGCTCGAACCTCGATCCTCGAGGGACACTCTCTTCCCTGTGACTCGCAGCACTCGCTGGATTTTCCTCGAGATGAAATCCAGAATTAGCGCTGACACAGTCAAACAATTTCCCGGGCTGGGAAAAATTGTGACTGTAACAGCACCTCGTGATTGCTGATCTGGGAAACCTCGCGCACGATTTCAGCCTCTCAGAAATATAGCTGAGCCCGTTCGAATTGTTCGTAATGTTTCACGATGTTTGAACGAGTCATTTATTCGTAGTACAGTTGTACATTAAATAAATATAAGGATCGAGAATCTCTGATGTATGCAATGCGAGAATTGTGAATGGTAAGTGTGTTTGTTGAAGATGTTGACTGCTTGTTCTTGTGCTCTGTTTGCTCAAGTGTGTACACTACGTGTATATAAGAATCAAGTTCTTTGTATTGATTACTGGATGTTGGGGGACAAGTATGTTAGACTCGTTCGACAATTTAATGCCAGTGAGAGTACATGGGAATCAGGTGCTGTTTGATGATGTTTGAACAGACGACTTCGACTGGAATTCGAAATAAAATTGTATTTCTTTTTCTTGGATGTTTAGACTATCGCAGCCAACATAGAAGCACCCCAAGCATCTCAAACCCAGTCAAACGCCTACAAACCGCAATACTCCCAGACCACTTTCGATCAGTATCCTTAAAAGGAACACGGTGAAACCAGCGTCCGGTGCACAGACGTCCAAGAACCAGTTTGTCGCGATGTGACAGTGTTTGAACAGTCCAGGCATCGCGTCGATTGAAGAATCCGTAGCTCTCATCCGCAAATCCCATCCCCGTCACCGTTCGCTTTCACCCGGTGGCTGTAGAAACGCACGCGAAACTCTGCGTTTCGCTTTGATCTGACAAGCCGGCACGTGCACGCGCGATGCACAGCAGTGGCGTGTTTGTAGCATCGAGTCGAAGCGTGCTGTGGCGGAAACAAAACCGCGGTATGAAATTTTAAAACGCGTCTGGCCGCAGAGTTTTCACTTTTAGCGTCGAGCGGTAGACGAGTTCGACGAACGTTTTGCTGCGAGACGAGAAAGAGAGAGAGAGAGGGAGAGAGAGAGAGAGAAGGAGGGAAAGAGAGAAAGGCGAGAGAACGATCGGTTTCACGGTTTCCGGCGCGTCGAAGTTGGTGGCTGCTCGCCGGCTGCGCTGACAGTGACGAAGAGACAAGGAAAAGCATCGGAAAGGAGAAACGGCGTAGAACGAGAGAAGAAGGGTGGGGGGGGCTAGCAGGAAAAGTATGAGGCGAACGTGTGCGAGTTCTCGGGGGCGGTTTCGCAGCGCGACGAACAAATCGTACGTAGTTGAGGGTGGTAAGGAACGGTGTGCCGTGCTGCGCGCGAGGACGAGGAGGGTTGTGGAAAAGGGCGGCGAGCGGGCCGAGAGGAGGGTGTGCACCGAGGAATAGGAAGGGAAAGAGATACGGAGAGGCGAGTGCACACTATTTCCACCGGTAGCCTGCAACCGGCTCATCAATCATCGGAGTTTAGAGTCGGACACGTAATTTCCGGGGCGTGGGATTCGTTCGACGCGCGCGTCCGCTCGACCGAGACTCCGATTGGCTGCTGGCACCTAACTGGGCCATCCGATTGGCTGTTCCACCGCGTCTCTATGATTTATGAGCCCGAGTGCGTTCGTTAATATGCCCGGTGATCGGTTCGAGCGAACGAACCCCGACCAGCTAGCCCGGACCGGACCTGCACCCGCACGAGACACACGGCCATCTCTCCCTCTCTCTCTCTCTCTCTCTCGCTCTCTCTGAGTGCTGCGAATGCTGCGACGTGAGTTATATTCTGCGATGGCTCGCCCACTGTTCCCTCAATCATAGCCCATTCTCTCCTTCGCTCTCTGATCGCCCGCGAGTCCTACCGTGATCCTACGTCAGGATTTAGCGGTCCCGAATCAATACACTCTGTCGCGGCAATATATTTAAGGATTCTGTTTAACTCTAATGTCAATAACCACCCGGTATCCCCGTGAGCACCCTCTGCAATTTCACGTCAAAACTTCTTTAGCATCGTTCTGTAGGATCAAGGGAGATAGTATGAAAATGACGATATATTTAATAATCACAATTACACAAAATAACTAACCTAAACTATAAACTGAACACACTAAATTAAACTGAGTTAAACTGAACTACACCGATTCTTATTCGCCTATTGCCTAATCACCTAAATCGTCTATTATATTTCGCCGACCGCGATTACTTTTCGACAATTTCAACGGTTACAAACGCCTTTCGCGGTGATCGCGTTTCAAATCACCGCCTTGAATGCAACGCTGTTTTATCGCTCGTTTGTTAAACTATTTATTGTTTTTAGGCATCCGTCTCTGTTCCGCTCGGGAGCCCAAACACTATCGTCGCAACACCCTGATGCACCCCTTCGTCCCTTCTCACAGTTCACTGTCATGCCGATCAAAGGCGGGTGACAGAATTTCATCCGTCTTGAAACATTAATTTATTTAAGAAGAGTAACTTATCAACTCATTTAGACCTGAAAGATCTAATCAGAATTAAGTTATGAAATTTTTGTCCTAAATACCACTGTGAACTTGTATCGAATTTCTAAAACGACACTATGGATCGTTCTGTGTCCAACCAGCTCTTCGATAAACAGAGTACAATGATCCATGGAAGGTAACCGAATCGCGAAATCCATTTCGAGATCGTTAATTCGATCCACGAGATTTCACGCGTTACTCCATCGCGTTAGCCAGCCCTCGATACCCTGCCAGCCTACAATATTCTCATAGGTGACTAACGTTCGCCAACGTCCGAATCCAATTCGAGCCGCGATAATCTCTATAAATCTCGAGGGCTCGGTTAAACAGACGACCGACGACTCTTACGAAGGTTCCACGTGTCCCACGATATCGTCGATTTACGATCGACTGTTGGTTTTGATGCGGAAGACTGTATTTTGTCGATTCCGACCCCTCTTTTCGCTGGAATCGATGCACGAAAACGCGATGCTTCGCAGCTCGTTCTGTGTCACGAGATACAGTGATTTCTCTATACAGGGTGTTTGGTAACTGGTGGTACAAGCGAAAAGGGGGTGATTCTATTGTACATGAAAGAATAAGTCGAAAATATAGAATAAAATTTGTTCATCCGAAATTTCGTTATCGAGAAAATCGAGTTTGAAATGCAGCGAATACGCATGCTATTCGATAGGAATTGTCTGACGCGTCTGATCATGACCAACCAAATCTACTTCCTGCGTATACTAATGCACACAAACCTGACAGATCTTCAAAGTCAATTTTCTCAAAAACAAAGCCTCAAATGAAAAATGTTTATTCTATATTTTCGATTTATTCTTTCATGTAGAATCACCCCCTTTTCGCTTGTACCACCAGTTACCAAACACCCTGTATATGTCGCCAAGGCCTGGATGATAAACGTCGCGGAACTATTCCGACTACCGCGGTGTATAGCCCGTGAGTGGCCACGAAGCTCGAGAGGCCTCGGACGTCGAGAAGTGTAAACATATCACGGATCGGGTATGTCTTTTAGATGATATATGACGCTGCCAAGACCCGTGTTGTTGACAAATATCGAGAATTCACTGTATTCATAGATTTTCCGTAGTGTCAATTTGAAGACACTTTATCTACCGGGAAAATTAAGACGGGCTCCGAAACTTTTCGCTGTTACATTCATCTTCGAGTAAAATTGTTTTCGTAACGGTCTTGGTGGAACGGGACAACTTCAAATAAACGTCTTTTTATTCGACTGCGCTTCTTCTGCATCGATTGCAAAAAGAGGGCAGACAGAAATCTCTTTCATTAACAATGAGTTCTCAAATCCTTCTAATCCAATATACCATTCTATTTTGAACTGCATCTGTCCGTTCTGATCATAAATGTTTAACACGTTGACTGTTGACATTAATATATTCATTGTACCAAATTCGATTAGAATCCGTAAAATTCAAGAAAGTTGGAGGACTACTCAGTATCATACATTTAATTTTTTCCAATTTTTATTTCATTAAATAACTTACTTTGATTTCATGGAATTTTTCAGGTTTCTAGTTTGGCAGTCAAGGTGTTAATCATTAAATCAATCTGCTCATCACGGACGAGTGAATGACAAAGTAACACGAGTTAAAGATACCCATAATGCACGATTATGGAACTGGGAAGCCGAAAATGTGCCTTCTACATAGCTACTATAGTTGTCACTTTAAAAAGAAATCAATGATGCAGAAGTTGGACAGAGTTTTATTGAAAATGCAGGCACTTGTAAGATTCAAAGATTATCGTGAACTTTTTATCACTATCGATCGTCGTCCCCGTTTAGAAGATTGCAGAGATGATTTTTCAGTCACTGCGGACGCAGCGAGGAGTTTTCAATAAAATATTTCGAACTCGGTACCGGACGTACGATTTATTTTCTGACGAAGAATTGTTATGTTTCGCTGGTGATTGCGGAACACCCTGTATATTGTTGCACGTCATCGGCCGCGTCTCCCCTTGTTTTTCGAGCCTCGATGTCGGAACGTTCGATTAAATATTTAGAATGGAACACGAGGGATTCGGTCTGGATATGGATTTTCGATGAGCGTCGTTTCAGCGCCGTTCTAACGGCGTCGAGGACTAGGACTGCGTCCCTGCAGTTATTTCTATTGCGCACGCAAACCATAAAAGCTCGATCTCTTATCTGACGGGGATCTAAATTCGTGTCGCAGCGCGACCCAGTTCAGCCCCCGGAATGTATTGCGTGTGGGTGGCTCGGATTCGTTGGATGTCTTTCTGGATAACGCTTCGAAACGCGCGGAAAGAATGGGTCTAAATTAGCGTTAGAAATCACGGTTCCCTGATTGCGTTCGATCGAATAAGCAGATGAAAAACAAATTTGGAAAAAAGATCCAGAAAGATACGAAGCCGTGAAGTTCTAGAAATGTCTCTGCGTGCGAATAAAACGATCTCTCGAGCGCAGTCAACGTAATTCCGGGAAATCGGATAACCGTGAAAGCGCGAGGAAACTCTTAGCTCGATATATCTGGTTCCAGGGGACGAGAAAAATAGAGGGGCGCCTCGTCGGTCCTCGTCCGGAGCTCTGGACCACAGCCAGGAAATAGCGAAATTGATAAAATTTGCCGAACAGAGCCAGGCGCTCCTCGGCCCGGCCTGTCCCGTTAAGATAGCAGTTCCGCTGGGTCAACAAACCGGCCACACCGACTGGCAAATTGTCACGACCATCGTAAAGATTCACGTTCCTCTTCCGATTCAGCCCCCGGCCGCTTATACCTGCAATTAGGAGCCACTACCGTCGCCCAAACTTCCAAATTATCCCGCCAATCGATGCAAATGGCAATACATTTAAGCCTCGCCGCTCGCCCGAACTAGCCCGCCGATTATTCCCCGGCAAATTGGCAAGTAATTCGCAAAGATCGAACCCATTTATTTTGTATCAACCCACAGTAATTCTACCGACTTTTTTTAGCGTGCCTCTATTATTTACAGAAATGTAGGTGGACCTGATTGGCATGCAATGTCCAAATTGGCAATTCGCAAATATCGAGCCCATTATACCGTATCAAACCCACAGTAACTCTACTGATTATTTAGTCTGTCTCTAATTTTATAGAAACGTATATGAACCTAATTGTCAAGCAATGCCCAAATTGGCAATTAATTAGCACAGATCGAACCAATTATATTGTATCAAACCCACAACATTCAATTCTACCGGTTTTATAGTGTGCCTCTAATTTGACATGTGCGTCTAATGGAATGTAAAATTATAGATTGTAGAACCGTGCAAAATTACGTGCATCGAGTTGCATGTAAAATTACACGTTGTACAATTAACGTGTCTAAGTAGAATAAAGTTCTTTAAAATTCGCAGGTTGAACAACTGTTTTACTCGGCGTAATTATTTTACCTAAAGGGTCCGGTGAAAGAGCAAAATGAAATTAGATTCTATAAACTTTATCGCTGCCGAACGAACACTTTTGCGAGCCACTTTGTGGGAATCGACTTCACTTCTGCTACTGAAATATTGTACATTTTCCACGCTATTCGTCGTGTAAAATCGTATGGAATTTTCGTCGGTAATATTGTACGATTCTGTGAACTAAATATAATAACATTTCGTACATTTTCCAGTGTTCTAACTTCCTATTAAATTACAATATACTGCATATCTGGTACGTATCTGCACATGTTTCAATTCGTCTAGTCTTCTGGATGGCTGTCTCTAAAAGCAGCTTAATCATTCTCATTTTTCTGATCTCAAAAGAATTGATTATGTCGTTCAAGATGACTTGTTGGTTCGTGAACGAAATTGCTGATTGAACAATTTATTAAATCCTCAGGTAAAGGCTAGTGCTAGCAAGTAAAGCGTAAAAAATGTTGTTCCTCAGCATTTTAGATATCGTAAAGCGTTTGATTTCTTTCTGTTTACGTTGCAAGATGTGTCCCTTTAAAATGTGCTATAAACGGAGCATAAACGTCTGGTTTATAGTGTGAAGGACAATCGAGTGAAGCATCATGCTAGGATCTTTTGTGTAGCTATTTCTGAAGGATGTATCCAGAGAGTTTTTGAAAATTGCTACAGATTTCTGTTTCCTTGCATGATCAGAATTCGATGTAACGGAAGAAAGTACATAGGCATGGAAATTGTGAAACCTGACGATTGCAATATCATTGAACGTCGCAGAAAGTTTCGTGCATCGACGGGAGGGTTAAAGAGACAATCGGAAGTGGCATGTGCGAGCGATAAGCGCGTTTAGTTGGCTGGCGGCGATTGTTGCTCGGCGTAAAAAGGGTTCGTTAAGAAGCGTCGGCTGAAAAACAGCGGGGAAGAAGGGCTCGAGCACCGTTTATCCGTGGTTTATACGGTGCTGGCGCGACGAGGAACAGGAAGCCGCGTACACGTAGCTCTTGCACACGTTCCTGCGGCCACTGCTCGGTCCTTTTTCCACGGTATTTCGCCAGTTTCGCCACGGCGCAAACTACCTAATGGCAAAACCTGCCTTGGCAACGAAAAGAAGAGAAAAAGAAAAAAGAGAAATCGGCGGAGGGGGGAGAACGCGAGAAAAAAGAGAAGAAAAGGCGAAACGGAACGCGGCGAAGGGCGCGGCGGAACCGGGGGAGGAGGAGGATAGCCCGGGCGTAATAAGCCGGCCCGAAGAAATTATATTTTATGATTGCCGCAGCGTTTAAGCCGCCTACGGCGCAATGCACGCGCGCAATTATTCCATGCATTCTAAGCTGCGATTATGACTGTTGGCTTGCTCGATTGCCGCGCCGCCTCTTGCCTCACCTACGTTTCCACGCTACGCCCTTTTCTCGCATTCCGCTATGCGCAAATCCGAACTACACATTCGAGCGTTCGTCTCGCGCGCCGCTGCTTTTTAGTGAGAGCTTTATCTCTGTAACGCACGCGTACTCGCTATCCGTCTCTCTCTACCCCTCTTCAGAAATATGTATCGCTTCGGACATGAAACATGCTCTTTGTCTTTCGGGAGCCGCTTGGATCCACCTCCGGTCCGGAGTTAGAAATGCCTCGTCGGTGTTCATTCTATCGAAAAATGTCTACCTGCTGTAAAATTCATTTTGAATGCACAAAAATATCTTTATAACAAATTGTACTCCCCTAATTGCGACGAAGAAAGACACAACTCGATAGAACTGATGGTTTCCGATATAAAAATTCAGGAGTCCAGCCTATTTTTGAACCGACGACGGCGTTCAACTTTTTTTCAGTCGAGCACGAACGGTGTTGCAAAATTTGGACTATAGTTTAGGAAGAAATTTGAAATCGGCAAAGTGGCGACTTAAACCTCCCTCAATTTTGTAATTGATGCATCATACTCGATTTTGACGATTCAGGATTCTTTCAAATAGTCTGACCCAGCGTTTTTTGAGAAACAGTACTGGATAAAACGTGGGCAGAAATTGTGAACTCCTGACGTGTGTATTTCATAAACAGATTGTAAGTTAGCAAAGTGATGACTTAAACCCTCCTCAATTTTGTATTAGATGCATCATACTAGATTTTGATGATCCAGGCTTGTTTCAAACAGTCTGACCCAGCGTCTTTTGAGAAACAGTACTGGATAAAACGTGGGCAGAAATTGTGAAATTCTGAGGTGTGTATTTCACAAACAGATTGTAATTTAGCAAAGTGATGACGTAAACCCTCCTCAATCTTGTATTAGATGCATCATACTAGATTTTCATGATCCAGGCTTGTTTCAAACGGTCTGACCCAGCGTCTTTTGAGAAACAGTATTGGATAAAATGTGGGCAGAAATTGTGAACTTCTGAGGTGTGTATTTCACAAACAGATTGTAAGTTAGCAAAGTGATGACTTAAACCGTCTTCAATTTTGTATGAGACGCATTATACCTTAGTTCGAAGATTCAGGAAGGTTTCGAACAGCCGGTCCAGAGTTAAGAGGCAGATTTCGAGGGGGTACGAGGGCAGAAATGATAAAACAGGAGTCACGGACTCGGGAGAGTTAAATACGGAGCTGGCAAACAATCGCATCGCGATTACAGAGGCCAGGCTAGTGCATCGGCTTTCCGAGAAAGGTTTCCGCTCCCTCGGTGAATCCTTTTCTCCTTGCAATCTCGGATCTCGCGCGCGAGAAAGATTCGATCCTTTGTGGCCGATGAACCGGACGGCAAAGTTCTCGTCAACGCGAACCAGCTTCCAAGATTGCCTACGGTGTCGCGTCACCGTACAAAATCGGGATCCTCCTGGACGATATTGCCAACTTCCTACCCTTGGTTTTCTGCATTTTCCCTTCTCCCCTTTCTTTCGTGGCCCCTTGCATTGTCGCTTCGCCGACTTCCCCGGAAACTGGGATGAGATTCGCCGGCTACCCCTTTTTGTCCCCCGCTGTCCCCTTCGTCCCTAGCGTTCCCCAAGTCACCCCACCCCTCGTTCCTCTGTATCGACTGGTTTTCGTCTTTTCGCGCGGAACCCTCCTCGGAATCGACGGCGCGCATACTGTTTGCCCTAGAGCTGAGCCGCGTGAGCTTCCGCGCACGAAAACGCGTCGACGAGGAGAGTGGTTTGGAAAATTGCACGTTGAAATGCTGAATTAATGCCCGACAGTGCGTGAATCGACACTGCACGCAATTTCCGGGATCGATTTAGAGGACACGCGTCCATTAGGCCGCCACGCAGCTACGCCCTCGAAAGCAGACGCTCTTCCACTATTTTCTTTTCTTTTTTTAACAAATGTTTTGAGCAAATGCAAACGCTTCTTCTCGTGGCTATTGAGCAGGGCGCCAGAAAATTTTCAGCCAAATTTAACAATCCATTTTTGCTGCAATTCTTATCGAAATAGATGCTGAAATGGTTGCTAGTGATTACAGTATATCAAATTGATATGGGACGAAAAGGACTAAAATATCTGGAAATTAGATGACTCGATATACAGGGTGTTCGACTACAGGTGGGAGAAAATTTAAGGGGTGGTTCTCCATGACAATGTAATATTAAAATGAAAAGTACAAAAATTGTGATTTCGGCTTAATTTTGTAGTTATTAACACTTGAGAATCTGTCGAAAATGCGGCAACCTGACCAGCATAGGTGTACGTTCCGTACGTCACAAAGGCGTAAGAAGATACCTGGCTGGAATTCGGCAGAAATGCGGGTGTAAACCGTCCGATTGAGGCATTTCACACGCATTTTCTGTTCTAGCCGAATTATTGGCTAAAGTGTGTGACGTCATAGCCTAATCATTGGGTGTGACGGAGGACCCCCTTTGATAGGTGACTGTCGCGCGCCTTTATAACGTAAGCAACGTACACCTCTCTGTTGGTCGGGTTGCCGCATTTTAGTCGGATTTTTAATTGGTAATAACTAAAAAATTAAGCCGAAATCTCAATTTTTTTATTCTTCTTTTTCGTCTTATATTATCATGGTGAACCTCTCCTTAAATTTTTTCTCACCTAGTCGAACAGCCTGTAATACAACAAGTTAGGTAAATTCATTGTCTCGGAAATACAGGGTGTTTGGTAACTGGTGGTACAAGCGAAAAGGGGGTGATTCTACATGAAAGAATAAGTCAAAAATATAGAATAAACATTTTTCGTTTGAGGCTTTGTTTTCGAGAAAATCGACTTTGAAGATCTGTCAGGTTTGTGTGCTTTAGTATATGCAGAAAGTAGATTTGGTTGGTCATAATCAGACGCGTCAGACAATTCCTATCGAATAGCATGCGTATTCGCTGCATTTCAAACTCGATTTTCTCGATAACGAAACTTGAACAAATGGGATGAACAAATTTTATTCTATATTTTCGACTTATTCTTTCATGTACAATAGAATCACCCCCTTTTCGCTTGTACCACCAGTTACCAAACACCCTGTAGATCAGTGAGCAAATTGAACTGTTTTATTCTGTCTTAAGCCACGGAAAATGTAAAACCTTCCTCAATTTTGCAGATTTCCGCACCAAATTTGCAGAGTGTATATTCGGGACGTGCGTCATTCAGGCAACGCCAGAAAAAAACCCGATGTTCTCCCGTTGTGAACGCCGGACGCGAACAAAGCGCTCGTTGTAATTTCTGCGGGTTCCCTTGAAGCAGCCGGTTCCTTTTTTCGATCCGTGCATCTGTTACGCCGGCCTTGTTGCATGAAGAATGCACGAGCGTCCTCGCGTCCTGTCCGAAATCTCGATCCGGCGCGGCTCGGTGGGCTCTCTCGTTTCGTTCTCGAGGATCACAACGGGTATTTATTCCGTCTAGGTATTACTCGCTTCCGCGGGGAGCTTCAGGGTTCTCTCGAGCACGAAGCTAAATGCAATCCGGGCTATTAAGTACCTTTGATCGTTGGGTCTTGTAGACCGTGTGTGCGATCCTGCGCGGGGCTCTTCGACTCGCTCGGAACGATTCGGCTTCCTCTCTCCTAGTTATATCCAGTTTGACCTCGTTCCACGATATTTCGCGAAATGTTTCCGGGGCGGGGGAGTTACGGGGCGGCACGGGCTCTGACAAAGGTACCGGCGAAATCATGTCGAATGCGATGCATCGATGCGCAACAGACATTCCGCAATATCCCAGTTTTGGACTCCCAGAAAAATTGACTGCTCCGGCTTCCGACAGGGGCTAACGCTCCCAGGCTCGGAGAAAAAAAGCTTCGCATCACCGTCCCCGGATTTTTCATCTCGCAAGGGTCGGTGATCGCGCCGAATGGTCAATGCTCGAGATTGTTCGAGAGGGAATTAATGACGGATGTGATCACCAGGTTTAATAGTAACAGAACAAACACTTTATTTAATATAAAGTAAATAGAACAAACTTTTTGGACTGTATATGATAGCGCGATTGACTATTACAAGAGGAGGTACTCTTGTCTGAATAACTGTATGAACAGTGGCCGTAAGGGAAGTGCTAAGACTTCGGTATGTCTTTCTAATCTGAACTGTACGAACAGTGACCCTAAGGGAAGTAGTGCGACTTCGGTGTGTTTTGCTAATCTAACGCGCGCTTGCCAAACACTGATATTTAAGTGTTGTCAAATGGGCGGTGACTTGACTGGCCAACGCCCACGATGGTAGAGAAAGTGGTGGAAAAGGCTAGAGAACATTTGGCAAGCGCTGTTGACGGAAAAACCCGAACTCAGGCCGCGCAGCGCAGATAAGGCCCGTTCGGTGATACGTGACAATGACCCAAGTATTTTATGAGGCGGGTGAAAACCGCAATTTCGGAAGTGAAGACCAGGAACGTGCACGTGCACTGGTAATAAACTACTTCCCGAGTCCTAATCCCCGAAGCGAGGTTTTTAACGTTCCCGGTTGTAAACTACTTTATAAAAATTCCGTTCTCGGAACATTTGTCTAAAACTAATAAACTGACCCTCGATGGTCGCACAAACAATCGGAGGCGATCGAAACTACCACAAAACCGACAGACTTTCCGATAAAATATTGTGATACGCGAATGAGAGTCGAGGGAAAACAAAATTTCGCGAGCATCCCAGTAGTTCGACTAAACGAATAAACCAACGTAGGCCCCGGATCGCTCGTCGAAGATCGTAGACGGTGGAACGACCCCGCGATGGGCCAGACGTCGCATACTACTCGTGATATCCGAAGAATGGAACGACGCAGGAAACGAATGGCCCGCAGCGACGAGGAAGACGTGTGGTGTCGCCTGAAAAGTTATTCGCGAGGAGGGGAAACAGCTTACACGATTTTTCGGATCAGCTCCGGATGATTGTTCCGCGGCGAACAGAAACGTCCGCTAATTTTGAGAGACAGGGTAGCGCGTAATTTGTCACAGGTAATACGTACCGGTGTAACGCCTCTCGAACAATTCATCATCGCGCGGAAGGTAATGAAAGTTATGGAGTATAATTTGGAATAAGCAAAGATTTATAGTCGGCCGTAAATTCCGCGGGTGCGTGCGCGCGACAATATGAATTTTTCGTTACAGTCGTCAAACACACCGAGCCTACGGCGCGGATGGGACGTGAGCGCGTACACGGTCCGGATATGAAAGTGAACTCGATTAAATCTCCTCGATCGAGAATACAGACAATTCTCGTGTTATAAAGATCCGCGGTCCCGTGACATTTTTCACAGTTCGTGTACGTAATCGGCAAGATTTGGTAATTGCGACGAAGACTTTGGAGGATTTTTTTGGAGTGCGCGGAGCACACTGCAGCGCAAACTGACTCTACGGCGCGGTGAATTCGTTGTTTCCACAGGGTGACAAGGCAGCGGAGGTACCGGGCTGGAGCTTATTCGTGCGACCGCATAAATTCCCTGACGTGGAAACCTCCTAATGTTAATTCGAAACAAAAGTACGACCGTCACCCCTCGCCGTGCCGCTCTGTGCCGCGCCGTGCCGTGCCGGGGGTCCTGCGAAAGTCTAGCCAAGACTGAACGCACAGAGACAACGAGAGAACGCCGCACCGCTGCTCGCAGCAAAGCCGGAGGTTCCGGTGGCGCGGCAGGGATGCAGGGAATTCTGGGGCTGTTGCGGAGCCGGGTCGAGCGGATTCGGGCACGGCACTACGGCACACGGTATAGCACGACAACGGAAGCAGGGTTTTGTTCGAGGGATGCGGCAGAGCGAAGGGTGGCCGCCGGAATATCCACCGCAACAAGGTGCACCGTCGGAAAAAGGGAACGACAAAACGCCCAGAAGAAATAAAAGCCGCAGAATCGGCGCATAAAACCGGCCACCGACCACCCCGGATCCCCGCGCGTTCCGAATACCCCGGAACGCAGATACACGACGATTAGATATTTGCTACTGTTACTGACCCGCAATCGTTCCCCTCTTGTCTCTCGGAACTACTTTGGTTGTTCGTGGGAAAATTCCACGCAAGATACTCCCTAATTTCTTCCCTCCACTACTGTACCACACTGTGATTTTTTCTGTAAATTGACTATTTGAACTTTGTTTAAATACGCGCTGTTCCAGATGCATTTCAGACCGTCGGAAATTTGTACTTTTCAATGGTAATGGATTTGTTAGCTTTTGGTATTGTAAACGTAATTTCGAGGTTGGACAAAATAGTCTCGTGGTTGCTCATACTTTCCTGGTTGCAACGAAGAAAGATTCAGTTCGATATGACCAGTAGTTTCGGAGATAAAAATTCTTCAGCACAGGCTGTTTCTTAAACATGTTTAGGAGGCAAAAGTTGTAAAGTTCGGGAGTATATATTTTATAAAAGTTTCAAATAGTCTGTCCCAGAGGTTTGTTGATAATGGATTCCGATAAAAATCTGTGAATAAAAATAGACACGAACCGTCAACTTCTGCCTGTATTTTATAAACAAATTCGAAGTTCGATGCTCGAATCCGACGTCTGAGAGCGGTTCATCCCGGTCGAAACACATTGTTCGTTACAACCCACTCTCATTTCTGCTTCTCTTCTGCTTCAGCACTTTACTCCACAACTTTCCTAAACCTGTAAACATCCCTCGAATATTCGAGGGTCCATCGAAGGCTGAGGCACACACAAGCATGGAAGGGATCACCCCGTAAATCGCAGGCGAGCAACGGGCTACCCTTCGGCCCTTTACCTACATCCCTCTAGCAGCTTGTTCCTCGGGGTTCCAGGCATCTTGCGAACTTTTTCCATTTCGAGGGGGAGAGAAGAATGGTAAAAATGCGGCTTTCACGGGGTATTGATAAATTCGCGGTGCATCGATCATGGAATCGCGGGACACGATGGGTACATACAATGTGGAGCGATAACTCATTTTCCATTGGCGGATCGATGCGGTCAAAGTCGTCGCGTCGTCGTCTGAAAGACGTTCGTTGACCGACGTCGCATAATCAGATAAAACGAACCGATCAAAAATCGATGTTCGTAAAATTGTACATTAGTAAAAAAAGTAAACTCCATTTTCAGATATCCAATTTTTCGTTTGTAGAAATATCTCCAGTGTAATAATATGTGTATCGATCGTATCACGTACGTAAATTGGGACGTGATAGTGTACAAAACACTATCGTGGAAAAATACTATACAGATTTTTGATCGCCATCAAATCGTTTCGTCCCATCGTGCGTTGCACATCGATGCGTTGCTGGTATGGCGTGTCGTGCTCGCGCGTTTAGCGGCTAGTATTCCACGTCACGTGTCCCGTCGAAAATAAGTATCGTCTATTGATAAATGCGGCCGGAGCATTGCCGGTGAAGTCTGGCTCGAAAGCGAGAGAAAGAAAGACAGAGTGAGCGAGAGAAAGAGAAAGAGAGAGAGAGAGAGAGAGAGAGAGAGAGAGAAAGGGGAAATTCCATTGGCCCAGCGTAGACATTTTCCTCGATTCCCGTGGAACACGCGACCGACCGCGTTACAGTGCGCGTACACTACACATCAGGACGCGGCACGAAGCAGAGCGGAGCGGCGCGGGTTTGCCCGCTCGTACACGCTCGCACGGAACGAAGAGATCGCTTTATACCGTTTCGTTCTATACGTGCGCCGTAAAAATGCAAAGCAGGCTTGCACGTCGGCGCATACATCAGCGTACACGTGCACACGAGACACCCGCGCGCGCGTACCCGCCTCGCAGAGACTCGTTCGCAGAAGAGAGAGAGAGAGAGAGAAAGAATGAAAGAGAGAGAGAAGGGTGCCAGGTGGGTAGCAGGGGGTCGTTTACCCTGCGCCGCCACTCCGTTATCAACTCGCCCCGATATTATCGACGAAACGCAATTTTCTCGGGTACGCCACCAATTTGACGTCCCGTTTTACCCTCTACTCCGTTCCTCGTGCATCTTTCTCTTTGATCCGTCCGTGCCCCGGCCTCCCGATCCGTTCCTCTTTCACTTTCGTTCATCTCGTTCCCGCCTACGCCTCTTTCACGCGTTATTTCACACTCGACGTTTCCCGTGGCTTCCGCCGCAACGGCCGTTTAGTTTTTCACAAAGCTTCTCTCTCCAGAGAGAGCGATCGAAAAGGAACTCCGTCCTCTATTTCTCCCTACTCTAATCCGCTTTGCTTGTTTCCTGCACGAGCTTCGTACGCGGCATAACAATCCGTGAATCTCGGAACGTCGTCGGCCGGTCGCGAACACCTCCGAACGATGAGGAAAACAGCCGACCAAGTGGCTGGTTGTTCTATCGGCGACGCGAACGAGCGGTCGTCGGATTGCGTTCCACGCCGAGTTACGACCGCTTTGTTCGGTCCCTGCGGTTACTTCCGAAAGAATTCGATCGTTGGCTCTTTGCGGTCGCGTTTTACGTTCCACTGCGATAAACCGAGGTCTCGGTCCCGCTGCCACTTTTTTTTTCTCCCCTCTTCTCTCTCTCTCTCTCTCTCTGTCTTTCTCGCTCCGACGAATAATATAGTTTGAACCTCCGCGGAATGGACAGAGAGCAAAGCGACGAGAAACTAATTTCCTCTTTGGCGATCGTGAGCATTCCACGGAGCACGAGCACGGCCCGCGAGCAAATATTTGTCGTAGTTTGCAAGCCAGCTGGCCAGCGGTCGGAATGCGTGTAAGTTGTCAAGAATAAAAACAAAAAACAGAGAAAAAAAAGAAAGAAGTCGGAGCAACGACTATTTACGGTGAAGGGAAAGGCAGCGAGAGACGCCGATACAGAAGGCAGGCTAGCTGGCAGGCAGACGCGGAAAATGAAGGGGTATCGAGGATCCCATAGGAAATCGTCGGGAATGCCAGCCCCTGTTCGAGTCTGAACAGGACGGAACAATGCCAGTATAATGGGCGAGTTGGTGCACGCAGCAGCCGGGTCTGGAATTTCACTCGCGATACACCGGCACTTCACCCCCCCCCTCTCTCTCTCTCTCTCTCTCTCTCACGCTACCGACTCTCTTTACTGTCTCCCTAACTCTCTCTCTCTCCCTCGTGTCGGTTGTTCGTCTGGCACAGTGTATCATAGAGCCAGCATCTCCTCCTATAATATGTATTCAACGGCGTGAGAAACGGATCGCTGGTCTCGTTCTCCGCGGGACTCTGGACGATGCATCGAACACCCGTTTTCGCGAAATATTAGTCGCAGAATGAAACCGATGGCTCGCAAAGCGACCGGTAATTGCGCGCCGTTCACCGCTTCGAATACGCGGCTTTTCACCTATTCACCTGCTACGCGAGTTTCGGTTCTGAACGAAGAGACGCGTTACTGTCGTCGTTTACCATCGCTGATCCTCGTTTAGGCGAGTTTTCAGTTGGAAGTCGGGCCGGTTACGTGTACCAAGCATCCCAGCAGTTGCACGGTTTTTTTGGGGGGGAGCACGCGGTACCGCAACCATCACAGTCATTCGATTTTCTCGCTGCTTTGAAAACGCGCTCTTTGTTCGGCACGCGGCCATACAGCCCGCTACTTTCGCCACCGTACTCTCTGCATATCGATCCGACGGTATACACTGTGTTTCCGAAATCCCGCGACTACACTACTGGCTGAAACTGTCAGAAATGTTGCAGCCGGACAGTTTCGTCTTGGGGAATCTTATTTTGGAAAATTGTGCTCGATGCCTGAGTGTTCTGGGGACTGCTGTGGATTCGAATTTTGTTCCTGTACGTAGAACAATTTTTTTATTTCATTTGGAGCCTAGTTGTCAAACCAATTCGACTCTCTTGTTAAGCCTTGTCCGTCACTTGTAACAATTTGACAGACTTTTTGCTATTTCTGAAACTGTGGTACGCCCTGCACGTCGTTCTTCCATTTGTGTACGCAGCAAGCAATGTGAACGATTTTTCACTTTTTAAAGAAGACATAAGTATTAGTTAATGTGACAAATACAGATCTAATTACCATTGCCAAATATGGAACGAATGGGGCTTGATATAAAGAACTTCACTGGAATAAAGTTGTATCCAGTTTTAGAAACATTTCACGAATTTACGTTTGTTATTTAATTACTGCATAATTGTGCTCCCCTTTGTTGTTTATAGTACACTGTTGCTTTCTTTCTAGTTGTCAGAGGCTGCCTCGATCAGTATACCATTCATGGGAATATACTAAATGCGCACTTGTGTATAGTAGTACATCTGCAGTAGTTCAAGCGTAGCATTTATACTACGGCGTGTCTGATCATTGCACGCCTTTTGTACTGATTCAATACTCGAGTGCATACAACGTGGAACGAGTAACTTGTGAATTCTTTCTATCCTACTGTCCTCTCAGGACCATTCTTAATCTAATTGTAACATGAATTCTTTAGAATTGTTTTAATCAATAGTTTTAACCGGGTCACACAAGAAAAGTTCGACTTCCAAAAACAAATTTGCAGACAAAGAATTTTTCCGAATTGAGTTTACCAGTCAACGCGAGGACCATGAACAGCACACTTCTGCGACCGAATTGTTAGTTTCTTAATTCTTTGACAGCATTCA